>OY282516.1:71532408-73932408 GCA_958296145.1 Hydrotaea cyrtoneurina | reverse complement strand
TACGACAACGCTAAAAATTCGAAATTGATTTCATTTATAGAAGCTCACCACGATAAGTTGGACTGACAGAATCAAAAGCAGACCCGTATATGAGGAATGAGCTGACAGACAATTGGAAGAAAAGGCCGACTATGTGTCTATTTTCAAGGTCAAAGCACACGTATGCCAGACCGGATGATACATGTTGGTAAAGCAAAAACTATGGGCAGACTAAATGTATACAACACGTTTATAGTCACTCTTCGGCCGGGTCCAGGTACTCTATAGTTGAACCAAGTCTATGCAAAATAAAAGTATTATGTGAAAGTAGAGTTTTTAAGTTTGTGGTCCATACTTACCTAGAAGTCTGTGGAGTCGCTGTTTGGATCCCCTATGCCAATATTTACTTTAATATTTAAGTTCTGAGTTATTACGAAAATACATTTCCCCATTTCTATCATTTATTTCGTTTTTTATTTCTCAGTTCACTCACTGACGTTTCAGTCTCCCGCGAATTTCCAATTGTTTACAAACTGTTTGTCATGATTTGTTGCAGGGTTGGCAGGTGTTGATTTCTGTTGCGAAGAAAATGACGATTTTCGGAATACTTTTCGCGATTTAATTGTTGATTTTGGCGATTTAAATGATCTATTACTATTTTGTGGGTTTCCAAGGTGCATGTTTGAATGTGTGTTGTTTTTTCGTTAAAAAGTGCAAAATTATCGCAAACAAACTGTTTGAGATATTACAACCATGTATGGGTCCACGTTTAGCACTGCAAATGTACGAATATCAATGTATTTTAATATTATTAGTGGTCATGGTGTAAGAGACAGCGCGTGCCAACCCAAATACGTATGCTAGTAAAAACATCAAATACTTTTCTGCGGCCGTGTCCACCTCGTTTTTTTTTGGGAAATTATTTCTACTAATATGGGCTAGATTTAATTAGTTTTTGGAAATTTTGTATGGCCTGCTGCAATTTTACCTCAAACATGTGTATGTGTATCAATTATGTAGGTTTGAACTCTTTCGGGTGTGAACATTATTTTATGGCGAATCACAAACACAATTTCGGCGACAGCGACAGAAAAAAAAACATATGTTTCGGTTGAAAAATTAAAATGATAGTAAACTTTTGTGGTGGATTTTGGTCACAGAAGATTTTTAGAAAAAATATAATAATTAAAAAAACTCGGCTAAATGAAATTTGGCACGGGCAAAAGACACATCTATGGAACTGATGGTAGTCGGAGACCAGCACCAACAAAATTACGCTGTTTTCTTTAAGTATTTTATTTTATTTGTGGAATTTGGTGAACCAAAATAATGTTGATTCTTCTTCTTTCGTTGAGTGATGTCACAATCATATGGCTATTAAGTTTAAGTTTAACTTCAGTTTAAACGAGGATCAACATTGACACATTTCTTGGGCCCTAATGAGGAGTATGTAAACTTGGATTCTCATTTGTAACAACTTCTATAGTGTGTGCAAAGTTCTTCCAAACGATAAAAATAAATATTTATAAACAATATTTTTTGGTTGGTTGTTTTTAAGCGGGGCATAGTAATTTTCAGTTGCCTTTTGGTGGGTGTTAGTAAGCCTGTATAATCTGAGAAGACCTGCTATAGGGTGTCATTCCAACCGATTGTAATGGTTGGTTTTCCGATGCGGTCGTGTGTCTCATTATGTAATGACATTATTAAAGGCTTAACCGTTGGGGGGAACATATCTTTTTATGTGATAAGACTCGTGTTCGTATACGTTTTGCGCATCCTTTCAACATTTTCGTTTTGTTGTCTTAACATTTTCCACAAGGAAAGCGTAAAGAAACGCATCAAATTTGTTGTGTTGGTTTTTGCTTGGTGCTTGGTTCTTGTCTTCCTTGCTTTCCTTTCGGCTTTTGGCCAAATAAAATATAACATTTTATGGCTCTGGCCGTAAAAAAGTCAATTGAATTGTGTGGCCCAAAGTGTGTGTGTATGAATGGCTGTGGCAACACCCCACACATAGATGGGTTGATCTTTAACGTGGCCACTAGTGGATGGGAGGAGGTCAGTATGAATGGGTGGGATTTTGTTTTGTTCTCATAGATTTTGACATGGGTGGGTGTTGGGTTGGTGTGTGGTTTTTATTTAGCCTCATGTTGAGAGCCATTTTTAATGTGACATCTTGTTATATTCAACTTAAATCTATTTTTATGTGGCCTCGTACACACACACTTTCGGGCATGGACTGTGTAAGAGGGTGTTGTATGGGCAACAGTGTATGTCACTATTGGGCATTGTGGTAATGCCTATGCATGTGAGTCTGTGTCTGTGTGCAGGATATTCTGTTAAGCACTTTTGACTTTCTGTTTATTAATACTTAACAAGGGGTTCATTACAATCCCATATTATCCACTGCTTGTTCTTTTCTCTTTTTTTTTTTTGCAAAGGCTTTCTACACTCAACCGAAAAAAGGGTTTCTCGATAACAACAATTGTTTTGTTATGTTTTCAATTTACGGACACACACACACCGGCACATTGCATAAACTATAAGGACATGTGAAAGTGTCCATTCAAGGAAATTGTAAATGTCCCCTTCGATAGTTGTGGTCCATACGTGAGTAAAAGGAAACAGATTTTCTTTTAGTTGCTTTGGCCATAATTACATACGTAATGTATGGATATTTTATGTAGGTACGGGTAGATCGGTCTCTCACGGCCGTTGACCATAAATTGTCTCGCCAAATCCTTGGGATTCAGCACAAAAATCTCCCCAATCTTGTACAAAATACACCCACACCCGGAATTCATTAATATTAAGGGGACATTGGTGAAGAGTGTTATTATAAATGGAAGCTATTAAAGTTTGGAAAGTAGTTGTCACCCAGGCAAGGTAGTGCAATTAAAAGTCGATTTGCAGAGGAAGTTTACAAGATTTTAAATTAAGCTTTTTCATATATGTTTTACATGCATGAGAAAGGTGCGGACTGTTTCTGCAAGAAAATCTACCAATACATGTGACGATTAGAAAGGGACAAAGAGCTCCAGACCGGAATCGTTAATTTTCGAGAATTACAATGTTGGATGGAATACTAATGTATTGCCCTTAACATTCCCTGATGGAAAAGACGGAGAAGTTCTCTCGAACCATTGAGCTGTGCAGGATATACGTAATTTGTATACTTACTGGACCGGACCTACTGTTTACAGCAGTCGCTATCGTTTGGCGAGTACTCGAACAAGTAGTCCTGCACTACTAATTTTGTCTGAAGGGTGGGGATAGAGCAAAGTAAGCCTGAATCATGTCCATGGACTAACAAATCCTTACAGACTAGCTCACATTCAGAAGTAATGTAAATCTAAAATTTCAATAATTTTATTAATAGAAAAAGATCAATCGAAATTAAATCTAGTATTATTTAGCCATATTTAGATTATATGTGTTGTTTGTCGTAGGCCAGTTTGCCGTTGATTATGAATTGTCAGGTCTCCAGATCTGTGTCTATTTTTTTTTGCCTAGTTTAGACATTAAATATTTGAGAGGCTTAACAAATTAAAGAATATTAAAATTGAGCCAAGTCTTCATATGGTAGCTACGTTTTACCACAAAAACTTTTCTCATTCTCTCCCTTTCTATTTAAAATTATACCTGAATTGGATTTCATATGAAATCTAATTTGAATCCACTACTTTGAAATTTAATCAAACACAACGAAATCCATAATCCCTCAATGTTTTTTCTACGTACAATCAATCAAACAACAACAATGTGTAAGTTATCCAACTGTAATGTGGGAACTCCTCTATTCTTACTACTAATTTGTACAACTGTGTAAATTCATCAATTGACATTCAAATCGTACAGAAACTAAATTCCCCGCTTATTTTCAGAATTTTGGCGGTGTTTTCAGTTTTTTTTTAGCTCGTTTGAGATTGCTCGAGTTTGTGAGTCGTTGTTGATTTAGAATTGCATGTTGTGGACACAGTTTTCTGTGTCACCAGTTATCACAAGGCTGGCGGATTGGCCATCCTTACAAGCAAAAGTGACCACCACAACAAATAACTTTATAAATAGTGTGTGAGCAGTTGGCAAAAAGCCCTTTCCCTGAAAATTGAAACTCATCAGGAATACTTCTTGGAACTTGGGTCGAGTGTGAGCCAACACTCCCCTCGTCTAGAGATCCTCATCTGGAATACTTATTGGAACTTGGGTCGAGTGTTAGCCAACACTCCCCTCGTCTAGAGATCCACCCAGGTAAGTGACCACTTTTAATTCAATTTGATTTTTGGGCTTTTTGTTTTGTTTTGCGAGTCTTGACATCCCGTCTCATGAAACTGTTAACGACAGCACATCTTACTATGAACGGGTTATCCTGGTAAATGGCCTGAATGATTAAGTCCAGTCGAAGCGTTTGGATAGCGTTCTGGTCTAGAACCGAGAAATCCGGTTTTGACCCGTTTCACATCTAACAACAGATCCCGACCATAACTTTAATATAATTATCACTCTTTACCCCTCTAAAACACACCATCATACTTGGTGAGATAACTCACATCGACAAACCCTTTACCACCCACCAGAGAATCCAACCCCAATCCATTCTTAAGTACGTGTAATTTACAAATCGACAAAAACAGGAATCCTTAGTTGACAAAATAAATAGTTCTCTTGTCGCTTCATAAAATTGAATAATGCCTGTAATTATATGAAAAGTCGTGAACAACATTGACAGGGTGGGCGGAAGGGTGCGGAAAGTGTTGACAATCATGTGTGACACTTTCCATTTGTGGCTGATGTTATGTGAACCACGAAACTCCCACCACTCCTCCTGGCCATAGACTGGGCTGTCATTCAATTTGTGTGTGCTTTTTTGTTTTCCAGTGTCACCTAAATGTAAATTCGCCATAATGGTCACATGATTACATGCCATTTATTATCAACACAACAACAATAGTTGGTGTGATGGCCTGACTGTGTAAATGTTGTGAAAAGGGTTGATTTGTATTATGCGAGTGTCGGAGTATCGGCGTACCATATAATAATGACACGCAATTGACACAATAAAGTTTAATTTTTGAAAATCCCTTGAATTGAATACAAATTGTACCCTCGTTAGATAAATAATCGATGGACATTGGATACGGATACGGAAATGAAATCGTATCGAATCGAATATGTACTACATGGATGGTAGATAAGATAAGAGCAAGTGCATGGTGGAGAGCACAATCAGTTGATTAAGACGTCGATAAGAAAGAAAAAGTCTGTCATTTGAAATGGTTGACATTGATGGACTGTTTTGTCTTATCGTGGGGGCATTGCATTTCATTATTGCGGCCGATAACATATCGTACAAATTAAATACAAATAAATACACTTGTAATTTCGTAGATGTAAGCGTAATGGGATAACCTACAAGTATTAACGGGGTAGGAAATTCAATTGTCAAGTATTGTCACTGTTCCAAAATGAACGTTGGAATGGACAGAAACAGCTATAACTGATACTGATCGTCATCAGTGGGGAAATCCAAAGTGTATTCGCTCGTTAATGTCATTCACACGACAACTCATTGTTAGGCTAGCAGTGGATTGTGTAGAATTGGATTAAAATGGGATGGATTAGATGGAATTGAGTTGGATAGGTTGGCGTGGGTCAGCTTCGATTAGGTGGAGTACAAGTACATTACTTTACTCACGGTCTTCAATATGATCTGATGATAAATATAATCTTGTTTGTAGATAATATTAGTATTAGTTGTGGGCGACCATGGTGCGGTAAGTAGTGGTGCGGATTAGTAAGAACATCAAACATTTTATGCGGCAGTTTCCACCATGTAAATGCCGGCGACTTTAGGTAATCTCTCAGAAATGTAAAGCTATTTCAGGTAGAAAACTTCGTAGACTGGCTCTTGTCACTGAGAATGCCAATTATATCTCGGATTTTACAGAAGTTCCCATTGGTTTCTTAACGGAATGCGCTAGATGTCTATAGAAGTTTAGATGGCTTTGAGATGTTGTCATTTAAGTTTGATGATCATGGGTTTCTCCCGTCCCTGATACCAAGAATATTAATGTATTCCTGCACGTGCTGTAATTATTTCCCATAATATTAGCCACTGATTATTTTCTTTATTCGATGTACTCAATAAAATGTCCAATCACATTCACGTTCATCCCATTTGACTCCATTCCACGATTGTAACTTCGTCTGGTGGTGAATCAGCGCAAAATCTCACAGACACTGTGATAAACTTTAAATTAGTAATTCCTTACGACTATGTTGTTGTTCCAAGAATTATAGAAACATTCTATCATTCTTGTTGTTTCTCCATATAGCGTGTAGCTTTTCTATGGCCCGCACTGAAGTTTAACAAGATAGAATTAATAAGACCAGGAGAGTGACAAGCTGTTAAAAGAATATTGGAAATTTCAAGTATTTTTATCATCCGAATCCATTATTGACTGCATAGAGCTGTGATTAGCAATACAAATTAAGGTCTAACTTAATCAGAAAGTTGAGGGAAGATAATGACGGGAATATATTCAAGTCCATTGTTGGACTCGTCTACTGAGAAATGACTTTCTGCACATTTCATTGTGTTACTTTCTGCTTTTCCGTTTGCGATCAATTGAATGGGAATGGTTTATCGTAAGCTCATGCCGTTTATGACATACATTTGCAAGTTAGTTTGTTTTTTCAGCATCCGGAATTTGTCTTGTATTAGCGTTCATAAGGTGCTGACTTTTCATTGTTTCCTTTACATCTTAGGGACCGACTAATCTTGCTGAAAAAGTTTTCACCAGGTTTCATCTGCTAGATTTGGCTATTTTGTATTTCTAACTTGATTTAATTTCGTATCTATGAATTTGTTAAGAAAATTTTTACAAGATTGCAGTTTGTTTTGCTGGTTCGAAGCTGTTTCCATTTGATTGTTTTCCTTTGTCCAATCAAGTTTAAGATCTCAGGTGGAAATGAATATCAATTCGTAGCGTTATTCGTTAGTGTGGCTTCACTTTGAATTGTGGGGATGAGTTTGGCGAAGTTATAAGTCTACAGATCAAATGTTGTCCTTTGTCCAATCATGTTTAAGATCTCAGGTGGAAATGGATTTCGATTCGCCACCTTAGTCATGGGCGTGTTTAAATGTTTAACTGTGAGAATGAGTTTTGTGAATCAGTCTACACATCGATAAGATGTCGAGAATTATCACTGCGATCAATTATGCATTTAAAGACATTCAAGTGTCCGTAACAAATTTTCATTTTCAATATCAACATTTGCCTGCATCCATCAGAGACGTACTAATGTGTTGAGAAAGACGGTGACAGTTGATGCATTACCCCAGTCGCTTTTATTGCAGTCCAAGCTGGGCCATCCCTTTACGTTGGGTAAGTGAATAATGAATAACAGAACAAGCGATTTCAATAAATAAAATATTTTTTATTCAATTCAGGCAAAGCGGAACATTTTTGCTGTATTTCCATCACTTCATTATTCATTCGAGCTCTTCAATGATCTGTGGTGTGATGGGCGAAAACTTTGTATTTCACACAATCCCCTCACAAAAAAAAATCGAAGGCGTCAACTGTGTAGATCTGGGTGGCCAGACAATATCGCCTTGTACACATTCATAACAATTTTCGTAGCAGATGGTGTTTTGTTTGATTTGCTGTGTGGCATGGCGCAACGTATTTTTTTTTTTTACCGCCCAGACCTTTTTCGCGCATTTAAGGACAGACATAATGTGTTGCCCACTCTGAAGAAAAATAGTCAAATAATGGTCCAGGCCCAAGCAGTCACTTCTTTGACTTGCGTTGCTGTTTCATATACCTGCTGTGAAGTAATCGTCTCCCGCCTGGCATGGTACAGTGCCCACGGATACTAGCAAATACATGTCGACCCTGGATAATTTCATGTCTTTGAGTGAAATGTATTGTACTTCACTTCTCTCCAACGTTCGTCTATCTGAGAGCTCTCACTCTAAGATTCAGCTGGCAAAATTTGTTTCGAATATTTGAATCTACCATTCCGGGGACTCTTTCGTCATACTCTAAGGTGTACCCTATTCTAAGTGGCCAGTCTACTATCAATAATCTTTCATTAAAATGTCTCTCACAGCAAAACTGTGAGTAAAGTGACGCCAAAAATGCTGAGCCCTGCGACACATTTGGGTTCACGGTACTCTCTGTTGCCGCTTTAAATAGTTCATCACCAGACACATTTTAGGTGTTGATGCACTGCATGTGGACAATCATCCACTGTCCTGTGCTCACGACATGAGACGACGACTACAGTTGTCAAACGGTGGTTATTGGCCACAATACTTTCAGTGATGTGCACGTTGAGTTATCACAACTGAACGACTATTTTCCATATTTTCCACACGGCACTCTGTTCGTTGTCATTCATCATGACGTCCAAAACTCATGAAATTTACTGTAGAGCGCATTGTTTTAGTGTCAAGCGATTGATGGTAATAATTCTACTCTACTGTGTTGTTTCAAAAACACGTCTGTCTACTCAAATAAATCGTTTGACAAACGTCAAAGTTATTCAATATTTACCCACGGATCTAAAAGAAAAGAAAAAGTCTAGTTTATAATTTATACCATTTACTTGTAATTGTACTTAATACATTGTCATACAAAATACAAATTTGTAAAACATTGGACATATGTCGTTTCTCCTTATGACCCCGGATATGCATTCAAAATATTTACACAGAACAATCCTTCAACTAAATTGAGTTCAATTATTTGTCCTTATTTCTTTGGACAAAACTCTCTGTTTCTTAAGTAAATTGTAGTAAATGCAAATACATTTCAAATCTGAAATACCAATTTGTGCTGTGAAACTGCAGACCGACCGGCATGTCTGCCAGGAGATGCAAATATTTCTGAGCAACAAACAATGGTCATGTCGTATGACACATTCATCGTACATGCAAAACACCATAATTCTATTTACTTAAGGTGGAAGAAGTATTTGAACTTTTTTGTTTTGTTTTTCAATCTCCTTCCCGTATCTCCAACATCCCAGCTATTTACATTGTTGGTGTTCAAGATAATAATCGAAATCAAAGTAATCTGATGAGAGAATAATTGAAAGCAGATGTTCAATTTGAATGCAAACGTTTATAAAACATGTAACGTTGTAATTTACTTACAAAAGGGTGCGAGTGTGCTGCGTCTGCTGTCTCATATCGAACTGAACTGTCAGGATATAGAAGTGTCGCTTGGTAGCCTTTAAGTTAGACAACACTATTGAGTAGGATGATGGGATACGTCAATCATTTTAATACAAATGTGTGTTATTTTATTTATAACAATGAACAACTTATGGAATGAAACAAAAGTAGGGTCTTATGGTCTTTCAGAATCAAAATCGTTTTAAGATAATAATTGGGAGATATGAATGGCTTGGAATCGGGTATAACAGCCCAAAATGTGATAGGTTGTGATGTTCATATCCTCATAAGAACGACAAATATTTTTTAGTACGAGTTTTTCCCATATTGTAAACCTACAGTGCGAGTTTGATGATCCACACTGCCCGTTGTTTTAAACCACCAAAATGTTTACCTTGATGGTTCTTACGCTGATTCTTTTTTGCACATAAAGGTCATTGCATTTTTAAAATTTACAGTTCTTGCAAATGAGGCACAGCATTTGTCCATTTTTCTACAGCCAGTTGTAAACTGTTGATTTTATTCTAATTAATTATTTGTTATAATAAACTAAATTATAAACAAAGGTTATCGGCCTAAATTGTTTCTGTTATGCATTTTATTTTTGGATTTTTTTTAAATGGGAATTTCAAAAGTTTCTATTTAATTTTCAGTAAATAATAATAAATAATTAATAAGAATTTAAAATTGCTTTACACACCTTTGTTATGAAAATACAAAAACAAAACATTTCTTACAAATTCTTCTTAACAAAGTTTTGTAAAGCCGTTTTAAATTTTTATGAATACGTGGGTAATTATTTATTGTTTGAAAATTATATTTTAAAAATCAAAAAACCAAAGTCGATCTTTTACTTTATTTGTGAACTTGTGGCTTTGTTATCGCAACCGGCTGTAGCGGCACTTTTTGGCACTTTTTTCGATATAAAAAATTTAAAACACAAACATTTTCAAAAGTGAATATTGTGCTGTCTTATTCTTACTGAACCCAATTTTTTTTTTTAATTTTGATGATTTTCGAAAAATTTAAAATATGTGTATATTTGTGAATATGTCTGACTGAACTAGCACAACATTCCCTTCTCTCACTTTTTTATTTCTCTAGAACCAATATTTCTTTAATAAATTAACCTCCGACTTTAGAAAAAATTAAAACTGAAATATGTATGAAAATATTTTTCACACATTTTTCTTAACAAAGATTTGGTTTCAAAAATTGTTTTATACTTTTCGGAGACTTTTTAAAAAAAATCTATAACTACAAAAATTTTAAAACTTATAAAATTAAAAAAATATGTTTCTGTCCTACGTTGAAAAACGCTAATTTTCCTTATGTCGGAAATAATTGTTTTTTTTTTTTATAATTTTTTCACATTGGAAAATCCAAATTTTTTTGGGCCCAGCGCCATTTTTTTGTTTCTGCTGCTAAATTGCATTTTTTTCAATTAATATTTTAATTGAATTTCAGTTTGTTTTCAAATTATATTTTAATTGAATTACATTTTTGTCCATTAACATTTTAATTGAATAGCATTTTTTATCAATTTAATTGAATTGCATTTTTGTCAATTTATATTTTTTATTAATTAATATCAATTAATATCTTTATTGAATTGTATTTTTGTCACTTAAGAATTTTAATTGAACTGCATTTTTATCAATTAATATTTTTAATTGAACTGCATTTTTATCAATTAATATTTTTAATTGAATTGCGTTTTTGTCAATTAATAATTTTAATTGAATTGCATTTTTGTCAATTAATAATTTTAATTGAATTGCATTTTTGCCAATTAATAATTTTGATTGAATTCCATTTTTTTCAATTAATATTTTAATTGAATTGCATTTTTGTCACTTAATAGTTTAAATTGAATTGCATTTTTGTCACTTAATAATTTTAATTGAATTGCATTTTTTTCAATTAATAATTAATAATTTTATTGAATTGCAATTTTGTCAATTAATAATTTTAATTGAACTGCATTTCAGTCAATTAGTATTTTAATTGCATTGCATTTTTGTCAATTAATAATTTTAATTGAACTGCATTTCAGTCAATTTATAATTTTAATTGAATTGCATTTTTTTCAATTAATAATTTTAATTGAACTGAATTTTTACCAATTAATAATTTTATTGAATTGCATTTTTATCAATTAATAATTTTAATTGAATTGCATTTTTGTCACTTAATAATTTTAATTGAACTGCATTTTTGTCAATTAATAATTTTAATTGAATTGCATTTTTGTCAATTAATAATTTTAATTGAATTGCATTTTTGTCAATTAATAATTTTAATAGAATTGCAGTTTTTTCAATTATTATTTTAATTGCATTGTGTTTTTGTCAATTAATAATTTTGATTTTTAATAATAATAATTGATTTTTATTTTATTTTATTTTATTTTATTTTATTTTATTTTATTTTATTTTATTTTATTTTATTTTATTTTATTTTATTTTATTTTATTTTATTTTATTTTATTTTATTTTATTTTATTTTATTTTATTTTATTTTATTTTATTTTATTTTATTTTATTTTATTTTATTTTATTTTATTTTATTTTATTTTATTTTATTTTATTTTATTTTATTTTATTGGACGTCACCTCCAATGCACAATTGTACGTGCATCATCAAAATCTTTACCTAAATCCACCAATCTCCTACCAAAATGGGCAATGAAATATGACACACAAAAAAAGGGCAAATATTTGCCCATATATTCGAAAAAGTAAAACAAAGGGATTAGGTAATTATAGTCCTTTGTCCTATCAACAACCACAATGTAATATTGGCAGTGGACTTACTACGGAAACTAAAAACGGTCCAATTGCTCCGTTGCTTGGAATGAATGGAACAACAACTACAACAGAAATCAATTGTTTTCAATGACTTTATTGCGATTTCGTTGCTGTTGCTGTTGTTGTATTTGTATTCCTTGTCAATTACAAAACGAAAGTGAAATTCGAACTGATAACCCCAGCGCATCTGACATTTCACTTTTACGAGTACAACATAATACACATAATTCCTTGGGATACTTAAGGTTCGCGTCCTCTTGTTATTGCGCTGCCGACAAACGAGGCGAATACCCTCTGCCGACGTTGCCGACGCCACCATTACACGTTGCCATCACATTACATTTTAGCTTATTAGAAATCTTGTCCTCTGGAGTCCAATAAATTCGTTTCATATCCAAGATGCGGTGTGTGACTGCGGTTGTTCGTGTTACAACCCCGCCCCCCCACCAATAACCCCTTAACCCCGGTGCTTAAGCCATCGTCATCGGTCGAACTGCGGCCATATGTGTATTGGTCTGTTTGCTATTGTTTTTGTTGTAATACGTATGTTTGTACTTGTGTTTTTGTTGTTGAATGTTTATCACCGTCTTGTCGTCATTTTCCATTTACGAAATGGATTTTCAACGTAACACATACTTTTACCTACGGCACCGTGGTATGTGTGTATGTACGATGGGCGCCAAAAAATAAGTACATGGTTGTAATTCAATTGAATGGCGGTTTATTCGAGAAGAGTAGAAATTCCCATTATTTACGCACTAATCAGAATGTGGCTGTCGTAGCCGAGAGTTGTCGTCTCATCGATCTCACAGTTTCACCCTCCAGCCTGAGGGTGAACTTTTCACAAAGAACTTGCATCAATCGCTTGACAGGTCCACGAACACAACCCTTCGCTACGTTATCGCTTCTTTGGAGCACCGGGAAATGGACAACGATTTTACAAGAAAAATCTTATTTTCTGGCGTGGCCCATTTTCATCTCGCTGGCTATGTTAACAAGCAAAAATGACGCATCTGGAAAACCCAACCCGCACGTGTTCACCGAGACGTCAATGCATCCTCAGACAGTGTTGGTTAGGTATCAGTGGCCTGTTGGATATAAATAAACTCCTTGGAATGTCAGCCTGAACTGATCGATTTTCGACTTTTCTTTGAATTTCTCCGTAAATCCAAGAGGATGTTTATAGGTCTGTACTTGTCCAAAGGTGTGTGTGTGTTTGTGTGAGTGTCGCTGTATTGGTGTATGATGTGCAGAAATCACGTCGTAAAAATGTCCAAATGCTGTAAAGCCCATAAGTCGTATATGGGTCTTACAGATGCCACCGAACATATTCGTAGCTAACTCGATTCACCTGTACGACACACTCCTCGGCTGTTATACTCACACTAGCACATCCTTGTGTCCTTTTTTTTTCTTGCTTGTTCTTCTTATTATTTTTATTTTTCCTGTTGCAAGAATAGACTGATATGAGTTTGTCTTTGGTTTTATTGGTTGTACAACAATTTTGTTGTTTTTTTGCTCATTTTCTTTTTGTGTTTTGTTTTATGACTTTGGCGACTGAGTCTGTGGGTGGCGGTTGTCATCATTTGCTGCAATGCCATGTGTTCTGTCGCCATGTCCGGATATGGGTACCCCTTTCGAGCCGTATGCTCGCTGTGGCTTACAAATAAATATTTATTTGCTACACTCTGACACCTTGAGCTGGCATGTCTCGATGCTTGTCTGCCCTTATGCCATCACTGCACTAATACTCTCTTCCCCTTCCAGCTCACATACCCAGCGTAAGCTGAGGTAATCACCATCATACGGCTGGTTAGTGTAACACTTTTATTTGCCAGGATGCGTGCCCGCCATTTGGCTGTGTGAGTGTGTGCGAGAGAGTGAATGTTTGTCATGTTTTTGCATCGTTATTATTTTTTATGACGCTTTTTACCCGGTTTTTAGAATCTTTTATAGTCATCCATACATCTCAATATCATTCAATATCGGTTTCGTGTTCAAATGCACTGGCAACGGCCGTAAATTCCTTTAGCCCTTTACTCAGTTTCCCCCTCCCCTTTTATATCTACAGGTTTTGTTTGTTTTTTTTGTTTTCAATAAACGAAAGTGCTCCTTGCCTGGGATGTGGCTGCGAACGAGTACGAGTATGAATTCCTCTTTTGCCTCTTTGCCGCTTATTATTCATTCCGTCAGTTTTACGGGTTTCATGTTCGTGGGCTTCAAGGAAGCGCATCACAACTTATGGTGCCTTTTTCGGTTTTGGGCGTAGTAAAATTTACTGTAGTGTGTCATAAAATATGACGTGTTTTTGCCATCACCCGGGGCCCCCCCCCATCCGCTGCGATTTCCGTGGCGATATTAAAATTACTCTCGTACACATATGTAACGTCGTCATGTATTTTCATTTCATATGGATTCGTACAAATGGAAATCATTATGGATTTCTTATAAATTGTAAAAGATGTTTGCGACATTTCCCGGCGTTTAAATGGCGACCAAATGCAATTTGTTTAAGTGGTGATAATTTTAATTACAAAAACATGTTTCAAAAATACACACACACCGATGTCTTTACATAAATGTACTTGGGTATTTTATTCGATTGAAGAAATGGATCAATAGTTTGCTGGCAGATTTAAAATTCAAATTACTTAAATGTCTGCCTTGAATTAAGCTCTTAACTAGACCTAAAAAACTGGAAAGAAATCTTTACACAACGTAGAATTCGTTGCAGCTAACTGAAGATTTTGCCAGAGGTTTGATTTGAGTCAGGCTGGAGTCGAGATCACAATTCACTTCTCCGCAGTCATATTCATAATTTGTGTTAGAGTAATGTTTCTACAGAAAAACATTTACCAGTTATCTTAATATATATTTACCCTCGACACTGATTCACTGATACACTGATTCACTGACTCTGTCACGCAGTACGTAGGAATTTAAATAGGCATTCTATAATTCTATAAATAATAATAATAAAAAAAATAATATTTTTTTTTGTACAGAAATTGTGGTTTCCCCAAATTTTTTTTACCAAAATTTTTTTTTTCCAACATTTTTTTTTTATAATTTTTTTTTTTTACAAATTTTTTTTTCAACAAAATTTTTTTTTCAACAAAAATTTTTTTTTTCAACAAAATTTTTTTTTCAACAAAAATTTTTTTTTTCAACAAAATTTTTTTTTTTCAACAAAAATTTTTTTTTTTTTTCACAAAATTTTTTTTCCGTATTTCAACGGGCGCCATATGCGCATTACAACTTACTAGTAATATATATTTACCCTCGACACTGATTCACTGACTCTGTCACGCAGTACGTAGGAATTTAAATAGGCATTCTATAATTCTATAAATAATAATAATAAAAAAAAATAATATTTTTTTTTGTACAGAAATTGTGTTTTCCCCAAATTTTTTTTTCCAACATTTTTTTTTATAATTTTTTTTTTTTACAAATTTTTTTTTTACAAAATTTTTCCACAAAAATTTTTTTTTTCCCAAAAAATTTTTTTTTTCAAGAAAAATTTTTTTTTTCAACAAAAAATTTTGTTTTTCAAGAAAAATTTTTTTTTTCATCAACATTTTTTTTTCAACAGCATTTTTTTTTTCAACAAAAAAATTGTTTTTTTCACAAATTTTTTTTTTTTTCAACACAATTTTTTTTTCCATATTTCAACGGAACTTACAACTTACTAGTTATTTTATATTTTTTATATATTTTCTTCCGTTAATAACACCAGCAAACACGTTGAGAATATTTCTATTTTGTGGTAGAATAGTTTAGAACTATTGAAAGTTTCTACTCTTCGAATGCAACTCTGTTCGCTTTTTCTAGGATTTACTGAACACAGCCTGTAATACGGAACAATAACTATGTAAGCATCTATTGTACTGAAAGATGAATAAAAGGCGTCATTCGATTGGCAATAACCGAAAAGACTACAATTTCCGAGGCATAACATATTTGGACACACCTACCTCTACCGATCAAATGGCTTACATGCGACTGAAGTACATGCCTACCGATCCACATCGTCTTCTTAGAGGAAATTTCCCATCCGTGGCTTCCATATTGTCACAACAAAGCGACCGACGCGACCTGCTCACGATCCAGCTAACGAAAGGATTGAAAGGAGTTAATGCACGAGTCAGACAACACAGACGCACGAAATGGTTAAAACGCCTTGATCAATGCTCAATCAATTCCCAACAACTTTGGCCCACAATTAAAAGTCGTCTATCTGGTTCCAATAAGCGTAAAAATCTCCCTGCTATCGCCTTCAATGACATGCAGCATTCATGTGCCACACAGTTCTGTCGCCAATTCATTGAGCAGCCAACATCCAACAGAACAGGAGCAAGCGAGTCACAATCCGGAGAAACCCAAACGGGATCTGCAACCGGTCTCTATCACGTCTGATGAAGTCGAGCGAATAATCTCCCAATCCAAACCAGCTAAAGCCCTTGGTCCAGACGGTATCTCAATGCTGAATCGACAGTCTTTAGGCTAGACCTGATCGAGCTCCTAATAAAGATCCTAAGATCTACAGGGTTTTCCAACAAGAAGTGTTATTTTGGTATTCCAAGAAAACTGACATGTTTTGAGATAAATGATCGAATGTTTATTTCACAATAACAAACAACATCAGCCAAATGGCCACAACGACCACGCTTACAGGACCATATCCTTTTCATGAAAATGTCCATAGCCAAATCGCAAAGTAAAGGGTGTTTTTTATTGAGGTATAGAACTTCGAATTGAAATAAAACACAAGAAAATCGTTTTAATGTCCATCAATTTGGCTTTATTGGAAGGATAATTTTATGCCATTAATGTTTAAATATGATTTCGGGCATGTGGCCGCCGCGGCTGGCTCGAATAAAGCCAATTCTACAGGTCCAATTTTCAACCACTTGTTGGAACCACAACTCATCCACATTCATGCCATCCAATTCGGGAACAAAATAGTCGGTTATCATGGCTCTATACCGGTCTCCATTAACGGTAACTGACTCTCCAGCATTATTTCGGAAGAAGTATGGCCCAATGACTCCACCAGCCCATAGAGCACACCAAACAGTCAGTTTTTGTGGATGTAATGGCATAAAATGGACGGAGCTTGCGGTGAACTTCGCGAACTGAACCATTACTTTCGCAATAAATTTGCACGATTTGCAAGCGTTGTTCTTTTGTCAACCTGTTCATGATGAAATGGCAAACCAAACTAAATATTAATCACTTGACAGCTGACAAAATGGCCGCCAGTTAAAAAAGTGATGCCAACTTAAAGTTCTATACCCCAATAAAAAACACCCTTTATGACGGCCCCATGTGTCCCTGCTGATGTGTTGATTCACAGTGGGAAAATTCTGAAAATGTTTGGAAATAATTCGGGCGATTCTCATGGGCTAGTCCAATTTTAATGTCATTGTACACATGTCGATTCTTTTGGTAAAATTATCCTTGACATTTTATTATTACTGTGGCTCTTCACACCTTCACTCGACTTTTATTGTTTCTGATTTACCGCTGTGTTTGAAAGAGCCCAAAGGCGTTAAAACTAACGATCTTGCTGGCCTGATTACATCCGATTTTCTGCCGGGGAAACTGATGGTTCCTTAGCTTTAACTCTGTTACCAACTGAACCCTGTAAAGGCGTAAGAGCCGAATCCCTCTAGAAAAGTCCTCGATGTGATTGCTGCAATTCGTTTGTGTGAGGCCTGCTTTAGTTTTTGTTTCTTCCTTTTTTTTTTTTCAAAATCAAATCGCTACATTTCTATTGCCGAAGCCTTCCTTCGATTCATAAACTTAAATTGTGATTATAAGCATAAATCGATAGCGCAATTGTAGTCATGAGGGAAATTGCCACCTTAGGACAGGAGAAGCGGGTACGGTAACAAATCCTCCCGCCTTTTGCAAAAACAACAGCAAATGAAAATCGAAAAAATTATTGTCTTTCTGTGAAAAAAAAAATGTGCATTAAAAACAAAAGACACCAAATGATTTCTTTCGCTTTATCGAATGTAACGCAACGCTGTTCTCGCACACCGACAGGCATCGGCATGCATGTAAACACTAAACAGAGAATAGAACAAAAGCCCAAAGGATGTGAACAACAGCAACAGCAACAAGAAAAACACTGACAGCAGCAAGCGAATCCTGACAATGCACCAACAACACACAATACATTCAACTAACAATCGATGATGCACCCTCACACTTATGTACTTGCAAACATATCAATACACACACACACACACAGACACACATGCTGAATATAGAAAGTTTTGTAGTAATCAACTTTTAAATACTCCGTGATAATGATCCTGGCTATGAGGTCGGTGTAGGCGGTTATGCCGATAAATGAAAGCGTCGAACACTCGCAAAGCGGAGCACGAGGGACGGCAGACGTAAAAGCCGATAGTGATGACAAACGCGATGACGTTTGTAACGATTGTAACGATTGTTGGCCGCTGGGCGGGGAAAGCGGTGTGGGTGAGCACAAAAAAAGCCATCAGTTTGTAATATAACAAAAACAATAGCAACAAAAATGATTGACAGCAGCAGCAACAGTGACTGCAACAATGCCAGAGTGTGTTGATGGTTGAATAAAAAAAAAGGACGAAGAAGATGAGGTAGATGGTGGAGAGGGGGGGAGAAAGAACTGAACAAAATGAGCAAAATCAAATGTAAAACAATGTGTGTACATGTGAACATATCCTTACATTCACACACAACAACAAGAAAGCTTATACAAAGCAACTGCATAAGTGTGTATGTGTGTGTGCATCGCTGTGCATATGTGTACGTATGTGTGTGTAGGCATTAAAAAGCAATCGATAAATACAATTCACGAGTGTTCATCTCACCGAGAAATGAAAGGAGCAGCAGCAGCTGGAAAAAGGTACGATGGTTGGTTACCACCGGGGGTAGGTCGTCATGTGAAGTACCAACACCGCCACCACCACCACCGCCACCAGGACCCTCAGCCATCAATAACAATTAACAAAACGTTCATACGGCAGCCATTGCCGTTTGAGACGAGGCCACAAGTGAAAGTTGTGTGGTCCTGTGTCGTATTGTCCACCAGGAAGACATGACAGGAATCCAAATTTTTTTTATTTTTTTTAAAAACTTTTTTGTGTTTTTCTTAATTTAATAAATAAACAACAAATTATATTTATTTGCATAACTAATATATTAATTGATTAATTTTTTATATTAATCGATTTTATTAATATATTAATTGGAGCCATTTTTTTTAAAAAAAAATTCTTTTTGCTAAGAAATAGAAATAATCAATGATCTCAATCTCAACTAACAGAAACAAAACTATCTTAATATATATTTACCCTCGACACTGATTCACTGACTCTGTCACGCAGTACGTAGGAATTTAAATAGGCATTCTATAATTTTCTATAAATAATAATAATAAAAAAATAATATTTTTTTTTTGTACAGAAATTGTGTTATACCAAAATTTTTTTTTTACCAAATTTTTTTTTTTTAAAAAATTTTTTTTTCACAAATTTTATTTTTCCACAAAATTTTTTTTTTTTTAACAACATTTTTTTTCCATATATCAACGGGCGCCATAGGCGCATTACAACTTACTAGTATGAAGAATATAAATCAAACAATACAAAAAAAAATTATTTAATTAATATAATAATTGATTTAGTTAATATATTAATTGATTTAACTAATATATCAATTGGTCATTTTGTTAATTAATATAATTAATTTGTTAATTGATTTAATTATCAGTTAACAAGATTTAATTAATTTGGTAATTTATTTAATTAATATCTTGGTAGATTTCATTGATTTAATTTATTATATTAAATTATTTAATTAATATATTAATTGCTTTTTTATTAATATGTTAATTGCGTTTAATTAATTCGTTAATTGATTTAATTAATATGTTAATTGCTTAATTAATTTGTTAATTGATTTATTTAATATATTTATTGATTTAATTAATTTGTTAATCGATTTCATTATTTTGTTAATTGCTTTAATTAATTCGTTAATTGATGTAATAAATTTATTAATTGATTTACGTAATATATTGATTAAATTAATATATTAATTCATTCATTAACATTAATTGATTTAACTAATATATTAATGGATTTTATTAATTTGTTAGCAGATATAATTAAATTTTTTTATTGATTAAATTAATATATTGATAGATTTATTATTTATACAGTGTACACTCTCGTAAGCGGACACCTAAGGGACTGAGAATTTGGTTCGCTTATGAGAGAAGTACACAAGTGTACTAAAGCGGATTGGTACTGAAAAAAAGTGTCCTTTTATGACAGGTGTCCGCGTAAAAGAGTAAAAGAGAGTACGCTATATATTACGAAATATATTTTGTATGACTATAGACAGAATCACTCGTGACTGGCTAAAACAACTTAACACTAAAAATAACAACAAATCAACCTTTTTTCAATTAACTGAGTTATTCAATTTCATTATTTAATCAAATAATTAATTTAATCTTTTAAATCCATTAAACAATATAATAACTAATTAAAAAAGATATTAATTAATTTGGTAAATTAATAAATTAATCAATTCAAAAATCCATTAATAAGTTAATCAAATATTCGATTAGTTAATAAACTAAATATCAACAATAATTAATTTAATCAATTAATTAATTAAACAGTTAATTAATTTATCAATTATTTAACTTATCAATCAATTGATTATTCAATTTAAACAATTTAATTAATCAAAAATCCATTAATAAATTAATCAGTTCAAAAATCTATTAATAAATTAATCAAATATCCATTAATAAATTAATCAACAAATTAATTCAATAATAATAATTTAATAATTAAATTAATTATTGAATTAATTAAATTAATTTAATTAATTAAATTAATTAAATTAATTATATTAATTAAATTAATTAAATTAATTAAATTAATTAAATTAATTAAATTAAATTAATTAAATTAATTAAATTAATTAAATTATTTAAATTAATTAAATTAATTAAATTAATTAAATTAATTAAATTAATTAAATTAATTAAATTAATTAAATTAATTAAATTAATTAAATTAATTAAATTAATTAAATTAATTAAATTAATTAAATTAATTAAATTAATTAAATTAATTAAATTAATTAAATTAATTAAATTAATTAAATTAATTAAATTAATTAAATTAATTAAATTAATTAAATTAATTAAATTAATTAAATTAATTAAATTAATTAAATTAATTAAATTAATTAAATTAATTAAATTAATTAAATTAATTAAATTAATTAAATTAATTAAATTAATTAAATTAATTAAATTAATTAAATTAATTAAATTAATTAAATTAATTAAATTAATTAAATTAATTAAATTAATTAAATTAATTAATTTAATTTAGTTAGTTTGATTAATTTAAGCAATTAATCAGTCTATAAATTAACCAACTTAATTAATTGAAGCCGTCATCGAGTTAATCAATAAATTAAACAATCAATTTAATAAGTGGATTTGGTCAATTAATAATTTAATCAATTAGTTAATCAAACGATTACTCAACTAACCATCCGGCCTGCATAATTTGCATACGCCACAAACACACCATTTTCGCTACGACCCTCGTATGACTACAACCCGAAGAGATATGATGGCGATAATACACGCGCTCGTAGGGGGAAATGATGTACAATGTTTTGCCATCGATATGAGGCGATTGAAAAAACACACACATACGTGCACACAACAATCATATAAACAAACAAACAAACAACAGCAACAACAAAGAACAAATAGCCGACTTGTACAAATCGATCCTTGTTCTTTTTTCGCTGCACAACACGACGCATCTCTTGGTGGCACCAAAAAAATCACCACTTTTAATGTGCCTTCATTTCCCTACTCCCAGGACTTGGGCACAAGTGCTGCGATACAATGACGAAGGGCCTTTCTTTAGCACGCTCCCCCCGCCCCCACACTGCCAGCAAAGAGCATGACGGGGAAGGATATTCAATATCATCCTGGCATTAATATGAACAATTACATTTTCATAAACAACAATTATGCAAAATCGATTACAATGCAATTGTGTGTTGAATGCCGTTGTTGTTGTTGTTTTTGCGAATCGTTTTTCTATTTTCCTTGTAAATTTGTTGTACTACGAGTACTGACTGAATGACTGTGTAATTTTTTCAGTTTTTTTTTTTCGTTTGCTAACTCAGCAATTTGTATCAAGTGGGGCTTCTTTTTGTTGTTGTTGCTACTGCTGTCGTCAAATTTATGATATGGGATGTTTTAATTAAATAGCATTGAACAGTTTCATTTTTTGTTTACGCTGTTGTTGTTTTTTTTTTTTTTTGTAAAAATACAAAAAAAAAAAAAAACATCACCCGTTGTTTTATTTTATTATCTGTGCGAAGGAATTGAGTACCAAAGTACAAGCACGAGCCGTCTGTGAATAACTATTTTGAAAATAGCTTCGGCTACGTGTTCTTTGGCAAATGGTCGTATTCAAATATAAGCTGATCTTTGGCGAACACACAAAAAATAAAACGACAGCAACAACAGCAACAAAAAACAATCAAAATGCAGACTAATCAGCGGCAAGCGGTGATGGTGGTGGTGGTGGCGTAGGATGAATGAATGGGAGTGTGCGATAAGGCGAGACGGTATTAACAAAAAAAAAAAAAAAAGGGCGCCAAATGACAAACTGAAATAGTTGGAGGCGCTTAGATCTGTTATATTAAAGCATGACATTCAAAATAAAATACAGATATTTTCCAAAAATTTTACATTACAACCCAAGTTATTGTATTTTAAAATGTTTACAAATTTATGAATACATTTTCGACCAAACTCTTATTCGCGTAGTGATATTTTTGCAGACCATTGTGGAACAGTTTTTTTTTTAAAAAAATTTCCCATGATCGCAGAGGGAAGTAATTTTAATCGTTTAATGGTGGAAACCCTTAGAAAAAACAAAATATTCTTGAATTTCATTGAATTATGTAGCAAAAAAAAACTCATTTGTTTGATATTCGAAAAGGTATTTGTTCAAATGTTCCAAGGGTGGAGTGAACAAATATTTTTTTTTTTGTGGGGGGGGAGAGTCATCTTATCGATGTATACTAAGACCTTCGGTACAGATCATTTCTGTATTGAGCTTTCCGTTTTAATTGACAGCCTATTTTGTTTTAACCACTCGAAAGTTTTTCTTTCTTTACAAGTCCTTCTTTGTCGTAAATCTATCAAAACAAATTATTATTATTTATTTATTTTTATTAATGACAATACAAAGAAAATTCTAATGTTGGCTGACACAGACCATATGGCTAGATTTCCTTCTTAAACCACTTATCGCCGGATTTTTTCCCTTTTTTTGGATTTTAACTGAGAATTTATCTCTTATAAAATTCATTATTGATTTTCCCTTGAATTCTTCACCGTTTTTCGTACTTTTAAACAGATTTCAAAAAAGTAACGACACAGTATTCGAAGCAAGCTAAATGGCTTATAAAAAGAAATTTAAAAAAATCGAATGTAGATTTTTTTTATGTAAACAATTCAAAGACTTATATAAAATGTCAAATAAAATTCAAGTAAAAATTTCCAAAAAAAAAAAACATAATTTTCAAAAAAGTAACCAAATTGCTGGACATCGACTCCCGAGTCGACTCTGACCTTAGTTGTTCTATAACGAAATTTAGAAAATTGTATTTCCCTCCGCTATTCTTATACTCTCTTTCACGCTGTGCCCTTTTTGTAGGCAAAAGATAAATCGAAAATATTTATAATTTACAAAAAAAAAAAAAAATATTTTTTTCTAATTTCATGACAAATCTACGTAAAATCCAAAACATTTTAAATTTAAAAAAAATACAATTATTTTTTTTGTCTAACAGCCTGTTTTTATAAAACGAATGGGTTTTTACAGCCTGTTTTTATAAAACGTATACGTCTGAGACGAACAGAAACGTCTGTGGCCGAAACGAAACTCAAATGTGTTTCTATAACTTCAACGAATCCATTTAGCCGATACACACAAAAATACTTTAGAAAAAAATGCCAATTAGAATTTTAACAGAGACTTTCGTGTTACCAAAAACCCAAACTGACGAAACAGAATTTCTCGTCGTTATTTTAACGAAACGAAAGACCCATTCGTTTTATAAAAACAGGCTGTTAGACTCCGTGCCGTTTTTGTAGGCAAAAGATAAATCGAAAATATGTATAATTTAAAAAAAAATTATATTAGTGTTTTCTAATTTTATAGGAAATCTACGTAAAATCAAAAACATTTAAAATTTAAAAAAAAAAATACAATTATTTTTGGCTAAAAGCCTGTTTTTATAAAACTATGGGTCTTTCGTTTCGTAAAAATAAACGAACAGAAATTCTGTTTCGTCAGTTTGGGTTTTTGTAACACAAAAGTCTCTGTTAAATTCCAATTGAAATTTGGTATTTTTGTGTGTATTGTCTAATTGGATTCGTTGGAGTTATAGAAACACAATTCAGTTTCGTTTCGGCCACAGACATTTCTGTTCGTCTCAGACGTATACGTTTTATAAAAACAGGCTGTAATTTTATGGGAAATCTACCTAAAATTTAAAAAAAAAATTAATTTTTTTTTTTTATTTTTATGGGAAATTTAAGTAAAAAAAACGATTTCCGACTCCAGCCGTCAAATTTCCTATACTCCGACTTCACAGCCCTGGTTTGAACTGCACCTTGGAGCAGGGCTTCCTAAACTCCGCTGATGTTACTCATTATTTCCAATGGCAAATCTAATTGCCCCCAATGGCATCCGCAATGCAAATACACAACGAATGTTATGTGGATTTTTATTTATAACTTTCCTCCAATATCTTTTGGAGGCAAGTACATTTTTTTTAACTCAACTTACCTTCAATATTATTGAAGGCACACAGAGCGTTCACTGGGTAGTTGGACATGCCGATAATGTTTTAGTGCCTGTTGTAAACTTTATGAATAGTGTTCCTCCAGCTGCGTTTTACTGCCTGATTAAATTTGATTTTCATAGAGAATTCGTCAATTTTTGAGTGGACTGTGATAAAGTTGTACTCGATGATATCAGCTGATAATTAGCTTGCATAACTATAAAGTATAGGAAAATAAAACCGGTATGAGCCCGTTACCCTTTTGTTTGAATGCATTTAAAATACAAAAGAACAATTTCAATGTGTCGTGGAACAGTCACCAAAAAAAAATGCTAAATATTTTTTGTTTTCCAGTTTACGAACCCCGATTTATGGTTCATAATCCCATACACTACTGATCTACGAAATGTATTGGGTCGCCGGCAATTATTCCACATATTTAATTTATTATTGTTCTGTTTACCACATTCTGTATTTGTGTTGTTAACATTTTGTTTTTGCATTAAAACACTTGTGTTTTATTTACTTTTATTATTTAAATAGTTAAAACAAATGTATGATCGAACAAAATTAATGAGAATTGTGGGTGAAAGGGAAATTGAAAAGATAAATACAATTGAAAATAAACAGACTGTGAGGAGAGACTCCTCTGCAGTTTACGAAATTATTAAATAAACCTATAAGAAGGACATTTGGGAAAAACCCCCCATATTGTCGAAACTATTTTCTTCACATAGTTTCGAAAGTATGCGGGGTTTTTCCCAAATGTCCGTTGGCCAATAGTTCTTATTTTATAATTTCGTAAACTGTAGATGACTTAAAAATCAACTAATTTCCAGACTTCAGGATTTTTTATTTAATTTAGTCCCATACAACTTATTTTGTGTACAACAACTTCAATCATGTTGCACGATTTTCAATTATTCCAATTATTATAAGGAGATAAATTCCATACAATTGCTTGCATTAAGCTCGGCAATTGTCTGAGAAGAGTTAGCATTTCAATTAACCTCTGGATGGCCACTCCAACTGGCGCAGCTTCTTTGCTCACGCATTTGTGGGCAGACATAATGGGTAAGCAAAAAAAAAAAAAAAAATTCCAAAAAAAAAAATATATAATCAAAAAAAATAAAATTTTTCCAAAAAAAAAATATAATCAAAAAAAAAATAAAATTTTTCCAAAAAAAACTTAAAAATTTTATTGTTTTTTTTTACAATTTTTCCAAAAAAAAAAAATACAATTTTTCCAAAAAAAAACTTTAAAATTTTATTGTTTTTTTTACAATTTTTGCAAAAAAAAAAAAAAATTTATAAAAAAAAAAAAAATTTCCAAAAAAAAAACTTTTATTGTTTTTTTTTACAATTTTTTCAGAAAAAAAAATAAAATAAAAAAAATACAATTTTCCAAAAAAAAAACTTTAAAATTTTATTGTTTTTTTTTTACAATTTTTCCAAAAAAAAATATATAATATAAAAAAATTTTCAAAAAAAAAACTTTAAAATTTTATTGTTTTTTTTTTACAATTTTTCCAAAAAAAAAAATATATAATAAAAAAAATACAATTTTTCCAAAAAAAACTTTAAAATTTTATTGTTTTTTTTTTAAATCTTTCCAAAAAAAAAAACAATTTTCCAAAAAAAAAACTTTAAAATTTTATTGTTCTTTTTTACAATTTTTCCAAAAAAAAAAAAACTTAAAAATTTTATTGTTTTTTTTTACAATTTTTCCAAAAAAAAAAAATACAATTTTTCCAAAAAAAAACTTTAAAATTTTATTGTTTTTTTTACAATTTTTGCAAAAAAAAAAAAAAATTTATTAAAAAAAAAAAATTTCCAAAAAAAAAATAATGCAGGCATGTTAAAAACTTGAAATGATTGAGAAATCTTTAATTAAAAATTCTAAACCATTAATACAGGATTCTCCAACAAGAGGTGTTATTTTGAATCACCCGGTATTTCGCTAGCTGTCACTTTTGACAAGTAGAAACTACGCCATTACTAAAAATGAAACGATACACGCTTCAACAACGCATTGAAATTATTCAAATTCACTAGAAAAATTGTGAAAATCTTGCAGTCACAGTTCGCAAAAGTAAAGCATTTTTGTGGTCGTCGTGAAGCACCTTGTATGAAATGAAGATAGAAACTTGTGGCACAACTATTAAAATACATGTATTTCAAATTTAAATTCGGTATTAAATGTGCTTGGGTGAAAATAGTCACTTGTTGTCATTTGGGTTGAGCTGTCCTAAATGTGAGAGTGAGAGACAATTTGTTGAGATCATTTGTTTTGACCAAGGGTTTAGAGTTGTCTCCAACATAAGTTGACTCTAATGTCTCCTTCGTAACCACTTATGTTAATCTCTCTCTTGAAAAATATTCTTTTTGGTAATTACTTGTTAAATTTATAAATTATGATTTCATTAGAAATGGAACTCAGAAGGTCTCAGAGTCTACTTCAGGAAACCATCTTCTAAACAACTCGGCAACTCAGTGCAAAGCCACAGTTCGTTTAATGGCCTTAAAAAAAAACTGGCAATGCCGAAGTTCAAAGAATTAGACGAGGCCCGATAAGAAATCGCCTTCCAGACGGTGTGTGACGTTCATCTCCTCCTACATTTTACTTATTTCGCCTCAACTCGAATCTCTTAACAAAAAGTGAAAACAAAAAAAAAAAAAATTTCAATTTTGCCCTCTTGTGTACCACTCGAGGCCCCATCCGAAGTCCCACAATTCCACACATACGGGACACGCGAATCCCCCCCAAAAAACAACAACAATAACCCTTTTGTTAATATAATCGATTTTATGAATAAACGATCTCGCGATAACATCAAATCTCAAATCTCACATCGCAACACAAATTAAGCGGTGACCACGCGTACGACTCAATCAATTACTGATAACCCAACATTTACGCCGAATTGGCCCAATCATTCGCCATGTTAAGGTTTTATTTACACATGGAAACAGTTGGTTATCACGAAATTCCCATACGCAATTTCATTTGATTTTGTCAACCAAAAAAAGAAGAAAAAAACACAGAAAGAATGTAGTAAAACAATTAAGTGAACGGCATGAAAACGGTATGCTCGAAGCCAGAAGAAAAACTGATAAGAAGGGGATTTTTGTAGTTACCCCTACTGCCTAGCTGCGGCCAAGTGTTTGTGCTAGACGACAGAGCAGATCAGTGCTCAAGACTTCTTTAGAGACAGTCGCAATCTGTGGTCAGTCATTCTTTCGCAATTCGCACAAGTGTTCGGATCGAAATTAAGCGGCTACCATCGAACCATGATATTGACGCGTCAAACCCTGCAGCAGCTGGCCCGCACTCTAACACAGTCGGGTCCTTTGGCGGCGGCTGCACGCCACCTAACGGCCAAGGCACAGGAAGTCTTTAAGGAGAGCGATACCTTGACGGCCACGGTCCATGGACCCCAGCAAATGGTGTTGGTCCGGGAAAATGATGTGCCCCAGACGGGTGTTATGCAATTTCCGGGCGTATGGCTGCGCGACAATTGCCTGTGCGACCAGTGTTTCCACAAGGACTCGTTGAGTCGCAAGCCCCTGCGTTGGGCCAACTTTGATTGTGATGTCAAGGTCGACCAAATAACGGTAAATGATAAAACCAATGAGATCCACATCAACTGGTCGGACAGTCATGAGTCCACATTCTCGCTGGATTGGTTAAAGGAACGCAATTTCTCAAAGGACCATCAAGAGGAGTACATCAACTCTTGGTATCGTCCTCAGCCGAAATTGTGGCGACCAGACGAATTCAAAACAATTTTGAAAACCTTTCAGTACAGTGAAATAATGGAAAATGATGCAGGTGAGTTTGTGAAACGTGTTATTAAATGTGATAGTTTGAATTTCATTTCTCCACTTGCAGTGCTCAAGGAATGGCTGGACACTTTGGCCACCTGGGGTGTGAGCATGCTGAAAAATGCTCCGTTGGATATAGGAGTGGTGAAAACGTTGTGCAATCGCGTTGGCTTCATCAGGAAGACGACTTATGGGTAAGCAAATCAATTTTGAGGAGTGTGAACAAAAAAAATAGCAATGAAAAGTGCCAACAGAGAGAAATCCCTGTTTAGATTATCCTAGCTAGTGTTCCTTGTCTCAATTTCAAATTGTAATATTTGTTTCAATTCACAAGAAATTGCCGTCTGTCCCATGTGAACAGATTCTAGAACAAAATTCTTTAAATGCACAGTTGGAGGACAACAATTCCTGCCCACAACCAAAGATTACAAACGTTTTCTGTTTCAAATTTGAAATAATTTTTTCTTTACCCTTTTTTTTTGGCGATTTTCATTTCAAATTTGAAATAATTTTTTTTCATTAAAATTTTTCGGGCTTTCTCAACAATTTTGAAAAAATATTTTTTATTTTTTTTTTTCGATCTTTATTTTTTGTGACATTTTCTGTTTCAAATTTCAATTTTCAAATTAAAATTTTAAATAATATTTTTTCTTTATCGTTTTTGGACCATTTTTCTTTGTCGGGCTTTCTGAACAATTTTGAAAAATTATTTTATCCCCACATGTTGTTTTTCGATCTTTATTTTTTTGTTCCATTTTCTATTTCAAATTTGAAATAATTTTTTCTTTTCCCTTTTTTTTGGCGATTTTCATTTCAAATTTTAAATACTATTTTTGCTTCTTCCTTTTTCGCCCATTTTTCTTTATTGTTGAGAAAAATTTTGAAATTTTTTTTTTTCGATCTTTATTTTTTGTGCCATTTTCTGTTTCTAATTTCAATTTTCAAATTCAAATTTTAAATAATATTTTTTCTTTATCGTTTTTGGACCATTTTTCTTTGTCGGGCTTTCTGAACAATTTTGAAAAATTATTTTATCCCCACAAGTTGTTTTCGATCTTTTTTTTTTTTGTTCCATTTTCTATTTCAAATTTGAAATAATTTTTTCTTTTCCCTTTTTTTTTGGCGATTTTCATTTCACATTTTAAATACTATTTTTTCTTCTTCCTTTTTCGCCCATTTTTCTTTATTGTTGAGAAAAATGTTGACATTTTTTTTTTTATTTTTTTTTTCGATCTTTATTTTTTGTGCCATTTTCTGTTTCTAATTTCAATTTTCAAATTCAAATTTTAAATAATATTTTTTCTTTATCGTTTTTGGACCATTTTTCTTTGTCGGGCTTTCTGAACAATTTTGAAAAATTATTTTATCCCCACAAGTTTTTTTCGATCTTTTTTTTTTTGTTCCATTTTCTATTTCAAATTTGAAATAATTTTTTCTTTACCCTTTTTTTGGCTATTTTCATTTCAAATTTCAAAAAATGTTTTTTCTTTATACATTTTCGCCCATTTTTCGTTGTCGGGCTTTCTGAACAATTTTGAAAAATTATTTTATCCCCACAAGTTTTTTTTCGATCTTTATTCTTTATGCAGTTTATTGTTTCCGTTGTTCGAGATCAGTGATTTATTTATATTTTTTTGCAAAATAGAAATATTTTCGAAATGTTTCAGTATGAAGAACTGTGACAGTTTGTTCCATTTTCTGTTTCAAATTTGAAATCATTTTTTCTTTACCCTTTTTTTTTGGCGATTTTCATTTCAAATTTCAAAAAATGTTTTTCTTTATCGTTTTTGGACCATTTTTCTTTGTCGGGCTTTCTGAACAATTTTGAAAAATTATTTTATCCCCACAAGTTTTTATTTTTCGATCTTTATTCTTTATGCAGTTTATTGTTTCCGTTGTTCGAGTTCGAGATCAGTGATTTATTTATATTTTTTTTGCAAAATAGAAATGTTTTCAAAAGGTTTCAGTATGAAGAACTGTGACAGTTTCCGAAATGGATCCGTATACCTTGCCTGCAATCAAAGCACAAGGTATACGGAACCGTTCCGGAAGCTGCCACACTTACACTGGTACCCATTTGCAATGATTTCTGCTCGCTGTTTTAAATTATTTTTTTTTTTTTAATCCTCAATATTTCATTTCATTTCCATTTATTGATATTCCAAAAGTAACCGAGCCTTTATGCCGTATTTAGTTACCAAATCTACATCCAGTTTATAAATAATATTTGTTTTAACTTCAAAATTAAGATATTTCTATCAATCTTCAGTTTTTTGATTGTTTCATTGTCCAACATATTCGTGGAACGTCGAATGAAATCGTTTATTTTAAACAGTTATTCCCAAATTTAGTACATGAAGTTTTTATGCAGTCGACAATCTTGTTAACCCTGATTAAATTTGGAATAAAGTCAGAATTTGTAAAACATTCCCAATCTAGGAAAGATATTTCGTGACATTGACATCCATTTTTCCATTTAAGAATTCTTTTAATTTCTCTCTCTCTCTCTCGATTCTAATTTACACTTCCCATCATTTATTCTCTACAATCTCTTCTTTCCTTTCAGTGAGGAATTCAGCGTTAAGTCACGCAACGATGCCAAAAACTATTCCTATCTGTCGGAACCATTGCCGCTTCACACCGATTTGCCCTACTACGAATACAAGCCCAGTGTTACCGTACTCCATACCTTGGAACAATCCCAGTCGACCGGTGGTTGGAATACATTGACCGATGGCTTCAGCATCGCCAATCAACTCAAGGACAAACATCCGGATTACTTCAAGACACTCAGTGAAACGCTGGTCGATTGGAATGATATTGGCCAAGATGATGGAGTGCCCTTCCACAATATGTGGAGGGCTCCAGTCATAAAGTAAGTTGTGCTTCTTTGTGATTCTAAAATTCCTTAACGTTATTAACTCTTTTAATTGCCCACCCCCAACAGTTTGGATAGAGATGGCCGTTTTGCCCGCATCAATCACAGTGTACCACAACGCGATAGCCACTTTAGCATCGATGTGGACAAGGTGATGCCCTGGTATCGGGCCAATGCTCTCTTTGTCCGCATGGCGCATGAACAGACGGTAACCTTCAAGACTCAACCCGGCGATGTTATAACCTTTAACAATTTGCGCATGTTACACGGACGTACCGGCTACGATGACACCGAAGAAAATGTTCGTCATGTTGTGGGCGGTTTTGTCGATTGGGATATCGTCTACTCAAAGACGAGAGTGCTTAAGAAGGCCTTGGAGAAGTGAGCCTAGAACATTTCTAATGTTTTGATTAAGCAAAAACACATGTCTCGTATATAAGCAAATCACGATCAATCCAAGGACTCGACGGAAGCCGGCCACTTCTGTCAGAGATCCTCTAAGCCCATACGATGGACTCAACTGAAATAGAACAAAAACCAAATCGTTATCCTCTAAGAAAATCAACCACCCTCAGGCGCCCCAACAATTATTTTTATATATTATTTAGTATTACCAACTCTCACATGCATTTCTTTTTAGTCTACCATTAAATACATTTTATTTTTTATAAAAAAAATTCTAATATGTAGTTTTTTTTTTTGTAATATTCTCGACGTCATTCTCATTTAATCGCAGATAAGCGGCGGCATTTGATAACGACAGAGCGTGGACTTCGCCTGGACATCAGATGTTGTGGGAAAATCAAACATACACAGAGACAAATTGCTGTTGCTGGTGGTGGTGGTGTCATTACCCTAGCAATGAGTAATAATTAATCGCATGCTGAATATTGATTCTCACAGTGGTCGATGTTATCATCGGAAGTCTGAGCTAGCACGACAAAGTTGAGAAAGTGGTCAAGGGGGTCACTGTTTGTTGATTCAGGCGTTTTTACATCGAACGTATTTATTTTTAAAAAAGTATTTTAATAGAAAATTTCGTAACATTTTATTTTTTTTATAGAAAATGTTGTCGAAGTTTAATTTTTATTGAAAACTTCATCAAAATTCGATTTTAATAGAAAACTTCAACAAGATTTTATTTTTTACAGAAAAATTTCATTAAAATTCGATTTTTTATAGAAAATTTCTTTCAAAACTCTATTTTTTTAAAAAAAAAACTCATCACAATTTGATTTACCAAAAATCGATTTTTTATAGAAAATTTCGTTAATCGAAAATTTTATAAATTTTTTTTTTACAGAAAATTATATTTTTTTAAAAAAAAATTTGTATATAAAAATTTTATAAGAATTTGATTTTTTTAAAAATCCATCATCATTCTACCTATTTCTTTGATTTTATTTCATTAGAGAGTTCATTAGATTTTTGCAGAAAATTTCACAAAAATTTGATTTTTTTTACAGAAAAATTTCATTAAAATTCATTTTTTTTAGAGAACATTTTTATAAAAACTATGTTTATGGGAAAATTTCATCAAAATTCGTTTTTTTTTAAATGGATATTATTTTTTGAAAATTTCGTCAAAATTTTATATTTTAAGAAAATTTCATCAACAATCAATTTTTATACAAAATTTCAGCAAAATGTGATTTTTTTTACAGAAAAATTTCATCAGAATCCATCAGCATTAGATACAGAAAATTTCACAAAAATTTGTTTTTTTTTATATAAAAATTTCATTGAAATTCATTTTTTTAGAGAACATTTTTATGAAACTCAATGTTTATAGGAACATTTCATCAACATTTTTTTTAAATGGATATTATTTTTGAAAATTGCGTCAAAATTTTATATTTTAAGAACATTTCATCAACAATCAATTTTTATAGAAAATTTCAGCAAAATTTGATATTTTTTTTACTGAAAAATTTCATCAAAATTACAGAAAATTTCACAAAAATTTGTTTTTTTTATATAAAAATTTCATTGAAATTCATTTTTTTAGAGAACATTTTTATGAAAACTCAATTTTTATGGGAATTTTCATCAAAATTATTTATTGGAAATGGATATTAGTTTTGAAAATTTCGTCAAAATTTTATATTTTAAGAAAATTTCATGAATAATCAATTAGTAGCAAATTTTGGTTTTTTTTTACAGAAAAATTTCATCCGAATTTGATTTTTATAGAAAAATTTCACTAAAATTCGATTTGTTATAGAATATTTTCATCAAAACTCGATTTTTTAGGGAAAAATTCTATTTTTGTAGAAAAATTTCATCAAAATACTTTTTTAATACAAAAAATTCGATTGTTATAAAAATCCATCAAAAGTCTGTTTTTTTTTTAAATTTTATTTTTTAAAAGTTTTATAGGCAATGAAAATTTCATTAAAATAAGAATTTTATAGAATTTTTTTTTTATCAAAATTCCAATTTGGGTAAAAATTTATTAAACTTCGATTTACTTTCATTTTATACACAATTTCATCAAATTTTATTTTTATAGAAAATTTCTTCAAATTTAATTTTTATTGGAAATTTTGTCAAAGTTTAATTTTTCTAGGCAATTTGCGCAAAACTATTTGCTTGCAGTTTTTTTTTATTGAAAATTTCACCAAAATTTAAAATATCTTTTTTTTTTTTTTTAAAATTCTATAAAAAAAACTCCTGGATATTTTCTCAAATTTCCTTTTTTATTTGAAAGTACAATCCTTCCGGTTCATAATGGAAATTAATTTCATTCAAATGGCTGCCTCGGCTGGCCATGCAGTAGCCTAACGACATCAGCTCTGCGGCTGATAATGCGATCTTCAAAAACAGGGCGCAAAATATCAAGTGTAGCTTCGGCTGTGTGGCACGTAGCGCCGTCCTGTTGAAACCGAATATTGCCAATATACTCCTCATCAATTTTTGTAAACAAAAATTCGTTCAACTTGGCCCGATAACGAAATAAGCACTAGTTGAAAAAACAAACGTTAAATGGCGGCTTTGTCGATGTTTTATTTAATAACATCATCGAAATATGTTTTATAAAAAAAAAATTAAATTTAAATTTTTTTAATAAAAACGAAACTGCGTTCCCTTTTCATATTCTTTTGTTGAAATTCAACTCTGTTATTCAACCACAAGATCCACACATTAAGTTTGCATGCCCTTAGACAGTGACGTTCGAATGCAACAAATCCAAAGAAGAGGACAACAACATAAAAAGCTAAGAAGTAAATTTAGCGTCATTTCGTATTACGCCTACAGGTGACATCGGTGACATCTGTGAACATCACACAAAAACACTTACACACACACACACATGCCGGTGGAATTACAGCAGAAAACAACAATTGCTGAACTCTCGTCCAAAGGAAAACTTGAAAGTAATAGAGAGTCACACTAATGATAATACAACGAACAGTAAAAAGGACTAACACATGAAAGGACACTAACAAAAAAGGAAACGACAACACATGCCACTACTACCACTATCACTACCAATACCATGACAATTACAGCAGCACGAGCAACAACAACAACAAACACGTACAACTTAACGACCGAACATATGCAACATGTTAATGCACTTCTAAGAGGATTGTTGCTCCTCTCGCCTGGCCACAGGAGCCCGAAACGAAGAATGGCGAACAGCAAAAGGAATGAAGCGACCGACATGGAAGAGAAGTGTCATACACATGTCATGTGACAAGCAACAATGTTGAAAAACAACATGTTCGAAACTCTGGCACACACACACACACTCACATACTTAGCTTGTGACTTGTTAATACATTCGAACACACACACACATACACCACCAAAACACTCGCAGGATGTCAACGAAGCCGTCTGTCGTCTCATGTCTACATTGTACGATGTGATAGCATTTGAAGTTCCCCGGCCGAGAACAAAAGACAATGAAAATGAAAAGTTGGCAGCGAAGGGGGAACCGAAGACTGCAGAAACTTAAGACTTAATTACAAAACTAATGTGTGGTTATTAATTTGTAACTTAATGTCGATCTTCCGTATTCTCCGGTAACTTCTGATGTGATGTTGAATGTGAGTTGAAGGAGAATCTCAATTAAAGTGGCACGTCTTAGTTTGACTGAGATTTGGCTGAGAATTGTCTCCCTCTTCTTTATCAATCTTGAGTAAAATTAAAAAAAAACAAGTGGACAAATAGTAAGTTCGGCCGGGCCGAATCTTATATACCCTCCATCATGGATCCTTAAAAAGTCAATAAATAAGAAAACTAACTGAGTTTTTGGGCCGCTCGTGACCCGATAGTCCCAGGAACCCGATCACAAATTTTATCCAAATCATGAAAATAAATGCATATTTGGGTTCGCGAGAAAATTTCGTTGCATTTCGATACCCATATGTCCATGTTTGTCAAGGGACGGTTTTTGGGCCGCTGGTGACCCGATAGTCCCAGAAACCGGATCAAAAAATTTAGGCAAATCATGAAAATAAAGGCATATTTGGGTTCGTGAGTAAATTTCGTTGCACTTCGATACCCATATGCGCATGTTTATCATGGGCCCTTTTTTGGGCCCCAAGGGTCCACGGAACCCATGAGCACGCCCATATTTGGGATTTTTTTCCCATCTATAAATTATATAAACTTAGAACTTAGATGTAGTGAAAAAAAATATTTGAAAAATGTGATTATGTCCGGAATATATTTAGTCCCGTAAAGGGGAACTTTTTCCCCTTTGGTCCGATATGGCCCACTCTCGAACTCGCATTTTTTTACCAAACATTTTTTTTTCCAAATTTTTTTTTTTACAATTTTTTTTTTCCAAAAAATTTTTTTTTAACAAAAATTTTTTTTTTCCAAAATTTTTTTTTACAAAAATGTTTTTTTTTTTTTAAAATTTTTTTTTTCCCAAATTTTTTTTTTTCAACAAAAATTTTTTTTTTTCAACAAAATTTTTATTTTCCACAAAATTTTTTTTTCAACTAAATTTTTTTTTTTTCCACAAAAATTTTTTTTTTCAACAAAATTTTTTTTTTCAAGAAAAAATTTTTTTTTCAACAAAAATTTTTTTTTTCAACAACATTTTTTTTTCCATATTTCAACGGGCGCCATAGGCGCATTACAACTTACTAGTAATATATATACTTTATAGGCAAGCGCCCCGGTAGGCGAGTTGGTAGCGTGCTTGCCTATCAGCGTGGGGGTTGTGGGTTCGATTCCCACCAGAGGCTTTGGTCTGTCGCTGCAAATATCTAAAAACATATGGTCTGTGTCACCCGGTTTACCCTTGGACCCAAAAATTAGAATATAAATTTACTTTGTATTGTAATTAATAATAAATAAATAAAAAACTTTATAGGGTCGCAGATCACTCTTTCGAGGTGTTGCAAACGGAATGACAAACTTAGTATATACTCCATCCTATGATGGAGTGTATAAAAAAAACAACAAGTTTCTGAAAGCATAACACTGTGGTTTACACAAATAACAACGTAACTTATAATAGAAAATAGAATAGAATTTTAAAATTGCATCTTCTGTAAAAATATTTACTTAAGTTGTTATTAACAAAGAAAACAGAGTAACGAATCCTTTGTATTTTACAAAAAAAATTACTTTAATGAAAAGCCTTTTTGAAAATGTAGCACTTTGACAGCAACAAATCAAAATCCCCTAAATGTACTTAAGCGATTATTCGTGAAAACCACAGAACAAACCGAATGGGTTTATTAAATCATTGTCCCACACTAATTGGACATATTGGGATTACAAAAATGCTCCTCCTCAAAATCTGTTCCAATTAGATTTTTGAAGTCAGTCCATTGCAACATCAGCTGCGTATTAAGAAAAGTCCAAATTCCTTTGTGTCACTGCCTGAAAATCTCTTGTTTTTTTTTTTTTTTTTTGATTTGTTGCCATAATCCTGAATCCTTGTCGTTATCCTTAAGGTAACATAAATTATTGCCAACACAAATCTTTTCTGTTTTTTTTTTTTCACACAAAGCAACGAATGTCGAAGAGGAAGTGGTGCACCGTGTCCCAAACGGAGTCACTTAATGGCGGCTGCATTTGGATCGTCGAGCAATGTGTGTTACTTATGTACCTCCACTGGTGAACAACAACGACAACTGGCAGGCGGACAGGCGGGCAGGCGGGCAGGCGGGCAGGCAGGCAGGCAGGCAGGCAGGCAGGCACTTGTGCCTAATTATGCGTTTTATATGCGATTATTTATGATGAAGTTTGTCGCTAAACCGCCGCCGCCGCGGCCGCCGAACGACCGAAATTTGGCCTTTGGCTTGTTTGGCAAAAAGGCCACCATCATTATTGTGTTAGCGTATGACAAACAGACGCAAACCAACCAACCCAGCCGGCAAACAGAAATTGTTAAATGATATTCTTGCAAAACGTAACAAGCTGCTTGTTGCTTTCATTTACATTGGCGGCTTGTTTGTTTGGGGTTTGGCTTTGTGGCGGCCAACTGAACCCATCGAGTGGCTGAGTGAGTGCTCGCATTCGACGACTGCCGTCTGCCCGGTTTGCCCGTGAGGCTAATTAGCGCCAAACGTGTTGCTATTTTCGTGGTGCGAGTGCTTTTGTCAAATTGGCATTTTTTGTTTTTTTTTGTTGGTGGATTGTGGGCGCGGGTTTGCTGCCTCTTGGTGTATGGGGAGACGACTCCTTTTTTTATGGGTGACTTCCGCATAAGGGACGACGCCGGTGAACACTAATTCCATTAAATTTGTAAGCGATTAAGTGCGAATATAAATAAATAAGTATGACATAAGTGGTGCTCGTGGTGGAACGACACAGCCTGCCAGTTCGAATCTAATAAAGCTGCGGATTTTTGGAATTCAGCTAATGTCTACAATAATGGGAGCTGTATTCAGATGGTTGTTTTGTCGTCGAGAGTTGATGGTGAAGATACTTCTACCACGTTCGATTAAACCGTGTTTTCTGACTTAGATCCGATGTTGGCCGATTCCCCCCCATTAAACTCAAGAACCATCAAAGGATTCTGAGATACCCTACAGTCGAGTATCCCATCATATTGGACACAGTCAACGATTCTAAATAAAACACGCCGTACATAGTGGATCCATTATAGGATCCTACGGAGAACAGACAGAAGAAATTTCTCTCTTACTCATAAAGTTGCAGGCATTTAATAGCTGGAAACGAAAAGATACGAACCTGGAATTGTTGTGTGATAGCCGCACACACAGCCCGGTCACAGCATGGCCGGTCACATATCTTTGTTAATAGATTTTTGCGAACAATCAATTGTCTAATTGAGCGACTCTTCAATTTATATCTCCAACAATACATCAGTTATCTATTTTTCAATTTCATCGGTTAATCGATTTATCATTTAGTCAATTAATCGATTACTTAATTAATAACTTAATCAAATTTTTGGCAAAAATCGATTTATTCAATTAAATTAATTTAATTATTTCAATCAATTAATCTTTCAAAATATTAATCAATTGATCTATTAATTAATTTATTTATTAAACTGTTAATCAATTAATTTCTTACACTATTAATCAATTAAACTAATAATCAGTCTAGTAATCAATTAATCAATTTAGCCAATTACATCAAATTATTATTTATCAATCAGTTTAATCAATTGATCAATTAAGTCAATATATCAATTACATCATTTAATCAATTTATCAATTTAATTAATTTATTATTTATCAATTTATTAATCATTTTAACCAATTGAATCAATGGATTTCTTATATCAAGTTATTAATTTATCAATTTACTCAATTAATTAGTTAAATCAAGTTATCGTTTTAATCGATTTATCGTTTTAATCAATTTAATCGTTTTAATCAATTTAATCGATTTATCGTTTTAATCATTTTCATCAATTCAATCAATTTATTGCTTAACAATTTAGCCAATAAATCAATTTAAACAATTAATCAATTTTTCATTTGAATCAATTAATCTTTCAAAATATTAATCAATTGATCTATTAATTAATTAATTTATTAAACTGTTAATCAATTAATCCATTAAACTATTAATCAATTAAGCTAATAATCAGTCTAGTAATCAATTAATCAATTTATCCAGTTAACTCAATTACAGCCAATTATTATTTATCAATTTAGTCAATTAATCAGTTTTATCAATTCATCAATTAAGTCAATATATCAATTTAATCAATTAAATCATTTAATCAATTTATTAATTTAATTAATTTATTATTTATTAATTTACTATTTATCATTTTAACCAATTGAATCAATGGATTTCTTATATCAAGTTATTAATTTATCAATTTAGTCAATTAATTAGTTAAATCAATTTATCGTTTTAATCTATTTAATAGATTTATCGCTTTAATCAATTTATTATTTAAAAATTTAGTCAATAAATCAATTTAAACAATTAATCAATTAATCGGTTACTTAATCAATTTAATCATTTTAATCAATTAATATTTCAAAATATTAATCAATTGATCTATTTATTAAATCTATTAAACTACTAATCAATTAAACTATTAATCAATTAAACTATTAATCAATTAAACTATTAATCAATTAAGCTAATAATCAGTCTAGTAATCAATTAATCAATTTAGCCAATAAACTCAATTAACTCAATTACATCAAATTATTATTTATCAATTGACTCAATTAATCAGTTTATTCAATTAAATCAATTCATCAATTAAGTCAATATATCAATTTAATCAATTAAATCATTTAATCAATTTAATTAATTTATTATTTATCAATTTATTATTTATCATTTTAACCAATTGAATCAATGGATTTCTTATATCAAGTTATTAATTTATCAATTTAGTCCATTAATTAGTTAAATCAAGTTATCGTTTTAATCTTTTTAATCGATTTATCGTTTTAATCAATTTAATCAATTTATTATTTAACAATTTAGTCAATTAATCAATTTAAACAATTAATCAATTAATCGGTTACTCTCAATCAATCAATTTGTAAGTTAAACATGTAATTGATTAAACAGTTAATCAAGTAATAAATTTATCAATTAAAAAATTAAAAAATTATTCCGTAATCTATTAATTCAATATTCATTTAGTCAATTCAATCAGTCAATTGGTTAACAAAAATTAACCAATTAATCAATAATTTAATTAATCAATTGTGTAATCAATCAACCAATCGATAGTTATTTATGTAATCGATTAATTTATTAATCAATAAATTAATCAGTTAACCAATGAAGTAATTAATTTATTTTAATCGCAATCTATTTAAGTAATCAATTCAGCTAATAACCCCTTAATCAATTAATTAACCCTTCTGCTCGTGAGAAGATCCCTGGGGGACCTTTTTGATGTGCAAACTATAAGGCCAACGGGAGACTCACTAAACGGAGGGTTCATTAATTTATTAACCAATAACTTAAGCAATCAATTAATTTAATTAAATGTGATTACATCATTCACATCCATATCGGAGATGGGATATGATCCTCGATCCCGGAATATAGGATATGGTCCTGATTCTTCCACATTTTCACTGCACCATCATAAAGTTAATTGTCTCCCGAATTCGAACGAACGTTTGTCTTTCCGATCCATTAAATGCAGATCATTGCAAAAACATTCCGATTGGAATTTGATGGACTCATTTCGTTGGAATTATTTCCAGAGGGGAAAACTTTTCCAGAAGTTGTAAGGAAGGAAACACAGTTTTTTGTTATGCATTTTTTCCAAATGTCAGCTGTGACGTTTTTTAACTTCAAATGTTATTTAGATTTTCGAAAATATTTCAAATTTAAATATTTAAAATTCCCTTTGCCGAACACCTTTTGCTGTTTCCCAACCACAACTTTCATTCCAATTCCCATTTTGTTCGCATTGTTGATAATGAATTGTAACACGATGATTGTCAGCATAAAGGAGGCAAAATCAACTACAACAACAACAACAACAATAGCAAAATATCCACATTTTACTCCAAAGTTGTAGTAGCAACCGTCGCCGTCATCATGGTCGTCGTCGTCGTCAACGACATAATGATGACGCGGTTCGGGGCTGATGTTACTCCTGATTATCCGAGATGACAGTGGAAATACGGTAAAGTTAAAGGCAGCCACAGTGGAAGCGGGCAGGCAACGGACGGCAAAGCAAAAAGCGTTGATTATTTGCAAGAGAAATTAAAAAAAAAAATAAACGGAAGCAACGATGTGCGCTTGTGTTGTTGCTGCCGTTGCCTTACAATTCACCCTGAAAAAAATATGAATTTCATACAGGACAACGGCAACAGCAACAACAACAAAATGCAAAACATTACAACAACAACAACAAATTGTAATGTACGCGTTCATATAAAAAGTAAGGCTTTGTAAAAAGTTTTCATCAAAAAATCACCAACGGCTAAATAAACGGACAGATAGATTTCTATAACATGCACTCCCCCCAAACCCACCAGCACCGGCCCCAGCACCCAGCCATCGTCAGCTCGCACACGCAGCCAAGTAGTAGTGACAAATCAAAGACAGCCGTGCTCCCGGTACTGGTGCTGCTGCAGTAACACCAACAACAATCATATAGCAACGCGCAGCTTGTCCAAACGTACACTCTACCATTCACTGTGTGAATGTGATGTATGGCCTGGGACATTTTGTTGCCGTTTGCCAAACTTTTCATTTGCGGCATCGTAAGATTTGGTGGGTGCGTCCTTTTGTTCATTTGGATTTTTGATTTTCAGTTGGGTTTTTTTCGTGGTTCTTTCCATGACCACTCAGGGTCTTCCACGTTAGAATTGTAGGAGGATAGTAGAGGAAATGGAGTCGTAGCCTTAGCTGATATGCATGATTTTGTATTGCAATAAAAAAGCACCGGAGATGTGAATAAACGCCGATTGGTTTCATTTTTGTTTCTCAAGTGAACTCACATATGATGCTATGATATTCTTCAAAGCAGCTGATCCATCCTCAAAGCAGCTGATGCATTCTGGAGCTTAGATGGCCATGAATTTGAATTTTACTTAAGCTCGTGCCACATCAGTTTTTTAAATAAAAATTTTGTAATGTGTATATAAATTATTGAAGAGAAACGAAGAAAATCTAATTTCTGATTTTCTTTGAAAGAATTAGTGACATCTAAAATTCGAAAAACTACTGAAACTTCTGCAATTAATTTATAACTCAAACAATTCATTAAATATCTAGTATTCAATTTATCAAGCAGTCAATTAATCGATTAATCCGTTTAATCAATTAAATCTATTTTATCAATTTCAAAACTCAATTTGATTAATTTCATAAATTTAAAGTCAATTGAATCATTTTCAATAATTAAACTATTAATCAATTTAAGAAATTTCAACAAGTCAATCAATTTCAATTTCTTTGAAAGAATTAGTGACATCTAAAATTCTAAAAACTACTGAAACTTCTGCAATTAATTTATAACTCAAACAATTCATTAACTAGTAAGTTGTAATGCGCCTATGGCGCCCGTTAATTTGCTTGAGAAAGTATTTGTTACTTAATTTTAAAAATTTTGTAAAAAATATTTTGAGAAAACTATTTTGTAAAAAAAAATTTCGGAAAAAAATAAAATTGGAAAAAAAAAATTTGTGGAAAAAAAACTTTTGTTAAAAAAAAAAAATTTTGTTGAAAAAAAAAAATTTTGTTGAAAAAAAAATGTTTGTCGAAAAAAAAAATTTCTGTTGAAAAAAAATGTTTGCTGAAAAAAAAAATTTTTGTCGAAAAAAAAATTTTTGTGGAAAAAAAAATTTTGTTGAAAAAAAAAATTTTGTGGAAAAAAAAAATTTTAAAAAAAAATTTTGGGAAAAAAAAATTTTAGGTAAAAAAAAAATTTGGGGAAAACACAATTTCTGTACAAAAAAAAAATATTATTATTATTATTTATAGAATTATTATAGAATGCCTATTTAAATTCCTACGTACTGCGTGACAGAGTCAGTGAATCAGGGAATCAGTGTCGAGGGTAAATATATATTAAGATTATCTAGTATTCAATTTATGAAGCAGTCAATTAATCGATTAATCCGTTTAATAAAATAAATCTATTTTATCAATTTCAAAACTCAATTTAATTAATTTCATAAATTTAAAGTCAATTGAATCATTTTCAATAATTAAACTATTAATAAATTTAAGAAATTTCAACAAGTCAATCAATTTCCACAATTAATAAATTAATCGGTAATCTGTTAATTCCGTTTAGTCATTTAATCAAATAGTAAATACAATCAGTCGATTCATTAAGCAATTATCCAATTAATTAATAATTTAATTAATCAATTAAGTAATTAAATACTAAATACAATTAAGTAATCAATCCATAAGTTAAACGCTACTTAATAAATCTATTAATTTATTAATCCATTAATTAAGTAATTACTTTCATTAACTAATCGAAATCTATTGATGTTAAGCAATTAAGTAATTAATCACTTAATTAACCTTTTTGTTTGTGAAAAGGTCCCGGGGACCTTTTTGATGTGCAAACCTTAAGGGCAACAGGCGAAAACTGAAACACCTCTGTAGTTTTCCTCTTTTTTTTTATGAAAACTGGAAACTGCCTGAAACAATACAATTCTGGGAGTTTCTATTTCTATCATACAGTCCACTTTCTAGATTTATCCCGGAATTGTACTAAACGGAGGGTTAATTAGTTTATTATCAATTTAAACAATTTAAACAATTTAATCAATTAAATTAAATTTAATACGACTCTGTCCACTGAATTATCTTAACTCAACCCGAATCACCCTGAACTTTTTTTGATTTTTTCTATTTAAATCCAAATGTGCTTATACGTTGCCATATGGCAACACCAGGGCGATTCGGGTTAAGTGAGTTTTAACACATCTTTAAAATTTAGATGGCACCAACCGGCGTAATGGGGTTTCTTGGCTACAAAACTATGCTTGCTTACGGGTGTCCCTTTCTGCTGATCAATGTCTGCAACTGACATCAGTTGTCTTTGATGATTTTTTCAGTTTAGCAAAAAAAAAAACCGTCATAAATTAATTGTAACGAATATGACTTTTCAAAAGCTTTTTATTTTTTTTCTTCCTAGCGAATTGATGGAAAATCGATTGATAACTGAAATCTAGATGGCCGTCCTACAAGGGCTAACTACGATGCGCCTAAAATTGCCATCGTAGTAGACAAAAATAAATCCAGTAAACCAAGCCAACCATATTAAGCTGTTGCGCCAGGGTAGCCATTTCGAGAAGTCTCTGTGTGTATGAATTCTCCCCAAAAAGGTACTAATTATTTCCAACCGAAAAATTGATTTTTAACGTTTTTACTTTTTTTTTAGAAATTGACAAATTCTTGAACATATAAAGGGTGTTTCTTTGAGACGTATGGATTTCAGGAAGAAATTAAACGCATATAATTTAATGTATCCATTTCGAGAAGTCGCTGTGTGTATGAATTCTCCCCAAAAAGGTACTAATTTCCAACCGAAAAATTGATTTTTAACGTTTTTACTTTTTTTTTTAGAAATTGACAAATTCTTGAAAATATAAAGGGTGTTTCTTTGAGACGTGTGGTTTTCAGGAAGAAATGAAACGCATATAATTTAATGTAATGTCTAAGACTTTATCTTTATTTTCAAGATAAGGGTTTGCCATTATGTTTCCAAATTGATTTCGGGCAAGTGGCCGCCGCGGCTGGCTCGAATGAATTCCAGCTGAGAGGCCCAATTTTCGACCACTTTTTGCAGCACTTGTGGCCGTGTGTTATCAATAACGTGCCGAATATTCTCTTGCAAGACGTCAGTCGTATCGAACTTATCTGCATAACCCTTCAACAAAATACTCCAGCGGTGTTAAATCACACGATTTTGGAGACCACGCCGCAGGTCCTTGCCTACTTATTTTTCCCTTAACTTTCTATGAAGGAATAGACGGGGAACTTCGCTCGAATCAGTGAGATGTGCGCGATATAATTGGGTAGACTTCTGTTTAAAGCCGGCTCCGAGCGGCTAATGCTTTTCTAGAAAAGTCGTGCATGGCTTCTTACTGGCATGGTTAGGTTATGTTAGGAAGGGTGGTACATACTAAGATGAACCTCCACTCGGAGACCCATAGGGTCCATTGTGAATCCCTTCTATGTACAGCTGGAAGTATAGAAAATATATACAAAAGAAAGAAACGTGTGAGAGTCCCTGGTGTAATGTTAATGTAAGTAGGCAGTCTTTTAGTCCATCGAGTACCCGCATCCCCCGTCGCCAGCATTTATGAGGTGGAAAACAACCGCTGAAAATGTTTCATGGTCTTACACGGCCACAGGCCCACGACGCTAGATAATGCGCTCACCAGAAGTTGCCTTCAATAAACCGATTGGTTCGTTGGCTGTATGGCCGTATGTAACGTTTTGTTGCAACCAAAGGACGTCCACATCAACATCCTCCAATTCAGGCATGAAAAAAGTCATTAATCACGGCTCCATAGCGTTCCCCATGGACTGTATCAATATGGTCGTCTTTATTTTTGAACAAATGCCCGTAGAGCACACCAAACATTGACTTTTTTGAGAATGTAAGGGCGTCTCAACAAGGGCTTGTGGATTTGCATTACTCCAAATGCGACAATTTTGTTTATTAACCTACCAATTCAACCAAATGTAAACTTTATCGCTGAACCAAAATTTGCTTGTGAAAATCGGCAACGGTGGCCATCTCGTTTTGGACCCATTCACCGAACGTTGTTCCGGAGTAAGTCTATTCATTATGAAATGGCAAATCAAATGACAGTTGTCAGAAAGGCTAACTCCGAAAAAAGTATTGCCTGCTTGAAAACCATACGTCTGAAAAAAAAACACCCATTAGAACTACCAGACATTGCAATACTTATTTATTACATTTAATTATAAAATTAACTTAAGTTAAATTACCGCAAACCGTTCTTACTCAATTTTCCCAAATACAATGTCCGTTGTTAGTTAAACTGCGACCTCGGAGATATTCTGACAGACATGAAGTAAACATGGATTTCGAAGGGCAGAACGCGCAGGACAGGCCTAAATTATATTATATAAATATATAAAATTATTAAATTATATAAATTATATTAAATTATATAAAAATGAAAACTCCTCGAAAACGTTGTACTATTAAGTCATCGCCCCGTTTTCAAACAGTTCCTCTTAAATACGAGATCTTCCCCTCAATCAGCCTTCATTCTGCGAAATAGAAAGTCGAACCCAGATTAGGGTATAACCCAAACGACTTATATCCAAAATATTTGCATATATCCGCCTGGATATGATACTATTTCCTATCGTTTTTGTTGTTGTTGTATTCTTTGTCAGTGATTTGTTTCATGTTGTGGTGGCAAACATGAAAAACACATTTGTAATATTATGACAGCTTGTGTTTGTTGCTTCTGCAATCGTAGTAATAATAAAAAAAAAACAACAAAATGCTGTCCGTACATATGTAAAGACTGAACTAGTACATATGTATGTGTCTCTATATATACATGTATATAGATAAATATAGTAATATATATATATATGTGTGCGCATACATTTCTATTCAAGTCCAGATGCAGTAAAGTGCAAAATACTCTGAGGCGTGTGCAGTCAGTCCAACAACAATAGCAGCTAACAACAAAAACATTTATACTTGCATATATGTCAGTGTGTAGGCGCATGTGTGTGTGTGTGTGAGGTTCCACTGTATGCTAGTGTTCGTGGGTGTTTGTGTGTGTCTTTGGATGTATCAAACCTGGTATCATTCAAATAAACATTGCAGCTTGTAATAATACGCTACAATGCCTAGTGTGTGGCTTAGGGTCGTGGTAGGGGGCGGGGATCGGAGTTGGGCGTAGTATGCACACACACATGCACATCTTCTTCATTCATGATGAAATGTTGCCTTTAGCATGGTTGGGCAGGCGGCCTTAGTGCCCGGGATGGAGTGCTGCAATCTATGCTACGCTGTGGCCATCATTGTGGTGGGTATCATTTTTTCGGTATTATTTGTAATATTTATTTCAATGAATTGTTTTTTATTCTGTGTGAGTCTGTGTGTGTGTGTGTGGCTTTATTCTTTTGTTTCGTTGCATACAACTGGGCACAGTAGCTGAAAATCGGGAAAAATTCAGTCATAGGCATACGTACTAAGACATTCACTTTCATACTCTAGTAAAGGAGATTTTCAGGATGGGGAAACTAACTTGCGGCTGAGGGCAAACCTACTTTTTATGGTGATCGATTAGGAGTATATTATTAAAAGCACCGACAAGTCTCATGAGCATTTTGCAATCTGGAGGCAGCTAAAGAGTTTTCAAAATTAATTTTAAAAAAATATGACCGATTTTTACAAAAATTGTCATATTAAACGAATATGACAAAAACAAAATTAAAATTTTAGTAAACTAATTTTTTTTAAAAAAAATTAAAACTTTAAATTTGAATTATTTAAAAAAAATATTTTTTAAATTTTTAAAACTATTTTTGTTCTCAATTTTAAAATACTATTTTTTTTAAAATTTTGTTTTGAATTTTAAAAACTATTTTTTTTTAAAAAAAATTTTGAAATCTTAAAAAACTATTTTTTTTGTAAAAAAAATGTTTAAATTTTAAAAAACTATTTTTTTTCTTTCTACCCCCTATCATATTCAAAGAATATGAGAAAAAAAATTTCAGGAAACAATTTTTTTTAAAATTTTAAAAAAAAAATTAAAAAAAATTTTTTTTTACATTTTAAAAAACTATTTTTGTTCTCAATTTTTTTTAACCCTAGGATAGGCGATAAGCTTTCGATCACTAAATTGACCTCTTGGTCTGGCCAGACCACATGACTATAATAGACAGATTTTTGGCTATAAACATACTGTATACCTAATCATGGGGTCTTAATTCATATGGAAATTGTTGATCTGTGTTATACATAGTCATTTAAAGCGAAACTGTATCTACATACTTCCAAAATAAGGTAAAAAGGTCACAAAAAATAATATACAACAAAGGTAAAACATCCTCTTTTTTGATAAAATCAAATTTCATGTTTATTTTTTCTTCTAGATCGATTGCTTCGGTTTCATAAGCAGAACAAAATAAAAATCAAAACAAAATCAAAAATAAAGAGAAAAACAAAGACAAAAGCAAAAACAAAACCAAACTTCTACCTTTCATGAGGGTTTCATGAGTAAACTCATAGCTCGATTGCTGTGGTCTACTCAGACCAAGAGGTTAGTTTAGTGGTAATTTTTTTCCAACGGGAATTTCTCCCCATTAGCTTGCAATTTTCGAGTCAAAATTGAATTCGTCCGATTCAGCATACTTCCCTAATTGATATCAACACCCTCAATTTTTTAATTTTTGCCTTTAAAAAAAATTATAAGCGCTCAAAGTCAAATTTGGTCTGGCCAGACCAAGTAGTCTATCCTAGGGTTAAAAAAATTTTAAATTTTAAAAAAGTGTTTTTTAAAAATATTTTTTTTAATTTTTAGAACTATTTTTGTTCTAAATTTTATTAAAGACTGTTGAATTTTAAACCTATGTTTTTTAAAAAAAAACTATTTTTTGTAAAAAAAAACTATTTTTTGTAAAAAAAATTGTTATACCTTAAAAAAACTATATATTTGTAAAAAAAAATGTTAAATTTTAAAAAAAATATTTTTTTTCTGCCCGAAATGGGTTGACCGATTTTTAAAATACTTGTGTCATATTAAAAGACTATGACAAAAAAAATAAAATTTTAAGAATCTATTTCTTAAAAAAAAAATAAAATTTAGAAAAAAAAAAATTTAAATTTTAGAAAAATATTCTTGTTCTAAATTTTTAATTAATATTTTTTTTAATAAAATCTAAAATATGAAAAAAACATTTTGTTTAAAAGAAAATTTTAAATTTAAAATTTAAATTATTTAAATTTTTAAAAAAATATTTTTTAAATTTAAAAAAAAATATTTTTTTTTACATTTTAAAAAGCTGTTTTTGTTCTAAATTTTTTTTAAAAAAAAATATTTTTTTATACTTTTAAAAGTATGTTGTAATTTTTTTTAAAAAAAATTGCAGTTTCAAAAACCTATTTTTTTTATAAAATTAATAAATATTTTTTTTCTTTCTGACCGAAATGGATTGACCGATTTTTACAAAACGTGTCTCTTGTTAAAAGAATATGACAAAAAAAATTTAAAATTTTAGGAAACTATTTTTTTAAAAAAAAATTTTAGATTTTAAAAAACTATTCATGTTCTTAATTTTTTTTCAAAAATTTTTTTTTTGTAAAAACAAAATTTAAATTTGAAAAAAATATTTTTTTTAATAAAATGTTTAAACATGAAAAAACCATTTTTTTTTTTAAAAAAAAATTTTAAACTTTAAAAATCTGTTTTTGTTTCGATTTCTTTACAGTACAAAATAAAAACTATTCCTTCGATTTTTTTACATCATAAAAGACTGCAGATGAATAATTTCCACCGTCCTGTGCCCAACAAAATCCTTCAATGGGCTCAACTAACCGTCCATCTGATTAACCGGTTTTTTTTTCTGATTCACCACTCGTCCAAGGTCTTTCTCTGTTAACCGATTTCCTAAGCCGGTTACCGTTGTCGAATTCCGAGTCAGAAATTGTGATATCTGTTAACCAAAGCCGCTTGTAAAATCGAGGATATACGGATATACGAGGAAATTTTGTCGAGTGTTTCGAATCTACCAAGTTCTTGACCCCAGCCACCAATAGTTTCTCTAGGGCCGATCCTTTTGAAATTTAAGAATTGGATTTCCTTCGCTGTCATCATCAATTTGCATGTAAGTAAAAAAAGGGAAATACCCATTTTATATTTTTAGGTTAGTTTTATTTTTTTTACACAGTAAAAACTGATTCGATTTGAGTCGCATTTTTCCCGTCCAGTGTAGTCTTATATTTCCTATTGATTTCGTTTTGGTTTCCATGGTTTAGAACCACTGTCCTGAGTATGTTCGTCTGTATGTGCGTGTGTAGTCCTGAATTACAACAACAATTGTCCATTCACACAGATTTCCATTTGCTGGTACTTGTGTTGCAGTTGTTGTTGCCGAAACTCTTATTGTGAGCGGATTGTGGTGGTGTTGCGTTGATTGTCTATATTATTTTGTCCGTCCGTTCTGTCCCTCGGACCCTTGTCGATGTGGTGGTGGGGGACGGGGGAGTCAAGGCAGGCAAGTCTCTAATGTTCGGTGGTTCGGTTTGGTCGGTTAGAATGTTGTGGCCACAATAACACCAAAACCCCAACAATGACATCCTTGCACTAATAGTTGGAATACACAGACACACTCACACACATGGACAACTGCACGACAACAACTGTGTCGGAGTCATAGTTTGAAAGCTTTAAAATAAACTCCAACATTTATAGTTTACAAATGGACATTTAATTTGGGCCTTCTGAATATCCTTTTCCGCACGCCTAGACTTTTAACAGTTTTTTGTTGTTGTTATTGTTAAAGCTCACACATACGCGCAAGAGTGTTGAGCTGGACAATTATAAAATTTATTTGATTTTTTTAATTTTCTTCCTGATACTTTTCACACTCGCGCCTCCTTGTACTTGAATATCAACATTGCAGGTCTTGTCTGGGAGCTCGGGGAGTTGTCTCCACCTTTCATCATTTGAATGACAGCCGTGCCGCCCCCAAAGTTTTCTATGATCTGGATTTCGTTTGTTTCAGCCAAGGGGGGGGGTGGGGGAGTCATACTTATTTGTGCCTATTGGCGTTAATATCCTGTTCTGCCAAAGAGTTCATTTCCTCGTAATTATTTGTGAACTTTTGTTCCCCCCCCCCCCCCCCCCCCAAAAAAAAACAAAAAGAAATTATTCCAGTTGGAATTTTATTTGTTATGGTGTGCGTTCGCATTTAATGCCCTGCCCCATCGAATGTCACCCGCCTGCTTTAACAATCGCCCTCAGTCGTCATTAAGTATCGCATAAATTGCGACTGTTCCTGCAGAATTCATGGAATTGGAACAGTCTGCTGTAATAAAATCTCAAAATATGATTACTTTAACTAATGATTATTTCATTATTTCCAGGCAGTGTCATAATGGAAGGTGGCTGTGTCGATGGCGTGTGGATGGTGGTGGTGGTGGCAGTAACTTGTGGCATCGAAGTGTTATTGGTGCCAGTTGTGGCGGCATCAGTTGCGTTTAGCTTTCTTCATCCCTCCCCCCCGCCTTTGGCTTCTTAATTGCTGTGTTTATTATTTATGAGTTATTTGTGAGGCAAATTGACATTAAGTTTTTTCCCTGGTTGCTCCTCCGATGGTGCTGCTCCACTCAGTTCAACGTTTTTCAGGTTTTCGGTAGTAAATTTAACTTTAATTAAAAAACTTTTCTTCTGCCAATAATGTAGACTTTAAAATGTTAATTTGGGATTTAGGTTTTTGTGTGGATGGTAAGAGAGGAACTTTAATCTGGAGTCATAATCGGGTAATTAGGAAAATGTGAGAGTTACAAGGGTTACACGAGTGTACATGTGATGTTTAGTTCAATTGCAATTTGGAAGGGTTTGTCGAATGGGAATTTGTAATACCGACTACATGCGAATAACAGGAGGGTTTTTGGCAATTCCATAGACAAAGTTGGTCACCTCTGACGAGTCGAAATGAGTAGTTGCCCTGGTTAGAGCTTCCCACCAGGTTCTAGGCAACAAATTGTCGAGGGTTTTACATAATTATCACATAGAAGGTCGGAAATGGGTTAACAACGATCGCCAACCCCAAGAGTAGCAAGTGAATCCATTAAACCAACCAAGTAAACCCGGTAAGCCTGAGAAGCCCATTCTCAGAGTTGCCACATACCCCATCTGGGTGGTTGAGTGGTTGAGCTCTACGTTACACCTCGGGGCTACTCTTTAGATGGTAGCATCTAGTTGAGTTCACACAGTGGCAACAATTCCATTGCATCCTCCAAAAGTCTACAACTTTTGATCTGGTCAACATAGTTCAGTTCTGTAAAATATTTGTTGCAGACAAGGACCGAGAGATCATTTTAAGGTCGTAACATTCCAAATGGACGATTCGATTTATTTTGGAAATTTTCCCAAAGTAGACGATTGGGGTTTTTTTTTAAATTTTCCCAAAGTAGACGAGTTTTCTTAATAAGAGGGTGGGCGGATGGTTTAGGTCCAATTTTTATATATATTTTTTACTCATTGTTAACTAATTGTCCACATAGCGCATTAAAAACTTTTTTTTTTGTATAAAAATATTCACATTTTTCAGATTTTGAAATTTGAAAAAAATTAATTTGATTTTTCGACACTATCTGTATCAGATACATTTTAGAAGCTATTGCACAAATATTTTTATTGCTTAGCTGCATTACCGTATTAACGGCTCCGGTGAGATCACGCGGCCCAACTACTTCCACTTCTAGCACTGGGGGGTCTCGGCAACTGTCTTATTATAGAATTAGTCCTTATGTGGTTTAGGGAAACATCTCAGATACAGCTCTATAATATCCGCGACACAGAAACAAAATAGTCCACATTGTCTAAATATTCCTTACTAGTCGTCTATAAAGCAGGGCTGTATAAAAAGTCCTTTCAAAGCCTCAATAAATTCCCAGTCGTCGATGAAGTCGCCATCCCAGTCGTCTGTAAAGTTGCCTTCCCAGTCGTCTGTAAAGACTCCTTCCTAGTCGTCTGTAAAGACTCCTTCCCAGTCGTCTATAAAGTCGCCTTCCCCAGTCGTCTATTAAGTCGCCTTCCCCAGTCGTCTATAAAGACTCCTTTCCCAGTCGTCTATAAAGACTCCTTACCCAGTCGTCTATAAGGACTCCTTACCCAGTCGTCTATAAAGACTCCTTACCCAGTCGTCTATAAACCCTCCTTCCCCAGTCGTCTATAAAGACTCCTTCCCAGTCGTCTATAAAGACTCCTCCTTCCCAGTCGTCTATAAAGACTCCTTCCCAGTCGTCTATAAAGACTCCTTCCCAGTCGTCTATAAAGAATCCTTCCCAGTCGTCTATAAAGACTCCTTCCCAGTCGTCTATAAAGAATCCTTCCCAGTCGTCTATAAAGACTCCTTCCCAGTCGTCTATAAAGACTCCTTCCCAGTCGTCTATAAAGACTCCTTCCCAGTCGTCTATAAAGGAGACTCCTTCCCAGTCGTCTATAAAGACTCCTTCCCAGTCGTCTGTAAAGACTCCTTCCCAGTCGTCTATAAAGACTCCTTCCCAGTCGTCTATAAAGACTCCTTCCCAGTCGTCTATAAAGGAGACTCCTTCCCAGTCGTCTATAAAGACTCCTTCCCAGTCGTCTGTAAAGACTCCTTCCCAGTCGTCTATAAAGACTCCTTCCCAGTCGTCTATAAAGACTCCTTCCCAGTCGTCTATAAAGACTCCTTCCCAGTCGTCTATAAAGACTCCTTCCCAGTCGTCTATAAAGGAGACTCCTTCCCAGTCGTCTATAAAGACTCCTTCCCAGTCGTCTGTAAAGACTCCTTCCCAGTCGTCTATAAAGACTCCTTCCCAGTCGTCTATAAAGACTCCTTCCCAGTCGTCTATAAAGAATCCTTCCCAGTCGTCTATAAAGACTCCTTCCCAGTCGTCTATAAAGAATCCTTCCCAGTCGTCTATAAAGACTCCTTCCCAGTCGTCTATAAAGAATCCTTCCCAGTCGTCTATAAAGACTCCTTCCCAGTCGTCTATAAAGACTCCTTCCCAGTCGTCTATAAAGTCGCCTTCCCAGTCGTCTGTAAAGACTCCTTCCCAGTCGTCTATAAAGACTCCTTCCCTGTCATCCAAAAAGACTCCTTCCCAGTCGTCCAAAAAGACTCCTTCCCCTGTATAGACAAAGATTCCTTCCCCAGTCGTCTCTAAAGTCGCCATTCCCATTCATTCCTAAAGACTCTCTGCCCATTCATCTCTACAGACTCGTTCCCCAGCGTCTCTAAGGACTCCTTCCCCATCGACATAAATACAAGTTAAATTTTGGAATTAGACTTTTTTCTGAAACTCCTTTATTACGATTCCTTTGATCTGCTCTGTCTGTCTGGCTGTAGGCGGTAAAGGACTTTCAAAGTAAACTAAAGTTAATCGCTGCTAAGACTGACACTACAAATTGATACCGCGTTTCATCTCGAACCTTGGAAGAGGGTTCATTGCTAGTTTCACACCAAAGTCGCCCATCAAAGGCTTGGGTTTTTTTGTTTGTTTTGCTTTTGCTGTTGTTTCTCCTGGGCTGCAAGGAAACAGTTTTGAGTGGTGAAAGCAGCAGCCACAGCAGGCTGAAAGAACAACAAGAGGGGAAAAAAAATTAAGATGCCGACCAAAAAACATTAAGCCAGAAATCCATTAAAACACTTAAAAATATTCAACCCGCGCCAACACATACAAATCGGAATATCGGGAAGAAGAAGAATACAAAACCAGCCGAGAACTAGAGGCAGCTGCTACTGGGCCCCCTCTCGTCTCTAACTTAAGCAAGGACACTTCATTTGTTTGTGTTTAAAACATGCACGAGTACGAGTACGAGTACAGACATACTTGCGACTTTATATGCTTACATACATAGACTTTTCCCAGTCTCCAAAGGATGCAGAGTCCTTCCTCCACGGTGCTGCTCCTTCCCCAGGACGACTAACACTTTCATGGATTTTTATTAAAATTCAAAAAAGCTGAGAAAAAAAAAACTCTTGAAAATGCATTTCCTTACTTAATGGTGACATACACTAGAAGAAGCTAAAGCTCATGTCGATCTGCTGCTGCTGCTGGTGGTGCTGCTGAAGCTGTTGCAGCTTCAAGCTGCATCATATTTCTTTCGTTTCACTTAAAACTGTTATTGATATTGAAATTGCACATACAATTTGTCCCCTCTCTCTCTCTCTCACTCTCGTATCTCGCAATGCTGTGTCTAAAAGCCACATATTTTTGATGTGATGCAAGCAATCCTTGCAGTTGTACGGATAAATGTGGTGGGGGGGGGGGGGGAACACACGACGGAAGGAAGGAGCTAGCGAACGGGCGAACAGACGGACCAACATTATAACCGCATTAGTTGTTAAAACAAGAAAAATGAGGGTTATTTTCCGAATAGTCCCATTTGTTGGTGGTGGTTACTTCCTTGGCCACACGATCCGAGGGGGGGGAAGTGAGATGTGCATTCTATTCCGGGTGTGTGTGCTTGGTCTTTTTCTGGTTTTTGGAGTGGCATCATCAAATATTTACACTAAAATGACTTTGTCATGAAATTGATGATTTTTGATATTTTCCAGTCACAAAAACATGAAGACATCACAGAGGGGGGGAATTTGGAAGAGGCATCAGCAATGAACAGTTATTGGAGTTTCAGCTGTGGTTAGCGGGTAGTTTTTCGGAATTATTACAAATCCAACTCCTTACAAAAGTCATTTCTTTAAATTTTTAGGGCATTCTTTGGGTAGACAACATTCCCTATTAAATTTAGCTGATGTTTTGCTGCATTCCAAATGAAAAACAGCAAAGGAGTTGAGCTCATTACTGGGATTTATTTTGCTCTTAACAAAAAATGTTTTATTGTTAACTTGGATTCCCATGTTGCCCAACGAAGCCACTAAACAAGATAAAGATGATCTGGAATATGAAAGAAAAACTGTATTAACCCATTAAAGAGGACGGCGAAGGAGATTTTATAAACCTCTACGAAGGATTTTCTACAGACAATCGGGAAGAAGTCACCACAGAAGGCTAAGACAACAGGGGAAGGAGTTTGCATACACACAGAAAAAAAACAATGTAAAATCAACGTGATTAGCTATGATTTTCCCTATGATTTTGCATCATTACTGCTTCATGTTGATTCAACATGTTTTCATGTAGAAAAATTGCCACTTTAATTTGACATGAAAACATTTTAAATCTAAGTGATGTTCGTGTTGATTTAACATGATGATCCTGTTGAATCAATGTGACAACGATGTTAAAATAACATGAACGTCATGTTAAATCAACATGGTGGCAATGTTAAATTAACATGAGGATCCTGCTGAATCAATGTTGAATGTTGAAACATGTTGGATACTAAAAATTAAATAATATAAAAAATTTTGTTGATTTTTCAAAAACAATAATTTTTATTACAAATTATCATATAAATTCAAATGATGTTAAAATAAAAATTACAAAGATTTATTTCTTAAATATATTTTACCATTACAAATTGGAAAAAGATGTAACGGTGGGCTTGTAAATACATAGAAGTCTTTTAAAAACATCGGGTTCTTCAATTTTCCGACTTCGTATGACTGAAAATGGTCCTCAAAATTAATAAGTTCAACTTCAGAACATAAAACATAGATTTTGGAACAAAATATCGCAAAGTATGAAATTTTGAATAATTGTATGGATTCGTTTTCTATAGTTAGATAACTATCTTTTTTATAAACTCTACCAGAGAAGGTTATTTTATTATAAAACACAAAACTATCAAAATTTAATTGTAGGGAATCAAACATGTGTCTTAAACTGTGTATGGGATCAATTATATTTGAAGAACTCAATTCGAGAGCATCTGGAATTCCATGTTCATAATCTACTAGAAATTTTGAGAAACTCAAACCTGCTTTTGTGCAAAGCGTTAATGGAACATTTATTCTAGAATTGATATTATTGCAATATTTTTTTGTGTCCTTATGTTTTGCTTCAAATCTTAAGCTCCACAAGTACTTAGGAGGGCCACACCTTTTGATAAAACGTGCATAATGAAGTAAAAAATGCGCTTTTGGCTTAAGTGTGCTATAGTGCTGTACATAAATTGTGTTATGTTCGCTTACGTATAATTTAAGCGTTTCCAAATCTCTGTCCGTGAATTTATTTTTTAACAAAACATCCAAAATTTGTACAAGAGAAATTAATAAATCAAATTCGTTGGTCGTCTCATTTTCATTATCTCTGCAAATAGTATTTACATTATCATTATAGAATGTTGTGTGTTGGAATATATTATTTGAACATTGGTTTGAAGATTCCAGGTGCTTGCGATTTATATGGGCTTTTAGAGTTTTAAAACTAGAAAATTTTTGGGTACAATTTCCTTGCATACACTGTACGGTACAATTTGAATTAAGAAAATGAACAATTTGGTAATGTTTAATTAAGTTGTCCAAGATAGGCATCTGGGCATTACATAGAAAGCAAGAAAACATCTTAGAGCTTAGTATTAAGCTTTTAAAAAGTTGAGCAACGAGCAAATGCTTACTATTTTTGTATCACTGGCGTGAGTAATTTCATAAAAATATTCTTGTATGAAAACCCAAGGACCGTAGCAAACTTTTGGATATTCCAAATTTAATATTTGCATTAATTTAAAACAAATGTCTAAGCTTGTCAAGAATGAATCGAATTTTAAAAGGGTTTTATCAAAATAAACATAGAATTCTCTAAGGTCATATATACTTGAACCTACGACTATTAGAAGTGGTTGCACTGTCAAACCTTTATTATAATATTTCTGACGAAGTTCCGATATTGATCTTTCATAATCACTTATGGTTGTAAGGTGAAGTATGAAGCTTTCGTTAGCATCTGGTATAGAAATCTTGATTGAACGTTTTGTAGATTTATCGAAAAAACGCGCCTTTGGTACAATTACTGAATTTAAAAGTTGTGCATGTATATAATCCAAGGAACCTGCAATGACAAATACAATTTTAAGTTATATTAAGTATTTCCAAATGCTAATACAACTTACTTTTATCTTTTATTTTTCTTGAACTCACGAAAACATCTAAGGATTTTTTGTCTTTTATATAGGCGGCGTAATAATTTAAAATTTTTTTGGTGAACTCATCCCATTTGCCGAACAGAAGATGACTTTTATTGGGAAACAAAAGTTCGAAGTCAATATTAATCTATAGAAAAACAGATATAAAAACCATCGATTTCGCTTTACAAATAAATTACGACTGGTACTTTTACTTGACTAACTTACAAGTTCGTGTGCTTTAGCATTAGAATAAAGTGGCCAGTTAGTAAGGAATTCATAGTTTGTTTCGGACGTATTTAATTCCTGTCGCCTCAACGCAAATGTGCGCTGCCATTTGTCTTTAACATCTTCCCAGTTAGAGCAATCTCTCGATAGAGAAACTTTCCAGGATTGTAATAATTGTTCGTCAAATTCAGGGCTTACAAAAATTTGCGAAGTGGATTTCGAAGCATCCAAGTTGTCCGTTAATTGAAGTGATGACCGTGAACGCTTCACTTTTTGGTTCAAATATTTATCCCAAAGCTTTCCACCAGGATTCTTTTTCTTGCAACGTGGTATGAAATAATAATCCTAAAATTTTTAAGAACAGGCGAATAGACATGTAGATATATATCAATTGAATCAGGTGGCTATTAGTCTATTAGTATATTACTTACCTTTATTTCGTTCGGAAAGTTTTCCAAGATTTCGTCTATTATTGTTGGAAAATCTTTGGGCGACAATTTTGCGTTGTGGTAGAAAATATCATCCAGAATAATATTTATTAAATCTGATCGAAATGTATCAATCAAATGATCATTCTTTGAATAATAGTCTAGTATAGCCTTTCCTTTAAGACTTTCTTGTAGAACAACTTTAAGACTCTAAAAATTAAAAGTTTAATGATGTTGTGATGTAGCTATACTGCGACCTATTTACCTTAGAGAGATTAGGACCTGTAGCCGCTGCTGACTGAGAAGATGTTGGTGTTGATGCAATGCCCAAATTAGATTGGTTTTGTAGCCAATAAATTACTTTTCCGGCAATATAGACGACTGGGCAAATATAGACGACTGGGAAGGAGTCTTTATAGACGACTGGGAAGGAGTCTTTATAGACAATAGTGGAAGGAGTCTTTATAGACGATTGTGGAAGGAGTCTTAATAGACGACTGGGGAAGGAGTCTTTATAGACGACTGGGGAAGGAGTCTTTATTGACGACTGGGGAGGAGTCTTCATCGACGACTGGGATGGAGTCTCTATAGACGACTGGAAAGGAGTCTTTATAGACGACTGGGAAGAAGTGTTTATAGACGACTGGGAAGGAGTCTTTATAGACGACTTTAATCCTTAATCCCTAACTTATCACTTAGCTTAATCCCTCTTATCTGTTATCCATTATCCGCGATCCTTTATTCCCAAAATTATTAACCCTTTCCTGCTGCTCACTTTAATGGGAGCCTGTTCGCGCCACTCATGACCTTCCGCTGTCTCACCAAGGATTAAATCTGCTCTTCATCCTGCAGATTTATGTAGCAGTGAGTGTGTGTGTGTGTTTAGTTTTTTTTATTGCTTAACTCGGCAAATGATGTTGCAGCATGTTGGGTTTGCTGTTTGTTGTTGAATAAATGTTTATGATTATGTTGTTTGAGTTCCAGTTGCAACAGAGCAAATAAACATGTTAATTGTTTTTCATTTCATTCGTTGCGTGAAAACCGTCCAAAGACGACGATTGCACTTCCAAACACCCCCAATGCAAGCCATGCCAAGGAAAGGACCATCCAAGGAAAAGAAAGTCAAGGCGGGGCAATATGATGCATCGCACCGGCCATTACTCATAACATAATCGTAAAAATAGCATTCATGCTGCTCAGCTGACTTTAGTTGAGTTGAGTTGAGTTGAGTTCGGTTCTGTTTGGTTCATTTGCATGCCAAAGATACAATGTATCATATAAATAAGCAGCTTAAGTTGTTAAGCAACAACAACGACTATAAAAATACCAGGGAAAATGAACTAAACTCCACAATCGTATTTTTTTTTAGGCATTTCTTGTTATCGTGCGCATTGTAAAGCCAATCTTAAATGGTTCCCAGCTGTTGGCCTGAAATAATAATAATTTCTGCCGCCGCCACACTTGTCGTTGTCGCCGTTATTTCCACACACACACACACACACACACCTCCAGCCAAAGTTTCCACATTCAGTTTATTTAAAAAAAAACAAGAGAACAAAAAAATAAAATAATCATAAAAAAATAACATTTGTATTGTGTTGCATATTATTTGCCGCTGCTTTTTCTTGTTAAATGTTTTATGTTTCACTTCCATTAGATGCCGACTTTTAAGGATACCCTTACTCACACACACACACACATTTGAGTCGTGGGCGCGAGTAACATTTGTTCCATACTCATGCTGGCACGCTTACTCGCACTACTTGGTATTAATATGCAAATAATCTAAATATTTATAGACTTTGGCTGGTATTTGGAAGACTCAGTCTCGGTCTCAGCCTTATCCTTGTCCTTCACCCCCCCGTCCCCCTTCCCCTTCTCGGCCGTCTTAAGGAGACCATAATCATTTGTAGTTATTACAAGTAGAGGCAGTCCCTTAAAAAGCCATTTGGTGTATGAAGCTGTGTGTGCTTCGCTCCTTCCCCCTCTGCGCGCTGGCTGTTGTTTCTATTTAATGCAGGATTTAACATGATTTTCGGATATTTCTTATATAAAAATATATGATTGGATTTGAGGCATTTATCCGGGCCTTAGTTGGAATACATATGATTTATTTGTTTGTAATGTGCAAAATGATTGATATGTTTTTCGCCCACCCCTCCCCCCTTCCTCGTAACCATCGTCCCGAGCAATTGATGGGTAATGGTTGACATATTCAAGGATTAATTTGCGGCACAGAAACATATGTGACTCTCCATTGCCAACAGCATCTTTGGCTAAGGATACAATTTAAAGAGACGAGTTCTATTTTCCCAATTAGCAATCAACGAATGGTTTATGAACCACCACAAATGGACTCCACATTTGAAACTGGTTTACTTACAAAAAAAAAAAAGGTAAGAAACCATTTGTAGAGCGTTTAGTGCAAGACCTTTACAATTTACATGGAAAAATCCATTTTTCACTCGGGATTATCAGTAAATATTTTCAATTCTCTTCTTCACACTTTAGTTTCAGATTTAATCGAGTCAGCAGCCGGAAAACATTCAGTCCAACTGTTTAAACCCACGATTTTCACAGAGGTAAATGGATTAGTTTAGTTTTCATTTGTGCCGATTTAAGAAAATATTTCTAAACTAGTAAGTTGTAATGCGCCTATGACGCCCGTTGAAATATGGAAAAACAAATTTTTTTGAAAAAAAAAATTTTTTGTGGGAAAAAAAAAAAATTTGGCGAAAAAAAAAAATTTTGTTGAAAAAAAAATGTTTTCTTGAAAAAAAAAATTTTTGTTGAAAAACAAAATTTTGTTGAAAAACAAAATTTTGTTGAAAAAAAAAATTTTGTTGAAAAAAAAAATTTTCTTGAAAAAAAAAATTTTGTTTAAAAAAAAAATGTTTGTTGAAAAAAAATTTTTGTAAAAAAAGAAAAATTTGTAAAAAAAAAATTTTGGAAAAAAAAAATTTGGGGAAAACACAATTTCTGTACAAAAAAAAAATATTTTTTTTTTTATTATTATTATTTATAGAATTATAGAATGCCTATTTAAATTCCTACGTACTGCGTGACAGAGTCAGTGAATCAGTGTCGAGGGTAAATATATATTAAGATACAAATCAGTATCTTACAAGTTCTCCAGGAGTGTCTTATAAGCATTCGTCCGTACGGGTTTTATCACTAAATATCTCGCCGTGCCCCAGTCATTTGTAGATTACCATAAGTCTGTTCGCTTCCTGAATATAAATGATTTTCCAACAAGAGGTGTTGTTTGGAATCACCCGGTATTTCGGTAGCTGTCACTTTTGAAGCTTTTATTCATTGACTTTTGACAAGTGGAAACTACGCCAATACTAAAAATGGAACGATAAACGCTTCAACAACGCATGGAAATTATTAAAATTCCCTACAAAAATGGTGAAAATCTTGCAGTCACAGTTCGCAAAGCTAAAGCATTTTTGTGGTCGTCCTGAAGCACCTTGTCGAACCGAAATATAGAAATTGGTGGAAAAATTCGAGCTGTTGGCACAACTTAGTGATGTGAAGAATAAAACTCGTGCACGCGTCGCTCAAGAACAACTGAGAATATTGCTGCCCAAAGTGTTGAAGAAACCCGAGGCTTGTCTATACTTTGTCGTTCTTTGGAATTGGACATTCCACAAACATCATTACACCGTATTTTGCATAAAGACTTGGGTCTTCAGTTAACACAAGAACTCAAGCGGGCCGGTCATCAACAACGTCGTGTCTTGTGGCTGATTGGATCCTTGAAATGCATGAAAATGATACGGAATTCCATCGAAATCATCATCTTGACTGATGAGGCCCATTTCCACCTCGGCGACTACGTCGCCTCCACTGAGGATCGGAAAAGCCAAGAGTTATTGTTGAGAAGCCTCTCCATCCTCAATGTATGACTGTTTGGTGCCGTTTTTGGTCCGGCGGGTTCATTTGACCATACTTATTTCCCACAACATTCCATGAAGGAACAGACGGTGAACTTCTCTCGAATCAGTGAGCTGTGTACGATATCATTTGTATGCTCACTGACCGGGACCTACTGTTTAAAGCCGGCTCCGAACGGCTAATGCTTTTCGAGAGAAGTAAAGTCGAAAAATATTTAATGGTCTTACCCGGTTTCGAACTCGGGTTCTTCTGTGTGATAGTCGCACACACTACCAGCCACACCACGGCCGTCATCGGATCTTACTTTTTCGAAAATGAGGTTGATGTTGCATATTGTAATTTGTTCTAATTGGCCGTCAGGGATTAAATTACAAAATGGAAATAAATTCAAATTCAACAGTTACGGTGAATGATTTGATGATTAATGATTTTTTATGGTCGGAGTTGGATGATTCAGTGACCCAATCGATGCCTGATTTTTGGCAGGCAGACTCGTGGAAATGTCTGTATCACGTCAAATTTTTTAAAAACAATTTTTATCAATTCTCAGATTTTCCCCAATTTTTATTATTTTTGAAAAAAAATATTTTTTTCACTTTTCTTAGCATAACTTGAAGAGACTCCAAATTTTTAAACTACTTAAGCGTTACGAAAAAAAAAAAGTTTTGAACTGAAACCTTAAAAAAAACGATATCCCCTTTAAAAAAAAAAAAAAAATAAGGAAAGCCTGAGAATTGATAAAAATCTATTTTTTAAAAAATGTTACCTGATACAGACATTTTCACGAGTCTGCCTGCCAAAAATCAGCTCGATTGGATCACTGAAAAGGGGTTAAAAACACAGGCCACAACGAGCTTTATACTTCAAACTTAAAAAAAAATTCTGACGTGTACATGAAAATCGCCGATACACGTGTATTTTTACGTTTTCCCCTCTTTCCGAATATGTGCATTTGGTTCATAGGACAAGAAAAAATCTATTTTTTGTAGCACGGTGTTATTAACGGCATACCTTCCTCATTTTTGTGAAATAAACATCCGATCATTTATCTCCAAAAATTTATTTTTTCTTTGAATACCAAAATAAAACCTCTTGTTGAAAAACCCTATATATTCCGTCCATTAAGGTTGTATTGCGTAAATTTTGTTTGTTTCACCAAAAATTTCTCATTTATACGAGATTTCTTTATTTTGAGATATATACGTAGTATATTTTGTCACGAGATACATTTGGCGCCATAGATATTACTTATCTGCGACTATCACTCAATAACCCCCCCGGTTCTAATCCGAGTTGGAACATTTGTTATCATTGTCAAGCTCCTTACAGACCAACGGAATTTTCTTGTGTCTTTTATATTCACATAACGAACTGCATAAGAACCGGTTGGAGACACTGGTCATATTTCTTGGCTTTTTTTTTTGTAAGCCAGTTGATTTTATTTTTTTTTTTCAAATAAATAAAAAATATAATTAATGTTTTTCTATTTTTAACTGACTGAGAAAACTGAACAGTGTCTCCCACAAACCTGTTATGCTGCACGTTACGAATGCGGCAAATTCTGCTACTGGTTGCTAAGTCACATTGGCCTGTATGAGCCTATGAGGTTCATTAATAAATCTCTAATGTCATGCCTATCTCCCGTAGCAAATGCGTTAATTGTTCAGAGATGGCTTGAGTGAGTATTTACATTTACATAATGCCCAGATGACAGATTTGGAAGAATTTGAATTTCCCCGCTTTTTCGCCGTTGATATATTTCCCCGCCGCTTACTTTTCTCCACCATCATGAAACTCTTTAGTTTCAAACTATTAGAAATCGCAACACCAACATATACTCAGCACACTTCATGCTTTTAATTAGTGCAAAATGTTTTAAAGTAACAGAAAGAAAAAAAAAATTAACACCTTGAGAATATTTATAGCATAGTCTGCTTACTAATTGACAGCATACAAAGTGACGTTAAATCTGATCGAGTGCTAATTAACATTCTCTCGCGATCACTTTGTTGTAGACGGACTTGAACATTATTAAACGATAATGACAATTGTTGATAGTTGATTGTTATTGAATATAAATGATGTAAGAAAATTTAAAATCGAAATGAGTTGTTTTTCTGACACAACCAATTTACAGCAACGGTGGAGTTTTCTACACTGGAAGGAAATTGTATGCATTTTTACTGTCACAGTCCCAAGTCCCATCTTATTTTGAATATTAAATTTTTTAAAAATTTAATATTTAATATCTTAATATATATTTACCCTCGACACTGATTCACTGATACACTGATTCACTGACTCTGTCACGCAGTACGTAGGAATTTAAATAGGCATCCTATAATAATTCTATAAATAATAATAATAAAAAAAATAATATTTTTTTTTTGTACAGAAATTGTTTTCCCCAAATTTTTTTTTACCAAAATTTTTTTTTTCCAAAATTTTTTTTTTACAATTTTTTTTTTTCCAATAATTTTGTTTTCCACAAAATTTTTTTTCAACAAAATTTTTTTTTTCCACAAAAATTTTGTTTTTCAAAAAATTTTTTTTTTCAGCAAACATTTTTTTTTCAACAAACATTTTTTTTTTCAACAAAATATTTTTTTTTTCTACAAAAATTTTTTTTTTCAACAAATTTGTTTTTTTTCAACAAAAATTTTTTTTTTCAACAAAATTTTTTTTTTCAGCAAAAATTTTTTTCCACAAATTTTTTTTTTCCAATTTTATTTTTTTCCGATATTTTTGTTTACAAATTAGTTTTCTCAAAATATTTTTTACAAAATTTTTAAAATTAAGTAACAAATACTTTCTCAAGCAAATTAACGGGAGCCATAGGCGCATTACAACTTACTAGTAATTAATATTTATAATTCTTAGGCGCCGAATAATGCGGAACATTTTTGAATGGGTCCCCAAATCAGTTGACTTTTCTAATTATCTGAGTGTTGTCTTCGCACCCTACTTTGGAAGAGAGCGAATACAAAAAAGTGTTCATCTTACCGGACTCTCCAAAATTACGGACTCTGCCTAAAGTCTACGGTACAAATAAATTGTCTTTTCCTTTTTCACTTCATGAGAACCCTCCGGTTATATGTCGCTCCATATTTCTGACAATATCCATGTCGTCCGCATATCAAGCCGCGATATTGAATGGTGAATGGTCGATTTAGTGTTTTTCTTTAATCATATGTTATCTTTCCGTCAAATACCGATGTTATTCGAACATCGATAAGTTCATTTGTGACATGGAGAAAATATCACCTATCGGTCTTGTACATATTTGAATCTGAAATATATAGGAGTCGTCCATTAAGCTCAAAATCCTCCAATGTGATGTTATTTTCCAAAAACTCACCATAAATAATTTGAAACAACAAAACAAACAATTGAATTAATATATTTACTAAAGAATTAATGTTGTGTTTACATTAAATTAGAGTTAATTGTTTTCCTACAAATATCACAATACTTTATAGCATAAGAAAATATGTTTGCCAACTGTTTGACGGTGTTTTTCCGTAATTAATTCACAATAGGGTGATTATCGAGGTAGTTTTGATTTCAACTTTAACATTCATTTTATTTCTATTATTATTTCCACAACTTGGAATAAGTTTTTGAATTTAGTTTGTTTAAACAAATGAGTGAATGATCTATTAGTCTATTACATTAAGGGCTTAAGATGGGAGAGTTGAAATCCCTTCGTTTTTAATCTCTTAAGACCGGGAGAGGATTATATCCCTATTGTGAATGAAATTGCTTTCAAAGCTAGTTCAAACAAAAGATGATGAAAATCTGGCTTTAAGATAGACTTAGAAATTATAATCCCGATTATCAATACCAGTTAGACAATTGCTGGTTCATGTCGCTTATGAGCGATAATTGATGTCCGTTTGACAGTTGCTGTAGATTTCATTCACAATAATGAAAAATCAGTTTCTCCATAGTGATTGACTTTAAAGCCCAAATGTTTCTGTTCACTGTAAACTCGTTCTAATATTTTTCCAATATAAACCTAGTACAGCTTAAACTAGTTTTGATGAATCGACAGAATTGTAGTAAATTTTGTCTTGTGTTGCCATTTAAGCCCTTCTTTTTGTAATACTTTATCTACTTACAAAGTCGAATTATAATAATGTTTACCTATCACTAGCAAGCCTCTCTCACTTTACTCTTCATTGCCCGCCTTCGGTTTCCTCTCCACACAGGGCATCTCCCACAAACGTTGACCTTTACCGAACTCTTCGCCATCCTGCAAAGTCTGCGGCAAAACCCTGTCGACGGTCTCCGGCAGCAGCAGGCACAGCAAACCACCCACTATGCCCAGGAAGCCGAGTATTATCAAAGGCAGCAATGTTGCGATATTACTCAAATACACCACGAACGGCGCCATTATGGTGGACAGATAACCCATGATGTGTATGAAGGCCACACCTTGAGCCCTCACCACAGTGGGCAAAACTTCGGCTGCATACTGATAGCCCACATTGTAGGCGATGTTAACGAAAAAGCGACCGGCTATAGCAAAGCTAACGGTATAGACGCCCGACGGAGCCACAGTGGCCAAAAGGCTAAAAACTCCACTCAAAATCATACTACCGCAAGCATTCCACCGGCGGCCAAAACGATCCATGGTCCACAACAGAACTATGCCGGCCGGACATTCTGTTAGACAGGCCAGCGTAAAGGTGAGAAAGATATTCAGCGGCAACGAGCCCACACTACGCACATGACCATCGAACACCAAGGAGATGCACATCCAGACAATGACCAGCAGACAAGTGGTGCGTCGCAGGCGTGGCGTCCTAAACAAATCCAATACCGAATAGGAACTGTTTTGTTGTTCCTCCCGCTGCAGCTTCAAACAGCTCTCGCGGAATGTGTTGAACGTTTCATCGCTAACCTGGCGTCGATTGCGCTCAGCCAATTTCTTGAGAATGCCAATGGATTTGTCAATCTGGCCCTGAGACATCAGCCATCTGTAAGAGGGAAAAAAATAGAGGGTTAAGGACTCATTTGTGTGTTTAGAGCCGGTATAATTTCTGACCTGGCTGATTCCGGCACTAGCCAAGGAGCGAATATGACCAAGATCATGGGCGCCGAGGTGGCTATGGCCAGGTACTGCCAATTGGCTATGTAGTAGGCAATCCAGGGTAACAAAACGGTGGCCGAGGTGAAGTATATGGCAATGGGCATATTGGCCACAAAGGTGCGATATTTGGGTCCCACATATTCCAGCACTAGGAGAGGAGGAAAAAAGAGAAATTACAAATTGGACAATAACTTAAAGGGAGAGACCGGTTGGAAGGCTCGGTATTGATAGGGCCAAAACTACTTTTAGAGTCGTTATCAATTTAAATTCAAGATTAATTGATGGCATTTGTTTATTGCCATCAAACATTTCCACCTCGTACTGTTTCCACCTCGTAAACGTTGGCGACTTTACGAGTAAGAGAGCAATCTCTAAGCCATGTAAAACTTCTCTCGAAAAGCATTAGCAGTAGGTCCCGGTCAATGAGTATACAAATTATATCGTACACAGCTCACTGATTCGAGAGAAGTTCCCCGTCTGTTCCTTCATGGAATGTTAAGGGACATAAGTAAGTAAGTATTTGTTTGTTATTGTAAAATAGATTTCCAATAAAGTAGAAAGAAAAAAAAAGAAAAAAATTCAAGGTTGAACACTGGCGGAAAACCTTGGGAATACTCAGACTTTAAAGCACGTCTGTTAGGTAATGACTAGTTAACAATTAAATTAGTAATTAGATTTAATTTTTATTAAAGGGCGAAGTAATGTTAAACGATTACGAGTATATTCAGTTTCATGCGATTACTTTTGATTGTTTTTAGGACTCTCCATTAATCCCGATTAATTTGTAATCATAATCAATTAGTAATCAGAAAATTTTTCAGCAAATTATATAATCATTACGATTATTTATAAAATGTAATATAATCGATTACAAATCGTAATCGAAATTTAACAGCTATGCTTTAAAGTTTATGACCTGCCGTAAACAATAATTATTTTAGAATGTTGTTTGCATTTACGAGTATAAATTCAAGTTGGGAAATTATTAAAACCAACAAAAACGTTATTTAACTTTTTAAGCACCACCCAAAATCTCCAAGCTTTCCTCCCGGTCTTTGTCCAAAATAACTCCCACCTTGTTGCCAGTGCTCTCTCATTCGATTGTATTGTATTTTATTATAATGAAATTTTCGAACAAATAAAATAAATAAATACTCACCCAATATAAACATCATGATGAAACAATTGTCAAAGGCAAATCCCACCAGAAATCGCATTACAGCAAATGCCCAAAAGCTATTGACAAAGGCCGTTGCCAAACCGGCAGCACAGCCCACCAAGTTGCAGGCCATCATCGAGGGCACCCGGCCAAATTTATCGGCCACCCAACCGAACAGCAGGCCGCCGACAATGGCGCCAACAAAGAATATCGATTGGGCATAGGTCGCCAGTACAGCATTCTCACAGACCCAATTCTGTTCGGTGGCTATGGTACTGTAGGGTATTTCCGTAAAATTATACGACCAACCATGGCTGCAGGTGGTCACCGGCCATGAGGCATTGGCCTGCGTCACGCCAAGCAGCACTTGTTCCGTGTAGTTTACATTATACCGGGTACATTTGCTGTACTCCCCGTTGATCCGGGGTATGGACAGAGATAATCTGGAAGAGAAAAGAGGCAAGTAGTGAAATATAATGGACTTAGTGGGTTTTTTTTTATTTTCCGGTTGAATACGTCAGCCCGCCATTTGGCTGTCCATTACTCTGGTCTTTGAGCTATGAGGCCACTTCTCTGTCCGCACAGGTGACTGTTTATCTTTCAGTGTATCAAAATTGGTTTAGTTCGCTTAGTGAAATTTTTTAAATTTAGTTTTTAATAATTTAATAATTTTTAAATTTAGTTTTTAATTAATTGCTTAGAACTCATGTCATTACCAAGTAATGCGAATGGTAATCACATATACAGGGTGGTCCAAAAGTCATTGCGTAGCTGAAAACGGTGGCATTTAAACAACATTATTTTCGATACTTTATGATTTGAAACCATTGAAAAATTTGTTATCCCGTGTTGGTACGTTTTGGCAACTTTTTCATCTCATCTCTTACTCATTTCCGCCGTTTGTTAAGGAGAGGATGTGATGATTTCTCATTTATATTTTGCCAGTTTGGGGTCCGTTTTGTACCATTTTATTGCACTTTTCTATTACTTCAAGTTTGTTTCCGTCGTTTTTGTTCTCCTTTTTGTCCCTTTTTTTTAACCCGTCCGAATTTTCAAAAATTCGTTCTTTTATGAGCTCCCCAAATCGAATGAGCTTCAGCCGTTTGGCCAGGACAGTGATGAATAAGCCAGTCACTCAAGAGTTTTCTATAGACATCTGAGACATTCCATTTGTATAAGTTTGATCAGTCTCGTCCCGTTGGTAGATTTTTCTATCGGTCTGTCCGGCTAGTTTTAAATCTGTCCGTCTTGCCTGACATAAAGACTCACGCAAGAGTTTTCTATAGACATCTGAGACATTCCATCTGTATAAGTTCGCCTATCCATCCGTCCTTGGAATTGTTCATCAGTCTCGTCTGTCCTTTACCCGTTGGTAGATTTTTCCAGCGATCTGTCCGGCTAGTTTTAAATATGTCCGTCTTGCCTGACATTGCGTTCACCTTTCTGTGTGTCCTTTCTGTGGTTTATCTTACACCATCTTCTGCCTGCCAATCGGTGAGCTCATCTTTCTGTCCGTCCATTGGTCTGTCCTGCCTCTCATTGCTTCCAATTTTGGTCTGATCATCCGTATGTCTGTCATTCCTGTGGTTTATTTCACATACCACCCGATTCTGAATACTCCCGGGGAGATAATTCCCGGGGAATTTACTTTTTTTCGAGAACATTTTCCTCATATTCTAAACAAACAGAGCGAATAATAATAAGGGACATATAAATTTCGATTATTCGGAGTCAGATTGTTTGTTTGTTTCCCGGTCTGTTTAGAATAAGAGGATTTTATTCTCAGAATAATGTAAATTCCTCGGGAATTATCTCGCCGGGAGTATTCAGAATCGGGCTGATAATATTCTGGTTGGCAATTGGTGGGCTCACCTTTCCATCTGTTCTCCTTCTATTAGTCTTGATATTTCGTCCACATTTTTCTGTCCATCCATATGTTTGTCTATATGTCTGACAATCCAGTGGCTTTCAGTCCGTCTTGTCGGAGAGTCCAAATTTCGTCTGCCAACGTATCTGTTTTTCACATGGTTTATTTCACATGACCTTCGTTGGTCTAGCACGCCGTTGGTTAATTTTGTTCTGTCCGTCCTTCATTGGTCGGTCCGTCTATACAACCCGTTATCTGTCTCTGTCCCCTAGAGATCCATCCATTCGTGTGAGAGTAAATTTGTCCAATTAAATCGCCCATCCAATTGTACGTCTGTCCGCCTGCCGGTCCTGCCATTACCATCCGTATGGCGTATGGGCTCTAGTGGTCAATCGGTCCGCCTAACATTCCGCAATTAAATTTCAGCAGGTTATAGTGAAACACAAGTCCACTTCAGAAGACTGATCATACAACACGATAGCACTGACATTCATAATATCGCAAAAATAGCGTTCACTTCAAACATAATTGTATTATCTCGGAAAGCTAAATTTTCGCGTTTTATACTTTTTTTCACAAACGTACAAATCTGTAAATGAAAAATTCTCGAATATATTTTTTTTGTCAAAACTCGAATTGTGACTGATTTGACGAAGCACCGAAGCACCGTGTTTTCGAATCGGTTTATCTGTCTGACAAAATTATATATATCCAATAAAATGTAAAGAATTGTTCACATATTCCTCTCCGCTAATGTAATGAATTTGTTCTCCTTTCGTTTCTTTTAGTTTTCCCGCACACTCACTTACCTCTCCTCTAAAGGCAACTCGTCCAATTCCGGCACCGTACACCAATGCTGTTCGGGCACCAAAGTCAAAAAGATTTGCGTAAAATACACAAAGGCCAAATAGTAACTGAACGGTATCATCAGCACGAACAGGAACTTCTGATAGCGGCCAAATTCGCCAATCAATGGCAAAATGTCATTAAAGTCCATGGAAGTCGATGGACCCTCCGTACCGCTGTCTATTCGCTGATTTGCTATGTAGCTCAATTCAATCTCTCTGAAGGTATCGCCATCGCAGTCCTTCATCCAGACGCCGCCCACATCGTCGTCGCAGATGAAGTTGGGATTCGTAAATGTTTTCTTCCGGCTGTGATCCGTCATGTTTAGCCGCGTGTTGTTCGGAACTTAATGAAATCTTCCAGCGTTAACGAACATGTAAGCTAAGTTACCGGAATCTGAGGAGACAGACGCATGCAAGTGCTGTGTGTTGATATTCCATTTCAGATGTTTGAATTGAATCCGGTTAATTAGCACTTGACTTGTGCTAATTAACTGGATTCAAACTTGATTTCATTCCATTGATAAGATCTTAAATAACAATTATTTGCATACCAGCCAGAGATGCCCTCGTTGCGCATTTGACACACTTACACTGATCCGAGCTTTGTTTGGGGAATTCTGCGAAAGTCTGTTTTGTTTTCTGTTAAATTCTACAATCACAATTAACAACATTTATTTTTTTTTTCAGCACCACCCATCTCCCCAGGCCCCCTCTACACACAAATACAAACACACACACACACAAGAACAAAGAAAAAAAATCCAATACATGTCACTATTTTGACAACTTAAACTTGTACGCTGACATTTCACTTTCTATCCATAGCGTAACCGTGCACCCGACCCCGCTGCCCCTTGCGATGATAAACAAAAGCTGGCTGGCTGGCTGGCTGGCTGACTGGAGTGCGAAAATTGATGCCTGTGATCAATCATTCATTCATGCATACAATATATACACACACATACACACACTCACTCACCATCAAATGGTTGTTTAATAACTTTCTCAGCACACTCTGTTGTGTACGCTGCTTTTCCCTGCCCACCGCATGCAATTGCCACTTGGCCATCGTCCCCAGCTGTAGTTGCCGTTTTGGTCAACGGAAAGCCCGCATTTGGCTTCGCATTTCCTTGTGCTGGTGTGAACGGTTACTGGATGGTCCCCAGCCAAATATTGACGAGATGTTTGATGAAACTGCGTTTTAGTGGTCAAACAATACCGAAAAACAAAAGGCAATGAAATGAACTGGAAGTAAAGTAAGACAAACAGCAAAGGAAGCAAAAACGTCAACGACAGTCAAGGCGACAGTGGTGATGCCCTGCGGGAAATGTTTTACCGAGATGAATGTGGTGGGACACGAACTCCTGTCAATTTGAATAGAATTTTCACAGTAGAGTATGGAATGCCATCTTGTCCAATGGAACACATTTCCCACCTCGTAAATGGCTGGCGTCTTGACGAGTAAGACAGTAAAAACTTCCCTAGAAAAAAGTATTAGCCCTTCGGAGCCGGCATTGAACCCGGCCAGTGGGTATACAAATTGCATCGTACACCGCTCACAGATTCGTGAGAAGTTCTCCATCGTAAGGAAAATCAGTAAGTAAATAATTAAGTAAAAACAAACCCACTTTAAAATTGTTTTTTTTTTTCACAGGAAACTGGAAAAATTGGAAATATTCAGGCAGCCATATGGGGTAAGTTATACATGATTTTTTTTAAAAAATTGTATTTGCCCAAAATCGTACTTAAAGAATACACTCAGCAAGGGCTGACAAGATATCGGTTTAGAGAGAGACAAAAGTTTCCAATTAATTGATTAAACAGATTTCTAATAAACATGATCATTTACTAATAACGGGTGGCGCAAAAGTAATCCTCCTATCAGAAAATGCTATACATTTTGCGATTGACCCCTAATGTCAGTGGCAACTCTGGCGGCGGCCATTTACATGACATCATATTCTTGACTTGATGTAAAAAAAAAATTAAAAGACCAAATAAAAATAATCCACAAGAAGAATCAAAGTTTTTAATTTTTTTTTAATTACAGCCAAAAAAACATCGGAAGTTTACTTTTGCGCCACCTTTTATTTCCACATACAAAACCATTTTGTTCAAATAAACCGTAGCCAAGCTTATGCCAAATCTCGAATGGATATCAAGTTGTAGAAAAAAAATCGGCTAATAGAGAATAATGTTGGATTTACTAAACAAAAAAACTAAATTTTCTACCCTTTCCAGTTTGTTGAAATGAACACTGGGGAAGCCCATCGCAATGATTTCGAAATCTCAAGTTGATATCAAATTTAAACCAAGTTTATTTAAAATGTCATACAATATTTCCTTTATGAAGATTATGTTTTTTTTTTGTAATTTGGATCGAGATCCCATTTGATCTATCAAGCCCGAAAACACTTCAGGTCAGATAGCGTGTTGCCGACCGCCGTTGTAAACAAAAACACAATGTAGGCCTATAGCACAAATTTTAAATGGATTTGGGGAAAGTTTTTTTTTTCTTACATTCGTCAAAATTAGGTTTTTTGTACTCCAAACACATTCGAAGAACTTTTTAATTACAAAACAAAATAAAATTACCCCATAAATTGAGAAAAAAAATGATTTGGGGAACTCTAACATTCGCCAAGGAATTTTCGCATGGCACAATAACAGAAGTTAGGCAGGGCCAGGCAAACAGCTGATTACAACTTTTTCATTTCAACAGCATTTTTATTCTTAAACTCATTGTTTACTTTTCTTTTCAAATGTCGAATAAATTTTTTTTTATTTCTTATTAAACATTAAAATAGAACAAGCCAAACAAAGAATTTTGGCGCTCGAAACTAGAAAAATTATAAAGTTATAATTCTCTAAAAATTGTGCCCTGCCAGTAGCAAAAAAAATCAGGTTTATTAGTCCCACTTTACAAGATGACTTTTTCCCCAGTGTTCTTCTTGACATTTTCTTCTGAAACTCCAGAACTTCTTATTAAACATTAAAATAGAAAAAGCCAAACAAAGAATTTTAGCGCTCGAAACTAGAAAAATTATAAAGTTATAATTCTCTAAAAATTGTGCCCTGCCAGTAGCAAAAAAATATCATGTTTATTAGTCTCACTTTACAAGATGACTTTTTCCCCACAGTTCTTCTTGACATTTTCTTCTGAAACCCCATCGTAAAGTCATAAGTGAGCCGGTTTCTGAAGTGTATTCTTCTTTTGTTAAAACAATATAAAATTGACAATGTCAAAGAAATTATTTTCTTTGAAATTTTCAATCAAAAAGTCCAAAGTTTCTCAACCCTCATTGCCAACAATCGTCGAAAGTCTTGCCCTGCTCATCCTGGATGGAAAGACATCATGTAAATCCGGTCTTTTTTAAAAAAAAAAAAGTCTGAGTGTCTTGAGTTTTTCGAACAATGTGTAACTGCGATGTAATGTAATGTACATTTGGCAGCTCTTGAATTGCCCTGCCATTATTCATCATATCAAATGCAAAAAATTCTGCTTGTTGCAATACCCGTTCAACCACAAATGACAATCGATTATGACGAATATAAAACGATCGAAGTGCATGGAAATCATGGCTCAGCATGAATTTTTATAATCAAAGTAAATAATTTGTAAGCTTTAATTCGGGCATTTGAATGATGAAATGGCAAAATCAATCAAAATATGTAGATAAAATGTGGAATTTTATCGGGTTTTTTTTCTTCTAATTATTGTTGATTTTTGTTGCTGTTGTTCGAGATCATTGATTTACATTTGTTTGGGGATATGCGCTACTGAACGGTAGTTCTCATTCACTTGCGAGAAGTATGAGTATATTAGACCAAGCATTTGCAGCAGAAATCATTGCAAATGGCTGCCGATGAAGAAGTGTGATGAAGATCCGAAACGGATCTGTTATACTTTTTTAAACATTTCTATTTTTTGCAAAGAAATAGAAATGATTAATGATCTCAAACTAGGCTAAGTCCAATTTAATGATCTCAAACTAGACTAAGTCCAATTTAGTTTTGGACATTTTCTCACAGCGATCTGTTTCCATTTATCTTTATTTTAAAATTCTCACAGCGATCGGTTTCCATTTATCTTTCTTTTAAAATTCACTACTGGAACTTTTGTGATTTTCGTGCAAGCTGCCAACCCTTCTTCCAATTTTTATGGGGAAATGAACTTAAAATTAGTTTTAATCGGTTTCAGTAAATAAATCCCCCCCACCATTCAACTCGAAAACTACTCAAGCATTTGGCAAAAATCAATACACCAATAATTTGACCATTCTGTCTAAATAGTTGATCAAACAAGTTATATTCTTATCGCTTAATTGATTTAAATTCCATTAAACACTTATGAACTTTTTATTTGCATTATGCTGATATGTGTTGGATGATTTACAGCCAAAACGAGCGTTACACTTTCTTACACACATTTCATCAAGTCGATTTTGGTTCATACGTTAAAGAAAGAACTAAATATAAGCTGAATGGGAAACAATTGTAGGCGAAAAACAAATTAGGCAATTTTCCAATATTACGTGCTAAAGTTGAATTAAATAATTCTATTAATTAATTAAGATGTCTGCAAGAAAATCTTCTTATAAATGTCTTCAATAGAAATTCCTGTGAAAAACGGATTGATCATGTGCTGATGTGTAATTAAGTTGTATGCGAGAAAATATTTGAATTAATTTCTCCATTCGAAATCAGTGAAGTAGGAATTTGTTATTGAGCTGCAAATGGTGCAATATTAATTTCTTTAATAGAAATTTCGGAAGTCTGTTGTTGAGGAAAACGGGCTTTAATCATTTAATAGAATACAACTTGCTGATGTGTAATCAAGTGTGTATGTGAGAGGAGAATTTAATTATTAAATTTAAAAACATGTGTGCAAGAAAATAATTTAACAAATTTTGAATACAACCTGCTGAATCGGAATCATAATGTATGCGAGAAAATGTTTTAATTTATTTTTGACAAGCATTTTCTAAGATGACATTATCAATTACAAGTCAAACATCATTATTAATTCTAAATATTGTCATTTAAGTGTGCCATTGGCCAGGCTTGCAGATTATGAATAGAAATTTAATTGAATTGAAATGTCTCCCACTGTCGTAGGAGAAAAGTAAATTCTTTAAACATTTCCCCTGTTAAAAAAAAAACATTTCTCAATCAACCCATCGATTTTCTAGTGCAACTTTTCTCCATGTCCTCTCCAATCTCTCTATCGACCTACCGAATTATAATTGAATATTATAATAACATAAGTTGTACTGGGCCTATGGCGCCCGTTGAAATATGGAAAAAAAAATTTGTTGAACAGAAAAAATTTTCTTGAAAAAAAAAATTTTTGTTCAAAAAAAAATTTTTGTTGAAAAAAAAAAATTTTGTTGAAAAAAAATGTTTTTCTTGAAAAAAAAAAAAATTTGTTGAAAAAAAAAATTTGGTTGAAAAAAAAATTTTTGTAAAAAAAAAATTTGTAAAAAAAAATTTTGTGGAAAAAAAAAATTTTGTTGAAAAAAAAAATTTTGTGGAAAAAATTATTTTGTTCCAAAAAAAAAAATTGGAAAAAAAAAAATTCTAAAAAAAAATGTTTTGTAAAAAAAAAAAAATTTTAAAAAAAAAATTTGTAAAAAAAAAAATTTTGGTGAGAAAAAAATTTGGTGAAAACACAATTTCTGTACAAAAAAAAAATATTATTTTTTTTATTATTATTATTTATAGAAAATTATAGAATGCCTATTTAAATTCCTACGTACTGCGTGACAGAGTCAGTGAATCAGTGTCGAGGGTAAATATATATTAAGATAATAACATTGACAGCTGTAGGGTACTGCCACAGATAAGAAGAACAAAAAATACTACGGACATTGTAATTTAATACTTTTGAAGTGAAAGAAGATTTCAGTGACCAGTTCCGGCGTTTTGTTGGTATTTGAAGTATTCGAAATTACACAACGGCGGGCCACATAATTGTAATTTGCATTTCTACGTATATGTGTGTGAGTGTGAGTGTATGTATTGCTTGTCTTGCTGGATCGGCGGAGGCATATTGGGGCGGGAGGGTGGTAACTAGAGCAGGGCATCGCTTAAAGGCCCGCCGCCGTCATTGTTGGTTTGTGGATGATTTCTTTTTCCGGTGTTTGCCAATATTATCTTGTTTACACAAGCTCATTCATTCATTCAGACAGTCATTCATTCATCCATCCATCCATCCATCCACTCATTCTTATCCTCCTCAATAGTTTTCATTTCATTTTACTATGTTATCTTCGAAGGAATTCATTATGTTCTTTTGTGGGTGGGGGAGGGGAGGGGTGATTTTTGGTGATTTGTAACCATTAAACAAATTTGGCGTGGCAGTCGGTGGTCGGTGGCAACGCGTAAAGCGTCGAACTGCATAAATCATTCAGTGTTGGATTTGTAAATGGTTTTGTGTACGGATTGACTTTTTGTTACGAATGGCTTAGACTAGAATAGGAAACGCAATTATGTAGTTAATAACACTGTTCGACAAATGATATTTATTTGTTGTGCGGAAGCAGGAGGAATTGTTGGGAATAATTAAAATCGTTAAGGCGCCTTTTCAAATGCTCACATAACAATTTCGTTTTTATTCTCTGAGTCCATGGCAGCCGCATTGGCCGGTTAAGTACTTACTTACCTACTTATTTCCCTTAACATTCCAAGAGGGAACTGACAGGTTACTTCTCCTGAATCAGCGAGCTGTGCACCATGGTCTTACCAAGTTTTAAACCGGGATTCTGCTGTGTGATTGGCCGCTGACTACGGTGTAATAATACCCATCATATGGAAAATATTTCTTAAAAAATCCCAGGACGAACAGTTCATGTCAGTGACCTTCAGCTGTTCTTTACCATCAGCTTGGAATTCACAGTCCGGGCCAAGGACTGTGTTCGGCTCCAAACACCTCCTCACGTCGGCTTGTATAGAAATTCCGTGTTGCTTTCGTAGAAAATACCATTGGAAAATAAAGCAGTTGCTTTCCGTAGTCTGCCGCCCTAAATCGTCATTGTCCGGTACTAAATTAGACGATCGAATGGAGAAGGAGCTAACCAGACATGGCGCGAGATTCAGAACATTCCAGATCATCAGTTAATTCTGGTCACGTTCGGATTAAATCTATGTTCTGGGGAAGGCACAATATAGAGAACTCTAGTTGTACCAGAAATCCCAAAATGACTTAACACACATTTTCATAACTTCACAGGAGAAGCCCAACACTGTTGTAAAATCTAAACAATCTTCTTGTTAGCTCCTTTAGGAATTCCCCGTGTAAAATTGTAAATTTTCGATACTAAAGTGTACAAATTTGCCGAGACATGTATTTTAGGGCATTTTACAAGAATCAATCAAAAACACGATTTTGGGTTTTTTGATGTTCGGTCATTTTGGATTTTAGGTGGCGATGGTCAGACTATCACTCTGGGTTTATAACAATCTGTGGAGGCAAAAGTGTCAAACACCACATATGGTTCGAGGTTTAAACGTTTAAAATTTTCAGCACTTCTCCATACTCTTCTCTCGGAACTCCCCTCGAATATTCCTGGAATGAAAATAAACTCTATCCTAAGCAATCGGCGTAAGCCAGTTTGGTTCGATATGAAGTGAGAATTGATTAGAACGTTAGAAAGGTCTGAATTGGACCACAAGTGGCAGGAAATGCTTGCTGATGCTGAAAGTACGAATTCGTCGCGAGAGCAGTTGTGCGATAGATGACAAACTGACAAAGCCTTGGGGAATGTCTTATTCTATCACCGTAGAACGTTTAGCCTGGGAATGTAGATGGCCAAACGACTACTTCGGCCTAGATTAACTTTAAGCTGTTGTCGTTGATGGACCGAAGACTTGGGGCCGAAGATGCTTTAGCCTGAAATACATTTTTAGAACAGTGAAACGCAATTAAGTTTCTTAGGATGCTCCAGTGAAACAGTAGTGTTGGATACCCTTTTCCAAGGTATCCTCTGTACTCGGCTTAGAAGCTCACGAAATTAGTTTGGTGTATCAGCACCAGCAACGTGAGCAGCATAAAATAAATTTTTTTTATTTTTTTTTTTTTTTAAATTCCAACAATTTTTCCAGTACAACATTTTGTGTTTTTGTTTAAATAATCTTAATACAAGGTGGCGCAAAAGTAAACATCCAATGTTTTTTGGCTGTAATTAAAAAAAAACGAAAAACTTTGATTCTTCTTGTGGATTATTTTTATTTGGTCTTTTAATTTTTTTTTACATCAAGTCGAGAATATGTTGTCATGTAAATGGCCGCCGCCAGAGTTGCCACTGACATTAGGGGCCAATCGCAAAATTTATAGCATTTTCTGATAGGAGGATTACTTTTGCGCCACCCGTTATATAATGAACTAGCCGAATCGGAAAACGTTGTTTTGCCTTCAAATTTTATTTTACTGAAAGTTTGTTTCATTGCACAGTGGGGTGGAGGTTGTATGTGAGGTACTACGCACCTTTGTCCAATGGACCGAATTCAAATCGGCACAGCCGTTTAGGAGGAGTACACATGCAAACACACGTACTTTAGAATTATGTAAAGATTGAAGCAACATTTACTCCATCGGCGGTTGATGGCCGATTAGGTTTATATGTAGTTTGGAGCCGGTAGGTGGCGCTGACTTATGTTTTTAATCCAAAATTTGAGCGTATGGACCAATTTAACTGAAATGCAGAATATATGGTTGTTTGTTGTGGTCCGATAGGTGGCGCTTGGTTGGCTTTCTTTCGAAAATTTATATTTATGGTCCGATTTTACTCAATGTCAAAATGTATGTATGTTTGGACATGAGAAAGTTGTATATGTATATTTGGATTCGGCAGGCAAAACAAGGTTTGCCGGGCCAGCTAGTATATATATATCTTAATATATATTTACCCTCGACACTGATTCACTGACTCTGTCACGCAGTACGTAGGAATTTAAATAGGCATTCTATAATTTTCTATAAATAATAATAATAATATTTTTTTTTGTACAGAAATTGTGTTTTCCCCAAATTTTTTTTTTACCAAAATTTTTTTTTCTAAAATTTTTTTTTTACAATTTTTTTTTTTTACAAAAATTTTTTTTATTACAAAATTTTTTTTTTCAATTTTTTTTTTCAACAAAATTTTTTTTTTCCACAAAATTTTTTTTTTCAACAAAATTTTTTTTTTTCAAGTAAAAATGTTTTTTTCAACAAAATTTTTTTTTTCAACAAAATCTTTTTTCCATATTTCAACGGGCGCCATAGGCGCAGTACAACTTACTAGTATATACATATATTAGTTCCTTTTACTTCTGCAAGGAGCATAGGGCCAGCTAGTAATAGCATAAAATTACTGAATTTGTTTTCTATTTATTTCGCCGATTATTTTATACATGTTTTCCAGGGAAATATCTCTACCAGCTCCTCTTGCTAGAACAGGTGTTTGGTTGCATTTCCTCCCCCTTCCCCCCCAACAAGGTAACCTCTCCCTTTGAAATCCATAACTGTAATGAAACTGCCTTAATAACAGCCATTTTATAAACTGCTCTACACCTCCAAACTACACTCTAAAATGTGCACAAAATCTTTTTTTTTTTTTTTTACAAAATATCGAACATTTCCTGTTGTCTTCGTCATTGTGGCAGGCAGGCCAAGATATACGATTAGTGCAAATTGCACTTAAGTACTCCAAGTGAACTTTCGAAAGTTAGATGAGCATTTACTCAAACACTACGCTGGCTCACATGCAGCCACTTGCAGGCCTGTGCCCACAACCACAGTCAACAGCAACATGATACACTTGATACTCCTTTTTTGCTTAGACAGCAGGCAAAAGGAGTTTTCCTTTTCAGTGGGTGTGTGTGTGTGTGTGCGTGTTTAAAAGTAATCTCACTGGCAACAATTTGTGGCATCAGGCAATAAGAGTTTGCCACCACCACCAGCACCAATAACAACAGCAAAAGGCTTTGCTGGAGATGTTGTTTGCTGTACACAAGCCCGACTCATTTGTGCCTTTCGACACCAAATCCAAACCACGATTGGCATTGTTGTTGTTGCTGTTCTTTCTATTGCTGCTGCTGCTGTTGCCTTCAAAGTGCGAATGCATAATTAATTCCAATTACAAGTTTACAAACAATGACAATATTCGTTTATGCTACTGTTTTATGGGAGTACACCACTCTGACTACATGTGTATGTTTTGTGTGCAAAACCTTCCCCCACCCACCCCCCAACCACACTCATTCACCCTTACAGCCCCATTGATAAAATCGTCGGCATCATCATCGTCCTCGCCCTCATCGTCATCGTCATTATCCTCGTCAGCAACAATTTCCATCAGCTTGGTATTGTTTCCCCTCAATGTTGCCTTACAGCATGGTTGCCACTTGCTTCTTCTTCGTCTTCTTCTTATCATGTTTATGGCATCAAATTTTCCAAAAGTACCTTCCAACTTCTTGCTGCACATCCTGCCTGGCTGGCGGTCTGAGTTGTATAGGTGGAGGCCACCCAGTGCTACTCCCGGGTTAGTTAAGTAGATCACATCCAATCGTCTTTGGCGAGTATATGTAGCAGCAGCAGCAGCAACAACAGCAACATAATCTCAAGGATATATCTACTATATGTCGTTGTTGTTGTTTTTGTTGTTGCTACTGGTGTCGTAAAAGTCGTTAAATGATTTTTTGTTTTCTTTAATAGACAATTGGTTTTTATCCGTACATCAGTTTTATGGTTTTCATATGAGCTAAAAACAAAAATGTTAATATTCAATGTAGAGCACACACTGTCCTCCTGGTGGTTAGGGCGGGAAATGCTAGAAACATTTGCCGCAATTGGAAGCGGCGGGGGGGGAGTATAGAAAAATGCCAGTTGACAATGCAAAAATAAGTTCGAGTCTTCGTTCAGTTCAAAACGAAGAGAATTTAGAGGGCAGGTTATGCAGATGTCACCAACAGAGGGCAGGTTATGCAGTTGATATGACGCGAGAGAAGGTATTACTGACACCAATTGCAATAATCTCCGAATGTACCATGTCAAACCCTATCGAACCTCTTGGAAATATCCAGAGACAGGATCTTGCTTTCGCCAAAAGTGTGAACATGTCGACACCATCGTTCCGAAAGAAATGCCAGGTGTCCCTCCGGATTCTACATCGGATTCTACGGAAGCGTTACTGTCGATCATTCTGGACTCTGGATACTATACAAGTATTTGCCTTAACCATACTCTCCAAACCTCTTATGGGGATCGGCTGAACATTGGCAACATTCCAATGTGAAGGGCACAATACCAGCACAATACGACATGTTGAAAAGATTACATAGGAGAAGTGCTGAAATACCATCCGGGACAGGTTTTTTTTGGGGATAGAACATGATTAATTGTTAACTACCCGTTGTACAAAACCTCTTGCTTTAAAAATAAAAAATAAAAATAAAAATAAAAATAAAAATAAAAATAAAAATAAAAAAAAAATAACAAATAAAAAATTAAAAAAAAATAAATAAAAAATAACAAATAACAAATAACAAATAACAAATAACGAATAACAAATAACAAATAACAAATAAAAAAATAAAAAAAAATTAAAAATAAAAATAAAAATAAAAATAAAAAATAAAAAATAAAGTACAGTCGAGTCCGGTTATAACGAACTCCTAGGGACTCGACAAATTGGTTCGTTATAAGTGAAGTTCGTTATATCCAGCGTAAAATAGGGTAGAAGCACAACTCTTGTGACTTAAAAAAAGTGTTCGTTATAGACGAAAGTTCGTTATAACCGGTGTACGTTATAACCGGACTCGACTGTAAAATAAAATAAAATAAAATAAAATAAAATAAAATAAAATAAAATAAAATAAAATAAAATAAAATCAAATCAAATCAAATCAAATCAAATCAAATCAAATCAAATCAAATCAAATCAAATCAAATCAAATCAAATCAAATCAAATCAAATCAAATCAAATCAAATCAAATCAAATCAAATCAAATCAAATCAAAAATGAAAATAATAAAAAAAAAATTGAGGGAGGTTTTCTAGAGCCGATTTAAGCCACTCCGGTCTTGTACATACGAGTCCAAACAAGGCGAGTACTATAAAACACAACTCTGATGTCTGCCTTTAACGCCATCTACCAGCAGTTGGAACATGATCTTACTTACCTACTTATTTCCTTTAACATTCCATGAAGAAACTGACGGGGAACTTCTCTCGAATCCGTGAGCTGTGCTCGATATAATTTGTATACTCACTGACTGGGACCTACGGTTTAAAGCCGGCTCCGAACGGCTAATGCTTTTCTGGAGAAGTTTTCGTGGCTTAGAGATTACTCTCTTACTCGCAAAGTAGTCGCCAGCATTTACGAGGTGGAAGCAGCCACTGAAAAATGCTTTATACACGGAGAAATAAAATATGTTAAAAATATGATTGCATGCAATCATATATATGTTTGGGAACATTACTGCTTTGGGCTAGCACTTTGGAACTTGCTCCAAACATATATATGTTGCCGGCAGAATATTTTTGGGACAATATGTTACAGAGGCCGTTAGTAATTAGCATGGCACCATTGAAAGGTTTTCAAAGAAAATACGGTTTTTCTTTCGTAGAAAATACTGTTTATTTTGTGGAAAATACTGGTTATTTTGTAGAAAATACTGGTTATTTTGTAGAAAATACTGGTTATTTTGTAGAAAATACTGGTTATTTTGTAGAAAATACTGTTTATTTTGTAGAAAATACTGTTTATTTTGTAGAAAATACTGGTTATTTTGTAGAAAATATTGGTTATTTTATGGAAAATACTGGTTATTTTGTAGAAAATACTGGTTATTTTGTGGAAAATACTGGTTATTTTGTACAAAATATTTTTTTGTAGAAAAACCTGGTTATTTTGTAGAGAAACTCACAAAAGCTTTGAGATTTAGGACGTCTGGTCTATGACAAGAGACTCTTTCCATTGTCTAATAGCAAACCAGACATTCCGTCACCTTTGTCTATGTGAAAAATTCATTTCTCTTAAAATTCAACATCATTTCAATTTCGATCTGTTCCCGCTCAATGAACATAAAGAATATATAGCGTGTGTAATAACGGTAAAACGCTTTTCTCCGCTACCACTCCAAGAGGCAAATAAACTTTAAATCCTTAAAACAATACTCGTCGTACCGATTTGTATGGCAGTCCCATTCAGAAATTATCATAAATTTTGAAAAAGTAACTCTGAACATTAAGTCACACCGGGAAACGGGGTAAATGAATGGCGTGGTGGGGCGGGCGGGGCAGGGAGGTTGTCAAACAGTTGCTCCAAAGTTAATAATAATAATCATGGCAAACATAAAATGAACATATTCATTGAGAAAGTTTCTCCTTGGGAAAAAATCAAGAGAAAAAAAATCAAAGCAAAATAATTAAAATGGCAAATGTGTTACCTTTTTCACGAGTTGTTGTGAAACCATTTCCCTCGCCTTTCCACATGCCGAATTCTACGCAATTTGTTAAACGTTTTCTCAATAGAATTTTGATAAGCACCAGCCCGGGTTTTACATGAAAATGCCTGCGTCTCCTTAACTTCTCATCAATGACAGACCCCCCCTTACTCAAACCTGAAGACACACTTACAAAGTTTTGCATTTTTTACATGAGATTTTTCATTTAAACTCACATAAAACAGGCAAAAGCAGCAGCGGCAGCTTCAGCTTTGGCATCAACATAACGGAAATCGTTTTTTTTTATGATTTTAGCATATGAAAAGTTATTCCATCCATGCCCACATATGCCTGGCAAATGACGGTGTTGGATCTGGCGTCGCATTTCGTTGATACTCACACAAATCGTGTGTGTTGGCCTCCAAACAAAAGATGTCATTCCGTTGTGTGCGCGGGTGTTGTTTGTACGCGTTCGTATCCTGGCGCAACTTATAATTTCATTGTGTTTATTCGCGATTTTTGTTTGTTTTTTTTCTTTTTGTCTTGCCTTTTCAAGAAACAACAGCACCAACAACGCATTAGAATGTCGAAAAACGTACTTTATCTGAAATCTGCAGAAAATCTCATACAAGGACCGACTGACTGACTGGGTACACGCTCGCTCGCTGACGTCGCGACGTATGGAAAAGAGCAGCTGAAAATTCAATCACATCACCAAATGCAATAACGCATATGAAAGCGTAGGTGCGCTAATGTTAGGCTGCTTTAAAAGTTTTTTATTGGAAATTTGTCTACACAAGAACCGGAAAAAACTAATGTTTGCCCGCAAATATATACGTATTTGGGAGGTAAAGCGTGGATTTGTAGACGTTTTACAATTGAAAATACGTAGAATTTTGTAATTCTTTCTATAAATCAATGTCTGGACCTTTGCTTTTATCATGCTGTTCACTCTTTAGGTGGTTCATTCTGAAAGTTCAATTTCGCTAGAATTTTTCCCACATTTCGGCTGGTATCTCCCCAATGATACAAAGGCAACTATGGTGATTTCCCCGGCGACTACATTTGGATAATTCACCCTGACGACATCGATCGATTGTTTAACCCCGAGCTCGTCGGTTGATCCTTTATCTGGATGATTGTGGTCGATGGTTTACCCAGACGACTTTGTCTTTCTTTATTTAATTGATAACACTAGTCAACAGTCAAAATGTACTCGGGATGCGATAATTTTTTCTGTGTAGATAACCTTGACATGAGCTCGAAAAACGCAATAAAAAAAAATTTTTTCGTTTGGTTTTTGTTTTATTTTTTTTTTTTTAAATTTTAAAAATTTTTTTTTGGTTAATTTGTTTCGTCCGGCATAACTCGGGAACCACTAGCCCGATTTAATTGAATTAAATTTTAAAAAATTTAAAATTTTAATTCCCTTAATCTGTTCATATATTGTTTTCCTATACAAGCAACAGTTTCCAAGTTAAAAATGAATATATAAAGGAAAAAACTTATTTTTTGCCTAAAGATTTAATTTTTTTTTTTTTAAAAAATCCATAAAAAATCCAAGATGAAAAAAAATGTCAAATCTTATTAATTTTACGTAAAGTCACATAACCTATGAGCAAAATGAGACAAAGATCATGAAAATCGATGCACGCGTTTCGCTTTTATTCGCAATTGAGTAAAGGTATGAATTTCAAAAATATGATGTCATGTAAATGGCCGCCGCCAGAGTTGCCACTGACATTAGGGGCCAATCGCCAAATTTATAGCATTTTCTGATAGGAGGATTACTTTTGCGCCACCCGTTATAAACAACATAAAATTGACAATGTCAAAAAAGATATTTTTTTTAAATTTTCAATTAAAAACGCAATTTCCATTTGTTGACTTGCCCCTTCGCCACCCAGGCTGGAAAGTCATCGCGTAAATTGAGTCTTATTTCGTCGCACCATTGCAGCCAAGGCACATTTACAAGGTAATCGCATCAGGTACAACAAATACAACACTACAATAACAACATGCAATTTGTTTTTGATTAGACAACGAAACTGTCAGAGACATCTGATTGAAGTTGTTATGAAAATGTCAACAAATTCTATATTGTTGATTGATTGTTGACAAATATTTTATTTTTCCACAAATTTCAACTTACAAAATATCACAAATTGAATTTTTATAATTCAAAATAAAAAAACCAATAACGAATGAATTTGAATTTTCAAACGTCATATTCAAAATAGAAATAAAACGTCATTTCTAAATGACACATTCGCTTACAGACCAAATGAAAAAAATAAAATATCAGCTGATTGTCAAGATTACCTTGTAAATGTGCCTTGATTGCAGCAGTAACCCTCGCATTGCCTGTCATAGCTAAATTGTAATTTCTTAAGTGTCGCATTGTTTGCGAAGCAACAATGTTTTGCGAACATTTAAAACATTTATTGTTGTGTTTCTTCTTTATAAATCAATGCAGATAATAAAAAAACAACAACAACAATATACGAATTATGGATACACTCATCGTGCAAATGACAATATCTCTAGTAAATATAATTAAAATCTCTGGTGAAATATGAGACCAACGATTGGGAAAACAAGACATCATAAATAAATATCCACAGTCAATAATGATAAGCGAAAAACTCAGTAGCTGCTCGCGGTATCTTGGGCGTTTGCCTGCCTCATGTCACCATCAAGTTGAGAGGCCTTTTGTAACTTTGAGAATTCCGGCGTAAAATATTGCTCCAAAAGTTGCAAAACTTCGTTGTATTTTTCCGAAGAGCCCAGATATTTCTGCTTCACCTTGTCTCTTCTCTGTCTCTGTCCCTGTAAATCATCTGCTTGCCTCTGGTCTTGCGCCGACCAAGTTTCATATTCTTTAAGAAGTTTTTTTACTGTACCGGATTTCTCTTCGATTTTATTTGATGTGTCCATAAGAGTAATTTGTCTCGGGAAATCGGTTACAGATGTTCTCAATTTCCTTTTAGCATTTTCACGTTTCTCACGAGTTTTCCTTTGTTCCCGATTGCTTTGTATGATGAGGTTATAGAAGTCCTGTAAATCGTCCCCCAAGGGTATACAGTTGCGATTGTGCAGCTGTTGATCGATGATGTCGTTGAGGGCCTCCATGGCTTGGCCTATCAAATGTTCACTTTGTTGTATTTGTTTCTGGTTATCCTGAACACATGGACTGTTTTATTTTTTTAATTATTCCTGTCGATGTCACGACGGCATCTTACCTCATTTCGTAGGGCATAAAAGTTGGGCATTTGTGGCCGGTGGCCCAGTTGGTTGCGCTTTAAACTGGGCCACAGTACTTTCAGTTCAGGACTATCGCGCACTAATCTAAACACGGCCTGGACAATGTTGGCTGACAGTTTGCCGGAGGCGAGGAGTGCATCCTTGTTGTCTTCCGCACAGCTGAAAGAAAGATTGAAGGCTGTGAGCAATCAGAATCTGAAAAAAAATATATAGTTTAATTGACAAAATAAATGTGTCACTTGCAATATTATCCCACATACAAACTAACTATTTTTGGTGGTTTGGTATGAAATGTGTTGCATACCTTTAGGCTTGGCAAATAATATGATAACACCGAAGACAGTGGACATTTAGTAAGAGAGCTTGAGTCATTTGCAAACTGTGCTCACTAGATGGGGGACACATGGGTTTATACACCGATCAAAAGACAATCGAGTGGGTAGACATTAGGGTGGAGTGAAAACATGCTTTTTTTTTTAATTTGAAAAAGTTAACCTCGGAAAGAGATGTAGTCTGGGGTCCTAATGAGGGGAAAAATAAAGAAAAAAAATTTTAAGTTAAAATAAGTTAACGACTTAACTTATTCGAAATTTAACTCTTTCGGCGGCATTGGTTTAATTTTTGTACCATACATTTTACATATTTTTCGCGACGGTGGTACATTTTTCGTACCACATATGTTTTACGTTATCACTTAAGTCTCAAAGGTTTAAAAATTGAACCGCTCTTCATAACGGGACAATAAAGCAATAATGTTCTCAGAGAAATTTTCGTTTTGTGCAAATTGCGTATTTTATGTACATTTTATGGTCAGTGAAGCAACTTTTGTGCAACGCAGTGGATGGTTATTGAAAAAAGAAAAAAATAATTTTTTCTGAATTTTTTTGATAATAAGTTTTGATAATTTTTTATTAAAATAAAAACATTTAATTTAAAAAAAAAAAAAAAAATTCTCTGCTACATAAGGGGGTAAAATTATTCTTGAATCTTTGCCGCTGAAAGAGTTAAAAGTTTGAGCTTGTTCAGTGCCCAAACAAAAGTATTTGAGGCAAATATGAGGATAATCGACTAATATTTGTAGCTTTGGTGGCGATTTCATTGTTCAGTCAATTTTCTGAAGAAGGGACGATTTGACTTATTTTACTTTTTGAAATTTTTGAACAATGAGAAAATTTTTTTTAAATTTTTTCATGCCCTTATTTCATTGTTTACGCTATTGCAAACATTTATTGACATACAACTTTTTAGGATTTTTCTAAAATCAACGCCAAAATAGCGATAATTTCCAAATTTCGAGGGAGTGGCGCGACCCCTAAAAATTTTTTAAAATTTTTTTCTTTATTTTTCCCCTCATTAGGACCCCAGACTACATCTCTTTCCGAGGTTAACTTTTTTTTTTTGAATTTCACTCCACCCTAGTAGACATGCTTATGCGCCCTTTACACGGTCAAAATGCATGAACGGCGTTAATAAGTGTGCCTATGCGTCACACCGACACTAACGGTGCATGAAAAAAAAATCAAAATATTTTGATTTTGTTTCATGATTTTTGAGCGTGTAAACGGCGCCTTAGTCAGATGAGAAATTCTTCTAGAGGTGCCAGATTTGGTCTTTTCTACGTGCGTACCATTGAATTATTCACATCTGTAGTTTACAGCCGAACCAATGCGCCTGCAAACAGACTTAGGTCGTCTGCCTACTACTTTGTTTTTGCTCTACATAGTTCTTGTCCCGACGATAACGGTCGCTGAATGGATGTTGAAACCGACGTCTTCAGATCACCGTCTACCCAGACAACTACAGCCCCTGTTATACCCTGACGACGTCGGTCGATTGTTTAACCCGAAGTGCAGATGCCCCTTCAACGCCTACAGCAAATGGCCTACAACAGTCGCATATATCTTAGGAGATTTGATTTTATTTGAGTAGAAGGAGGTTACCCCAAATTTCATTCAAACTAGAATGGAGTTCCTGTGTAATTCTACCAAATACTTGAAGATGAGGTCGTCAAGTACACAGTGGGGATGTTCTTACAAAAATTTGTCCTTTTTCGAACGATAACATTACCTACTTTTGTATTCAATCATTTTATCGAGGCTGAAATGAAACCATAATTTAGCAGATGGAATAGGAGATGCTACGCAGTTAGAGTGTGGGTTGGAGAAGGATGTCCCTATCTACATTTTATAGTTTTAGTAAATATTTCAGCACAGCTGTTATACCCTTATGCATACGATCCCCATCGATTTTGTTATATTTTATTATAATACCTACCCTGTCATTGTCTCCGATCTGTCTCTCTGACGTTTTGTCATCTCTCCATGGAACGTTGGAAAAACCACCTGTCTTCTTAGACGATCATCCAAATAGCTGGGTTTGACATGAAACGTGCCGTTGCCAAAGAAATGCTTCTTCTTGGTGTTGCCCTGGACGTTAGCATTGATGGTAATGTTCAGCTTAAGATTATCGTCCTGAGCCATTTCACACAAAGGGTTCATGGTGGAAGACATCGCATCGGTGGAAGTATCAGTCATTGGTGGTGATTCATCTGGAGTTTCTTGATATTCTTCGGTAGATGTCAGCCAATTTTCATTGGTATCCCCATATTCGATGGAGGACGTATCTTTTGTCTCCGGTTGACTAGGAGAAGTAAACTCGAAATCCTTTTGGGTGGTAGATTCTTCCATCTGCTCCGTTGCTGCTGAAAGGGGATTTTCCGTTGAGTCTTCGGTTATGTCAAGAGTTGTAAACTCGATTTGGATTTCTTCGGGCTCTGCTGTTTCCGTGGTGGTAGTATTTCCGAATAACGACCTAAGGAAATCTTGCAAATTTGAAAAAGCCGTACAATTGAGAATTTCATTATCCAATTCCAAAGATATTTTCGTGGAGTCGTTATTAGGGCTAGCTGAAGTGGTTTCGTTGAAACTCTTATTGCCGCGACTAAAAACATCCAGCCATGATTTAATTTTGGGATAACGTTCGTATAGATGGCTGGGCCTTTTGGAATCAGTAGGCAGATGTGTCACACCACGTCCCCGATTGTTGGGTCTCTCGTGAGGATGATGCAGATGAGTCACACCATGTCCCCGATTACCCGTTTCAACTTTTGCCTTGGCTAATCGACTTCTGGTATTATCTTGGATTTTTTGATTCTGCCGAGATTTTGTAACCGGTTGTATATTCTTGTCGAACCATGAACTCTCATACCTTGAGGGGAAATTCTTAGGGTCGTAAGAAGTTTGAGTCTTCTTGAGTGCTGAAGTTGCCACATTATTGGACTTCTGTTTAGATTCAGGATTCCACCATTCATTAAAATCCTCTTGTTGATTTCCCTTAAGTTTTCCTCTGGAATTTTCATTTTGTTGGCTCTTTAAAGTGTTGATGTTTGGATGGGCAGTTTCTGTGTTAAGTCTTTCTCTGTCGCTGTTCGAAAGTTCCCAATCGTTGTTAAGCTCGTGTCCAGTGTTATCCTTGAAGAGATTATCATAGTCTAGGCTGTAGGCATTGTTGGCATAGGAAGTGTCACGTTTTCGACGTTTTGGTAGGTGGCCTTTGTACGCTGTACGAGAAAGGGGGGGGAGGAGGGTGAAAAGGTTTTAGCATGTGAGATTTATTTCTTTAAAGTTTAAGATTTATTTCCAAGTCTTTAGTGATTTTTATTTAACTAAAAACTGCATTTTTAAAAAATTTACAACATTTGGAATTGTTTTTTTTTTTTTTTTAAAAAAATCTCTTTAAGAAACTCCTCATCCGACCGATTTGTAATTTAAAAGCTTTTGTTCTTACGAAACATTAAACTCCGTATTATTAAAAATTTAAAAAAAAAACCTTTGTTAAGAAAAATGTATGAAAATCCAAAAAAAAAAATTTAAAAAATTTTCTTAAAGGTTTTTTTTATTAATAGGGGGATAAAGGAGTTAGCAGGCATCCAACTAATTTCAAAAATAGATCTAGGCCCTCTGTCCTCCATATACTTGTTTTTTTTTTTTGATGTCTCCATACATTCATTCATTCTCTTTACCGCTACTCCTCACCTGTCGCCCTTTTATATCTTGACTTATTACTTATTCTGTTTCTTCTCACATAGCTCGAATCATTTTCATTGGCCGTACTCAATACAGGTTGGATGTCGGAATCCCCAAGCTCATCGCTACCGCTCAGGTCATCGTCATCGTTACGCCCCGACGTTACGCTTCCCAGCCCAGTGTAGCCCCTGTCACCCCTTCGAAGTTCCTGCTGCCGACGTTTCACCAGATTATCAATCATCGATTCTCGTCGATTTTCATGCAACGCATAACTGGGCAGCGAAGGACCAAAGCCCCTTCTCATTAAACGATTGCTGGTCTTTAATTTAATTTCATGCCTCGGATTAAAATGCCCTGAACGTTTGGCCAATGTCCAGGGCCATTTCCAAAAGCTGCCGTTCCCTTTTTCGGCAGACTCCTGCTCCACTTTGGACAGTTTATAATTTGCTTCATGCAAGAGATTATTTTGTGTCAATTCCGTTTGATCATTGACAGGTTGGCGAACATTAAGAGGCGGCAAATCCACTGAGGCTGTGTAGTTGTCATCTTGGTATTGCATATTTTTAGAGAAAGGCTTGTTGGATTCTCGAAATATACCCTCTGGATATTTGAAGGCTGCCCGTTCAACTTCCTCGGCTGTGGCTCTCTGTGTCGTGGTGGCCCAATCAAATCGTACATGATGTTGGGCTAGATAATCAATGGCTTCGGAATCCACATGTTTAGGGTGATCATAGAGATAATAGATATTCCTAGGCGGCTCATGACCAACGTTTCCAAATCCATGTGATTTTGTTAGATACATGACATTTTCTGTGGGATTTCTTGAGCTTTGGCAATTTGCATCAGGGCCATGGACGGGTTCATTTGTATCCTTATTTTCGTTATGATAGGAAAACTCTTTAGTTGGTGTGTCATTTTCATCGTTCTTATTGTTTTCTTTGTTTAAGGTTTCCGTTTTGTTTTCCACTTTAGTTTCTTTCTGGCACCCAGCCATTCCGTAGTCCCGGCTGTTGTCTTTACCTACACCTTGGCCTATTTGTTCGGTATGTTGCCGTTTATTTCCTTTCATTCGGCTTGAGTTTATTTTTCTGCCCCTTTCTCGGCCAGTTCCTATCCTATCACCTCCTCTACGTTTTCCAAATCTTTCGGCTTGTTCATAACTCAAAAAATCTTCAATCGATTTTTCACCTTGCCCCTTGTTACGGTTATTCCCTGAAGCAGAATCTTGACAACTCTTTAAGTGCTTGGAATATCTCAAACTATTTGCCTTCTCTCGGTTCCATTGATTATTGTGGCCACCAGCCCTTGAGTGCCTGGTCCATTTCTCATCATCAGTTGCACTATCTTCGGCTGCCTCACTTTCATCACTCACATCCATTCGGAAATTGGCTAAAAGTTCATCTAATGTCTTTCTTCGCTGTCGCAATAAATTCTCCTTGACCGCATCCCACGCTGTTGCGGTTTCCTTCGTCAGCCGTTTCGGCGTATCTGCCGACTTGCACATACATTTCAAATTGTGGCAATTTTCAACAGCGGCTCGGTACGTTTCACCATTTGAGGTTAGGGCAACCAACACCGCCATCATAATTATCCATATTTTGTTCAAATTCATGGATTTTTCCTTTGTTTAGGAGAAAAAATATAAAGCACACAAAATATATGAAATATTCTCTAAATGGAAAAATAAATAAATTGAAGTATTGAATTTGATATTTCAAAATTGTAACAGATATGGAAAAAAAACAGTGGTTCGAAATCGATTGAGAAGTGGAAAAATAAAACTGTAAAAATCAAATAATTTTGTTCTTTTTCACATTCATTGCTTTCAGCAAATTTTTGTTTTCATTATTGCCTTGTCAAATGCCAATCCCTTTCAAAATGTCAAAGTAATCTGCAGCCAACTTCGCACTATGAAAAACACAGAAGCAATTGCCCGTTGGGAGCGGCTCCGTGAACAGTGGGCCCAATGAAAAATGGTTCCAATTCAAAAATGACCATTTGTACATTTGGGGAGATTCTGAGAAGTGAAAAAAAACTGTGAAAATCAAATAATTTTGTTCTTTTTCGCCTTCAATTTAGGACTCCTTAGTCCCGATTATGAATCCCTTTTCAACATGCCTCGTTCGCTTTCAGCAATTTTTGTTTTCATTATTGCCTTTTCAAATGCCAATGCCTTTCAAAATGTCAAAATAATCTGCAGCCAACTTCACACTATGAAAAACACAGAAGCAATGCCCGTTGGGAGCGGCTCCGTGAACAGTGGGCCCAATGAAAAATTTCTCCAATTCAAAAATGACCAAAACAATACGTACATTTGGGGAGAAGTGGAAAAAAACTGTGAAAATCAAATAATTTTGTTCTTTTTCGCCTTCAATTTAGGACTCCTTAGTCCCGTTTATGAATCCCTTTTCAACATGCCTCGTTCGCTTTCAGCAATTTTTGTTTTCATTATTGCCTTTTCAAATGTCAAAATAATCTGCAGCCAACTTCACACTATGAAAAACACAAAAGGCTCCTTGAACAGTGGGCTCAATGAAAAATGTCTCCAATTCAGAAATGACCAAAGCAACACGTACATTTGGGGAGATTTTTTATATTTTGCTCGGGGGGGCCATCGTTCATTTTGAAATTGGGGTAAGGTTTCATTGGGGCCACTGTTCACAGAGCCGTATGAACAATTTGTTTTCCCTTTTCATTCCCCTTACCTCGCTCTCTCTCTCTCCATCAAACTGAGAATTGCCTACTGTGATGCGGGATTTCTTTGAGCAATTCAAACAAAATGATAAAAAAACTAATTTGTGAAGAAAAAAACGAAAATCACCACAAGTGATCAAATAACTTTGAAATGTGCAGTGTTGCCACATCAAAATACTCTCTGAGTTCTTAAATGTTCGGTTAATATTGGCCAGTTCGTCTAGAAGTTTGTCCAGAGTTTGCAAGTTGTTATAGGAATTCCAGTTCTGCTGAAATTTTGTTAAAGTCATGCTACCTTCTCTGTATGTCTCTGGATAAATCCACCTTATCTGGTTGAATCGGTTGAACTGCTGACAAATCTTAGGCTGTCTAGGACAGATGTTCAGTTCTGGAAGACGGACTCCAGGCATTGCATGGTAGACTGACTCTCGGAGAATATGCTTAAAGTCTCAACCACCGCCTCAATTAGTTTTAGGAGACCCAATTCCTATCATTACATCTGATCCTGTGTCCAAAACTTTTTTATTTCGACTGTTTTTGGTTTAAAAAAGTTTGAAACCGTCACAATTTGTCTTCTGCTGAAGCAGTCTCCATATCTGGGAAATATAGTCGAGTTATGAATCTCTCGGAACACAATCGGGTTTATCTGAACACTTGGACTTACAAGCTAGTCTGGCCGGACCTTTTTCGATTTAAATTGCAATTTTATGCACATACTCTGAAAAGAAATTACTTATCATGGCCAAAGTTCAGATAATTTCATGACCTTTCCATCGTTGCCCTGGCTTAAGTATTAAACAACCTGTTTGCCCACGTGTTACTACAATTTACATAGAATATATGTCTCTCTCTCTATATCTCCCGGCACATCCCCGAAAAATCATTGTATATTTAGAGACAAACAATTTATTTGGAATCCAATCAAATCCTCAAACTAATTCTAATTCATAAATTGAGCTTGCCTTGCCAGTTTATCATAATAAATACTTTTGCGAAGGATACAATTGTTGGGCTGTTCTTCTTTGAAACGTCCGTAGAAATGAACAAAACTCAATTGAAAACTTCTACACTCAAACTCAAGTTAATAATGAAATCACAAAATCAGACATAAAACAATGAGTGCCGACTCTGCCAGGGGGGGTGGGGGGAGGTGGAGTCTGTGTGCGTGTAAGTGCGGCCACAAAAGTTCGAACAACAAACAACTCTTTTAACTTTTTAGATGAAGCCGTTTGTTTTTTGGTGTTGGTTATTGTAGATTCTGTTGTTGTTTTTGTTCGTCGACTTGTAGTGTGTGTGTGTGTGTGTGTGTTGTTGAGAGCCCAAATACAATACACGGCAACAGGTGTTTGCTATGAAGTGTTAAATGGAATTATTCTTACGTTACGATGTTTCTCTAAAGTTTTCTATATGAATGAACTCATACACGCACGCACGCTCGCATACACACCGTTGTACAAAAAGCACCGACTTACACACATGCAGGCAACACGGCAGACACGTGTGTGATTTGCATCTCCACCCACTCAGACGCACACACGAGTACTCAGTCGCACACCTCGCACAAAAGAAATGAAAGAACACAACTTTTGTTAAATTTGCACAAGGTAAACCGTAAATGCATTTATACCACACACACACACACCATTGTAGGCACTGAGGTGTAGCTGTGCTTGTATCCTCGCATGTAACTTCTTGGTGAGGCATGTGAGTGCGAGTCTGGGTGTTCATTCACATATTGATAACAGAAAGTTTGACGTTGTTTCCGCTGTGATTTCAATAACAACAAAATCTGATCATATCATTCTTTATTGTATTTTTCAATATTGTGTGTGTCTCTCTCTCTCTCTCTGAGTGTCTCTCTTCTGGTTGGTGTCTGTGACTGTGGCTGTTTGCATTTGTTTTTGTTTAAAGATGTCCCTCTCTACATATGGATAACAAAAACCAAAAAATGAGGGCGAGGTCGATAAAATGTAAAATATTGAACGGCTCACTGTGGTGGTACATACTCTGAGTTTGGAAAGGCGTTTGTTGGAAAACAAGCAATGTTCTCAAGGAGTTTAACTGGATATACCTCCTCTCTCCTCCCTTCTCTCTCTCCACCTTCTCTCTCTTTCCCCCAATCTCTCTCTCCCCTTCTCTCTCTTTCCCCCCATCTCTCTCTCCCCTTCTGGATATTAAAATATTGGGCGGTCTTGGTAATGTGTAAAACACCCAGGTTCGTATCCTGGTAAGAACATAGATGCCTATACAAGTGAAATCTCGAGATCTCTCTAAGGTATAAAAAATATGCTCTTCACAGAGCTGGCTTTAAACAGTTCATCCGTGAGATCAGAGAGTTTAACAAATTATATAGTGAACGTCTCACAGATTAGAGAGACGTTCTCCCTCCGGAATATCAGTAGATGCCGAAATTCTATCAAAAACTCAAACAACAGGACTATCAAAGGTATGAACACTGGTTGAGAAGGAAATTGATGTAAACAGACTCCCTTGAAAATGTCGACGCCGTACCCATCATATTAGATGACGGCGGATACCAGTTACCCAGCCTAGTTGAAGTCAAGACCTTAATTGTCCCACAGTATCCCAAAAAGAGTTGGGGAAATCGAGATTAGACAAAATGAATGCAGGAGTGAATTATACCCACATTATATTTGGAGATACGGGTTTTCTGTACTAGAATTTGTAGACCAGACATCTTTAGTCTTAAGCCGACCAATGACAGAGATTGTGTACGATTATCTTCCCCCGGTACAATTTGTACCCGTTGTATGGGATATGTATAGTAGGGTGGAGTGAAAACATGCTTTTTTTTTAATTTGAAAAAGTTAACCTCGGAAAGAGATGCAGTCTGGGGTCCTAATGAGGGGAAAAATAAAGAAAAAAATTTTAAAAAAATTTTAGTGGTCGCGCCACTCCCTCGAAATTTGGAAATTATCGCTATTTTGGCGTTGATTTTAGAAAAATCCTAAAAATTAACGACTTAACTTATTCGAAATTTAAAAGTTTGAGCTTCTTCAGTGCCCAAACAAAAGTATTTGAGGCAAATATGAGGATAATCGACTAATATTTGTAGCTTTAGTGGCGATTTCATTGTTCAGTCAATTTTCTGAAGAAGGGACGATTTGACTTATTTTACTTTTTGAAATTTTTGAACAATGAGAAAATTTTTTTTAAATTTTTTCATGCCCTTATTTATGTTTACGCTATTGCAAACATTTATTGACATAAAATTTTTTTTTAGGATTTTATCTAAAATCAACGCCAAAATAGCGATAATTTCCAAATTTAGAGGGAGTGGCGCGACCCCTAAAATTTTTTTAAATTTTTTTTCTTTATTTTAGGACCCCAGACTACATCTCTTTCCGAGGTTAACTTTTTTTTTTGAATTTCACTCCACCCTAATGTATAGGATGAAATCTTGGCCGCGTTCTTTCCACATCCATTGAAAGCCAACTTTTTGTGGTTTACCGACAGGTTCATCTATCCTCCGCATGAATATGAAGTTGTCGACATATTAGCTGTTTACTGTCAGTGAGACGGAGGCCAATATCATAATTACACTCACTTGAGTTCAGGTTTGCGCTAGCCCTCGAAAGTGCACCATTCGGACAGTTATCAACCATGTCCTAATATGCAGGAACCCGTATAAGGGTTTGACTAACACTCAGGTGATGCCCCCTTTACATGCGATGCACTGTGTTAGCGATAGGAAGAGAGGGTGTTGGAGGGGGGAAAAAGGGACGTTGGCCTTGAATTTGGTAATGTCATAGCAGGCAGGTTAAACACTGGCAGGTAGATTATTCCACAAACGAACAATCCGGCCGTAGAACGAATTTTCTCTATAGTGCGTCGTCCGGTCAACCGGCCATTTGACAATGAACGGATGAGAGACCCTGGATAGCCGCGTATTTCGGCTAAATGTTCAGGGACCAGACGACGGATTTCTTGTGAACAGATACCATTAAAATATCCATAGAAATATATGTTTGGAGACTGTCCCAATAATATATATCTTTGTAGGTAAACACATTATGTTTGTACACAATCATATTATGTGTTTGGGACACAAGGCGGGCATATTGAACAACGATATGATTGTGTCCTAAAATATTTTCGTCATTATGAAGATATCTGTAGACATGCAGACAAAAGTGGTCAATCTTAATATTTCCAGGTTTTGCCGATGGAAGAACTCGTCAGTCAGTCTAATATGCCGTCATTGGGCGGCCAGAGGGAACAGTTTTTTTATGGAAGTCTCAGAGTGGATGCTCAAAAACTTTCGCCTAACAGCAATTGTCTCACAGTCTGCTTATGCGGCAGCCTTAACATTGCCCTCCTTTAGGGGGAAACAGAATACCATTCACAGCGAGGAGCCATAGGAAAGGGGATAGAACATCGAATAGGGGTGTTCCCCTATCAAAAAATTGATCTAATCAAATTTGCTCATTAGGTGTTGCCAGCCACATGATAAACGTAATGTGCCGTCATGCACGGGCATAACTCGTTTCAAATGTAAATGTTGCCGTGTCTCAATAAGTGTCTGTGGGTGTGTGTGTGGGTAGTTTCAGAACTTTTTCTTTTTTTTTTTTTTGTTTGTATTACTCGTGGCAAAAGTTTGTGTTGCGGTTTCAACATGTTTCACGTTCAATGGGGGGGGAGGGGGGGAAACACAACAAGTAACAACGACAATACACATGTAAGTTTAACAATAACTTCCGATATCTGACAGGATATTTTAACATTTCCTTTAGCAGCGCATATCAGAAGCAAGCATGTGAACGAGGCCAGCACAGAGGATCCCTCATTCGAAGTATCTGTTAAATATGTTGAATTCCAGGGGAGTTGTCGCCGCACTAACACTTTATACTGCAATGAATATTTGTTAAATAAGAAATGGAATTTTATTAAATACAGGATGAAGCAAGCACATATAGTGTGTCCTTCAGAGAAAAACTCCTCAGGACTATTCAAAATTCGCCAAAAAGAAATTCACTTCTTAAATGCCTTTTAATGCTCTCCACATTTTGTATTGTTTAATATTCAATTTAAATGGTTTTCTGTTCACATTTTAAAATGTCCGACCACGTATGATGTGCTGAATGTTTTCCGTCCAATTTACAATTAAATGGAAACTCATATTCAGTCCATCACACATGCCCCGGCCATCGATCGCCCGCCACAAAGGCATTGTTCGATTTAGCATCTAAGCTGTTTGGAATTTCAAAAAAAAATGGTTGCAATACCACTCGGGGGTGAGGAGGAGCTGCTGCTGTTGCTGCATGAAATTCATGTTTATTTAATTTGATCAATTGCATCCAAAGTGTCACATAAATTTCGAAACGAACGAAAAAACCGAATTGAATATTTACAACTAAAACGCTTTAGAAGTGAAGAAAACTATTAAGGCCAAGACTGATGCTCCTCTGTGTTTGTGGCTAAAATGATAACAACACTTGCACTCACCTACACACACACACTCACACAAACACATCGAAAAACAAGAGAAATTTATGTTTTTTTACTGCTGCCGAAAGAAAGAGGTTGCAACATTGAAATTGAATGTGAGAGTTCATGAAAAAGTCAAATACCATACGAGGGCAGAGCGATAAGCATGGGTAATTTGACAACATGACAAAACTAATTTGACGTTATTCGCGACAAGACGCCTTTTAAATTAACTCTAGTGAGAGAAGGCTTTTTGAAGGATGCCACTGAGTGGAAGCTGGAAAATTTCCACTTAACTGATATTCTTCAAGCGTCTGTAAAAGCTTCAATCGTGACACCGACCTCATCTAGGAAAAAATCCTCAGACCGAGCTCCATAGTAGGAGGATCGAACGCCCTTACCAAAAAATCTAGCTAAGTCTGACGAATCTAATTTAATCCTAATACGTCTTTTGTTAAGAAGCTACGGAAATCTTCGCAAAGGTTGAATAGTAGGGTGGAGTGAAAACATGCTTTTTTTTAATTTGAAAAAGTTAACCTCGGAAAGAGATGTAGTCTGGGGTCCTAATGAGGGGAAAAATAAAGAAAAAAATTTTAAAAAATGTTTAGGGGTCGCGCCACTCCCTCGAAATTTGGAAATTATTGCTATTTTGGCGTTGATTTTAGAAAAATCCTAAAAATTAACGACTTAACTTATTCGAAATTTAAAAGTTTGAGCTTGTTCAGTGCCCAAACAAAAGTATTTGAGGCAAATATAATCGACTAATATTTGTAGCTTTGGTGGCGATTTCATTGTTCAGTCAATTTTCTGAAGAAGGGACGTTTGACTTATTTTACTTTTTGAAATTTTTGAACAATGAGAAAATTTTTTTTAAATTTTTTCATGCCCTTATTTCATTGTTTACGCTATTGCAAACATTTATTGACATAAAACTTTTTAGGATTTTTCTAAAATCAACGCCAAAATAGCGATAATTTCCAAATTTCGAGGGAGTGGCGCGACCCCTAAAATTTTTTTAAAATTTTTTGCTTTATTTTTCCCCTCATTAGGACCCCAGACTACATCTCTTTCCGAGGTTAACTTTTTTTTTTGAATTTCACTCCACCCTATTGAATAGTCTCGGAATTTCGAGTTACGTTACTGAACGCCCCCTCTATTACGGGGAGCCTACCCGGGAATAAAATATTGTAATTGTGGGTTTTAACCGCGAAATTATACGTGTTTTACTTCCTGATACATTTCTGAACTAGTTCATCTTATTACATTTAAATTATACAGTATTTTTTTTTCAATATTAATTGTCCATGGTTTTAATTAATGTTTAATTTTTTTTTTTTGAAAAATATTTTGTTTGATTCTATAAAGAAAATCCAGTTCCGGGAAAGCGTTAAATAAATTCCGGATTCCCGAAAATTTAAAATTCGCAGGAAATCGTTGATCCCGATTCACGAAAATTGAAACGGGCCGGAAAATAAAAATCCTATTTCAATGCAAAAAAAAAACGTCTTTCCCAGACACGAACCTAGGTTTGATGTGCTGTAGTCGGCACCCCACACTTTCCGGTTATATCAATGTCTTCATTTTAACAGTCTCCTTTCTTATCAGACGACAGTTTGAATTTCACTGACCTGCTGATCACAGTTTTCCCTTAACATCCAAACCCTCGTACACAAAGAACATCTCTTTGTTTTCTTTCGTGTAGAACCTTCCACACCTGTGTGTGCGCTGGCATTCCGAATGGGCGCCAGGACAAGGCATACGAATAAAACGCAGAAGAAGAATAAGACGTACTTGTATTCAATTTGAGGTAAACATCACAATTTGCCAAAGCAATACGACGAACGGTGATACTCGTCGATTTCGATTTGATACACTCCTCCCTCCCCTACTTCGCCGCAATTGCATACGAACAAAAAAGAAACAAATCTTTGCTCGTACCAACAACCTCCGAACAGCACACGTCTTGCTGCACACACAAACACTGAAGAATGGCAGAGATGTGAAACGGTTGTGTTGTTGTTTGGTGTGGTGCGATGTTTCTCTCTCGGCTGGACGGAGGACCTACAATACAGTTGTTTGTCTGTTGTTGTTGTTGTTGCTGTTGGATTTATAAAATGTGAAAGACTTTTGGTTGCATGTGTTTACGCCATGAATTCAATTCATAAATTATGCAAAATGCCAAAATATTTTAGTAGACTCTCACTTGCTCGTGCTCTCGCTCGTATTGTTGTTGTTGTTGTTTGATGGTGGTTTTGTGTGTATGGCAGCCGCACTTGCTGGCCTTTTTGGCGTTTGGGAGGGTGAAGGCTGGTTGTGTGGAGGTTGTTGTTGTTGCTGCTGAAAATGTTAGGTACGATACGTACTCTACGTACGTTTGTATTAAGACAATATTGTAATCCAAAAGCATATCCGGACTAAAGGCACGAGTGCCATTTGTTCATTTCGAGACCCATAAAATGAAATGTTTCATGTTGTAAATATTGTGAAATGGTAATGAAACTGCAAAATGAGTAGTAGGCGGCGGCGGTGGCGTCGTCGGTGGCCGGCGGCACATTGTGGACAAAGGGAAAATGTTCACTAAAACGTGGTCTGCTTTTCAAGCTTGCTGTTAGCACTAAGAAATTCAAATGATGCTGCAATATGTTTTTCGAAACGGTTCAAAATATTTCGAAAATACGACAAATGTGCCTGCACCACCATTTGTTACAAAAAGCGTAGTGCTGAGTTGAGCTAGGTGAGTGACTTTGACTTTGAGTGTTTACTAAGCATTTGGCGTCAATTTCGAAAAAAGTGCCAGTACCAGCATTTTATTTTTATTTTGGAAAAATGAAAAAAAGTTATTTACATTTTTTAAAAAAAAATTTACCAATTTCAAAAAATTGACCACTACCACCATTTTATTTTTGATTTCATATCAACAAAAAAGCAACACAATATTTTTTTTTTATTTTCGAAAAACGTACAGCCTTTTTCCATAAAACGATTTTGTTCGTTCGTTGAAAATTGTCAAAATTGAAGGCGCAATAAAATGGATTCCTGCCAGTAATGAGAGCTTATTCTTTAGGACTTGTGTTCCATATGTCGATATCTAACATATATTTGAAACCCAGAATTGTATATTGTCTGAAACCCATTTTATAAAGCTTCCAATATTGACGATTTGTAACAAACGAACAAATTCGTTTTATGGAAACAGGCAGTTAATTTATTTTAAATAGAAAATTGTACTTAGACTGTAGGTCATTTAATAAAAAAAATCCAATTCTAGCCATATTACTTTAGTGCAATATTGAATACAACTGTTATTTAATCATTTTCTTTTAATTAAAATAGCTCATCCAACCCAACAAAGGTCTCTCTTAATAATTTACTGTAAATGAAAAAAAATCAATTTTTAAATTTAGCTTTTTTTTGGAAAATCTGAAAATAGTGTTAAATAGAGAATTCGACCAAGATTGTTGTGACGTATACGAATGACATCTAAAAAAATGCTACTGCTGAGAACATCGTTAATTTCTATTGGGTCCTTTTATTTGATATACAAATCGAAAATACAAAATTCTTCTAAAGAGAAAAATGTGATCTTTTTTCCGAAACCACCCTCTCTAACTATTTTTGTAGTTAGCTCTATAATTTTTTGAATTTCGCGATTTTCTAAAGTATCCTCGACAAAAATGTTAATCTCCCCGGTATGCGAGTTGTTGGCTTGCTTGCCTAAAAATAAAAATAAAAATAAAAATAAAAATAAAAATAAAAATAAAAATAAAAATAAAAATAAAATAAAAATAAAAATAAAAATGAAAATAAGAATGAAAATTACAAATACAAATACAAATAAAAATGCAATTAAAAATAAAAATTAAAATAATAATAAAAATAAATGAATAAAAATTCAAATAAAAATTAAAATAAAAAAATACAAATAAAATAAAAATTAAAATTAATCTCGAGAAGGGAAAGTAGTGATTTCCTTCTCTCATTATTTTCGACAACCTATTTTTTTTTGAAAATCTTAGCATACTTTTTGGCGAACATACTTTTTGCTATAGAGATGGAATGATCGGTTCAATAGGGTTAATGATCCATTTTTAGACCATCCACTGGAAGGCTCTTGTGGACTCCAGCATGCGTTCCACAAGCAATAGGACAAGGGACAAGATAGAACACATGTACGCAAGGAAAGAGCTGATGTGGTGCAGACACGGACAGTCGATTTGATTCAAAAGATATTTAGTTTGCTATAAGCCATTGTAAGCCAAACATGTAGGAAAAACAACTAAATTTCCACCCACTGTGTGGCGTATCTTTTTGAAACGTACTCTATAAGTAGATATGTACCACAATATGTAACTTACACATAAACATGGTAACATTTTGTACATACTTACATACGTCCAGAAGGATGTGTGTCTGTGTGTTTGCCCATCCTCAGTGTCTGCATGAGGTGCATTTACATCCCGGAGACCAATGAGCCCATAAACTGTCGGCAAATGCACTGCAGCAGTAATGTTGCCTCAATTTCATTTTCACATTTAGACAAAGCCCCTCTCCCCCCCCACGTTCCCTCCCCCTCCACTTCGATGGTTGGGTATGAATCACGGAGTCCCGTGGTGTAGGCAGTGTTTATTAAAAGGTATATTGAGAGGCACACGGCATGGCTTGGCGGGAGAATTGCCAATTTTTTTCCTTTCTTGAATTCAACTAAATTCGAGTGGTTTTTTTGTTTGTTTCTATTTTTCTCCTTCCACTCGTCCTTATGCAAATATTGTGGGTGTATGTCTTAAAGTTGCAATGCGCTCCTTTCCAATATGGATAATATTTCGTGTTATTGCCACCACCAAATGTCCTTATTTGTCCTGCCATTTTGTAAAGTTCCCAACACGGCACGGCTCGACATCATATTTTACTTTAGATGGATTCAGCAAAAAGTAAAATGGCACACACACACACACACAAAATGACGAGGAAAAAACTGCAAATAAGACATGTTGTGACATGATAATTTTTTCGTTGAAATCTACTTGAATGCTGCGGGGAGAAAGCAACAACAACAAAAGAAAAAGAACAAACATATGTCCAAACGGAGACCGTTTTGAAATATGATATTGCATTTAGACCAGATCCACCCGGCGCAATTGTCATGTTCAGGAGCAGCGACCAGGGTACGGGGAAAGTGTGCCCGGAAATCTTAAGGGTGTGCTCTGGATACGTATTGTGTATTCATTCATCTCTAACCATTCATTCATTCATTCATTCGTTCTCGTTATGTTTGCATTTTTCTGGCCATTAGGCATAAAATTGTCACCACAACCCAATCATTCAAAAATCTGTGCCCGTCCCCGTAACACCATCAAGGACTGCGCCCAAAACAGGACAATAGCAGCGAAAACAATGGCGTTTCTTTGTTCCTTGTTGTGATCCATGTAATGTTCCTAAATTCTAGAATGTTGCATGCATTAAGTGGAATTGTGTGTCCTTTTCGTGTTCTTTCGCCCTTCTTCTATGACAGGGAAAGACGGACATCTGACATGTAGTGGAAGAGTGGAACAAAGTCTAAAATTACAAGTTTTGTAAGCACAAAACAAAAACATTTTATAAAAGTTTGTCAAAAAAAAAACAACAACAAACAGAAATAACTATAGAAAGGATTATGTTGCCCAACGGTGGGAGAGGCATCAGGACTAAGGAATTCCCTAAAAGGAAATGATTCAAATGTTAGTCAGAGACAGAATTGGACGGATCCTTATCTTTTGGAAATATAAAAATGGTCTTTAAAAAAAGTAAAATTCTGTCGACATTTTTTTTAAAAGAGTATAACAAATTCGACGAAATTTTCTCTAAAAAAAGATAACGGGTAAATTCGACAAAACTTTCCCTAAAAAGAAAAAACTAAATTTCGTCGAAATTTTCACTAAATTGACGATTGGAAATTTCTTGGAAATTTTCTCTAAATAGAGAATTAAAAAATTTGGCGAAATTTTTTCTAAAAAGAGAATTCAATATTTCGTCTAAATTTCAACGAAAATTTATATTCCAAACCAAATTTTTACGAACTTTCCCTACAAAAGAAAATAAAATTTTTTTCCTAAAAAGAAAATAAATATAAAATATCGATGACTTTTTCGATAAATATGAAATTCCGAGATCTTTACCAATTACAGCGATCGCCTAATGGCAAGACCACATCCGGACTGAATGGAAGACAAATCTAGCCAATTGAATGTTTTGGTCCTCAATTACTTTTTCCGATTTATCATATATCCAAATTCTCCGTCCTAACTCTGTAACAGTTCTCCAGTAGATATTTCTATTTGGGGATTGGGATCAGTCCGCTCTTCTATAGTTAAGAAACCCAGTCAAGCGGAACGGCGACCCCCACAAATCAGTGTTACCTTCATTTGTATTCGATTTTTAAACTCAGCAATGCCCAGTATAGCGTACAATTATGCCATACCGTTTAATAACTTCATAATCCCGTTTTTAATATCATAATTGACGGTATCTCTGGCGAATGGCGGCCTGAATGAGCGCTGAGCGCTTATCGGCTGCATAAATTCCTGCAATTACCACTGAATGCCTGGAATTGAGCCGTGTTGTTTAAAACGGAAATTCAATTAAGCAAATTAAAATCATAATTATATTATGCCAACACATACCAGTGCCACACACACGCTCACACTTTTTCTTTATTGACATGTGACAAAGCCACGATGACGTTGGAACAGAACAATGCCGACGGACAAGGATGAGAACGGTTGTAGGCCGTCCTGCAATGCAACATCGACGTCCTTCAATTATATTTACAAAAAAAAAATCAGTTTATCACAGAAAAATGGGCAAAAACACATGAAGAGTCCCAGGTCTCTGCTGAAATGTCCAGGTCAAAAATTAAGCGCAATAAAGGCAATTTACGGAAATTTTCAATAAAAAAAACTTTCGGTGAAAAAATATAACATTTTTCCGAAACTTTCTAAAAAAAAAACAAATAACATTTCGACGAATTTTTCTTAAAAAAATATAAAATTTCGACGAAATTTCCTATAAAAAAATAAACTAAACTTCGACGAAATTTTATAAAAAAGATAAAATTTCAACAAAAGTTTCATAAAAAATTAACAAAAATTATTAAAAAAATAAAATTAAGAATTTTTTTATAAAAAAATAAAATGAAGAATTTTTTATAAAAAAATAAAATGAAGAATTTTTTTATAAAAAAATAAAAATTGCTTTTATAAAAAATATATAGACGAAATTTTCTTTAAAAAAAGTTGTAAAATTTTGAAGAAATTTTCTATAAAAAAGATCTAACATTTCGACGAATAATAAATTTTGAAGAAATTTTCTATAAAAAAAGATGTAACATTTCGACGAATAATAAATTTTGAAGAAATTTTCTATAAAAAAATACAATTTTGAAGATTTTTTTTTTTAATAAAATTTGTAATATAAATAAAATTGTCTATAAAATTTTAAAAAATATATATATAAAATATGTATTTTCTATAATATAAAACTTCGACAAAATTTTCTCTAAAAAAAAATCGACGAAACGTTCGGTGAAAAAAAATATAAAATTGCTTCGAAACTTTCTATAAAAAATATAATATTTCGACGAAATTTTCTAAAACAATATTTCGACGAAATTTCCTATAAAAAAGATGAAATTTCGACTATAAAAAATAACAAAACTTCTATGACATTTTCTAAAAAAAAAAGAAGAAGTTTCGACGAAATTTTGCTATAAAAAATAGAAGTTTGAAGAAATTTTCTATGGAAAAAAAGGATTTGAAGAATTTTTTTTTTTATACAAATTATAATAGATGTAAAGTTTCGACAAAATTTTCTTTAGCAAAAGTATTAAAATTTCGACGGAATTTTTTTTACTAAAAGTATTCAAATTCCGACGAAATTTTCTATAAAAAAAGAAAAAAAAAATCGAAGACATATTCTGATGTAAAATTTCGATGACACTGTCTTTAAAAAAGAACAAATTTCGACGAAATTCTCTATAAAAAAAAATAAAATTTCGAAGAAATTTTCTATAAAAAAAATATAAAATTTCGAAGAAATTTTCTTAAAAATAAGTTGTAAAATTTCCACGAAATTTTCTCTAAAAAGGATGTCAAATATCGACGAGATTTTCTTAAAAAATAAAATAAAAATTTGTTTAAAAAATATAAAATTTCAACAAAAGTTTCATAAAAAAATTAACAAAAATTATTAAAAAAAAAATAAAATTTTGAAGAATTTTTTTATAAAAAAAATAAAATTTTTAAACGTGTTTTTATAAAAAAGATGCAGAATTTCGACAAAAGTATTAAAATTTCGACGAAATTTTCTATAAAAAAGAAAACAAAAATCGAAGACATTTTCTGATGTAAAATTTCGATGACATTGTCTTTAAAAAAGAACAAATTTCGATGAAATTCTCTATAAAAAAAAATAAAATTTTGAAGAAATTTTCTATCAAAAAAGATGTAACATTTCGACGAATAATAAATTTCTTTCTTAAAAAAATGTAAAAATTCGCCGAAATTTTCTTAAAAAAAATATAAAATTTCGACAAAAAAAATTTTTTTTTTAAAAAATGTAAATTTTGACGGAATTTTTTTAAAAAAAAAATAATTCGACGAAATTTTCAAAAAAAAATATATTTTCGACGAAACTTTCTATAAAAAAATATTCAATTTCGACGAAATTTTCAATAAAAAAAAATAAAATTTCAACGAAATTTTCTATAAAAAATATATAAAAAACTGTGAATAACTAAATAAAAGATTTAAACGAAATTTGTTTGTTAACCTGAACATTTCAGAATGGGCTTACATTTAAAGGGCCCACAACAAATAGCCCGGCAATGCAATAGTGTCCATGCAGGAGGCCGCCGCCCACTGCAGGCGACGGTTATTGCAAACAGTGCACGGGCGGGTTTTGGGGTGTGATTGGTTTCGGATTGTTCGCTCCTTTGTAACTGTTGCTTCGACAACAATTTTATTATTGACTGTTATTAATGCACGTTAATCTACATACAGTCGCACAAGGGCGAGAACAGGACTACGGATATGGACACACTTTGTGCGGTGTTTTGGCCTGTTCTCAGTCACTTCAATTGTTGTTATCCTTGTCGCTTTTTTTTGGGTTTTTTGGCTTTGGCGCTCTTGGTGGTAGAGTATGAACACCAACAACAACAAAAAAATGCTCAATTTTGACGTTAGTCCTGTTTTTGTGCATGCGTTATTAGGCATTTCGCTGTCATCGGGCTATATGTGTGTGTGTGTGTGTGTATATTTTTGTGAACATTTCATATGAATGCCAGGATCTCTCAGTGAACGAGTGGGTGTGTGTGTGTGTGGTTGTTTTATGAAAATATTTGCTAATTTAATTTGAAACCACAAATAAATTAAATCTGTCAACACCGCATAATCCGCCAATAAACAAAAATGTTTCGCTCCCTTCATCACTTCTCCACAGTCGCATATTGTTTTGCGGAAAATGTGTTCATAATCAAATTATTTGGTTTCAGTTTTTCATTTTTCGCTTTTTGTCGGTGCGCAAAGGATTATTGTACGGTTGTTGAAAATGTGGAAAAATGAAACAGTAAAAATCTGTTAGCGGTAAAGGAAAGGATGTGTTGTTTGACATTCTAATGAACGGTAATTGAAGCATGATTGTTTGCCGCAGGGGCAAGGGATTGAAGTAAAGTGGGCGGAATACCTTCGGTGGGCAGTTTCATGGGGTTTTTGTTTTAGGGGCATATGAATACGGAAGCACTGCAGTGAGTTTGTTCATGGCCAGAGATTGTTTACTGCATCCTTATGGGAGGACTATAAAACAAATAACGAAAGGGCGAATTGGAATTAGAACCATTATTAGCAATTATTCATAACTAGTAAGTTGTAATGCGCCTATGGCGCCCGTTGAAACATGGAAACAAATTTTCGTTGAAAAAAAAAAAATTTGGTGGAAAAAAAAAATGTTGAAAAAAAAAATGCGTAGAAAAAAAAAAATTTTGTTGAAAAAAAAAATTTGGTTGAAAAAAAAATGTTTTCTTGAAAAAAAAAATTTTTGTGGAAAAAAAAAATTTGTAAAAAAAAAATTTTTAAAAAAAAATTTTTGTTGAAAAAAAAATTTTGGAAAAAAAAAATTTGGGGAAAACACAATTTCTGTAAAAAAAAATATTATTTTTTTTATTATTATTATTTATAGAAAATTATAGAATGCCTATTTAAATACCTACGTACTGCGTGACAGAGTCAGTGAATCAGTGTATCAGTGAATCAGTGTATCAGTGAATCAGTGTATTAGTGAATCAGTGTATCAGTGAATCAGTGTCGAGGGTAAATATATATTAAGATTCATAATTGGGATGAATGGGGTCCGCGAAAACTGTAAGATTGACCTCATGTGGCATTCCGCGAATGCGATTGGCCGTGTTTTGAACTACAACCACAGCCACGAGCACCTTCTAGTTAAGCCACAAAAGACTCTTGACCATCCGCGATACCAGACTTTTTTTATCCGGTTACACCTCTCAGGGAAAGATCCCTATGAAACATTGCATTGCCCTCACGTTAGTCACATTAATGGGACTGGTTGATTGAATCTCGTTCTCTTCCCGTGCACATACACATAGACATACTCCTTTATGAGCTTGTATGTACCTGCAACAATAACTCATTCAATATCTTTGTTGCGCTCTAGCTTCACATACCGATTACACTGATTTGTTATTTTTCCCGCTGGGGATTTCACGTGAGCGCCCAAGCAAACGACGGACAAACAATGCGCTCTAGCGCAGAGTTCCATTAAACCCACCAAACTACGCGAGGGGGGTTTTTTTTTTTGGTGGAGCTCAAAGTGTGCTGCATGTCTGCCATGTCTCAGACAACGTGTGAATTGCATTGTTTCACACGAACAGTGAGACGTTCGCCAGCAGTGTCATTGTTATCCGCCGGAGATGTGAGATAGTTTGTGAAAATGAACTAAATTGATGGGCAAATACGATGCAGGATGACATCAGCTGCACCATGTGAGCAGGATTTATATCAATTTGATTTTCTCTCACACTTACACGCACGCACAGCCACACGTGCCTTCCGTTTGTTAGCTGAGATGTTCTAAGGCTCGTATCTCTTATTTCCGTTAAATTTGAATTTATTTACAAGACTCCTTTTCCGATTTGTATTATTTACTTTTGCACTCGCTTGCTTTGCATCTTATTTGTGTCTGATCATAATTTGCTAGCCAAAAAAAAAAGTGTTATCCTTACGACCCATACCCACTGTTGCTTGTTAGACGGCCCCAGATAGTCCTGCCGCCTCCCTTCCAAGTCTGAGTATCTGCATCTGCATCCGTATCCTTGTAGACGAACGACCGTATGCCGTGCGGAGTGATGCAACAATTTAATGCCTCCGTGCAATCCGTAAAATGTTGAAATTATAACCGAAATGAGAGTTTAATCGAAGTACGTGAACAGAAAAATGAGAATTTGACTGCAACCGGGGAAATGCACGTACGATACGTTTAGCATTACTTACGGACTCCAGCCAGCCAGCCAACCACCTGAAACATCCTCATTTTTTTCTTGTTTGTCTTCCTTCTGTTCGTCATCTTCCCTTTGGTTTGTTTTGTGAGCCTGGGTTTTTTTTCTCTTAAAATGCTGGCTTGACAGCCAGGCAATGCCATTGCTGCCGTGTTGCTGGTTGTGTCGTCTAAGATCTGCCGAACAAACATTGGTGGTTAGCTGTTGCGCGTTCCCTCGGCCCCGCCATGCACTGTGGTTGTAAACAGGGAAAAGTTAGAAAAATTATGCGGACAACATTTATTTTTTGCCAAAACGATGAGCCATTCTTTGGACAAAGCTTCTTAATATATATTTACCCTCGACACTGATTCACTGACTCTGTCACGCAGTACGTAGGAATTTAAATAGGCATTCTATAATTTTCTATAAATAATAATAATAAAAAAAATAATATTTTTTTTTGTACAGAAATTGTGTTTTCCCCAAAATTTTTTTTACCAAAATTTTTTTTACAATTTTTTTTTTTACAAAAATTTTTTTTCAACAAAAAATTTTTTTTTTTCAAAATTTTTTTTCCAAATTTTTTTTTCAACAAATTTTTTTTTCCTTATTTCAACGGGCGCCATAGGCGCATTACAACTTACTAGTATTAAATAGAGGACTTTTAAGTTTTGATTTCGGCATAAATCTGTCTGAGACGTGCAGGGGTCAACTGCAAGTTTCAAATAACCCCCCGCACCCACAAATAGGAAGTCGTATCGTAAAGTCTGGGTGGGCGGTACCACGCCCGCGAAATATTCGTTGCCCAAAATGGTTTGTGGGAATTGTGGTTCTAAATCTGCTGCAATGCGGTTCCGCCAATGCCAGTTGACCTTTTTTGGGCTTGACCTTGTGGCTTACTCAAATGAACCACATCAATTCGGGAATCGCTTGCATGGAGGCGGTATAAAATCACAGGCTGATATGGTCCAACTTTTCCAGAGTTTCCCACTGAAAGGTGATGAAGATCGGACAGCACACGGGACTTCTAGAGCGGCAGTGCCGCACATAGTGACGAGTTTTCGTATGGCAGTCTTTATTTTCCCCCAATTTTATAAAGGTCAGTCATATTATGTGACTTAAAGAACGGCAGGAATTCTAATTGAGAGCGACCTCTTGACAGTGGCTTTATCAAAGACTCATTGAAGTCTTAAATACAGCCCAGCTTGCTGTTGGTCTGAGCTTGCTTAATTGAAGATTTACAAACTCTTCGGTGTTGTGTTTGGATTCCCTAATTCGTGTTGCCATGGATTTGCATGGTCCCACCACCGAAGTATCGTCTTTCCGGGCTCTCGGTCACGGTTCATGTTTACGACCGGCTGTTCGAAATAGACGGACGAACTGACACGGTTAAATCGAGTCAGAGTGATTCTGAAGCGATTGGGGTTATTTTCCCAAAAAGATTATCCAACAGAACATTCAACAACACGTTTATCATGTGAACCAGATGCACATTTCCTAGACATCTTAGAAAATTCTGTCTGATAACAAATTGTAAATAGAAGCGTGTAATATCACCCGAAATGGTAAACTCTGACAACATCTTTCTATTTCTCTCGCACTCTACATATCTCCCTTTCTTTCTCTCTCTCTCTCTCTCTCTCTCTCTGTCTTTATTTATTTTTTCATTAGTCTATGGTACATAAACCTTACAGACTAGCTTACAATTATCTTAAAAATATATTAAATTCAACAAATCGATAAATTTACTTAAAGAAAATGAAAAATCTATATCATATTTCATATGTAAATTATTAAATTCCCTCATGGACCTCATAATGGGTTCAAAATTTGAATAATTGCTTCTATGGCACGAAACATTAAAAAATTCATTATGCCTAAGTAATCTAGTAGGAACTTTGAAATCAATGCGACTCAGAAGAGAAGGACAATCAATAAGACCACAAATAAGTTTATATAGAAACAACAACGAGCTTTTACTTCGTCGATTTTCAAGCGATTCCAAATGTATTAACCTACATCTGGCTATATACGACGGAAAGGGAGAATCAAAGGGCACTTTCAATCTATTACTCCCTCTTTCGTTCTACATTTATCTCTCGCTCGCTATCAATCTCTCTCCCTCTCTATAAATATCTATCTATGTCTCTATTTCTTGCTCTCTCTCTGTATATAGCTCTCTCCCTCCTAATATTCATACCTCCTCTTGTCTCTATCTCTGTCTTTATATATATTACTCTCTCTATCTATCTATTTCGCCTCTTCCCTCTCGTTTTCTCTTTCTTTCTACCTCTCTTTCTCTCTCTCTCTTTCTTTCTCTCTTCCTCTCCTCTTCTCTTCTCCTCCCTTTCATACTCTCTTCTTCTCTTTTTATCGTCTTCTCTTCTTCTCTTCTTCTCTTCTTCTCTTCTTCTCTTCTTCTCTTCTTCTCTTCTTCTCTTCTTCTCTTCTTCTCTTCTTCTCTTCTTCTCTTCTTCTCTTCTTCTCTTCTTCTCTTCTTCTCTTCTTCTCTTCTTCTCTTCTTCTCTTCTTCTCTTCTTCTCTTCTTCTCTTCTTCTCTTCTTCTCTTCTTCTCTTCTTATCTTCTTATCTTCTTCTCTTATTCTCTTATTCTCTTCCTCTCTTCTTCTCTTCCTCTCTTCCTCGCTTCCTATATTCCTCTCTCCCTCTCTATCTCTATGCAATTCCAATAGAGCAAAACTCCAAACCACTGTACCTTCTTCGGCCGAGTTTTTTTCGCCTTCATTTGGCCACATAAACAACAACAACAACAACGGTGTGCAGTGTTCATGCATTTTTTAGCACACTCTGCACACTTACACTCTCGTGTTGGTGTCGTGTTTAACGTATCACATAAACTCAAAGAAAACTGTTGCTACATTTTCCCCTTCCCCACCCAACCAACTCTCACTCAATCGCGGCATGCACGCCTTTCGTTTTTTTTTTTGTTGTTGCTGCAATTGTCGTCGTCTTATTTGTTTTGACTTTTGTGTGTGCGAGTGTGTGTTTTATGCTTCAGGGATCTGAAGCCAGAAGGATAACGAAATAGATACGTTCGTACAAAAGTAGAGTGTGTGCGTGTGTCGGAAGCATCTTCAACACGACTGTTTGTGGAGCTCAATGGAGACAGCATCGCACAGTGGGAAAAATAAATATGGTCTGATCGCACCAATTTTTTGGATATTAAAGAGATATGTTTACAGCTGTTAAGCAAATGAACTCCAAATAAAATTAAATGTAACGTGTGAGGGCCGTATTATGTTTCAAACCATTTTTAATTTCTTTTATTTGTTTTTTTTTAAATAGTTGTGTCTTTATAGATTTTTCCATATAAAATTCAATCTGCAAACTTTAGTTTACAATTTATAAACTCCTGCCGTGTCCCGTATGAATGGGTTGTTTTTTTTACAATCGTAAAATAACAAATTCTCACACTGTGCACTGAGTCTGTCGTATTCTTGTTATATATATTTTTTGATGCAATTCCAAGTGGAGTAACCAGTCATTGGCAAACCGAACAAATGACTGTCCACAACAAGCAACAGCCAGCCAGCCAACAACTCCAAGTTGCCAGAGTTCGCCCCCTAACACCTCGGCCATTTTCATCATCCGTTCACAGAAACCAAAGTCATAATAAATATGCGCCCGAGGAAAGAGTATCAAAGTCATTGCCAGGCGAAAACGAAACAGAGACATGAAATGTGTGTGTGTGTGTGCAATTCTCTAATGATTTCGTTAATAAAATTGTTTATTTTATTGATATGTAATTTACAATACATTCTAGAGAGAAAAAACTCTGAGAATGAAATGTTTGTTAACCATTTGAAGCCGTAGTAAAGGATGAGGTGAAAACTTTAGATTGTTGGGAATTTGTATTACCCAAAAAGGGAAGCATTGTGTTTGTATTGCTTGAAAACTGTACTAGATTGCTTTGGAATTGTATAATTCTTTAATTTGTTTATGCCTTCAAAATTAACGAATTTCTCAAAATAGGAATTTTGGGAGCAATAATTTCCATCGTTGGAGTAAAAAATATCTTGCCGCCTATCCATTTTGTTATTTTGTTTAAAAAAAGAAAATATTCTCGGTGAGGTACAATTCGAAAAAGTATATCATGGTCTTGCCACTGTAGTGGGAGAAAAAACTGTACATATAGTCACTGAAAATAGTTCCTCAATAGTTCTTTATGGAATTTTATGAATAAATTCATTGACTTGATGAATAAACTCTTTAATTTGAAGCACTTGGCTTTTATGAAATTTTAATGGCTTTTTAGCAACCTTTTTGTCGGTGGAATTGCACACAACGATAAAGTTTCCAAATGTGTTTTTTTTTGCTTTTGTTCTGCCTGCATTTTTTGGGAATATGCGCTACTAAAGAGTAATTCTCGTTTAAACGATACGATGATTGTTTTGCAAAGGATGCCGATGAAGAAGCGAACCAGCTTCCGAAATGGATTCGTGTACCTTGGGTTGTAATGACACCATGAAAGTCTTTAAAGAAAAAAAAAATTATTTATTTATCATCAAGATACTTAAAAAAAAAAAAAAAAAAAAAAAAAATATTTACAAAAGTTTTTATTTTTTTTTTTTTTTGCAAAAAAATTTGCAAAATCGATTTTTTTAGTTTTTTATGAGAATATGTAACGAAACAGCTTCCGAAATGGATTCGTGTACCTTGGGTTGTAATGACACCATGAAAGTCTTTAGAGAAAAAAAGTATTTGCAAAAGTTTTTTTTTTTTTTTTTTTTTTTTTTTGCAAAAAATTTTGCAGAATCGAATTTTTTAGTTTTTTTATGGGAATATGTACAATTTACATCAAATTGACGTACAATGTCCTTTAAAGTGATGTACGGAATTCATCAAATTGATGTAAGAATTCATCAAATTGATGTACAAATTCATCAAATTGATGTAAGAATTCATCAAATTGGTATACGAATTCATCGAATTGATGTACGAATTCATCAGATTGATAAACGTATTTTTTTTTTAAAGTTCACCGTGCTATGCTCACTCGAAATTCGGGTTTCCCCCATTTCTGCAGACGATTCACGATGTCAATGTCGACCGCATCTGCTGTCTCTCTCTAGTCAACGCTGATAAGCCAAAAACAATGGTCGACTGGAAAGATAATCCATAAGAAAGAGTACGCATATACCTAAGACTACAACAGTATATCAAAATTAGACCATTGACTACATCCGAGTTAGCTATCAAATCCAGTTTCCGAACCCAGTTAAGAATAGCATACGTTTTTCAGGAGTCCTCGTCGAAGACAAAGGCTAAACGTATCGCACACTAAAAACAAAAGGGTCACAATTGCAAATTTTTCAAAACAAACTTTTCCATAAATTAATTCCGAAAAAAAATACGAAAATAGCTGCAAATACATAATTATTCGCCCTGAGATGTTGTCCTTTTTTGAATATAGACTTAATGCGTATTTTTTTCTCAAACACGTTCTTACTGCTGCCCAAATACGCGATAATAATAGCAAATGAATTATATTTGCAGCCAAATAAACTTTGTTTAGAAGCAAATAAGCTTTACTTTGCTTTTACGTTTTACAAACCTTAAAAAACGCCTGATTTTTCAACGTGTACATAATTTTTAAATAATTCCGATCTCATTTTTTGTCTTATTATTTTCTGCACCTAAATGTCCTTGATAAAAAAAAAACAGATTCAGTTGGTGAGTCGCCAGACGCGGCTGTTTACGTCAATCCCATATGATGTACCTCACCCACTAGCCTTCTCCAATGTGTGCAATCACTGAGAGAGTCATCTCCGTGGTATTTAAAATTTCTCTGGAAAAAACATTATCCTTTCGTAGCCACATTTAAACTCCCAAGGCCTGGCCTTTTCCATACAAACTGCAGGTAGAGATAAAAGCGCCATGCGTCAAGCGACATGGATGTGTTTGAGGTCTTCTGGTCATTCAACAGTCTGCTGATGTCTGCTGATGTGAGGTGCCTGTGGAAATTGAAAACATATTTCTTTTCTCTTTAATTTCGGAGACTAAAAATGATCATAAATTACAAAAATTGTTCGAACATTCCCCTCAATGCAAACCACACAGCTGCTGATCGTAGGGTAAGGACAGGAATGAAAGAGAAAATTCCCCTTTTAAATCTACTTTGTTCTTTGTATTCATTTCACCGGTAAATATTTGCACGTTAAAGTCATTCAACATAACGACACTCGGTGACGACTGACTGACTCGGATTGTGCTGTTGTTTACCATGAACTGCGAGAAGAGTTGAAACAGAAGCCAACACAAAGAAGTGATGTTTAAATATGCACAACAACAAAAACGAAACAGTCGCACTGCACACGGACTACTGCAATTATTGCGGGTGAGGCACTATTAGGCTGAGTGGCGTAAAGTAGTCGACGAAGCCTAATAAATGGTTAAACAGTCGCGCACAGCTGACGTCACAGCCCAACGTGTTTGGCTATGCTGTGGTAAAACCCCCCAAAAGCCAATAACAACAACAACAACGGTGTGTGACGTGACGCATGTGTGGTTGGCCAAAAGAGAAAGATTGGCCAAACCAAGAGACACCTGAGAGTACATGTGCGAATCATACAGAGAGAGAGAAAGAGAGAGAGGGTAAGCCACATAACATTACAATGTTAACAATGTGCATAATGATATTAGAAGGTGGGCCGGGAGGATGGCGGCCCCACACAACTGGTGACGAAATTTTGCCAGAGAAGCCCGACACTGCCACCACGAAGCGTATTCGCGGTGTTTGAAAGGTGTACGAGTAATTCGGTGAGTGTGCCGCCGTTGTATGTATGTATGCGCGAGTTTATTTGTTGTTGGTGCCATTGTACACGATCGCGCATCGCGCTGCTGCCTTTACAACATCACGTCGTTTCATTTCATATTTTGTTTTTTTTTTTTCTTTTTCTGTTTGCAAAATTTCGCAAAAAAAGTATATAACCACACGCAGCTTTAGCCTCCGGTTCAGTTGCTACATACAATTCACAAGTGAAACACAAACAACGATCAACCTCAGCAACCATCCAGCCATTCGCCTTATAATAATCCCAGTTACAACAAGTGCTGTGCCGTCTGCCATCCCACCACAAAGAAAGTGTTTGTTTGTGTTTGCCATCACCTAAGACAGCGCAATGTTCTCGAAAATTCCCTGCAGTGTTGTGAGCATGGCCATGGTAATCGTGGTGGTTGTGTGCCTACACACCCCGCCCGCCAGCGCCAAACCGTGGGATCTGTACGATGATGTGAGTGATCTGTTCGAAGCCATGTCCCTGGACGATGTGCCCGGCGCCAAAGAAACCAGCCGCACCGAGCCCAAGGACTTTTGCCGCATGCCCGCACGCAAGGGCGTCTGTCGCGCTCTGATACCGCGCTGGAGTTACGATGCCCAGAAGAAGGACTGTGCCGAATTCAAATTTGGCGGCTGTGATGGCAATGACAACAATTTCGGCAGCTACAAGTCGTGCATGTCCACCTGTGAGGGCATGTAAACAGCGGGCCGCCCATTGCGAATGCTGAACGTCTTCTTCTACAACACGTTTGCATCATAAGTTTAGTGTATTTATTTTGGTAGTCGTAAGTTTTAAGTTCGATTTCCTCGTGTGATAATCATAGAATGCCTTCTGTTCTGACTCGTTTGCAGTAGTATTAAGGAGCCATTCATTCATTCCATAACCCAGGGAAATATTTGTGTTGTGACCATAATTCAAATATTTTGTTTGGTTGTTTCTCCTTTTTTTTCTTCTTTGTTTCTGTATCTCTTTAAGTATTAAGAAATCATCTCGTTCGTGTCCCATCAATAATTAAATATTTATGTGTTATTCAATGCTTACATACATATCGTATGTTTTTATATATATCCGATCTATTCATATATTACATACATATATAAACAAAAACAGTATAAATGCATTTTTTTTTTATAAAAAAAAAAGGAAATTGCAATCAAATGTTGTATTATACATATACTTTTTTCTCCGTGTTACATTTTACATACTTAGCTAAGAAGAAAAACGTAATTTACCAAAAAAAAAAAACCAACAACAACATAAATAAATAAAAACTTAATTTACCCGAAACACTTGTGTAGTTTGTTTTTATTTAAGTGAGACATGTTTTAGCGCGTGTGTGGTGAAAATACGGAAACGCCATTGATTGACTTAAAGTTAACGGAAATGTGAAGTTTGCCGCCACTCATTAACTTTCCCCCTCATTAATCAGGGAACCCCAAAACAGAATTCAGTTAAGTGCAATTAATAAAATGTTTGTTTTCTACAGCATTTGGTTTGATCTACGAAATGGAACCAATTTGTTTCAGTTATCCGTGCTTTTCTCTCAAGCGTACTTGGGATATGTGAATGTGCAATTAAACGTTCTAAATAATGAACAAATTATTTATTTATTTCTATTTATTATTAATTACAATACAAAGTAAATTTATATTGTAATTTTTGGGTCCAAGGGTAAACCGGGTGACACAGACCATATGGTCTGTTCCTCGGGTGGGAATCGAACCCACAACCCCCACGCTGATAGGCAAGCACGCTACCAACTCGCCCACCGGATTGCTTATGACAAATATTGGAATCGATTTACGCTTTTCCTCGAGAGACTAATTTCTTAGTATTTAAAAAAAAAAAGCTGACTCCATGGAAAAATTGGAATATTTTCCTTTTCTAAGTCGTGGACTATTTTCTGTTAAGCGGAGTAGTTTTCATTTGAAATCGAGTGTTGGAGTAAGAAAATTGTTCGTCTGACTCCATGGAAAAATTTGAATATTTTCCTTTTCTAAGTCGTGGACTATTTTCTGTTAAGCGGAGTAGTTTTCATTTGAAATCGAGTGTTGGAGTAAGAAAATTGTTCGTCTGACTCCATGGAAAAATTTGAATATTTTCCTTTTCTAAGTCGAGGACTATTTTCAGTTAAGCGGAGTCATTTTCATATGAAATCGAAAGTTGGAGTAAGAAAATTGTTCGTCTGTCTCCATGGAAAAATTGGAATATTTTCCTTTTCCAAATCGTGGATTATTTTTAGTGGAGTCATTTTCATATGAAATCGAAAGTTGGAGTAAGAAAAGTGTTCGTCTGTCTCCATGAAAAAATTGGAATATTTTCCTTTTCTAAGTCGTGGACTATTTTCTGTTAAGCGGAGTCATTTTCATTTGAAATCGAATGTTCGAGTATGAAAAGCGTTCGTCTGTCTCCATGGAAAAAGGTGAAACAGTGGTTATTCAGGAAAAAGAAAGGTGGAATATTATCCATTTCTAAAATTTTGAACATTTCTGAATATTACAAAAAACTTCATTTAACACTGTTTTTTGGAATCTTAATATATATTTACCCTCGACACTGATTCACTGATACACTGATTCCCTGATTCACTGACTCTGTCACGCAGTACGTAGGAATTTAAATAGGCATTCTATAATAATTCTATAAATAATAATAATAAAAAAAATAATATTTTTTTTTTTTTGTACAGAAATTGTGTTTTCCCCAAATTTTTTTTTTACCAAAAATTTTTTTTTCCAAATTTTTTTTTTCCACAAAATTTTTTTTTTCCACAAAAATTTTTTTTTCAACAAATTTTTTTTGTCAACAAAAATTTTTTTTTCAGCAAACATTTTTTTTCAACAAAAATTTTTTTTTCTACAAACATTTTTTTTTTCAACAAAATATTTTTTTTTCCACAAAAATTTTTTTTTCAACAAAATTTTTTTTTTTTCAACATTTTTTTTTTTCAATAAAAATTTTTTTTTCAGCTAAAATTTTGTTTCCACAAATTTTTTTTTTCCAATTTTATTTTTTTCCGAAATTTTTTTTTACAAAATAGTTTTCTCAAAATTTTTAAAATTAAGTAACAAATACTTTCTCAAGCAAATTAACGGGCGCCATAGGCGCATTACAACTTACTAGTTTCTTAATATGTTTCCTCTTTATTCATTTAAAGTAATATAACATTTTCATTAAAATAAATTAATATTAAAATAACCTCCACGCTTGGCGGTGCATGTGGCGGAGGCTGGCAGCTGGAATTAAGTCAAGTGTCTTTGTAAGGCATTGAATGGATTGAAATCATTTAAATTTATTCGATTTCGTGGCTTTACGGCACCAGTCAGCAGACCATTTTGAATTTTGCCACTCTTATGAGTAGCTCCAATCCTGTGGAAACCACACAACGTTGCAAGACATCAACGTTCGGCGCTATTCTGCAAAAGAAAAATTATTCTTCAAGTTCGTGGTTGTTCTGGAACGAATTATTCGATAAATCACACTCAGCCATCAGACTGACCGCAATTTCAAAATGACCGATGCCCCCAGCATAATATGGAAAATCACCCCAAATTTATGTGTTCTTGTGGGCAATGTAACATTTTGAGGCGATTTTTCATTGGGGCCAATTTTCACGGAGCCCAATTTCATGATGAAAAAACCCCAAGTCAAAGGTGAAATATTTTTTATATTGTTTTTTAGTTACGACCCATTTGAAAAATTACCGCAATTTCAAAATGAACGATGGGCCCTGCAAAGTATGAAAAATCGCTACAAATTTGTATTGGGGCCACTTTTCATGGCGCCCAATTTCAACATGATAATGCCCCCACCAGAATATGCAAATGTATATAAATGTGTTCTGATTGAACGTGTAATTTTTTGGGGACCAATTTTCATTTGAGACTTTGGGTGCCTTTTTTGTGACAGCTGTCTAGAATCCAACTCCATTGTTTTCATCCCCCAAAACCAAAAATGACAAAGAGTAGTAACTTTGGAAATATTTCTAAAATATATTCAGTTATCCGTTGTTTGATGCTAATAGCTTCAAATAATCGCTTTCTCCTTGTCTACAAACGATTTTTTACAGAACTCAAAAATGTTAACTAGATCAAAAGTTACAGACTTTTAGACGATGACATTGTTTTTCTGGAATTCAAAAATGTTGACTATATCAAAAGTTACAGACTTTTAGGGTAGGGTAGGGTGTTGCTGTCAGTGAAAGCACAGTCTATTTTTAAAAGAAAGTGAAGACTAGTATTATGAATCACATCGCTGGCTCTGTGTTGCGATCATTAGGGCAAACAAATCGTCATAGTTTTTCTTTAAAATCGAATCGTGCTAAAATTTAAAACTCACAGTCTTTTTGTTTTTCAAAAGTAACTACAACGCACAAGTTAGGTCTAGGTTAACAACATCATTCATTCACTTGGCCTGGGCTGGGCTAACTAACTGACTGGCTGTCGGTCTGTCTATTTACTGCAAAAACATTTTGTAAACATTTATGTAAATATTTTCGTACCTAAACAATGGCACAAACAAATAATAACAATCCTAAGCCAGTCATTCAAAACATCTGTCATTTGAAAATAAAAGAAGACGAAGAAGAAGATGATGAAGAATATAAACCCAGACACCAGCGCTCGTATGAAATATTCAAATAACATTCAGACAACTGTCAATTGATAATAGTAACTAATTGGTCTTGTTTTGATTGAAATGCATTTAAATCAAGTGCTAATTATGTCGTTTTGATGAGCGACGACAGTTCATCGCATTTTATTTTTAATTTTTCAACAATAAATATTAACATCGATCGGCTATTATGGAGAAGAAGAAGACGGTGTATTCATTCATATACAGAAATCCGAAAAATATTTACATTAATCGTCTGGGCACACTGTCAGTCGTTTGAATAAAAACTCGTTTATGTGACTCGGTTTACACTGCCGTGGCTAATAATATACGAGGCTTAATTTTGGAATGGGCATAACTCGACTTTTTTCAAAATCGCGTTTTTTTACATATTTTTGGTAGACCATTGTCAAATACACATCGCACAAAAATTTCGGGGCTTTGTGATCAAAAACACCGACTTTATTGCCATTTGGCAAAAGGGCGTAACCAAAAAAAATTAAAAATTAGTTTCAGAATTAAATTTGTTGCGCATTTTTGCCTTTAAAATTGCCTTTAACATTTTCTTATGTCTGAAGTTATTCAAATGTTGTAGAGTTTTTACCTTCTCCTGTAAAGTTACGACAATGCGAGTTACGCCCTTTCTAAATTAAGCCATCGATATGTTTCTTACAGACGGTTTTTAAAAAACGAATGGGTCTTTCGTTTCGTTAAAATAACGAACAGAAATTCCGTGTCGTCAGTTTGGATTTTTGTAACACGAAAGTCTCAGTTAAATTCTAACTGAAATTTGTTTCTTATATATTTTTGTGTGTATTATCTAACTAGTAAGTTGTAATGCGCCTATGGCGCCCGTTGAAATATGGAAAAAAAAATTTTGATGAAAAAAAAAATTTTTTGTGGAAAAAAAAATTTTGCTGAAAAAAAATTTTTGTTCAAAAAAAAATTTTGTTGAAAAAAAAAATATTGCGGAAAAAAAAATTTTGTTAAAAAAAATTTTGTAAGAAAAAAAAAATTTTGTTGACAAAAAAAAAAATTTGGAAATAAAAATTTTGTAAAAAAAAAAATTGTAAAAAAAAATTTTGGAAAAAAAAAAAAAAATGGTAAAAAAAATTTGGGGAAAACACAATTTCTGTACAAAAAAAAAATATTCTTTTTTTTATTATTATTATTTATAGAAAATTATAGAATGCCTATTTAAATTCCTACGTACTGCGTGACAGAGTCAGTGAATCAGTGTCGAGGGTAAATATATATTAAGATTGGATTCGTTGGAGTTATTGAAACACAATTCAGTTTCGTTTCGGCCACAGACGTTTCTGTTCGTCTCAGACGTGTACGTTTTATAAAAACAGGCTGTTAATCTGGCCAAGACTAATTGGACCTTTAGAGACAATCAGCTGTTTAGAGTCTTTGAAATCAGCTGTTTGTCTCTAAACAAGCATGCGAACGTTGTCGTTCGACATCGTAAAAGTCAACAAAAAAAATCAAACGGTGTCGCATATGACTTTTAGGAGCAAATCCATAGGAGAATTTAAAAAAGTCAAGTAAAAAAAGCCATTGTGTAAATAGGGAAAATGTCTTCAGATATGCGATGAATAAGAGCTTTTCCCCTGGCTGTTGTTGCAAACGTCTGCTGTCTCATTTTTTGTGAATCGAATATAGTACGCTGAGATTGCAATCATCAGCTAGGCATGATTTCTTCCCGATGTTGCAGACCAGCTGATGCATGTACCTTATCAGCTCATCTTCCCCAGTTCATCTGATACAACTCTGTCATTATTCCGTGGGCACCTCTGGCCATATTGTGCTTAAGCCGGTCTGGGCTTTTGGGGTTTTTACCTCTTCATCTATGATTGGTTGCTGATTACTTTCTTCAGATGATTCTTTAGCCGCCAACAAGCTGAAGAAATGTTGCATCCAAATCCATGGCACAAATTTATTTCTACACAATTGTGGTAGAATTTGCTCCCTTCATTTCTCCCTCCGTAGACCTCAATTTTCATTATCACATTTCGGAGCGGGTAAAATGTGTTGCCCTATTCAACCGATTCGCAGTGTATATATTTATTTCTTCATTTGTCATTTAAAAAATGTTATTTGTTGGATGTATCAATAGCATCATTTTTATAAGGCGTGGTCAACTCCGAAAGTTTTAGAAATTATTTTTTTCAAATTCTTTTCATAAAAACCAGTGTGTGTGTGACATAAAAATTCTGTATAATGGCAGTTGGCTCATAGGAAACACTAACCATGTATTTCGAATATAACAATATTTTGAATAAACGCAAAAGGGTCACTAATCGAAATTCTAAAATTTTCCGGAGAGACAAAAAAAAAATTTATATAAAAATGTTTGTAATTAATAGTTAAAGAATTAACATAAAAATAGACATAACTTAAAGAAGATGGTGAGGTGAATGGCATTTTTGCAGTAGTCAGAGATGTGTACTCTGAGTTCATTTCTGGAAAAATTAAGTTTCGGAAAACTTGTTGTGATTTTGAGTGCGATATCTGGATTGCAACGCATAATCCAGCATACAGACCGATTATGAAAACTCCCAGGGAGAGTTTTGAGAATTGTTTTGAGAATAATATCCTCTTTTTCTAAACAGATCGAGAGAATAATGATAAGGGACAGACATTTTCGATTGTTGGGAGTCGGCAATCTTGTTTGACTCCTCCCGGTCTGTTTAGAATTGAAGGATTTTTATCTGAAAAAAAGTAAAATCCCCGGGAATTATCTCCTCATAATCCGGCTGATAATCTTGTCCAATCGATAACAAAATCACACAGTGGCCTCACTGGACTATTAATTGTTTATTTGTCAAGTCAATGAACGTGAATTAATGCCTTTGTGGTGGAAAATCACTGTAATAAATGGCCGACCAACTCCGCCTTTTTGCTGAAAAATCAATTGCGACAAAATTCTTAACTAATTAGCAGCCTTTGCACAGTCCATGGCTATCAACAAATTGCTATGGACTTTTTTTTTTAATAATTAGTGTCAATTTTGAAATATTTTTTTATTTTCGAAAATTTTATTTTTATTCTTTTTTTTTTTTTGCAAATTTGTATCTCGAAAATATTTGCACAAAAACTGATGTACGAATGTGTGTACATTTGTATTGCAAAACCCATTCATTCATTCATTCACGGAAAGAAGAAGAAGAGGAGAAAAACACAAACAAAAGGGGGAAATAAATACGAGTAGGTAAAACAAAAAAAAGAGTGGATAATTTTACTATAAAGTCCATATTATTGTCGGTTCGTAGTTGCGATTGTTGTTGCCACTACACACATAGTATTTATTTATCGCTGGTATGGATGACGATGGTGGACGTACGCGTACATAGTAGATATTTACCGCCATAGCGGTAGGCATACCGTGGCACCCTACAGCCCATTCAATGAACTGGATTTCAAGCCATAAAACTGAATAACAATGTTACATAGGTTAGGTTATGTTAGGTAGGGTGGTACATCCTAAGATGCACCTCCACTGGGAGACCCGTAGGGTCCATTGTGAATTCCTTTTGTGTAGGTGGGGAAATTATAGCTGGCAGTAGTAGATTGAAAAATATATAGAGTAGAGTAATTTGTGCGAGTCACTGGTGTACTGTTTTATATTAGGTAGGCAGTTGGTTCAGTCTATCGGTTACCCGCATCCCCCGTCGTTCAACCATCTAATACCCCTTATATAACTAATGCCAGAGAATTAAATTGTTAAAAGTCGTAACCTTAGAAAATTAATTTTCTCCGGTTTTGTTCTCAGTTGACCATTTTACTTTAAAGTGTTTATTCATTACACGAAAAACCAAAGTTATTTGTCCACTGCACTCACAATTCTCTGAAATTTTAAATAAAAGCGAAACCTCCACATCTGCCTTCATGATCTTAATCTCATTTAAATGTATAAGATACAATGTAACTAGATAATGTGGACCCCATATTGTTCTCTTTCATATCGAGCCCTAACTGCGACAAAGACGTAAGCGCCAAAAGGAATATTTCCGAGGAGAGGGTTTTTTGTGTGTGGTCAAGCATAAATGCGCGTGGTGCTTACGATACAGTTGAATTTGCTATATCTTTGGAAATCTTTGTAAATTTTTAATATTTTGTTATTAAAATCGTTGGACGATTTTCTCTAGAATTTCATCAAAAAGCGTCTTTCGAAAAAAAATGGCGCTTACGTCTTTTTCGCGCTAAGGGCTCGATATGACGCAAATTTAGTAAAAACTGGTTAAGTATTCACAGAACAACAGAATTTTTAGTAAATCCAATCCAAATCCAAAGGAGACAAAATCGTTTGGGCCAACTACCGTAGAATAGGTCTCCTATACGATTGAACGATAGAAACCCAAACTCGATACACTGGTCCAGCCCTATTTACTGTGGCTGCAGGTGGAATAAATCAAGCATCAACCAAATTTTCACACTTCGACCAACCCATGAACTGCAAGGCGTCTACATTTCATGTTTCTTTTTTCTTTTTTTTTTTTTTTTTTGAAGCAGAAAAAAGTCCTTCGGGTCATGTCGATCGTATACAAACGCTCCTTCCCTTAAATTCGATCCGCTGTCCATTATACATGTATGGCTACTCAAACTTCATGAAATTTCATAAGAATAAATAAAATGTATGGGCAAACAATTATTTTTGTAGAAAATTAAATATTAAAAAAAAATTACTTATTTTTTTAAAAATAAACATTTCATTATTAAAAATTATTATTTATTGGTAAAAAAAAAAAAATTTTTCCTTAAAAAAAAAATCCAAACAAATCAAAATTATCTTTATTTGTATAAAAAAATAGCCACACATTTTAAAAACTCTTAAAAAAAATTAATGCCACCCCCTCAAAATCACCCAGAAATCTCGAAAATTCTTACGAAAGAAGCGACAATTTTACGGGATCACACCCAAAAATGGCCCCAAGACGTAAAAAAAATCAAGTGGGTACTCAAACATCAGGAAATCACATGAGGATGATGAAATAACAATTGAAATGGGGGGCGTGGCCATAGGTGGCCCTTAAATTCGATCCGCCGCCCATTATATAAGTATGGCGACTCAAACTTCTTGAAATTACATAAGGCTTGGCCAAAAATTAAATATTACAAAAATGTAAAATAAATATTTTTTTTTAAATAAATTGAATAAAAAAAATATTGATTTAAAAACTAATTTTTTTCTTAAAAGAAAAATAATTGTTTTAAAAAAAGATAATGTTCCCGAAAAAATAAATATTTTTTAAAAAAAAAAATTTAATTGTAAAAAACCAAAAAAAAAATTTAAAGAATTTAATTTAAATATTAAAAAATAAATAATTTTTTTAAATAAATTGAATAAATAAAATAATTGTTTTAAAAAAAATATAATTTTCCTGAAAAAAAAATTTTAAAGAATTTAATTTAATAAAAAAAATATATTTTTTTGTTTTATTTACAAATATAAATATATATAAAAAAATATAATTTTCCTGAAAAAAAATATTTTTTAGAAAAACAATTTTTATTACAATTTTTTTTTAAAGATAATTTTTTTTATATTTCTTTTTTTTCTTGTTTTTATAAAAAAAAAAAATTTTTAAAAAGAAAATTTTTTTAAAAAAAATAATTTCATTTTTTTGGAACGTTTTTTATACTGTGTAATTTTTATACATTTACCTTTAACAAAAAAAAGAAAAAAAAAATTTTTTTTTGGATGAATATTTTTTTTAATATTTAAATTTCTTTTTTTAATTTTTTTTTTTTTTAACTATAATTTAATTTTTTTTGAAACAAATGCGCGTTTTTTCTACCCTGTGTCATTTTTATGCATTTACCTGCATTTTGAGGTATTTTTTTCAATTTTGTTTTGGGTCCCTAGAGGCCTAGGGGAATTTCCCCTCCTTATATCGATTTTCGTAATCATTGGACAATTCTGAAGGGGGTGGCATTTTCAGTTTTTTTTGAAGGTTTACGCCCGGTAAAATGCATTTGAGCTCATATGCAGCAAGAGTGTCAAAATTCACATTTTATTTTTTTGCTCAAGAAAAACCTATAAATCTCTTATTTGAGTTGACTTTGGTCCAGGGGTTTAGTTTATACGGGAAACCTATGTTTTTTTTTCCCTCTATTTACTCAGTAAGACGCAATGGAAAACTTTAAACGTCTCTCCGGAAAAAGTCGTATTTTGAGTAGTACAGTCAAACATCCGTAATTTGAAGCAGCATTATCCCGTAGAAATGTTGGACTTACGGACACATTGAGTTGTGGAATTACTTATAAAAATGTTTAAGGGCATTTGTAGCCTTAACTGCCACTAAAAGTGATTTGATAAGAAAATTCGGCTTATTGAAGTTTCACTGTATTTGATTTTAGTTGGGCTTTTTGTTTCTTAATATTAGACGTCATAAGACCACTCCCTCTCCGTATTAGGAAACAAAAAAAAAAACTAAAATCTAATATTTTGTTAATGACATTTAATAAGTGTGGAATATAATCGAAAGTAGTCGGATTATTTCTTCTGATTACTTCGGATTTGTTTTTGTAATCGTAATCAATTGGTAATCACACGAATCATTGCTTTAGCCTTCTAAAAATATAATCTAATTACTTATTTGATTGTTTACTAATCCTTACTTAACAGCTAGGCTCAAAATACATTTTCTGGTCAATGTCCAGTGTCCCTCCCTTAATAAAGGGTATACAAAGTTCGACCAGGCAGAACTTAAGACCGTTTTTCCGAGCTATAGACTTTGTTTCATGTGGTATATATGTATATGTATGTAGATTATAATGTTTATGGTGATGATAATGATTATAATGATGATGATGATGATGATTGTTAGTGCAAGTATCGTCATAATGATTTGTTCTATTTGATTGTGTGTGTGCGTGTGTGTGTGTTTGTTGCCATTGTATAGTAAGTACTCGTACTACTCATCGTATTGGCTCTTGTAAACATTACCATAATTACTACGTTAGCCCCCTCATCATGGTTCGTTTTGTTTCTAGTGCTGTTTACCAAGATCTTTGGCAACACAGTCTTTTTTGCTTTTAACGTTTTATTGTGGCGACCAGGCCAGTGCACTCGGTTGGTTGTCCGTCTGCAGCCATGCGACGTGATTTTTAGAATTTTCCAGAGAATTCTTCTAGAGTTTATTTACTTTTCGCCTTAAGTGTAGTCTCTCGTCTCTGCATTAGCAACAGCGCAACATCGACATCAACATAAATACAAACTAGAGTTAAGTCATGCCACCAGCATGACTTTGGCCATTGTTGTTGAAAAAAAAAAACAACAAAAAAACTTTAAAGAAAACCTTTTAATTTATGGCATTTGGCCAAAAAGGTGGTGCATCGATCGATCTAACACATGGCGTTGTCAGTGTAAACTCGTACTAAGTATGTCTATTTATCGATGGCAGGGAGTCAATGACCCAACACCCACCACCGGCTGAACCATAGTCAACATGTGCGTTTGAAAGAAAATGGTAAAAATAAAAAAAACATTTACATTTCTAAATGTTGTTTATATTCAAATCGCAAAATATTCTCCAAAGTTATGGGGGAAAACTGACTGTCCGTATTTGGTTATAAAAAGCCAATAAACTTTTATTAACCCGTATTTCTATTGGTAATTGGCGCCAATCTAAAATTAATGAATAATTAACAACAAGTGTTTGTTTTTTTTTTTGTATAAACTCTGCATTTAAATAAAATAACATTTGCACAATTGGCACTGTTTTCCAAATGTGATTCCCCCCATTTGCTGTCAAAAGTCTTTGCTGGGAATGATTTTGTTATTTGGATCATTTCCAATTTTCAAATGTATGAGGGATTCCATAAAAATCCCAAATCTCCTAACTTGCCTTATCGAACGATTTTGCCTTGAACAAGACCTGCCCACAACTTCTTCATGCCCCCGGGACTTTAGTGTTCAAAGCTGTTTGTACGTTTTGGTTTTGTTTTGCTACTAAAATTGTGGTTGTAGTTTTTTGTTTTTTAATGTTTTTTTTTTTTTGGTTTCTAAAAATAATTCAAATGTTTATTTTCGTTTCACAACAACAGTCGTTGAACTTTAAACAAAAAAAAGTTGGCAATTAAGTGTGGTAAACAACATGTGATAGTCATTGCAACGCCCTGTTGATAGACAAGCGCCGCATGCGCCACTTAAACTACTGACGATGGCACACACACACACACACGTGCACAGATACGCTCGTAGATTTATACAAAAAAAAAATTGAAATGAAAACCATATTGCAAATATGAGCTGAGAGACAGTTTTTGAAAGTAACAAAATTTTTAAAAATATTTTTAAAATGTTGCTAAGGTAATTCGTTTATTCCCTAATTGACTTACATAAAGGGTTTTCCAACTTTTCGGTAGCTGTCACCTTTGAAGCTTTTATTCTTTGACATTTGACAAGTGGAAACTACGCCAATACTAAAAATGGAACGATAAAAGCTTCAACAACGCATTGAGATTATTACAATTTACTACAAAAATTCGTGAAAATCTTGCAGTCACAGTTCGCAAAACTAAAGCATTTTTGGGTCGTCGTGAAGCGCCTTGGTGGGACCGCAATACAGAAATTGGTGGGAAAATTCGAGCTGTTGGGACAAGTTAGTGATGTGAAGAATAAAACCTGCTGTTGTAGCCCTAAGAGTTGAATAAAACCCCGAATTGTCCATTCCTCGTCGTTCTTTGAAATTGGGCATTCCACAAACGTCATTACACCGTATTTTGCATAAAGACTTGGCTCGTAAGGCTCAGTTAAGACAAAAACTTAAGCCGGCCGGTCATCAACAACATTGTGTCTTGTGTCTGATTGGGTCCTTAAAATGCATGCAAATGATCCGGAATTCCATCGAAATCATCATCTTGACTGATGAGGCCCATTTCCACCTCGGTGGCTACGTCAACAAGCAAAATTATCGCATCTGGGGCTCGGAAAACCCAAGAGTTATTGTTGAGAAGCCTCTCCATCTTCAATGTGTGACTGTTTGGTGCCGTTTTTGGTCCGGCGGGTTCATTTGACCTTACTTATTTCCCTTAACATTCCATGAAGGAACAGACGGTGAACTTCTCTCGAATCAGTGAGCTGTGTACGATATAATTGTGTATACTCAATGATCGGGACCTACTGTTTAAAGCCGGCTCCGAACGGCTAATGCCTTTCGAGAGAAGTTTTACATGGCTTAGAGATTGCTCTGTTACTCGTAAAGTCGCCCAACATTTACAAGGTGAAAACTGCCGCTGAAAAATATTTAATGGTCTTACCCACACTACCTGCCACACCACGGCCGTCATCGGATCTAACTTTTTCGAAAATGAGGTTGGATGAACAGTTACGGTGAATGATTCGATGATTAATGATTTTTTTATGGTCGGAGTTGGATGATATTGATCTGGACAACGTTTACTTTGAACAACAACTACGTGCCACACAAGCATCGAAACCATTGCTCTTTTACGGAGACGTTTTCGGACCGTGTTATCTCTCGAAGATATGATCACAATTGGCCAACGAGATCTTGTGGTTTAACACCTTGCGACTTCTGCCTTTGGGGCCACGTGAAAGATAAGGTCTACGCCAACAGCCCAGCGTCGATTCAAGACCTCAACGATAGAATTCATGAGGCTAGGGCAGCCACTTTGCGATTTGGTTATGGAAAATTTCATGAAAAGGATATGGTCCTGTAAGCGTGGTCGTGGTGGCCATTTGTCTGATGTTTGTTTTTCATTATTAACGGCATATCTTCCTTTTTAGTATGAAACGAACGAAACAATACCATTTTTCTTTGAATACCAAAATAACACCTCTTGTTGGAGAACCCTGTCCATTAACCTGCCACAAACTTCCAGCTATCGAAAACTCAGTGGGTTAATAATTGTTAATAGTAAATTACAGTTCTAATGTCTAGCTTTAATTTGATACCACACTCGTTTCCATATCCTAGTCCGCGGCTGTTTCAATCTGAATTTAAATCTCCAATTTCGAGAAAACCCCATTTTCTTGAACCCAATTTCTTCCAAACTATTTGTGAAATCTAAAAACTGAAAACAGCGTCTTGTTCAGATTAAGGTCCGCTATACATGAGCTCAATTTCAACAAAATCTATTTTCTTCAAAAAAATCGAAAATTTTAATGGGTTAACCCCTTTCTTTTTTTTTTGGTCAAAATATTTTTTTCTTAAATTTGCAAATCTTTTGCCCTTGGCATATTCTGCTTTGAAAATGATGTAACTATAACCACATATAGTTTCAATAACATTAGCCGTTACTGAGAAATTGGCAAATTATACATTTTGAGAGTACACCATCGGATACCCAATAAATCGTATGTAAATGATCCTAGCATACAACTCTCAATGGGCTAATAATAGTCCTAAAGTCTAGCTTTAATTTGGTGCCATACTTGTGGCGATTCCTCATTTCGTTGCTGAAAAATTGAACAAACACTTTCAAGGGACTTTCGAATCTGCAATTTTGAGAAAATCCGTTTCTGAACCCAATTTCTCCCAAACTGTTTGTTCTATTTAAAAAACAAAAACACCGTCTTGTTCAGAGATTAAGGTCCAATATACATGAGCCCAATTTCATCAAAATCTTTTTTTTTTTTAAATCTAAAATTTCTTGTTTTTTTTTTGGTCAAAATATCTTTCTTCTAGTTTCATATTCTTTTCCACTTCTATGTATTCTGCCTTCAAATTGATGTAATTATAACCACATATAATTGATATAACATTAGCCATAACCGATATATGGTCAAAAATACTTTTTGAGAGTGCACCACCGGATACACAACAAATCCTGTAAAAAACCATTGTACATTCTCTGACAATTAAATATGGTACCTCAGGTATTTTATTATTAGAGATTTTTTCTGATCAAAATTATTCATTTTTTTTAAAACAACAAAAATGTCATAAAAATCGTAAACGACAAAAGTGTCGATTTCCAATAATTCATCATAAAGCCACATATCATATAATAAAAAAGAGAATCCGTGGAGGTACGATACATTCCCACAGCATAACTCATCCCCCACCTGGTGGATTGTTGGCTTAAGTTTCCCTTCCATTCTTTGTGCTGTTGAAAAAATATTTTGCAGTAAATAACCAATTTCATGTACTTGAGCACAAAAATGTTCGAATTTATTTTCTATCTATCATTTTTTTTTTTAAATGCAGACTTCCAATCACAGCTGACATAAGTATTTATAAAAAAATCGTTTTTTTTTTTTTAAATATTTATTGGCTTTTCTGATTTTTCTTTTCTTGGGATCTACCTAAATGGTCTTTCGAGGTTACTTCCAACATCTATGCAAATATAAGATTATTATTCCATTCCTATTATCCATCGTTTCATTGGGATCAATATCCGTTTCAAAACAACAACTAAATTAATGTGTTTATTCCTCTTGTAGGTCATTGTGAATTCGACATATTTTCCAATAACTGAGGTTGGTTTAGTGGGGACATCTCAGTTATAGAAAAATACGTCGATTACGTTTTTTGTAGCTTGGAATATATATATGGAATTTGCAAAGTTAAAAAGTGAAATAATTATTAATTTTGTTAACTAATTAATGAAAATTAGAACACAAAAACCGTCAGAAGTCGGTTACAGATTCTAAGGAAACATATTCTTTAAATTACTTCTTGAGTAGAAAGAGATTGTAACCACTGATTTGGCCAATGACTGGGTAAAATAGGCGTTTTGTACACCAACCAACGGAAACATACTTTCCAAAACTCCATTGTGGAGTTGCATTTTGGTCGATGTTACGCTGGTCACCATTTACATTCAATTTCATTCACTACCATGCCCTGTTGAAAGAATTGTACACTTGACAGAAGTGATTAGAAAAACTTTGCTGTGACCGTATGTTCCACTTAGAAACTTTCATAATAATATTAATAATAATCAGTTATATGATTCCCACATTCGCCACACTGCTGGTCAAACATTTGATGTATAGAAGAGGAAGTTGAGTAATAAAAAATAGTAAGACGTAAATGTTGGCGACTTTACGAGTAAGAGAGCAATCCTCTAAGCCATGTAAAACTTCTCTATAAAAGCATTAGCCGTTCTTAAACAGAGTATACACAATTATATCGCGCACAGCTCAATGATTCGAGAGAAGTTCCCCGTCTGTTCCTTCATGGAATGTTAAGGGAAATAAGTAAGACGTGAGGTTTTTCTGTAGATTTACATTAAGTCCATCGTTTAAATACAAAGTTTGTTTATAAATTGGTGAGCTAACTGCCGATTTTAGGAATGTGCTTGGCGGAAACATTTTAATTGGGTCACATATGTGTTCCACTTAGGTTCTTTGCTCTTTATTGCTGCCACAGAAATTCGAAGTCAACAAAATTTCGATGCATTATACTTTCTTTACGTACTAAAGTCGAATGTAACCACATAAGGCCCATAGAATTGGTTATTGCATGAATTCAAATAAATAATACAATAAATAAATTAGATATAGCGTCACACACAGCTGGGTGTAGGTATTTAAATGTGTCTGTCGTATTTATTTTATCGTTAAAGGCAAATATTAAAAATACTTCGCTAAATACTGCACCAGATAAGAAAACTATTACTCACCGTCGGTGAACTTCAAACAACAACATCGTGATAAATTAAGTTAGAAACGTTTGTCAGAAACGATTCCGCTGCAGAATATATGTATATACAAATTATCTGCTTAACATACATATCTTTATAATGAACAGCATCATGAATGATATTGTTGTCTCTTGAAACAAAATCGTCAAGTTAAGACATGTACTAAGTTGTGCATAATTGTCTATGGATTTGTTCATCAAAATACTCTTTACCGATTATGTGTTTATCACAGAAACGCTTTCAATGTATGTTTTATATATTTTTCGATCTTTTGTTTATTGCAAATTATTTCTATATTATCATTTGTTTTATTTCTAATATCGTTCGAAACATATTTTCTCATTTTTTTGTGTGTGTGTTAATAATAATAATATAAGTGTATTTTACAAAACGTTTTTGCCGTTGCTAGTTTCCGATTTATGTTTGCTTCATCAATTGGTGGACAGAATTTGAAGGTTTCAAAAGAAAGAAAATAAATTGAAGTGTGGCTTTTAATACATACGCTAAACGCATTTGTTTTGCTAAATATAAACTTAACTTAAATAGATCAAAGTGTATATATAATATATATGTATGTATATATAAGGTTTTGTTATTTTCCAATATGTGCTATTGCTGTTGTAATCATTTGGATGCTTGAAGAGCTTTTATTATAGACTACTTGAAAAGGAAATAAATAAACAAACAAAACTAAATGTTGATTGGGGTAATAGGTAGGTTTCCTAAAGGCAACCACAAAAATAGGAGCTGTTGGTACTTACAGAAAAGAAACAAAAATAAACGTTTGAATAGAGGAAGTTGTTGGGGGGCTTATACACAGAACGAGTATACATAAACAACAACAAAAAAAGTCTATATAACAGCAGCTACCAGCTGTAGGAGAAAAACAGACATAGCTCATTGATTAAATACGAGGGAATATAATAAATTTAATTTCAGAAAAAGGGTTTGCATTTAGTCGTTTTTTGTTATTGGGGGTTAGTTTTCGTTTCGTTTGTTTTCATAAAAACGTTTCGAAATCTACGCTGTATTAGCAGGATATTTCGGTGGTCACTCCTTTAATGCTCTCCGAGCTAAAGTGAACACAGCCGTATTTACACACTAAAGTCCAAACGTATGGAATGAAAAATTCTTCGGGGGCATCTTCTTCGACATATTTAAATTTCAAATCGGGGAATTTCTACAACAGTGAAATAAAACAATGAAATAATGTATCACAACATTCCGAATAACATTATAGTTAACTCACCCTTAAACGATCACTTGACCATTGACTGGCACCTTTGGAAATGACTTCAAACACTTCATTTACCCCCAGTTCGCCCCTCTGCTCCTGGACACGTTGCAAGCGGGAAGAAAAGAAGCCGACCACCTAAAAAATACACACAAAAAACAACAACTAAAATACAGATTTCATCTAACGTTTCATTCTCATTACCATATCGATATTTTGTATAATATCCTGGAAAGCATGGTGAGATCGGAAACTCTCAAAGACACTTCTTTTATACAGCAGAGTATACACTAAATTCGGACAGTAGACCAGTTGATTCGATAGGCAAGAATTTAGAATTTCCAAAACCATGCGTAGGACCTCCTCCAACACTGTCAGATCTTGTAGCATGTCCTCGGGTGTGGTGGAAACATTTACAAATACAGCACTATTTACAGGCTCTTTTAGCTGGGCATCGAGACGTGTATGTTTCTTGGCCAATGTCTCGAACAAAGATATTAGACGCTGTGCCACGTAGGGATGCAGATTCCTAAATTGTCCCGACATATTGGCCAAGGCGGCCAGACAATTTGTATGCAAATATTTGTCACGCATTTTCAACATGTTGTATTGTATGGTGCGTATGACGACCAGAATTAGTAAACCACCCAGGGAAATTTCGGAAATCGTCCGTTCCGTATACCAGGTGATGTTTTTCAGCATCTGCGAGACAAGAAATCAAACATTGACCAACTAATTGAATGCTATACAACAACGAGAACTTACAATATTGTGAACATTTTTGTTGAAACCATCGTCCTCACTCAGGATCAATAAGACGATCAGAGACATGTAAATGTGATGAGATGTGCTGTCCGGCGCATGGTACAATGTCTGTAGTATGGGAGTCACTAGCTTCTCCAAATCCTGCTGAGCCATGACAAACTTATAAAACCGTTCATTGCGGTGCAGCAACAAATAGAGCAACAGAGTGGCCTGATCTATGGTGACAATACGGCATAGGGTTTCATAAACCGCCGTAAAGTCAATGTGAAATGTGGCACCACCACCCTCCTTGGTGGTGGCATCCTTTGAGTCTGCACAGCCGAACAACGATGATCGATATGAGTTTTCTTTTGTAGTACAATGGTTGGTTAGAATCAGGATCAACAGAAGACTTTGATTGGCCAGCGGATAATGTTGACGAAACTGTTGCGACAACTCGGCGCCGGTGGAATATGTCGTTGCCAGAACATCCTGTTGTTTGCGGAAACTGAATATGGATAACAGGGACTCGGCAATGCCAAATACAAAAGAACCCGCAGATGAAGAGCCAAACATGGTCTGAGGCACCTCCACCAGGCGGGCGACAAAATGCAATAAGGCTGACATTAAGACGTTGGCATGCTGACATTTGTATACGGTGCGGAAGATAATGGATTTCTCTGTGGGCTGTTGGGTGAATAGGTGAACGGACAACAAGGTAATCAGCGTGTTAACAGCCTCCAAATGTAAATGATATGTGAATTCTCTGTGAATATAAAATATTAAATCAATTTGAAAAGTGAAAACAGGGAGAAATCCCTTACTTGACCGGAATCACTACTATCAAATTGAAGATTGCGTCTATGAACGTCTCAAACTTTGATCCATCTACCATAACAGCGGCAGCAGCTGCAGCCGCCTTCAATGTTGCTGACGCGTCATCCACTTCTGTGGCTACGACGGCAATAGTCATGCTGTCCGGTGGACCAGCCTCTGCTTCCGCTTTCAACAACTGCTCATTTGGCATGGCTTCGAAGTGCTGTAACAGCTGAAATTCCGATCCAGTCTCAGTGATGTACTTCACCAGCGATCGTATGATAAATAGGGCATTGAAGGTCTGCCATATGTGCCGGTTACTCTCCTGATCGGAGAGCGAAAGCAATTCCGATGCCTTTGTTAGGAACACCGTAATCAACGAACCGAAATTTCCCGTCTTCAAATTGTTGCTGATAAACGACTGACACAAGGACTCCAGTCTTGAGTCCAAGCTCAACTGATCCTGTGTATTTTCCGGAATTGTGATGTTGTAGTTCAGCAACTTCTGCCAGTATTCTGTATCATCATGTGAAACATGACTGCGACCCACAAATTTCTGAAGGAGTTCATTGCTGACCAAGTCTGCTTGCCTGCTCACATTTATGCCCATTTTATTTTGCTGGAAAATGAGCTTTGTTGTCGCTTGTTTCAAGTTGTGTTATTTCGGTTTCGTTCGTGTTTCTAAATAATTATATACGTTTAGTACACAAGCACATTATTTTTAGGCGATAGACATTATTTAATAATTTTTGGATCTCTTTTTTTTTATTTATTATCGGCAAAAAATAATTATGATTATTTCTTATTTCTTCTGATGTGGAATAAAAAAAATCTGACAGACGTCATCAAGTTTTGTTGTTTTGCCTTTACATTGACATTCTGGCCGACAGCTGTTCAGTGTTTCATAGTAGCGTTTTTATTTCATTACTTTGATAAATAAAAATATCGCTCTTTAACATCAGTGCTGATAATGTACGAAATTCCAAAATCGCCAATTTACAAGAAAGTAACAAATAGAAATTTAGAACCGCGGTCATCTCTGAGACATTTATAAAATTGCTTGTGGAAATAAGTATGTGCGTATACTTATAAAATGTATAAGTATCACATAACAAATCTTGGAACATACTCTGGTAAGCACAAAATTTATAGATACAAATAAAGTCACAAGTTTCAATTAGTAGAATTTCTGCACATTTTTTTTAGTTTTTAGAATAAAGAATAACCTCCCATGTACAGGGTGGCTGATGAATATTGCTACAGTTGTATTGTTACGGTCAATAGAAATTTGTTTTGTACAGAACTCTGCCGAAAGGGAATACCTTGCAATACCGTGTGCCGTGAGGCGTGTGGTTTCAGCAAGATTGTGCAACTTGTCACATAGCTAGTCCTGTGATGACAGAATTGCAGCGAAAATTCTCCAGTAAAGAAACTCGCCATTGCGTTGGCCCCAAGGTATCCTGACCTTACTGCACCTGACTTTTTCATGTGCGATTATTGCAAAAGGAAGTTTACTAAACAAACCCATAGAATTTGAAAGAAGTTTACTAAACAAACCCATAGAATTTGAATGATTTAAAGCAATGTATTCGAACAACAATTCAGACAATTCCCGCTCCCAGGGTGAATGCATTTTTTTTACCAAGTAGTATTAGAAAAAAAAAACATTTAAAAGATTTAATAACTATGTATTAGTTTTTAAATGAACAAAGTTCAAATAATTTATATGAGTTAAAAAAAAAGTTGTTTGAGTTTCTTAATGTACATAAATTCATCAGCCACCCTGTATAAGAAAAATGTATGAAAATACAAAAACAATTTTCACAAATTTTTCTCAACAAAGGTTTATAAAGCTGCTATAAATTTTTATGAATGCAGGGGTATGTCTATACTTTTGTTTATGCATCGCTCAGGATATATTACATCGTTGCTCATAATCATTTTGCAACCTCTAAAATATATCTTATTATCCCAAACATATTGTCTCCACTAAGAACCACATAAAACTAGGTTCGTACCCATACAGCGGACGTATTCCAACTTGTATGGTTTTTTCGTGTTTTTAGAAGCGTTAGAGTATATGTCTGTGAGTATACAAATTATATCGTACACAACTCACGGAACAAACCCAAGTTCGTATCCTCGTAATGGCCGTTGTCCACCCCGTACATTGCACAACTCACTGATGCTATGTTGATCTTATACTCGTGTCTGGATTTTTTTTTTTGTCAATCGTTTCAGTTCTCAAATGAGGCTTCAGAATTCCGGAGAGTAATCGAACTTGCAATTATTATAGCATTTCTAATCCATGAAAAATGATAAGTCGTTGAAGGACAGAATTATACATTTACACGTTGTTCGCTAATATGGTTCTTAAGATTTTTCGAATAATCTCAACTCCTAGCACTACTACATCAGCTTACCCAAGTTTCAGTGCCTCGAAGAACGCAACGACAACATAATCTCCTATTTTTATTACAATTCACCACTACTTTTTACTGAAAACTTCATCAGGTCCACATGAAATGGGGCAAATGACAGGGCACACTATAAAAAATAAAGTCAGCTTCAAGTTAACCAACCCCATTTTTTAACTTATCAGAATCCCCGTACAGAAAAACAAATTTTTTCAGTTGATTGATGATGATAAAAATATAGAATTTATTTTAAAAAATATATGAATATGTTGTTAGCACGTAATTTATAGGGATTTTTGGTGACAATTTGATATGTATGTCATCAACGAAATACATTTACATGTTCTCCAGGCATATAATAAAAGGATTTTCTTTAAAAAAAAAAACGTCGTTTAAAATTTTATTGTGAATGGAAAAAATGTAAAACAGCCCAAATTGAAATATTGCGAAAATAAAAACAATTTATAAATATAAAACCACTTTTATTGAAAGAGGCCTTCATAATAAACACAATAAATATTATGTGAATACAAAATACAGTAAATCTTTTTTTTTTTTTGTTGGCAAATACAACTAAAATATCCCAGAAGAAAATACAAAAACAGGAAAAGACAAAAGATTTAAAATTTGGTTTCTAAGAAAGACTTCTTTTCAAATTTGCAAGATTTTTAACTAGGATTGTAATAAACGATATAAAACAAAAGACACTTCTTGTTGAGAGATTTAGTTTAAGAGAATATTGAAATCGAAAGACTGATATCCCTACTTACAAAACTATATCGCCTGTAATTAAAACTAAAACTAGAATTATGATAATGAATAAATGACAATCGATATTATTGAAATCGAAATATAAACCATTGAACTAAATAAACGGAAACAAGTCTGTCTTTTGTTTTAAAATAGCAGCTGGCAACAAAATATTGCTTATGTACAAATTATACAAAGACTCGTCCGTCACTCATTCCTTTTCTCCTCGCCTGCTATTTAGTTTTTTCAAAATACCTTTATCATAAAATCTTACAAAAAAAACATGTTTTCTTCCACTACATTCCATTGTACTATTAGTCGGTTCAATTTGTTTCCGAAAGTTCCAGTTGTGTTTTGTTTTCAGTTGAATTGTTTCTTTGTTGCATGTGGGTAGATCTGTTTGACTGTCACTTAGCGCCGCTGCACAGTTTCGAAATCGACCTTCAAATCCCGTTTATGAATTTTTCTTTTCAAAAGTTTGGAGTTTTTTATTGGACGAATGATGATGTTTGCTGTTATGAGGTTGATATCGTTTCTTGCACTGGATCCTTCCATTGTTACCACATACACTCTGACTCTGCTTGTTCCAAATACATTATCGAAGTATGCAAATAATAAAGAATATGCCGAGAGAAAACATCTCTCTCTAAATTGTGCTGCATGGAGTGTTTGAAACTTAAAATTTACGCATCGGTATGGATGAGGATTTATTAGTACTGGTGGCCAACATTTGCTTGAGACTGAACGACGATAGGGCTATACCGAACAGGGCCAAGCAAGTAGCTGAACGCGTTATCACACGATCGGGATTTCCGGTAGTAACACTGCCAGAAGGTGATGAGGTCTGAAAAAACCAAAAAAAATTATGGAAATTAATAAGAAACATTTCCAATTCACTTTAATGAAGAGTAATTTCATGTAATTAGGGCTGGCGAGCCAAATACATATATGAAATATTTAGAAATTAAAAATTCATACTCCAGATTCCGTCTGTCACATAGTTTGAGATCAAAATAAAACGGAATGAAATGTTTGAAAAAGGTGTCGACTGGTTCAATTTTTTGTTAATAAACGCTTTGCAATTCAACTTTATACAAATTGTGTTATAATTGCAGGGTTGAATAATTGGTAAAATCGTTTGATAATTTCCAAGCTCTTTAGTACTATGTTTGATCTTCTCATATCATTATATGTTTGAATTCATTCAACGGACATGGCCCAACCAGCGCAATGAATATCCACGAATTTAGTGATAATGCCAACGTAACCAATAAAACATTCCTATTATATTTTCCCAGACTCAAATATGTTATTATTCATTATTATAATTCCATTCGAATCTTTCTGCCCCATTCATTTGTCAGCTTTGATTATAGCTCTGATCAATTTCCCCCCACTGTTGCAAGTATGTGAAAAAGAAAAAGAAATTAGAAATAATTTGCACGCAGCTATAAATAGCTAACGTCGCCTCTAGTACTTTTGGCCTACTGCCCACTTCAGCATATTAAAAAACAAACACAAAATACATAATAATATAGTAAACAAAACAAGAAAAAAACACGATCGATTATACGTACAAAAATAAAATACCAAAATGTATAAGAGCGCACTGTTCAAGTTCAACGTAAATGACGCCGTCACATACTTCCATACATATTTATGTGTCGCTCAACTTTAATTTCCTCAATGAAACAAAACTCAACGACAATTACCTACAACAGGTGAGGGAGGGCGAGAATGTCGTATCGCTTTATTGATTTAGGAGGTTCGAAATTGTTTAGAACAGATAAGATGTTTGAATTCAAATACTCGCCAAACGAAAGAAGAAGTGTACTAAACACAAAATTACATAAAATGAAAAAGAAATTTCTCCCAGCACCTAGCACCTCATTAGCGCTTAGCAACAAAAAGACTTGTTGCTTCCTAAACATGCTTTAGAGGTTTATATCATCTATCACATGTGTTCACCGGCCGGTCAGTACTCTTTCTGTTTGTACAAATTAATGGACTGTAGCACAGTGGTTCATACTGAACAAAAATGGTAATTATTGTATGCTAGGTAAAACGGCGGCTAGCAGAATATCTAAGGTCACAGGTTTTTGTGTAACATTCTCGGACACTACTCATCATACATTCGAAACTATGACAATTGTTTGAAATACAATTAATAATGTTTGTGTTAGAAGGCGAAGCCAGGCTAGAGAATTTTTTCAGTATCTGCTATCTATTCTTACTTTTCTAAATAAAAATTAACTCCTTTATGCCTTATTTTACAACAAATAATCATTCGAGCCCTTTAAAATACACGATTCGAAATACTGGGAGATATAGAGGTTATACCTAGCCGTATTTTTATGGTGATATATATTGTGCTTGAACATCTCAGACCAAGCCCAGATTAACATCTTCTTTAGGAAAAAAAATACCTTTTCAATTGCATGTATTTTTATAAGTCGATATCTAACGTATATCTTAACAATTAGTAATCAACGAACGAATTCGTTTTATGAAAACAGGCAGTTAAAATTTTTTTCCTTCACAATTTCATTACGAATTAAGAAGTAATTACTTCATTCCACAATTGAATATTACAAGCGAAATAATTGGGGTTCCGAGGGAGGCTATTTCAAACGCAATAACTAATTTTTCATGGTACTGTAAGGGTAGAGGTTTGGCCATAATTTTGTTTAGAAACCTAAAACCTTTTCTTCGACATTTTACATTATTTACTTTTTGGTATATTCATTATATATTTTGAAAGGGATAAAATATGCAAAAAAATATATATCAACATGAAGCAAAAAAATGTACTTCAGTCGCTTCACTAGTTTCGTACACACAAATTCTTTGTCACTTTTTATTTTGTAAAAAACACTGTGTTGTTTGTTTTTCGTTATCAGTCTAAAGACAAAGTGATGAACTGAAAAATTCTATAGATAAAGAGTGTAGTGAAGTGAAGGTGGCGCTTTTTATTTTTAGATTTCAACAAATTCGAAATAAAATGCAGCAAAACGTAAAGATTAAAATGCGTATTTCTAGTGTGTTGAACTGGTCGACACTGGTCGCCGTTCATGATTTTATTACCAGTTGGTCAGTATCTTTTCCATAATCACAATTTCCCCCAGCCACATAAACAACAACATTCTAATGACGTCAATTGGCTTTTTTCCTTTCTACAATAACGGTTGGGTTTTTATTAATATTTTGAGTTTTTATTAATATTATAAACATTTAAATAAACTACGTATTAATTGTAGTTGTATGAGATGTAAACGATAATGGCGCATTACATTTCATTTCAATGAAATGCGCATTGTTATACTACTACTACTAGAGTATTTTACATATGTAGTGTACAATTGCATACAAAAACAAATTAGTAAACTTTGTTTGTCCAGACAAGGGGGCAGTCGCCAGCATATAAGTGGCTGAAATTTGTCGCTACTTTGTCACATACAAAATAAAAAAAAAAAATAATTCATGGCACATTTTCTATGATTTATTGATTATTTACATATTTATCGTACATATATGTATATAAAACATTAGAGTGTCTCGCAAGATTATACTTTTACTATTTAAAAAAGCACTGGTTTCCTTTAATATATTACTGCTCTAGCGATAACGATTCGTGATCTGGACTTTTTAACCCCGAAAGTTTATACTTATTTTTCTGCATATTCGTTTTACACGAATTGGCAAAGAATTCCAGGATAAACAACTTTTAAAAGCGTGTTTTGAACGGACAAGTTTAATGGCGTTTTGCAGGATGACAATATTAATGAAGTTGATAACAAGCCTCAACTTTAGAAATAATTTTCAATTTTTAAAATCCCCAACATTCTATCATGCAATTCTGAATATAAAAACATATGAATATAAGCACCGAAAGATGGCCTTGGAGTTTTAAGGTGACAACACAAATATTTTACGACATCTTTCTGCGAATAGACACGAAAATGTTGTAATTTTCAATGCAATCAGGATGGTGTTATAAAGTTTTTAAAATTATGATAAGCCACGCAAATTTCTATGATAACATTTGGCCAAAACTATGACTCGAAACCTTTTCAAAAATCGTCGATATTGTTTATATCTTGGTCAGCATTCTTCATTTCATTCTGAGCTTTATTTACTTTGGGTTGAGCAAGGACAGACATTTAGCAAAGAATATATTAAAATAATACCTGTTGCTGTTCCTAGAGTGTGTACTAACCGGGACTGTGGTATCGAGACAAAATTGCCAGAGACGGCTCTGAGTTCAATGGTTCTATAAAAAAATTTAGAAAATTTTGTTTCCGTCCACTATTCTTAGACTCTGTATTATGCTGTGGTGCGTTTGTATCCAAAAGATACATTATTCCGAAGTCGAAAATATTTTCAATTTAAAAAAAAATAGTAACAGAATGGCCAAAAAAATAAGTTTTTGAAGAAATGTGGTTTATCATGTTTCTGCACTAAGCTCCTTACACAGCCCAAAATGAAAAGGAATTTGTTTTCCCCAATACACAAATCGCTGGTATTCGACCGTTTTGCAGAAAATAAGCGTTTTGTTTTTCCTTACAAGACAGACTGAAGAGTGGACAAACATAAAGAGTGAGCCAATGCAAATAAATATCGACATTCCACGAAAAACAATTAAAAAAATAGCAATCTATTAAATGTATTGATTTTCTCCAATTAGTTGTATTGTTATTCTTGCAGTCGAAACTATCATAACATTGACATTTTGTTCTTCTTGCTATTAATACAGAGTCACTCTAATGTTCATACTTATTTCTTATACAGATCAATAATAATTGGATTAACAAATAAATTTGTTTTACAACAAAAAAATATGTGAAATACATGAATATACGTGAACCTACGATAACTACTTAACCTAATATTTTTCATAAAAATGTTAGCTTTGTGTTTTGCCAAAAAGTTTCCAGTCTTATTTTTTTAATCGCCTTTCCGTACTTTTTTGATTTTTTCAGTTGAACCCTTTGGATTTTTAACTTTGTGATTAAAAAAGGGTTTCTTGTTAGCTTCAACTTGCTTTAAAAACTGGCGCCCTTTAATAAGACTGGCCTTTGGAATGCCTTGTATAGAAGCTGGAACTATTGCAGTTTTCGCTTGCGAAAATGAAACAGAACAGTCCGGGGGATGTTGATCTTTGTCCGTTTTTCTAATTACTTTAGTAAACGTTTCTGTTTTATGGCGTGAATTTGTTTGAAATTGAAATAGAGGAGATTTGTTAATATTTTGATATTCAGACTTTATGGGAAGTTCGGGAGAACGTTTATTTATTGGCAACAGCAACTGTTGTTGAGTATTAGACGACAGACGTGGCTGGCTGCTCATAACATTTGTTGTAGTTTGCTGTATTTTCGTTGCCTTGGGAAACTCGTTGAGCCGACTCGGCCCATTTGTAGTCGTACTTGATAATTCCGTAAAACAGTTAACTGTGTCATAGAATTCAGGGTTATTTCCATCTTCGTCAACTGTTAATGGTGAAGAGCACGGAGATATATCGTCATTATATGGATACATGCATTCATCACTCTCACATTTCAAAAGCGCCTCGTCTTCCAGATTGATAAGAAAATAGCAAAGACGATTTTCCAATCCTTTGTGTTGTCGACAGTCAATGCAAATATCACCGGCCTTTAGTGGTGGTGGTGCCGTGTTAGTTGACTCCATTGTTGTTGATGTGTGTGTTGTGTATAATGTAAATGTTGAAAAATGAACCCAAACGAACCGATGCCAGACACTTATGAGTGATGTAGATTCGTTAGTCCGATGGAGTCTGCTTTAAACCTGTCGATGTGTTGTTGTTTACAAGTATTTTTCCACATAAAGTCATTGTCTTTACATATGAATCATTCCATATCAAATCACACATTATATACTTTAGAAAATTATTATTGTTTTCTAAAAAAAAAATAATTTTGGATAGAAACAAAATAAATGTATTTGTATACAATGAAGCTTACATTTTTTCTTTTGTTCTGAGAAAAGTCACTGTTGTTCTAAAATTTAATGTAAATGGTGCACTTTAAGCTCTGAAACTGCTGTTCACAATCAATGCTAAAAAAGGACGAAATCAAAGTGTGTATCTGTTTTTCTAATGGGTTTATTTTTCCACTTTTTCGTTGGTATTTTTTATTGTGAACGTATCAAAAAGTCATGAAACAAATGGCGGACCCTAGCAATGGTTTGAACTCCTGTAGAGATGGAGAGGAAGCTCTAGAGAAGTATAAGATATAAGTAATGACAATATAGCAAGATCACTTTTTTCGAGAAGACCGTGTTGGAAAATACTAACTAGTTATAGATAACGGCATATAATTGAAATGACCCAGTCTAGTCAAAAGCAAACACCTCATCTTGAAGACAATAAGTCAGCACATTCGAATGGTAATCCGAATATGGTGATTAAGTCTGGATGCGATAAGTGTGTTAGAAGCATGTATTAAATATGGTTGAATTAAAGTTCTTGCTTGTCTGATGGTAGGACAGAGCAGGGTAAACTGAGATTATTATGTCTTGTTTGTAAGAAGAACACCGTAATACAGGTTGTGTCCAAATTGCATACAAGTTTCTCCAGAGTGTAGTGTGTGAACGACTGAAACCCCTGTCAACCACATCATTGGCTCGTAACAGTGTGGCTTTATTTAAATATGTGGATTAATTTGAGACAAATAGATTGCTTTTAATGGTCAGACCTTCTTCAAAATAAATAAAGCATGTACATTTTTTGGTGTGAACTGGAAACTACTTAAACTTATTTTTATACCTAACAAACAATTATAGATTTTCTACATTTTTAAACGTACCTGTCCGAAAGTCAAACGCAAAGCATATCGGCTCACAATGGAAGTTCTCATGTTTTATTTAAATCCTCCTTGGTAACGTGTAAGTGATGTCTGAAATATATTATCTATAAATAGAATATAAACGGAAATGCATTAATAGAATTATATATACATGTGACATGGTTACAGTCGTACATGCTGTACGTCCGAGTAAATTAAATTTCAATGTATGTATTAAAACCTAAAACTAACGATCGTCGATATTGTTTATATCTTGGTCAGCATTCTTCATTTCATTCTGAGCTTTATTTACTTTAGCAGTGTGTACTAACCGGGACTGTGGTATCGAGACAAAATTGCCAGAGTCGGCTCTGAGTTCAATTGTTCTATAAAAAAAATTAGAAAATTATTCTATTCTTAGAATGTCTCTGTCTTACGCTGTGGTGCGTTTGTATCCAAAAGATACATTATTCCGAAGTCGAATTTTTTTTGTCGTAATTTCGTCGATCTCAAGTTAGAAATAGAGTAGAGTTTTACTTGTATAACTGTGGATCTAGTTCTCGAGAAATTGTTTTAAAATTTGATTAACAAATACATTGAATTATTTGAACATTTGTCAAAACGAAATGTCAAATTAGTAAACGAAAAATATAACAGCCAACAAGCACTATCATCTGACAACTGTCGCTTCATTTTGTTGAGCACGGGAGAGTGGGAATTGGTCCACAAGCGTTCATCAACACCCATATGTTCCAATTAACTGGTAAGAGATAGCGTTGTCGATAATCCAAGTATCGTATAGTTACGGAGCACTTTGCAACTGAATCACCAGTGTTTTTGGGAAAACCGGCTATAATTGTGCGATAAGTAGTATATGCGACTATTACACAGCAAACTCAAGTTCGTATCCTGGTAAGAGCATCAAAAATTTGCTGGTGGTTGTTTCCTCCTACTCAATGCCACCATGCCAAACGGTCGATCAAACAATACAGTTCCTGCAAAAATATGACATTAATTGGCTGAGCAGATCCACAGTTTTGATCCCATCTGACTTCCTTTTGTGGGTTTACGCCATTGACGAGCGCAATGCAATATTCGGGCCGAAATCATTGCAAGGTCGTCTGAGCAATTTTTTTAAAATTCACTACAAAAATTGTGAAAATCTTGCAGCCACTTGGCGATTTGGTTGTCGAAAATTTCATGAAAAGGATATGGTTCTGTAAACGTGGTCGTGGTGGCCATTTGGCTGATGTTGTTTTTCATTATTAACGGCATACCTTCCTCCTATTATGAAATAAACATCCGATCATTTATCTCAGAAAATTAAATTTTTCTTTGAATACCAAAATAACACCTATTATTGGGGAACCCTGTACATATATAACTACTCAAAGATACTCAAAATCAAGAACATTTGCTCAGGACGATATTGTCCCTCATTGGGGAAAAATTTCTAAAGGCCTGTACTATCTAAAACCTTTTTGTAGTTCCCTTAAACTGAAAAGCAATATCTTTAAAGAAAGTTTGATAATAGTTGATGAGCGCAACCCGTGTACACATTCCATCTCAGTTCTATTGGGGCAGAGAAAACATTGCAGCACTTACACAACAATATGTACGAAGCACAAATGAAAATATAAACATTTCATGAACTCCTCCCCGTTTTCCACCCCCTCGCACATAACAAACGAACTTGATGCAGGGGGGGCTGGGGAAGAAAGCAAAAAACACACACACAGAGCAAAAACAACCATAAAACGTGTTTTGTTGCTAACTTCCTCAAAATGAACTCAATCTGGCTGAAACTTCTTACATATGTACGTATGACATTTTGCAATTTTCTTTTGTTTTTCAATTTAGTAATCAAGGTTCTGGGCCATGTGTCCTGCGGCCTTAAATAATGTGGCCCGAAATGAATTATATAACATCTTGATAGTTTCTTTGTTTCTAGAATTTTTTTTACTGAAGTAAATGTCAAATTTGCGTCTCTCCACTTACTTTTTCCCAATACGTTTTCTGGGATTTAGATTTTGTTTAAGATAATTTGCGGCGTTTTGACACTTCAAATCAGATTTTGGTTCCAATCAAATAAATTTAATGAAAACAAATTGAATACTTTTCTTCTTCGCAGAGACACGAAAAGACCCACGTCTTATCAGCAACAACTGAAATGAAACTGTGAGCGTTGAGAATAGAATGTGAGAATTGCTTGTGCACTTCGCATCAGTGCTGGTATGTGAAATTGTACTAAAAAGGTAAAAAGGCCACTTATTTTCCAGATGTTTATAAGGAATATGGACTAGGAAAGAGTTGTGCAAAATTAGTTTGCATTACCAGTCAGGTAAATCATTTGCCTTACTAAGGTTTCTCACATACACCTGCAAAATTTGTCGCATACCATCAACAAAAGTTTGCTCGAAAAGGGAATTAATATATGATTAACAAAGATTTTTATTAAAAGTATCAGTTAAATTCTATTACGTCTGGCTTTTATTTCCAAACTGAATTTTAATTTTTCAGATTATCTCCATGATATGCATATCTATATTCCATAATATTAATAAATTTTACGATATTTTTTTTTCAAAAGACGTCTATTTGATCCATGTAAATTTCAATTGTACCAAAAATGGTGCAATGTTTCCAACCCTGACGGAAAAATGGAATTCTGACAGCTGTTCATAGATTAACAACATTCAGATTGGACAGTTGCTCCCAACCTTCAGATGGCTCTGGCGTCGTTTTTAGGAAAAAATTCTACTTATGAATAAAAAATTGCATGAATATTTTTAAAAGTTATTTATTTATTTATTCAATAGTCTATGGACAAACACATCCTTACGGACTAGCCTATAAGTAGTAGTAATATAAGTCTGAATTCGCCATGTCCGGTTAGAGCTAACCAACATTTCCGAATTAAAAAAAAACTTCATCAGACATTAAAATGTATATTAAAAAATTTAATATACTTATATAATTTATATATATATAAATATATATAAATTATATATAAATAACAGGGATTATAATTTGAGTGTAAACATATTGTTAGATGGATTTAAATACGCTATGTTATGGCAAATTGTCCAAGTTAAATATTTTCGTAAAATGGACCATAACACCCATATATGGGCAAGAGCTCCAAAGAGTTTGGGCCATGCACAGAGGAGAGCTTTGGTGATGATTGGGTAAAGTAGGCATACAACTCTATTGTATCTGTTCAGCATCGCCAGAATGTGGGTTGTATTTCACTGTTCTATTGATATTTTAACGGTATCTGCAACTCAGATATCCGTCATTTTGTCCCCGATGTTTTATCATTTAGCCGGCTTTCCAGGGACTCTCAAACGTTCGTTGTAAAGTGGCTGGTTAATCGGACTACGCGCTGTAGACAAAATTCGTTCTTCAGCCGAACCGTTCGTATGTGGAATATTCTTTAAAATTATAATATCGTTTATCGCTGTCCTTTAGACAGTTTTTTGTTCACTTCTGATAGAACGATAAAAATATATTTACATTAGAAACGTAATCTCAATTATTTTTCAAATGTTTTTGAATCTATACACTAGTTATACGGAAATACTGTAAAATTTTTGAATCTTATGTGATAATTGTGATTTTTATTGATACTGTAAAAATCCTTGCTAAGATATAAACATTGTTTGTAGTAATCATGGAAATATACTAGCGATAATAAGGAATACATATTTAGGAATTTGACAAGGATTACTATTGTGTTGTATTTATCGTATGTTCTAAAATTATACAACAGATTTTACGACAATACAAACTGTGTATGCCTCTCTTTTCCAGTGTGGTACGTAGTAGGTTCAGTGTCAGCTGTTTTTTGTGTATATAGTTAGTTTTTTTACTTATGATTTAGCATGTTGGTCACATATATACTATTTTTTTAAATATGATTTCATGACTTTAGGAAACCATGAGAATTCTACAATTGATATAATTGCTGTTGAACGGACAAAACTTAATCGTATTCGTTATGGACTTGTTGCTCCCTGCCTGTTGTGTGTTTCTTCAAAAAGCTCTGAGTTAGCATCACTGACTGTAACGTGCGACATTTACATACTAAAAAATACAACTCGGCAAAAACTACACCTCTTTTGCAACCGTGACGACGGCCATCTTCCTTTCGTAAAAAAATTTGTCTGCCTCAAGACGTGTTTTAATACTTTTTAAGTGTTTTAACAGGTAAAAATAAAGAAAAATGGTTGACTGTTTTGATAAATCGAAACGGAATTGTTTGAGCTGCGAATACTCGCCAAACTCATGTGGAAATTTATAATCTAAATCCAAGAAAAATAACCAACACGTGGAGTCGTCTATGACGGTGGTGGGGTAGTGCGCTCCATGCCATGTGTGAGGTTATGATGTGTGCCAGTTCGATCTAAACAAACTTCAACTTATTTAAGAAAATAAACTAGCTCTATTCTTACCATTTCTTTTATTTTTAGTGAATCAGTCATGTCAACCGCCACCATTCGCACTCGCAAATTCATGACCAACCGTTTGCTTGCCAGAAAGCAAATGGTTTGCGATGTCATCCATCCCGGTTTAGCTTCCGTCAGCAAAACTGACATCCGTGAAAAGCTCGCTGCCATGTACAAAGTTACCCCAGATGTTTGCTTTGTCTTCGGTTTCCGCACAGCTTTCGGTGGTGGTCGTTCCACAGGCTTTGCCTTGATCTACGATACATTGGACTTTGCCAAGAAGTTCGAACCCAAATACCGTTTAGTTCGTCATGGTCTTATGGAAATCAAGAAACAGACCCGCAAGCAACGTAAGGAACGTCGCAACAGAATGAAGAAGGTCCGCGGTACCGCCAAGGCAAAGATCGGTCAAACCGCCAAGAAGTAAATTTTCTTGACATTCAAATGCAGACACGTCATAATCATCCAATTCCAAGAACATCTAATGTTTACATTGTTTTTGGAGTGATGCTAAGGACATTTTCTGTAGGAGGACAATGCCTACAAGTGAACACATTTGTTTTTATCTATTTTAAGTAAATAAAGGAAAATGTTCAAATTATTTTGAATGTAAATTCTCAAATGTATTTTTTGTATGTCTGTTTATTTGATAACTATGATATGATAAAGCAAGTTGATAAAAAAAACGGGAAACCAAACTTGGATTGGACGCAAAATTTAAAAAGAGGTTTGTGGAATCAAACAAATTTTGCGGTGAAGTTGAATTTTTGGGCATACGTTTACAAAGTAATTAGTAATTGGAGCTATATGATAGTACAGTTCGACGTAGAGACCAAAATACATGCTTGTATTAAAGATTTTATGTTTGATCGTCATGTATAAATATGTAATAAAATATATAAACACCCCTTATTATTTTGTAAATTTGAGATATTGATGTGTAAGGAGACATGTATTTTAGTCATAGAATCAATCAACAACACGATTTTGGTTTTTTTGATGTTTGCTCATTTTAGAGTTCAGGTGAAGGTATGTAGAAAAGCAATAAGGGAATTAGTTTTTATTTCATGTTACATTAAAGATTAATAAGACTACTCTCAAAAAACTTTAAACTTGGTAGTACGAGTACAACTAGTTTGTTTTTTTAACCCCCCAATAAACGAGTGTCTTAAGAGTATCTTGTTGGTTTTCTACCTGTTACTGATATTTGCAATATCGTAAAAAGATAGGTTGTACATATCGTCATCCGAAATCCAATATTACCAATCAAAATTGTACACTAAACGACTTAACAAGAAGAGTGTTTAAATTTTACAACAGTGTTTGGCTTCTCCTGCGAAGTTATCAATATGCTTGCCATTTTGGATTTCTGTTGACGATATGTATGTACGAGTATATAAACATATGAGATTGAAACAGAAAGTGTGTAGGTAGTAACAAATCAAAGGTTGTTCGAACTTACTCATTGTTTGAGTGAATTTTTTTAGTATTCTTTCTTCATTTCAAATGCCATTGGAATTATTTCAATAGGAAATAGTAGGAAATTATCCAGTATGCGCTGTGGATACCATACAAAATGTTGTACTTCAAGTGAGCCTCTAATTACCAATATGACCGTGGAACGGGTCAGTTTAATTGTTGTAACCGGACGTGTTTGAGACTCAAACTGTTCTAAAGAGGCCCGTTCAAGACTCGAAATATTTTAAATTGACCAGTTGTAAGGAAGGCAGTTTGAGACTAAGACTAATAGGAACAGATATCAGTTAAAGACGAACTCTTTTTTAAACAGATAAGATGCCCGGCAAAACTCATAATTTAACTGCTTGTTTCCATAAAACGAATTTGTTTGTTCGTTATAGATCTTCAATACCCGAAGCGTTATAAAATGGAATTCAGACATTCAATTCTGATTGTCAGATACATATGTATATGCTATATGTACCGAACAAACATATTCGTTTTATGGAACAAGCAGTTTAATTATAACCCCCTTTTTTAAATGTACTTTAGCGACATTGCTCCAATTTGTGTCAAATTTTCACTACATAGTATACCTTTGGTTTTAAAAAGAATAAAAAAAATCCCCCTAGTCCAAACTTTCCAAGTTACGGAGCCCGACATTTCGGAGTAAATCAAATTTAAAATTATTTTTGTGGAAAAACTCTTGATATGGCTTGTGTGTAAGTAGTATTTCCTGTTATAACTTTAAAGCCAAGATATTTTGCATTAATATGGTACCACACTTGGAACATTAACCCATTAAATGACGAAGACATTATGGATTGAATTGGATTGTAAAAGTTAAAAATCGGTTATTTATTACTTATTTAAAAGTAAGTCCTCCCGATATATCATTTCGAAACTGAACACATTATTATCGTTTATTTTCTTTTTGTAGATACTTCCCGCCCAGTCGAGGGAATCGTGGTCTTTTTATAGACGTAATAGACGACATCGGCCCTTGTCCACGCCGACCACTATACATAGTGCATTGAATTAAAAAAAAACGTTTTAATTTTACGTATTGAAATTGGCGGTTTGAGCAAAAGACATCAGTTTACATCGGTTTGTGTATGCGATTTGAAGTCGGCGTAAAAATATAACGCTTATGGACTTTTCGTTGGCTCTATTCTCTGACAAGGGTCGTATAGAAGCCAAATAGATTGGCAACACTACAAAACAGCTGACAAAGTCAGAAAGTGAGAGGAAGAAGGAATGGAGGAATCAAAAAACATCGGTTTGTGTATGCGATTTGAAGTCGGCGTAAAAATATAACGCTTATGGACTTTTCGTTGGCTCTATTCTCTGACAAGGGTCGTATAGAAGCCAAATAGATTGGCAACACTACAAAACAGCTGACAAAGTCAGAAAGTGAGAGGAAGAAGGAATGGAGGAATCAAAAAACACAATTTCATTCCATTCCGTTTCATTTCTCAGACAACTATGGTAATTTATGGCTGAGTACCATTAAATTGCTTCGGCACGTTTTTTGTTGGTAATTTAAAGGCCCGTTTTAAAGGAGAGCTTGTTTTAAAATGTTCAAAAAGGATTCAAATCCTTTTACGCAGTTAGGTCTAAGACCTTGGTTGGCAAAGCAATTACAAAAACTCGGTAATAATAATCAATTTATTGTGATGATTTGATGTTTGGCGAGGACTTTCTTTCTTCTTCCATCCACCCTATTCGTATTTTTATTCCGTCTGTTTTGATCCCTCCTTCGCCACATGTTAAAATTGTTGGGTTGCCAATTAACAACATTTTTAACTGTCATCCGCACCAATATTGCCACTGCAAAAAATTGGAAAATTTCGCCAACCATATTTTTGTACAATGGTTAATTTGTAGTAATATGAGCCTTGAAGTAAATTAACGTTATTGTAGTGTTGAATCAAAATATAATTTTGTTAATAGTAGAAATGGTTTTCGACCATATAAAGGCAAAAGGGTATTAACTCAAAATTTTGACTTTTTATTAAAAAAAAGAATACATACTAATCAAACTCTTTAAAATGCATAGGTTTAAAACAGGCAACTCCCATCCAAAAACAATGCATACCCGCAATTATGGAAGGCAAAGATTGCATTGGTGCTGCAAAAACAGGATCGGGGAAAACTTTTGCCTTCGCTTTACCCATCTTGGAGAAATTGAGTGAGGAACCGACCAGTCATTTTGCTCTGATTTTAACACCGACTCATGAATTGGCGTATCAGGTAGGTGGTTGACAATGATTTTAGATGTTTCATAATTGGTCTAATCAATTACTTTTCAGATATCGGAACAGTTCCTAGTCGCTGGCCAACCTATGGGCGTAAGAGTTTGTGTTGTGTCGGGTGGTACCGATCAAATTCTCGAGGCCCAAAAATTGATGAAAAGGCCTCATATTATTGTCGCAATGCCGGGACGTTTAGCCGATCATTTGACCGGTTGTGACACCTTCTCCTTTGATAATCTTAAATTCTTGGTAGTGGATGAAGCAGATCGTATGTTAAATGGGGATTTTGACGAAAGCCTTCGAATTATAGAGCAATGCATACCGAACGAGCGACAAAATCTGTTCTTTTCAGCTACCATGAAAGATTTCATAAAGGAAAGCAGTATATTTCCAATAGCAAAAGATGTAACTCAACTTTTTTTTTGAAAATCCAAAACACACTTTTTCATTGTTAATACTACTCTCATTCCAGTGTGTAGAATGGTCGGAAGAATTCGAAGTAGCCACTGTGGAGACCTTAGATCAACGATATTTACTATGTGCCGACTACGATCGTGACATGGTTCTCATTGAGGCCTTACGCAAGTATCGTGAAGATGATGAAAACTCTAATGTGATGATATTTACCAATACTAAAAAGTACTGCCAGCTGTTGTCCATGACATTGAACAAGGTTGGAATAGACAATGTATGCTTGCACGGTTTTATGCGTCAGAAGGAACGTGTGGCCGCCCTAAATCGATTCAAGTCTAGACATATTCGTACTTTAATTGCAACCGATGTCGCAGCTCGTGGTCTTGATATACCCAGTGTCCAGTTGGTAATAAACCATAGATTACCACGCACTCCCAAAGAATATATACACCGAGTTGGTCGCACGGCACGCGCAGGCCGTAAAGGAGTAGCCATTTCAATATTTCGCTTTCCACGTGATTTGGAGTTATTGGGTGAAATTGAACTGGCTATAAATACGAAATTAACAGAACATCCCATAGATCGTAAGTTGTTGTGGTTTAATTTGAATGTACATATGAAAAACTTACACATCATTACTTTATCATTTTCTTTCAGAGCATATGGTGGAAAGAATTTTCATGCAAGTTAACGTAAGTCGGCGGGAGTCAGAGATGCAGTTGGACAATAATGATTTCGACGAAAGAGCTCAGAATTACAGAAGGAAACAGTGGATTGTAGATGGCAAAGATCCTGATGAAATGGAAAATATGTAAGTAGTCGAAAATAATTAATTATTCAGTTTCTGGAATTGATTTTAAATTGGCATTCTTTTTATAAAAACCTGAATAGACGATAAGGAATTCGCTTTTCGAAAACAAACATGGTTCATTAAAAGTCATTACGCCCCATAATGCGGCTGAGCCCATAGATTTTGCGACGGTTCTTTCTCTAGCGGGCATAGAGCACCGCTGTCTCTTCTTGTTTGAGCGTCGATGTTAATATAATACTTTATTGTAATGGCAGAAGTGATATAACATCGTCAATGCTCTAACTGGCATAATCGTAAATTCCTTCTTTCCGACGTTGTAGCCGATGTTCTCTGTACCTGTTTTTTAACACATTTTTTTTTTAATTTTAAGAGTATTTATAATAACTGTCCGATAAGTGTCAACCCGTCTGGTACCTCTTGAACTATGGATTGGTTGGTACATGTGGCTTCCTACTTTTACTCCGGCCATAGTAGCGCTATGTCGTGCTACATAATTATAGAAGTTTTTGCTGGGTTAGGTTACCGAAATTTCCAACATCTGATATCTTACATATTGATGGCGGCTTTCGCCTGTCTTGACATTTTCCAGGGATTTGGCGTAATGTGAAGAATTGGGCGATTGTCAATTTATTCGCCCTAAAACATCTGACGGTTTGATACAGTTCGTACAATTTATCTTCAATCTCTAAGTGTTGCTATTGGGACCATTTTCGTGCACTAAGATTGTCATCTGTTTAGGCATTTGCGTCTTTTTCAATATGAAAAATGTTTGTAATGTAATTATGACCCGATTTATTCGATGAGTGTCGACCAGAGAGTGAAGAGGGTAGCAAAACATTTACGTAATTTGTGTTTCTTGCCTAGAATACCCTGGCGGAAAACCCATTAAGGACTTTGAAAACCCACTTTATTTTCTGACTGTTGGCCTGACAATAATATATATGAAGGGCTTATTGCAAAAACACGATAAGCCACAAAATGAAAATACTGAGAAAATCGCCTTTGAAGTTTGAAATAAATGCAGAAAATAGGGGTTTGATGAAATCATGATTTAAATACTTGTAATTAGTGTTTAAGGAAGACTACTATCACATACCAGTCCATGAATACCTAGAAAACTTCGGAAACCGCTATTTTCAAAAAAAAGTGTGGCTTATCGAGTTATTGCATACATTTTATTTAAATTTTTTTTTATTTTGAATATCAAAAGTTTTGTTATTTTGGTTGAAATAAAGTGGCTTATCGTGTTTTTGCAGTACAAAATTTTTTATTTTTCTTTTTTAAAAAAGTAAATGAAATAAATATTAAAATGTTAATTACATTAAATAATTGCAATGGTGTAAAGTAATTGAATGAACTGAAAAAAAAAACTTTTTGAAATCGTGTGGCTTATCGTGTTTTTACAATAAGCCCTTCATATGTAATTTCATTAGATTTTTTTTGCAATAACAGGATAAGCCACACCAGGTAAAATAAATCATACCTCGCTGGTTTCTGAAATTACTTCATACCCAGTCGGCAAAAAGCCTTTGTCTACCACGCTGTCATCAGTATCATCAATAAAATAGTCACTTTCGCTAATATCTTCACCAGAATCCATCGTTTTGTATTACGGTCTTCTTAATTGTTGTGGCTTATCGAGTTTTTGACAAAAAATATTTATGAATAAAATCGAAATGCAAAAAGTAACATTTGCTATAGGTCAGAAATTAAACGGACAATTGCTAAAATATTTTCAGTGAACGTTGCAATGGTGTAAAGTAATTGAATGAGCTGAAAAAAACACTTTTTGAAATCGTGTGGCTTATCGTGTTTTTGCAATAAGCCCTTCATATTTATTTATCATTTATTTATTTCCTGCTTTCTGTTCCATACTCGTAGAACTTCTCACATGGGATATTTTCCAGTTTGCCAAGTACAGTACTCTCTTAATTGTCCCCAGCATTTCTGATACGGTCGTTAGGATTTTTTGTACAGTATTTGTTCATATCTGTCTCAGAATGGCCGGCAACATTTTGCTGTTAAGCACATTCCGTTCTCTCCATGCAAATCATTATATAAAAACCAACACAAAGCGATTAAATGATAAAATTCTAGGTCACGAACGTTCCAAGGCAACATAAAATTTAACATTAGTCAATTTATTTTCTACTTGAGAGTACATATCGACGTCCAAGCTGGAACAATCATACAGACATGGCTGTAATATCTATCTTTTAGTCTTTATAGAATACTACCATTCACATACAGTATTTCCAATAACTAATACTATATATTTTATTCTTCCTTATACAGATTCCGCAAAAAACAAAAGGATAAAATTCGAGAGATTAAACAAAAACGCAAGGAACGTCAAAGTGAATGGCAAAAACGAGAATCCACTTCTACATTTACGCAAGATGATCGTTTTAAAGGCGTAGACGCAGAACGTTTTAAGAAAAAGAAAAAGAAGCCCGCGAATAGCATCGATGCTAAAGCAACAAATCAGAAAAAAGGAAATAATACTGATAAACGGTTCAAAACCGCTTTGCCCAACAAGAAATCAAAACAATTGTTAATAGGACAAAAAATAAAAAAGAAATCATAATACATAAATTTGTAGACGTTTATAGACTATTTCAATTATTATAAACTTGGGTTTATATTCATATATTTAATATATTCGAAGAAACAATTAGGGAATTCACAAGTTGTAAGTTGTAAGTTGTAACAAAGTACGAGACCTACAATAGTACGTATGTGAACAACCTGTCGTATGTGTATGTACTGATATCTAAGACACGTACATTTTCAAACGTCAAATGTAAAAATAATAAATAATAAAAAATAAATAAATACCAAATAATTTCAATTGTACCAAAAATTATACAAATGTACCATTTCTTCCATCACTGTCCCTTAGTACGATTTGAAAACATATATCCAAACGTTGTACTGTCGTACAATTCTTTTATATGGAAAATATCAACAAAAAATATACAACAGTTGTACAGCTTTAGTACGTACGACACTTACAACACTTAGGACACCCTTGTGAACACCCTAAATTATAAATACGAATTCATATGTACAAACAAATGCATATTCAAACAATTCGTCTTCCGAATGAGCAAAATGCGTTCTCATGAATAATGAATTGATTAATAAGCTCCGACGGGAAGCTCATTAGTTATCTATGTAAACATGACACTCGCGGTATTAATTTTAAAATATAAAGACTAGTTTACACCAAAATTTTACAAAGTGTATTTAAAGAAAAAGAATTATCTGTAGTTGCATAAATACTTATTTTACTTCTTATTAAGTGACGTTCGAAGTGGTCATTCTTTTTTTAGTAACTGGAAGGTCTATGAGTTCTTTAAGGCTTGGTTAAAACATTAATATAAAACTAGACTTTATGATTATTATTAACTCACTGAGAGTTGTTTGCTGTGATCATTTTCATACGATTGATTCTTCGTTGGTGTACTCTCTCAAATTGTAATTTTTCGTCATTAATCTGTAATGATTAATCTAATTATAATCTAAAACATACAAGTGCAAAATATTTTTTGAAATTCTGTTCATGCATAGCTGATCTTAATGAACATGGCGGTGTGTTAATTTTTTAGATTGCACAAATAGTTTGGAAGAAATTGTGTTCATAAAATGGATTTTCTCGAAATTAGAGATTCAAAAATCCCTTTAAACAATTTGGCCAATTTCTCAACAGCGCACTAGGATATGGAATCGAAAGTGGTATCAAATTAAAACTAGATATTGAACTGTAATTTACTACTACAAATTAAATATAATGTCAACAATTATTAACCCACTGAGTATTATTTTACGACCTTTTCACAGGCTTTTTTGTGTCCACTAAAAAAATGTTTTTTTGACCATTAATCTTATGGCAAATGTTATATAAACTATACGTGGTTATAGTTACATCATTTTCAAAGCAAAAATTTTCGGTTTTTTTAAAAAAATAGATTTTGATGAAATTGAGCTCATGTATAGCGGACCTTAATCTGAACAAGACGCTGCTTTCAGTTTTTAGATTTCACAAATAGTTTGGAAGAAATTGTGTTCATAAAATGGGATTTCTCGAAATTGGAGAATTTTGCCAGTATTTCAGCAAGTATTTGTACAACAACTACAACTAGAACTACAACTACAACTAACACTACAACTACATTTCTAATCTAATACTAATACAAAGTCTCTTGGAACTATTTGTCCATTTTTTATCAACGGAATAGGGTATCGCCATAACTAATACTAATACTAATACTAATACTAATACTAATACTAATACTAATACTAATACTAATACTAATACTAATACTAATACTAATACTAATACTAATACTAATACTAATACTAATACTAATACTAATACTAATACTAATACTAATACTAATACTAATACTAATACTAATACTAATACTAGTACTAGTACTAGTACTAATACTAATACTAATACTAATACTAGTACTAATACTAATGCATAAACACTAACATAAATTTAAAAATTATTAACCCACTGAGTTTTATTTTACGACCTTTTCACAGGCTTTTTGTGTCCACTAAAAAAATGTTTTTTTGACCATTAATCTGTTATGGCAAATGTTATATAAACTATACGTGGTTATAGTTACATCATTTTCAAAGCAGAATAAGCTAAAGGCAAAAGATTTCCAAATTTAGGAAAAAAAAATTTTGACCAAAAAAAAAAGAAAGGGGTTAACCCATAAAAATTTTCGATTTTTTTAAAAAAATAGATTTTGATGAAATTGAGCTCATGTATAGCGGACCTTAATCTGAACAAGACGCTGCTTTCAGTTTTTAGATTTCACAAATAGTTTGGAAGAAATTGTGTTCATAAAATGGGATTTCTCGAAATTGGAGAATTTTGCCAGTATTTCAGCAAGTATTTGTATAACAACTACAACTAGAACTACAACTACAACTAACAGTACTAATACTAAGTACTAGTATTAGTACTAGTATTAGTACTAGTACTAGTACTAATACTAATACTAATGCATAAACACTAAAATAAATTTAAAAATTATTAACCCACTGAGTTTTATTTTACGACCTTTTCACAGGCTTTTTGTGTCCACTAAAAAAATGTTTTTTTGACCATTAATCTGTTATGGCAAATGTTATATAAACTATACGTGGTTATAGTTACATCATTTTCAAAGCAGAATAAGCTAAAGGCAAAAGATTTCCAAATTTAGGAAAAAAAAATTTTGACCAAAAAAAAAAAGAAAGGGGTTAAACCATAAAAATTTTCGATTTTTTTAAAAAAATAGATTTTGATGAAATTGAGCTCATGTATAGCGGACCTTAATCTGAACAAGACGCTGCTTTCAGTTTTTAGATTTCACAAATAGTTTGGAAGAAATTGTGTTCATAAAAATTATTAACCCACTGAGTTTTATTTTACGACCTTTTCACAGGCTTTTTGTGTCCACTAAAAAAATGTTTTTTTGACCATTAATCTGTTATGGCAAATGTTATATAAACTATACGTGGTTATAGTTACATCATTTTCAAAGCAGAATAAGCTAAAGGCAAAAGATTTCCAAATTTAGGAAAAAAAAATTTTGACCAAAAAAAAAAGAAAGGGGTTAACCCATAAAAATTTTCGATTTTTTTAAAAAAATAGATTTTGATGAAATTGAGCTCATGTATAGCGGACCTTAATCTGAACAAGACGCTGCTTTCAGTTTTTAGATTTCACAAATAGTTTGGAAGAAATTGTGTTCATAAAATGGGATTTCTCGAAATTGGAGAATTTTGCCAGTATTTCAGCAAGTATTTGTATAACAACTACAACTAGAACTACAACTACAACTAACACTACAACTACATTTCTAATCTAATACTAATACAAAGTCTCTTGGAACTATTTGTCCATTTTTTATCAACGGAATAGGGTATCGCCATAATTAATACTAATACTAATACTAATACTTTTTAAAAAAATAGATTTTGATGAAATTGAGCTCATGTATAGCGGACCTTAATCTGAACAAGACGCTGTTTTCAGTTTTTAGATTTCACAAATAGTTTGGAAGAAATTGGGTTCATAAAATGGGGTTTCTCGAAATTGGAGAATTTTGCCAGTATTTCAGCAAGTATTTGTACTACAACTAGAACTAGAACTAGAACTACAACTACAACAACAACTAGAACTACAACTACATTTCTAATCTAATACTAATACAAAGTCTCTTGGAACTATTTGTCCATTTTTTATCAACGGAATAGGGTATCGCCATAACTAATATTAATACTAATACTAATACTAATACTAATACTAATACTAATACTAATACTAATACTAATACTAATACTAATACTAATACTAATACTAATACTAATACTAATACTAATACTAATACTAATACTAATACTAATACTAATACTAATACTAATACTAATACTAATACTAATACTAATACTAATACTAATACTAATACTAATACTAATACTAATACTAATACTAATACTAATACTAATACTAATACTAATACTAATACTAATACTAATACTAATACTAATACTAATACTAATACTAATACTAATACTAATACTAATACTAATACTAATACTAATACTAATACTAATACTAATACTAATACTAATACTAATACTAATACTAATACTAATACTAATACTAATACTAATACTAATACTAATACTAATACTAATACTAATACTAATACTAATACTAATACTAATACTAATACTAATACTAATACTAATACTAATACTAATACTAATACTAATACTAATACTAATACTAATACTAATACTAATACTAATACTAATACTAATACTAATACTAATACTAATACTAATACTAATACTAATACTAATACTAATACTAATACTAATACTAATACTAATACTAATACTAATACTAATACTAATACTAATACTAATACTAATACTAATACTAATACTAATACTAATACTAATACTAATACTAATACTAATACTAATACTAATACTAATACTAATACTAATACTAATACTAATACTAATACTAATACTAATACTAATACTAATACTAATACTAATACTAATACTAATACTAATACTAATACTAATACTAATACTAATACTAATACTAATACTAATACTAATACTAATACTAATACTAATACTAATACTAATACTAATACTAATACTAATACTAATACTAATACTAATACTAATACTAATACTAATACTAATACTAATACTAATACTAATACTAATACTAATACTAATACTAATACTAATACTAATACTAATACTAATACTAATACTAATACTAATACTAATACTAATACTAATACTAATACTAATACTAATACTAATACTAATACTAATACTAATACTAATACTAATACTAATACTAATACTAATACTAATACTAATACTAATACTAATACTAATACTAATACTAATACTAATACTAATACTAATACTAATACTAATACTAATACTAATACTAATACTAATACTAATACTAATACTAATACTAATACTAATACTAATACTAATACTAATACTAATACTAATACTAATACTTTTTAAAAAAATAGATTTTGATGAAATTGAGCTCATGTATAGCGGACCTTAATCTGAACAAGACGCTGCTTTCAGTTTTTAGATTTCACAAATAGTTTGGAAGAAATTGTGTTCATAAAATGGGATTTCTCGAAATTGAAGAATTTTGCCAGTATTTCAGCAAGTATTTGTACAACAACTACAACTAGAACTACAACTACAACTAACACTACAACTACATTTCTAATCTAATACTAATACAAAGTCTCTTGGAACTATTTGTCCATTTTTTATCAACGGAATAGGGTATCGCCATAACTAATACTAATACTAATACTAATACTAATACTAATACTAATACTAATACTAATACTAATACTAATACTAATACTAATACTAATACTAATACTAATACTAATACTAATTCTAATACTAATACTAATACTAATACTAATACTAATATTAATACTAATACTAATACTAATACTAATACTAATACTAATACTAAAACTAATACTAATACTAATACCAATACTAATGCATAAACACTAACATAAATTTAAAAATTATTAACCCACTGAGTATTATTTTACGACCTTTTCACAGGCTTTTTTGTGTCCACTAAAAAAATGTTTTTTTGACCATTAATCTTATGGCAAATGTTATATAAACTATACGTGGTTATAGTTACATCATTTTCAAAGCAGAAATTTTCGATTTTTTTAAAAAAAAAATAGATTTTGACGAAATTGAGCTCATGTATAGCGGACCTTAATTTGAACAAGACGCTGTTTTCAGTTTTTAGATTTCACAAATAGTTTGGAAGAAATTGGGTTCATAAAATGGGGTTTCTCGAAATTGGAGAATTTTGCCAGTATTTCAGCAAGTATTTGTACTACAACTACAATTCTAATCTAATTTCCTATGACGAAATGTCGAAAATCGCCACATTAATAAAAAAATTAGCAGTACTTTCAAAGAAAAATCAGAACCTTTTATTCTATTCATTCAATGTATGTAAATGTATCCAAAATTTGTTTTTATACACTCCATCATAGGATGGAGTATATACTAAGTTTGTCATTCCGTTTGCAACACCTCGAAAGAGTGATCTGCGACCCTATAAAGTATATATATTATTGGTCAGTGTAACATTCTAAGACATTCTAGCGATGTCCGTCTGTTGTCTGTTGAAATCACGATAGAGTGCGAACGACCAACGCTAAGAAGCTGAAATTAGGAAGATGTTTTTTGCCCATATGCAGGTTAAGTTCGAGAATGGGCAATATCGGACCAAAGGGGAAAAAGTTCTCCTTTACGGGACTAAATATATCCCGGCCATAATCAAATTTTTCAAATATTTTTTTTCACTACATCTGATTTTTTTTGGTAAAATTGTTCTAAGTTTATATAATTTATAGATGGGGAAAAAAATCCCAAAAATGGGCGTGCTCATGGGTTCCGTGGACCCTTGGGGCCCAAAAAAGGGCCCATGATAAACATGCGCATATGGGTATCGAAGTGCAACGAAATTTACTCACGAACCCAAATATGCCTTTATTTTCATGATTTGCCTAAATTTGTTGATCCGGTTTCTGGGACTATCGGGTCACCAGCGGCCCAAAAACCGTCCCTTGACAAACATGGACATATGGGTATCGAAATGCAACGAAATTTTCTCACGAATCCAAATATGCGGCTATTTTCATGATTTGGATAACATTTGTGATCGGATTCCTGGGACCATAGGGTCACCAGCGGCCCAAAAACCGGCCCCTGACAAACATGGACATCCATGATGGAGGGTATATAAGATTCGGCCCGGCCGAACTTACTATTTGTCCACTTGTTAGTATTAGTTCGCCTTCCAAATTATACGTTATACGCGGACATGCCGAGTTTGATTACACAAATGCCGTACAAAATTAGCTCAAAATACTGGGTCACAAACGTTCCAAGACAACGTATAATTTTACTTCACTCATTGTATCTTCCAACTGTGAATGAACATAATGAAAAATACATGGTATTGAAGTGGATTGCACCTGTATGCGAAAGTACATATATATATCGGCATCCAAACAGAAACAAACGAACATAGATGCAATATCTATTTCGGCGTCCCCAATTTCCGTTTCAGTAATATAAGAAACGTTTCTGAGGATGTTATAAGCCTTCCAGGTACATATCAGTTAACCAGGGACCTGGTTGCTAACCCTTGAGCTCCTCTTAAACTTTTATTTCTGTCGCCATTCTTAATCGTCTATGGGCAAACACAAGGCCGCAGATACTTGTAGTTTGTGCAACTCCCGCTATATGTCAATATTTCCAATTACTAATGCCTTATTATTTCTGGATATTCTACAAAAAATTGAAGGATTAAATTCGATAGGACAAAAACGGAATAACAAAAACGAGTATCCACTTCTACACTTACGCAAGATGATCGTTGTAAAGGCGCAGAAAGTCTTAAAAAAAAGAAGAACATTCCCGCGACTAGCAACGATGCTAAAGCAATAAATCTCATAAACGTTTCAAAATCGCTTTGGACAAAAAATATAAAAAAAAATCAATTAGTATTAACTTAGGTATGTGTATTTTATGAAAAATAATGCACTTTATATGTAAATAACAAAAAAACTAAAACTAAATATGACTTTTTAAAATTAATTTTTTCTACAATCAGTCCAAACTTATGGCTAATAAAGCATCTTCTGGGTAGATCTCTAACAGAGCTTTGGCGCCATCATTGAAGGGATAGGAAATGCTGCCGTCTATAACCAAGTCTGCAAAAGAAAAAATGTTTATTTACACTATTCGAACAATTATGTTAAATCAATTTAACTAAAATTTACACAATATAGAATATCGACAAACAAAAATCTATATTCAAACTCTCCATCCTTCCAACGTCTCCATAGTTTGCCTCACAGGGAGATACACAGTGTTAATTCTTTAGTATAATGACGAATTTGCAATGCAGCTAGACTTTACTGTCAAATTCAATATATTTGTAAGTGTATGACCAAGCGAATTTACTTTAAAACGACAAAGTTTACGTATTTCTCCTACCATTCCATGAAGAAACAGCCGGGAAGATTCTCTCGAATCAGTGATCTGTGCGCAATATAATTTATATACACACTGACCGGGACCATTTTTAGAGAAGTTTTACATGGCTTGCAGATTACAGTGTCACTCGTAAAATCGCCAGTATTTACAAGGTGGAAGCAGCGGCTGTTTGATGGTGAGCATTTTCGGAAATGCAGCATTGCACTGCTATGTGGGAAGAATGTGGCAAAAAATTAAGGAATATTAACCCTTAACAAAGAATCAAACTAAGTTTTTTTTTTTGTTTTAACTTAATTGCAATTGGACTTTGATACCTTTACTGTATAATGGTCGCACAAACTACCTATTACACCACGGCCGCCCAACGTAAACTTAGTTTTGCTCTATATAATGCGGAATACTACAATCAAGTATTCTGACATTTGATAGATTGTTTTATGTTTCCGAGAAACCCTAATTTAAATCTGACTCATTGAATTTGGAAAACTTGACGTTTTAGGTTAAAAACATATTTATATTTTATTTCCATCCTATAAATGTCCCCAATGACGAATTGGAAAAGGTCTTTTGATAAATACAAAGCTATTTTGTCGGTAATCACGAATCTTGACTCGATCCTTTCTACGTATGAACAAGACTTTGGTTTTCCTTTTACAGAATCCCACTTTACTGGTGGAACTTCAAACTAGTACCATAAAACTATTGGTCTACAATTATGTAATAGTATTGCTTATCGCCAATCAAGATATCAGCTGGACCTATAAATTTGGAGGTACTTTGGAGAAAAGTTATTAAATGAAAATGTCTATTATATCAATTCAAACATCCTAGATACAGAATTAGCAAATCGTTTCGGCCATGGACTCATTGAACCCACAATTTTAACAAAATTCGGATTTTCCTTTCGCCTGTTAAGCGTCATTTTTAATACACTGGCCGTACTGACGCTATTGGATAGTAGACGACAATTGCGTGAATATCTTTTGCCATGTATAGTGTGGAATTTCTATACGATTACTGCAATCACAGAAAATTTAGTTGAAATCGTTTTGTCCATGTTGCAGTTGGATATGGAGTTAAATGTTCTGGTCACAATAGTGATGGTGGGAATATTTATGTTAGCTTTTCAAACTAAACTAACACTTCAAGTCTTGCACTTCTATGAATATTTGAATTATATGCAGCAAATCTGATAATTATCGTTCGCTAAGAGTAATGAACTTACTTGCATCGATGCAGCGAGATTTCACAAATAAATTCTGAACAAAACAACGTGATTCAAATTCTTTAGGACTGGGCCATACACCAACACAGATCTGTTCTCGTATTGAATAACATATGCGAGGATCATCTGAAATAAGATTATTAAAAATTTTAATGAATAACGGCGGAATCTGAGTGAATGATGGAAAGGTGTCGATCGGAACTAAACACTCAAATATCTAAAATTATTCCGTTCCAATTGACACCGTAGCAACTACTAGTTCATGTTTTAGAAATGAACGAATGAAAAATACCTGGTGGGAAGAGTAAATTATGATTGTAGATGTGTACTAGTTCTTCCGTACTTATGCCACGCAAAGCATGTTTAGCTGAATCCGGTAAAATTTTAAATAAATCCTCCATGTGCTTTTTGCTGATCCGATTTATGCTGATTTGGAAAAAATAGATTGTAACGCATTAAATATACAATTGTCCAATGATTTATTTTAAGATAATATAGTTTAATAATAATTATTGGACAGGACTGTATTGAAGGAAGACAAATAAAAACAGAAAATTCTATTCTGCGACAAATCTGCCGATAGTGAGCTACGATTCTACTGTTTTTTTTTTTTGGCTTTTAATTGGCATAGATATAATTCTCTTACTCGTGAAGTCGCCAGCGTTTCTAAGGTGGAAGCAGCCGCTGAAGAAATTTTTGATGATCTATCTTACCAGACTTAACTGGGTTCTGCTGTGTGATAGTCGCACACACTACCTACAACACCAAGGCCTTCCCTATTTTGCGTTGGAGTGGTGCGTTTATCACACAGCAACCGGGGTTCGCATCCTATGAAGACCATCGACTGTTTTACCTCGTAACTGCTGACGACTTTACGCATTTTCCCTCGCCATGTCCTCATAGCCGAAACTTAATAGAAACTGAACTACACATCTATTGGAACATAATAGGAGCGATATTAGAGTGCTCGTAGCAGGACATGACAGGACACTGAAATAAAAAATATATGGCAATAATGTGGTAAGAAGGAATAGTAGAATAGTAATACAATATATCTTTTGGGTCAGCGAGTGGTTGCTACGCCAATTGTGTCGGTATGGATGCAAGTGATTCTAACATGCTGTTTTCCAAAAACCTAACCTATAAATCGTATTCGTTCCAAATCTTCAAAATGTAGATACACGTTAGAAATGTGGACGGCGGTGGTGTGGTAGATAGTCTGTGCGACTGTCACCCTGCAAACAAAGTTTCGAAGCCTGGTAAGATCATGAAACACTTTGAGCCGGAGCTGGCTTTAAGTATGTCCCTGTCAGTCGTTTATTTTATGGAATGTTAAGGAAATAAGTTCGTTAGAAAAAGACAAATGTAACACAAGTCCAAAGAATGAGATCTCATTACACCACACATTCCTGCGTTTTTAAATATGATTAGAAATGTTGGATTTTCATATTCAAAACTGGTGTGATGTATTGCATTGAACTAAGTGTTATTTTTATCGGTAGGTCATTGTTTCAAAACTGACGTGCTCATACAAATGTATATAATTGAAACAGAGGCGCTTAATGTATATGACCATTACCTGGTATGCCATGACGTTGAACCCGTACCCGTGCTCACGCAAAGACCAGAGCATTTTGTTTTATTGACCACATTCTGATGATCCACGACAAGTTGTAAATGGGAAACACGAGCCGATAGAGACTCCCCTATAAATACTTCATTTAATGCCAAATATGGCAAAACTCGATGCATTTTAGCTTTATATTTTCGTGACATTTCCTTTGTCAGATATTCGGGTTCAGTCTTTTCTTGTTCCATTTTGGAAACACAATGGCGATACAGATCAGTTGATTCGGGTATTTTGCCATTATTTCCCAGCAGTGTTGTACGTATGCGAGAACGGTGCATCCATTGAAAGTCGCCCTAAAAATTTTAAAGAGAAGCATATATTTTTTTTAGGTATCTTAAATGATTCAGGTTACTTTAAACATACACTTTTAATTTTTGTTACTGCATCGGCGGGATTCTCCGAATAGTGTTTTGGCAACATCAGACGACCCTCCGATCGTTGAGGATCTGAGTTGAAGCCCACTATTGGGGTCTTGTGTTGAGATTGAGCAAAAAGTGGACTAGCTCTGCCGGCAGCCAGTAGAAAAGTACCATCTCCTCCTATTGGCACTATAACATCCGCCCAACGCATAATATCCTTGCTCAAAGAGCTCCTAAATTCGACTCTGATTAGATTAAAAGTATGTTTTAGCCATACACGCATGTACACGCACAGGATTATGTATGTAGTATGATTGATGGTGCATTGAATGGTATTGTACATTAAATGGAAAGACACAACATTATTTACACAAAGTTTGAAATGCAATGCGTATTTGGTCAGTGGTATAACCAAACCCATACTCACCGATTTGCCAATTTTACTTCACAGCCAACATCCTGAAAGCTTCTAACGATGGTTCGTTCGAAATCTTTGTGTAAATTATGTAAATACATCAATGTGTCGAAGTCGGTGCCACGGTCGCGTATTTTGGCCTCCAGCTGCTCCTGGTTAAGATCTGGATGTCTGAGTTGTTCGAATTCATATCGGGACAACTTAGATACCAATAATGCACGTTGTAATTTAAAATTTGTTGGATCTACTGGTACGACTAGGGGCCCGGTAGAGCCTGATGATTTTCTTTGTATACACAAAAATTCTGAAAAAAAAAATTAAGAGACATTGAATCTGCCACAATAACAATTAGGTCGTAATATATGTATTTATATGTGACCATCGTGACTTCGATAGAGATATAATCATCGAATAATTGCATACAATAGGTGAGTGTTAATACGTCACACATACATATATATAAATATGTTGTGTATTTATGTGTATTATATAGTCGCGTGTTTAAATTGCAAACACTAGTTGCATATTTATTTGAATGTGTATAAACACGAGAATATGTATGTATGTATGTAATATACTTATTTATTTACGTTGTCTACCAGCGGTATAGCGTCTTCAATGTGTGGTTGTAAAGAACCTTATCAGACGCACTTTGATTTTAAAAAACTCCGTGGTTGTTGTAAATCTAAAAATAACATAAAAACGAGCGCCAAGTGGTACACTTTTTATTTCGCAAACAAAAATGAAAGTCATTTACACACATTATATGTGGGTAAGCAAAAATAAAGGGACAACAATTTGTCAATTTCTTGTTAAAATTTTTATAAAGCAAACACGAATATTTTTTTGTCACATGTTATGGCTTTATTGACTAAATCAATCCTTCGGATTATGGAGGGATTACAATCTTATGAAGAAACTGACGTGAATTTCTCTGTGCGAAATCTTTCAAAAGTTCAGTTTCATATTCTTTAAAAGAAATATAATTTTTTTTGAATGTTTTTATTTGGACTTTTTTTATTTTTATCAAGTTCGGACTGTCCACAAAAGTTTTTTTTTAATAGTTCATTAAATTTGAATGAAATTACAACAATAGGTGACCGCACCCAACTCGCTTGTTTTAGAAATTAATAAGGGAATACAGAACGAACAAAATTCGCAAACATCGCAGTGATTTGTTTAAAAAACGGATCCAATCTGCCTTTTAATGAAATTTTCCATAACCAAATCGCAAAGTGGCAGCCCTATGTTCTCGATAGCCTCACAAAATCTATCTTTGAGTTGTTGAATTGACGCTGCGCTGTTGGCGTAGATCTTATCTTTCCAAAGGAATCAACGTGTTAAATCACAAGATCTCGGTGGCCAATTGTGATCACCTCTTCGAGAGACAAAACGGTCCGGAAACTGTTTAGTTTCGCGAACTGTGACTGCAAGATTTTCACCATTTCTGTAGTGAATTTTAATAAGTAAATAAATTTAAATGTAATACAGGGTTCTCCAACAAGAGGTGTAATTCTGAATCACCCGGTATTTCGGTAGCTGTCACTTTTAAAGCTTTTATTCTTTGACATTTGACAAGTAGAAACTACGCCGTTACTAAAAATGGAACGATACACGCTTTAACTACTTCTAATATATAGAAAAGCGAGCGGGTTTAAGTTTATTTTGATAGATTGACAAAATTTTCGGGAAAATCTTTTCGATTAGAAATTAAAGCACCATTGCAAATTGTTCTTGGCATCTCAACAACCTTTACACGACATCGAACAAACTCCAGGTTGGGTTTCTACGTTATTATTATAATTAATTTTGTTATTCTATACCTAGCATACGTACTCCTAGCAACTTAAAAATGTTGCAACTAGTTTTGTTTAAACTACAAATGTATAGATGTGTATTTTTAGCATATGTGCATAAGTATAATAATACTAATAATAAATGTACGCACACCACAGATATATGCTATTGAAACGATAACGATTCTACAGAAATTCACAAGTTGCGCATATTTCTACTTCAACTTAAAATATTAACCGTTATTGTACGTTCGTCACTCACTCTTCTTCGGCCGATAATGACAACCGATTTACAGTGATTAGTGATTCGTATGATAATGTCATACTTCTAATGTCCATGTGTTGGAATGAATGAAATTGATAAGAGGAGATATGGAAACGAATAAATAACATTTTACTCCTGCTCCCCTAACGTTTAAACTTGAGTACGCTCACAAACAACTGATACAAACGCTAGTTGCTATTTCACCACCTCTCCTCCATCCACCCCCTTTCGAATAATAAATAACTCACCTTTTGCGAAGCTCTGCAATAATGCTGCTTTCGATTTAAACATGTTGATGGAAAACGCGCTCGGTCTGATGATTGTCACTCGCACATTAGTGAAAAGTTATCAAGTCATAAAGAAAGTACTAATGACCTTTGACCGGGATGAAGTGCTTTATACTTCTTGCTATAACGGAAAATTCCACTGAACACAACTGATTTTCTTAAACTCCGGCTTCAGAATGTTTGTGTTTCTCTTTTGTCCACCAAGTGCCGCATCAAATGTAATTGTTGTTATTATTAGAATTTCGAATTTCACTTATAAAAATAAATTGCCAAGGCCAGAGTAATAGTACCGGCGTAAGAATGTTGATAAATAATGCAATTGTTCGCAGATCGTTGTGATTTGTTGATATTTGATATCAGCTTTCGTCGTTTCGTTAGCAATCCAGTTTATATCACTTCCAAAATCCAACTGTTTGTGTGTTTGCCCATAGTAGCACTTCCAAGTACTTTGTCATGATTACACTCGCGGATACTTTTATTTCTTATCAGTAATATTTTTTTCTTTTTTCAAATTATTTTTCTATTTACTACATTCTCGCGTCATACATTGGTTTGGTATGGTTGTTTTGGTGCATGAAATGTCACAATGACAGTTGTCATTTCCAAAACAGCTGATTCCAAGAGGCAGCCATGCATGTGGGCAAACCGTTGGAATTATATTAATTTAAAAATTAATTTAACATTTTTATGAATTCGGGTGTAAAACACTAAAGCCTTTTTTTCCCACAACTCACGTTTTTAAAGTCATATCTTTCTGTACATAATTGATGAGGTAACGTTAGAGACATTTGTTTATATTTTTAAATTTGTTAATATTTTTATTTTATAACAAATCCGCCGTATTTATTTTTTCGAAAAAACTGTTTAAAGTGTAAACATTGAAATTTTGAAAAACCGTCCCAGCGTCACCTGGCAAACGCGATGATTACTTAAGATGATACACCACCGAGTTATGAGGGGCACCGCAATTCTATTTTTTTCTGAGCCGCTTTTTAAAATTTGTCAGAAAAATATACACAATATTATACGGTTGTTGTACTTAAATGGCTTTAATAAATAGTTAACTGTGTCACAAAAAATGAGTCTTTTGTTTCACGATGAATTGTGGCCATCATCATTAACCGTTCAACACAGTCCACGCCACAATCGACATTTTGGTGCACTAAGTTTGATAATCGTGTTATGGCGTGTTCGTCGCATAGAGCCAGAATCCTCCACCAAGTTTTCAAGTGCAGCAGTTTCTTAAAACTAATCAATTGGTAAAATGGAAACAGTTGGAGATGAAAAAAAGACACTGTGAAATTTACCCACAGCCATTCAGTAAACATATCAGGTCATATGATATTTACTACTTGATTCAACGACTGAAACAGGTAGACTAAAACGACATCATCTTCTAGATCAGGGGTGCCCACGGCCTATGCGCTTGGTGCGCTTTTGTTTTTGTAAAAGCGCTTAGCATAGGCTGAGCATCTTACTATGCACATACAACTGTTTGTATGAAATACACACATACCCAAGATCAAAGCAACAACACTTTCATATACACAGCAACAAGAACGCATGCTTTGTTGGTACACATTGGTGCCAGGCGCTCGCATCGTAAATTTTGTTGCTATTTTTTGAATGATTTCGTGGAATGAGAAGCACTTGCAGAAATCATTATGTGTTGTGAGTTTGAAGCGGATAGATTATTTTGCAGAATGAATGACACCTGGGAAAGCGATTATTTCTTCGCTCAAAATTTTGAGAATCAATCTCAATGTATGATTTGCTTTTTCTATAATAAATTATCTTTTGTTTTTTTTATATTTGCCACATATAAATTTTATAAAAATGAAATTCAATTTTTTTTACCAGTGTACATAATGAAATATTTTTGTTCTTCCTTGTGTGTGTTGATAAAGTGTATACGTGTTGGTGTTTGCGCTTCCATAAGAAGGTTTTGGGCACCCCTGTTCTAGATCTTCCCATTCAAAGTTAAGCTTTATAATATATATTTAAAACAAAATATCTTTGTAAATTTCTACAAACATTATGTATGAGTATTTGAATATTTATTAAAAAATTTTGCTTATTTTGATTGTAAATAAAGGACGAATTGAAAAATAAATCTTAAACAAAAACCATTGAACTGCTATTGTTGTTTTGTATCGATATTTTCGATTCCTTTTTTTTGGGAAAAGTATGAGTCTTGAAAGAGGCAAAGCGGTTTTGTAAAAGAAGAATCCTTTAAGAGTCAAAATCAATGCAACCACCTGAGTTAACTGACAGTACAACAATAGAAGGTGTTAAACGAGGACAAGGATGACCAAAACTAGGATGAAAATAACAAGTGGAAGATGGTGTTAGAATCGTTGATATTACTAAAGTCGTTGAAAAACATTTGCTAAAAATGTCAAATTGAAGAGTCTAAACTAAAGTAGAATTAGATTAGATATGAGATCTGACGTTTTTACCCGGATTCAAAATTGGAATTTTTGTGTGACGGCGGACCCTACTGATAAAGTTCTTACTAAAAAAAACGTTTAGTCTTCAAAATTGTTTTTTTTTTATTATATTGATGATATTTGAATCGAAAGTAATACAAGATGTTCAAATGTTCTTACAGTAAAAATATAGACAGACTATGAGGATTTACGGATTATAGTTATATAAATGCTTCCTATTTTCTTATGTTTTATGAATTTACCTTCGAAACCACTTAAAAAATTAAAAATCTGTAAATCTTCAAATCATCTTCAAAACAAAAAACTATGTAAAAAAAAATAAAAAATATTTCATTGAAACTTTAATTTGGGAGATCTTAAAATTAATCAAAGTACATAAAAAAGGTAATTCATTCAATCAATCATAAACGTATGTTTGTATAATGTTATCAACATAGTTTTTACGCAAAACGGCAGTTTAATGAAATACCACTTGTACGAGGTATAATTTGACAATTGACACCGGTGCCATCCGAACTTACCACTTCGCCGCCAGGGCATTTATAAAGTAGTGGCTTATTCTACAGGAAAAGTTAGAGTTAGAATTTGCATTCCAAAATAATATAAAATAAAAAATACATACCTGTATTTGGTGAATATCTTTTTGAATCTTCATATCATAAATTGGTTTATGAACCGGAGCTTGTGTATTGTTTTTTATAAGCTCCATAAGACGCGTAGCAAAAACTGGCATCATATCACCCGTTACGTTGCCTTGGAAGCCCAATACACTTCGGAGACTGTCATTATTACCGCATGTCATTTGATTTGTGTTGAAATTTAGATCAAGAGCTGCTTGTGCTTGCGGGGTCGGTTTGCCTATAGGTATGCTGTTGTTTCCAAATTCATCTTGTATATTATTATTATTGTTATACTGGCGCTGAAGTCCACTATTAATTTGGGGACGCTGCTGTAAATTAATGTTACTGATGGGACATTCTATGATCATATTTCTAGGTCTACTCTGTGACGCCACAGTCTCTTTATCACTAAAACCATTACGATTACATGTTAGTCTCAAATTGTTGCTGAAATGTGGTAAAGGTCCTATTTAGTTCATTGCGTTGTTTGTTATAAGATTAAAGTACCTGAAATCCCGACTCCCATTACGCTGGTTGCGAGCATTACTGAATCCTGCCATACCGTTTCTACCAAAGCGATTATTGCTGTTGTTGTTGTTAAAACGGTTAAATCGATTTCTGTTTCGATTGTTGCCTCCATAGTGATGACGATAATTGTTGCAGCCGTTTTTGTTCTGCTTGTGAACATACGCATCCAAAGGCAATAAAGTAGGAATTCCACGTGGACGATCTGCGGAATTATTTGGAGCTTTCAAACGGTATTGTATTGATGATATGGTATTGAGTCTATCGCGCAAATCATTACGTCTGTTATTACAGTCTAAATAAGTCATTGAAGAATCTGGTCCCTTCCATATGCCCGCCGTATTCGTATCGACAACAGTCTCTTCCTCATCGTCCTTTGCAAGTAAGACGTCTTCGTCGTCTTCATCATCATTGCTTTTGCGTCTTCCGAACTTCGTCTCATTGGACGATTTACAGGTGCTCCTGTTTATGTCTGTACCGTCTGTACCACTTACAGTACCCACATTGGATTTTTTGGACATTGCTATGTAATCATCTAAATAAGATTTTCAATTATTTTATAGTAAATATTGTGAAGACTAACACAGTTCATACCCAAAGACATATCCATCACCTCTTCCATTTTAACTGCCATCCTTAAACGAGGACCTTGTCCGTAACACTAACAATGAGATGTCAGATTCCGCTTGTTATATTGTCCGTGTCCGTCTTTTAAAAGTACCGTTCACTTAGTAAATGCTGCCATATGATCCAAAAATTTGTAAAGCCACAATGAAATGACAACTATGTAAAAAAATGATTTGTGCTGGCAACAAAAGAGTGATATGTAAACGATGTATGATCATGTCGTATATGTGTAGAATGGCGCTATAATAAAAATTATATTCAATTATTCAGTCAGTTAGAATTGTGAAACCGATAATATGACTGTAGGAGGTAATTTTAATTGTTGTTGGCTTTGTTTTAGTAAAGAGGGGTAAATATATTTTAATAAACAATTTAATTAATAAGCTGCTTGCCCCTTAGAAAGAATGCGAATGTTGTCGTTCAACATCGTGGCTTCGGCTGTAAAACAATTCGAAAAAAAGAATTTCTAAAAATACTGCAAAAAAAGAACTTTGCAATGAACAGATTAAACTTCTAAAAATGTGTGCTTTATGCTGGCAACAAAAGAGTGATATATAAACGATGTATGATCATGGTGTATACGTACATCAATTATTTTCAATCAGTCAGTGAGTTAGAATTGTGAAACCAATAATACGATTGTTGTTGCCTTGTTGTTGTTTTAGTAAAGAGGGGTAAATATATTTTAATAAAAATTTTTTTTTTTTTGGATTTGTTCATAATTTTGAAGGGGCATGTAAAAAAAATTGGAAAAAAAACAATTTTTAAAAATTCTGCAAAAAAAGAACCGATTAAACTTATAAAATATAATAATAATTTCATATAATTAATAGTTTTTATCTTCGACCTTTGGCTAAATTTTGGTAAATGTTAATTAAAATCGAGCTCGAGGTCTGATGTTGTGTTTACTTTTATTTCCCGATATTTCGCCATTCTTTGAATTGTATCTTCAGGTGATTGATATATAAATTGAGTACAAACAGTGTGACTACCATCGTCTGTTGGGCAATACAAATAGACAGTCGCATACAAACATACTCGTTAAAAACGTGTCTGTCATACTTCATATACAAATTAAGTTTACTTCTGACGTTGATGTGCGCGTGTCATGTAATTATGCAAAATATAAAAGCTTACCACAAACCTGATTTGTACCACAACAAACAATTAAAAATTAACAAAGGTCGCCACAACTTTCCGCATCATAGCTATGCTTTCGCTTTAAAAATGTCTGCAAACATAAGAATGCCGTCATTGTCCGACAGTGTGATACCAAAACTAAAAGTTTGCCATCATACATGTCTACAGACATGTACGCCGCTTTAGAACGATGTTGCATGGAAAGCAAGAATGATGAAAAGGTTGATAACCGAGCCGAGGAGAGCCAATATAGTCGGCGGTGGTGTATTTCCATTCATTCCTCGGCGTCTTTGCTCCGAGTCAGCTCGATTTTCTTTAATTGACGTCCTAACTGTATCCGGTTGAAAATGGCTCTTTTATATTAGGCAGTCATACGAGTTGGAGTGTTCTCGGACAAATCCGTAAGAGGATAGGATTTCCAAAGTTATAACTGAAATGTATGTGATACAAAATGTTTGTTCCCGGATGGTCGAATGTAAATTAATTTCATTGATGTCACCGATAATTGATGATTAAGGTATGTATTAAAGATATTTGATCATTACGAATTCGTTACGAGATTATATGACACAAAAAATATGTTGGGGGAACTCTAAAGCGCCTTGGAGACGATCAAATAATTGTGCCTCTAATCGGGTTTCGTCGGCAATGATTGACATAAAAAACAAAAATTTTTGATATTTTCGTTGATGGCATTTTCGTTGATGGTCTCCAGTTACGCTTGTCAAGCACTTGTCATGGACAAGTGGCGGGTGAAAAAAAAATTCATTTTAAAATTTATTGAATGCTATGAGAGCTTACCGGCTCTGTGGAACACCAAAGTGGATGCCTACAGCAACAGGGAGGAAAAAAGGAAGCAGTATGAGCTACTGCTGGATGTGATGTGATGAACATGTTCCAATTCTGCAAAATACTAAAGGTGGGTTTACACGACATGTATTTTGCATATGTAATGTCACTTTTGCATATGAAAAATTTATGCATGTCGTGTGAACCCTGTCAAGAACGCCATATGCACAATGCATCATGTAATACATATGCAAGTTTTTGAAATAGAGCGTGTTCTATTTTGGAATGTAAACCGTATCGCATCAGCTGTTTTTGATAAACAACAAAGCGTTTGGTAAAATGGAAAATGCCGCTTCCTCCTTTTTTTAATAGCTGAAACTATTATAATAACACTGCACGCTGCAATTATGGTCTTTCTTCTTGAATCCATTTCACAAAAATTATAAAATGCTGTTCTGTGACATTACAACATCAGCTATTAATGACAAGCAGAGGTTATGCCATGTAGTTTACATGTGCACGTTTAAACACAAAAAATTAAAAGCCGTGTTTTTTCATAATTTTGACAGACATACGAAAAACAGACGGGTTAAAAAAGTGACATTACATATGCAAAATACATGTCGTGTAAACCCACCTTAAGTAGTTACGCTTAAGATTATGGTTCCATAACCTAACAACCCTCACAGAAAAAGACCGCTCCAGTACTTGATGTGAAAATGTTCTATAAGCAACTATAAGAAATTTATAGAATTAAGAAGATACAATGGGCGACTATATTTCACTACGCAGAAGAAGTAAAGACATCTAAGATGAGATGTAAAAAATTCGCAAAAAAAAAAAACTGAGAGGAAAATAAAGTGTAGTCATCACGTGAGCGGGTTGCCATACACAAATCTCAATATACCGTGAAAGCAGGAGTGAAGTTTACGAATTCGTTAGCGAGATTATATACTTTTGTTAAATACACCCAGTTTGACAAAGGACAAGCGTTTCGCTACATAGACTGCTGACTTTCTTGTGCGGCAATTTGTCAATTATTTAGAAATTTTGTACCACAGACTTCAGCCACATTTGTAAATTAATGGTCTGATCTCAAATATGCAGTGTTATAACTATTGTCCAAGATCATACTTGGACTGTAGAACTCATTGCTGCTAAATTACAATCAAGCGATATCTATCTGCACAAGTTGTATACATTAAACCTGTGCGGTCTAGTAAATATCGCAATAAACATATTTACTTATTATTTTCTTTGGACACACGTAGTCGAACTTAGAGTCGCTAGTACGAAGAACATTACTTGTCAACTTTTTCTAGTGCTGTAATATTTTGTTCGAAGATAAATCAACTTTTGCCCAAGCAATGCCCAAATAGTTGAAAGTATATTTGCGGAGCATATGTATTTTGTAAAAGTTACAATCTTTTTTTTTTTTTTGTACATACACGTGTTGTTTCCTCATAACTCAAAAACATTCACTGTAATTAAATTGCGAAGGCCTTGCGCAAAACGAGGGTAGTTTAATAATCTTGTATCGTTTGTCGAATTATCGTTAATGATTTCTTTGTCCGCTTCATTACTAACAGCAGTTTTTTTTACAGACAATATCCTGATGTTGAACAAAAGTACCCTGTATACTTCAATCTTAAGGGGAGAACGTGAACGTGAGACGTAAGTAACACAAAAATACAATTCTTAAAAAAATCCTGTATTATTCCCCAATAAAAAGCTGAAGTAATTTTCTACATAAAAATTGGTGCAATAAAGCTGTTAGATTTTTTGGTAGAAAAGTTTTCTAACTGACACTAGATGTTGAACAGGCACCTGTTTGAATTCAACGTTATTCAGACCTGAAAATAAATACTACTAGCGTCCGATCAATCAAAGGAATACATTAATCTTACTGATTGATTAATGAAGGGGATAACCAATTATTTTAGCTTTTTTGTATGATGAATTCGTTTTAATATATTTTCTGACATCTCTTATGAAAATTATTGATTTTACATAAACTATACTGAAATTATCCTTCTAAAGGAGTACATTAAATACAACTTTCAAGTGTACTAAGCAATTATTTGTTTTGTTTTTGTAGGCATCATAATGTGACTAAATGTCACACAAGTTGTCGAATATCCTAGCAGCCTGTAAGAAGTGTAGAAACTTCATGGAAGAAATGACGACTTGCAAACGGTGTCGGCAGTTTGACTTGATAGGTATGTACCTTGTAAACAATTTAAATACCCTTTAAACCCACATACCCACATCGGCAATGATGATTAGTTTAAAATATTTTCTGACATCTCTTATGAATAATCTTCTTGATTTTAAACAAACTTAACTGAAAGCTTTAAAAATAATAAGATTTGTTTTGGGCGACTTTATACCTCAGACATCTAATACTTCTTTTCTTTTTTGTTTTTAGAGATTAGAGGAACCTTCCTTCTTCAACGTCAATAAGTCTCTTAACATGCCAAAGGTAAGTTAAAATCTTCTTTTCATATTTCAATGCGATCTACAGAGTCGCTGTTTAGCAGATTACTTACCGCTTTACAGTGCTAATTATGGGCTCGCATAATAAATACACTTTACACAAGCAATACCCAAATCGATCTGACACAGATTTGCGGAGCATATTTTTTGTGAAGTGAACAATTGATATCTAACAAACGCCAATACATTCAATAAATCATAACATAATCTCTTCGTTTTTTTTTTAGCAAAGTGAGCGTTACGAGTTTGGCAGTTTAGATACAGCACACTTTAGTTAGGTAAATATTTGTTTAACATATAACTCGGAATACTATATTCATCTGATGATATCATAAACCATTCACAGACGCCATAAACAAGTTAAAACTCGGGCAACCTGTTTCAATATTCTTTTGAGATAAGGAAGTCTTGTTTTAACAAGTTGTGGATAGTGGTTACATGTTGGCACTGACATATTTCTTCAAATATTACTAATTCATTTTTAGTATGACCATATTTAACTAATTTTGACTCCATTTTTTTTTTTAAATTTTAGGAACATGAACAACAATTCCCACAAAGATGATAAGCGCTTGGATGCATAAACCAAGGATTAGGGGATTTACGTTTTTGAAAACAACTGTTGTATAAATAAAAAGCAATGTAAAGCTTTCCATTGAATAAATAAACATAAACAATTACTATTAATTCATGAATGTGTAAATTGTTATTTGTTAGGAAATGTAATTAAGATCACAAACACATTAACGGTGCAAATAATGTTTGGCAACCACTTTGAGCTGATACAAATTTGTGCTAAAGGGAAACGAAATAACTTCAAACATAGTAGCCTAAACAGCAATGAGCTAAATGGGTATGGGTGGTGTTTATAAAATTTTTCGAACATTTTTGGCTGTGAAAATAACATTCAAATTCTTCATCATATGATGCGAAACTTCTTTTAATTTGTCGGCATATACGAGGTGGTCCTGGAAAGTGTTTTGATTGGATATGCTCTTTGACAATAAGTCTACACTCATTTCGTAACTATTTAAAGTCCTACTGATCTTGATCAAATTTGGCACAGTATGCAACGATGCACCCTTAACCATCCTTGCTGAAATTGAAACATTTTTAAGTAAGTTACTAACAAGTAGGTGAAAGAATAGTAATTCATATCGTTCTACATCCAAAATGCGGATAAGGCTAATGCTTCTTATGGTCCAAGTTTTACAATGTCGGTTCCTGACTTTTTCACCCTTGCCACCGGGGGGGTCAAACCCATCACTGCATATTCAAATTATTATCGGTGTGTGGTCGATCTTAGGTAATTACTTATCTGGGGTATGACGAACATCGGCTTCTCGAAATATAGCTTAGTATTTTAAAGTACACCGCTAAAAATTTTTTGATCACATTTAAAATGATCGCTATCGAAAATATGTATTAATTTCCTAAACTTATTTTTAAATGTTAGAAATAAATCCGATTTTATCTGCCTGAATATTTAAAGAGATGCGTGACAGAATGCCAACGACTTGGTTTCCCTGTCACAAAAATGAGAAAAACTACAAGTTCCCACAATATATAATAAGAATATGTATTAAATTATTGCGTAAGTAGTGTTACTTTAATATACTAAAAATCGTTCTTTACCAGATTTGCCTTTTCTCTTAAAGCCATCTCTTTCTCTTGGTTTGCTATCATTCGATCGCCTTTAGACTTTTTGCCAATACCCAGTTTGGGTAGGCCTCGATTGAGACCTTCCAATAAAACACAGGCCTTGCATGGCTGCTGTGACGATACAAATCCACAACGTTCGCATATTCCCCGTGTGGGCTTCTTCACTGTATCTTTAAATCGCAACTGTTCACCCGAATGTATAATGTCCATTATCACAGAAGGTCTAACCTTTTCTAAATCTTTAAGGAAGGCTCGAGCATGCCCACGATATGCATTTGGTGCAAACACGCATTCAGTTGAAAAGTACACAAGTTTTTTGTAATGGGCGTACATAACAATTTCCTTTTCATATGTGTACTTGAGGGGTTTTACGCGGGGTATGGAATCTTCACTTCCACCCGTCTTAATATCGGTGCATCGGCTTAAGCGTGCGGTATCGCCTCGTAATATATTCATTAGTACTGTTTCTGCGATATCGTCGGCGTTGTGTCCAGTGGCTATACTGTCAACTTCCAATAACTTGGCACCTCTATCGAGAGCCTGTCTCCTGAACACCCCACAAAATGTACAATTATTAGAGCGTCCGATTTTTGCCACAATTTTATCCATTGTCCAACCGTAAAGTTCTTCATATGACAAAATTTTCAGCGACATTCGATAGTCATCGCGATTTTGCTTTACAGTTTCCAAGCTGTCATCGCGGTAGCCCGTTATACCTTCGTCAATGGATAGTAAAACCAGATCAAGGCCATAGTGGTGGCGCTCGTTCAATAGTTTCAAACTGCAAAGGAAAGTTTCCAATTAAATGCCTAGATGTACTCAGTAATACATACACATGAGCCAATACTGTGGAATCTTTGCCTCCACTTGCAGCTACTGCCACCTTTTCACCATGTTTGAACAACTTACTGGACGTAATTGTGTGATGAATCTCGGCTTCAAAAGCAGCAAAAAAACATTCTTTGCACAAAGCATCCGATGTTTTAGGCCTCTGAAATAGTAGAAACAATCAGTGCGTTTTGCAATAGCAATATTTCTTTATTTTACCTTTAGTACGGCTTTATTTCCACAGTTGGATTTGCAAAATATTGGCATTTTTCTGGAAATTATTTAATTTTAAACACGTTTTATTTATTTACTTGCTTCTTCATTCTTGCAATTCAAACAACAGTGATAACAAAATTCCGACGTATTAAGCAGTGTTCACAGCGATGCGACACCGTAATCTAATTCAGCTTGAGAGACGAATCCAAATGGGATAATAACAATGTTCAGTCCTTTGTTTGACATGTTTAAAAAATACTTATACGCTTATACAAGCAAAACATGCAAACTTGATACTAGGTTTTGTACAAATTAACTCTTTTCAAATCTCCATTCGATGTTGAAAATCTCGTTCTCTCAAGATGTGAACACTCCTTTACCTTATGGAATATAGAATCAAAACGAAATGTAAAAAACATCCAAAGGTAAACAAGAAAGAATGAAGGGTATGAAAGATAATGTAATGAATATGAGAAAAAAGCGAAATGAGAAAATATTTTTGACATTGAACGTAATTTCGACTGAAAAAAACGACAATAAACATTTCCAACAAAGAAAAAAAGTCAAATTAGGAAAGTTGTGCCATTGAAACGAAGTGCCAAATATTAGAAATTTCTTCCATGTTAAAGTCAGAGTAATCGCACATATGTAAATATCTGGGTATCCAAATCAAATCATGGGAAACGCTGGCAGTTCTAGCATGCAACGGGAGCGTCAAAAGTCTAGTGACATCTCGACGCCCAACTCCCCGTTCCGTGAGTTACCCAGAGAGGGTGGTAATGCAATTTCGGGTTCTGCTGCAGCTGTAGTCAGTGGCCAAGCATTCACATTCGACAAAAAACGTGATTCTGTTTTGCATGGCGGCGGCTCGTCGCAAGAAGACGACGAAACAACATCCGAACCGTATTACACGAAACCCATCAAGGCGGCAGCAAACGAACTGAATCAATCTGCTGCCTCTGCCGTCGTCGACCCTGAGTTTAGTTCGACTGCACCGCGCAACCGCTCTGGTAGTATTGTAGAGGAAACAATTTCAAATCAAATGACGTCTAAACAGAAAGATTCCAACAGTAGTAATGAGAATGACGAGGACTGTCACAAGGAACAAGAAATCGGCGATGACTTGGATCCACAAGACCCAGCTTCTCGGAATCCGGCTTTGCCCACCGTATTGCGTTGGGACGGCGGTGGCCAAAATGTTTTGATCTCTGGTACATTTACCAAGTGGAAGCCTATTCCAATGGTACGGAGTCATGGCAATTTTGTATCAATTATTGACTTGCCTGAAGGAGATCATCAGTACAGATTTTGCGTCGACGGTGAATGGAAACATGATCCAAAGTTGGTAAGTTCGGAGTTTTAAGAAACTTGAACAATTGAAAAATCGATATCTTGGACACAAAGACAAAAAACAACGACATTTGTTTCTGTCATTCACATTCAACATTTGTTATTGTGCAATCAATTAACATGTCGACAAGAAAACACTTGACTTCTTTCTTACTTCTACAGTCGAATCTCAATAATATAAAATAGTTAATTAAAAAAATCGCCTAAATGAAACAGACAATATGATACAGTTTTTAGACATATTTTAAAAAAAGCGTTAAATTTATATTCAAAATAACATGAATAATCAACTCTTACACATAAAGGTGCCGAAATTAATGTCGTTTATGTTTTTAAACTTAACAAGAGAAAATTCTTAAAATATAGTGAAAATTAAAATAGCACAAGAGATGGAACTCAAATTATCGTTCAGATTGGTAATAATATTGAGTATTTCTGGAAATTCGGAGTCAAGATTATTATAGTTCACCGATGCAGATGAACTTCAAGAAAATTATGGCAAATAATAACCACAATCCGTAAAAAACTAAGAACGATTTTTATTTGTGAAGATGTTTAAAATTCAAATATTGTTTATAAATCAGTGGTTTTTATGACCATCGTTTTTTCTTCATACCAAAGCAAAAGTAAAACTGTATGTAAATCAGTGTATTTAGAATGTATCCACGGTAGTCCATCTGAAATTGCTGTAGAGTTTTCAGTGAAAAGTACATCTGCATTTAGCCATCGACCGGTACCGTTCAACAATTCGAATTATTTTGTTATTATCCATCTGTCATTTCGGTGTTCTTTGTCAACTAAGGCTTTTTAATATGGAGTGTCTGGTCCAGTTGACCAATGTGTCCAGCTATCCCCTGGCTCTATTTTGATTCGCTTCATGTATAATGCTTATACAGCTCAAGATTCGATTGACGCATATTACTTATTTCCTTTAACATTCCATGAAGGAAGGTACGGGGGAACTTCTCTCAAGTCAGTGAGCTGGGGACGTTGAAGGTTCTACAAAAAAAACTTCTGTTTAAACCGGCTAATGACTTTTCTAGAGATTTTTTACATAGCTTAAAGGTTGTTTTTTCATGCCAGTGTACGCCCGGGGTTTGTTGTTTGACAGTCGCCCACACTATATATTTTCCAAAGGCTCTTTCACACTCCAATACATCAAGCACTGCTTCATCTCCCACATGTATAAATTACCCATGAATCTTTTGTATTTTACAGTGTGAATATCGTTCATGGATACAGATGGAACATTGAGCTGTATACCTAGCCTTCTTTACTAGGTTTACATTTTTACATTGCTAACCTCCACTCGATGACAGTATGTTATGCATTTATTTGTAAAGATTGGTTTATTGGTTTGGCCTAAATCCACAATATTACGGACTGATCAATGTTGCGGTGTATTACTGCAATCACGATTTTGTCTGTTTTTTTGCGAAACGGACATAGTACGCTGAGGTTCCAATCATGGAAGCACTGCCTTTATTCATATTGTGCATAGTAGGTAGTTATGCACATTGTCAGCTCATCTCTATCGACTCTGAATGTTTTTTTGTCGGACACTGTGGCCCTATTATTCTTAAACCAATTAAATAAGGCTTGAAGTAGACTTAACTATGACTATGAGTGGAAACAGTCTGCATTCTGTGTCTTAAGTACAGCTAATAAAATAATTGGGTAATATCAGTCAGCAATTGGAATGCATAAAGGAAAGGACCAGCATTACATGCTTTGAACACAAAACGTTATTTGGTAGATACGGTTTTGATTACAATCGCGACATTATAAATAGTAACGATGCTGGTGCGGTTTCCAGAATATTTAAAATTTTTTAATTTAATTTAGTTTATTGTTCAGCGTAATGATTTTACAAATGCCGTTACAAACTAAAGAGTTTAGGAAATTTAATATCCTTTTCTACTTTGTAGTTTAAATTTAATGTGTGATATTTTGAATGCTACTATGTTGCGTAGTATATATTTACAGAGGAAGGAAAAACTTAACAAAACCTATTAAATCGATTTTTATAAAATAGTCTTAAAAGGGTAAAATTACACTGATATTATATCATTGATATGTGAGTATTGGGAATTTTGACATCGACTATTAAAGTTTGTTGTTGTTTATTAATTATAACGTACACAAGCTCAACGCCAGCAAGCCTAGCGTGGAGTAAAGCCATGGTAACTTCAGTATCAGCTTCAGTAGTATCTTTTGCGCTATTTGTAGTTCTTTGAAGTGACAGCATGCCATTGTTGACCATACCGGTGCACAGTAGAACATTATAGGAAGACATTTTTTTTTTTTTAAATTAACATTTTGTTTGCAAGTTTTAGGCTCGAGTTTCTGTTTATAAGATAAGGTACGTGGTCTTTAAAAGTTAATCTGGAATCCAAGATAACACCCAAATAGTTAACATTTTCTCCCATTCAATAACGTGATTCATAAACCGAAGAGGGACTTGCGGAACGTAACAGGATTTCCTTTTCCTCGTGAAATTTAAAATTTTAACTGTATAATAATGTTATCAACAGTTTTGCCAGCTAATCATGTCACACGTTCACCTAACCATACATGACATTCTACAGGATCAGGTTTTGAGAATTTCTCAAGTATTTGGGAAATTATTACAAATTTTGTTTCACATAATGTGGTCATTATGAGCAATTTAAATACAGTAAATCTGAAGCTGTGGCCATTTATGTTTAGCAGGGTCGTCCTTGTTGTTTGGAAGCAAGAAGTATCCTCAGTGACATATAGCTCTAATACCTCTAGGAACATTTTTCCAGTATTTTTTCTATCATTCACTAATGACTTGATTCACTTTATTAATAAGTATCTTTTACCTATGTCTGCTGACGATGTGAAAATATTTCCATTGTACTAGCATAGATGTATATCACAAGCTGCAGATATAATTTTATTTACAAGGAACTACACTTAAATAATCTAAAGTTGCTATATTCCTAGAATGTTCGCTCCTGAGTTTAAATTATGGGGCTCTGAGCTTATAGCTTTATATTCCGTTGTTTATAATAAATATTAAATAAATAAATAATGGTAATCGTATTATTACTGTGGTAAATAAAGCATTTGACGTATATAAAGAAACAGTTTTTTCTTTACTTATCACAGCAATTTTGTTTATGGTTCCCAACACTATCATTATGTTATCTAAATAATTTGTTGTTTTGTTGTTGTACTATAAATAACTTACGAAGTAACAATATGTGCCTAAGAAATCGTCTTACAATAGTACTTTTAACGTGAAATCTGTTGACATAAAATGTTATTCAAATTGTAATAACTTTAGGGAGACAAAACTCGGTCAATAACGATTTTGGAGCAACACAGAATAAAATGTCTTTTTTCGGACTGCATACCGAAATCGCCTCGTTCCTAACCTGTGTTACCGATGGGAATTTTGAACAAGTCACACAAAATGACGTTTTTTAAACAAAAGTAGCACAGAAAAGTCGTTTTGTCAACAACAAAAATTTTACTTATTTAACGTTTATTATTTAAATAAACCACAACTAAAAAAATCTAAAAAATTAACAATTCAAACAATAGTTTTGGTAAAAAAAAGTCGCACATAAAGTAGCAGGGCGTCAAAAAATTAGCAAATTTCAACTTTAGTCGCACATCGGTAACACTGGTATAAGAACCGAACAACGCTTACACAAACAAAACATACAAACTTGATACTAGGTTTTGTACAAATTAATTCTTTACAAATCTCCTTTCGACATTCTCACAAGATGTGAACACTCCTTTAACTTATGGAATATAGAATCAAAACGAAATGTAAAAAACATCCAAAGGTAAACAAGAAAGAATGAAGGGTATGAAAGATAATGTAATGAATATGAGAAAAAAGCGAAATGAGAAAATATTTTTGACATTGAACGTAATTTCGACTGAAAAAAACGACAATAAACATTTCCAACAAAGAAAAAAAGTCAAATTAGGAAAGTTGTGCCATTGAAACGAAGTGCCAAATATTAGAAATTTCTTCCATGTTAAAGTCAGAGTAATCGCACATATGTAAATATCTGGGTATCCAAATCAAATCATGGGAAACGCTGGCAGTTCTAGCATGCAACGGGAGCGTCAAAAGTCTAGTGACATCTCGACGCCCAACTCCCCGTTCCGTGAGTTACCCAGAGAGGGTGGTAATGCAATTTCGGGTTCTGCTGCAGCTGTAGTCAGTGGCCAAGCATTCACATTCGACAAAAAACGTGATTCTGTTTTGCATGGCGGCGGCTCGTCTCAAGAAGACGACGAAACAACATCCGAACCGTATTACACGAAACCCATCAAGGCGGCAGCAAACGAACTGAATCAATCTGCTGCCTCTGCCGTCGTCGACCCTGAGTTTAGTTCGACTGCACCGCGCAACCGCTCTGGTAGTATTGTAGAGGAAACAATTTCAAATCAAATGACGTCTAAACAGAAAGATTCCAACAGTAGTAATGAGAATGACGAGGACTGTCACAAGGAACAAGAAATCGGCGATGACTTGGATCCACAAGACCCAGCTTCTCGGAATCCGGCTTTGCCCACCGTATTGCGTTGGGACGGCGGTGGCCAAAATGTTTTGATCTCTGGTACATTTACCAAGTGGAAGCCTATTCCAATGGTACGGAGTCATGGCAATTTTGTATCAATTATTGACTTGCCTGAAGGAGATCATCAGTACAGATTTTGCGTCGACGGTGAATGGAAACATGATCCAAAGTTGGTAAGTTCGGAGTTTTAAGAAACTTGAACAATTGACAAATCGATATCTTGGACACAAAGGCAAAAAAACAAAATTTTTTGTTGTGCAATCAAATAACATGTCGAATTCACATTTTGCTATCTTCTAACTGAACGGTGATTTTGTTACATTTAAAAAACATTTGAACCTTAACATTGTTAACAACAACTAAACGTAGTATTTATTATCTGCTCACAATACAATGTTCGCAACTATTTTTAAATTCGACTGTTTAATCTATCATTTTGTTGGTAACTTTTTTATATGCGAACAAGATATTTCCTATTGCGTTCAATGTATGCTAGGTTACCACTGACTTCTTCACAATGCTATAAGTCCACTGGTTTTGTCTTCCAATGCCCCCATTATATTTTTATGGAATGGATTTGTGGAAAATATGTAGCATTCAAGCATGTAGCTGAAATGTAACACTCATTATGACGTCATGAATTACTCAAAGAAAACATAAAGAGTGTAGATCAAAAGGTAGAAAACAAGTACATACAAAGTTTTGATATATTTTAGAGTTCATCTATTATATTCTTTTTGTGGAGCCTTAGGCCAGGACTAAGCAATTTTCAATTGCTGGATCTCGGACATCATAGGAAGTAGAAATACATTTAAATCCATTTTTAACCAGATGAAGAGTAGTACTATAATAGTGGATGATACATGTATGTATATATACATCATATCATATATATCTATTCACCGATTAAAAACCATTTCAAAGGGGTTAGAAATATGTTATATCAAAGGTAATGACTGCTACAATGTATTGAGGTCTTGTACATGACAGTCCAGACTTTTAAAAACAGTTAATTGGTGTCTATCCTATGCACTCCGCTATATGTGTCTCGCAAACGGAATGTCAAACTTAATAATGGAAATTTAAGACACTGGTGAATGTTTTATCAAAATTAAAAAAACGTTCTATCCATTTTTTGGTAAACATAACAGACCCGATTTACTCGATGTCTTTCAACCCAGACTGAGAAGGCACGTCTTTCAACGATTGCTGACGAAGAGGGTAGAGAAACGAACAAAATAGTTACGAAATGGGATTTCAAAACCATATGTCAAGAAAACCCAGTTGTGTAAATGGGTATATATTTAGAATTATCCGAAATTGTTTTTCAAGGCAAACAAGTTTTAAGCAAGTTATGTTAAATCTGGAGTTTGCAGACTTGGTCGTCTGCCCTATACATAGTCTATGTATGTAAGGTTTTTCCTAAGAGAAATTCTTTAAACAAAATAAAATTAATAAATTACAAATTCTGTTCTACAATTATTCTCCTTAAATCTTTTTCTATTTCACTCATATTTGATACCATTTTGCAGAAAAGTATTGAAGGGGACACAGGAGAAACTACAAACTTGGTATCTGTTCGCCAGTCAGACTTTGAAGTATTTCAAGCTTTAGCCAAAGACAGTGAAAATGCTGTAAACAATGCTGATAAAGAATACTCCCAGGATGTACCACAAACCAAGCCATGGGAAAAAGTATCTGGTCCGCCGACATTGCCGCCCCATTTGTTGCAGGTTATCCTGAATAAAGACACACCTCTGTCGGTATGTATGCCACTATAACTATGTATCGATTCTTTTTTAAATATTATCTCTCTTCTTACTTAGTGCGAGCCTACATTATTGCCAGAACCAAATCATGTTATGTTGAACCATTTGTATGCACTGTCCATTAAAGACGGTGTCATGGTTCTCAGTGCTACCCATCGCTATCGCAAGAAATACGTTACTACCTTGTTGTACAAACCCATATAAAGAACGGCGTACGTCGAACTGGAAAGGGAAGACCTGATGATGATGATGTTTCAATTTAAAATATATACCCACATACTATATTCAACCAATTCATATTTTCATATACATAATCTTTAATGTAAGTAACTTGCAGACATCAAAATGCAACTAAATGACCTTTAATTTATTACACTTTTGGCTTTTGTTATATTTTGTTGGTTACTAAAACAAACTTTGGTGTACATCTTGTGTTAACAATAAAAAAAATATAAATATAAATAAAAAAATATAAAAAGTAAAACTCGAATTTCGTTTGAATTGATATTTATAGATCTATATTTGATTTTACTATTCGTTCATATGTAGGTAATTGTTAAATACATTATTTATTGTTTTCCGTCATTTATTTCAATAATTCTGTATAATAATAATAATCGATTATTTGTTAAATTTATTTCATGTTAAAATCTATATTATTTTCATTAGCAGAAATTTAAAAATACTGAGTTTTGTTATAATTTGTTTTTTGTTTAAAGCCTTGTTTGATCACAAATTATGTGTTGTAATAAAGATATGTGCTTAAATGAATATTAGAAACTAATTGAATTGTCTTAAAAACCGCGCGAATTACACCTTATTTCTTAGAATATTTTGAGTTAAAACATTTGAAATAGGTACATCTGGTAGTTCTTACTTGTATACTCTAATTGAACAGAATCGATTTAGTTTAATTGATTGAATTATCAATAATATTTAGCGCTAGCGCTGTGAATATACGAGTATTTGGTAGTTTTTATATTTTTGGTTTGTATGCCACACACAGGGGCTCATTCGTTATTTACGTTACTAATTTTTTTTTAAAATCCAAGCAAGAAAACAGACTTAAGGGGAACTGCAATTGCAATTGTTGTCGATGTTTTGTCAATTAAAAATTCTTATTCTTACGTCGCTCTTTCTACTACGATTTAGTTAAAGTTTAAACGAAATTATTCGATAAAGTGTTCACACTACGTTTTTGTTCTGCCGTACGCCAGCCACACAAGAAAATAACAAAAAATATAAACACCATGAAATAACAAACATTAGGTAACACGAATAAAACAACAAAAGGAGGTGGCTGAGACTTCTAATTAAGCTTGGTCTTCTAACTACATTTCCTTGTACAACATCTCCTCCAATTGTTCGCTATTCAAAAATGATGAAGAAATTTTCATTTCAACCTTTTGCGCCACAATGTCGACTTCCTTGTCATCTATGGGGTTTATATCTTTCATTGTTTTGAACCCTTCATACATTTTGTCTGTTACGTCTTGAAATTCTTGGCTTTTATCAGACAGTGCATTAATAAAAAATTCAGCAAATAATCGGCTCATATATTGTTCCTTTGACGATGGCCACCATCCCTCGAGGAAACCAATATGACCGCCCCTGTGTTAAAATAATGAAATTTATTAAATTACAAGTTAATAAATGAGGCACAAGGCTCTTGTATTTTCTTGGCAAATCAGTGATTTGTATCGCGATTTCTGATGGGAGTTGTCTTTGGCTGGAGCCTTATCTAACAGATTACAGTCTAGAAATCGCCATACATACAGAGGAATTTAGACAAGAAAAAACAATTCTAAAAATTACCTGGCAGTAACAACAATGGCCACATGTGAACATTCCTCGGCTGCTTTAATGGGTATAGCTTCCAGAGGCTGAAACGGATCATCGGCTGCACTCAGGCACAACGTGGGCACGGTAATCTTGTGAAGTTTATCATGTAATGTTGCATCCGTATAGTAGTCATCCACATGAGCGTACCCAAATTGTTTGGATGTAAATAAGGCATCGAATTCTTTAATGGTTTTACACTAAGGAAGGAAAGGCGAATATTAACTGAATTAAAGCAAAAACACGTAAAGGGTATCCTTCGTACCATTAAAATCTTATCCATATCAACATCAGTGTGTTTGAAAATTTCACAGCTTTTCAAAGTATTACAAAGACTATTGGTCAAATGTCTTCCTAGTAGATTATTTAGTATGGGCTTTTCTATGCTAGCCGTACCTAAGGACATTTCCGTTCAAAGAAACACAAATTATTAAAAAAAAAATGATGAATAAAACGAAAATAAAAATTGTATACCTTTATGAACATCCCAAGGCACTGATATTATTTTAGCAGCTCCCAGATACGAGCGAGCTTCTTCACTTTTACGAACCAAGTAGTTGCCTACGAAACCAGATTATTAGTCTTAAGTTTCACTGGGAAGGAAATGTACATTACCTAATATTAAACCACCCATTGATATTCCAGTAGCACCAAGTTTATCTTTAGGTACAATCTTTGCAACATGTTTTACCACTTCCGACAGGTCTTCGCAATTTGAAGCACAGTACAGACGTGGTGTCTTCAGTTCGATTCCTCCCAAACCACGATTGTTGAAAACGACTACACGCAGCCCCACCTGATTGGCTGCTACCACCAAACATTTTATATATTCTGCCTGAGATTCTCCCGTTAAACCGGGTAATATTATGACACACGAGCTGTCTTCTGGGCAGCCTTCCTCCATCCAATCTAAGGCCACTTCACCACCATCGAGAAGAGTTAAAATTTCTCTGAAAAAAAGATGATAAAAGTATGTATGACTTTTTTTTAAAATTGTGTCACTTTTCGCTCGAATTTCGTTACATTTGTTTTGAATTAATGTTTCCCAAAAAACGGGTAGAAAATCTTAAACTACTAGAAAACTTAAAACAAAAAAACAACATTTTAAGAGGCTTGAATAAATTGATTGATATAGCCTGGAATTAGCTTAACTTCGGCGTTAAGAGTGGACAACGTCTTTCTGAAAAAGTGAATTTAAATCTCTGCCTCTATGTTAACAAGCAGAACTGCTTGGATCGAGAAACCAGCACGTGATTATGGAGAAACAATTGAAGAGATAAATATTTTTTCTTCAAAAATGCTGTTGGAAACGCCAACGATGAGCACCACAGAGGCATGATAAACAACAATCTTTGTCTTCACCATGATAGTCCACGCGACTATCGATCTTTTGAGCACCCAGTTCGGTTATCAGTCGTCTCGGCAATGGCAATTGGCCCATGAAGGTCCGATGTTATGCGAAGAAACCATGAGTCAGACCCTTAAGGCATTCGTAAACGAGAATATGACAACGTAATCAAGGTCTTGGAAATTTTGATTGATAGGATGCGATAGTGCAAAGCCAGCCGAGGCAGTCATATCAATGACTTTTTAATATCAAAATTCGTGAATGTAAATAAAAGGAAAAGTAATTCATCGTTTATAATTATCTATACCTCATTTTAATATATGGGACATTGTGATAAACTACTGAAAGCAAAATAATTAACATTTTAAAAATTAGGAAAAAAATTCCAAAAAATAATTGTTCGACTTCAATTTGTTTGTTAAGCTGAAACTGTAACATTCAGCTTGAAAATAATTTTTTAAAATTTATATGAACAAAATCGGACAGTCGTTTACGAGTTATGACAATTTAGGTCTCGAAATAATTACATTTAAATTTTCTTTTTTTACTTAGGAGACCAGAGTGCATCTGAATTGTATAGTGGTTAAGAATTACAAATTTGTGTATCAGAGTAGTAGACAACATACCTTCGATAGTTTATGTTTGGTATTATCTGAGATCTAATAATACTGGCAAATACGGTTTGCGCCCGGCTTTCGAAACACCAAAACGTTGGCCAATACTTCATTTCCAGCGTTGGTATGTGACGGTATAAAAACGTTTTAAAAGGCCCATCGGAGCATGCCAAAATCGGACGCTGAAAATAAATATGAACAATCGAACTACGAAATGTCTCTATATTACAATTGATTATCACACAACTTCTTACCTGAACTACTTGTATTAAATAATAAATTATGTAACCTAATATTGCAAATGCCCATAAATGTAGACGTGGTATATTTGATAAATATAAAACTACAGAGTACAACATTTTCGTCTTCCTTTCGAACGCAACAATTAGAACTCCTGTCCGATCGGCTATCTGCAAACGAGAAAACACGATTTTTTTTATTAAGAATAGAAAATAAAAGCTAAGTTCAATATTTCTTTGCATACATGATCAATTGTAAGTCTGTCCAAGCAAAAAAAATATAATCCCTGTAGTTTACTACTAAAAAAAATCTGTATATACTGTATCTGTTAATGCATCTTTTGTGAATTAAATGTTTGGTACTGAGTTGAGTATATACAATACACCCTACAGTCTGACGTTTCCTTATTATAGAAAATTACATTGATATTTTAGTTGTCTAGAAAATTAGTCAAAATTTGGAAATTACATTTTTATAACATAATTTACAGAAAATCTAAATATTTCATCGAAATAATTTGGAAATTCATATCCAAATTTAATTTGTATGTGCAAAATGTGCCATCTACATATTTGTTGTTTTAAAAAATCTATCCGATTCTAAATAAGTAGGATGTGAATTTGAGTTATAAACGGTGATTTTTTTTACTATTTGGTTTCAATTTTAAATTGTTGACATTGGACTTTAATCCAAAACCTTAAATCCTTAGAGCGCCTAGTCACACTTTATTTAAAAAAGGATTTCGTAGTGGCACTGAACTGTAATTGTAAACAACAATGGGACGACATAGCAGAATTGTGACAGAAGATAAGGAGATCGAATTTATTTGGTGAATTATAAAAACACAACATTTATTAAAAAGTTTGGCGAAACCTAAAGGTAAAATGAAAATAGTCGCCAACAGACAAACAGAATATAATGTCACCGGTGGCGGAAGATTCAACCAATTTGCACTCAGCCCGCTGAAGGAAGTTGTGGCTAATCCTCTACAGGTTCAGAAACAGCTAAACCCGTAGAGAGACACATTCTCCTTTCTAAGGCATCCAGAGTCTTTAGTTTTTTTTTTCAAACTAACGAAACAAAGTCAACATCGTCTCTTATTGATTAATGGATTCTCAGATTTGTATGAAAACATCTTTCCTGTTTCCATAAAACGAATTTGTGGGTTCGTTAGAAATCGTCAATATCGGAAGCGTTATAAAATGGGTTTCAGATAGTATTCAATTCTGCTTTTCAGATATATGTTAGATATGGACATATAGAACACAATCCCAAAAGAACAAACTCACATTACTGATAAAAAAAACATTTTATTGCGCCTTCAATTTGGACAATTTGTAACGAAAGAACAAATTCGTTTTATGGAAACAGACAGTAAGTCTAAGATAAATATTTTGGAAGTGGAGACTGCGTACATGGTTTTCGTTAATTTGACGTCATATAGCTCATTTTCTTCAATAGTGTTACAATTCAAAATGCACTTTTTATTTTTTTGCTCAAGAAAATGTTGTAAATTTCTAATATATACATGACTTGTGTTCTGCCTGTGTATTATACAAATGTATGTCCGGCTTCTAGTTTATTCGGAAATCCTAGAGTTTTGTCCTACATTTGCTAAGTAAGACGCAGTTGCGAATTTTAAATGATTCTCTTGAAAAAATCGTGTTTTGAGTTATGACACTATTGAAGTAATTGAGCGATATGTAGTTTTCGAGTCATTAGAGAAACCGTTCATCGGCCTGGTTATAATTTTCCGACTAGATTTGTTTTACTCTCGTATAATTTGTTTTAAGACATACTTAGTGGCTATATGTCGTGTTTTATGCATCCAGATAAGAATTCCAGTATTTTTTTATATGGAGATTCAAATCTTCAAACATTAAACAGGATAAAAACCATGCAAAACAAAACAGGCCTACTAAATGGGAAAATCCCCTTTTTCTTAGGCAAAATTTCAAGTAATTTTATTTTCACAGATTACCTGTAGGTCATTCTATGGTCGACCAACTGAAATTTGGAATTCTTGTTTCTGCGCACAAATGACTCAAAGTCTGATAATGCAAATTAATTGCTCATATTTATACAGACATGCTGAATAAGCGGCAAGTGGTTATTCAATATAGAACTAAGGATGGGTGGGTGGAACAAGTGTAGTTAATTATTTTTTTTTAGTTTTGCAACTACCATTTTTGCGAATATTAATATTGGATGAGTGCACTCATTATAACAGTGTAAGCTTATCATTTGTGTCCAATTCTTTCAGGTTTTTCTGAATGATTCAATACTTAGCTACTGGCATTATCTTCTTTATATACATACATGCACATACAGGCTATGAACAATATTCCACTGGCGGAATAGAAACGGCCTTCTCGAAGCAGGCCTCCAATCAAGGGCGCACTAGATAGAGAAAGTTCTTTCACGTTCAAGTTTCTTTTTCAGTAGTGTATCATTTATTTTAACATAGTATTTGTTTATTTCGTTTTTATAAAGTATACAATTTACTAAACAAATTTCAGTTCCACCTTACACCTGTATAGATATTGGTCAAACATTGGTGTTTGACGAACATATTTGATAGTGTAAGGTGCAGTTTGAGAGACGAATATCAAAACTACTTTGATATTTTTATGTTTTCATGTCACACGTATTTGAAGGTGTAGGATGGGCTTTACTCGAGAACCTTATACAAATAATTAAAATCTACTGCGAACATGATGGACCTGTGAAAACAATGTTTCGTATTATTTCAGCATATGCACTCTGATAATAAAAATAAAGGATTAACACATTTTTTGGAAATTCAGTTAAAAAGTCAATATGGTAATGTTCCATAATTCGCCATAAGACTTTAAATTGAACAATAAAATTCCAATTCTAATCGGGTCTAATCTGTTGTCTAGATGTGCATTGCTGACCGGGTAATTTTCTATTGTACCCATTAAAACGACTTCTCGTAGACCGCCTCTCAATATCAGGGAAAACTTTTATAGGCCCTGCAATCCGCCGCTGGGATATTATACACATGAATACTAGTGTTTTTAGGTACACAATATAAATGTAAAAAAAAGCTGATTTAAAACATTTCGAATGTCTGTCTTTTTTTTTATAGTTACGTACTTTCCGACGAGGCCGTCTAGATTGCAATATTTTGTTTACGATTTTAATGTCTATCAAAGTTCAGTAAACGTTTTACTAATATACATATAATATACATACATATGTATATATATAAACATTATTTAAAGTGTTAAGTAATTATCAGAAGTTTGATTAAACTATAATAATTTGCCATAACTTTGGACTTTACACACTGTTCGTCATCAAGTTCTCTGCGTGAATTTCAAAATTGTTGTCTATTTTTAGATTTGTGAATAATTTTTTAAACAGAAAATAAATAAGTTATTACATTTGTGTATTTGTAAAAAATTTACTTTCTCACATAAATACTTACCCCGTATTCATAAAAAAATGAAAAACCTTTGTTAAGAAAAATGCGTTTCTTTTTCACATTTTTATGAATACGGGGGTCAACCTTCACTGTTTATTCCACTATTCTAACAAAAAAAGTGGCACAAATCCAGTAATTGATGGATTTACATTATGAAAACAATGTGAAAACTATGAAGCTGGAGCATGTGAAAGCTTGAAGTGTGTCCTTCACAATAATTTTTGGAATATCTAGTAATCCATGTGTATGAATGTAGTTTGAAGCACTTTAGACTCGTAGGTCTGAGAATAGGACGATAACATTTGTCAGTCTACGGCCAAAAAACGAGTTCATTAGCTAATAGGCGTTAATATTGTATTAAAAGCGGATGCAAATTCTTTCTTTCAATTTGTATTGGATAAAGGCGAACTTAATTACTTGTTTAATTATATTTAACCTAGTTATTCAGCCTTCCGTGACGGACAACATTTATTTAATAACAACAATATTACAACTTGACAACAAATATTAATTGTATTGATTTTTCATTAAAACTACTTGTCTATACACGTTTCAATGCAAACAAAATAATCCACTCATCTTTAATGGGGAATTGCAATAATGGAACGTTTTGGAAAAATTAAATAGTAAATCTAAAAAAAAACGAATACGTACGTTTAACAAACCCAAAGACAAAGCAACCACACAAACAAAATTAAACTAATAAAAGGCAGACCGTAACATAAGAGAATGGCTCAAATCTGTTAGAGTGTTATTGTACTCACGTGGAAACACACAGTCTGCAAAACTATTTAATTAAATTAAAAAAAAAAATACGCCAGGTCAGAGATACATGTGATACACACAGTATTTACATATATTTACTACTACAATAATTAATATTTCTGTGAACTTGTGTTTATTTCACTCTTGCTCTCTTTAAGTCGACCACCCTCGCCCTCTTCCTCTCTCTCTCTCTCTATTGTAATGAAAGTTATTTCTTTTTTAGTCTGTACAATTATTTGTTTTATTTAACACTGCCTACTTTTAGGTTACAAGCACAGCGTAAAATCAATGCCTACTTTTGTGGGTTTCACAATGGAATAGAACAGTAATTTATGAATACTAAATATACACCTCAGCACTACCACGTTGCTACAACTTATAAATGTAATATATGCGTATATATGTTGGAGTTTATCTGCATTTTTTTTTATCTAAAACCCACCCCCTTGCCCCTTTGCTACATTTTTCTTTTAGAGGTTTCCTCATTCGTTTTGTCGTTTACAAAAAAAAAAAATCATACCCAAATTGAATTGCGTGACACCAAAACTGGAACTTAACGAAAATAATGTGCTACTTTCGGAAAGGTTGACTGACTGGCTGGTGTTGGCTGGCTGGTTGATTAAAGTATTATATTGACAGGAAAATAGAGGTTTTACGTTTTCAATTACACAATTATTACATAAGATTTTAATCACTTCGTTGTGTATACGAGACATGTAAAAATTCGGAAACACTTTTTTCGCCGATACATTTAATTGCTTTTTATATAACTAGTGTAATTCTTAAAAAAAACAGAAACTGAAACAAGTGCTTCAATATCCAATTCGATCAATTGAATTTGCTTTCTGTTCGTTGAAACAAGTGCTGTTCAGTTCCACTACACTTAACAACTGAAAAACATATTTACCTTTATTTTCAGACGAGTGCTTCAAATGGGTTTTTGTTTAAGAGCATGCCAGGTATTCGCTTTGTTTCTCTTAATTTCAGTGTTTGTGCAACCGGCTTTTGACACTCATTCGCTACAATGTGAGTACCAACAAATACGTTTAGTTGTATGTATTGTGTTTGATGGTGGTGGTGGTGTTCGCTGCTGGCTTTGGTATTCACGTGCTTTGGCTTTGGCACGTTTCCGAAGGCTTTCAATGCCAAAGAACATGATGACATAGTTTTAGGTTATTTAGAGAGTGTAAGAGAATATCACATTTCTCTTTGTAATTTTAACCCATTTTCGAGGACACAGGACGATTTGCTGTGACATTTCTCACAATCACAGCCTTGTTCTTATTGTTAACGGAATTCATGTATGTATTCTGGAACGATAGTCTTAAATTCAAATTATAGGGAATTCTACAATATGAAATACGATAAATAATATAAACGCGAATTTTACGTTTACGACAACTATCAAAGACAGTATCGGTTAGGTAAATTGGCTGTCATACATGAGAACCGGACCATTGCAATACCACGGGATGTCCTGAGGCAGCTACACTGTAAAAACAACGAGAGACCAGTATGGGTTAAGGGATGTTGAGCTACGTTACCCACAAATGTATATGGTGATTGACCTCCCCCTTGTCCAACAACTTCTGTAGAAATATTTGGTCGAGATATGAAGTCTGATTACGTGTCCGCCTATCAGAAGTGTCATATAATGACGGATAAGAATATAATGATAGCTACACCGAATGTGGTATTCATTACAGTACGTTCATCTCACCGAGATCTTCGGATCTAAGTTGGTAGGCGCGAGTTCCAGGTCCTATGGAACATGTGATGTTGCCCTAATTGTGGATAGCTCATCCGCTCGGGAAGGATGTGTGTGTATTAGTAGGATACCTTATATACCTAGATATCTCGTAAAGAAATTTTCGGTTTTATAATTAACTGACCGTCAAAAAACTTGTAACAGGATGGAATTATCAATAAGGGACTCATAACATGTAAGAGGCATAGAGATACGATTTTGTACATATATGTATTTACTGCTAGTACACTCTTAAATGGCCGTCATGTTCACACGTAAAAAAAAACATTTTAATATTTTGTAAAATTTTAAAGATCCCCAGGTCCAAGTGACCGAAAGACAGGCCCAAATGAACGAGAATTTTCTCAAGAATCTTAATTGATCATATAAGCTTGATGTAGAGTACATACTCTTAAACAAAACCTAATTTTAATTTAAAGCAAGGAATCATGAACAGAATTTGCATTTCAGGTACATCACATTTTAATTCGGTCAAAGCCTTTGGGTATGCTTGAGTTTCGTGCTGATCAAATCAAATTCATAATAGCTGGTTGATTCACTTTGTTTATTGTCAAACAGTTTCTACCACGTTTTCATATATCGGTGTCATTACTGCTAACGAAATCGTCCCAAATGTAATCCAGGATACATACGGTTCAGTATAAAATCAATCACCATTGTTAGGGCTGAATTTGTATTATTTCCCTTACCATTCCATGAAGATACAGTGAGCTGAGCACGATATAACTTGTATATTTACTGACCGGAACGTAGTCTTTAAAGCCATCCCTTTCTAAAGAATCCTTACATGACTTTGAGATTAATCTCGCCGGCATTTACAAGGCTGTAAATGACTGCTGTAAAAAATTTGTAAAGGTTCTTACCAGAATACCAACATGGGTTTGTTATCGCACACACTGCCCAACTCAACCCACCTCGACAGCTTATGTTTCGAATATATTTGAAGTGATAATTTCTAGTTCCTTGGTCGGTTATAGTCAATTCGGGAAGTAGATTGCGCCACCTGAAATGTAAAAGGTCCAATCATCATTTCATAATCAAAAATACACAGGAGGAACAAACAACAAAACTAAAATGGAAAAAATAGTGGTTTAAAAAAGATACCGCTGACCGTACAACAGCCCTTTCCAACAAATATTTTATTTTGTAACTTTTTACACGGATGGCGAAAACGACCAAAAAGTCAACTCCGTTATCGAATCGTTTTTTTGTTGTTGCAATTTTCCGTAGTACCATTTGGGCAGCCGTGGTGTGGAAGGTAGAGTGTGCGACTATAACACAGAATCCTAGGTTGGAAACCGGGTAAGACCATCAAAACACTTTTCATCTGCTGTTTCCACTTCGCAAAGGCTGGCGTCTTAAGATGTTGTGAGTCGGCTTTAAACAGTACAAACTCAGACGAGGCCGCTCGTAAATTCAATCCCATATTTTTGAAACTTCTCGTGTTGGTCCGACTGTATGGTTTAATTCTACTATCCAGGGCTTTGATAAATGAGACTAACCATTCGTTCTTTATAATATATATTTTAAGGTACAAGTTTCAGTTTATTTCTCTAGGTAAATAAAAATTGATGATGTAATTATGTACATTGTTGTTGTTCGTTATATATTCCTTATTTCCATCAATAAAAATTTGTCAACGGTATTAACCAAAAAAAAATATGTTGTATGATCTTTATACGGGGGACGCCTTAGTCAATTTTTGAATCAAAATATACAGACAATTAATTTTATGTTCAAATTGGAAAGGCTGGAAAATCCAATCGCTAAGTTGTTATTTTCAATGTTTTTCGTAAGTATCGATAAATAGTGGAGCGTCTAGTCAATAGAATAGAAAAAAATCATATATAATTAAGACTTACAATTAAGAGTAATGGATATGAAAAATTCTCATGATGAGAGGGCATATATGAGGGTGGATGATAAAGCGACTTACTACTAATAAACTTTAGAATAGACAAATACAGATATATAAAACAATAAAGCCTAGTACTATTACAATGGTAAGAAATGAGATTGTGCTGTTGGACGAAAATTATTTTAGAAGTCGGCATCCAATGTGAATACGTTGTCTAAACGATTGGCTGTTACACCCCATTTCTGATATTCGCCGACTTTTCTTTCGAAGAAGTTAGTTTTGCCATCCAAAGAAATCATTTCCATAAATGCGAAGGGATTTTTAGTATTGTACAGCTGAGGAGACAGGGATATAGAGAGGAGGAATATAACATTATTCATATTAAGGATAAATCTTATCAACAGAGACATACCTTGCCCACATCCAATTCCACCAAGAGACGATCAGCAACAAATTCAATGTATTCGGACATAAGATCACAATTCATGCCAATTAAATTAACAGGCAAGGCGTCAGTTAAGAACTCTTGCTCAATTTTCACAGCTTCCGATATGATTTCAATGATGCGTTCCTTGCTGGGTTTTTGAACCAGATACTTGAACATCAATACCGCAAAGTCACAGTGTAAGCCTTCGTCACGTGAGATAAGTTCGTTGGAAAAGGTTAGGCCGGGCATCAGACCACGTTTCTTCAACCAGAAAATGGAAGCAAAACTGCCACTGAAGAATATACCCTCGACAGCAGCAAATGCAATTATGCGTTCACCGAAATTGGCCGATTGCGATGATATCCAGGACATGGCCCAGTCAGCCTTTTTCTTAATGGCCGGCATTGTTTCAATGGCATTAAATAAATAATCGCGTTGGTCACGATCTTTGATGTAGGTGTCAATAAGTATGCTGTACATTTCAGAGTGCACATTTTCCATGGCAATCTGGAAACCATAGAAACAACGTGCTTCGGTAACTTGAACCTCCTGAGAGAAACGCTCAACAAGATTCTCATTGACAATGCCATCAGAAGCGGCGAAGAAGGCTAAGACATGAGAAACGAAATGACGCTCATTGTCGGTGAGTTTTTCCCAGTCGGTCATGTCTTTCGATAGATCCACTTCCTCAACAGTCCAAAATGATGCTTCGGCCTGAAAAAAATACATTTACATTTTACAGAATGTAACTTCTTATGAACTTAAGTAATGGGATTCCAAAGTAAGAATGTTGAGTTGATTTTCCCATTTTTGACGTCGTACCAAAACAAAAGTACCTGGTCACAGACAGCATTTAGTCCATACACTTCAGTACAACCAGCACATTTGGTTAAACGACTACTTTAGACAAAAAATGCCCCCCCCCCCCCAAAAAAAGGGCAATGACACCACCCTTAAAATCAACCAGAACTATGAATTTTTTTTTTTATATTTTTCCATTATTCCAGAGTGGGATGATTTTCAACTGGAGATTTGTCTTTAATGAAGACTGGTAAAACGGGACGTAATACAAAAAAAAACGCAAACCGAATAACATTTTTCCCTAGATCGCAATATTTTCTTTAATTCGTTTTTACTACAATAAATGTTAAAATATAAAAAATGTATTTTAACATTTATAGCCACAAAAAGAGTACATAAAGTACAACGGGGAAATTATGATCACAAAGGGGCAAGATGGAATTTGTAAATGCATGTTAGCTGGTACATACACTAATATTCAGATGTGTCTCTAATGAAGACCGATAAAACGGGACGCAACCCTAATCACATTTCCCTATATTGCTACGTTTTCTTGAATTCGTTTTTACTACAATAAATGCATGCATATACATATATATATATACATGTATATTTTAACATTTATAGCAACAAAACATCACAATTTGAAATTGTTCATATTGTAATTTGAGCAAACCCCACGATTCTTGCAATGTCACCAAACCTGAAACGTTTCAAATTTTTTTTCAATGTACATAATAAAAACAAGAATGCTTCACAAAGTAAATTTCCTAATGAATTCCCGATTCTTAGGTTGGTCGGTGTGACTACACATGTACCACAATTATCAGTCATTGTATTAACATTTCGACCGAAAAGTAGCTTATGAAACATAATAAACAATAGGAAGATCTTCAATATAAAGAAGTCGTGATCGCATTTGAAATGTATCGAAAACTCTGTTATTACCGATGGTAAAACCGAAAACAGATGGCAAGTGACACAATAATTACATAAAAACCAATGGCTGGTTTCTTACTAAATACCTAGAACACATGCATTATAATGCATTATCAGAAGTAGCCAAACCACAAAAAAAGCGGCAACAAAATGGAGGGAAAAACAAACAAGATAGATGACTAAATGCAATTACATACATTCTACATTCGTAGTGAGTTTCCCCCCAAAACAAATAAATTATTCCCGCCATTTGTTGTTACTGGTTGTACACGACATCAGAACACCAACATTATCGGAGGGTGGGGTGAAAGCAATTGGAAAATACAATCACATAATTCTTATTTGACCGACAAACACTTACCTTCTTATACATCTGCCAAATGTCGTAGTACTGTATGGGAAAGATGACGAAACGTCTGGGGTTTTCCTTCAACAATGGTTCGATAGATGGGTCAAAAGGAACAGACGCCTTATTGGCGAGCGATGTTCCCACGTTGGAGGAGCTGGTTGGTTCAACCAACTCTTTGCCATTGGTGGTGAGTGATTCATCCGTGCCAATTGACATTTTGCGCACGTTATTTACATTCTCTGCCAAAATCTTACGAGGACTCTACGAATGCAGCAGTGAAAAAAGGCAATGTTACATTGTTTATTTCCACGTTTCATCACTTACCTTCAATGCATATTTATCCATGTTGTCAATGTTTTCTTTACCAGCCATAGACATGTCCACTTATTTTCTTTATATATAAATTAATTAATTAATAATTTTTTTTTATTACAATGTTGCCGTTTCAGTTGTGTCAGCTCGACGCCTTTAGTCAGAATGAGGACCCACGAAAACTAAACTGGCGGAAAAGTTATTTTTGGCGGGATTAGAAGTTTTCACAGGGTTACCGAGCTGGGGAAAACTCCAATTTTAGACAGGGTTGCCAAGAACAGCATATTGGCAACCAACAATTGGGAATTGTAGCATGTGTGCGTGAAAATGTTTCTTCAAATTCAATATTTCTTGTTTATAATCTGGCTTATAAGGCCCATGTCCATTTATTCTAAACACCGTATCTTTCTGTTATTAAAATTTGGTCCCTGTCCAAGGTATTATTGATAGTGAAATGAATTGGCAACATTGGTGATTTTTGAAACACAGTTTCTGGGCATCAGCGTTGCACAATTTTCCACTACTGCCCGTGTTTCCAATCAAATGCATACAGAAATCGTCAATTTGACAGATCCAACTAATCGAAATGCGTGCCGCATTGTTAGTTGTAACGATTACCAAGCGTGTAACGTACAATTAATTTATTGTCTTCGAAACAAAATAGTTTACCGGTCTCACTTAAATCATTCAAATATTCCTGTCTTACTTACAGAAAAAAAATTACCAATATTTGCAGAGTAATACTTTATTATGCTTTACGTTCTTCCATCTCACTTTGTTCGCCTTCTCTTTTGTCCAAAGTATTCTTTAATAGTTCTTTTTATCTACATGAACACGTGCCTTTTCATTTGAAAAACGTTGTCGCAAGAGAATCTATTCCCAACAATGGTTGCCGTCCGCCGACGTACCACAAATTGTCAAAGTATTTGGCGAAAATACGTCAACATTTTGTTTTTTGACACTCCAAACACGTCCGACGAATTCTTTATTAACAATAATGCACAAAATTTAACTTTTTTAATACGGCAAAACCTTAGAAACACAATTATACAATAAAATTATCCCAAAAATTGACAAATTGATTGTCTAACATTCTTTACTGTCTGCATGTTTGAACATTTCACTGCCAAGGAAGTCGGTCTGTGTGTTGAGTTCGCACAATCACTATCATGTGTAACTGCGGTGTAAAAGTACCAATTAAATTCAATTTAGGGAATAATCACCTAATTGTTGAAGAAATAATTTTCTATTACACATTAGCCGCCTCGTATATTTATACTGAGCTATTTTTTTGCGACTCTCAACATTTGTTTGACGTTTCTCCGGCCCATGGCATTTGTACTTTTCAATGGACAAAAATGTACCAGAAGAAAAAAATCTTAATATATATTTACCCTCGACACTGATTCACTGATACACTGATACACTGATTCCCTGATTCACTGATTCACTGATTCACTGACTCTGTCACGCAGTACGTAGGAATTTAAATAGGCATTCTATAATAATTCTATAAATAATAATAATAAAAAAAAAAATATTTTTTTTGTACAGAAATTGTGTTTTCCCCAAATTTTTTTTTTACCAAAATTTTTTTTTCTTACAAATTTTTTTTTTTACAAAATTTTTTTTTTCCAAATTTTTTTTTTTCAAATTTTTTTTTTCCAAATTTTTTTTTTCAAGAAATTTTTTTTTCCAAAAAATTTTTTTTTTCCGCAAAATTTTTTTTTTTCCACAAAATTTTTTTTTTTCAACTAAAATTTTTTTTTTCAGCAAAAATTTTTTTTTAACAAAAATTTTTTTTTTAACAAAATTTTTTTTTTAACAAAATTTTTTTTTTTCCACAAAATTTTTTTTTTTCAACAAAATTTTTTTTTTCAAGAAAAATTTTTTTTTTAAACTAAAACTTTTTTTTTTAAACTAAAACTTTTTTTTTTCAACAAAATTTTTTTTTTTCCACAGAATTTTTTTTTTCCACAAAATTTGTTGTCCATATTTCAACGGGCGCCATAGGCGCATTACAACTTACTAGTAATAAAATATTTGTGAAAAATAAATATTGTTTATAATAATAACTAAACTGCTAAATTCCAAAATTTACTTGCAAATGATAAATTTGTATTTATAAATTAGCAATCTATTGTTGTCGGATATCGCATTGATTAATTGATTAATATAAGATGGATAACAATAAATTTGCTTTTGAAAAATGGATTTCGAAAAAAGTACATTTGTCAATCAAAAGGTGTGCTTCGTATAATTACCCTGCCATTACACCTACATCTAATTTGTTGCCAGTTGAGCACACATATACTCTTCGAAACAGAAAACAAATATCGAAAATCATCTGAAAAATCATTTCAAAAACGTCGTCACAAGAGTAACTTCTCTTGTTGTTGTTACCGTCCGCAGCAGCAAACAAAAACACAATGTTGCCCCACACCACAAATTGTCAAAGCATTTGGGGAAAAGTATGGACACGCAAATTTTATTTCATAAATACGTCTAAATTTTCTTTTTTGTACTTCAAACAAGTCTGAAAAATACTTCGTTGATAATAATTCAGAAAATATAACTGTTTTTATTACGACAAAACGGTCAAAACACATTTATACAATAAAATTATCCCATAAATTGACACAAAAAATATGTTGGGGAACTCTAACATTCGTTTCTGCTGCATGTGCCAAAATTTTACTGCCATTGAATTTTCGTTGGCAGTCGGCCGGACAGTAGCAAAAATGTGTGTGTATTGGTAAAAAAGTGTGAGTGTGTTGAGTTTTTCGAACAATTACTGCCCTGTCTAATGGCTGGGTTCCCTGCAAACATTTTCAATCGCCGAAACTTCGCCGGCGAATCGCCAGCAAGTTGTGTACCATCGCGGCGATCAATCGCGTGCGAGCCAAAAATTATCCTCAGGCGATTCGCTAAAACGCTCGCTTGTGTGCCGGCGAATCGCAAAGCCTGCCTTTCAGAGCTCGAGACACTGAGTGTGAGCGATCCACGACGTTTACCTTAAATTCGACACATAGTCAAATAACTTCATAATCACTTTAAAAGTAAGCATAATACCTCTTTGAAGAAAGCGATCCATTTCTCTTCATTGCAGGTATCAATATTTTAGTCACAAATATTACTGTCACTATTTAAGTCAAAATTTTTACACAAATAAAAGCGCAAACAGAGAACTCAGCAAAAAAAAACTCGGCGCCGATTTGCGCCGTCACGGCTGAGTTCTCTGCGCGCAAATTTTACTTTTTGGTTAAGGTGGGTTTACACGACATGTATTTTGCATATGTAATGTCACTTTTTTAACCCGTCTGTTTTTCGTATGTCCGTCAAAATTATGAAAAAACACGGCTTTTAATTTTTTGTGTTTAAACGTGCACATGTAAACTACATGGCATAACCTCTGCTTGTCATTAACAGCTGATGTTGTAATGTCACAGAACAGCATTTTATAATTTTTGTGAAATGGATTCAAGAAGAAAGACCATAATTGCAGCGTGCAGTGTTATTATAATAGTTTCAGCTATTAAAAAAAGGAGGAAGCGGTTTTTCCATTTTACCAAACGCTTTGTTGTTTATCAAAAACAGCTGATGCGATACGGTTTACATACCAAAATAGAACACGCTCTATTTCAAAAACTTGCATATGTATTACATGATGCATTGTGCATATGGCGTTCTTGACAGGGTTCACACGACATGCATACATTTTTCATATGCAAAAGTGACATTACATATGCAAAATACATGTCGTGTAAACCCACCTTTATGTGAAAACCAAACTATCGATGGTACTATCGGCACTATCGAAAATGTCTGGCTGCTATCGATGGTAGCTCCGATAGTGCCGAACCATCGATAGTGCTATCGATAGTTTGACACCTCTAGTCTGGAGGAATGGAATGGAGGAATGGCCGATCAGACGAAGATGGAATGGAGGAATCAACAAACAATTTCGGAAGTGTTCGGAAGTTGGTTTTGTTTTGTTTCGGAAGTGTTTTGTTTTTGTTCTGGTGGGTGTATCGAGTTATGTTATCGAGTTATCGAGTGTCCGAGTGTTCGCAGCAGAAAGACAGAATAAATTGCATTGAAAATCGCAATTTTATTATTGAAGCACAATTAGCAAAATATCACTTACAAAGTTAACTGGGTGAGTTGAAATAATGATAGTGTTTAAAAAGACCGAGAAATAAGCAAACTGCCCGCAGCAGCAAGATGAACAGTACACAGTGAATTGGTTTGCCGGAATTGATTGATTTGGCATGATGTTGGATGAGGTCCATCAGTCGTCCATCAGACAGTGACAATAAATTATTACTCGGTGTATCTGCATTCCATTTAGCATTGCATCATTGCATTTAGTTATTTAGTTTCATGTGTCTGTGTTGTATATGGTGTATGGATGACGTAATTTTCGCCGATGACTATTCTTGTTGGAACTGTGTTGCCATCTCTAATAATTTTCTCTTGTTGCCTCCTGGTTGGTTTGTTTCAGGCTATTGTTTGCAGGGTTGTTATAATTGTTGATATTGGGCAGTGATCGGGTAAAGTAAGCCACTTCTCCACTGGAACATTTCATCCTTGCTTGTAATGGAATTGACTGTATTAGTATCGCTGGAAAGTTTGCCAGTTTGCCTAAATTTCCTTGAGTTATGATTTCTATGACCAAATTGATAGTAGCCGAGTCCACAAGAAAAGAAAGAACAATATTTAAATATATTATTATAGGCAAGCGCTGAAGTTAATAAGATTTGAGACCCATAAATTTGTTACCTGCAAATATCGCTGTTTTCGACAATGAACGTTCTTATTATCGATTAGAAACATTGGTTGAAGACATTTAATTGCCTCGTAGCAGTTAAATGTCTTGTATACAAATTTCTTATTTTCAATCATTCTTATAGAAGACTTGCTTGCAGCACTGGAGGATACGGAGGAAGGTGTTCGTCAATCATTTGAGTTGCATTTGTATTCGGAGATATTCTCATAGACTATTTAGCTTTAGAACTAGAGGTTTTAATCTGGTAATTTCCGGTGCATATAGGAAATTTGCCGGGTTTTTAGAAAGAAATTAAAGTATGTATGATTTTACGCAATTTTCAAAAATGTGATTGTGGGTTTTGACCTCGAAATTATACAAGTTTTTTTTTACTTCCTGAAACATTCCTGAACTAGTTAACCTTATTACACTGAGCTGAGCACAATATTTTTTTTTCCAGAATATAATTGGGTCATTACTTTGGTACTCAATTAACCATTTAACCGCTAAACGGCTGTTAGCGATGACCGTCTGCAGACGGTCTTTGTGGTTAAAGGGTTAACCCCGACTTCCACTAACGTCAACAATTTCAAATGAGACTAATGTCAGTTTTGGAATTTTATGATTTTTTAATCAGATGTAGAATGAGTTTCCGGTTATATGTCCGGAAATAATACACAAGATTTGTTGACTGCAATCTTCGTCGTCAATAGTAGTGATCCTACTCACAAATCGATATGATTTATTCTAGGATTTACATCCTCATGACATTCATGGTTTCGTGGTTTGGATATTCTGTATGTTTTTTTTAGTTCGAGGATTTACATCAACGTGACACATGGTTTCATTGTTTATATATTTATGGGAGCAATAATTCTTTTAATCTGCTCATTCCCAGTCATCTTGTATGTGTATATTATGTACATATGTACAAGTCCATACATACGTTGTGCGTAGTATCTAGCCACATTGAAATGGCTCGTACTCTGTTGACAAGTACATAGAAGAAGCATGCTGGCTTATCAAAATGTAGATTAGGGGTATACCCTACCCAACTGAGAACGCAACTACACTCAGATAATTCTTATCGTCCATTTAATTTAATATATACGTCTGTATGTATGTGTATATATACATATGTATATATTTGGACCTGTGTACAAGTACTTCTTTTTCCATTTCGCCGTTGAATGATCACCACCTTTAATAAACATTTTATGGTAATATAGCGATCAATTGATTTGATTGTTATGGAAAGAAGAAGAGTATTTCCTTCATATGATTTACCTGCAGTTGCAACACACACGCGCACACAAAGTCTCGTTCCCACTTTCAATATTTGTTTAAATAATTGACGCAAGCATAAACTCTAGATAACTTTTACTCGTCTCCCAGAATAAAAGCAAAACATCAACTTTTTTTTAAAGTAAATATTTACAAATAAATGAAGTTATCAGATATTAGTTTAGTTTCATAAATATGAAATATTTGTGCTGTCATAAATATGTAGCTCAACGAGTGGTTCACGTTCGGCCTTAACTTGACTTCATTCACCATCCCATCTGAATCACGTTGCTCGAATAATGCTTTCACAATTTCAACTACCAATACCATTTATTGCAGTAATGGAGGTGGTCACTAAAATATTGTCTATAATTTTAATCTATATCTACCAAAGGCTACATTGCGAATAGCAAAGACATGCTAACACACTTCTAACACTTAATTATTTATAGAATTGTGTAAAAAAAACGATAATCAAGTAGGACGTGATAATTTTCGCATAATACTGAATGTTTACATTTTAAATTTCTTTACGGACCATTTGGTTTATGCGTCGAGACGTATTACTTGTCGAGAAATTTTTTAATGAAATTCTCTAATTGCTAGTATATTTTACCTTCAAACATTTTAGCAGTCTAGTCTAGTACAATTTTTTCTTTGGTCTATTCTGTGATCATTTGGTTCCATCTAAATACGAAAGCTCCAATCAAAGTAATTTAAACGAGTCTTTTAAAAAAAAAATGTATACGGAAAATTTGGAAGTTGTTTTTGAAAAACAAACATTAAAAACGGTTTAGCTTACATTTAACTTTAGACGTTAGATAGCGATCACAGTATTTAATTTTCAGTTGGTAACTGCATTTTGTCATCGCTTCGAACGCAATTTTAACATTGTATTTTAAATCGCATAACAACTAGCGGCAAAGTGTTATTTTTATTAACGTGAAACATTTATTTTGTAAATAAGTCATCAAAAACTACAACTATTTTATTAAATATCATGTAAACGATAAAGTATTCACTAAGCCCTGACTACTAATAACATGTCATTAAAAACTATAAACAGTTTATGTTTTTTATTCCCCCGGTCGTTACTGAACACAGCAAGAGTTGGATGCCGGTCGCCTATTTTCTTTATATCATTTCTTGCCAGAAAATCAAGTGCGCCATTCTACAAGTATTTTTGGCGGTGAGAAACGAAATTCAAAGAAAATAATATTTTTTAATGAGCATTTTTTTCGCTACTGATCTTGAAGACAAAAATAGATCTTAAGAAAACAAAATAGGGAATACTAATTTAATATCGTAGAAAAATCAAGAAAACGTCATAAACTCTACCGCAAGTAATTTTTCGCAATCCACTTTAACTTCATGGTGATGAATATTTTAGAATGTTACGAACAAAACGAAAAACAGAATAGACAACATTGGAGATCATAGTGTAGTGTACACATGGAAAAGTCCTTGATGTCCACATAGGATTCAAAAAGAATGTCTTGCTCCAATATCATTCTGAAAGAAGGATCCCTAGCACATGCTGCCCTTTTTGTGCACTGTGAGAATTGGCCATAATGCTGCTACTACTACCACCACCACTGCCTGCAGCCTGTTTTCGTTGTTTTATGCCGTTACCAAGTGCATTTCCAATGTCACGTGGTATTTTTTTGCACATTGCAATTGGCTGCTGTTTTATAAATTGATTTCTCTAAAAGAAACGAAAGCAAAAGTATGTGCGTTGGTTTTTTTATATCGATTTGTAGGTGGGTTTAATATAACATTTATTTACAAATTTTACTAAATTTGAATACCTATGAGGTACTTGGACAAGACGTTGTACGCTAATCTCAATGGCATGGAAAGTGCATTAAACTTATTGTACACACAGTTTGTATTGTATATACATACATATTTTCTTTTATTTAATTTCCAATTTGCGGTTTTTGGTAGGCTTATTGTTGAAATTAATTGAATTAACACACACAATGTAACGCAATGAAAAAGTGCGTATCCATGAGTTATAACAAATCCATAAAATATCCATAAACATGTTAGCTCGCCATTTCCCTCTTAGACAGCAGTCTGGATGGCATTGCCAGATGGAAATAAGTACATTGAAAAAGCGCGCATGATTTTCTCTGACACACGGCGAGCTCTGGCACTCAGTGTGGTCTTTGTATCTCTTTTGTATTGTCAGTTTACAAGAGTAGATTGTAGTAGAGTATCTGAATTGGTTCTTTTTCCAAAGAATTTTTTAGTTGCTAACCATAGTTTTAGATACTTGTTTGAAATAGTTCTTTCTCTACACTTGTGTTGTTGTGCAAAGAGAACCAACCAACCAGCACAATTTCGTACTCAGAGAAATGGTGGTATACTGTTCTCCCTGTTTGGTATGAAATAAGTGAAAAAAAAAATATATTGAGTTCTGTGTCGCCTTCAGTCGTTTGTCTTCGTTGTGTTGGTTGTAGTCGTCGTCGTCATTTCAATTGAAGCAAAAGTAAGTAAAAATTTTCCAATTTTTTCTCACTTGTCATAAAGGCAAAAAAAAAAAAAGAATTGTAAAGAATCAATTAAAAATTCCAAAAATGTGGTAAACCTTGCCGGATATTCTACTGGGGAAAAGTTTAAAGTATGTGTTTAAGTGGTTAACAGTTAAGTGCAACAAAAAGAAACGTTCAACTAAAACAATATTTCTTTCATTCCTCAACATAAGCCTCATCCTACTTAGTGTGACTCGTCGTCGTTTACGTCGTCGGCCGATCGATAAAAATACTACGCAAAAAATTTTTTCATGGTTGTAAAAAAAAAATATATATATGCATGCATGTATGTACATATATGTATATATATGTATTGATATATAAAACGGAGTGTGGTTACATTAAAACAAAATATTCGAATTAATATTGACCAACAAAAGGAAAGCTACAATTTTTTTTTTTTGGATTTTCTAAAGAATAAATCATCATTATTCACTGGTACCGAAAAGAAAATGTGACTGCTATAATAAAATCATATTTTAAAAAATATATGTATGTATATATGTGGGGAGATATTTCGTCGTCTGTGTGTATTCATATCATCTCCGCATTAATATATATATGGCATTCAACATACGTTTTCGTCAATGTATTTGGCCTTTTTTTTTGTATGTATGTATGCGTTTGTGTGTTATTTCTATATCGTCGTTAGATCCATCCGTCTATCCAATATATTTGCTACTGCTGTGTGTGCGTGTTCGGTGCCGAGTTGCGGCTGGTTGCCATCTCATCGATGAATAGAAACTTTTCATTATGGAGAGTAGAGGTATTTTTTTTCACCAGCAAAAAATACAAAAATCTCCCATATACATACATACGTTGGTAGGGGGAATGTCAACTGTATTAGCAGTTGATGACTTATAAATAAAAGAAAAGAAAAAACACCTTAATCGACCCTTTTGAAGCAACAACAAAAGAATATAACAAAAACGATGTTTTTTTAAATTGTACCTGATTAAAAGCGAAACGGTGTGGCATCCCTGTCGGTCGGTCGTTCGTTCGTGCGTCTGTCCGTCAATATATGTGTTCGTGCCAATGTATAGGTATTTTGGTTCTTTTTGTGGTTGTAGTTTTACGTACCGACGTACTTTTTCGCGCATGCTTTTTTCTAACACAATCATTCCCCCTTACATTGGGTGTAGTAACTAAATTTTGCATATCTTCTCGATACACGGCTCATTTTCTCACTCTCATTCTCTTGGCCTCTGGGGTTTCTCCTTATACTCGCGTACTCTATATTTGATGTTTTCAATTTGTTGGAATTAAAGAGAACACAAGACAGCATTGGTATTTTTCTCTCTCATTTCATTTGCAACCATTAAAATAATAAAGTATGTACTCGATTTAATTTAACATTTGTCATTCGAAAGTTATTTCGTTATTTTTTCCTTTGCAAAACAATTGTTTTTTTGTGCAATTAATGTACACAATGCAAATATCGTTGTATATACGTATATCCGCATGAAATCATGACGCATTTTCTTTCGTCTCCATATCTTAGTTTTGGAAAGGGAGTGGTTCGATGGTTGCTTAAAAATCACGATTATAAGAAAATTTGAAAATTTATCGACAACATATAACATAATGTGTAAGTAGATTATTTTTCTTATTCACTGTGGGTATTTCTTTTTTGTTTTTTGTACCCACCAATTGACCCAAAAACTAACGGCGCCAAAAATTCTCTGATGTCATACGGCATGAAAAAGATACTGTCGGCAAGAGGGCGGCGGCGGCGGCAACAACTGCATTATTACACGGCGTAGACGACCAGAAAGTTTACCTAAAAAGTTGCAATGGACATGTTTTAAAAGTTTTGTATTGGTATATTTCTTTTTCCAATCTTCAAGAGTTTTTCCATTCCACGCCTTTAGAATTGAGAGTAAGGAATATTATATGCTGTAGAGCTATTCACTCGTACTCGAAACTATATACAGTAACTGGACCTTGATTTATAACTACATACAATAATAATAAAAAGGATGTTCATATGGTCGATGTCAACATTTTGGCTTTTTAAGATATATTGGTAGTGTGTGTTAAACAACAAATCCTGTTTATACAAATTATGGTATCCAATGTTTTGCTGAAATATTCTGTGTGTCTCAAATAACCTGAAATTCAACTTTATTATAACAGATATACCTACCTACTTACTTCTGCGGATAATCCGTTTGGGTAATAATGCTTTGAAAAAATTAATTTACCCAAAGGTGAAATTTTACCACATACAGTGTACTCTCTGCCTGCGGACATCTCTCATTAACGGACACTTTTTTCAGTACCAATCAGCTTCAGTCATCTTGTGTACTACTCTCATAAACGGACACCTCTCATAAGCGGACTAAATTCTCAGTCCCGTAGGAGGTGTCCGCTTATGCGAGAGTACACTGTATTTGAATTGAGTCTATTTTATTATAGTAGTTCGTAATAGTACAGTAGAAAGCCTACAACATTGCAAAAACAAAAAGAATTAATTCAACAAAATAAAATACATTGGACTAATAAAAGAAATAATATTATTACGGCAATTAATTTACGGGATACCATTTGTTATATAAATTTAAACTTTAACCCCCCTTATTCATAAAGATTTAAAAAACCTTTTGTAAGAAAAATGTGTTAAAATTGTTTTTGTATTTTTTTAAATTTTTCTTAAAAAAGGCTTTTTAAATGAATATGGGGGGTTACTATTATGGTGAATTTATAAATAAATAAATAGCAACCATCTGATGGGGCTAAGGAAATTTCGTTTTATCACCGCCTCTCGTGTGCTATGGCAATGACGTGGATTCGATCGGTTGCGTATAGTGATGTGGGCACCCTCCCCCATTGCAGTGATAATTTTCGAAACATACCAAATCTATTTAACCTCTTTTAAGTCGTAATTGATTGATGACAAACTAATAATTCGTAATGCTAAGAATCAATAGATGGACAAAAATACAAAGCTATGTTTGACATTTTTTTTTAAATATTATGTGTTAGTTTTTAATTCTGTCTTATGGGAGGATCAAATCACATTATAAAATGAAAAATATTAAACTTGTAAATGCGAATTTTTTACATCTTGTCCTAAGGTGGACATAGTAGGAGTCCAAAATTTTATAAGAGCAAGTAGTTTAGCCTTGTGTACAAAATTGTTTGTGGGTTAGGTTGATCGGTTGGTTTGCCGCAGCTAACTTATAAAACATTATCTATAGGTTGCCTGGCTATCCCAATCCTGTCGACACCCTAGTAGCCTGAGCAAGCCTTAGGAACGTGTATGCATGTAATTACATAAATATTTAAGCTAAATGAATAATGGTTTTTGCTTTTTTCATGGGCTGTGGAGTCGAGCCAAGATTGCTTTACCCCGATTATAGCATTTTTAATTTTAACAATATTAACTGATTAACATGTCTTTAATTTAGTTTATTTTGTCGAAAACATAAGTAAATAAAACTCCGAGTCCAATCCGACTCTATAGCTTTGATTTTTTCGTTGTATTCAATATATTGAAAACCCCTTTAATTCGTATTTTTCTTGTTTTAAGTTCGCCCCTATAATGGGCTGGTTTCCTGCGATCTTGATTTTGCTGTAATTGTAGATGCTATTCCGAATTTATAGAAACATATTGTATCAAAATCATCGTTTGTTAGAAAATTAGTTCGGTGCCACTTTTTTGTATGATAGGTGAATGTAAGAGACAGTATTAATTTACAGATATTATTAATTTTTCCCCATTTTCGTTTTAGTTTAATGCCAAATGCATATAAGAAAAACAAAACATTCATAACAAAAAGATTTGTTTTCAGGCAGAATCCAATTGTAAACATCCTGGCAATGTATTGCTCCTGAAGCCGTCTCGTCTATGTTTGATTTCGTCCTAAAAACTAAAATTTAAAACCTTCCAACAATGTTAATTGTTTAGTTAATGGTTCGTTGTAAGAAGTTTTTGAGCCTTTTTTGTATAAAAATCAATCAGAGGTGACGCGTCAGGGTTTAGATATCAAATGTTAACGAAATCGAATTCTGATCACAGAAACTTGGAATTGTTTCTTTTTTTTCTTAAAAAATGATAATTAAAGAACTCTTTGTTAAAGTATTAGTTGTATGGACATATCGATGGCTTAACTTAGAAAGGGCGTAAATCGATTTTTTCCGAATCGCGTTTTTTACATATTTTGATAGACCATTGCCAAATACACATCCCACACATCAGGGCTTTGTGATCAAAAATACCGGATTTAACCAAAATCAAAAACAAAATTATTTTCAGAATTAAATTTGTTGCGCATTTTTATTTAAAATTACCTTTAAAATTTGTTTATGTCTGATGTTTTTGCAAATGTTATAAAGTTTTTACCTTCTTTCGTAAGGTTACGAAAATGCGAGTTACGCCCTGTCTAAATTAAGCCATCGATATGTCCGTACAACTAATGCTTCAACAAAGAGTTCTTTAATTATCATTTTTTACGAAAAAAGAAAAGAAACAATTCCAGCAGAAAAAGTTTACGTTTTGAATAGTAAATATGACACTATTGACATTTGCATTTTGTTTTTCGAATATGTAGTCAATTTAAGTTTTGAAGGCTGTGATGAGGAAACAAGTATTTTTTTATTAATCTTACATTTCCCACAGTGTTTGGATGTCCACCTTTATATGTGTTATCCCAAGATTGAAAAATATCAACTATGGTCGTCATAATTCATTAGTCTGGTGCTGTAGATTAGTTTCACGAAAAGCACGCGTATCTCAACTACAAAACTACATTTCGAGCATACACAAATGATTCACAATCATGCACTCATTCAAGAAATATAGAATAAATAAAAATTAAGTTAAAAAACAAGGGAAACAACTTTATTTAAATTAGCCGGCATTCAAAACATCTACAAAACGATGACGAAAGTACGAAAACGATCATGGTGCTGCATGTATGCACATATATATACACACATATATATGAGTTTATTGTAACGTGTGTGCAGTATACAAAATCTCCCTCTCATTATGCATGAATTTACTTTTACTTATTGGATTTCTTCTTTTTCCAATTCAAATGCACCAGTTTAATTATGTATGTATTTCAATAAAACTATTATTTCTCTATAATTGTGAGGATCTCCTCTTCAGGCGAACGTCATCACTCGATTGCTCTTTTAATTTGATTTCGCTCTCTGGATGTATAAACACACAAGAACACAGTAATTTATTTTTAACATTCCCCATAATTTTCTTAATTTTTGTTGTTTTATCTGTCAGTCGTTCAGTCGTTTAATTACTTTTCTCTTCTTCTTTACTTTTATGTTTTCTTCGTTGTATTTTATTTCTTTATAGGTATATCGTCCTCATCGAACTTGCTAGAAACCGATATATGTACACACATACAAGAATCTATAGATTTATTCTTTTATTGAAAAAAATATTCTGCTCAATGGATCATTTCGATTGATTTTTTTTTCATGAACTCATCATTGAGTTTGTTTTTATTTGGTACGGGTACGGGTATAGGTATGTGTATGTGTGTATTAATATTATTAGCATTGTTGGTATTGCACATTTGTGTTGCCGAATTTGTGCATTCCTCAGCCATGTACTTGTACATACACTTTGCAATAACTCCATAAGTTCTTTGATGATGGCAGACATTTGGGATTTATACATATTTTGAACTTTTTATATTCATATTTAACGGTCATTGGGGAGTGGGCGGGATTTTGGGATTCTGAACCACGACAGCATTTTGAATTTTCCGTTTTGATTGAGTTTTTTCCACTGACAATGAACAATTCTCTGCGTCATCTTACTAGTAGGCCGCATAGACATATAAAGTATTTGCGCAAAATGTTTGTACAAATGCATTTTCAATGCGATTTTCACAAAGAATCATTGATTCTTTTGTTTTCTGGTACAGTTTTATTACGATTTCGGTTTGCAGTGTGCAAATCAACTTCGTTTGTTAATTTTTTTATACACAACTTCAGGAGTGGACTGTATTTGATTTTGAAAACTCTCTGAATTGTAAGAATTGGGGATAGTTCCCAATTTTTAACATTTTTTTTTAATAAAAAGATGAACAAATACAAAGTCAAGTTCAATTTTACGTTATAGTTTTTTTGTGAGGTGGTTTGTGTTGCTGCCTACCCCTTCGGTCGCTGATGTACAAGTAAAACATGATCGATAATGCCGAAACCGTACTTACAATTTTACTAAAGATGGAAACACAGTCCATATGCGTTTATCTAATTTAGTGAAAGCTCAATTAGTAGATAAAGGGTTTCCATATGGGAATTAACTTACTTATGCTAGCTTAGAACTAATTCTTATAAATAACATGTATTTGTAACTTTTTTTTAATTTTTCTTTCATTCCGAAAATTAAACCCACATATTTAAAGCATACGATTTTTTTCGTTAACAACTAGGAAAATTTATTATTCAACTCACAAAAATAGAGGTCTTCAAATGAATAATCCCTTGTCTAATACGACAAAGAATAATTTTAAGTAGAATATATTTTTCTGAGTGTAATACCACTTACTTATAGATAGACATGTGTACAGTGACAACACAGCCCATATGTGTTTAATTCACTATTATTCTTTTTCCTTTTTTTCGGCGTTTGCACTTTCGGCCGTGGAGTGAGTGAGCACAATCAACAATTACTCATTAATAACAAAAACCAATCCGGAAACATTAAAACTCAAAATGTGTTTTATGCCCAAACAAAAAAAAAATCGAGACTTTACAATTGTGTTCTTTAGTAAAAAAAAATATATATGATACGCTATGAATATTTATGCGTATGAAGGTTGCATTGTATTGCAATGAGTGGAGCATACCAAGAGGGTTTTTTTATTTATTATTAAACAATTCGAGATTAATTGGAATATTCGATGAAAATTAATTGATCTCAGTGTGATTTTCCAGGGTCAAGTTAACGAAAATGAAGCCAATCGTAATTCGGATAAGTGAAATGTGATTATGTTAGATGAATGATAGTTTTTCTACTTTCATACGATGTTGGGGCATTTCCTAAAGATAGTTTTAGTTAATCGTAATGATTTGTTTGACGTAACAAGTAATTGTTGTAGAGGACATATTTATCGTGCAAAAAACGGCCATACAGAGAGACGGTCATGTCTCAAACGCTTAAGAGACTTCCGAAATGTTGACACTTTTTCCGGTAATGTCGTTGGAATTTATGAGCTGCAACGAACTCTGAAAAAAACCGACAGAAACAAATCCAGGTTCAAATCAATAGAAAATTGCACTGCAGTCTCACGGGATCTATCGGAATACGGGAGTTAATTTTATTTTAATAGCCGGATGATATTAAACAATTAATACAAATATAGAAAATTAATTATTAAAACTCTTGCAAAGCAAATAAATCTTGTTTCAAAATGTAATTTGTACTTGTATACGTCCCACCGTAGAGGAATAGACACATCCCATCCATTCATTCAGCAGATCCAAGCAAGCAAGAAACCAAAAAAGTGCGGGAGGCGTAAATGGATAAAAATAAACTTTTCCAAGCAACGAACTGGTTATTTTATTTTACAAAAAAAAAAAGAAAAATGTACACAACAACAGTAGCAGCACTATGGTCCATAGATTTGGCGCCTTAAATAAAATTTGTTAGAATGTGTGTTGGAAATCGGTCAGGCGTGTGTATACACGTACACCATAGTTGAAACATGCTTACATATAAAATCTGTACATATGTATCTATACATTGTTTTAAAGAGTTTATCTATATATATATATATATGTGTGTGTGTGTGTGTATGATGTATTAATGTTTTAAAGGATTCGGATGGATGGATACCCTAAACTCACTTTGTATCTCATTATCAAATACTCGCACATTCCCACAACGTTTTACCCATCCTGCCATTTTGGGTTTACATTTTCCGGCCGAGATGGCTTTAATTGTGTGTGTATGCTTGTTTCAGGCCATCACTGAACCACCAGCAAACCGTTTGATTGACGAACAGTAAAATATAGACCATAAGTCTCTAGGACGTGTATGTATGTATGTATATCCAAACTAAAAATGTTGAATGGCTGTTTGTCTAACACACCAAAAAATGAAGTAAGAACACCCAGGCCTACAATTTGTTTTCTTTTTTGAGTGATGACGGAAGCGATGGTGGGGGCTCTTTGCTGGTATCCATATTTTGAACAATGTTGGTTGCTTTTGCCGTCACCGTCGCCATCGCTGTTGCCGGCTATGTCAATGATGAACTACCCGAAAAATCAATAAAGATTCATTCCTTGCGCAATTACAAAATTTGGGTTTCGAACCGAGTCAAACTCACACAGGACGACCAATGAAAGAATTGCACATGAAGCCGTTTCAAAATGTGTCCTTTTCTTTTCCTAAGAAAAATAGCAACAACTCCAAATGTGTCATATTTCCCATCACCACCACCTGCCTGCACACCCCCCGCACTCTTCTCTCCCCGTAGCTTGTTTGTTGTACACGAGTAGTACACAACACATGAGTAAAACGAATTAACAAGCTTTAAAGATGATTGGGGTACATGTATTGTACTTGTTTTTTGTTTCATTCTCTTAAACGTAATTTACATGTTGAATTATAACAAACCTTAAGGGGTGGGGTGGGGCAGGCGATAAGTAAGAGCAATTTTCAATTATGTTTGTGAACATTATTACACTGCTATACAAGTATTTTGAAAAGCCTTGTTGATGCTCTTATAGCATTTTGGGCCCGGGATTATGAGATGGTAATTGAAAAATTCTTGCAGTTATTTATTGAATTAAGGTTGTTGAGGCAAACGTCTTAAACTTGATATATAATAGCAATAGAATGAAAAACCTCTAAACAGTTTCACGGTTAAATGAAAAAAAAATAATTTGTAATGATCTGTAATATGGTTACACCAAACAATTCCATACACCGAGTAGTTCGTGATCTATTTTCCCTTGGACTTTTTCTTGTTGGCGCGTTTACCTTTTGTCGTTCATCTGACCCGCTGACCAACTAATTATACAGGGTTCTCCAACAAGAGGTGTTATTTTGCATCACCCGGTATTTTGGTAGCCGTCACTTTGTTGAAGCTTTTATTCTTTGACATTTGACAAGCAGAAACTACGCCATTACTAAAAATGGAACTATACTCGAAGTTATATAAAATTCACTACAAAAATGGTGAAAATCTTGCAGTCACAGTTCGCAAAACTAAAAAGTTTCCGGACCGTGTTATCCCTCCAAGAGGTAATCACATTTGGCCAACGAGATCTTGTGATATAACACCTTGCGACTTCTTCCTTTGGGGCCACGTGACAGACCTTCTACTCCAACAGTCCAGCGTCTATTAAAGACCTCAAACATAGAATTCGTGAGGCTCTCGAGCACATAGGGCAGCCACTTTGCGATCTTAGAAGTATTTTCAATGGCTAACTTTACAAATAAGACTTATTCAACATTTGTCTTCAATTTCGTCCACGTACTAAAATTTAGAACTAAAACTTGATGGTTTCATTTCTAGGTCTTATTTTCTTTCACTGTATCTGAAGTTTTAGCAAAGACCATACAGAGGGCAGACGTCGCAAGTCCTTTTCTGAACATTTCCAAGACGGTATTTAAACAGTATTTGTTTTAAAAAAGTAGGTATTTGTTTTTTAAAAAAACATTATTTGCTTTGAAAACCTATCAAATATTGCCATGCCAATTAGTGACATCTGGAGTGTGCTTCCGAACTAATGCATCAGAAAACGACTTGCGACGTCTGCCCTCTGTATGGTCTTTGGTATTAGTTGGCAATTCTACTCATGACGGAGTAACACATTTTATTTTAAAAATATTTTCAATTCCATTGTGAAATTTTACTGTAAATAATTATGCCCCGTATTTCTTAACAAAGGTTTTTTAAATTTTTATGACCGAGGGGTAGTATTCTTGTTGGAGTAGTTTTTTATTGTTTGGTTTGGTCTTTTTAAAGCGCCAGTGGTATTCCTGTTCAAGAATTTGTTTCTGGGTACCGACCAATCTTATCAATTTGAAAAAGCTTTTGTATTCAAAATTTATCTTGAGTTCAAATAAGCGGATCATAAAAAGCACCGTCGTAGGTGGGTAAACAGTTCCGTCCGTATCAAGTGTGTTATCGTTATGTCCTTGACAAAAATGTTGGCGAAATAGTTTATTGTTATTCGTATAGGTTTGGTTTAGTACGCAATAAAAATACAGGTATGCACATCTCTTGTTACCAACCCTCAGGCATTGGATATGGTTGGAAAACATATTGAGTGCCTCTGTTTACAACGCATGGGTTGTTGATTTGCTATATGAATACACTTGGTTTTTTTTTCTAGGGTTTTCTTTTCTGTGTGTGTTTGTTGCTAGGGTGAGTGGGGGAAGCTCAGTTACTTGGCCGTTCTTGATTGAATATTTTGTTGTTGGTTGGGCGATGTTTAGTATTTTTTTTTTACTCAAAATCAGTATTGCCACCACCGCACCTTTTTGGGGTAAAGTGGCGGTTGTCTGGCATAGCAGCAGCAACAGCACAACGGCTGTTTACAAGTGGCTTTTATGGGATTTTATGCAAAAACAAATTAAATTTGTTACATTCCCATGAGCGGGCGAGCGATTGTGTTTTTGCCTTTTTTTCTTTTAAACCCAATCAAAAAGGTATTGAGTTTAATGCCATTCATGGCATGGGGTGGGGGGTTATATTTTAACACTAAAATTATTCAACTGTATACGATTATTTATGTACCCGCGTATATTTCATTACTACATTATCAGCAACAACCAAAACAAACAGATTGTCATTGACATTGATTAGTGAGAATAGCAAGTTGTACGATTTTTAATAAATTCAATACACTGAACGTTTCATTCCTGTTTCAATTCGAAAAAAATGTGTGTCAAACAAAACAGATTCAAAAGAATTGGTTTGAATGAATGCATATTATCAAAAAAATATGCAAACGAAATTAAAAATATATTTCGTAGAGTTTCTTAAACGACCAAATCTATTTCAATAAATCTGGTTTTAATTGAATTTGCATCCTTAGCCAACACAACTCTGTATGTTAAAACAAAATTTTTGTTTAAGATACAGTCAAAATAGATTCGACTTTGATCTTACGGCTGCTCAGAATCATATATGTATACCTTCTCATGCCCATTGTACTAAGGTACAATTTAGTTCTCTACTTGAATCAAATAAAATAAACTCTGTCCAAAAGGTAAAGTGACATTTTCTGAATGTTTAAAGCCGCAAGTATTCAACCAGTAAACGTAGGAAGTAATCAGCTGACACAACCTATATTATGAAAACGTAAAGACCTGCAGAAATTAGATTTTGAAGTAGAGAGCAACCGTGAAAAACAACGAGAGAGTAACAAATGTATACAGCGTTGCATTTATTTCAAAAAATACAGGGATTGTGAACCAGAATAAAACTGTTCAACAACATTAACACAGCGTTGTACACAGCGAATCATTCTACAAAGCGAAAATAAAGAAATACGTCTACGTTTGATGAGTACTTGTTCTTCTACCGTTACGAAAACACTACTTTACGTTACCTACTTTATTGGTAGACTACTTGGGGCTTACTTCTTTTTATATATTTTAAAAGTCAATATTGTCCTGTGTACTCTCTGTTAACGGACATCTTCCAAAAACACACATTTTTTTCAGTACCAATCCGATTTAGTCCCCACATATGTACTTCACGTATAAGCGGACACATTTCTCAATCCCCCGCTTAGGCGTCCGCTTAAGAGACACTACACTGTATATTAAGAAAAAATTATAGTAATATATTTGGTCTCCTGATTTCAGTAAAATTTGCTTATTGAAACGGTATATAAGTATGTCGATTTAAGCCGCATAAATATGCTATTACGATGCCGTCGTAGACATAATGGCGTCTTTTGTTAAATTCAGTGTAGAGCTGTTTTAGTTTTTCCCTTGATGATTACAAATCAAAGTTTTTTTTTCAACGTGTTCACCCATCCTTGTTCGGACATACATAGTATATATGTGCATGTACGAAATTAACCCAGGAGCGGAGGCGTTACATTAAGTATTAGTTGGATACTTATGTTGGTTACATATAGAATTTCGACTCGTGGACATTCGTTTAGTAAATGATGGTAGTCAGTCAGTCAACATATGTATAACTTCCACTTTGAGCATTCTACTCTATAAGGAATGAGTTATTTTCTATGGCCTGGAAATATACATTCATGTCCTTGTGTTCTTCGAGAAAAAGACTCAGCAAGTGTGCGTTGCCAACCTAAAAAAAATCTCCCCCAGAGTCCTTTTTCCTATTGGTCACATGCAAAACAATCAAATTTATCATATCCTTTTTTCATTCTTAAACGAATCGAAGACGACTGTCTACACAATATTGGAAAATGTAATGCGCGCGCGTTGGTTCCCCATCTTCGTCACCACCTTGATGAATACATTCTCTTCTTTCTCTCTCTGTCCGTATTTAGCTCTGAATAGAATATGCTTGTCATGCTCCCAATACACTCTCTCGGACGGAGGGGTATTCTCTTCACGTTTTGAGAATGGTGTTGCTTTAAGGTTATGGCAGCACTGGCGACAATCACATCACCATGGGTTGTGCAATTTTTCCCTAAATATGTTGCAAGTCTCGTCGGAACCGTTGGTCTATTAACACAAAATTCTCGCATAAAAACAGTAGTTGAAAAAAACCAAAATTTCTATCTGCTCCAGTAAAATATTTCTACATTTGGAGTTAAAAAAAAGGAAAAACAAAAAAAAAAATATAAGATATTTATTCATAGCCACAGTTAAACGTAGTAAAAACAATTACATTCCGTATTTAATATAAAAATAATGTTAGTTAGTTTAAATTGTTGCAATAAAAATAACATTTTTAAAATGTTAAATTGAAGAAGAAGAAAAAAAACAAAAAAAAACAAAACTTCTTTATGGTGCTAAAGAATTAAAAAAAAATTGCACAAGAATTTCATAAATAAATTAAAAAGGTAATGTTCAGTTTATAGACTGCATGCAAGAAAAACCACGCCTAAATATATTCATTGCTTAAAAACAACAATTTCCTAATTTAAATAGTAATAATAAAAAAAAAAAACGAATTTTCAACAAAAGAAAAGCCTTGTTGTCTGTTGGTATACCTTGAACAAGCTTTGTCGAGTTGACTGTTGCCGTTGCTTTTTAATGGGACTTCTCTTAAGTGGCCAGTCAGCCTCCCTGTCTCCTCAAAAATATACGTACATATATCCAGCAGCCGCAGCAAATGTGACAGATAATATGACCTCAAGTTTTCTCTTAAACGTGTTATTGACATTTCAAGAATAAAGGAATGAGAAAAAATGCCTTGCCACAGATTCCGACATCGTTAAGACAATAAAAAAAAAAATAAGTATATATTACATTAACATTTTTTTTAATTAAAATGTATCAGTGTCAATGCTAGTGCGCAGCACTCACTCTGTAATAAATTATTTATTGAAATTTTCTTTTGACAAATTTCATGGGATGTTGTTTTAAATACATGCCTTATGTACAAGAGATACATTCATAAATCGATTTTTATTTTTGGTTTTAAATTCAGTTTCGACGAAATGAATATTAATAAATGGAAAATGAAATGGTTCCATGAAGTCTAACTGGTAGAGATAAGTCCATGGGGCAATAATTTATGGCAAAAGAGCTCGTGTTTCGTGTTACTTTAATCAAACTGTAATAGTCAATTATACATATATTAAAAAAATGTTGCCACAAAGAAGCAAATTGAAAATACATGATTTTCTTGCACGGAATATCATCGGGCTGCCACAACAAATGGGTTACATTGCCTCCTACAAATATTTTGTTCAAATTCTGCCCAATAGTTTATGATGTTACTACAGAGGATGTTTTATTGTTTTTGGTGTTTTGCTTTCAACAAGATTTTTTTTCTTTTTTTTTTTCGAAACACTGTCCAAAAATATATCCTACAAGATGAATAATTAATTTTCTTTGTGTTGAGAAATGTTTTCTGTTTGTTTTAAAAGTATTGTTGCTAGGAGAGAAGAAAGAGTAATAGAAACAGAACAAATTTACACCAAAAAAATTAAAACGCATAATATGACGCCCACTTTCTTCTACCAGAATAAACCCCAAGCATCTCATCTCATTTGTACATCTGATAAATGATGCACATGTAGAGTAGTATCCTCTCACATGTAGTATGTATAACGAATAAGCCGAGTCCACTTATGCTGATGCTGACGAAGGAAGAATAAAATCAAGTGATTACACACTTAACATAAATTTAAAGTATGTACAAACTTCTGCTGTGGCGGCTGCCAGCCTGCCTGCCTGTGTCATCCATCCATTTTATGTGTGTGTCTATTCGTCTGCCTGTTGTTGGTGAACGGTGCAGCGAGAGGAGAGGCAGAAGAGAAGAGTGATTAAATCGGGAGAGGAAGTAGGAGAAGGAGGAATGTGGGAAACCTATTTTTGTAGATGTCATATATGAATGGAGGCGGCGGCATACACAACTGGCAAAAGCACCCAACAACAAGTGGGCTATTGTGTGCGGGGTGAAATGGATGTAATGTGGGCGAAATGCGTTTTTTTTGTTCTTGTATAAATTCAAATTTTGTGGTATGGTATCAGTACATAATAATGTACTTTTTATATACTAGAAATAAAATTATATGCAAAATTAGCAGCTTGCTGAAATGAATTTGGGGCTTCCATGAGATATGCATTACTCCATAATATGGATTTTCCACAGAAATCTAGTTTTAGCCTAATCTGCACAACGTTGGATAAGATACATATTTAATAATTATAATTTGCATTTTTTTCTCTACCCACACACTGTTTAATGGCAACAGTGTAATTATATTCAGGAGCTTCTTGTGTTCCTTGAACACATGGATATTTTCTCATACTTGTGAACAAAATAAATGCCCAGTCTTTTCATGTTTATACCATAAATCATGAACGCTGCTAACAGAAAAGACAAAAACAAATGGAAAATTGTACGTGCGTTCTTACACTCTTGGTATATATATAATTTGATTCTTTTTCATTGACACACACACAGTTTTTAACGGATCTCTCACACCTCGATATAGATCATTTTAAGGGGGCTTAAGTGTTCATTGAACTCTATTTTAACTCTCGATATATATATATCTATATCTTTACCATTATCATTGTAATGCATGGTGCTGTGTCCCTCTTATACCTAAGATATACCATTCAGGTCTTAAATTTCTCTTCATAGACATGTTTGCAAATCACTTTATCGTAATTTTATTAGGCTCAAAATATAACTATAATGTAAAACTAAAAATGTACCAATACCGTGACTCTTTCACAATCTTTAGCTAAGATCTAACCCACAGAATCGGAGGTTTTAAAACGTTATTAGGTTTAAGCCTCCCTGTGAATTATTCGATAGCCCAGTAGTGTACATTACAATACAAAAAATCGTGTTTTTGATTGATTGTGATGAAAAAGGCCATATGTCTGCAAAATTGTACACATTAACATTTAAAATTTACAGTCATGTATTTGGTTCTCCTGTATATTTATGAAAATGCTTGTATACCATTTACCCGCAGGTACATACATAAATTCTTTCACTATCTTTTCTCTCTTATTGACATTCTATTGACACTTGAAGCGTAGAGTAGGCGACCTTCAAAATCATAATTTGACATGTGCTTCAGTCTAAGGCCACCACCTAGCACATTATTTTCTGTGCATAATTGGTATGTTATTAAAATGATTATTTTTAAATTACAGTAGGTATAATAAGTACACATTTATAAACGATTACTAATAGTGCAGCAAACAACAGTATGACTGACTGGCGGCTAGTGAGTCTGCATGCACTTCAGCATTTCAGCACAAATCCTCCAACGGCAAGAATAGACAAATAAAAATACAGAATTGGAGAACTACTATCAACGGGATGACTCATAAACTTGCTATTGTGGATACAAACACACAATGAGAGACAGCCAGAGAGAGAGAGAGTATGTGATGATGAGGAAAACAAATTAACGCAATTGTTTTTTTTTGTGGTTTATAATAAATGGAATACGATTAGACTTTTCTGAACGAAGAGGAAGACTAGAGAAAAATTGCCTTTAAATGACGTTAAATGTGAACTATGTATATGAATGTATGTGCCATGACACAAACGATGACTAAATGTTTTTATCTTCCTCGGCTAGATGAAGCAAGAAGTGGCCGCACAGTAGGCTAATGTTAATTTAGAAATCGCTCATTTACTTCAATAGCGTCAACTCAAAAATACGATTTTTTCAGGTGAACCGTTTACAGATCCCAATTGTGTCTCACTTAGCAAGTATAGGAAAAACCTCATGGGTTTCCCGAATAAAGTGGAGCCCTGACATACTATGTTTGAATAACATGTATCTCGATTGGGAAGAATTCTAAAATTAAAACCCGAACCTATTCAATCTTTCGGGGTAATATTTTGAGTTGAGCCAGGTGTAATTACTTGGTAAAAATGTCGTTCCCAATTTCAAATCTATTTTGAAAAATACATTTCATTTCATTTATTAGTATTCCAAAGGTAACCGAGCCTTTTAAGCCGTATATAGTTACAAAAAGTTTATATGCTACTAAGTAAATAGATAACATTTATATACTTAATAAAAAATAAAATTGTATAAATCGATGGCTGAATTTAGAAAGGGCGTAACTCGATTTTTTCAAAATCGCGTTTTTACATATTTTGATAGACAATTTATTGCCGTTTTGCAAAAGGGCGTAACCAAAATCGAAAGAAAAAATTGTTTCAGAATTAAATTTGTTGCGCATTTTTATTTAAAATTGCCTTTAAATTTTTGTATGTCTAAAGTTTTTCAAGTGTTTTTTATTCCTAAAGGAATAATATTCAAAAGTTATGATTTTATCTAAAATTAACGTAAATTTATAATATGCGTAAATCTACCTACTGTGCTCGTCTAGAGACAATATAACAAATAACAAATACTTCACGAAGAGAGCAAAAGAAACACAACAAGTGTACATACGAGTATCTACAAGATATCGAAAACAAACACAACTATTCAGTCTTTCTCAAATAATTGAGTATGCAAAACTCCCTTCTTTATCACCAGATAGGTTCAATGGCTTTTGAAATATTTGATGATCATCTGTTGTTGTAGACTTATTATTATAGGTGTTGCTGTTCTTGTTTTTGTTTTTCAATACACGACTACACATATTAATAGACAGATGACGAACGAGTAAAAGAACGAGTATTGTTATGAAAAAAATTACCTCATAAAACTCAGTTTTTTTTCTTTTAAAGTAAAAATTCAAATAATCAGATATATTTCAATTTACTGGTGTGTGTGTATTATAGTAACATTGAATTTCTAATGGTAGTTGTGGCGGCGACGAAAATGATGTAGTTGAAGGAAGGGGAAACATATAAAATAAATGATGTGTTAAGTGTATAATTACTTAAATTAATTTAATTAATTAGAAATGAACATCCAAGACATTTCACAGAAATTGTAGCGAATAATTATGTCGTATAGAAGAGCGAAGGAGTATTTTGCTATATCCTTTTAATATTTTTTTTTTAAAATATAGAAAATGAAAATATCAAATCTAATAATTTATTGTTTTGTTTTCTATTTCTTTGCAGATAGTCACACTGTGAGCGACGCATTCAGTTTTAGATTCCTTACATTATAATCTCTCTAAGCGCGTTCTGTATCCAAGTAATATTTGGGGCAAAACGTATACCCATTAAAAGTAACATTTTACAATTTTAAAGTCTAAGTTAAAGCAAAAAACACATCAAAATGTCGACAGTCGATAAAGAGGAATTGGTCCAAAAGGCAAAATTGGCCGAACAATCCGAAAGGTAAGTTGTTTGTTTTTCCGCCCCTCCTCTCTACTCTCTATATCGAGAGTTTAATTTTATATTTCAATATCGACTAAAACCACGTTTGTTTTTATTTTTCTCTTTTTTTTTTTGTTGAAATCTTTAGATACGATGACATGGCTCAAGCTATGAAATCAGTCACAGAAACCGGTGTTGAACTGTCAAATGAAGAGAGAAATTTGCTGTCAGTTGCTTATAAAAATGTTGTTGGTGCCCGCAGGTAAGACTTACAACAATTTATTCTATTTTGCTTCGAGTTGGTCTAAAATGTCAACAAAAAAACGCTCTAGGGTGTGGAATCTTTGTTTACATATTATGAGACTAATTTTGTTGTTGTGTAATTCGTCAATGTTTACGTGTGTACGTATTTTCTTCATAAACATTCCGGCGTCATTAATTAAAATCGAAATTTCAAGATTTTGTGGAATTTATTAGTGTCAAACAATGCCCCAAAATGATATCATGTAACCTGGTAGCGTTTGTGCGATGCGCAGATATTAGTATTAATAAAACAGTCTTATAGAAGTTTAATGATATCCCTGTAGTTTTAAACCTTTGTCCACCGACGGTACCTAAAAGTCTCATTATAATTAGTTGTCTTAAACTGTTTATCAAAATACCTTTGGCCAAGTTAATTTAATGGTGTTATTACTATTTTTTTTTAAGTTAAAATGAAAATATGTTTCTTGCGTTGTTTTCAATTCACCCTGGCCCAACGTACCAGTCATAGATAATATCATTGCAGGTGCTTGAACATTTTTAATCTTTGAATTTATCTTAAAAATGTCATAACAATTCAGATTTCGTGAAGAACATATGCATTTTTTTACACCTTCGGGTCTTGGACCACAAGTGGTTAACCCATTAATGCCCAACGCCCTTTTTTTGTCTTTCGTGTATGTTTGCGTATAGTGTTCGATTTATCGAACGATGGGTCATTATGGGTATTTCTTTTCTAGAGAAGTTTTACATAGTTAGAGAGTGCTCTATTACTCTGGCATTTTTGGTCTCGCAACAATACAAACCTGGGTTTGCTGTGTGATAGTCGCACAACCTACCTCTCACACCACTATATTGACGCCCTTAAACTGCCCTGAAAACTGTGTATGTTCTTTTAAATCGTTCCGTATTATTATGTTGTATTAAGTATAACGTGACTGTACACATTTTATGTAATTTTTCCAATTCTATCTATTTCTATACCACATTTAATAATTTCCCTATCATCATTCCAGATCATCGTGGAGAGTAATTTCCTCCATTGAGCAGAAAACCGAAGCCTCCGCCAGAAAACAACAACTCGCCCGCGAGTACAGAGAACGTGTGGAGAAGGAACTTAGGGAAATTTGTTATGAAGTCTTGGTAAGTTAAAAATAAAATAAACTTAAACTATATTGACGGATTCTAAAGTATCATAAAGGTTTATAAAACACCAATCAACCATAACATCCAAAAGTGTTTTGACCAGTATTTGTTGTTGTTATCATCCCTTATATATTGCGGTGAGCTTTCTGACAAACAACAAATATCTATCTTTATCCATGTGGTAAACGATTGTGAAACACAATGCTCCCCTGTGGCGCAAGATTGACCGTCACTCGTCGCTGTTCTCCACGACCTCATCGCGTGTAATGTTTGTGTAAATATGATATGAACGTACATACATATGTCTGTGGAGATACATACGTACGTACGTACGTTCGTATTTTAACTCGGGGGTGGGGGTGCCTTTATCATCTCTAATGTCTTTAACACTCTACCCATTCGATGATGGATTTTCAATCAATAAATCTATTTTAAAATAAATATTTAATGATGCTTCACAATATTACTGCCGCCATCAACAAAATTGTGTCGTGCTGTGGTGTGGTGGTGTCCCATTATTCATTTCCTTTATTGTGGCGTAGGTTTATTTTTGGCCCTGTTGTTTCCTTTCGGTAAATTGGAAAATGTGCCATTTGACATTTTCTTCAATATGTTTGACTACATACATACATACATGTTTTGATTGTATGGAGAACTAAATTGAAATAATAAGGGGTTATCCTTTTTTAGCGTCTAAAGAGATTATCGGTAGTCGACAAACACAAACGTAGCCAGTATGAAACAAAATGGACAATTCTGATTTTGGACTACTAAAATTAGTTTTCCCCTTCTAACAGAGGTAGTTGTTCATAGCCTCTGTTTATAGCCTCTGTTTATGGCCTCTGAAATCAGTGAGCTGATCGGGATTTTCTGTTTAATTGCGGCTCCGAATGATGGAAGGTTTTACATGGCCACCAAAAAAAATTGTTTAATGGCAAATACGTGACAAATGAATAAAACATTTAAGAGCAGTTGTATTTATTTTACTTACTGCCGTTAAGTAGACATGACTCTTTGTTAACAAGCCCACATTCAACACTAGGGCGATTCTGCCTATAAATACAATGGTTTGGGTTAGCAGTAAGAAATTAGGGTACCAGAAGGAGCAACGAGGGAGTAATGTTTGTTGACATTTGAGAATGTCACAGGAACCACACTTACTGGATGAATATTTGACATACGAACAGTTCGGCTGAAGAGAGAATTTTCTCCGGTCCAGCGGCCATTTAAGAATGTACGGATGAGACTCCCTTGATAGCAACGTGCTCCAGCTAAATGCTTTAACATCAGGGACCAGGCGGATTTGTGACGAACAGATGCCGTTAAATCTATATATATCTATCTATAGAACATTCCGGCGATGTTGAAGGGAGGCAATAGAATTAGACATCCAACTATACTCTGTCACCAAAACCGCTCTCTGTAAATAGTCCAGAAGCTGTAACGATGTCTTTGAAGCCCCCGAAATACCAATAATTTATTTTATTCGTCATTCGCCTTTTTTTTACTGCAACTAGCAGCCTTCTAGATGATCTTTCAACACGTCCCTGGCCCTGGGAGTTCATGTCGACCGGCGTCCAGCGTAATTTTCACCTGCATTGGTATTGCAAAGATCAACGTTCCTTCAGGAACAAAGTATGCATAGGATTTTGTAGACTTTTCGAAATAAATGGTCAATTACTATTTTAATACCAATAAATTTAATTACATTTAATTGGTCTTCGAGTTCAGGGCCTAACATATGTATTCCACCGATCAGTGTAGAATATCATTAAATCTTTTTATTGTACATTTTAAGTATTTTTATAAAATTAATTATATTTTTATTTCTTCTTTCAATTGCAGGGTCTTCTTGACAAATACCTTATTCCTAAAGCTAGCAATCCAGAAAGTAAGGTTTTCTATCTGAAAATGAAGGGAGATTATTACAGGTATTTAGCTGAGGTAGCCACAGGAGATGCGCGCAACAGTAAGTATTCCTATTCTTATTATTGTTTCATATACATGAAATCCTTTTTTTGTGTGGGAACCCATCCAACCAAAAGAAATATATATTTATGTTACGAGTTTTGTAATAATTGAACATTTTAACAAAAAACTTTAGCCGTTGTTGACGACTCCCAAACAGCTTACCAGGATGCATTTGAAATTAGCAAGGGTAAAATGCAACCAACACATCCCATCAGATTGGGTCTTGCACTTAATTTCTCAGTCTTCTACTATGAGATTCTGAATTCTCCAGACAAAGCTTGCCAATTGGCCAAACAGGTTAATATTTCATCAAAAAATATGTTAAATAAAACACCAATAAAGAAATATTTCAAAGTTTATATCCTGCAAAAAAAATATAACACCGAACATCATCAAACGAGTACATATTTATTAAAATAAAAATAAATGGGGAGAGTCACGTGTCAATTTGAAAGGAATTTATTTTTGTAGGCCTAGCTATACGATCGTATTAAATGTTCATATCTTTGCTTTTGTATTAATTTTTTGAAATCTTCATTTTCTTAAATTTCTGTATTTTTTCTTTGTTTTTCATTTTCAATTACTTGTAGCCGTGGTTGAGGATTCGAAAAAGGCTTATCAGGAGGCATTCGATATTGCCAAAACAAAAATGCAGCCCACACATCCCATCAGATTAGGTCTTGCTCTCAACTTTTCCGTCTTCTATTATGAAATTATCAATTCACCAGCGAGGGCTTGTCATTTAGCTAAACAGGTTTCGATACAAAACACTTCTTATCTATTTCAATTTCGTTAAAGCTTTTTTGCTGGGCCTGAAATTTAAATGTTTTTTTTTACCAAGCGTGCGCCTGCCTGCCTCCGACAGAAACATACGAATTCTGTTCATAACTGTTAGTTGCGTCCAATTCTGTAACCCTCCATACCTCTTTAACCCTTTACATAAAAAACATATGAATATTTCTACGATACTTTTGCCAAGGACATGTATTCTGCGCTGAAATGTTGTCTGCTGCTTGCGTTGTTAATAAAATTTCTATTTGTCCTCCTTACCAACCAACCAACCAACCACTGACCCCAAACAAGATATGATGCATGTTTCGTTTAATGTCTACTAACATTTTCTATTTGTATACGAAAGCCGCCTTGGTGTCTTACTACTATAATATATTTCTAAAATACCTCTGCTAGTGTTCTGCTCTCGTCTTACGTGTTATTTATGACCGATCCACACACAAACATACACACCCAATAAAACGAATTTTGGAAATGAGTAACAAAAAAGTCTACTACTGATGATGTAAGCTGTTTGATTTCACAAGTGAAAAAATAAATTTTAAAATGCAGCAGACGAATTTGGGTTCAATAAATATATTTTATATATAATATATATATATATATATATATTTATATATACAAATATATATAAATTATAGGTAGATGGACAATTAATAAAATAAAAATCAGTAAACCATTCCATTCAGTTATGGTTTTAGATAACTTAACTAAACTTGAATGTAATTAATTGGATTTCAGTTCTGATTAAGCACAAATTTCAAAAAAATAAATCAATTTCTAAATTCACCTAATCAGGTCCGAGGTAAATGAGAGGTATCGAAAGGTTATGTCAATCAGTTCGACACACATGTATTCAATCTTGGATTTGGATAACGCATTATACTACTTCCTAGATAATTGTTTATTGCAAAGTCTGTTCTGGTTTATACCGACATTTTCAACATCGGTTTCACTTTTAACGTCGCCGGGCAGGTTTTTTTTTGCAATTGTGCACCTTCGAATTATGTAGTAGTTAAAAGGCTCATTAACAATCTACACATTTCAAAGTAGATTTTCATTTATGAATAACTTTTTAAAATGGATAGTTTACAGTAACCTCTGACCATGAATGACATTCAAAGCTGAGCAATCCCAGAACAATTCATTCTCGTATAACATTTCTAATTTGGTGACTTTTGTTTAGGTGTACCGTTGAAACGTAAACATCTTCATAATAACATGCGTAGTTTTGAACAACATTTCATTATGAAATTTAAATTATTTAATTTTTTTTGTCTACCTGTGAGATTGAATGAAATGAATAAGAATAATATTGAACCCATTATTGCCTGAACAAAAACTACTAATACATACATGTGAAGTGTTATCTTTTTTTTTTATTTTCGTTGGAATACATTCATACACACACACATTTTCTTGAAATATTTCTTTATTCGTTGTTATTATATTGATATTAATTGGAAAGAGAGAGAGAGAGCGAGTGGTGGAAATGTATACTAATGTGTGTTTTGTTTATTAATAGGCTTTCGATGACGCGATAGCTGAACTGGATACCCTTAATGAGGATTCGTACAAGGACTCAACACTCATCATGCAATTGTTGAGAGATAACCTTACCCTTTGGACATCGGACACACAAGGTGATGGCGATGAACCACAAGAAGGTGGTGACAACTAACAACCAAACTAAATTGTTTCCTTTTTAATGACTATGAAAAAACAACAACAAAATTAAAAACAAGAAATATTTTTAAACAAAAATCAAGAAAATCCAAAAATTCAGCAAAAATATTTTAATTAAAAACTAAATTCAACAAAGCATAAACATTTTTAATAAAAACAAAAAAAAAACCAAACCAAACCAACCAACCAACAAACTCCGAAAACAGTCTTGGATCTTCTACAACATCAACAGTTACAACATGGTCAACAATATGAAAAATAAACAGCAGCAACAACAAGAACAACTCATCCTACAGTTAGTTTTCACAACAAGAAAAAGATGTTTTGGAAATTTAAAGCAAACAGAGAGGAACACCACCACCATACACGTCCAGCAAAGGAGGAAGCAATTGCAAAGAAGTAAAGAAGTTAGTAAGAGAGAATATTCACTCACAAAAAGAAAAACAAGACAAATTATTTAAAATTGTTGTGTTTCTTATGTGAGGGATGTGCTAAGAAGAGATACAGGCAGGCAGGCGGTCGGTCGGCCGGCTCAGGCAATTTACTTTACAATGATATTTTTATGCGGAACATTTTTCTAAATTGCATTCGTTTTTCACCGCAAATTTCGAAATTGCGCAAAACAGTTTCTTCCATAAGTTTCTTTCTTTCTTCTTTACTTTTTTACTACCATCCCCTTCCTTCCTCTTTTTCGTTAGTAATTCTACCAAAAAAAGAAAAGAAAAAATTAAATTGTATGAATAAAACAACCAACAAACAACAAACAGAGCTACAATAACAACCATTAGCAATAAACAAGTGCAAACAAAAAAATAAAAAATCCACAGATGATCTATATTAAAAATATATTTCTTTATTCTTTATTGTATATTTTTAAACTAAAATTTCTTTGTTTTCTTTGTTTGCAACAAAAAAAGAAACTATACATAAAAATTCGTGAAACAAAAATTGAGAAAAAAAATCATTATGTAATTTTTTGTTAGGCGCAGAAGCATTATATTATTTATTATTTTTTTTAATAAATAATTTCATTTTGTTTTTTATAATAACCAAAAAAAAACTCAAAAAGCAGTTACTGTTTTTTCGTTTTCATTATTATTTTGCAGTAAGATATTAAATACAAAAAAAAACAACAACAAGAAGAAGAACTATCATTTTCAAACCTCTTCTCTGAGGCGGAGAATTGAAGAAATAACAATACAAAATAAAACAAAAAAAAACGTTCAAGAATATTGTGTTTATATAGTTTATCCTCTTTTCTGTTTCATTTTTTGGCATAATTTAATATTTTTTTTTATTAAAATTTCTAAATAAACCAGTTATTTACGTTGTCTTTTACGTAAAATTGTTTTTGTTGTGTCTTTTTGAAATGTGTGTTTGTTTATTTCGTTGTGTCATTATTACACTTATCTACCTACCACCACCAACTCCTATCCAACCCGATCAGAAATTTTCGTTTGTTAGTTATACAATAACAAAACAAATTCAATATTAATTGAAAATTATTCACATACACACACACACACACATTCTCTCATCAGCCAGTCAGTCAGTCAAATCAAGTCAGTCTCTCACTCATCACATCCCCATCTATTACTACGTTTATTATGATTATTCAGTAATAAAAGAAACCGCTAAAATCCTTAAATAAACTATGTTAAAACATAAAGAAAAAAACTTAAAAAATCCCAGTGTTATTATTATTTAAAAGATATTCCACACAACACTTTACGACGAGTCCGAAAGCGAATGATTTTGTGATTAGGATTATCTTCTAGAGTATTCGATTGATTCAAATATTTGTTATTTTAAAGTTTCCCGAAAGTAACAGCAATAGCTCTTTTGATAGAAGATTGAAAACTTTTGATTAAAAACCTGATAAAAATTCTGTTTTCACAAACGGTAGAATTTGGTGCGATGGAGTTATTGAAATACAAAATTTCTGATGACTTTCTAAAAAAAAGTATCCCATGTTTTGGCTGATCTAGACATTTTTTTACCATTTAGGAAATAGGTAATGGATGGAATTTGGATTTTTATTCCAAAAGAATCTATCTAGGTAATTTTGTCCAAAGTCAAAATATTATAAGGCGATTTGATTACAAAGAAAAGGGATTTCTACGTTCTTGACATAACTCGAATCGAAAGTAAAAGTCGACTTGTGTATATAGTTGGAACTTAGAGAATTTTTGTCTTTGGAATCGTAGTACATAGTATGGGAGGGTTCTCATACTATCTTAACCAACAAGCATTTTATTTCGCTTTTCGAAAACAATTAAGGTCACAAATAATTTGAGTGCATTAAAATATTCAACATCCACCAATCAACTTATGACGACAATTGCTTTTCTCATTACATTTTAATAGCTGCAAGTGTTTTGACAGTACTGTGGACAGTTGTGGGAGACTACTTTTTGATTTTATTCGTGTTCCTAAGTTCGGATTGTTTTCCCCTACTTATGTATGTTTTTTTTTGTTTCCGATTGCCTTTTAATACACTAATTTCCTTGTGACACATAGAACTTTCAGAATGTAAGTCAATGGGTTGGTACAAAAATTTAATAACGCCTTTTGAACGTTTCCAAGATAGCAGGCACGGTACAGCCAGGATGCAATTTATTTGTAATGTTTTTGACGGCAGAAGAAGTTAAGGCATTGCTTCTTCTCTACCCACTACCAATTTGATTTCATGTGTATAAAAACAAAATGGTAAATGGTTTTATTTTTTTTTCTCGAAATCTCTGTGTATTTTGATGTCATAAACACACAAATGTTGAATTTGAATGTTGAATGTGTAAATTATAAATGTTTATATTAGCTACAATTGCAAACAAAAATATCATAAACGAGCTAAAGTACAGGTTTCCAATTACTCAACTACTATTTTCCTAAAATAATTGTTATTTCAAATTCAATTTTGAGTTATGTTTTCTTTACATAAACGGTAAGTAAATGTTTTCATTTATATTTTTCGGCTACCTTTCGTCACGGCCCCCTCATGACCCCTCCACCACCTTTTCTACTAAAAATTTCTCAGCAAAAACAAAACAATGTTACAAATTTCCAACAACCAACAATTGACTTATTGAATGTGAAACATATGTATATTTTTTTCCTTTTATACTAGACATTTGTTAATGAGAAAACATTGCTTCCTTTTTAACAAACATCTTCATTAACAAACAAAGAAGAAAAAAAACATTAATTAAACAGAAAAAACCTAAAATTTTTCACTACATTTTTACGTACCAAAATGTCATTAAATCAAAAACAAAATTAAAAGTAAAAACCAACAAGAATCTTTGCTTTATAAGACATTTTTATGTGAAATATGAACAAATTATCGTGAGAAACTTTGATGAAAAAACTCGTGCTAAGTTCTAAAAGTGAGGAGTTTCAAACAAAGTTATGCCTATAATTTATACAAAACGATATGATTGTCCACACAACAAGAAAAGTAAAATAAAATCATATTTTATTATAACACATACAAAAGAAAACCAACAAAAAATTAAATGTATAAAAACCAAATAAAATTCACTTAGTTGTGAATAGCAATTTTTCATGAATTAAAAACAAAACAAAAAACATTTGGAGGAGAAGATTGATAAATTATTTAAGTTTATTGAAATTACAGTTTCTTAATTATCCAAAAAAAAGAATAAATAAAGACTAAAATCGAAACAAGCTGACTTTTTATTCTCTTGTATGCAGTTCTACCCATCTTAATATAACCACAGGATGTACTGACAAATTCATGTCTCAAATCAAATTTCCATCTTCGCGTTACGTACGCCAAGCATTCAAAATGACGTTTAATTTGAAACTGGAGATGTGCCATAGCAACATTGCAATTCGCGACCATAGAACAACAAGGTTCCAACTGCACCAGGGTAGATTTGAGAAAACTTAATATCAGTGTGTAATATGTTATAGTTCCTATATGTCATTAATTTTTGCTAACCATTATTAATTAGTTTGTTTCAATTTAAACCGTTTACAGTTTCAATTTTAACAGTAATCGAAAGATATTACAAATTATAGTACGATTTGATATACAGGTAAATTTACCAAAATATTGTCAGTTAGAACTTTGTTGTTCTAAGGCCGCGAATTATGAAATGTTTTCGCATTGAGTTCATTTGATATGTGCATGTCGAAAGTATATAGCCGGATAAATTGGGTATAATTTTCATAATAAAATGAGCTGGATGAGAAAATGGCAAATCCAGTAACAGAAATGCAGATGGTTGGTAGTACTACTGTCGTAAAAGAACAAAAAAGAAAACCAATCACGAAACATTTCACTAAAGCTGCAATTTCTGCAAACGATTTCTCGTTTTAAATTTTTTATTCCGGTCGGTACATTTTAAATATATTGTCATCGTTTATGTTGAACACGCAAACAGCCCGATGGTTGGGGGAATTTTTCATGTTAATCTTTTTGGGGAATTATATTTTTGTGAATCCTTCATTTGTGGTATTTTTCATAGAGCCATCGCAGCAGTGACCAAAAGTACCGGTTTTACTCTGCGTTTCAAAATTCGTGTGTTGTTTGTGGTGTGTTATAATTCAATTATTTAATGAATTGATGACAAATTTCAAACAAAATGCTGCAGAAGAAATGTATGTGGCAATGCTGTGGAAGAAGACCCAACATGGCATGAAGAGGTCTCCACGTGCCATAAACATGCCGGTTGGAATACAATTACGAGGAGGAAAGACTAAAAATAAATCAGTTGAATTTCAAAGTTTAAAAAGGAACTTTCTACTCTGTGGTCATGCTATAATTGCATCAAGCAATTGTAGCCCCGCTCTTAGATCCTTTGATCATGTTATTTCCCCCCTCAATGTTCCACCATCGTGCAATGTTATTCATCTTCAGATGAACATATAACACTTAATTATTTAAGGCGAAATCACCGTGGGAGGTATGTGTCCATCGCTCGACGGGCCTAAAGCCGTATCAAAAATGAGATTTGGAAAAAACAGCCATTGACGAAGAGTCCATACATTACAGATATTCAGCGGTATTCGAAGGTATTCAAAATGCAAGAATACCGCAGTTATGTGGACAAATAGGTGATGTAACAAAGGAGTTTATTTTTATTTATATATTTACATATTATAATTGTAATTGTAAATTGTAAAATTATAATAAACTAAATTTAAAGGGTATTATTCGTGACATGTATAGCGTACTTATCTCAGAAGGGGAGCTGATTCAAAATTTAAAAGTATCAATGACAGTTCTCGGGAGGTTCTGCACACTATCCAACACTTCAGCCGAAGTTTGTAAATACTTTTGCACTAGACGCAGGGATGGGACATCCAGTGGTGTTGTATCATGGAAGGTACCTTTCATAGATATCTCTGACTGGTAAATTACACTTGCATTTACGCAACCTTAAACCTCGATTACAAATACCAGACTTCACAATAATTTGATTTTAAATGTTTTCTTGTTTTAATTATTTTCTCAATTTAATTTTTTTTAATTGTAATTTTCAATAATTTGTTTTTTATTGTATTGGGCCAAAAGTCGTGACTTTTTTTTATATATCTCTAAACCCCATGGTTACTTTTGGCCCACCCTGTGTTACCTGGTACTAATCAGATGTTGTAGATGCTCATTCATTTTAGTACTGCGTGTTTACCCGCGCAATTTTTGATTGTTGATGTTTAAAACATCTGACACCTGCAGCGTTGCCATACGTTGCATTTATGAATGTCTATGCACCACATTTCAGTACTGTTGCAATACCGAACCAGGATAAACAAGTTGTCGGTTCTGTTCAATAGAATATCAAAACTATTGATGTTGATGTATTCGGATTGTAATAGATTTCCGACAAAAATCAGCAAGATGTGGATTTTATTATATTTATATTAATGTGAAGACTTTATTCAGTCCTATGTTCCTTATAGGAACAAAAGGAATATATATATATATATTTATTTAGCATAACAATTACCTAATTTTGTATATGCAGTTTTTATTGAAAAAAATCGCCATAAAAAACACGACTAATAAATGTATTGTAAACACTGTCAAACAAGCAACAGCTTATAAAAAACACATATTTCATATCCGACAACTAAGGTTTTTTTTAACGACACCAACCAATAGAACTCGTCTGTTATTTGAATAAACGTTATTCGTCTTTCGTAAGCTTAAATGAGTTCGGAAATTGATCATCACAAACGTTTAGAATACTGCGTAACGCGACTGAAATACAGACAGGGTAGAGAGCTTAAAGCAGTCAAGGTAAGCACATACATAATTTATATATATAATCTACCAGTCAGTACAAACCATAAACCCATTCCAAGGTTTACACGGTGGCAAATGAATCTCAGCATTTACTTGTATTTGGAGTACCGAAAATCAACCTTCTAACCGAATTGAAACAAAAACTGCGACAATTTGGAGAAATTGATTACGCTCGGAATGTTACAACGACGATCCTGGAAAAGGGACTAGAATTGGAAGCATTTACTGAGGTATTCTGGACAAAGTTTCAGAAAATTGCTAATGCGCGTAAATGTAAAAGATACTTGGATGCCAAAGAGTTCTATGGTGGTATTTTACACATCTCATACGCTCCCGAATACGAGACGTTGGAGGAACTGGAAGACAAGTTGAAACGAAGAAAAATTGATGTTGTCCATCGTCTGAAAACCAATGCAAAACATGCCAGAAATATGAAATGCGAGGAAATGCAGGATTTAAAATGATCCAACTACGTATCATATATCGACGGTGGTCCGTCATGCTTATCAACCTTGTGGTTTAGTAATAATCTTGTAAAGGTATACATACATATGAATTATTGGATTTTTACACCTCAGTATCTATAAAAATATCTGACAACATACATTTTCGTAGGTTGTAAATATACATTACTCTTATTTAAAAATAGTGTAATGTCGAATATTGGCAGGAATCCACGAAGGAACAGACGTGGAACTTCTCTCAAATCATTGAGCTATGCTCGATTTAATTTGTATTCTCACTGGCCGGGACCTACTGTTAGACAGCCGGATCTGATACATTTTCTACAGAAGTTATACATGTATTAGATATTACTCCCTTAATCGTCGGTGCCGGTATTTACGACATGGATACGGGCGCAGAAAAAGGTTGAATATAAACCTGAGTTTGCTGTATACACATTAGCTACTACACCAATCATTAATTACATTAAATGAATTTGAATTAGCAAGCTCGCCTATCCATGTTTTTGGATCTTAAAAGTATTTCACAAATTACTTGCTTATTTCCCTTAACATTTCATGAAGGAACAGACGGGGAACTTCTCTCGAATCAGTGATCTGTGTACGATATAATTTGTATACTCACTGACCACTTCACAGCTATCGTTCTAAGTTTAAACCGTAAAACTTCTGTACAAAAAAGCAAGGTCCGTTCTGAGCCACCTTAAAACGCAGGTCCGGCTCAATGAGTTAACCTTTATATCGTGCACAGCTACAAATCTGAGAGCTGTTTATTAGTCTTACAAATTTGTGCATTTCCGCAAGAACCGAAGACTCTCAGTTTAGATCAAGGCTTTAATACTCGAATAATATGTGAGTTAGTTATTGTAAACAATATTTTCAAATACATATACACATCATGTCATTTTATTTGTTTTGCAGTACAATATATATACCCGGCGAAAACATTTGTCAATTCGTTAAGTGTTTTATCCTTTCTTCATCATTTGATTTTGTATTATTTTGTCTTTCGCCAGTCATGATACATGGTTAAGAGTGGTACACGTTTCTGCCATACTTCAATGCCATAAAAAGCCCAAAAACTGAAAATTGTAAAAATGTGAAAATAATTTTAAATGAAATAGTGAATGTGAGTAGGCCAAAGTAATAATTGATGTCTTACAGTCCAAATATGGCTCCTCCCAAATGGGCAGCATGATCGAAGAACTTCCAACCCATAATACAACCGGCCAAATCAATACCCATAATAACTTTAATAGCTGTTCCCGCTGAAAATGTCACCATGGGCAAAAATAAAATGCTTAATTGTGTATCAGGATATTGTGCGCAAACATACGCCAAAACGGCCATTATCGCTCCGGACTAAAAAAAGAAAATTAGTCAATCGATCCTACAAGTGTAATTTTAAATTCATTTACCGCTCCTATGGAAAGACCAGCTTGTACTGTCAATGCTTTGTATAAAACGCTAGCGAGACTAGCAACGACACCAGCGGTCATATATACAGCTAAAAATTGCTCCTTACCCATTGAAAGAATGGCCAGATTAGAAAAGCTGTGTAACACATACATATTGGCGAATATGTGAAACGCCGAATAATGACTAAATGTTGATAAAAACATAGGCCAACAAACAGCTTCTACAATGGAGATAACATTATTTTTAAAATGAATCTATATTAAGATCCCAACAAATCGTACTTGCAGCCGGATTCGAACAAAAGTATTTCATCATTGGCGCCCTCAATGAAGGTACGCGCCATAAGCCAAATACTAACAGATTCGCAGCACAAAGTGGCACGAAAACCTTTTCTCCTGGTGATAACTTGTCCCACAAACGTTTAATATCACGTTTAATATTTTCCCAAGAGTCTTCATCGCTAGGTTTTTTTCGAATCCAACCCAATTTCGCCTGTTTGACCTTCTCTAGCATCATATTGCGAGTATTTTCGTATTCCATAATGGTGGCACCCACAAACGATCCCAAACTAAACTGAAAGAAACAATATCGTATTATCATTGCACTTCATTAATTATAAATATATTATACCGCTCCCGTGAATATTAAAGCTTTGAAAATATTCTGCGATGGTACAGACCCACCAAGCTCCTCAAACGGCTGTAGCGCCGGTCGAGTTGAATTTTTGGACCGTGCGGAAGTTCTGAAACTTCTCAACATTAGACGCTGGTTTTGGACATTTGTTGAAGTCTTCACATGATGATGCAATAACAAGCGAGCGACCGAAATATTTAAAATTTTCGATTTTTGGTTGATAAGTGCAGTCATTACAGACATAGATGAAATATTTGATATTCTGAAAATAATATATTAATCTGGAAGTGGTGTCCCTTTTTTCAGTGCCGAATTAATTCTCAACCGTTGTTCCCAACTATTGTTCCTGTTCTGGAAGTGGTGGAGTGGACCTTTTCAGTATTGCCAAGTAAAGTCGAATGAATCCTCACTCATTCACTTGCACTTTCGTTGTCCTCCTCTTTTTCGGGTCTTTATTGTTATCCTTTTTTTGTTAGGGCGAGAAAAAATGTTTTCTCTTCTGTGAACTTTTTAGTTCCGTTTTTGATTTGTTTTCGGTTTTGACTCAAAAACAAAAATAATATTTCGCCCCGAACACAGAAACGCCAAACTTTATTGCGTATTTACGGTTTTATTTTAGTGGTTAAAGGTTCCAGCACCAGTTCAGTTGACCAGAACAATGTTGCCCGGTACAGATTCACAGCTGATTTTGATTTTAGACATTACATGCCGTTGTTGCCGTATCGTCGACAGATGTAGGTGGTTAACACATTGATGCCGGAAGTGTGTGCGGAAGAAACGTCTACGTTTATAAAATTGAACATTATTCAAAATTCTATTACAATTTCAGTATATGTATCATTTTTTATTTTTTAATATTTAGGATAACATGCGGATTTTAGAGCTTATCCGAACACAGCATACGACTATACATATTTGGACTAATTCGAAAATAATTTATGATATATTGAAATATTGAAAATATGTAAAATGTTAAATGCCTTTCTCCAGAAGAACTATTTTATTTTGTAGTTGAATGTAAATGGATTTCACTTACAACCTTGTTTTTATATACTTATAATTTACCACAAAATGGCATAAGTAATTGTGAAAACAAAATGTATTATGCAAACAATTCCTTGCAATTAATTATACGTATTGCAACTTAGAATTCACTGAATTCTATTTCAAATCAATTACAATGTGTATGAATATTGGCCTCGACATTATAGGATGCGTTGGTAATATTGAACACTTTCCACTGGAACATAACATAGTTTTCCTTTCGTGGTCAAATCCAGACCTGAGCTGTCTAAATTGGGGGCTAATTCCCGCGAATGGTTTACACATTGTCACTGTTAAAAAGTTGGTTGCCACTGTATATTCATACCATATACCAGCTACCATCTCATTATGAATGCACTCGCAATTCACCGTGTATTAGAACAAGACGAATATAGTTCTATGTGTAAAATGTTAACCTAGGAAATCACTGCCTTTACTGCCTGGTACACGAAAACAACGAACACATCATTTATTCCATCACAAAAAAGAGAAATCGGCGGTCTAATTTCAAAAATTCGGAAACCCACTCTATTTGAATAAACATTGCATTGATACAACAATGTTTTCCTTCGTAAGCAAGTTACCAAACAATTTAAGAACGTTGTCGACGAGATTTTTGGCCGCTGCATCCAGACAAGTCGCAACAGGACCAACTAATTACATTTCGACGAGTGACAATGACCAAAATGCGGAAAATCTGACCAAGAAATCAGCTGCTGCTGATGATCGAATAGGTGGTCTGCCAATGGATTTAATAAACAAAAGGCAACTGAAGAAGTCTTCAAGGTAAAATAGAGAAAATCTTAATGTTTAGATAACCGGCAATTGCATGTACATATGTACGTATGCACTAAAAAGTGTTGAATGATGTTTGTATGAGCGTATGTATCTGTAAGATTGTTTACATACCAGAGGCGGTAGTAGTATTTGATGAATGAATGAATGAAAGACTGCCACTTATTAATTTAATGGCATTCAGTCTGAGTTTCGTATCTAATTTCAAACACACAAGAATACCGAAATACTATAGAGAATAGTAGCGCAATACATTTCGGAAAACTAGTTTGTATTTCGGAAAACTAGTTTTGTGTTTCAAATTTACTTGTGCGAGCGTATTTGTATGTTTGGATGTATGCAAGTCCTTATACCTTGCAGAAAGAGATTTTCTTTGTTTAACGTTAGGAAAATTACCCGACCGATTGGTAAATCCTCAAGTCTAACTATAGAAACTGTGCATCGTTACACATTCATAATGTTTGCGTACACACATGTACATATGTATGTAAGTTAGTGTGTACTGGAGTCGTTTACTGTAGGGTGGGGTCTATACCTGTTAAACTACTGATTATGCGAGGATACTTTGGTCATGTTATCTATTGTAGTTGAAATAACAAATGCCTGTTATTCGTTCTTGTACTACTATTTCCGTTATACACTTGAATATAGGAGATTTACGTCCGAAAAGGAAAACGAAAACAGCCAATCCTGTTACCGTACGAATTATACCAAATCGCATTCTACATTGACAGTTTGGAGTTATATTGACCGCAGTTGTACCTATAGAACTGATATGGTGACTGATAACGTTGAGATTTAATAAATTTAATTACATTAAGGATTTCTCCCTTCAGAAAGTCTTGATTTGCAGAAGGTCTGGGGATTTCCTTTTTGGAACAAGTAACAAATTAAGACATCCTTCGTACTAAAGCCTAGAGAAACAGTAACAGATTTATAATGGGTGAGTTAAGTCAATAAACTTTTGTTAGTAATCTAGTTTATACTTCTGTAACTATATCTTCCTACGGTATAGATTTTCGTAGTGTTAATGTAATAAAAAGACGCAACGAAAACAGTTAATGGAGAAAATGTTGCTACTTTCATACTTATTAGGCTAAGCATGTGCTACACTGATTACAAAAAAAATTTTCGTTATATTATTTTTCATGTAGAATAATTTTTTTATTACGTTTGCAAAATCGTGAACTATTGCTCAGAGATTGATATTGTTGGTAAACGGTGAACTGACATCATTCATGGCTTGTACTTTTTCTTCGTTGTATCGTCACCTGAAATCCAAAATGACCAAAAATCCCATAATCCTGTTTTTTGATTGGATCTGGTGAAATTACCTAAAATACATGTCTCTGCAAAACTTTACACCTCAATATACAAAATGAAACATTTTATATGCGAATTCCAGAAAGACATAACAAGTAGACTGTTCAGATTTTAAATCGTTTTTTGATTCCTCTAAAGTTATGCAAATGCTGTTAGGTCAATTTGGATTTCTAATCTAATAATATTACAGATTCGAATTTTGTCGTATTATTGACGAAGACCAACGAACAGGAATACTGAGTATCAATAACTCTACCATTTGACAGCCTACCTATGGTTGTGTATAGTGTACCTTCGCTGACCGATCACGCATTAACAAATGGAATGGTCTGATATGTTATCGGTCATGTTGTTTATGCGCATTGCAAATGTTTTTCCAATATTAAACTCCAAATTGTTTCGCCATGGTAACCGGTTGTTGTGTTTGTTCTGCATGTTGGAACAGTAAGTCGTTTATGTACGTCCCATACGTTTATGTATGTCCCATCATATTCGTTCCTTTCTGTCCATGCTTCTCTGTCTTCTTTGGCATTCTGTATTGAAGTCACTTTTTCTGGTATTTCAACGTTAGTGGTGCTGTTCGACGTTTATATTTCGAGTGCGGATATGGCTCATCTTGGATTTTGGTTTCGTTGCGGTCTCCATCGTCACATTTGTTCCTCTATGGTGGTAAGACGTCGACCATTATAATCCTTGATTAGTTGATTGACGTTCTTTCTCATTAAGGGTTCCGAATCTGGCCTTATCTCAATTAAGAAATGTTGGCGCTTGTGCCAGAATAGGTCCTATACACTACACCAACATGATGCAACCAAGAAAGTATTTTAGCAAAATCAGACTACAATTATGTGGAAACATTTTTGATTGGAAATAACGAAGTAGATCATGACACATGCGTAGATATATTAAATCTATAAACATTGTAATGCTTTACACACCTCACAAATCAATTACTGAGTTTGGGATCTTTCTGGAGTTAGGCTTACCCATTTAACTAAGTCCTTAGTACAGGGGAGCTTAATCTAATTGAGCATGTGAATACGAGTATATCGACAATTGTAAAATAGTATTGCTATGTTGTCTTTTCGTTATATCTCACATATAAATTAAAGTCTTTATAGACGTTTTCAATTAGCAACACATGATAATATTGTGACAGCAAAGTGTAAAGTTTTCAAAAAATACATTTACAACTGTGGCCAAAGGTTAAATTAAAAATAACTTTATTCTTTGTTTGACTATTGTTGTGTACGATGAACGATATTCAAATATATGCTAATGCCTAACAATGTGTGCATTGTATATGTGAGTGAGACTTTCTAGTCTGACATTGTTTACAAAATTATCTTATATCTTATATTAACTATTGTTTCCCTATAGAACATTGTCAACACTACAAAACCATTCACTTCCAGCCGCATCTCGCGTTACAGTATCTACAGATGAAAATCGTGATTTTATGGCTGTATTTCCAGGTACATACGAGTATATGTAAATAAATTTGAACTTGATCTCGTTCTCTAACAAAAATAACAATTTATACATTGTTTGCTTTTAAATATTTACAGACATTGTACGTGATTTAACGGAAATGACCAACAAATACAATCCAGCGGAAATTTCCACATGGTTTGCGCGTGTAAGCATTTCTTTCCGTATTAATTTCTTTGATTTGCTAAACAAACTTTCTATACACCCAACAGTCTTTAGAATACAATTTGCCAAATGGCAAAAAGAATCGTGGTCTACTGACGGTCTTGACATATAAAAATCTGGTCAAATCTCAGGACTTGACGCCGGAAAATGTCAGACTAGCTCATATTTTGGGATGGTGTGTTGAAATCCTAAATGCATTTTTTCTGGTCAATGACGATATCATGGATAACAGTGCCACTCGTCGCGGGCAAACATGCTGGCATAAAGTCAATGATGTCGGTCTAATCGCTCTCAATGACGCTTTAATGATGGAAAATGCAATTTATGCTCTACTTAAGAAATACTTAAGAAATGCAGATTGTTATGTGGACTTGATGGAGCTCTTCCACGAAATAACTTTTATTACCGCATGCGGTCAAAGTTTAGATTTGTTAAATGCCACAAACACCGTATCATCGTTTACGATGGACAAATACAATGCCACGGTGGCTAATAAAACAGCCTATTACACTTTCTATTTGCCATTTGCAGCGGCTATGCATCTTGCGGGGTATGTGTAGTAGTTTAGAAGATGATCCATAAAACATTCCCCATTTTATTCCTATATTTCAGTATCAAAGATCAGGAGGCATTCCGACAATCGAAAACAATTTTACTCGAAATGGGTCATTTCTTCCAAGTGCAGGATGACTTTTTGGATTGTTTTGGAAATCCAGAAGTAACGGGGAAAATCGGTACGGATATTCAAGATAATAAATGTTCCTGGTTGGCTGTTGTATGTATGCAGCGTGCTAACGATGAACAAAAACAAATTATGCAGGACTGTTATGGCAAAGATGGTAATATTAGAGCACATTACGAGTATCATTTCTGAAAATATTTAATCTTAATCTTAATTATACACAGAACCCGAAAAAGCACAGACTGTGAAAGAACTGTACAAGGCCATAGGCTTACCGAATACATATGCCATCTACGAAGAGGAATCATACAACATGATTAAAACTCATATCCAGCAGACATCGCGTGGGGTACCCCATGAAATATTCTTGCAGATTCTAAATAAAATTTATCAGCGTGATTCATAAATGTTCATGTTCAATTTCGCTATTTAGTTTAGTACCCTTTTAGTTTAATATACATAGAAAATAAAATAAAAAATTCCAATTATTTATATGGAGTAATAAAAAGAAATCATTAACACTATGATGTAAATTAGAATTGAGCAAAGTATGTTTTCTGCAGATATAATTATTAATGTTGACATCTAACTTGAAATAACTTTAATCCACTAATATGTTCTAATAATAACTAATTTTTGAAGCAGGAAGTGTAGTCCAAATGAGGTCATCTGATGTGAAAAACAAATAAAAATTTGTATTTTCTTACATAATTTATTTTTTGTTGTTACGACAGCCACCGAATAAGAAATTGTTTACCGAATGCGGCAAGAAATCGAGTAAAACAAGATCTGACTACTGGCATAACTTCGTGTAGAGATTAATATGGGAATCTGGTGACAGATACGTTGAGTGTGCCGAGTGTCCAGCTTGTTAGCGGCCGGAAAACCCTGGAAGAAAACATCGCGCAACGAATCGTAGATGATGGTGTTGAATGTCCACCCCCTAACCAGATGAGGTCGAAGCAGAAATATCCCAGCTTAAGAACTACAAGGCCGCATGTGCAAGTGCAGAAGATCTGGAAGTATGAAAGCATGTCTGATGATTGGAACCTCAACGTACCAATTCATACGAAAGGATATAAAATCGTTTGCGCCAACTACCCCGCAATAATTTTCGTATACATCGCATATAAGATCAGCCCCATCAGTGCGCCTACAGGTCGAATAAATCAACTGTCCACCAAATCTTCACACTTCGCCAGATGTTGGAAAAGACTCATGAAAAGTGATCTTTTTATCGACTGTAAGGCCGCCATCGACACATCAATTTTATATTCCTCGTCACCGCAATAAAAAGGAATAATGGTGGAAGCATCGAACTAAAGCTAATGATCGTGCTGGATGATAGACGCATTTATTCAACCTGTGTTTCTTTATGGCGCCGAAACATGAGTACTTGCTTAAGTAGATGAAACCTTGTTGGGTGTTTTTGAAAGAAAAATAGTTCGCAAAATCTATGGCCCGATCTGTCTTAACGATGAGTATAGACATAGAAACCGTGAGCTGTATGCGCTATATCCCGACATGAACGTTTTTAAGAGCATTGCTGGCTGGCCCATGTTGTTCGAATGCGTTGGATGACGACTACTACGCGGGGCGCTGACACGGAAGACCGAGACTCCGGTGAAAGGAACAAGTAGAAGAAGACATGAAAATCGTTGATGTGCTTGGAAATTAACACCAACAACAGGTTGTAGAGTCAACTTCAGTAAGTATGAATTTTCCTTTGTTGACATTTGGCAGATGTTAAATCCGAAGATATCACCATTACCATTTTCATTAATACAAATTAAAAAGTGTCTCAATACTGATTTATAATGCGGATTATGCATGGCTGCATATTCCCCAGGCCTTAGGAGGGTACGTAACCTATTTTACTTTAATAAGTAATAAACAAAACACGATTGTTCCTTGAAACCAGAACCATTATAACCTAAACCTATTGAAAAACAGACCACATACGATTTTTAATTATCAGAAAAAAACTCACCTTTGTCCGGCCTGATCACTTTAGTTCTTAAATTGTTGCTGTGTTAATATTCATTTATAATTATTAATAATTGTGTTTGTACAAGTGGTAAACCTGGTTTCTTAACTCTCTACATTTTGTTCTCAACGATTAATCAGAGTTCAAAAGAAAACAGTCTGAGAGTTGCAATTGGAGATAAACATACGGATAAGACGAAAATAATAAATATGATTTTATTAGTAAGGAAATATCATCGACATTTTAAATTCTCAACAGCACTGTGGGTTGCTGGTAGCCAACTGACGGTTCGTCCGACATCTAGATATATTAGACCTAGTGAAATTACACCGAGTTCAGAATTGTTGAAAAAGTCAAGAAATCGGTTGGTCGACTTAAAACCAACGTTAAGGTAAAGAGAGAAAAATTATCTGATAATTTACACACTAAAAACGTATTAGACTTTAGACATTAAAAGCATTTCTTAAAATCTGTTATTTAATTAGTAAATGACTTTAAAATAATGATGAAGGTGCCAAATTGTGAAAACATTTCAACCATTTTTTTTCTCAACTTCTCAACCGAATATTCTCATAAAACAAATTCTCCAAAATTTCGGTAAAAGTTACTGTTGTCACACCTATGTTGCGAAATAGTTTCAATTTCACTCAGAAGCGAAAGACAAAACAGGAGCGATAAAACATGAAAATCTGTGGAGGATTTTTGCTTTTATTCACATTTTATTGAACGCTTTGGTTTCATTTTACATAATTAAATGAATCTTAAACACGTTTCCCCGTGAGTTCAAAATTTCACATGCAGTACATACTAACACACATAAACTTCATGGCACGGAGTTTGGCATTAACCTTTTTTATAGCAAAGTTAATCAAAATCGCTATTTTTAAAAATGTATTTCAAAAATAATTTTTATTTTTTAAAAATGTAACCAAGATGAAAAATATCGTATTTCTCTATCGTGAAAAATATCGTATTTCTCTCTCAGACATTTCTGGAAAATGCAGCATTGAAGCATTTTCCAGAAATGTCTGTTTTTGCATAGATATTTGAATGGTGTTCTGTGATGGTATCTTAAAAACAATAAACATATATATTTTTTAAATAGCTACAGAAAACTGTCAACTCAAGATGTCCCATATTATGATTTCAATGCGGTATTTTCAGGTAAGTAAATACATTGTTACAGGGAGTATACCACTTTCAAACTAAAGTTCTGTAGTTGTGTGTATAAGTATTAAATTAATTTGAATATTTTTCATAATCTTTAGATATTTTGCCCGATCTAAGAGAAATTGTAAACGGCTATAACCAACCAGAGACCTGCACATGGATAACTAAGGTAAGATATCCGACCCGTTTAACCTCGCTAACTGACTTAGATTTGCACATATTTCATCAGAACGTATTATAATTTTGATGGTCAATATGTAATTTTTGGGTGAATGGAGATAGAAATTCTCAAATCTGAGAAACCCAAAGCAATTAAAAAATCAAATCAACAAACGTTCTTAATTGTATCAAGCGTTGTAAATACAATACAACTAACATAAAACTAATATGATATGTATTTGAATTTCAATATGTGGGCGACATACTACATACATCCGACACTCAGGGTAAAAGTTTCATCTTAATAGCTGCTCATTACAAATTGTGTGGGTTTTGATTTAATACTACTAGTGTGCATTTGCATGTAAATAAGACTCGAATTTAAAGAATACTTAAGGACTTGAATCTTTATGAATTGTCGAAAGAATGTCTATAGCTGCAGTCGTTATCGAGTTATATTCAATTTGAGTCCCATGTAAAAAATCACCTATTAAAAATTGTTGGGCTCTTGATATCAGAGAATTGTTTTTCTCACAGGTGTGGGTTTTATTTTCATTGTTGTTTCTCAACAAATTGTTGATTGAGCTGTATTTCCTCTATTTGGACGCCAAACTTCTCATAATTGCCAAAAAGCGAGCAATCATAATGGTAAACTTAATAGTTGCGAAGAAACAAAGCTTTGTAGGTGATTTCATTGAATTTCAATATGGAGGCGATAGACAAATTTACCAATTTCCTGGTTCGAGGTTCCAGCCGCCCATAAATACATTATTTTATTGGTGCAGTGTTGTTACTCATTATACAAAATTACAGGTTCTGGAGTACAATTTAAGAAATGCAGAAGCTAACTTGTTTCTTCTAACGGTTCTGACATATGACAATCTAGTCAAAGTGAAAAATGTTAAATCGGAGAACTCGAGATTAGCTGGCGTCTTGGGATGGTGCATTGAAACATTAAACACAGCCAGTCTGATGTTAGACGACATCATGGACAATTCTTCCCATCGACGCGGTCAACCATGCTGGCATACATTGGAAAATGTTGGATTGAGCTGCGGTCTTAATGATGCGTTCTTGATTATAAATTCAGCGTATGCCATAATTAAAAAGAACTTTAGACATTTGGACTGTTATCCGGCATTAATGGAATTATTTCACGAAGCCACATTTATAGCTGCCTGTGGTCAGAGTTTAGATATGACATGTGCTACAAGCCATGTGAGTTCGTTTACTATAGAATGTTACAAAAACATGGCAGTTCAGAAGGCAACATATGATAATTTTTATTTGCCATTTGCAGTTGCGGCACAATTGGCTGGGTAGGTTGTGGCATCGAGTTCGCATAATGTTTCAATAAAGATTCACATGCACAACATTTTCAGTTTCACAGATGAGGAAGCTTTACGACAGTCCAAGGCAATTATTCTTGAAATTGGTTTATATTTCCAAATACAGAATGATTTTTTGGATTGTTTTGGTAGCCTACAAACGGCGGGCAAAATAGGCACGGATATCCAAGATAATAAGTTTTCCTGGTTGGCAATCGCTTGTATGGAACGAGCATCTGATGAACAAAAGCAAATCATGATAGAATGTTATGGCAAAAATGGTAATATATGTGGTTAAAGGCGGTTTGGTACAAAGGTATTAACAGTTTCTCGTATAAACTCTCCAGATACCGAAAGTGTTCAACGTGTTAAGCAATTGTACAAGACACTGGATCTACCTGGTGTATATGCCGCATACGAAGATGAGTCCTACAATAAAACAAAAGCTCTTATAAAAAGTACTTCGAATGGTGTTCCACATAGGGTATTCTTACAGATTTTAAATCGCATCTATCGTCGAGATTCCTTAGATTAATGCTGCATTTATATATTTTGTGATAAGTAAACACTAAAAATACACACGAATCAAAAACAAACGATTACATTAAAATATTAAAAACGATTATAGAAAATATATAATTAAAAATATATGAAGTTTATATTCATTATGCCATTCCGTTTGTATCCATATTCAAAATGTAACAGTAGAGGCAAAATACGTCCGTAAATATTTATTTTCGCGTGAACATAAATTAAGCACCCTGGTACAATTTAGAATAGCCTGTTTGACATAGTTCATCAAAGGCAAAGTAGAGAAGACAATTCATTGAATTAAGTTTAATGATTAAGAGACGAATATTCGGATGAAAGCGTTTTTGAACGAACTACGAAAAATGACAATTTCCAATTATAATGGCCTCATTCTCTAGTTTGTCACTCACTTTGTGTAATTGCAATTAGATTAGCACAAACTTGACGTAACAGTACACTTCAAAATATTAATGTTGTGGCGTGACTTGGCTTGAAAATTGGAGTCCGCTGCATATTTATAATAGTTTCCGATAGACAATTTACAAAATGTTCGAGATAACGTATATTTATATATATAGTACTTTTCCCTTTGGTTCATTTTTATTTGTAAATAAACGTTGCATGTTTTATATAACACGAAATCATTTAGTGCCTAAAAATTTGAATTGTGAAAATATAAATAAAGAAGTCTGCACATATCCAGAATATATGAAATAAATTGATATAAACATGATTACATTACGAGTAATTAGAAAATTTCCCTGTAACTTAAATGTACCATCGGGACATTTAGGTCGGATGACGCGGCACTTATCAACTAATAAAACTATATTGAGTCACGACTTTGTGAATAATATCGCAAGACGATTCGTAGGCTTACAGACAATGCCAAGGTAAAGGAAATACCATACACATTGAAATATTTACTGGAGTGCATAAAACAATTTGGTTATATTATCTACTCCTCATCCATTTTTCATATTACTATAACATTCCACCAAGGAGTATACGGGGAAACTTCTCTCAAATCACTGAGCACTATATAGTTTGTATACGCACTGACTGACTCCTGCATTAAATTTGCTGTCAATAAGTGTTACTGATTTAGGAAAAGTTCCCCATCACTCCTTAATGGATTGCTGAAAGAAACGTTGGACAAATATCGTCTCTGGAAAGCAAATATAGGGAACTCAATGCCATATTTCCAGGCAAATTAGTGCTATGAGATGGAAAGACCAATATTTAATGGATATTAGAGTACGTAAAAGAAAATAAACGGACTTCTTGATAATCGTACCTTTAATATTCTCAACTCATTCATATATATCGCACTTTTTATTTATAAATCATTAGATAGTTTATGTGATCTAAGAGCAAGTATTTGCGGATATAATCAATATGAAACTTTCACATGGTGGCAAAGGTAAGATGTTAATATGTGCCAAACATAAATACGCATAATTGATTCAGGTTTTGGAGTATAATTTACTTATTCTAACTTATGAGAAGCTTGTAAAAAGGAACATTTAACGACGGATAATTTGAGATTGTCTCACGTTTTGGGATGGTGCACTGAAATGATAAACACAGCCTCTCTGATGTTCGACGATATTTTAGATAATTCTTCGTGTCGACGGGGTCAACCTTGCTGGCATAGATTACATAATGTTGGATTAATAGGAATAATTGATTCAGTTTTGGTTGAAAATGCAGTGTTTGCCGTACTTAAAAAAAACTTTAGGCACTCTTATTGTTATATGTACATATGTCATTAATAGAACTTTTTAATGAACTGCCATTTATAGCGATCTGTGTTGAGAGTTTAGATATGGTGTGCACGTAATTCTGTGAACTCTTTTAATATGGAAACTTACAACATCATGGCTGCTAATAAAGTAAAATATGATAACTTTTATTTGCCAATTGCTGCGGCCGCTCAATTAGCCGGGTAGGTTTTGTAAGCAACTTCAAAATTATTACGTATGTACATGTACAATTTTTTCAGATTCACTGATAAGAAAGCCTTACGAGAGTCCAAATCTATTATACTTAAAATCGGCTTATTTTTTCAAATACAAAATGATTTCTTGGATTGTTTTGGTACCCTAGAAAAAGTAGGCACAGACATACAAGACAATAAATATTCTTAGTTAGCTGTCGCATGTATGGAACGGCCACTGGCGAACAAACAAAAACATGATGGAGTGCTATGACAGTATTCGTGGTTAAAGACTTAATGGTCTTGTACGGAAGGGTTAACGATATTTGCTCAATTGTCTTTTGCAGATCCCAAAAACGTGCAAAGAGTTAAAGTACTGTACAAGGCCTTCGATTTACCCGGAGTATATGCCGCCTACGAAGAACACTCTTACAACCACACCAATGCTCTTAAGGGTCATATAGACACATCAAATGGTTGGACAAACTCGGCATATGTATTGGTAAAATACTTTTTGCTTTGCATACAGACATGTCAAACATAGTATTTCAAACATTAATTTTTATGGTTACGTTGAAGTGTAAACACGTTTGGTTTCTTATCGGCTGATTGTTATTTAATTTTTGTGTGTTCTGTGAACAGAAGGAAAATACATAATATGAGTGACATTCCATTTTTCCGCTATTCAGTTGAGATGTTGCCTCGTTACTATCCATTTAAAAATGCGTAATGTTTGATCAAACAGTCAATTGCGATACAGACACATCAACGTTGACGCCTCGTTTGAAGAAAAATCAAATCGTTTTGATATTGCTTCAAACAACACACAGATGTATACATGTGACTTTTCTCACTCACCCCCTTTAAAGGGGCATATAGACACATCAAATGGTTGGACAAACTCGGCATATGTATTGGTAAAATACTTTTTGCTTTGCATACAGACATGTCAAACATAGTATTTCAAACATTAATTTTTATGGTTACGTTGAAGTGTAAACACGTTTGGTTTCTTATCGGCTGATTGTTATTTAATTTTTTGCCTCGTTACTATCCATTTAAAAATGCGTAATGTTTGATCAAACAGTCAATTGCGATACAGACACATCATCGTTGACGTCTCGTTTGAAGAAAAATCAAATCGTTTTGATATTGCTTCAAACAACACACAGATGTATACATGTGACGTGTGATTGAGAAACGTCACATGTATACATCTGTGTGTTGTTTGAAGCAATATCAAAACGATTTGATTTTTCTTCAAACGAGACGTCAACGATGATGTGTCTGTATCGCAATTGACTGTTTGATCAAACATTACGCATTTTTAAATGGATAGTAACGAGGCAACATATCAACTGAATAGCGGAAAAATGGAAGACAAAAATTTCATTTTAGAATTCCTGGAAGTGTACCGTTCTCTGCCGGCATTGTGGAACGTGAAAAGTAAGGAGTACAGCAACCGAAATATAAAAAACGAACAATATGAAGTACTCCTAACTAAATACAAGGAAAAGTATCCCGGTGCAACAAAAAAAGAAGTGTGCCAAAAAATAAATTGCCTCCGAACCGGCTACAGGAGGGAGTTAAAAAGAATAAGTGCGTTGGAGAGGAGTGGCTCGGGACTGAGTGAGGAAAATGATGCCAATCTGTATTACTTCGATGCTTTAGAATTTTTGAGAGACAACGAAGAGCCTTGTTCATCAAGAAGCTCTATATTGGTTGAAAATAATACAGAGGTAAGTAATTGTGTTGTTTTAATTTTTTTTTGGCATAACTTCAGTATAGCGGAACATCTCCGATCTTCACCAAAATTTTACCAGCGATAAAAATTTGTGCGCTGTGTCGAAACACTTTTTTTTTGGCGCTCGGCCCTAGTTCTTGAGAAATGGGCCTTTGAAGCTTATGCTTTTCCAAAATTTGTGTGGCTTAGGACACCTCCATCGGATATTCTTCCGTTGACGCCTACATCTACCATTGTGAATTCATAATTAGCGTTCACGACGGCCATGAGCACAATGCTAAAGAAATTCTTATAGTTATAATAAAAAGAGCCAGAGCCAGGAGGCTGTTTGATTGCGATATGTTTGCCGTCCAAAGCTCCTAAGCAGTTAGGGAAATTCCAACGATAATAAAAATCGTCAGCGATCTTTTTCCACTCTTCTTTTGTTGTAGGCATCTGTAAATAAAATAAAGCCAAATTTGAATTTCTGAAAAGTGAACTTTTAAATTGAAACACATTTAATTTTTATCTTTTTAGGACGAGGAAACGCCAAGGAAAAGAAAAAAGCCTGATCAGTCAGATGATCTTATCACTTTGGCAGCCAAGCGTCTTATGCAACCGAGAGACGAGTTTACCGGAATTGGGAACACCTGGGCAATAAAATTAAAAAAATTGGATGAAACCCAACGCAAATATGCTGAGAAATTTATAAATGACATATTGTTTGAAGCGGAAATGGGCACATTGCATAGAAATGCTATGACTTTGCATATCGAGAATAGGACAAGCTCTCCTCATTCATATGCCAGGGATTCATTCAATGGTGTGCCCCATGAGCTATTCTTAACGATTTTAAACGCAATCTATCGTTGATAACATAAAAAAAATATGTACTGTATACTGTATTTTTTTTAATCTTAATCCGTATTGTCTGTTAATCTTTAAGGGATTAAATAAAAAAATATAAAAATAAACAAATCAAATAATGTTGTATATACGATTTGTCAGAGTTTTGACATTTTGATAACTTTCAAGCGAGAAATCGTTCAAATACATTTTGAACATGACACATCTTTAATGCAACGGCTGATTAATTATTTTGCATACTGCAGCAATGCAACATTTAATACATTACGTTCGTTACCGATATCAAGTGAATTTAAAGTTTTCAGTTTTGGTTTGGATAAGAGAAACTAGGTCAATGTTTACATTAGAGATTCACAATGTTAATTGTGAATGAATTTACACGAATTACATTACAAATTGTCAAATCGACAATTATTTCATTTTAGAAAACCGTGGAAACCTAGTTTTCTCTGTACATTGCAAATTAAATAGCTTTTGGAGAAAAATACCACGTGATATGTATATATTATTAATAATATAATTTGCCTATACTAAATAATAAAGCTTTTATCCAATAGAAGTGGTTCCATCTGCCATATTCAAAGATGAATATCTGAACTTAAATGTATTGACAGGTACGTATACATTATTATACTTTAAATTCATTTTTTTTTTAATGTATGTTCTTGCAGATCTAGTAGACGATGTATCAGAAATTGTAAAAACTCAAAATTTTAATCAAAAATCCGAGTGGTTTTCTCGTGTAAGAAAATCTGGAATAACATTTGATTTGGTTTTAATGCAAACATTTTCAGGCACTCCTATATAATTTGAAGAATGACAAAAATCGTCGCCTTCAACTTACAGTATTAACCTATACACATCTTATCGAGTCTCAAGATCGTAAAGTAGAAAATATTAAATTAGCCCACGTCTTAGGTTGGTGTGCCGAAATACTACATGCAGCCCTAATGACTTATGAGAATATGATGGATCAATGCTCCACAAGGCATGGACAAATATGTTGGAGGATGTTGGCATAATCGCTATAAATGACGCTATCATGTTTGAAAATGCCATTTATATCTTACTCCACAAGGCATGGACAAATATGTTGGAGGATGTTGGCATAATCGCTATAAATGACGCTATCATGTTTGAAAATGCCATTTATATCTTACTTAGAAAGTATTTTAAAAATTCCAATTGTTTTGTAGAACTGATGGAAATCTTCCGTGAAATGACTTTTGTAGCTGCGAACGGCCAGTGTCAGGACATGCTAAGCTCCAAAGATTCTGTTAAATTGTTTACCATGCAAAAGTTCAAAATTGGCAGAGCAATCAAAACAGCTTCCTGTTCACTATATTTGCCCATCGCTTCGGCATTACATTTAGCTGGGTGAGTTCTATGCAAGAGTATTTACATATGTATATTAAGAATAAAAAATAAAAACATTCGGTATTTAATTAAATTTTAGAGTCGAAGATCAGGACATTTTTCGACAGTCAAAACAAATTTCACTGGAAATGGGCGAATTCTATCAAATTCAGAAATATTATTGGAATTGTTTTGGAAAACATGGCACAGATATTCAAGACAACAAATGTTCCTGGTTGGCAGTAGTTTGTATGCAAAGAGCAAATTATGAACAAAAACAAATAATGTTGGAATGTTACGGTAAAACTGGTAAGAGTTTAATATGTACTCCTTTAATGTACTGTCGTTCAAAGTTATAACTTTTTAAAGATTTAAGCAGACACTTATTTCTGATATATCAAGTCAAACAGGAGTAGGCTTCGATGTATTTAATATATTTCTAGAAAGACAGCATAATTTATTGCATCTGACATTGAAGTCATTTATAATCCCACATTATTTAAATGGTATTTAACTGATGTTCTTGCTAATTACGGAGACTTTCCGATTAAAAAGTACATATTACCAAATCCTTTCGCAGTTTTCATTACTATATTACTTAATATTTTTCAGATCCGAAAAAGATTCAAACAGTTAAAAACCTTTACAAAACTCTTGGACTACCGAAGATATATGCCATGCAAAAAGAAGAAACCTACAACAAGATTAAAAGTCAACTTTTACGGACATCTAATGGAATTCCATATGAGACATTACTACAAGTTCTAAACAATATTTATCTACGCGGAAGTAATTTCGAGACTGTATAAAGCATTCCTCGCAATTTTTTTAAACACCATATATGTATATAACGACATTCCAAAATGTAGTGCCTATGCTATTGCAGCTGTCTATAAATATATAATTGTAAAATTTGTCAGCTCTGCACGTATAATATAACATTTTAACAAATTAACCACCAAATGTTATCATTAACAATTTACAGAATATCCGATCTAATATGTAATAATGACTCCCGGATCATATCAGCCGCATAAATCATCGGTGGCCGCGCTGATACCGCGACGTTGATTTAAATTGAAACGTCTTCAAACTCTAATTCCATTACTTTCTGGCAACACTGACAAACAGCTGCGAAAAATAGTAAACAATCAAACATCAATTATTTTCACTGTATTTTTAATTTATTGTTAATAAATTGATAATATTTTTTTTATTTGTTAATAATGGATTCTTCGAAGATAAAAGTGTAAGTAGAAAATGTAATAAATGTGTGGGAGCATAGTGCAATTTTGTTGAAGAACCCGCGATGACCCAAATAACGATTGAAAAGGCCGGCATATAAGCGAGCTCCTGTACAACGGCTCAACCCATAGATTGTATTATACAGAGCTGGGCGATAAGAATTACATGTGTAATGGATTGCGGTTTGAATTACGATTATTTTAATTGCAATTTAACATTTTTTAAAATTAGGATTATTGTAATCCTTCATCGGAGTCATTATGATTACGATTGCAGTAATCGTAATTTCGAAAAATTTGAAATTACAATTACAGTAATCGTAATCCTAATGTCTTCGATGAAGGATTACAATAATCCTAATTTAATTTTTTTTAAATAACGATTTTTTGAGTAATCGTAATCTTAGTTATTTAAAGAAGTTAGCGAAAGAAAGTTAGTAAGCAAAAGGTTTTTTTTTTAAATAAAATAAAAAAGTAATCCATGCCTTAGGATTACTTATTCCTTATAAAAAAACACGTGATTACAATTACAGTAATCCTTCATCGAAGACATTAGGATTACGATTACTGTAATTGCAATTTTGACTTTTTCAGAATTACGATTGCTGCAATCGTAATCTTAATGCCTTCGATGAAGGATTACTTTAATCGTAATCGGATTTTTGTTTGTTTTAGGATTACTGCAATCGTAATCGTGTGGTAATCGTAATCCTTATTGCCCAGCTCTGGTATTATATATATTCATTTCAGATTGGTAGTTGGTGATGTTAAAGGTCGATTCAAGCAACTTTTTCAACGTGTTGAAAACATCAACAAAAAAGCCGGCCCCTTTGAAATCCTACTATGTGTTGGTGATTTCTTTTCCGAAGAGGATAAGCAAAATGAGGAACTTTTAGCATACAGAAATGGTCATAAAAACAGTGAGTGTTCCGTCATCGTTACAAATTCTAGCCAACAATTGCTAATACATATAAAACTTTTTAGTTCCCGTTCCAACTTATATTTTGGGACCCAATAATAAAAATGTTTTAAAAATGTACGAAAATACTAATGATGGTGAAATTTGTACAAACCTTACTTATTTGGGGAAACGTGGCCTGTACACCTTATCAACGGGGACAAAAATTGCATACATAAGTGGATTGGAAAAACCCGCCGGAGCAACGTCAGATGAAGAGTTTTATTTCAAAATAGATGATGTTGAAGCAGTGAGGAATTCATGCTTGGTAAATAAGTCATCAGCTAGCGACTATCGTGGCGTTGATATACTTTTGACATCACAGTGGCCCATTGGTATAAATGACAATGTAAGTGTATGATTAATGTTTAACTCCTCCAACTAACAAAAAACACTGACTTCTAAACTGTTTAGATGAACTCTTCAAAACTTATAGCATTTTTGTGTCGGGATATCAAACCAAGATACCATTTTTGTGGACTTAGTAATAAACATTACGAACCTTCGCCCTATAGGTAAAACAATTCAAAATGTTGTGTATCAATCAATATATTATCATTGTGCTTTTCAGATTACCATCGGATCAAATAACACAATTGGAATTATGTAGCCGACTGATATCATTAGCTGAAGTCGGTAATTCCAACAAAGAAAAGTACATTTATGCATTGAGTCTGACGCCAGTGGAAAAAATGCGTGTAATGGAACTTATTCAAAAAACCACTAACGAGATCAAATGTCCATTTGCTGAATTAAATTTTAGTGATATAAAACTAACAGGTCCAGCAGTAAGGAGAAATTACCTTTAGTTGTTAAGTTATTTAGTAATTCACTACTCCGTTTTATTTCAGTCTGATAGTAAACAATATTTCTTTGATATGGACACGAAAGGCGACAATCGCAAACGATTTGGCAGCGGAAATGATCGGCAACATAAAAAGCCTAAAATACCACAATGGGATCAAGGTTAGAAATTGTTAATGCTATATTTTGTTATTGCTATTTATTTAAATAATCCAGTGTTATGTTTTCAGATATCTGTTGGTTTTGTTTATCATGTCCAAATGTGGAGAAACATTTGATCATAACCATCGGAGAACATTTCTATCTAGCACTGGCCAAAGGTCCCATAAATGACTATCACATCTTAATATTGTCAATAACACACATACCTTGTGCGGCTCAATTAACTAAAGATGATTGGAAAGAATTGCTACGCTTTAAGAAAGCACTGAAGAAATTTTTCAAGGAACAAAATCAAGTAGTTTGCTTTACCGAAAGAAATTACAAAACTTCACATTTGCAAATTAACGTGTTTGCTCTTGATGAAGGTTACGCTTGGAAGATACCACACGCTTTTGAAGATAAGGCTGAAGAGTTCAATCTGGAATTTGAGACAATACCCGAGTTGACATCCTCACAAATGTTGCCACAGCAAGGACCCTATTTTGTTGCTGAGTTACCAGATGACTCTACATTGATCACTAGACAAATGAAACATTTTCCTATCCACTACGCAAGGTAAGTATTAAATTAAAATAATATATATCACAAAATATATATGATCTTTAAATGTAAGTCCAGGAAACCTTTTCATGCTTTCTGGTACTAATAAATATAATATTTCTCTGGGAAACGACAAATGAATTTCTTTTCCCGTTGAGAAATAGCTCCAAACAGTCCAAATCACCACATTTAAATTAAGACATATTCACTAAATAGCGCCCAACATACAATATCTTTTTAATGTTTTCAAACATTAAGAACAAAATTATTTTTCAACAACATAATTAAATTTTAACATATTTTTAAATCCTTCCTTTTTCAGAGATGTTTTTTGCTCAGAGAATCTCATGAATTGCGATGAAAAGGTTGATTGGAGATCCTGCAAATTAGATGCCGACAAAGAAAAAGAACTAGTTACAAATTTTAGAGAAAAATTTGCAAAATTCGATTTTACGTCATAGAGAAGTTCTTTCTTTAATCACACACATTTTTATTTACTACACCGTCTTAATTATTAAAATTGTGTATGCCGATATTGAAGCTAAAATGACTACAACCAAGCGACGATCTAAAAGGAACACTTCAGAGTCACGGTGATATATTTTATTTACAATCCTGAAGAATACTTCATGGGGCATGCCACCTAACATCTACTGGATATTCGTGTTAATCGTATTCTATGATTCTTGTATCCATTCAGGTTCGGCCAAAATACCAATAAATTGTCAACAAAGTTACTGAAATGTAAATATATTCAAATATTACCGTCTTTGCCATAACAGTTCTGCATAATTTTTTGCTCGCTGCGTACATACAACTGCTAGCAAGGAACTATTGTTGTTTTAGATAATGAACTTTTATGTTCGCCCCCATACAAAGGTCGATGAAGATCTTTACAATATTTGAAGTGGGATGGTTTGAAGGAATAATTATTAATTACAAAATGGTATATTAAAGTGCATTGGTGTAGCGTATATATATTTGCACTCGTAAAGTTACGTTATGCAACATTCTCAAAACGACATTTTGAAATATTCGCTTTATCATTCGCAAACCGATATTCGTTACATCCCTAGTATTAACGTCGGTTTCTGTTTTGTTAATATAATCGACCGTCGGCGTACCGTCTTATGAGCATAACCGCCTTCAAACTTCAATGAAAATAAAAACAGGCAACTATAAATGGCGTTACCAACTACAACAAGGATTGATTTAGTTTGGAACAAGATGTATAAGAAAAATCATCACGCTGAAAAACATATTTTTCTGGGAAAGTATAAATTATATACTGTACAAAGACATGTCTTTGACGGCCGAAAATTCAGCACAGCAAATTCAGGTAATAAATTGCATGTATTATTACTCGAATTAAGGATTTGTATCGATGTCGTCAGATTCCAACTGCTGTCAAAAGTGCCGGGCAACAATTCCTCCCCGGTACTTCTCCCCCAATTCGTGTTCTTCCATGTCTTTTTTTGCTTCCATCCCTCCTTTCCTACCATGTGGGGTTGCCAAACTTCTTATTTCGCTCCAGTGTTGCCACTTAAATAATTTCTCCGACCAAATTGTTTGTCCTAACCAGCCGCCGACGCTGTCCAAATTGCATCGGCTCGGTTCTCTGGCCTAGAATATAAATTATTAAAGGGATTTAATTCTAAATAGATTAATTGCACAAAAAAAAATGCCTTTGACGGCAGAAAATGCAGCGCAGCAAATTCAGGTAATATATATCATCGTCATGTAATATATCATTATGTACAACCTCTATAAAAACTCGAATTGCAGGAGCGTTTAGCGTCTGTTCAACGTTTGATCCACCAAATAGACGACGAACGCCGTCGTTCTGAAACCAACATCAGTGGCTTGTCCCGGGCTCAAAGTAACTTGCCCGTCCAGAAACTTAAAGGATTGTATAAGACTTGTTTGCAAGATGCCGCTGTTGAGGAAGACACTATTCGAAAGGCACTAGAAAAAATACAGGAAATTAGAAATATACGGAATGAGCGGCGTATACAGGCTCGAAATGCTGGAAACAAAGAAGCTATACGCAGAGGAGCTCTCATGAAAATGGTTCAGATATCGGCACAGACCTTGCCATTATTTGTTTCCCGTCCAGGAGAGAAAGTTCCACCTCTTTGTGGTGCAATACCTGCTGAAAGCAATTACATAGCTAAAGTGGGTGACAATGTTGCCGCCTTAGTCAAAGGAGTGGAGGATGAGGAGAATTGGATTTTGGCTGAAGTCGTCAGCTTCTTGCAGAGACAAAATAAGTACGACGTCATAGATATAGATGAGGAACAAAAAGACCGACATGTTCTGAGTAAGAGGAAAGTGATACCATTACCTTTGATGAGGGCCAATCCGGAGACCGATGGACATGCCCTATTCCCCAAAGATACAGTTGGTAAGTTTTGCTGTTGAAATATACTGAAGATAAAATAAACACTTGTGGCTTTTGTTGTGCTAAAGTTATGGCACTGTATCCGCAAACCACCTGCTTTTACAAGGCTATTATACATCGACTGCCACAGACAGCTACGGAAGATTATGAGGTCCTATTTGAAGACTCCTCCTATACAAATGGCTATGCAGAACCTCTGCCCGTGGCCCAGCGCTATGTGATTGTCTACAAATCTACCAAAAAGAGCGGCAGCGGCGGTGGCGGAGGTAGCGGTAGTGTATCGTCAGCATAGAAACTCTCATGGTTTCATGTTTTTATACAAATTTAATTTTAATGAAAAAATAAAACTTACACTATATTTCCAACTATACTAAAATAAGTAAATTAGTACATAAATACATATGTATGTAATCTATTCATCCTCCTCTTCATCTGATTCATCGTCTTGCTCCATGGCATCTTTATCATCATCGTCTTCTACTTCATCTCCTTGTCCGCTATCCGTTTTGTCGTCCTCATCATTGACATCATCTTGGACATGCAACTCAAAACCGTCCACTTTAGTCCAGGAGCATTTCATAGTCAATTGAAATTTGGCCATTGGCTTAGCAATTAATTTAAGAATACGAGCTTGTTCGGGAGTCAGCACTTTACCCTCTTCACATACTGTATAGTCCGAGTATAATGTAACAACACCTTTTTGTAATTTCGTAGGCAATCCTAGCGATCTTAAATGCGGTTCCATGGAGTGTGCAAATTCTTCTAGCGGACCTTCTGGCAATACTACAGTTTCGGTGGCTTTGAAACCACTGCGCGCATATTCAATTGCCCAATAGCTCTCAGCCCATTCCAAAACCTCCTTCTTGCTGGTTTCAGTGAACAACAGACCAACTTGGCCCGTCAGTCTTTTGGAGAGTTTATATAAATCAGTTTCCACCTCTTCGGCTTTTGTGCGTCCCAATCCAATTTGCATAATACGATTTTTACCAAAAATGAATCGTGAATTCTGTTTCCACTCTTGCCGCAAATCCTTCAACAGATTGTTGCGCATATTTTGTACTTGGAACACAAATATGTTTGGGTATTTCTCCACACATCTTCTGATATCATCAATTATCTGTTGTTTCCAAGCCAAACCTTTGCGGTCAGTTTTGGTAAGGGAGACTGTGGATTTATAAGAGAAAGTTGAATGTAGTCCCAGAAATAATTAAACATCAAATCAATACAAACTTACTCTTCTTATCTCTTTTGGATCTGGGCATTTTGCTGCAGCGTTAAAAAGATTTTTGATAGAAAAATAAATAAAATTCAGCTCCCGAAACAAACACGTGCACCAGAAACAAAACAAGAGAATAACAATAAGTGTCAAAAATTGAGTTTGATGGTGGTGCCAAGTTAACATTGCTGTCAGTCAATTCCTTGCCAGATCGCTAGCGAATGTGCCGATTAGGTGACGTTTACAACATCAACACCCAAGGTGACGTTTACAACATCAAATATAACTTTGAAGGAAAAAAAAATTAACACAACGTGTTGAGACAATCACCGTAAGACATTTTTTCTACTCGTAAGTGGAGGCCGCTTTAATTTTCTAAAGTTAAGAAAAATTATCAATTATATTCATGATTTGCGATTTCGGACTAAAAAATATATACTCATTGTTTTAAAGTTGCAGAAGCAGTTCAAAAACGCCAAACTAGAACTTTTAATTAAAATTTGTTAGTAAATATTTACTTTTATTTAATATTGACGTACATTACAATACAACGTATGTCATAACTAGTAGATTGAGCAGATGAAAATGAAAAAGTCAGGTAATTTATTTGACAATTAATGTTCCTTCGCTAAGTCCGGGAATTAATTGGTTTCATATTTGTTTTGCCGCTTTACCATGAAAAAATAGTCAGGGCGACTCCACGGATTGCCTGAAATCATATTGTTGGCGAAAGTAAATGTTGCTATTTTTGCTGTTTATATTAAATGTGATTGTTGGTTACTTCAACTAAGAAGTCAAAATCGGATTTCGTTAATTAACTATTTTGAGTACCGGAATTTTATTGTAATACGGGTGATTGCATAGTGTGCCTTTAAAACACTGTTGTTAATTGTATTATAAGCTATACATCCTTGTATATTATGTTTAAGCACGGTTCGTTTACTCTTTCGATTTGTCTAATTCAAGGAATCGCAAAATTTACTAGTATGGGCTTTTGGTGTGATTGTGCAGTTGTTGGTGTCATATCATTTAGCTAAAAAATGTCAACCAGTGAACATCTTATTTTTTCTAACCATTTGGGATTCAGGATGTCAATTTATGGAATATGGTAATGTCATTTCAACCCATACTATCGATAGTAAATAAACACAATCGATATTGAGATAAAAAAACATCCGACACTCGATTGACTAACAGCTCTAGGGCCTTTTGCTTCCATACGTCGGGACCACAGTCGTGTTTCAGGGTAGTATTTTAATTATAGGAAGTGTTCAGAGATTGTGTTGTTGGTGGTAGTCTATATGTATATTTTTTTGTGTATTGGATTGGCTGTGTCCGCTGAAGTCGCTCTGTCTGTCTCTTAGTATATATTTTTTTCTTGCTATATATGTACGAACGGAAAATGTGTACTAATGACTAAGTATTGTTGATAAAATCCGGATATTTTTTATAAAATAAAAAGTATAAACATGGGCCGATGAAACATATTCTGATACACAAATAATATTGTTTGTAAAGCAGGGAAATAATAATATTTAAATTGTCATTCCAATCATTTTTAGGCAAAATGCAAAGTCAACAATCGTCGCCAAATCCAAATACGGCGGCGGCCGTAACGCAAACACAACTGCTCCATCAGACACAATTGCTACAACAAGGCAATACAGTGGGCAAGATCAATGACACTCCAAATCTATCAAACGTTGGTAAGTTTGAGTATATCAACAAAATTATACGGCCCAATTATACGGAATTTTTCAGGGAACGAAATAATATTAAAATGAACGACTAGGGTTACCTGTCTGTCTGTCTCCTTTCTCATTCGGGTGTATAGGGTAGAATTGTATGTGTATTGCAAGTGATTACGCGCTTGACTGATATGATGTATGTATAGGCCAGTGCTTGTATATGAGCGAGTGAGCAAAAGCATGTGTTTGTGTTTGCAAATATAAATTCGAAAAAAAAGAGTTGTCAACTCTTGTTTAAAATTTTGCTTGTAGAGATAATTGAAAATTCCCACAAATCAAGAAAAACAAACAGCGTAACATTTGATGAGATTGGTTGGTAGGGGAGTCGAGAGAAAAATAAAACATGCACGGATAGAAGCTCTAATTATAGTGTGAAAATATTGTATTCACTCCGATCTGTCCAATGATACCATCATAAAACTGATAGAAAATGATTTGTTTTAATCTTACGAAACTAGGTCCAACATTAAAATAGCTAAAGGGCATTATATATGTGTTTTTATATTATAAATTTTAGTGATCTTATACTTTTAGAAGATGGATTCCTTAGTATGTTGTATGGTTATTTGATACCAAAAGTGTTTCTTAGTTGGTTGAGTTGTAGTCTTCGATAATGTGTTTAAACGTAAGTCCGCTGTTGGTTCGCTGGAAGGTTATGTCTGTTTATTCAAGCGTTGGGTTGATGATTAATGGGGCACATGCGTCAAACTTTGCGGCTTTGTCAGCTTCGTTGTTACCCTATATGTCAACGTGGGATCCAGTGAATCCGTATTTTGTCCTCATTACATACAGCAGCGTTTCTTATTCTGTTTATGGTGATCCACAGGATCCAGGATTACATATTGCTTTGATCACCAAGAGACAGTCTGTCTAAAAAACTTGGGTTCGTCCGTGAAGACTGAGGAGTACTGATGCAATGAATCGAGTGAGATGTGTTTCACAGAAGCTTCAATTACCGCAAAGGCTGGGAGTTTGTTTTCAGTTTTAGTGTCATCTGAATAAGAAAGACCAGCTCTTTTTGATAGAGAATTTTGTTGTTCGGAAGGAGGCTGGGTATCTAAAGTACCATTCGATGCAAGATTTGTTAAATCTCCACTGTGGTTACGGAATAATTTACCTTGAGAACTTTCATGGGATCTGAAGTTCATCTAACAATGCTAAGAATGATGATAATGCTGAAATCCGGGTTTGTTTTTTGCCCAAAAGAAAACAGCTTATGTTCTTATCTATAACGGAGTTGCTGCTAATTTAGGGACCATTCTAGATTTTTCTTCATAAATTTTCAATTGCTGGAACACCGCTTTTTAATAACATATTATTATTGGGTGTAGTACAGAAGCGGTAAACGCTTGTTCGAACGGCTTCGTGGTAAATAGGTTTGATAATGTTTATTGTGGAGTTATAAGAGTTACCAAACAGAGGTAATCTATTTTCTCAGTACAAGTGTTCTTGAGAACGGAGGTCCTCGTTGCTAAATATTTTATAATGTTGCCTCGACCCAACAATGACTTCTTAATACTCTTTCAACAATACTCTTTCCAGTTGCATCTAATTGACAAATTTTAGGTGTGAAACCAAAAATTTTTGTATGTATGTTTTATTTCAATGTTCTGTTCTCCCGAGTTGGAATTTTGTTTCGGACATATCCATCAAAACAAAAGAAATGCATATAAAGTGAACTGTTTTTAATTGTTGGTAGAATCAAGAACAGCTGATTCTAGTTCTGCATATTTATTTGTCTGCTTAGAGACTGTGAAGGGAATACCGGACTTAAAGCTTTTTACAGACCAACGATACTTTGTGTCGCATTAGTTATGTGTGGACTGCTCCAAAACCCTGCCGATTCTCCACCTCTCCCAAAATGGTTTTTAAAATCCCGCCATTTGTGGTGTTTTCTTAGTGTTGGCAAACTTGGTATACTATGCGTGTGTATTACGAGCTCTGTTTACATACATGTGTGTGTGCACGATTTACAAAATTTTCCGATACCGTTTTCAGTCAAGAGCAACAAAGAGAAAACACGTCAACATGGGCAACAACTACAATTCACATGTTTCATTTCTTCTATGTACACTTTGATCACTTCAAATGCAAAGGTGTGAGGGCATTCAGTACTAGGCAGTGAATTAAATGGCTGTCATCGGTGCAATCTTCCGATTAGACGGACAGAAGTAAATAGTTAAATAGTGCTGTGGCATACTCTACACGTAATGTCTGCTAATCACAGCAACGACAACAACAAAATCAAATCTCGTCTGTATACATTTTTTTCGAATTACAAGCACATCTGATTCTTGTAAAGACACGGACGGTTCACCACTACCCCTATCGCAATTGTGTGTTGATATCTCTTTGTGTGTTTGTGACAGTTTTTTTTTTACGAAAAAGAAGAGATCTTACATGTGTGTGTACCGACTGACGTATGCGTGCGTGTGTGTGTTTGAGTGACAACATTGCCCTCCCTCTCACTCTTGTGGTATTTTTTCATTTTTGCGTTTTATAAGAATTTCACATTTCACCCTTGAAATTTTACAAGGAACCTTGGTCAATAAAAGCTATGCACACATTAGTGCCCGCAAAAGTATCCTTCACCCACAAACTGCAGTACGGAACTAAAATAAATAAAAATCGGCAGTATTCTGCTAAGAAAAACAAAGATGTCACAATTCATGTTTCTGAATAATGGCATGGAAGGAAAAGGTATGATAATATTTAGTATTTTCGTGTTTTATTGATTTTGTTTACTTAATATTCGTGTTGGAAGGGGGTTTCTGCATCATAGAGACAGATTTTCCATAGCACTTTGCTCGTTTCTTGTTTTTTTTATTTTGTAATAAGAATATACCACCCTATCGACTTGAAAGTGTATTTAGCCACCACCATTTGCCATTTGTACATTACTCCTCTCCATGGTGCTACATACAAATTCTAATGTTGACATCTACTTTATAGGCCTTTTGGAATTAGCACACCGTGAATACCAAGCTGTTGACTATGAAAATGCCGAAAAACATTGTATGCAACTGTGGCGACAAGATAGCACCAATACTGGAGTGCTATTACTACTCTCTTCCATACATTTTCAATGCCGACGTTTGGAGAAGTCGGCACAATTTTCAACACTGGCCATAAAGCAAAATCCTTTACTGGCTGAAGCATATAGGTAAGTGATATTCATAATTTTCAATAATCTCGGATTAATTTGACATTTAAAATTTGTTATGTAGCAACTTGGGCAATGTGTTCAAAGAACGTGGACAACTGCAGGAAGCTTTAGAAAACTATCGCCGTGCTGTACGCTTGAAGCCGGATTTCATTGATGGATATATAAATCTGGCAGCCGCTTTGGTTGCAGCACGAGAAATGGAAGCTGCCGTGCAAGCATATATAACCGCATTGCAGTACAATCCAGTAAGTTTTGAAGACAAACTGTGAATTTTCCCCACATTTATAGAATCTAATCCAAATCATAACACAACAAATTAATTCAAAAACAACTTATTGAAAAAATATATCTCATATCACAAAGACAAAGGAATCATTGTAGAGGCATACGAAGAACTCGTTTCCCAGATGAGGGACAGAAGTAATTCCTCATCGTTTTCTATACAATGTGTGGTATGCAAGACAGTCAAATTGTTGGCGATATCTAGCGCTTGCAGATGCGATAACGTGGTCAGCAAATACAGTTCAGTTGTCCGTAAATTTTTACAATTTATGGACAACTGAACCTTTGTATATCGCTTATTTGCGATAGCCTGAAAATTATCGCTTTTTCTGATAGACTGAAATTTAACATCCACAATTGGGAAGCTATATGCTTGGAATTTGGCAGGTTACGATTTTAAAGTCGTTTGTTATTATTGAAATTGTTTTTCGTGCAACTACTGGTACAATCTCTTATCAGAATTTGTACACCGTACATACACCACACTTTGTTACAAGGGATTGTAAAGTGTGTTTGTGGTTGTGTTTCTAAGACCGAAAAATGAAAACGAGATTGAATGAGTGTTTATTATACCGACAAAATCAGAGTCAATTTCTGAATTCGATCGTTCATTACAAATTGTCAAAATTGCAGGCTCAATAAAACGGACATTTGTCAGCCTATGCAGCGTATTCTTTTGGATCTGTGTTCAATATATCGATATCTTACATATATCTGAAAACCAGAATTTTGACGATTTGGAACGAACGAACAAACTCGTTTTATGGAAACCTCCAGTTAATCTCGCTATACCCAATTAGTAAAACATTTTTTCCTTACCACTTTGTGGAAAAGCGTACTGCCACTTAGTTGCTGAGCTTATGTTTGTAACTCCGTTTATCAATAGTACTATATTAAGCAATACATGTGAATTATTTAATATTGAAACATGCAAATGTAAATAATAATAGACAATAGATTTTAATTATTGATGTTTGTCTACTTTTGAGTTGGGCCTGACTTAAATACGGAATTGTCGAAATAAATAATTAAGTTCCTGAACAGCATGTCAAAGTACATATTGCAAACGGATTTAAAGAAAGCAACACTCCGTATTCTATGGTGTAATTGACGATAAAACTGACTTCATCCATAACATGAATTCTGTGAAGCGGTGATCATTAAATGCTAAACCAAATATATTTGAATTTTGTATATTTTTAGGATTTGTACTGTGTTCGTAGTGACTTGGGAAATCTGTTGAAAGCATTGGGCCGTCTTGAAGAAGCCAAGGTAATTACCTCTCACATATGTTGAAATTCAATTTTGTAAAATTTCATTATTTTTTCATTTAGGCTTGTTATTTAAAAGCTATTGAGACATGCCCTAGTTTTGCTGTAGCTTGGAGTAATTTAGGTTGCGTTTTCAATGCTCAGGGTGAAATCTGGTTAGCCATACATCACTTTGAAAAGGCCGTGACTTTGGATCCCAATTTCTTGGATGCGTACATAAATTTGGGAAATGTTCTAAAAGAAGCCAGGATTTTTGACAGGTATGTGAGAGAATATTACAGAAATTGCCATTTTCATATTTTAACGGATTATTTTTTAACCATTAAAGGGCTGTAGCCGCCTATCTTAGGGCTTTGAATCTATCGCCAAACAACGCCGTAGTTCATGGCAACTTAGCTTGTGTATATTACGAGCAGGGTCTAATTGATTTGGCCATAGACACTTACCGGAGGGCAATTGAATTGCAACCAAACTTCCCTGATGCCTATTGTAATTTGGCCAATGCTCTCAAAGAGAAAGGACAGGTATTTATAAATGTTTCCTTATTCGTTCCACATGAATGTTTACGCATTTCTTACATTTACAGGTTAAAGAGGCTGAAGATTGCTATAACACCGCTCTACGATTGTGTCCCAACCATGCTGATTCGCTTAACAATTTGGCTAATATTAAACGTGAACAAGGCTTTATCGAAGAAGCTACGCGACTATATTTGAAAGCATTGGATGTATTCCCGGATTTCGCTGCCGCTCATTCGAACTTGGCTTCGGTGTTACAACAACAGGGGAAACTAAAGGAGGCTTTAATGCATTACAAAGAAGCTATACGAATTAATCCAACATTTGCTGATGCCTACTCCAACATGGGCAACACGCTTAAGGAGTTGCAAGATGTTACCGGTGCACTGCAGTGCTACTCCCGTGCAATTCAAATCAATCCAGCGTTTGCTGATGCCCACAGCAATCTGGCTAGCATTCACAAGGACTCCGGCAACATCCCCGAAGCTATACAATCGTATCGCACAGCTCTGAAGTTGAAACCCGATTTTCCCGATGCTTACTGTAATTTGGCCCATTGTTTGCAAATTGTTTGTGATTGGACCGATTATGAGGCTCGTATGAAGAAGCTAGTGAGCATTGTGGCAGAACAGCTTGAAAAGAATCGATTGCCTTCGGTGCATCCGCATCATTCAATGCTATATCCTTTGTCGCATGATTTTCGAAAAGCCATTGCTGCACGTCATGCCAACTTGTGCATTGAGAAGATTATTGTGTTACACAAGCCTCCGTATAAGTTCACAAGGGAAATACCGAACGGAGAACGCATACGCATCGGTTATGTGAGTTCAGATTTTGGCAATCATCCCACCTCTCATTTGATGCAGTCCATACCGGGTCTGCACGATCGGTCGTCGGTGGAAATCTTCTGCTATTCTCTGAGTGCAGATGATGGTACTACGTTCCGTTATAAGATCTCTCAAGAGGCTGAACATTTTGTTGACTTGTCGACAATTCCTTGCAATGGCAAGGCTGCAGACCGTATCTATAATGATGGCATCCATATATTGGTCAATATGAATGGTTACACAAAAGGAGCGCGCAATGAAATTTTCGCTTTACGACCAGCGCCTATACAAGTCATGTGGTTGGGATATCCTGGCACGAGCGGCGCTTCGTTTATGGACTACATTATCACAGATTCTGTAACTAGTCCCATGGAATTGGCACATCAATATAGCGAAAAGTTGGCCTACATGCCTTACACTTACTTTATAGGTGACCACAAACAAATGTTCCCTCATCTTAAAGAACGCATTATCGTTGCCGATAAACAGCAATCAACCGTTGTCGACAATGTGGCTGTAATTAATGCCACTGATCTTTCCCCATTGGTGGAAAGCAACGGTGTCAAAGAGATCCGTGAGGTGATCAACTCCGGCAAGCCAATGGAGATTACTCACAAAGTGGCGGAACTACCGAATACTACGCAAATTGTGTCTATGATCGCATCGGGTCAGGTGCAGACATCACTGAACGGTGTTGTTCTCCAAAACGGTTTGGCCACCACTCAAACCAACAACAAAGCTGCTACTGGCGAGGAAGTACCCCAGAGTATAGTGATTACAACGAGAAGGCAGTACAATTTACCGGACGATGCCATTGTCTATTGTAATTTCAATCAGCTATATAAAATTGATCCTTTGACATTGCAAACATGGATGAATATTTTAAAGGCCGTACCGAATTCCGTATTGTGGCTGTTACGATTTCCCGCCGTGGGTGAACAAAATATTAAAAAAACAGTTGAGGATATGGGTATGAATTGTTATTTACCAATTGATTGGCAAAAACTGACTAATTTATTTAAACAACATTTTAGGGGTTTCACCGGAACGCGTTATTTTTTCAAATGTTGCATGTAAGGAAGAACACGTGCGACGTGGTCAATTGGCTGATGTGTGCCTTGATACTCCTTTGTGTAATGGACATACCACATCCATGGATGTTCTATGGACTGGTACACCAGTTGTTACATTGCCGGGTGAAACATTGGCATCAAGGTACGTTTTTATTTGTTTGAAACAAATAAGGTTATTGAAATATGCCGCCAGGTACAATTCAATGTTTTTAATTTACCTGTGTGTGTGTATCGGTTCTGCTGAAGTATAAATCTTAAGCTGTCAAACATAATCAATACTTTCGTTGAAATATTTTAAAATTCGGCCGCTTAAGAAATTGCGATAAGTATAACTTTTGAGCCATGTCGCAACCGAAACCGTGTTGTACATATTCCATTCTAACCACCTTTGGGATTATTCCAATTGGTAGGTGTCCGCCACGATTGGAAATGGGGAACGTTCCGTTTTACGTTCAATATAGTACTGCTGATATTTATAACTGATATCTCTCTTAAATGGTAACCAAAAAAATATATATATATATTGTGAAATCTGGGTACATTTCTTCAGTAGCACTCGACTTTTCGAGTAAAAGATTATACAAAAAATACTTCTCTAGAGAAAAACAGGAACCGGTTTCAAACAGTAATTTCCAATCGGATTGGAAGAGATATAATCTATAGATATGTATCCTTTTATAATGAGGCACTTCGCAATTGTGTATACATCGTTTAAATAATTATTGCAGATGTACTACGAAAAAGACATCTACATTGTTAAACTTCCTATTTTCAAAGTTCATTTCAAATAACTATTTTTATTTTTTTTTATTTTCAGAGTCGCTGCATCACAATTGGCTACCTTGGGATGTCCCGAGCTAATAGCCAGTACCCGCCAAGAATATCAAGAAATTTCCATACGTTTGGGCACAGATCGCGAATATCTGAAGACGTTGCGTGCCAAAGTGTGGAAGGCGCGCGATGAAAGTCCGCTCTTCGATTGCCAACAATACGCCCAAGGCTTGGAAATGTTGTTCTTGCACATGTGGAAGCGATTCTTGAGGAGTGATGTGCCAGACCATATTTCTGCTATAGAAAATAAATAAATATAGACAGTCAGCAAGGACACCAGCATACATTAATTGTTGGAAAAACTCATCATAAATTCATCATCCCCAACCCTCCCCAAACACAACCCCTACTACTCATGAATAACAAACACCACACCTTTAATTAACTTATTGAGAACCAGGGGAATACGTTAAACACATCATTTTTGCTCTTGTTTTTATTTTCCACAGAAATTGAAAATAATATTATTGATTACACTAATAACTAACGATATGATTAGGAATGAACATAAAGAAGATAGGAAAGAAAGAAAGAATTAATTTATTGAACATAGTATAAAATCTAAAGATTGTAAGAAAAGACATCCAGACCCCCGAACGATGGCTAATCAAAATTACATTTTTTTTTGAAGACGCGGTGCGATTATTTTAATGAGGAATATTTAGTTCATATGAAGACAAAACTCAAACAAAAAAATCTACTGTTGACTTGAATGATGTTTGTAGCTAATTTATAAATTTAGCCGATCTCATCATTCTCTTGTATTTATAAAGTGTTATAAATATTTAAATATGATAATCGATAATCTTAAAGAAAAAAGAAAAACAAAACAAAGAAAAAAAAACCAAAATTAAACAAACAACAAAAAATAAACTACAAATGTTTTTAAGATTATTCGGGATGTTTATCCTTCGTGGCAGCGATTGGCAAACAATCACCAACATTTATATACAAATCGCGACCGTAGAACAACAAAGTTCTGACTGAATTTTTTTTTGATAAATTGTCCTTTATATCAGTTCGTACTGTAATCGTTAAGATCTTTCGATTACTGTTAAAATTTAAAATGTTGAACTGTTTAAATTGAAACATGTAAGAACTACAACATATTAAACATTGATGTTAAATTTTCGCAAAACTACTTTATGCAGTTGGAACCTTGTTGGTCTAAGATACATTTTACATGTGCAGTGGCAATGTTTCGAAAGTTTTTTTTTGTGGATTTGCAACAAACCTTTGTAAGTGAAGGACATTGTTTATTTTGTTAAATTCAAAAGGTCATCGATCAAATGTTCCAGATGGGTATATGTATATGAGTTTTTTTCGTACTTCTCTTTTCGGGGTATGCTATGACATTTAAGTTTTGAATCGTCGAAATATTATGTTCATTTCAAATATGTATTTACTTTTGTACATTTACCGCGGTTGGTGTATGTCTAGTGTGTATTTTTGTTGTTAATGGCTTTCTCCATTATGATCTTTTAATGGTGATTTTAATTTTCGAAATCCAAGTCTTGTGGATAATTTTGATTTTATAATATACAAGTTTCGTATACCATATATATGTCATTTATGTATACATATATATGATTATATATATGTATGTATAAATTATACCATGCATATTTATTTACTTTTTTTTAGATTGTAAGCTGTTACATATTTACTAATTTAATGAAAAGAAGAACAAAAATATTCTTAAAAAAAAAAATCAAAAATAAAACAATGAAGAATTACTTCGAAATTCTTTTTCGAATAGTAACAAACAAGCTAATCAAACATCTGTATATGTGTATTAGAACGTATCGATTTGTATTAACTTCGAGTAGTAAACTAGTTGACGACAAGTGCAAATCGTCACCTGAAATACAAAGGGCCAATCATCACTTTCCAAGGAAATAAGTATGTTGTATTTGTTGATATTATGACGATCTCTTTTGTTATAAATTTACGTTATTAATTAATTTGAGCTCGAGGTCACAGATTGGTTTTTTGAATTAAATTCTTATTTATTTATTCAATATTTCGTCATAAGTAAGTTAAAAGCGTTTTAAAAAGTACCGTTTACTCTGCGATTCTCACTTATATCAGATATTTTTATTTTATAATCTTTAATGGGTGGTTACGCCCTTGTGAATTTCCTTAATAAAGTCTTTTTTTTTAAAGTAGGAACTTATATATTTGTGATGATGTGTATTTCGATGCCATATACCATAATCAATCATTAACTCAATTTTTGTATTTTTGGTGACGAAATATTAACCGCCGCCATCTATCTTTGTTATTTGAAAAATAAAATCGATTCGTTCTATTGTGTTTGCATGTGTTGTAAACCCCGTACTCGCTGTATGCACGAGTCAGTGGTTTTGTTAGAGGAAATTTAAAATGTTTACAAAAAAGCAGTGCAGAGTTTTCCCGGTCGAAAATCTCGCAAAAAGGTGTGCTAACAAATTTGTGGTATGGTGTTTATAGTAGAAGAAAATATACACTAAGAAAAGTCTCCCCAGTTTTACGTAATACAGAATTTTTCAGGTGACACCTTTGGCCATTGGAATTATTCCTTTAAAAGTAGTACATACTATTTTAGTTGTATAACAAAAAAATAACATTTATATTTAAACAAATTATGTATTTTGTTACAATCTCTTTCTATTATATGGAAATTTTTAATTATTTAATTATTTTTTTTCTAATCTTACGAATTTTATTGTTTTAAAATAGTTATAGATCACTATCGGCTCTTCTTTGTATGTTATTTCCACAGTTCATTCAATCTGGGGGCGAAAATGTCCAAAGTCAATGCTGTGCAGCCCAAACAGCGCGTTTATTGAAACGAACGCGTTTACGTCCGTGTATTTATTAATATGCACTTGAGGTCGTCAAAAACTATTTGTACAAAGTTCAATACAAAAACTAATGTAGCAATGTATAATTTGTTGAACTAAAAAAAATTTAACTTATTTTAAATATAAATTTCAATTTATTTAGTTAAAAAACTGCACTCGTTGGGGACAACGATTTCTGGCAAAGACTCGTGAAAAACAAAGAGATGACACCATATTTCCATGAACTACAAAACCGCCTTCGACACGCCGATACGAGAAACCAAAATCCTTTGCACGAGAATCCAAACTCTTATGCAAGCAAGGTGTAGAACGAACAACCATCACGAAAGGCGCAGTCAGAGAAGACCGAGACCCTTGGTATCACGAACTGCAGAAAGCAGGCACAAGACCACATATGAATTAGATCGTTTTTGAGTCGACATCAATTTAATTCCGAAGAAAATAAACAAATTCTAATAGCGCAAAGAAACCCGAAACAGGTGTCTGAAATCTTTAAATTGCCAGATGAAAAGTGAGTGGCGAAATCAAAACCTGTTGTGTCCGAGATGTGTATATTTTTTTTTATTTCTCTAAAAGGTATGCTTTGTTAAGTCGGAAGTAATTCGAATTAATAAAGGATATAGGCAGTTTTCCAGATACTGTCTGAGACTCCGGAGTCCAATTTGTCTCTCACCGGATTTAGCTGCTTGTGAAACGGTAGCAGATTCCCCAAGGATTTCACCAGCGTTCTGGGAACAAATTGTTTGGCATAACAGCCTGAAAAAATGACAGCCAATTCGACTATTGTAGTTCCAACAATATGGCCGCCATCAACTGTCTAAGTTTGGAATCACAAAGCGGACTTTTATGATGCTAAGAACATCTTCATGTTATATATTTAAAAATACGATTTAATAACCGAACATATAACATTATCTATTATAGGATTTCGAAATATTGATCTGGAACGGTATAAAATATATGCTGGTTGGCGTAAAGGTCTAAGATGGTCTAGTAATATCCATCTGTCCGCCAGTCTAGCATTATTTGAAATAAATACAAACTACCCGCTTTTAGAAATTGCAAAAATAAATTGCGAAGTTAAAAAAACAAATACAAATTACTTTTATTTAATTTTGTTGAAACAAAATGTTGCGAGTGCATAAATACTGAGCGAATAATACATATTGGCCAGTGATAATAGATTCTGCGACGTTATCAGTCATGGTGTGATTAATGCTCGAATATCACACAAGACCTTAGGTTGAAATCCGGGTAGGATTATTTGAATCTTTATGTGGACAGCATAAATACGGCCGGTCTTGTAGAAAGGATGTCCATATAAAGTATGTCCGAATATCTTCCCTCGTTAGAGAGTTGTGGCATTCGCATATTCCCCAGATATCAGCTGCAGTAAATATTTTGGAAAATAAGCTGTAACTTTCGCTATTTGAAATCTAAACCTTTTATAATTGGCAAACAGCAAGAAATCACCATGGGCTACAGTTCACTGGCATACATCGTTATGATTAACTTCATAGTTGCCAATATATAAACCTTTCTAGTTGATTTCATTCAATTTCAATATGTAGGCGTGAATGTGGGCGTGCCTTAGTATATACCTCCGATAGCCAGACCTTTACTCTATCTCTGAGTACAAGTTCCACCTCAATAGCTGGAGTCGTTGTCGAGATATAGCGTTTTTAATTTGAGTCAGACGTAAGAAATCACCTGCTACACATATCTGGGCGCCTGGTATCAGAAAATGGTTAATTGACTGTTTTTCACTGGTTGTTGCCAACGAATGGTTGTTTTTCAACAATTTGTTGTTTCTCAACAATTTGTTGTTTCTCAACAATTTGTTGTTTCTCAACAATTTGTTGTTTCTCAACAATTTGTTGTTTCTCAACAATTTGTTGTTTCTCAACAATTTGTTGTTTCTCAACAATTTGTTGTTTCTCAACAATTTGTTGTTTCTCAACAATTTGTTGTTTCTCAACAAATGGGTGTTTCTCAACAAATTTTTGTTTCTCAGCTTATGAGAAATTTTTTTTGGAAACTAGCCTGTAACTTTCTCTATTTCGAAGCTAAAGTCTTCATATTTGACAACCATCTAGTAATCACCATGGGCTACAGTTCACTGGCATAAACTATAAAGATAAACCAAACAGTTGCGAAGATATAAAGCTTTGTACTACATTTCATTCAATTTTAATATGTAGGCGTGAATGTGGGCGTGCCACACTATATACATCCGATAGCCAGACCTTTACTCTATCATCAAGTTTCATCTTAATAGCTGCAGTCGTTGTCGAGTTATAGCGTTTTTAATCTGAGTCACATGTAAAAAATCGCCTACTACAAATTTCTGGGCGCCTGGTATCTGAAAATGATGAATTGACTGTTTTTCACTAATGGGTTGTTTTTGATTTCATGTGCGTGTGTGGTGTGGTCTTGTCAATTAGACTGCAATTCAAAGCATACTTTAAGGCAGAAATGTTTGTATACACGCATTGCTTTGCTGTCAGCAGAAACAGCAATAAGAGGCACCCTTAATCATGAAAAGGGATTATTTTTGTGTTACCTACTTTAAAAACGCTACAACTCGCTAACAAAGTAAGCTTTATCAGATGCACATATGTAATTGATTAAATACTAGTTGATCCTAGAAGGTACGGTGTTCGAAATTAATAAAACTGTTGTGGTTTTGTTTTTGTTTGGTTTTATTAATTGCAATTTTAATGTTTAATGTACATAATAATTATGCACCGTTTCTTATATATCAAGATAATATAAACTATTTAAAGTTCGTGTATGTTGGGTTGGTATGTACGATTCAGATAATTTGGAAATAGAGATTTCTATGTGATATTGAGGAGGAGTGTAGGAGTATTTTCGTTTGTTGTTTGTCGTATATTTCAAAAATATAAATAATGTTGTATGAGCGATATCACAAATTAAAACATGAAACTAATCACTAGGTAATACATATATTTTTCTATATACATATATGTATGTAAATAGTGTAGGTTTATGTATATGTAAATTTCTATTTAAGGTAAGGTAATACGTTATATTAAATATTCGAAAAAATGCAATTCAATTCGAAGTTAGTGATATATATGTGTATGTGGATATAGTATCGTTTTATATTTTAACACCTAACTACATGCTAAGGGCTATTTTTAATTATTGATTCGATTTCATTGTCTTTAGATCATTGGATTCTTGGAAATGAACACGTTATATGATAAGGTGTAGATATAATAATAATAATAGTAATAATAAACTGGAATGTAGTGAACTCGAACGATTGGATGCCTGGCATACGTCAGCTATTATTCCGGTACCCGTGCATTGCAGTTGCCATGATACATTTTAATTCTACCCTTACATGTAAAGTACTTATCGAACACATCGCTGTAACCATGATCCTTCCACCACGTACAGAGCTGGCGATTCCAAACACAATCAAGTCTGTATATCAGATTGGGGAATTCGTAGCCCAATAAGGTAAAGAAGTCCTGATCGCCGAGATGACCTTTGAACAAGTATTTCGAGGTAAGTTTGCGTACCTCGGCGTCTTGCAATTGATGGTGGTACAAGTGTGAGTTACGTATACGCTGCAAATGAAGTAATACTACACCGGAATTCAGTCCAGGATAGCCATGCTTTGAACTGCCGCCATGCCTTTCCAGCTTCCGCTGTTTATGGGAGTTGTGAAGCAGTATGGGAGATTCTTCGGAAACCATATTATGTATTTCGCTAGCTGTCTGCTGTGCTAGGGGCATGTAGAAGGGACTTCCAAAGTCCGTATTGGGATAGGTCGCCCGGTATCGATACAGGATGTGGCGATAGACGGGCGTCAATTCGGGTGCCAGCCCATACAGGTGGTCTGGGGCAAATCTTTCGAACTCATTAAACAACAGACGAACATCGGTGCGGAAGACAATATCACAATCAATCAATACAGCACGTTCCATTTTCTCATCGGCTATGCGATGCAGGCCCAGCGACAGGAAGAATAAAGCGTCACTGTAATAGGATTTCGGTGTTGAACTAAAATAAGGCGTCATGGTGCTGACGATATCCGTCACTTGTTCGGCACACAAGTGCATATTGTACAGACTGTAGATTATTGAACGTCTATAACGACGTATTTCTGCCGCTAATATTTGCTCCACTGAGTGCCCGCTAGTCTCATCTGTTAGCACATGCAGGTGCATGAGCACTCCTGAGTTGGCAAACTTAAGCAAACTTTTCGTGAACAATTCAAATTTCACATGCAACTGATAGTTCTCCTTGGTGTATATAACGAATATGTTGTAGTCCGACGAAGTGCCTACACTATCCGGTCCCATTGAAGCCAAATTATAAGTTTGCACCGAGGCATTTCGCATTGTAGGGGGCTTCAACAGTACCGACTTCATAATTAGTGACTTTCTAGGTCTTTTCGATGTCGTTGAAGACGACATCATCATCATTTCATTTTGCACAGTGTCGTCAAGTGGCAGTGTTGTTTCCTTTCCTTGTCGATCATTTATTACCAAATCTTCCGCGTCAACAGCAGTGTCATGGCCACCATCGTCGTCCTCCGCGTTGTACGCCATATGGTCATCGTTGTTGTTACGTTGTTGCGTTAGAAATAAGGCGAACAGAGATTTCTTCCTGCCGATGACACTGGTATTGGCGTAAAAGATTATAATGAAGCAAACAATGGCTGATATGATTAGAAACATAAATTTGGCCATCTTCAGATGGCCCCCAAGTTTTCGGGTGGCACCACTTATTAGTTTATCCCCCGGAGACATTTCGCCCATGTTATATCTTTCCAGGATGCAAAATGAAAAAACCCTTTTCTACTCCTCAAAGGTAATACGTTGGACGGGACTATCGTCGACTATCGATAGTACTATCGTCAACTATCGATGGTTGTGGAATTACTATCGTCGACTATCGATGGCGCCGAATATCGATAGTTCTCCACCTCTACTGCTTAAGGTGGGTTTACACGACATGTATGTATTTTGCATATGCAATGTCACTTTTTTAACCCGTCTGTTTTTCGTATGTCTGTTAAAATTATGACAAAACACGGCTTTTAATTTTTTATGTTTAAACGTGCACATGTAAACTACATGGCATAACCTCTGCTTGTCATTAACAGCTGATGTTGTAATGTCACAGAACAGCATTTTATAATTTTTGTGAAATGGATTCAAGAAGAAAGACCATAATTGCAGCGTGCAGTGTTATTATAATAGTTTCAGCTATTAAAAAAAGGAGGAAGCGGCAAGATACACATTTTTGTGAGCTCCAAAATAGCTTCTTGAGGCCACTCCAACTACAACAGAATATAAAATAAAATACTTTTATTTAGAATTGCTAAGAAATTACTTACTTTTCCGTGTTTTTCCATTTTACCAAACGCTTTGTTGTTTATCAAAAACAGCTGATGCGATACGGTCTACATACCAAAATAGAACACGCTCTATTTCAAAAACTTGCATATGTATTACATGATGCATTGTGCATATGGCGTTCTTGACAGGGTTCACACGACATGTAATTTTTCATATGCAAAAGTGACATTACATATGCAAAATACATGTCGTGTAAACCCACCTTTACCTGTATCCAACACTCGATACACCCACCAGAACAAAAACAAAATACTTCCGAAACAAAACAAAACCAACATCCGAACACTTCCGAAATTGTTTGTTGATTCATCCATTCCATCTTCGTCTGATCGGCCATTCCTCCATTCCATTCTCGAGCCTGTATGGAATTATCGTCGGCGTAATTTAAAAGTACAAATGCCATGGGCCGGAGAAACGTCAGTCACAGTCCGACGAGGAATGAAATGGAATGGTCCGTTAAATCAATAACACGGTTGTGTTTGGCATAAAACAGGTATGGTCAATTTGCACTTGTGTTTGTTGCATTCAAAAATTCGAATGCCGCATTGGTATATCTTTAAACCGGATCTTCTACGTTGAAACTTGTGCTCCTTTATCCTTTTAATCAAATACTTGATGTAAGGACATGGTATCGTTCAGAGTCAATATTTTATTATTTTGTGTATCATATGTGAATATGCACCTGGAATTACTGGACCCATTTATTTCCAGGTTAATAAATGCAGCTGGAGGATGTAAGGCGGATATCATTGTCCCCCATTAAACACAATGAAAAGATAGGACTTATACAATGAAAAGATAAGACTTATAACAGCGACACATATAAGGGCCGGCATAACAGCTATCACGAATTTGAATTACGGCCCTTACGCTTCTGCAATGAATGTAGGTATCCAATCGGTATCAAATCCAACTATTATTAACCCATTGCGATAGCTTTGACAGAATTTATTGTGTATACACCGGTGCACTCTTGAAATGTATCTATATGGGGTTATAATCGTTATCGTTAAGGACAAACCAAGCGCAAAAGATTTGAAAATTCGAAAAAATGCCCATTCGGATTAAAAGGCAACATTTTCCAAATGTATTTTTAAAAAAATGAGTAGAGTCGTTTTCAATTTATGACAAAGTATGTCATCGACATTTTTGGCTACTTTTGCGCTCAGGGAACCGTAAAACATTTTTACAAATTTGTATTTCCCTACCAAATTTTGGGTTCAGCTTTGTGTTAGAAAGTTTTATTGGAATCAAACTATACATTATTATATTTATTTCTAATTTCACATCAAATAATGATTTCTTTTCAAGCTGTTTTGCGCAAACGCTGACTTTCATATAACTTTCTGTTTTCTTTTTTACATTTGTGTCTACTTTCCATTTTATTCCAAGAGCATTGTCAGACTAGGGAAGATGCAAACCGATTGGTAAGTCTGTTAAGTACCAGCTCAACTAATATTGACCGTTAAATATTTTCCAAAATATAAGTGGAATTTAAATGCGGGTGTGCATGCTGTTGGTTTGTCATGCACGATATGATTAGTTGTGCAAATATTGCCCAAATCAGTTTTATAGATTCTCACTAGAGTCATCGTTTATGAAATCACCAACGATTTATGTCTTTGACGATAAGTACAGAGCTGCCAGTGTAGCTTGAATGGTTGTGACTTTAATTCTACCCTTATGCACTACCACAAATTGAAGATGGATCTATAACTTTATACTAATATATAACTTTATACTGATTCCCTTTTCTTTAGTTGGGAAAATTCTCTTGGAGAGCTGTGCACGATATAATTTGTATGTTCTTATTGACTATGCTTTTTCTGGAGAAGTTCGGCCTGAATTAGTCAGACGTTCTTACCTGAATATCAGCCTGGGGATGTTGTGTGACAGTCGCAACACACAGCCCACCACATGCGTCCATGCCAGTAACTTTATAACGAAATAGAGTATACCTTGTCCTCAGATTCTTACCAAGCACTGAGTGTACCCTTTAAGTCCGCTCTTCCATCTGTGTTGTTCAATTTGTGTTGTTGCTTTTTAATTTGTTTTTAATATCATGGCAAAGTCCATTCAAACGAATCTAATCAAGCTGACGATGTGGAGATGGATAAGATATATCCAACTGAATGTGTAATTAAAAAACCACAAATAATAATACTAATATTAGCAGTAATTGTTTAATACTTATTTTATAGATGTTGTGTTTTATTGCCTTTAAAATGAAAGCAATTATTTGTAAAAGTAATAAAGATAATCACACACGGACAACGATGCAAGAGGGGCCGGCATAAACACAACTGTGAGACAGTCGAACGTAAGTCGGATTAGCGTTATTCTAAATTAGCTATTCATGGACATAAGTAGGTTACTTCCAATGAATCACTAATTAATGTGGACACACATTTACAATACGAACTCGGACTTGCCCAGACAAAAAATGGTGTACAAGAAAATGTATTCAAACTGTCATTACGCTGTTTTTAAATTAAAAATAATATTTATTATTGATTTTAATTTATAAAGTAAGTGCATCCGATTTATTGTCTTGAACATGGGCATTGATTGATTTTTTACTACAACTTTCATTTCATATTTTGTAATTACATCACTGAAACTGAATCGAAATTTAGTCAACTGATTTGAAAGCGTTTACAGTTTTGTTTTCCAACATATAAATGCCATTTGAAATGAAAGAGTTTCCGAGAGAGCCCATGTTTTTCCTATTTTTTTTTATTAATGTCGAAAGTATGGTTTATTTTTACAAATCTGTGTGTGGAACTACGATCCCATTTATGGGGCTAAGGTCCACAAAATGTGATCGTTTTGGGAACAGAAACACAATATTGCGTCTGCGATAGCGCTTGTCAAAGTCGTATGGAAAATTGTGTTCTGTTTTGAATTTCTGTGCGGATTTTTGAATACAGTTAAGTGGAAATGAAAAAAATCAATAAATTTCAATAAAAAAAAAACTTTGGACAATTGAACCATTATTCATTTAAACGAGTATGTACTTTTTTGAGTTTGTTCTTTGAAACGAAGGTAGAAACTTGTGGCACAACTATTAGAATACATGAATATAAAATGGGTGAAGAAATCTGGTATTTGACAGCAAAAACTGCTACTGCAGTCGACATCATTTAATTCATTTTGTCTTGACGCACCGGTTTATACACTTTGCCGGCCAGTGAGAACACAAAATATATTGGCGAAAGTTTACAAATTTGAGAGATTTTCCAAAATAGATAAAGTTAACATTCACATTTTCAGCTGTTTTACAAAATTGTACACGCCCCTTTTTGGACACATCTCGACATGATATTACAATCGTATAAATGCGGTATGATAAAACTAAACGGACTTGATCTCGTTTGACCAGCACAAAAAACTTACAAGTTAGTATTAGTCAGTTAGTTAGTTACTTAGTATTTGCACAGACAAATTTGGTCTGGTGCAACATTCGACGTGTTTTACATTCCCACCATATAACTACTTGTGCATTCAGACCATATAACTATTTATTATTTATTTGTTAGTTGTGTTTGTCTTTTTGTTTTGTTTTTGAGAGAGGGATAGTTTAGTTTGGAGAATTTATTTTACATTAATGCATGTATTTGAATTGTTATATTTTTTGTTGTTTCTGATTTTGAACAGTTTTAGTTATGCTCCACCGATAATATCCTGCTAATGTGAGAGATTTCCATTTATGTTTTATACTTTCTCAACAGCATGGCCCAGACGTCTGGATATTTCGTTTGTAAAAATGTCGTCAACTTCTGGGCATTCTGTGCCTGTTGCGGTGAACAATTGCGACAATTGCGGACAATTACCTCGGGCAGAGCAGCTGGAAAAAAAACGACAACAAATAAATGTTTATAAGTTCGGAAACATATTGACAAATTGAATTTGTATGGTAATTATTATGCAAAACAACAAGTTCTCCTATAATTTTGTATTTATATTAGTCAACAGTAATTAATTTTGAGGAAAATAACTGAATTGAAATGGAAACAAGTTCGTATACGCATATGACGGGCAGATGAAATCAACTGTAACAATTGTAAAAAACCACACCCCCCCTCTACCATTTAAAAAAATATTTTTCATTTATGACGCCTGAATTGTTTTTCTTTTGGAAATATTCAAACATGCAATAGAAACCGAAGGTGACGTCAATCGTAACCCCTTGATTGAACTTTTGAAGTTTGTCGTAGGAAGTAAAGCTCAAAACCAGTGAAGTGGTTGAATGTTTAAGTCGAAATACAATCGGTGCTTTCAGATTGCGTAGATCGACGTATATTTCCTATATCAAAGTGGTGTAATCTTTATTGTGACGGGTGGTCCAAAACTATTTTCTTTTTTAATTGAAAAACAAATTTCCATTTTGTTTTTTTGAAATAGCAAACATTCAAATTATGTCCCAATTTGCATAACATTCAACTTTAAGGACCTCTTCCAAAATGGATCAATCACAAAGTTTTGAGTAATCCAAACATTTATATCTAAGAGTTGAAAACACTTAAATTTGGACACTCCCACAACCACGGTTCCGCCACCCAAGGGGGTAGGAAAGATTCGGACCAACTCAACGATGGTAATTAAATATACAATCTATGTGTATAAACAAATCACAAATTTGTTCTCCCAAGAAAAAATGTGGAAGCTATTGAAAATTGGACAGTTATTGAATATTCCGATAATTTTGTTCAAAACCGAATCACGAACGGGTTTCTCGATATTTGAAGTGTAAAACTTTGCAGAGACATGAATTTTAGGTCATTTCACCAGAATTAATCAAAAATAAGATTTTGGGTTTTTCGATGTTCGGTAATACCAGATGACTAAAAATTAAAAAAAAAAAAAAAATGGTTGTTTTAAATTTTGTTTATATCTCCTGTCATTGAAACGAAAATCCACTAAACTATATTTTTCAAAATTCATTTAGGCAATGTCACACTAGTTATGACAAATTATGTCTATTTTGGACATACGATTTTTTTTTTAAAAAAAAAGAACATTTTTTTTAAATTTGTTTATATTTTCTAAAATGTTATTGAAATCACTAAATTGAGATTGAGTCCACTAAACTCAATTTTTAAAATTTTTTTCAGCGAAATCAGACGACTTGTGACAAATTATGTTTAAAAAATAAAAAAAATTTTAAAACTAAAATTAAAATATATGGTCTGTGTCACCCGGTTTACCCTTGGACCCAAAAATTAGAATATAAATTTACTTTGTATTGTAATTAATAATAAATAAATAAATAAATAAAATTAAAATGTTTCTCGTTATTCATTGCCCATTTTTGCCTGTCCAGTATTATCTATATACATTAGTTGAGATATTAGTGTATCCCAATTTTCCCCTTCTGAACTATGTTTGACAGAAAGGTCATGCAAAGAAAAATATCGTCACCGTATCACTAAGTATGATAAGGAGTAGAGTATGTAGATTAAATCGTCTTTCTTTCGAATCCATTCGATTGGTTTAATTAAAGTAGAAAAACAAACTTTTCTAGAGCAAAATTATGATGAGCACAATATTCGTATATACATACAGACAAATATGCAGATTTTATGCGTATAGTTTTAATGAAAACATTTAAACATCCATATTTATCTACGTATTTTACCAGTAGCCAAATTATTGATTTCATAAATTAAAAAAAAAAACAAATAATAATTTATGGTCACCTTTGGAACAAATCTTGTTTCGTAGTTGTCGGTTTTTTAATATTCAAAGCAAATTTGCATAATTGAATCATTCTGTTTGAAATGAAGTGGATTGGTCTATAATTGCTGTGTGATTTTGGGTCGTTTGGTTATCTCCAAGTCAACACAAACGGCGAATCGGGACGAAACTTCAGAATATTAGAGCAAGATGAAGTTTTGTCCAGCCATTTTTGAATATTTGTCAGTAATAAAATAAGGCAAGAAGTAGACGCCCTCTAGTGTTGCCTTGACACATTCACATATTCAAAAACTATGACTGTATTGCCAAATACTCACTCACAGTTCTAATTGCTCACAATTTCTAATTAGAATAGTAGTCTATCAAAATGAACATGACAAATATTCATAATGAACCGGAGCATGTTCACGCGCAGACGAAAGCAATCAGTGGCAAAACATGTTATGACTTTCAATGGGCTAAAACGTTTAGTAAACTCCAAAAATATAAAAGAACCGAATCGAATTTGCATTTGATGGAATAGAGAGAAAATTATGTTAGAGACTGGACTGCATGTGACTCACACCAGTGGGTAGTGGACTGATTAGTTTGAAAATTAACTGGGATTTTGAATTTATTTGGAAGAATGAGACCGGTACAGACAGACACCAACATTTCTAAACTCAAGATAATCAAAAATTAAGTGAAATGAAAACAAACAGTTTAAGAATTCTGAACATTTCACCACAACCTGGTACAACAATCTCTCAAAAAGCATTACAAAAAAAATTACAAAAAACAAGTGGGCTCGCAATCAAGAATGTATAAGACTGTGATTGTTTTCCTTGCGGACGGCCATGTTGTGGTAGGTAATGTGCGCGACTATCACACAAATAAACCCAGGTTCAAAACCTGTTAAGACCATCAAACATTTTTCAGCGGCTGCTTCCAACTGGAAAATGCTGGCGACTTTTGTGCGAGTAAGAGAGTAATCTCTAAGCCATGTAAAGCGTCGCTGGAAAAGTATTTGCCGTTCGGAGCACGAGGTGTCGGTCAGTGAGTATACAAATTTGGACTCGGGGCCAAAAAACAATAGGGGCCACACTACGTATTGAAATAAACGGACATTTCAATAAAAATCTACATTTAATATATTTTTCTGATTCAACTCAAATTTACTCCTGCATGGTCCATGGTTGCATTCAACTTTAAGGACCTCTTCGAAAATGGATCAATCGCAAAGTTGTGAGTAATCGAAACAATAATTTGTAAGAGTTGAAAAACAAGCAACACTTCAATTTTGACACTTCCACAACCACGGTTCCATGCATGTATAGCATGTATAAATGGTGGGGGTAAAAAAGATTCGAACCAACTCAACGATGGTAATTAAAAATACAATAAAAGAATAATTTATTCTCCCAAGAACAAATGTGGAAGCTATCTAATATTGGATAGTTGGGCCGACCATAATACAGGGTTCTCCAACAAGAGGTGTTATTTTGGTATTCAAAGAAAAATTAAATTTTTTGTGATGTCTATTTCACACTAAATATGCCGTTAATATGAAAAACAACATCAGCCAAGAATGGACCATATCCTTTTCATGAAATTGTTCATAACCTCATCGTAAAGTGGCTGCCCTATGTCATCGATAGCCTCACGAATTCTATCTTTAAGGTCTTGTATCAACGCTGGGCTGTTGGCGTAGACCTTATCTTTCACGTGGCCCCAAAGGAAGAAGTCGCAAGGTGTTCAATAACAAGATCTGGGTGGCCAATTGTGATCACATCTTCGAGACACAACACGGCCCGGAAACTTTTTAGTTTTGCGAACTGTGACTGCAAGATTTTCACCATTTTTGTAGTGAATTTTAATAATTCCATGTGTTTCGTTCCATTTTTAGTAATGGCGTACTGTCTACTTGTCAAATGTCAAGGAATAACGCTTCAAATGTGACAGCTACCGAAATACCGGGTGATTCCAAATAACACCTCTTGTTGGAGAACCCTGTATATTATTAAATACCTCGATAATTTTGTTCTGGGGTTATTACAGTAAAAGGCGCGCCGGTATGCGATTTGGTAGTGTGGGGATTGTGGGTTTGATTCCCACCAGATGCTTTAGTCTGTCGCTGCAAAAATATAGCCGGGTCGGTGTCACCCGGTTTACCGTTGGACCCAAAAACTAGAATATAAACTTGAATACAAAAAATGATCACAGACAATTAATGCTAAGAAGTTGTGTGCCAATTAAGCTCAAAATTCTTATATAATAATAATTTCATGTCCGTTGAGGTTCCTCCGTGGTTCCTCCAAAATCAATGTTTGTATTTTTTCCATCAATTCGAAACAAATTTACGTTAAACTTTTGTAAAATCAATGACAAATAATAAACAGTTAGTCGTTAATACTAAGAAAATAATTGGGTCACACACATCGCTGATCCACCATGCGAAAGTGAATTCATTCACATTCACAGTCATGTCCTAACAAACAAAAACACCACGGCATGTTATGTAGCATTCCAAGGGTCAAAGAACTATTTGAATAATTCCCCATCCCTGAAGTTGACCTCTTCCGTGCTCAAAATGACTGAAACTAGTGTAATGACCCTAACAACAAAGAAATGCCCAACATTGCCGTTAATGGATACATAAGATGAAACACTGAAATGTCGTCCACTCCATTATTATTTTCACAATTACCTTTTAGTTGGCGTCCCAATTGATCACAGGGACTTTTTTCGAGAACACACATTATCTGGCGACTGACAATCACCTGATTGTTGAGCAATTTATTAATATTCTTTTCATCACAGTTGACCACCCCAGCAGCACAAATCAAACAGAGAACAAAGGACAGTAGAGCATGTCTCATAATTGGTTTCATAATGTTGCCTGGCTTGCCTCGCCTGTGTCCCGCCTGCTTGATGGTATCCGATATCTGACGTGTGATGATGACTCCTGGACGTGTGAAGTCAAGTGGAATACAACTGAAATCGAAAGCCAAAGAACAAAAATCCAGTTAATGTGAGATGTGAGATAATATGTTAAACGTCAAAAATGCTGCTGCTTAATTAACAAAAATTACGTTTGGAGAATTTTTAATCAACGCGTTACCGACAGACCAAACAATCACTGAGACTTTTTTTTTTTTTTTATTTTTTTTTTCGCTCAGAACAATCACTGACTGCGAAGTTAATTTGTGTTGTCTGCCTGTGTGATGACTGTTCGAGGAATACGTAAATATATGCTGTTTTTTTCCATCACGTTTTTTTTTTCTCGTTCGTTTTTGTTTTTGGCAGGAACTATGCATGCGCATCACATATCTCGCCACGAAAAATCCCCTTGTCTGGGGTATACACACTCGCACTTTTGATTCGATGATGTGTCTGTGTGTGTGTGTGTGCTGCTCTGAGTTTAATCGGAGTGGTGCCCCTTTATGCTTCTTGGCTTATGTTGTGTTATTAACATGAAATGTTATGCTGTGCGGCTGTTGTTGTTGTTGTTTATCGTACGAGATTATCGTAAGGCATTTTGATTTACGTGCAATATTAGGTAAATCAAATTCAATTGTTAATTGGCGTGTACACGTTTCCGTATTTTAATTAAATCACATTTTGTTTTAAAGTTCAGCGAAATTATAGGCAAACGTGTCTGTAGACTGGAGACGGGTTGTGACGGGCTGACTCATGACGCTCGAAAAGGTGATTTTGGCCTTATTGTTATTATCTGTGATTTTGTGCATTTCATTTCTTAGTTGTGTGGGGAGGGATGCTACAGATGACAATATATCAGCTTGAATAGAGTAACCGAACTCGAAACGGTTTTTAAACGAACCATATCACTTTGTCTGTGAACCGAACCATGAACTAAACCACGGTTAGAAAAAAAAGTCAACCGAACCGAAAACTGCAAAAAAAAAGAAAAAGAAGGAAAATGTCGGGAAAATCATCACCAAAAACAATTGTTTCTGTGGAACGAGCCTACCTTACTCTGCGTTTAAACTAGACAATTGATGAACTTCCGTTAAAATGTCCACTTCTAACAGGAATTCATCAACAAAAAAAACATTTAGCAAAAACTGACACTTACAACGTTATTTGCGAGAACGCTCCGATTATAAAGTGTGTACAAAAATATGGATTGTTTTATATTGTTCTTTTAGTCTTTAAATAAAAACGTTAAAAAAAGTGTTCGACTTTTTTTTACAAAATTACATTTTTGTTTCAAAATTCTCAGAGGTAACACTGTCTGTAATACATTTAATTTCAGTGAAATCAAATTTATAAAGGGTTTTCCAACAACAGGTGTTATTTTTAATCACCCGGTATTTCGGTAGCTGTCACCTTTGAAGCTTTTATTCTTTGACATTTGACAAGCAGAAACTATGTCTTTACTAAAAATGGAACGATACACGCGCTTCAACAAAGCTGGAAATCCAACCCACAACTCCAGCACGCTACCAACTCGCCTACCGAGGCGCTTCATGTAACTAATGTTATTTGTGGAAGTTGGTGTACCAACATAATTTTGATCCTTCTTCTTCTTTCGTTGATTGCTGTCACAATCACTTGGCTATTAAACTGTGGTTTAAACGCCCAATATTGAAGGATTAAACTGCGTTTTAACCTTTGTCAAAAGAAAGTAATTGGAAGTTTAACTTCAGTTTAAACGAAGAGCAACCTTGACTCTTTATTTGGGCTTTAGAAACTTGAAAATTGTTTTGTTTTCATGTGCAAAATAAATCACTGTGGTTTTTGTGGCGTGATTACATTTCCTATCCTCAAGCGTGCATTGTGAGAAATTGGTTTTCATCTGCAACGATTGGCAATAATGTTTTAGAATATTTTTTAAAGCAACGATTTTTTTTAATTGTCAATTAATTCGATAACACTTTCAATGATATTTTGCATTTCATGTAGGGTATTACATTTCGGTTCACCCTGTTTTTATTTATGCAATCTTGCAAATCATTTTGAAAATTGACCTGTCTAGGTTGGGAGACATTCCTGGTAAATTACCCTGGATTCATATGAACAATTTGAAAAAAAAAAAAAATAATAAGACAAACAAATTAACGAAATTGTTAACTAAATGCTGACTAGTTCGAACATACGAACGACCAATCATTGTTGTTTTAATTAACCTTATTTTCAATAAACAATTAGCTCGTTGCAAATGAGAGTAAGTGAGCAGTGAGTGTGAGTCACCACCACCGGTTTAAACTAACCGCCTCAAAGGAAAATAATAATAAATTTGCGAAATGTTTATGTATATTTCCACCGTCTGTCGGCACGACGTGTAACGTAAGTGAATACAAATTACAAGGTTTTTGTTTTTTTTTTTTACAATTCCATTCAATATTAATTTTATTTGTTTTTTTTTTTGTTCATTTGAATCGAACCTTAGAACTTTCTTTGAATCGTATACTCGGTTGAGGGTTGTTGATGGAGTGCAAAACTATCGGCTCACTGCGATGCATTTGAGATTTGCAACCGATAATTCAGAAATGCTTCGTCGCACATTGGGGTCAGTGGAATCGTTAGTACGCAGGTTGGTGTTACTACTTGTGTGTGTGTGTAGTTGGTGTGTACGTCACTTATTATTGTATTACAACAAATTGAATAAAAACAAACTTGCCAAAGTACCGGACAATTTATAAAATGTTTGTCATTGTTGTTGCTCTGTTGATATGGCTTTTATTATTGTAGAGGTATCTGTTGATAGGTTTTTAAACAGACATCGGGCGAATAGTGTCCCCTGTCGCATTAACTGTCAAATACTGCATATGCGGAAGAAGCATTCGTCTAGTGTCAAACGAGAGTGAATCGAAAGCTTTTCCAAAATATATGGATTTTTACGATTAGGATTATATGTGTAAGCATGAAAGCCACTTTGGAAAACATCTTACGTTGGACCATGTAAGTAGATCGAGCTATCATGTAGAGACATAAAGGCTGGCATTTTGCTTCCGAAATAATTCTCGATTTCCCAAATCAACAACTAATAGAATTATTCAGCCCTATTGCGTTTTCGGAGTTCCCTTGTCAACATCATCGGTTATCGATAACTATTTCCATTTATTCGGTATTGCCTAACCAAATCTGACGTTAATATTGTCCTGAGACGGACAATTGGACAATTCAAAGTAGAAAAATTTAAAACTATAGAAAATTAAATTAACAATTGAAAACCAATTTGATAGACTTGTGGGAAGAGTTGCAGAAAAATTCTGCCCTTGCAAGAGGATTTCGTGGGAGCAATGTTCCAAGTAATTTTAAACAACAATGGGACGGCATAGCAAAATAGTTCAATGCTCTTAGATTTTGTTTATTTTCTTCATTAGTCAAAGCGGATTGAGGATCAAAAACAAAACATTTCCCACAAAAAGACAAAACCAAATAGATTAACAGACTCAACACTTAGAGATGATTTTTTTTATTCAAGTTATCGATAAACAGTGAAGTCATCGCAGATTGATACAAAATACCGAAATTGGCATTGAGTTGATGTCGACAACAAGTGATGGGGACTCAAAAACGAAGATGACTTTGACAACAGACTCAACTATTAGAGATTTTTTTTTATTCAAGTTATCGATAAATAGTGAAGTCATCTCAGAGTGATACCAAAATTGGCATTGAATTGATGTCGACGTCGACAACAAGTGATGGGGACTCAAAAACGAAGACGACTTTGACAACAGTAATTGATAGACGAAATGCGAGCATTTCAAAATTGTGTACATAACGGATATATTTCGACTATTGTCCCACTGTCAGCAATGTAAATTACCATGTTTAACGTAGTATTGCTAAGAGAAATCTATTGATTTTCTACAGTTTTTTTTTTACTAAGAAATTATTATTTACATTATATGTGTAAGCAGTGCCTCATATAGAAAAAATCACAACGACCTGTAATTTAAGATATCATTATACCTACAAATATATATATATATGTTTGTGCATACAGATGTACAGACAATGAATTGGTAGGTACGTATGTAGATGCACGTCATACACTTAAGTCACATTGGGTTTCTTAAAGTTCACAATGAAAGAAACTTTAATAATACGACTTTGAAGTGAGTTTAAACTTATTAAAAACTTGCGGTTATTTTTTTAAAGGTTTTATTATAAAAATAAATAAATAAATTAAAACTGAGTTAATGAATGATTTGCCAGCTCATATTTTTTTCATTGCAGAAATTGTAATTTTTTCGCAGAATCCACAACTCTCAATTCAGATTACATTGACATGCATATACATGCATAATTTCACACTAGCAATTGTAATATTGCTTAATTCAATTTTCAATTAAATTATTTCTTACTTTTATTCAATCATAAATATTTAATTGCGTTTTCATGCAAACCACCTTTTGTTCGTTGCGTTTGTCAGTTTGTAAGATTTCATGTAGTGCTGCACGAGAGCATTCAATGCTAATAGTTCTGATATTCATAATTAACTTTCGAATTTATTTCCAATTTTTAATTAATTAAGACAAGAAACACATGCATTATGGAAGACATTTTGAGACTGCGTGATAAACATCCGATGAACTATGGAAGACTTGATGGTCGTAGATGGTCTGGAAATTTAATTTCTGAATCATAATATTAGATTTATGAATTTAAAAATTAAAGAAGGTCGAATATGAATCACGGGTTAATTGGTACATATACAGTGTACTGTCTCCTTGCGGACACCTCTCTTAAGCGGACACCTCTCATAACCGGACACTTTTTTCAGTACCATTCCGCTTTAGTCCTCTTGTGTACTTCTCTCGGACACCTCTCATATGCGGACAAAATTGCCAGCCTTAGGTGAGAGTACACTGTAAAATGATTTCCTACAAGCAGATATGTGTATCTTTTAAATGAAACGACATACCGGGTGGTCTGTGAATGCTGTCCACCGCCTTGCATGTCTTAGGAACTTTTTGGTGGCAATTTCTCAATGTTGTTTCATTTCGTTCCAGTGACATATGATACTGACTTACTTGCATGATTTTGAGCGGGAAGGAGCTATCACTGTCAAAAATATAACATAATTCAAGCATAAACCACTAGATGGACCAACCGGTAAATATGTGGAACCGACAAAGCACACACCCAAAGTGTTGTGTTGCATTTCACATCCAGGATCGTTAGAGTTACATTTCTCATTTGTTGTAAAATTTTACATGTCTAGCAACATTGTGCATGTAAAGCAACATTGCGCATGTATAGCAACATTTCACCTGGATAGCAACAGTCCACATGAGTAGGAACTTTTCAAATGTATAGCAACATTTTATATTGAAATCAATGCTGGCTTAATCCATTCATGCCCATTGGCAACATAAGTTGACTGCATGCTCGGAGAACGAATTGAGAATTCAAAATATGAAACTCATCGTTCGTTGTTTGTAGTAAATTACTATTTGGGTCCATGGCACAATAATATAATTTGACATTTGAATTTGTTCTCAAAGTATGTTTTATATGCAAAAATTTCATCTTAAAATATACATATATCCTTGAATATATACATATATATACCGGGAATTAATGGGTTAACAAGGGAACTTTTTAAGAACATAATTTTGAGTTTGTACTTCCTGTTGTCTAGGTTACAAAACACAAAAATACTTTTATATTTTAAAAATTATAACAAATATAATTATCATTTGACGTTTATTTAGATGGTCTTGTTTGTCAAATTTAAAATACATACACTAATTAGCATCTACATATTCCAGTGGAAAGTGAAACTACCTCGTATGAACGTTTTTCAACCAGTCGAATGTGTATGAACTGTTTATTTATGTGTTTTCATTTATTTGTATACCCAATCGAATATAGAATAAAGTGTTTGTATTCTATTTACATATATGCATCACTTTGGAATATTTACGTGAGATCATTGTTATTGATCAGTGTATAGTTCTCTGATCTGCCCGTCTATGTATATGTATGATATCGTCCGAAAATAAGATAGGACACAGGCATTAGGGGAAACAGTTTGCCTTTAAGGGACCAACAAATTCCCTGAAAAATTACAGTTATTTAACATCATGTAAACACTCACACACAGTTGAAACATACCTGCAATCTGAACGATTTGTTTCCCTCAATCGGAGTTATTTTGTTAACATTTCAATTTTTTGAATCATAATAAGAATTTTATAGTGGTGGTTATTCTATTAAAACCAATGATTTCAAACGAATATGTTTGCCGTAATATTTGTATTTTTTAAGGCCATGTTTACATTAGAAATTATAGCCGTCTCCGTTTTAACACACAGCTTATGATATGGAAAATAAATCAGTTTAAATAAAAAAAAACGTTTGCATTTGATTGTATATAAATAAAATAAGCACATTTTTACAATTTGGACTGTTGCCTTTATTTTTACATACGATTAGCACTTGTTCGTACAATTGTTACAAATTTGGCTTCTTCTGCTAATAAAAAAAAAAATCACAATTGACTGAGCTGAACTTGTGTTGTTGGTTGGTCCGCTAATCTTTGCTAGTCAATTTCGATTAGCTGAGCTCAACTGTGACTTGCAGTTGCTATGTGTGTATGTATGTACGTGCAGGTGATATTTTTTTTTGGCTTGCACTATTTGGTCTAATCGCAGACTAAAATATAAAAGCTGATTGGTGTCTTAAATGAAATTAGTCGTTGGTCTACAGCAATCAACTGAACATAAACGTGAGTTCTGCGAAAGTGTTAATTTTATTTGGTGATTTTGGAAAATAGTTTTTATTAAACTGAAGAAAACGAAACATAAAAAAAAATTAAAAATATTTTGTAAAAATAAAAAGGATAGCACTGTGTTGCATAAGTGCATATTTATTTCGGGATTATTGAAATGATTGCCAACGAATGTTAATCATGGATTATGAATCAAGGCGCTCTTAAAGAGTTTGTTGGTTATTATTTAATACATTTAAAATCCCAATGCGAAGTGCTGAAATTTTGTTCTAAAAAGACTAATGACTCTTGATAATCTTTTCGAAATTCAAATTTTTTGGCCTGTCATTGTGATTGTGATTATTTCCTCAATAAAAACGTTGTGAACACATTACATAGGGTTTTAGTTTTCCACAATTTCTTCCGTTAACAAAATAGTTTGAATTATTAAGTCTAGTCGTAAGTCAAGATTAGACAACGCATTTTCTCCTTCAACTTCTATTAAAATGTGAATTTTTGAATTTTTTGGCCAATTATGAAACTGTTTATAAATTCTATGAAAAAGAAGTTTTTTTTAGTAGAATTGAGAGATTGTCCTTTGAAATATTAACTATTTATGAAAGTACAGTGTATTCCCTTCTTGCGGACACCTCATTTAAGCGGACATCTTTTATAAACAGTACCATTCCGCTTTAGACCTCTTGTGTACTTCTCTCCTAAGCGGACAAAATTCACAGTGGCCGCTTATGAGAGAGTACACTGTATATCAAAACGACGAAAATAAAAATATCGAATTATTACAATGGATTTTTTTTGAAAAGATCCTATTTCGCTCGCTATCAACAATTTTTAAATTGAAAAATAAAAACGTGAGCAAGTGTTTTAGTCCAGAATATTAGCAAAGTTTAAAAAACCGTTTTTTTTTATTTAAAAAATCTCTTGGATTGGACACGTAACATGTTCTTTATGCCATTTTTTTTAAAAGGACTATTCGTTTTTTTTCTTTCGTAATTTTGTTTAAAAAAATATGGAATTGGATTATCGAACTTATTTTTTTAACATTAAACATTCATTCTTATTTTTAAACATTAAACATTCTCCTTAATTTCTTTTAGACAAAATCACACTCTACCATGAAACTGCTAACATTTGCCGCCATTGTTATTGCCGCCATCGTCGCTGTGTCGGCTGACGAGCACTACACCACAAAGTATGATAATGTCGATATCGACGAAATCCTCCGGTCGGAACGTCTATTAAAAAACTACTTCAATTGCATCATGGACAAAGGTAACTGTACTCCAGATGGCCGTGAATTGAAGAATACCATACCGGATGCCCTCAAAACCGAATGCAGCAAGTGCAATGACAACCAAAAGAAGGCAGCCGAGAAGGTATTCCACTTCCTCATCAATAACAAGCCCGAGGAATGGAAGCAACTGCAAGCCAAATATGATCCCGATCAAGTCTACTACAACAAGTACAAGGGTGAGGCTGAAAAGCGCGGCATCAAAATCCCAACCTAACTTTCTGGTGTATCGACCCAAGGAAATACTAAAAATGTGCTCAGGAGAAATATAAGTAACAGTTGTTGCGCTTATTCCTATTAAATATTTGTTATTTGATTACATATGTTAAACAATTTTTATTCAAATGCGATTTTTTTTCTATTTTAATAATAAAATGTTCGTTTGACTGTTAAATGATTACTGTTTGTTTCTCTTACAAAAGGGTGCTTTCTTGTTTCGATTTTTGAAAAACCAAATAGCAAAAAAATCAACCATTTTTAATTATTTCTGTACATTCATATTGTAATTATGAGTTTGGACAAAAAGCACATTTCACATCGACCATCCAGGGCTCTTAACGGGCACCGAGTTCTCGACCTCCATCAACCATAACCAACTGACGATGGTAAGTGCTGCCGTTGTGGGTTTGTCATGGGTTTTTTTGTTTGGGCTCTCTCCTATTCCTTTTACATTTTACATTTGAAACATGCTCGAAGAACAGAAACGACATTAAAAACATTCATCTCAGTCAAAAAATGGAATTAACCCGTGAACATTTTCGGGCGATGATTTTTTTTTTTAAATTTTCGGCGTGGATTTTCGGAACATGAGCGTCTGACTCAACTTGTTTCGACTATTGGTGATGCAGCACCATCAAACATCACTGTAAATCGCTGAAACAAAGACATTAGCCTCGGACACCATTCGCTTCAGGATGAATTTCGTGAAGGAGCGCAGCACATCGAAGTAAATGATCGGTATAAACGGTCATGTGGCCACAGTGCCTTTAGTAGGACTGTACATTTTGAGTGGTACATAACCATCTGTTTGCCAACAGCGTTCAAGAAGAGAAGACGGATCGTTTTGCATCACGAGACAATGGGCTATTTGAGCAGTCAAAATGCGCAATTGAAAGGTCATCCGATTTGGCGGCACCCAATTACTCCTTCTTATACCCTTACATCAAGAAAACACTTTCAATGGCCGAAGCAGCTGTTAAGGCGTTCAAAGGCCATGTTCTGAAGGTGTCTCAATCGGAATGGAAAGAGTTTTGATCTGTACGGAGAACACAATAAACCATTACCAAAGATCTATGACTGTTTTTTTAATAGCTGCAGTCGAAATATAAATAACAACCCTCGTATACCTAAACATATATCTACTTCCACTATTTCTAAGTGTTACCAACATGAACTAACCACTGAGAGGCTATAAACAATCAACAAACTGGCGAATTTTCGAGTAGTTTCTTAATTATTGTTTTGCTAAATTCTCTTCTTTTCTTCTTTTTCATTTCTGTGGTTTCTTTGTGTGCCACTTTCAACTAATCGATTTTGGCTTTGATCCACAAATTAATAGAGCCAGTTTAAATGATTTTTTTTAATAAACATGTCTAAAGCGGCGCTTATTTTAATTATATCTACGCGTAGAATTAATTAAATCTATCGATAATAATCGTCTGACGTATAAAATATTCCAACATAATCGATAAATTTACATTTTTTGCAGAAAATTGGCAATATTACTAATACGATAAATAACAATCGACAATGTTGTAATTAACCAGAGAATATAACTATAGAGTGTAAGTGAGAGCAATACATTCTCATTCGTACTCATTGGCATTTGTCTACGAATTCATTTATACAATAAGTCTTCAAGGACACAAATAATAAATTGCCAGCAAAAAAGAAACAACGACAGGAATACAAAAATCCTTGCGTATTGTAATTTACTTAACTAAAAAATACATAATATATCAAAATATATTCGTAGATAAATGGAGAAAACTAAAATCGTTGACAACGAACATATGACAATCAAATGAAAGTTCGAAAAATCCCCCCTCACCTTGAAATAGAGAGTAAGAGTAAAAGAAACTATTTCTAAGTTAGAGAAACATTGATAAGAGCAACAAGAAGACATCCACATTGTTGCAGTGGTAGCGACAAAAAATCTTTCACAGAGCAGGAACTAGCAGGTATAATGATCTGAAGATTCCTCATTGACAGAGAGCACAAGAATTTATAGACAAGATAATTTGGCCACCGATATCTAATATTCATCTGGCAATTCCCATACAAATTGTAATGGATTGAAACTTCTTTGACAGTTGCTCGTAATCGACAGCCCAAATTACAATTAAAAGAGATTTTAACTAGGATTTTGTATGCAAGTTGAAATCCGATACAATACAAAATCCCCTGATGATTCCGTTCAGTCAGCAAATGCCTACAATACAAAATCCCCTGATGATTCCGTTCAGTCAGCAAATGCCTCTTAAGCAAATGAAATACCAAGGCATTATGAGATAAAGATTATATGTTTTTCCAGTTGGATTTACGTTTAGTTAGAAATATTCGCCGTAGTTTTACGTTATGTTTACATTATTATAATTGCTGTCACATCAGTAATTGCTCAATCACCTCATGTTAATATTTGCCGATCTCATTGAAATCCAACTAAATCTGTTTGGATTTTAAATAAAACAAACACCGTTTTAAAATTTGGCCTTTTGTCTTTGTTTCTTTTGTTTTTTTTTAATACAAATGAGCCCTTTTTTGCTACCCGTTTTGCTACCACATTTGAAAGACACCTACGATCGACTCAGTGACCATCGCTTGAGCTGAACTTGTGTTGTCTTGTTGGTTGGCTCGTTAATCTTTTGCGACTGAATATCAATGATTAGCGATTGGTTCAGCTCAACTTGCAGTTGGTGTGTATTTATGTATGTAAGCCCGTGCAGATGATATTTTTTTCGGCGTACAGTATTTGACCTAGCTCGGACTTTAATATAAAAGCTGATGGGTTTCTTAACTGAAACTAGTCGTTTGTCTACAGCAATCTACTGAACATAAACGTGAGTTCTACTACTGAAGTATTATTTGTTTCTGGTGATTTTGAAAACTATATTTTTTGTATTAAATAAAAGGAAAATAAGTCCTTAAATGTGATAATAATCAACAAAAAACGCCGAAAGGATGGCGTGTATAGTGGAATGCTTGTTTCGGAAGCTTGTTCAAAATATTTACTGTTGGATTTTAGTCACCGACTATTAATCTATAATTTACGAAATCTGTAAATTATAAATTTAAATTCCGCAAAACAAGGTCAAACCGAAAATACAAAAAATAAACCGAATTTAATGTTCTTTTATGATATATTAATGTTGGATATGATCTGATAAAAAACGTTATTGTTATCATCTTGGACTTTTCATCACAAAGAGCCCGAAGTTGAGCCTTAGGTAAAATATTCGCCACTTAAAGTGTTTGTTCGAGTATCGGGGTAACCTGAAAAATAATAAAGCGAAGTGATTAAATTTTAAATTTTTTATTTGCCCAACTACTACCTTAGCGATAGGAAATAAGGGGGAAAGAGTGAGTATTCACAGCTGGCAGGAAAGACACTCAAGTAGTATTCCAAACGCGATCAGTTCGCCTGAAGGACCAATATTCCGTAGTTAATCGTTAATGGTAAATCCAACTGGAAAGCCATATTCATCTTCTAATGAAAATATTTTCTAAATCAAGATCAGCGACATTTAACATTTCCAGTAAACTTAATTTGCAATTAATTCTAACAGTAAATATTATCTGATTATTTTCTATAGCCATAATCACGCTCTACCATGAAACTGCTAACATTTGCCGCCATTGTTATCGCCGTCATCGTCGCTGTATCGGCTGACGATCACTATACCACAAAGTATGATAATGTCGACATCGATGAAATCCTCAAGTCCGAACGTCTATTCAAAAACTACTTCAATTGCATCATGGACAAAGGTAACTGTACTCCAGAGGGCCGTGAATTGAAGAATAACATACCGGATGCCCTCAAAACCGAATGCAGCAAATGCAATGAGAAACAGAGAATGGCATCGGAGAAGGTATTTCATTTCCTCATCGATAAGAAGCCCGAGGAATGGAAACAACTGCAAGCCAAATATGATCCCGATCAAGTCTACTTCAACAAGTACAAGGGTGAAGCTGAAAAGCGCGGCATCAAAATCCCCACATAATCGGCGACAGAAATGTGCTGAGTAGAAAAATCCACAACTGTTTTTGTATATTCTCATATTTCTTTTAAATATTACAAACAAAAAGTATTCGTTATTGTAGTTAATTTTGCAAAATATTTTGTACGTAAATTTTGTTAAACACTTTATTTTTTTTATCACGTAATTTATTTTATATTTTATGTAAACAAATAAAAGTTTGATTGACTGTTAACTCATTTGTTTCGTCTTACCGAAAAAGTTGTTGTTCATGCTAATCCTGCTGACCTTGATTTAATTGTTTATTTTTGAGTTAGAATACAAAGAATACAAATATATTCTATTCGTGATTTGCGGGAGGATTGAGTGAAAAAGAGCCTATTTCTCTGCGAGAGACTAGAGCCCAAGAGTGATAGAAAGAAAGATTACGCCATGCGCATGATTTGCCGTTAGATGACGTAGTTAGTGCCTTGTAAGCGTCCACTACAAAACTTTAATATTAATCGCCGAAAATATAAACAGCCCGATTCTGAATACTCCCCGGGAGAAAATTCCCGGAGAATTTGTTTTTCCCGAGAATAAAATCCTCCTATTCTAAACAAACGGGGAGAATAGTAATGAGGGAGAGATTCGATTATTCAAAGTCAGTTGTCTTGCGTCAGCTGTTTTGTTTGGCTAACAATTTGCAAATTATTGCTATAAAGTTTCAAACATACAAAGTTTATAAACAAAACAAATGTATAAAAAAAAACCATACAGAAATGTTCAGTGATGCGTTTGCAATGGTAGCTGAAGCACAAAACGCTGAAGGAGAAGAATGTACAAGGGAATTGGAATTCAGAATCAGGCTGAAAGTGTTAGTGTTGCCACATCAACAGCCTAAAATATGGACTATTTTAACGGACCACTCAAAAACGTATTTGAAGTTTATGGCTGAGATACCGCCCAATATGTGCCAAAAAGTGGTGCAAAATTACCCCAAAAGAATCAATGCTTGCAACACTTCGCGTGGTGGTCATTTAAATGATGTAGTGATTCACACATAATGTCAACGTTCAAACTTTATAATAAAAAGAAATATCATGAAAAAAAATATTTTATATGTGTTTTATTTACGTTTACTTTTAAAAAACAAATACTATGCTTTTGTCAAATTTGAATTTTAGAGGAATACAATTTTTGATTATCAAAAGGGATCATGAAAAAAAAGATCCAGAGGAAGTTTAAAGTTATCTTTAACCCTGTATATACTGTATATATTTTTGAAACAGCCTGGGACGGCCTATAGAACACATGTTTTTAGTTTCAATTAAATTTTTTTATAGTTTGAAAGTAGCTTCGTATTCCAGTTCTGCTGGAATCTGTAAGGTAGTCCTATCTCAATGATTCAAGTTTTCTATATCTCTCGCGACAAAGATATACTCTTCGGAATATTCAATACGCGTGTTAAAACTGATATATGCACCTTGCCAATTACTTTTTTGTTTTCAAACGTTTGAGGCGAGATCACTAACGTCTTTCAAAGAAAAGTTTTCTTGAGATAGTTCATACAATATGGTTTTTTGAACAAACGTTTTTTTCATAAATCTTATGTATGATTTGTATAGTGAATAAAAAACGAAAATCCTCTATCGATTTTAATGATTTATGCCTCATTTTAATTGTATGATATATGGCTTTATGATAAACCATTAAAAAAAGTCCCACTGCTTGTCATTTTCGATTTTTTTTATTTTTTTTTTTTTAATTTACAAGAGAGTTTTGTTTGCCTTAAATTTGTTTATATTTCTGAAAATTTCATTCAGATTAAAATGCACTAAAGCGAAGATTAAAAATAATTTTGCGATAATATTTTTTAATCAATTTGGATTTCAAAAAATTGATTATTTTAAAAAAATCGTAGTTTCCATTATGTTCTCCATTAGAATGTTGAGGAAATCGCACGACACAAAATGGGAATCGACCATTCCAATCGGTCGTCTCGTGCGATTCCTTCAACATTCTGATGGAGAACATAATGGTAAATTGACAGAAGCCGACATTGACACCATCGAAAAGACAGCACAACTACAAGACAATCGTTAAAACGGCGACATAGTAGTGGTCGGTTGCTTCAGCGTCGTCTCCGACCTCGTGATGCTGCTGTAACTTGATGGAGACTTATAATTTCTATGACAATTTTATATCGTCCCCGACACAACAAAAAAGTGTTTCTTTCGGGATTTTGTGTTTGCAAACAAATGCATGGATGGTACTATTAATAATCGAGCGTGCAAATCAGCCAATGTCACTTTTGGTTTAATATGAACTGATTTTTCTTTGGAAAAACTATCGTGGTAATCGTCACATTGAACCCTGCACCCACAGACAAGCTTGTAAGTGTTGGCCGTCACGATACCAAGTTGTAAGTTTCTTAACGCTAAAAGCGTCACGTGATGGGAACAATTTTCGATTGTAAATTCATATTCTGCAAAAGCCAATCATTAATTTATATACAAAAAAAAAAAAAACCAACACAATTGTGGGTCAGGGTAATATGGCGGAATAATGTAACTGAAGGATACTGAAAATAAGGAAATAAAAAGGACTTGAGAATCATGATTATAGAATTTCAAAGCGGAAAGATAATTTCCGTTACCTTTATATCGTCACCTACTGACACAGCCAGTCAATGACTGTGCATGTGCCGGTCGTTCGTTCCCTTGCCACTTGAATGGAATTGAATAAAATTAAGCTCAGCTGAGCTGAGCAGAGCCGAGCTTAATTGCGATTTGCAGTACGTATTACGTGCAGATGTTGTTTGGCTTACAGTGCCTTGGCCGGACTCGGACAATAATATAAAAGCTGGTTAGAATCTTAACTGAAGTTAGTCGTTTGTCTACAGCAATCAACTGCACATATTACTACTACTGATCATCTGCCAAATTGCGGCTTACTTGTGAGTTTTGGTCAAGTGTTTTGTTTTTGTTTTGAACGAAAAAATCGAAAAAAAAAAAATAGTGTGAAAAAAAACGAAAATAAATAATAAAATATTGATATTTATTTAAGTGGCGGCATTAACAAAATCTAAATAACATCAATACAATTTCGCCTTCATAGTGTTGGATTTACTGTGATGTTGAAATGTTCAAATATTTACGGTTTTTAAAAAAAAAAAAAATATAACAAAAATTCGGCTTTAATAAATCCTTAAAATAAGGAGCCTTATTCAAAAATAATTTGTTTTTGAAACAAAAAAAAAAATCTATCCTTTTCATATCTTCAAGTTTCTCGTAGAAATTTTGGAATTATTTGAAATATGTGCCATTTGGAAATATAAAACTGATTGTCCATATAAATTTGTATTTAAAACAAATACATTTGTTCCTCACTCTATTCATTTTGCATGGAATATCAGTTCCAGCGTTCGTTTCCTTGTTAGACTGTTTTAAAAGATTTCCTTTCATTTTTTCAACATTACAATTTTTAATTGAAATATTGGAATTTGCACAAATAATTAAGAAAACAAATATTTTTACAAAAAAATACAATATTTTTACAAAAAAAAATATTTATACAAAAAAATATTTAAAAAAAAAACAATATTTTTACAAAAAAAATATTTAAAAAAACAATATTTTCACAAAAAAAAATATTTTTACAAAAAAAATATTTTGTATTATTTGAGTTAAACAAATATTTAAAAAAAAAAAAATATTTTTACTTTTCCTTCCCAATTTGAGTTATTCCTTCCCTTTTGGGTTATTTGAGCTCAGCCTTAAGTCAGAAAACTACCACAACCATTTTTCTTACAAAAAAAAGCCTGACACATCCTTGCCCCTTTAGTGTTTTTGAAGCAGATTTTGAATCTGTAATTGAAATATTTTATTAATTTTTTTTTTCTAAACAGACATTGAATTTTAAAATTAAAAAAGGAAAACATTTATTAGGTTTTAATCTGTCCGTAAAACGAAGTCGTTAATAATTTTTTTATTGCGAATCAATTTCAGGAACACTGTTTTTTTTCCTATATAACGAATTTCGTATATCGCAAAGTAATTACCCGTCTCCTTAGAATTCTGTATAGATTGTGTCAAATACTCTTAACAGACAATAAAAAATACCAAGCTTCATTTCAATTGACCAAGGAGTTCAATAATTTAAAGTACGGTTAATTGCATACTCTTTCAAATAAACGATCTGGATTAAATACTCTCGTCAGTTAGTTTCCCAACAGTCACAGTCAATATTGAAGTTCGGTTAATTGCATACTCTTTATCTCGTAGTCTGACTCAGCTCAGTTGTTATTATCGCGAAATATTGTCCAAATAGTCGAACTAGCTTAACAAAAAAAATTCATAAATTTGTTTACTAAACAGGCCTAAACAAAAAAATATAAATAAACGACCGACCAGCAATTAGTAATATTTATCATTAACATTAATGTCATTCATTGTGTTTTCTCTATCTTTTTTTTTTAATCTCTAGCCAAGAAAAAACAAAATGAAACATATCATTGCTGTTGTTGTTGTCGCCACCATGGCCATCGTCGCTGTGTCGGCCGACGATAAGTACACCACAAAATACGATAATGTCGATATTGATGAAATCCTCAAGTCCGAGCGTCTCTTCAAGAACTACTACAACTGTATCATGGATAAGGGCAGCTGCACGCCCGATGCTCGTGAGCTAAAGAACACCTTGCCCGATGCCCTCAAGACTGAGTGCAGCAAGTGCAATGAAAAACAGAGGGCGGCCGCCGACAAGGTCCTGCGTTACATCATCGATAACAAGCCCGAGGAATGGAAGGAATTGCAAGCCAAATACGACCCCGATCATACCTACTACAACAAGTACAAGGAGGAAGCCGCCACCCGTGGCATTAAGCTGTAAATAAAATGATCGGCAGACGACAACGATCATTCAAATACTCAGTATGAGAAGACGCACGAAATCCGAGCAATGAATGTACCAAGGCTTTAAATATGTTTATATAAATATCATCTATTTCGTTTCTGTTTCTATTTTTCCCCCCCAAAAGGAAAACCTTCACCGCTTTTTGTATATACTTTGAACAAAAAAAAAAAAAAACATCTGTATTATTGAACTTTCGGTATTATCTTGAAAATTGTTGCACATTTTTTTATTTCCTAATTTAGTTTGTAAATTAAAAGTATTTTCTTTACATTAAACGATTGGCTGTTATGAAATCTTATTAAAGTTATAAAAAAAAGAAAATGTATTCAAAATGTGTATTTTTTGGCGGGCTGCGAAAAAAACAACCAAAAATGGTGCTTTGGCAGAAATAGACAGAATATCCAACGATATTTTTGATCGGTTGGGAAATGGTGGAGTATGGAGAAAATTAAATTGAAAACAATTTTATATTAATTTGGTAATTACACTATGGAGAAAAAAATTGTCTGGCATTTGACAAGTTATTTTTCATGTGTACTGAGAAACTGTATGGATCACTTTTTCCATTAAAATTGCCAGTTTCGTCGGATGTACCGGATGTATTATGACTATAAATTGTCTGGAATGTGAATAGGTTTTTTTCGTGTGTGCGAACTGTGACTGCAAGATTTTCACCATTTTTGTAGTGAATTTTAATAATTTCTAGGCGTTGTTGAAGCGCGTGTATCGTTCCATTTTTAGTAATGGCGTAGTTTCAACTTCTACCGAAATACCGGGTGATTCAAAATGGAGAACACCGTATATTAAACAACAATTGGGTTTTGGTATTGTTCGATCGGACCTACTTACAGTCAAAATAATAAAGGTACACCAAAAAGAAGAATGGAAATTGTAAAGAAAAAAAAAAACGTTTAAAAACAAATTTATCTACAAAAATTTTTTGTTCTGCTGATTTTAGGAATCTGTATTTTAGTTTTACTGAATTTTTTTTTGGCTCTTATTTTTTTTTAATAAATTATTTAATTTTTTTAATTAACAACCCTATGCAACAGTCATTTGGTCCAAGTGATGTTTATAATATTTTCTGGTTGAAATATTTTTTTTTGTATCTCTGGCCGACGAGAGAAATACAAAAAAAAAAAATATTTAAAAAAAATGTGTGGGTCCTTTTTTTTTTTCTTAACACTTTAACCACTGAAATTAAACCATTTACCCATTTGAAAAGGCTGTTAGTGATTACCGTCTGTAGACGGTCTTTGAGGTTAAATGGTTAAAATTGTCATTTTATTTTTTGTCGATTTGACTATAATTCTTGACTGGCGGCCCTATGCTCCTTGCAAGAGTAAAACTAATAATAAACTAATAATTTTGGACTATAATTCTGATCAAATAATACAATACATCATTTATTAAAGCCAAGTATGTGAGATATAATAAATATATAACGTCCCAAACTGAACGTTTAAAACTGCAGTTAAACTGTGACTGAAATAATCATAATAAAGTTTATCTTCAGTTTAAACCCCAAACCAAAGACTCATTTATGAGGCCTTAGAGAAGAATTGGTTTAAGAATTAGATAATTTCAAATCAAAGACGATTTAAGTCACTTGCCCAAGAAAACTGTAGTGACATCTACAGACTCAGTTCTCCAGTCCTCGATGGTAGCCGCATAGTTATCCCATGTATGATGGCACACATGGGTTACGACTGCACTGTGACAATCAGCTTAAACGAAAAGACATTGTCAACATCGTTATACCGTGATTTCCACCGACGAACGGGCAGATCGTCGGGGAATTTACAAATAAATATTCCGCATTCTTTGAAACATGTTTGACCATTTGTTTGTAAAAACAGTTACTTGTTTCTTTTTTTTAATTTAAACATCTGTTATAAGGGTTACCCTACTTTCGTTTTGAAATGGTTCCGATATGAACTATTTTTGAACGTTATCAAACATCACAAAATGTTCTAATTCTTAAACCTATTCCTAAGTTACTCTTGTACACAAGAGATTTTGAAAACCCCCTTTAAGTGAACTTGGGGTTTAACTATGACATCACTAAACCATGTTTAATCAAAGACAATACAGATGTTAGACCTCCCAAGTCGTTTGCTGAAAATGTCCAGAAGAGTATTTAAACAGTATGTATTTCTTTTAAAAAAAGTAGGTATTTATTTTGAAAAGAAATATTATCAAATATTGTCATGTCAATTACTGACACCTGGAGTGTGTAGTCTAATGTGTGAAAAAACAATTTGGGACGTCTTCCCTCTGTATAGTCTTTGGTTGAAGGTAATCGTAGTTAGATTAGATTTGTAAAACCCAAATGTAGATAAAACAAAGCATGCTTTATTGGGTGATGGCAACCAAAAATCTATACATTCGGCCATCGATATGGCAACACTAGTGTTCTGTTCACAAAACATATGCTTCCGGTTGAAACGACAAATCAAACAAATGATGTTCCACCAGCAATTAGATAACAACAAATATGGAAGCAAAGTAAAGTCGAGAATCTGACAAATGTGTTAACAGCTGCGATAATGTTTTTCTCTCGCTCTCCGAGTACGAGAAAAACTGTGCGAAATAGAAATATGTGTATACAATTCCACTACAATTGGAAAAATACTTTATGCGGGGCATGTCTTGATTTGTTTTCTATTGAATTTGTGAATTAATTTATGGAAAAAAAGTCACTTTTGGAAAATGTTGAGATGTGACCCTTTTATATGTAGGGAACGATATGTTGTCTATTTTCGTCTCTCCCAGAATATAAACCTAAATTGATGACAAATGCACTTTAAATTAATGTAAATTTTCATTTAATTTTGTGAAAATTATTTATGCACAAATATTAAGTACTGGGTTCCCCAACAAATCACCCGGTATTTCACTTTTAAAGCTTTTATTCTTTGACATTTGACAAGTACAAACTATGACATTATGGAAAATGGAACGATACACGCTACAACAACGCATTGAAATTATAAAAAAAATCACTACACAATCGTGCAGTCACAGTTCGCAAAACTAAAAAGTTTCCGGACCGTGTTATCTCTCGAAGAGGTGATTTAACACCTTGCGCCTTCTTCCTTTGGGGCCACGTGACAGATAATGTCTACGCCAACAGCCCAGCGTCGATTCAAGACTTCAAAGATAGAATTCGTGAGGATATCGAGGACATAGGGCAGCCACTTTGCGATTTGGTTATGGAAAGGATATGACCCTGTAAGCGTGGTCGTGGTGGCCATTTGGCTAATGTTGTTTTTCATTATTAATGGCATACCTTTATTATGAAATAAACATCCGAGCATTTATCTCAAATAATTCGATTTTTCTTTTCTGAATACCAAAATAACACCTCTTGTTGGAGAACCCTGTATATAGGTTGATTATAGTAGTGGTATTGTAACCGCAAGCCACTATCACTACAATCGATTTCAAGTCAATTTCACTTATATTCGATAATAGTCGACGCTTTTAGATTTTAAGGCACGTTTTTTTTATATAAAATTGTAAATTCGAGTTTTCTTCCCAGATTTTTTCCTCTACTAACGATTTCCTTATGTCATGTCAATTTTAATTTTGACTACTTGTATCGAACCAACAAAATCGATTTATCGAAACCTGCAGTTTTTATTGTGTTTATTGGCAATTGTCTATTAATGACAATTACTCACACTCGAAACGTTTTACTCTACGAGTACATATTTCTGAAAATTGCATTCTTTAGCCATAAAAGAGAACCAAACGAAATCACGGTCATGAAATGTTTGCCTTTTGTTTACGTAACGGTTTATTACCAAAGACAAAAACTACAGTTGGCATCAATTCAAGCTTCACACGAGTTTCAATCATGAATCATTCACTCACTGCTTAACCAACCGATCACTCAATCCTTCACCCCAAATGTTACGCACTTGGTTTGAAAAGCAGTGAGATAAGTAAAAACTATAGAGCGCATTATTGCACTATACATGTAATGCAATTTATGTATGCATGTGTGTGTATGAAAATATGCCGCTTTTATGGACATTTTTTACAGCTATTCGGATAACAAATTGTTCGTTCTTAAGTGGGAAAACACAAACAACTGATATTTTTACACACACAATCATGGCACAATAACTAAAGGTAGAGTCAGGCAAACAGCTGATTACTATTTTTTCATTTTGACAGAATTTTAATTGTCAAACTCCTTGTTTACATTTCCATTTTTGGTTTAGTACTTTTTTCAAATGTCAAATACATTTTCGTATTAAATATTCAAATCAAAGAATTAGATTACAAAAAGCCAAACAAGGAAGGTTGGGGCTTTCAAAACTATTAGAAACTAGTAAGTTGTAATGCGCCTATGGCGCCCGTTGAAATATGGAAAAAAAATTTTGTTGAAAAAAAAAAAGTTTTGTTGAAAAAAAAAATTTTGTTAAAAAAAAAATTTTTGTTGAAAAAAAAAATTTTTCTTGAAAAAAAAAAAATTTTTGTGGAAAAAAAAAATTTTGTTGAAAAAAAAAAAAAAAATTGGAAAAAAAAATTTTGTAAAAAAAGTTATTAAGATAAAGTTATAGTTCGCTAAAAATTGTGCGAGTTGTAACTGTCTGCTGTCTGGCATTTATATATCAGAATTTGACAATCAAAATACCCACGGATGTTTATTTCATAATAAAGAGGATGGTATGTCGTTAATAATGAAAAACAACATCAGCCAAGAATGGCCACCACGATCACGCTTACAGGCTGCCCTATGTCGTCGATAGCCTCACGAATTCCATCTTTGAGGTTTTGAATCGACGCTGCGCTGTTGGCGTAGACTTTATCTTTCACGTGGCCCCAAAGGAAGAAGTCGCAAGGTGTTAAATAACAAGATCTGGGTGGCCATTTGTGATCACCTCTTCGAGACACAACACGGACCGGAAACTTTTTCGTGTGTGCGAACAGTGACTGCTAGATTTTCACCATTTTTGTAGTGAATTTTAATAATTTCAATGCGTTGTTGAAGCGTGTATCGTTCCACTTTTCGTAATGTCGTAGTTTCTACTTGTCAAATGTCAAAGAATAAAAACTTCAAAAGTGACAGCTACCGAAATACTTCTTGTTGGAGAACCCTGTATTACAAATGTTCATGTTTATAAAATAAAATAAAAATGATTCTAGCTTTAGTCGTTTGGTCTTGAACGGAATTACATATTTGTATTATTGGACTGCAGTTGTTAATGAACTAGTTATGTAACCCGTTCGTTGATGTCAATGCCAAAAAATAACGCACTCATCCTTCCAACGCGTCACTGTAATCCCTTACTGCACTCAATCGTTTGTAACTAGTTTTTTTTTTTATTTGATCGGATCATTTTTGTAATCCGGATTTCATTTCAGTCCACACCAACTGTGATGCACAGTCCCCCTGTCTGTCCCATACGTTGGTGTTGTTTGTAGTGATAACCACTTAAAAACGTATCTGTAAAATATTCAAAAACATATAACAAAAACAAATAGGATGTTAACTATTAACTGACGTAGTGCTTTGTGAGTGCGAAATGTGGCATTATGGAAAAATTTATTGCATCCATTCAATTCACGGTGGTCGGCATGACAAAAAAAAAAAAAAAAAAAAATCAACAACAGAAAATAACACATTTGAAATAAACAGCGATTTCTGTTGAAAACCAAAAAATTATTGAATATCGTTAACGTTAACGTAAGTAAAGTGTATTTCATTGTCGATATTAAACATACGCTACGCACATACTGCTGTCATACATACGTACGTACGTACATACGTGACGTGTTGGTGTGTACATGTGTAAGGTACCAAGGTACCCGCACATTTCAGTTTCAGTAAATCTCAAAGATCAAATGTGGTGAGATATTCGCCTCTCGTCAAATGTGTACGTACAACTCAGGTTTGTTTGGGAGCGAACGACCGACCGAGCGACCGACGGACCGATTGAGCAGCTACTTTGTTTTCGTTTGCGCTCGCGCTCGCCCGTTAAAAGCTGAATTCAGCTGAAGTTCATCTAACCGCTGAGCAGCGTGACCACATTATTTGTTTACTTGTAATAAATATCTGACGGCGCCGGCCTAGCTGCGTCCGGCAGGAATTGTAATATAAAAGCTTGCGAGAATCTTAACTCAAACTAGTCGTTTATCTACAGTTTTCAACTGAACACTACTACACAACAGCTGTCCTATTCTGTTTTTTCCACGGAACGCAAAACTTGTAAGTTTTGGCTTAGTGTATTTTTGTGTGTGTTTGTTTGTTGTTGCATCAATGGATTTCGTAAAGTGTGTTGTTAAAGCAAAATTTACGAAATCCCCCCCAAAAAAAAAAATTACAAAGAAACTATTACAATATTGGTTGTTTTTTTCTTTTTGGCAAAATTGTTTAACCCTAAAACAGTGTAGAGAGCGGTTCTGCTACGGAAAAGTTTTAAAATGAATCTGAAAAAAGCCAGACTATAATTGCGAATTAGTTTTTAAATGAACGAAATTAATATAAATACCTACTCCTTGTAGAATTCGAATTCCTTAAAACAGATGTGTATGTTGCAATGAATGTCTGTCAAAATCAAAAACTACGATAATCATACTAAATGCCAGTCGAAACCAAAATGTCGGATATCAATTCCACTAAAGATAAAGGTTAAAAACAATCTTTAACTCAATTGTATCAAAAAATGTTCAAAAGAATCGGAATAGTCGTTTTCTTACAGTTTCCCGTATTAATCTCTACCAATTACCAATTGGAAGCATAGAGAATTGTCAAATTAAATACACCGAGATCTGTCTCCAAGGCTTCCATACAAATGGCCATATCCGACTTTTATTTCAAATTAGTTACAGTTTTTCGGATGCTAAATATCGGCGTGTAATCTATTGATTATAGAAAATAATACCGTTTTGATCTCTACCAATTACCAATTGGAAGCCTAGAGAACTGTCAAATCTATAACACCGATAACTGTCAAATGCCTACACCCGGAACTGTCAAATTAAATACACCGAGATCTGCTTCAACGCTTCCATACAAATGGCCATATCCGACTTTAACTTCAAATTAGTTACAGTTTTTCGGATGCTAAATATCGGCTTGGTTGACAAATGTCAAAAATTTTATACTTCTTTGATTGTCTAGTGTAATCAATCGATTATAGAAAAAAAATACAGTTTTCAAATCCCATTTTAATATCTACCAAATACTAATTGGAAGGTTTGACCACTGTCAAATCGATAACAGCTATAACTGTCAAATTGCTTGCACCCGGCACTGTCAAATCAAATACACCGAGATTTGTTTCCAAAGCTTCCATACAAATGACCATATCCGACTTTGATAAATATCGACTTGGTTGACATGTCTTATCTGGTATCTCCCACAAAACTGACCATTCCGCCCATTTTTAAAAAAGGTTGAAAATTTTCATCATTCGTCGTACAAATTAGTGTCACACTACCTACATGCGTAGGTAGTTCTCTAGTCCGTGAAGGACGGAAAACTTCTCTCAAATCAGTGAGATGTTGTTTTTTAAGATACGAACCTGGATTTGACGTCTAATTTTTTTTTTTTTCATACGAATGTTTACCTACCGGAGTTTAAAGACAAATCAATGAAATTTCACCTGAGAGTCTTGAATTTATTACTTTGCAATATGTTTGCCACAACTGTGGTATCACTGGTAGAGATGGGTTGTTGTTCGTAATATCTCCCGCAACAATATCTAACTACACCCCTTTATGCATTTCTCGAGGTATATCCCACCGGAAATGTTGTACAGTCGATTTCGGATAAGCGCACGCCTTTTAATTGAAACAAATTGTTTAATTGAAAATAAATATTAGCAACGATTGTTCTGGATGATTTTCCATGCTCTGTACATCGCTTAAACGAAAATCCGCTTTATTGAAAAATCGTTTATGTGAAATACATTTCTAATGCAAAGACACAAACTTATATGATACGGACAGCGCTTAAGAGAAATATTGCGCCGGGCAAAACAAATCTGAAAAAAGTATGTGTCAACAACATTTAAGACAACTCAACCAAATAAAAATAAGTGACTATTTTCATCCAAGCTTTATGATATTGAATTTAAGTTTTACACACATGCATTTTAATAGATGTGCCACAAGTTTCTACCTTCGTTTCATACAACAATTTCAGAAGTACATACTCAATTCATTTAAATGAAAGAAGGTTCAATTATCCCAAGTCCTGTAAAATCCCGCATAAGTTAAAAAAAAGTTCTTGATTTTTACCATTTCCGCTTAACCGAATTCTCTAAACCCTATTCGTACCAGGCAGTGATTTCGGCTCACTATTTAAATTAATACTTGTATATGTATTTTGTATTACATTAGTCATTATCGTCCCATACGTCTAAGCTTTTCCTTTAAATAGTTTGCTTTAAACAAAATGACCATTCGAATATTTTTAAAAATTTTTTCTTATAAACCTTTTTTGCGTTTTAGCCTGGTACGAATAGGGTTAAACAAAATACATTTCGGGTTCAACGCATTTTCTTAATGTTTTATTTTATTTATTTATTTTGTATGACGGTTTAAAGGTCTAACTAAATAATTTCTCAAGTATGAGTAATTGCCTAGTGTGAAGTCCAAAACGATTTTGTCAGAGATATGAGCACAGGTCACACCACACTAATGGCCTTTTTCTCTGTAGTTGTCTGTAATTCTCTAGAGCATCAACGATTTCAAGTGAACAAGTTCAAAGTGTTTTCAACAAGTTTATGGACGGTAAAAAATGTATCTTATATACTGTAGGTTAAAAAAGTGCCTCAGAACCGGACTTTGAGGTGGCAAATGCGATATTAATGTGCAATTGACAGCACAATGCCAAGAAGACAAAGTTTGTTTTTGCGTGCAATTAAAAATAATTAAATCTTAAAAAATCTTACTATTGATTACAATGATTTCGGAACAGATACGTTTTAGTTGCACACGAACAATTCTCTTTCCTCCACAAAAATGCAGTGTTAGTTAGTTACTTTAATAGAGATAAGAATACGCAATGAAAACATAGACCCATTGAACTTGTAACAAATTTTTGTAGAGTGGCAAAAACAAATGAAAATCAAATTTGTATTTAATAATCAATTAAAAATTCAATTTCTGCATATGGAAGTGTGTTTACCGTTTCAATTAGATAATGAATTTTCTACAAATACCAACTGATTTTAAATAAATGAAAATTAAATGGAAATTAGCACCAACTGCAACGCTATATAGAAGTTTGACAGTATATTGAAAATTGAAATCGATTGTCAATTCGTTCGATTACATTCGAACGATGACGTGCTATATTTTTTCGGTATATCGAACATCATGGCTTAATGGATGTTGTGATGCTAATCTCCTTCAATGTTTGACAAATTATAATACGTTTCTGGTTTATTTTACATAAATGACGTTTTTTTTTTAATTTATTACTAACAACAAGGCGAAGAAGTTAATTTAATTTTATGGTTATTATATTCAATTTAAGTTTATGTTCCCAGTTTCAGGTAAACGAATTTGTTCCGTAGGAATCATCATAATTGAAATGACAATAAAATTAGAATTTATAAGTAACACCAATTCATTCCACATGTCAATTTCTAACGATAATCTAAAAAACCGGAATGACTTTCAAAATCGTTATTTTATTATGTTTCCCAGTTAGAGGAATTATAAAGAATGAACACATTCGATGTCTGACAGAATGAGGTCTTTTTTTTCTCATGACTTAAAAACTTGGCCACCGTTTTTCATCCATTTGGAACTTTAATGCAATCGGATTATAAAACTTGTAATATTTTTCACATTTCACATGAATTTAAGCCACAACATCCATTTACACATCCATACATAACTAAAGAAAAATATACATTTTGAAAAACTAAAATTCCTCACTGGGAGTTGGCCTGAATGTAGGTCAAATACACAGTAAATAAGTAAATTGAAAACAAGTTACAAATTAAAATCGCATGCCGGTTTTTTTTTGTAAAGCCATAAATGCATTGAAGGGTTAAACTGTTCACTGAAATTGCCCATATAATATTTCTGAGCAAGCGTGTTGCTCTGGTTGCCCTCGCAACTTGTTTGACTTGTATCGATCGTGCGATCGATCGACTTATGCAATATCATTATTAATATCTTGAATAGTATTTTTTAATGAATACATGTTGTATATACACAGTTTCATTATTATAATTATCTTTAATATTGAAAAATGTTTTTTTCTGTTCATTTGTGTGTGTGTGTCGCTGTGTAGGTAGTGAAGAAAACCCAAAAATGAAACTATCAATCGTTGTTGTCGCCACCATGGCCATCATCGTCGCTGTGTCGGCTGACGATAAATACACTACCAAATATGATAACGTCGATGTTGATGAAATCCTCAAGTCCGATCGTCTCTTCAAAAACTACTACAACTGTTTGATTGATCAGGGCAAATGCACACCGGATGCCCGTGAATTGAAGAAGAGCCTGCCCGATGCCCTCAAGACCGAATGCGGCAAGTGCAGTGTCAAACAGCGTGAGAACTCCGACAAGGTCCTGCGTTATATCATCGACAACAAGCCCGAGGAATGGAAGGTGTTACAGGCCAAATACGATCCCGGCCACATTTATGCCAACAGATACAAGAGTGAAGCCGAGAAGCGTGGCATTCAAATCTAAACATTCGAATGACCGATTCGGTTGTAATTTAATAAACGCCGCCACAGAACAACAACATCCATCATCATGCAAATACTCAAGACGAACAGAACAAATCAATCCATCCGCACAACAATGAGTAAAGGCTTTAAATAAATTGTGTACATACGGAGACATAATGCTCGGTTTTTAACAAATTCATTTTGTATATAACGCTTTAAAAAATTTTAAGAAAGAAAATCATTGTTTTCGTAGTTTTTGGCATATTTTTTTAAAATACGTTGTATGTGGCACATATTCTTTTAGTTTGTAATTGAAGCGAATTTTTTTTTATTTAATTTTGTGAAAACACTATTGGCTGTTATAAAAAGATCATTAAAGATTTATAAATATATACACTTAGAAACATTTGTTTAATTTGCCATGGAATCAGTTAATATTATTTATTTTAAATGTTTAACAATTGTTTTGATACATATTTTATCATTGATCTTAATGGGAAATTTCTTCGGCATTGAAGGGCCTATTCAACTTGGAATTATGGATTTCCTTAATATTTCTACTGATCACAAAACAAATCAGTATCAACGAGACAGCACAAACTGTAGTTTATGAGTTCTACCCATCTTTATTCCCAAATCAACCGGGTGGCTCATTAAACACATTGAATCGTTTTAAACTTCCCAAATCAACCGGGTGGCTCATTAAACACATTGAATCGTTTTAAACTTGAACGACGTCTAAACACGAAGTTTATTGAAAAAAGGCATTGACTTTTTATACTAAATTTTATACCCTATCACTCAATGGGACATTTTCGGTCGGACAAAATCAGGGTTATGGAGTCGATGTCTGACTGGACCCTTATAGCTCACCTCTGGCTAGACCCACAGGATCCAAATCTAAGATCGGACACACTTCAACTAGGTCTGTATGAACTATTAATCAAAGCATACAATTAAATTCAGAGGGACAGATTTATTTTCAAGCACTTTTCGAAATCTCCCACGTCTTTTCTATTTATTCATTATTTTCTAGAGATGCTCGCCAAATTGCTCGCCTAGATGAAGGTATTGTTAAATAGAAACCGCCAATAGAAAACTGATTAATTTTTCATTCACTCCCATAATCTGAGGCGAGTACGACAATTTCCCACCCCTTCTAATCTATGTTAATACAGTTTAGTTTCCAATTGTTTATCAATTAATGAATTTTATAATATTTTCTTATATTTGGATATTTACTTACGTAGACTGAACAACTTATTGTTGATAAACCTCGCTCTTGCGCATACTTTCTCCATTTCGTAATACCAAGCATTTGTATGTATTCGTCCAAAAGATCATCAACTTACGTATTGGCATTCTGCAGTGATTGTCGTTCAACGCCAATGTGGCCTATGAATTGATTTGCCCCACATAGTTGATGCCATCTCTGTGTTTTGATTCTCTTAATCGGGATAATGTCAGCTTAAAGTTCATTCGATGTTGAAATAACTGAGCCCATACATTTTACGAAGGATCATTCTTTGCAATTCTTTCGAATGCAAATCAGCAGCGCTGTTTCTGCTTTGCTAGGAAACCATTTATAGAATACCAATTTATCTGGACCGCCCTGATGCCGACCATTTCGATTTGATGCAAAAACATTCAGCTATCCAAGATCTTTGTTGTAGATACAAGAGTGCTTTCTATAGACTATCAATAATATACTTACTTGGGTTGACTCTTCAAAAACTGTTGTTGGTCTGGTCGGCTGAATAAATGATTTCCATGTATGCGATCTCCAGTTTGTCATACCAAGGATTTGCATGTCTTCTTTCAGTAGTTCCTTCCGCTGGAGTCTCGGTTATCGCCGTCTGCTTCTAGTTGTCGTCCAAGGCCTTTCGATTCATTTAGATTCATTTGTATCGCTCGAGGTCTCTTGTCTGCGGTAACATACATTCTGCGCTTCATCTGCTTTCGCAAAAACCCCAAGTTTTTAAGTGCCATAAAGAAGCACGAGTAGAATAAGCGTGTTGGTTACCTTCGTTAAGAGATGGCTCTGTTCTTGAATTGTTTGGCTAGCCCGATGCTTTGCTTTATTTCGTTGCCGATATATGGATTTGTGGTGTGTATTCTTAGGCAAGTCACAAAGGTCTGCTATTTTGTTCTTATATATAGATTGTATCTGGGCTAAAAATAAGAAATAAATACCAAAAACTTCATATAAAAAAATAATAGGCGGAAATGATGGCTTGCCAAATAAAAACACACCCACTACAAATTACTTTACAGGTTTCAAGTTGTTGAATTAATGCTATGGTGGTAATACAAAATATTCTTGAACTGGACAAAAATAAACAATTTTTATAAATAATCATTATACAATTCTGATGTACTATGGAATTCTGGGACCTTATCACGGCTTTCGTTATCGACAGTTGTCGATCGTAAAATGATAACAAACTAAAAACATTTCGATCGGAAGTCAAGATCAAAATAAGTCGAATCATCTAAAATTATGTCGATACGAAAATGTTTGTCGATAACGGATGCCGTGATTAGGCCCCTTAGTACACAAATGGTCGAAATTATTTTTTCCATGATGGGGATTTTTTTAGCTGGAAAATGACTCGTACGATTTTGTTGAAATAATTTATCAAAAATTTAGTTTTCGAGTTTGACAAATTACGCCGTAAAAAATTGCAATCTTTTTTAGTTGTCTTAAATTTGTGTATAACTCCGTAACTGTTAAATTTCTTAATCGGAGTTATAAACACGTTTAAGTGAAAAACTTTTTCGTTAGTAATTTTGTTAATTTTCAAAAAAAATTAAATATTAACATCTTAAACCTAAATCTCTATCATAAAGCCACAAATCGATAGAGGGATTTTCGTTTTTATTCACAATTTAATAAAGCTGTCTGGTTTTAACAAAAATTGTGATTATTTGTTTGTTTGGCTGAATAATAAGTTATTAGTTTTTCAAAATTGTATTACAACAACAATTGGAGGAGTCGTTTTCGAGTTCTAATTTAAAGAAAAAAATAGTACATATGAATTTTATAGTGGTTAATTTTTTTTTGTCCAGTGTTATCTATTGTGGGATAAATATCCTCAAAAACATTTGTCGATTTCTTTTCGTTTGTAATAAAAAAAATATGGCTTTTATTTTTTCCGTCATCTTAAGGTTTAAAAAAAAGTATAAAAAAATAGTAAACGAGTAAGTTGAAAAAATGTCATTGCAACTACACAAAAAGTATGCAATAATAGTAATTAATTAGAATGATTATTCAGATTCTTTCATTTCTAATTCTGACTACAAAATTCTATATAATTTCATTTAACTTCCACACCACCACCGCCGACAAACCGTCGTGTCCATAGGTGGTGAGCGAGTTAAAATGTTTACAAAACCTACGATAGTACATACAGAATCGATTTGTACATATATGTGTAACCGATTTGAGAATGTCAAATCAAGTGAATGCGATCGACTACGGTGAGTAACTATCAACTAAATACGAGTATTTTGTTTGTTTGTTTACAACAAATCACGATTCTTGCTGTGGCTGTGACTGTAGCTGATGCTGTTGTTGTTGCTGCTGTTGCTGTTGTATTTGGGCCAAATTCACGGATGACAAATTTACGCTGTGCAATGCTCGCAATTCAGCATTAGAGATTTTCTCATTTTTCAGCAGATATTCTTCGCGTTTCCTGGCCAAATAGTAGAAACCGGCTACAATTAGGCCAAAAAACACGATGCACATCAGCAGCGTACCATATTTGAGACTGTACTGTATGAGATTTAGACCGAAGGTACTGGCATACAATGTGTCGATAACTTCATCGGTAAAATCTCCAGAGGTGATTTCAATCCATATCAAGGGTAAAATGGCACCATGATCAAGACGCTTCACTTTGTCTGAAAACGAAAAACAAAACAACACAAATAAATACAATGAAAAACAAAATATAAATGAACAAGATTAATTACGTAAACTGTTTTTACGGATGAAGATTAATAGGTGTTCATGCGACTGTTTTTTTTTTAAAAACTTTTAAATAAAATTCAGATCACATCCACAGTAACCGACCGGCCACACAACTATGTATAAGACAACGAACGAGTAACTAGCTCATAACTAGCTTGTTATTTGATTATTAACTTGAAATACTCGATCAATTTTAATAATGTACATCTAATCTGTTTTGTCACAAAATCATTAGAGAAACTACCACAAAAAAAAAAAGAAATAATCGAATTTGCATATGAATCACAGTGGTGGGCAAGGCTATTGGGGAAAACTATGTCTGTTGTTCTATTAAATAATGCTTGTGAACATGACGAGAAATAAACTCATACAAATTTCGAAGCGGAATTCAAAAGTTTTTTGAAAATAAATCTGCAATTTGTTATTGCCTAGTTCGATTACTTTGACATGTGACACAGCCCTAGCTGTGTGAAATTTCAATTCCAAATTGGCAGATTTAATTCCATAACAATGTTCGAGTTCCCCCACTGTGCATCGTAGCTAATTAAAGATAAACAATTTGATTTGCAACTAAGCAATAAAAGTTAGAGTATTTCTAAGAATACAAAATTTGTCATTCATTCTTTTTTCTTGATCAAAATTCTAACGAATATGGTAAAATAAATGAAATATATTCGTGAATAAGACAAACTATTAATTCAGTAGCAATAACGATGGCAGTTTGAGAACTACATATTTGCATTTCCCTTGTAGAATATAAAAAATCAGGACTACGTGCACAATTCTAAGAAAGCTGTATCATTTTGCTTATATTGAATTTAAATAAATGAAATGAAATGAACAGCCATAAATTTAAACGAACATAGTAAAAGTGAATTTAATTTCATTACTTTTTCTGTAAAAAGATCATCGACGAAATCAAGGGAAGAAAAACATGGTTCAAAGTAAATTCTGTTGTAGTCGTATTAGTTAAAGGTTGTCAAAGAAGAGGTCTTATGACAGGGGTTCTAGAAAATGTTGAATAAATATTCGGTCTTGAGCTGGGCGACGGATCAGCTTAACTTCCATATGTCATTGAAAAATTATAGACTATTTTGGGCGACTTTTTGTGATAGCGTCTTCACATTTTACTTCACCCTTGCCTAAAAAAATTTGTTGGCGTATTTCATATTTTTAAAAAAAAAATACCCTGCTTAGCTTAAAAACTAACAAAGGTTCACGAAAGCCGTACATCAACAAACCAATGCAAATTATGATGAAACAAGTCATTATACTATATAACAGTGGTTTTTTTTAGAGATACTTCCAGTTCCACTGGCCCCCTTAGGGGCTGTCTCCATTAACTGATAATTAAATATTTTATTTGTGTTGTTGTTATAACTTTTTGTGTGTACATAATACGTATTTACACAACTCATTCGTGGACGGACCGACATATCCGTAGACGGTGACATAGTGCATAATATAAATGATCAATATTTACACGATTAATCTCTCTTGAGTTGAAACTGGCCTTCACACTGCCCCAACAATTGGGTGATTTGCCTATTGTCGCTGACGCTGACGTCCACTGCACATACACACACACACACACCCTTACTCACCTTTGACAAGATCTCCCTTGTGGACAGCTAAATTAATTTGTATACGTGATGCACCGCTAATAGGGAAGCCGAAGCGTGGATGTATATCGGCGAATGTCTGATGCAATTCCTGTTGCGGCTCTATGCCCTCAAAGTCTTTGTAGATAATGGGATCACCGGAAAAGAAATGCGGAAATGAGGGATAAATTGGAGCATCGTCATAGCACTTGGTGGCATTGATGACACCACTGGGCAGGCATGTTTGAGTATTTTGGCAGTAGCAGGTGTTATTGGAGTTATCTTCGGGTTTCGAGAACACATTGAGGGGTGTACGATAGCGCAAAGCATCGATGTTGTTGAAAATTGTCACTTCCTTTTCGAATACCAGGGGAATTTTACGGCACAAGACTTGTAGGAAAACATTCAGTGGTTCCCTAGTCTCTATCAGATGTGGCGGAAACATGGAAGGATCGGAGCCATCAATACGATTACACTCGTCATCGGTCCAATAGTCCAGTGACGGTTTACCATTGAACTGAGTAATTATGCTAAATTTGCGTATGTCATCTTCGCCGGTATTGATTTGCAGGGAATCCACACTGGTGCCATTACGCTGATGAAAGAAAAACAACACACAAATTACTTAACATCAAATGGAAAATAAATGTCTACTTACATTCTTTAATAATCCGAATTTTGAACTTCCTCCCGAGGAAAATAAATTCTTCAGTGACAAAATTCGATCTTCATAGCCCCACAGGAAATCTCTAGCTAAGAGTGTTTTAAAGACACTGCCACCGGCATTTTTTACGGCACTCATAGTAAATCTTTTTTTGATGGAACTGGTGATTTTGTCAACTTCCAGTGAAGCCGCCAGGAAAGGAACATTCGGCACAACAACAAGGACATTTTCATCATGTGACGATTTGTCTCGTAAGAATTCGTAACTTCGATGATCCTAGAAAAGAAAGACGGATGGAAATTAATCATCAAATTTACATGAGATCAATGAAATAAAAACAAAAAGAGAATAGAACTGAATTTACTGTTTCAAATGATTTGAGACGGCTTACTGGGCATTAATTGTTTTCAAATTAAATTTAAATTAAAGTGACGTTCAGTCTAAAAGGATTTAAAACTGAAAATAGCTGTAAGCCTTATGTAATTTTGCAAGACTTAGAAAGGAAACCAGACGAGTTTAAGTGAAGTGTTTTTGTTCTAGGTCATCTCCGAGTGAGATATCTAAAAGAAAACTCTTCAAATGGTGACGAAAATGTCATTGGGATTAAAACTATTTGCAGTTTTTAATTAGGTTTAGACTAAAATACAAAGTTTTAGTTTTATGAAAAACAATAACGAATGACCACAATCAAATCAATTTGAAGGGTAAATTAATGTCCATGAAAACCTGAGTTTATGCAGTGAGTTTATGAATCCTTTTGCATTTCTATATGTACAAGGAAGTCCTCAGAGCCTCCATGTAATTTACCAACTCAAATTCACATTTGTTCGAATTTTAGTTGGCTAACATGCAGATCATGTACTTACACGGAATGTAACAGTATGGTTGTCGTTGAATACCACATTAACTTTGGTCGTATGCTCTTTATAGATCAATGGACCTATATCAACTACTTTAATCTTATCAGCCTTATTATCAAGATAGTCTTTAATATTTGTATAATTGAATACGTGTACTTTGAGTAAGGTATCATATTTTGGATTGGGATCCATCCACGATTTTGCCGTTTCCGAATCTTTTGCTAAAATCAGATTCTGAAAATGAAAATGGATTTATGTCATACTATGTTATGTATCATCAATCGGTGAATACGAACCTCTAGCATTTTGTCATTGTAATACTCTGTGAACCACATTACAAAGAAACCAGTCAAACTCATCAGGAACAGTAAGAAAATTAGGCCCAGAACTGTAAAGAAAACAAATTTGAGCAATTATTGTTTAAAATGGGTATTCGAATGTGATTTCTTGATACTTTTTCGTAGACCCCCCACAGGTCTCTGAGAAAAGAGATATCCACGTTTAGTTCGAAGTTCATTTTCATCACGAAAACTATGGTAACCAACAAACTAGCATGTGAACGTCAAGAAGCCAATGTGGTGACATCATTAGTCCATTTTGCTTTAAAAATGCTGCTGCAAACGACGTTTTTTCCAATTGCCAAAATTTCACATTAAATCAAAACTCGTCCCCTTCGCCTTGTTATGTCTCAAGGGATGGGGGTTATATTTTGTATTGTCATAAATTGTTTATCACGATCTATTTTATTTTTTTTGCAGATAACTATTATTTTGTTTTTGGCGATGCGATGTCATCTACATGCACTGCACTAAATCTGTTAATTAGACACTCCCGCCCCGCCCGGTACTTACGTATCAATGTGCCCATTTCTTTTGCGCGCTGTTCCTTTTCTCCAATTATTTCATAAACTAATTCGAAGAAATTTTGTTGTGTCTTTTTGCTACTCTCACTGCGATTATATTTGATAACAGTTTTTCCATTTTCTACACTGCACTGTTGATCCTCCATGTATTTTTCCTGTTGCCACTGTTCTTCTTTTTCATTGTTTGTTTTGGTTGCATCTTCATTTCCATTGGGGTATTCGTCATCTTTTGGTGTTGTAGTCGCCGTTGTTGTTGTGATTAATTGTGTTTGTGTTGTTAGTGGTACATCAGGCTCAGTTTCATGCGTATTGTTATCACTGTTTATTGTTGGTTCCTGTTGCTGACCCATAGCCATTATTGTGTTTCATCAAAATAGCACTTTCCCAAAGAAATAATTATCACCAGAAGTTTACACTGCAAGAACAACAAATAAAAGAACATAAAGAACGAGTTTTTTTTTTATGAAATTAATAAATTTGTACTCTTGCAATTTCTTTGTTTCATCAAGAGGTTTAGAGAGCGATGATATAAATGATGATAGCAAGAGAGAGCGAGACAGAGAGTGAAAAAGAGATTACGCGGTGAACGGAAGTGTTTGTTGTTAGCCACATTTAAACTAACTCTTTAATTGCTTTTGTTTTTCGTGATTACGGTGGGTCAAGACGTTGATGTTGGTGGTTGATTGGAAAAAATGTGTTCTAATCTCTGATAATAATCGTCACGCGTGTTCCTTTTTTCGGTTCAATGACATTGTGATTATTTCAGCGAAATGCTTAACACAAAGTCACCTTTATTTACATTTTCACTGAGAGGAATATTTGTTGAAAAGTTGAAAAATATAACTCGATTGCTATTTTGTGATCATACGTAAATCAGGGAGCATATTTTACTATTTTTTATTTATTTGTCATTTTAATAAGTTAAAAAATTAATAAATTAATGAATTTATAAATTAATAAATAAATAAGTAAATAAAATTAATCAATAAATAATTAAGTAAACAAATAAATAAAAAAAGTATAAATACTTATACAAATATACAGGTATAAGGCCGGCCTAAGGAGCACCACACAGCAAGGCTTTATTTCACATAACAAAGCTTGGAGTTGTCCCAGAGGATAAAATATATTTGTCGAATATTTGCCGGTTAAGAAAAACAGCCTTTTCCCATAACATCATCAGTTCCACAATTAGTTTTTAGAATATATTTAAATAATTGACCACCTTTTTAACATTTTCTACATATTCCGCTGATTAAGTTAATCGATATCTCGATAACTAGTGCTGTTGTTATCTTAATTACAGGGTGTTCCTTCAAATTCTAGTCTCTTTCAAGAAAAAAAATAAAATAAACACATCCTGTAATACATTAAAACATGCGAAATGTGATTGTCAAATGCCACACTTTCAAAGTAGATTTCAATTATTTTTTTTGTTCTCTTAACGAGTAAAATCTAACTTATTTCTTGAATGAACTCTTGGCAGATGCCAAAAAATATGTCTTTGTCGCTTAGTGTCTGGTATTTTACTTTATTAAATCGGCGCTCGCTTTTTTGAAAGACGTTTTAGGATATTTCTTTCGAATATTTTTTGGGCTGCTTTCCACTGGCATTATGGATTAACAAAACAGTGAGCCCCCATTAAATTTATTTAAATTGTTATTGATTTGGTTTTTATTGGGCCTTTGTCATATTTTATTAAAAATAATTTTTAGAAGACAAAGAAGTTTTCGGTTAAAGATGAACACTTTCTTGAGTGACTTTCAGTGACGGTCCAATATTAAATAGTTAAAATTTTTTTTTTAAATTCATTTCACTAATGAGAAACGTTTGTTTGCCTTTCTTCTTTATTAAAATATGGCAGATTTTCTTAATTTGTTCGGAATTAAAATGTTTTACACTTTTTTTCATTGTCCTTACACTTTGAAACCGCAAAATGAATTCTGAACTCTGTTCGGATTACAATGGTTTCGCTTACCGATTACCGTTATGATTATTTCAATTTCATAAAATAAAATTTCCACTAGACTGGTTTTAATTCATAAATTGACAAGCGCCAACACTTTATCGATAAGAATCAATCGCATGTCGTGCCTCAAGATCATTCACTTAAACCACCGCATGTGAGATAATCTATGAATCGGTTACAATTGGCATTTTAAATGTGCTTTTTCTTGTTGTTGTTTACGAATGTGTTCTCAATAACTGGCGATAAGAGCATAAATTATACACAATTTCATATTTCCACATGTTAGACAACCACCACAAAAAATTAAACGAAAAATGATTTAAGAACAACAAAAAAAAAAACATTTTTTTAATGCATTTGCAGAATTATTTCGAACATTATTATGGAGAAAAGGTCACCATTATCACCGTACAAATTCCAAACTGCGTCATTGTTTAATAATTCCAAACACACAGATTTTTAAATTTCTTAGGTTTTTTTTTTTTTAATTAAATTAAATTTCCTGGTTTTATTTGTTTACCCATAAAACGTATTACGCACATTTTAATGATGATTATGTTTGAAGAAACTCGGCTTCTCGGGGATAATGTAAAATTGATAACGAATATTTTTCAGTATTCAAACGTTGTGGACTTTGTAACTTGGTTTAGTTTTTTTTATATCACATTGAAAGATTTCTTTCTTGTTATTTTTTTTTTTTTAATTGAATCACTTAATTTGGATAGAAACTTTGCTTTTATGCGCGCCTTTTTTTATATCATGGCAAATATTTTGAGATATTTTATTGAACCCTTAACTGGGAGAGGGTAGAAACGAGCTCTATGGCAAGGTAACGGCAACTGACAATTGAATTATTCGATTGTGGACGTAGCGCTTTCACATTAAGTCGAGTACGAGAGTGTTGGGCGGCTGTGAGTACTTTTGGCTGGCAGAGGAAATGGGTGCAAACGAATCTAAAGATCATCCTCACAATCGTCAAAGAAAAAATAAATGAAAACAACAAAAATATATACGTATGTATGTATGTATTTATATAAAATATTGAAACAAAAAAACACAACATTGTAAAATGAAATGGGAGAAAGAAAATATTGTATTTTATTCTTATGGTATGGTCGCTCACTCTCCACCGACTCGACGACATATTCACAATATTTATTTCAAATCACTGCACTTTTTTTTTACAAAAAAGAAAAATAAACAAAACACAAGAACAATAACAAAAACGGCCAGAATGCTGAGCCTTATCTACGACATGCACTGGAAGAAACGCTAGTGACAACAAGTGTCGGAAAATGAGACAACAATGACACACACACGATCGTCGGAGACGAAGACGAACAAATACAAGAAAATATCTGAAAATTTTTAAAAATAACAAAAAACACAATGCATTTATGATTTCCATTTTCTTTCTTTGTTTGCTTCCTGGTGCGTTTTACTTTTGCGTTTTTCTTTGAGTTTTCACCAACATTGACCAACATTGCAAATTGTCGTTTCATTCAGGCTGGAATCGGCCCAGGACTTTTGCTGCGGAATCCTATGATTTCTTAAACATATGTAGATATTTGCATTTTTTAGTTTTCTACGGAGATGTGGATCTTTTGTTTTTTAATCAGCGTTGGGTGTAAATACGAATTATTTTTACATATAGTAAAAAAAGGCCCTAACTAATGAGCCGAATCTTAATAAAACTTGCAATAATATAATGACGAACGTTAATGTTCAATTGTCTTTTACACGACAAACTGCTGATTTCGGCAAAATGCAAATTAAAGGTTAGACAATGAAACATTAAAAAAAAATTTTGACAATTTTTTTATTTAATGAAAATGTTGAAATATGCAGTTATTTGGATGATGGTTAGAAACAAAAATAAAGTGAAAAATTATTTTCATAAAAAATCGCACAATTTTTTTTAAAAATATTTTTAGACATTTTTGAAGTTAACAAATTATTTTAAACAATTTTTCAATTGCGGCGGAAATTACAAATAATAAAATGATGATTTATAAACAAAAAATACATTTTAACTTGTTTTTCATTTTAAACGAATGGATGGCTCCCACTATTTCCAATTGTGCCATAATTTATTTTCCACCTGGCGCCTGTAAGTCCCGATTTACATTAGGCAATTTTACTTGCGAACATGTTTATGATTCCCTTTTGAACTTGCCTCTTGTGTTCAAACAAGGCGTTTCGGCAATTTTTCTTTTCCTTATTGCCCTCTCAAAATGTCAAAATAATCTGCAGCCAACTTCACACACAAAAGGAATTGTCAGTACGAGCAAGTTTATACCCTTTTCATTCCCCTTTAACATTCTCTCCAATAAAATGAGAATTAAAATTGCCTAGTTGTCCAATTCACACAGTATTTTGCCGCTTAAACTCCTCGTACAAACGTTTTCTGTTTACGAATATGTTTGTTTTTGAAATTGTTGGGTTGCCAACAGTGTAATTCATAATCCAGTCAAACGATCAGGCGCAACATCGCAGGACGCTATTCGAAGCAAACGTGAGAGACTGGCTTTCGTTTGCATATGTTTTCCTTCGATATCGTGACGGGATATCCATGTTCCAAGAGTTAATCGGTGAATATGGTGGGTTGTGATTAATGTTCTGACCGGCTTTGCTACGATGCCCAAAGAAGAGGGAGCCAAACACCTCTACAGTCTCTCTGAGGTCATTTTCCGCCTGGCGAATAGCAGAGTAGTCTTTAAAGTACTCAATGAAGCGATGAACAACTCGGACATGGCACTTGCAAACTATAACATCTCTACATCTAAACAGATCAATCCCTGAATGAAAAGCAACTTCGATGCCAAGACTCTTGATCCAATCTAGAATACTAAACGCCCCTTATTTACCGTGTATCTGAAGATTTCAATTACGTGAAACGTACCAACTTTATGGTTCATAATATATTTACGGAGTAATTCTTGTTAAATTGTTACTTATAACCTCTCCGGCTCTCTTGTGTGGCTTTGTGTTTCCAAGGTCCATAAAACGTCGAGTGAGCGTTTTCTTTTATTTATTGAGATTACGAGTGTTTTTTTTCTAGCTGTCCAGCGATTTGTAACATTTTCAATTTAACGATCTCTCTTTCAATTTGTTTGTCTTATCACAAAAATTAGAAGAACACTAGTTTGTTTTTGCATACATTGTTGGTGTTGTTTGTTTCATTTAGTTTGGGATTCGTATTCGGATTAAGTTTCATACACACACACACACACATGTAAATTGATTGTAATCGGTCTTCGGGTAAATGCCGACCTACTGAATTGCTTGGTGGTACGTAATCGAGAGTTATTGAACTCTCCTCCTCCGGAACGAGTACATGGCACATTGTGTTGTTGTTGTTGTTGTGTGAGGATGGACGATTTCCACTGCTGCTGTTGGTTGGATTGTTATCATATTCCCACTCTATGTATTCTCGCTATACATACGATGAATAAGTATATACTTAATTTTCTGAAGTATTCGTGCTTAATTATTAAAATCGTTTTCCCCTTTTGGACGAACACACTTTTTCCCAACATGAGAGTGATAACCTTTTGACAGCATAACACAAAAAAAAAAACAATAATATAATTTGCGCAAATATTAACTGATAAATAATATGATTTCTATATAGTTCATGCGTCGTATGACGGTTATTCCATTTCCATACAATTCAATTCAAAGTAAATGATTTTTGAACATAACTTTTCAAATTGAGGGTGATAACGATAACGTTATGTTAAAAACAGCAAATCTAAATTCAGAAACTTTATATTTAAAATCAAACATACGTTCGGATTGTCTAGACAGGGCAGAATATAAGCGCTATGCAAGTCGGGCCTTACACTTGCCAACCGCTGGTATATGTCTGCACTTTAAAAAGGCTTGCCACTGATAATCTTCAAATCGGGAAATTCTTAATCACATTCTTAATTCTTTTGCTTAAAAAATAGAATGAGAACAGAATATTAAAAAAATATATTTTCGACAAGATGGAAATGTGACGTTTTCAATCAAAATCGCTATTAATTACAGAAGGCAATTATTTTCAATACATCCACTATTTGGGATACACAGCAGTGACTTTGGAAATAAGTTTGCATCATTGTTTTCCTAGATTGTTTAACCGTAAAGCGATTCAAAAAGAAACCATCCTGTATATCCGTTAGGCTTTGTAAACGGTCTGACGGTCTACTGGAATCTTCTTAGACAATTACAATGGACGCCAGAGCCCATTATTTTGGCATGGGAACATGACCAAATGTTCTACAAACAAACAAATGTTCTGAAATTTCAATAATTAAAATTTAATTATTAAAATCTTTTAAAAAAAAAGTATTTTTTAAAAATATTGTGGTCAGTTTTTCTCTGCATTTACTATAATTTAACAATTTTTCTGTCTAAAAAACGTTTTTTTTTTCTTAAAAATATTATTTAAAACTTTGTGTGGCCCTCTTATCATTAATCATTGTTTTCATATAAAGATTATCTTTACAACATTTTTATTTCACATAATTACCATTAATTTGACGTCTCTTTTCAAAAGTATACTCAAAATAATAAAGGTACTTACTTATTTGCTTAACATCCCAAGAAGGAACAGACGGCAAACTTCTCTCGAATCAGTGAGCTGTGTCCGATATAATTTGTATACTCACTGACCGCGACCTACTGTTTAAAGCCGGCTCCGAACGGCTAATGCTTTTTTTACAAAAAGTTTTACATGGCTTAGAAATTGCTCTCTTACTCGTAAAGTCGCCAACATTTACGATATAATAAAGGTACATCCGACGAAAATGGAAATTTTACTAAGATCACTTCACCGAAATACTAAATCTTACTGTTAAACATCTAAAACCATAATCAGATTTTTGAGACGTCGATTATTATAGAAGTTAAGTGCAAATTTAAGTCACGCACGGCGCAAAATTATGCTCGCTGGCTGTTCAAACATGATAAGATAGACTGCTACAAATTGGGTCAACAAAAACAAAAAATATTCTTTTAATAGCACTCAAAATAACAAAAGCGCAACAATTGCTGATAGTTCGGAAAGAGATTCCGAGTTATTGGTCTTTAAACAGTTTAAAGAGAGGTTTTTATAAATGCCTTAAAATGAAAAAACACAAAGTTATCTTACGAACCACCCCTACCATATAATCAACGGCAGCAGTTTGATACGGAAGTAATTTGGAAAATATCAATGGTCTTAAAGACATCTTCGATGCCCTACACTATTATGACTAAACATCGTGACCAATAAATAAATAATAAAAGTGGTGAAAATATAATTGTCCATGTATACCGTCGAACTTCCTTATAATGAATCTTCAAGGGACCAGAATTTGTTTATTTATTTATTCATTCATACTGTAATACTTAATCCCGAAACTACAGACGGTCATCGCTAACAGTAATTTCTTATAGTTAAAGGATTTGATTTCAGTGGTTAATAGGGTTAAGCCATCATGGTCAAGCAATGTATTACATGGAAAACACCTAAATATAAAATTTAAAATATATACACATGCACTACGGATTTTAAATGATTGTCTCCCCAGCCATAATTACATTAACACAAATTTTCAATTAGAAAATTGTATTCCCGTCTAGCAGTATTTTTATTATCATTTTAATTTATAATTTTGTTCACTATAAGTTAAAATAATCAGGTATTTATGTTTGGAAGATTGTGCCATTCTTCTGTACTAAATTTAAATACATTAGTCGATTCCATACTCCTCATTCGAAGTACGTCAATTGATGAAGAAACATATTCTAGTCTAGACAATTTGATTATTTAATATCCTCAAATATATAGAATACTGCTTAGTGCTTAATTGTTCTTCTACATTTTTTTTAATTAAAATTTAAATATTTTACGGAGAAGTCCAAACTGCTTAGCTACGTTTTATTGTTGTCACTCCTTGTTCAAGTTTATTAATTTCGAATAATTTTTTTAAGAGAAATGCTACTTCGATGCGTCATTAGCACTCTCTGACCGGAAAATTCAGAGATTTGTCTGTGACATGTAAACGGCGATGATTTATCGCACACCCTACATATCACACATCACCCATAACAATTAGATCTCAAAAAAATCGCAGAGGATTTCTGTCAGATTCTCTTCCTGCCAACTTACTTACTTCCCCTAAGATTCCATGAAGGAACAGACTTTCAACCGTTCCAGTATTGCATCATTGTCGATAATTTGGGATATGCGCAACCCAGCGGCGGATATTTACACGATGTTATAGTCCTTACATAATGGGATCGGTAGGGCTTTTAAGCAAATGCACTTTTAAAATATATCTCTTTCAACATAAGCGCCCCGGTAGGCGAGTTGGTAGCGTCCTTGCCTATCAGCGCGGGGGTTGTGGGTTCCATTCCCACTAGAGGCTTTGGTCTGTCGCTGCAAAAATCTAGCCATATGGTCTGTGCCACCCGTTTTACCCTTTGATCCAAAATTAGAATATAATTTTACTTTGTATTGCAAGTAATAATAAATAAATAAACAAGTAATCTCTTTCAATAGGATCATCCATAGCCTAATCTAAGATAACGTCTCATATTTCCAACCTACACTTTAATTACAAAAATATCCGGACATATTGACGTACATTGCTATAGTGATTTGGAAAATGATACTGAGTGAATCGGTATAATTTTCAATTGGTCTATAACAGTTAACAGATGAACACAATAACTCGGATCCTCATTAAACGAATTAATAAATATTAGTACTTTGTTAGTGTAGCAAATAATGAGAAGATAAAATCTGAATTTCAAGCACAGACAGTTTAAAACGAAATGTATTCGGTTATTCTCTGTACTGTTTAAATCGTCCATATATCAAAACCGGCAATACATTCACTTTCATTGAAATTGAATTTTTCAAACACCGAAACTGGATTGCCCCAATATTTGTATAGCCTTCACCATAGCGCGGAATGCACACTAACTTTGTCATTCAGTTTGCAGGACTATATCTTCAGATTAAAGACGACAATCCCATAACTACCCGACCAGCAGCTGCGAAATGTGTGAAACCTACTGTTTGTTTAATACACTCCAAGTGAAATTGTAATCATAAAATTGCTTATCGTTATGGGTGAAAATTATTTCACTTATTTCATTGAACATTTACAATGAGCCTCATCCATCGTTTATAAAAATAAAATACTGAAGTCGAAACTTACAAGAGATCGTGCAAGCGAATGACAGCGACTAAACCTACGGCTGCTAGCGTCCATGCTATGTATTTTAAAAAAAGTGAATGATAATTTAGCTGAAAAATTGTACATGACAAGATTAACGTCAGGGGTACATCATATGCTCACAATGAAAGTGCAACAGCGTTTCAATCCAGTGTTTAGATGTTTTATGACAATAAATCAATTATTTTTCATAAATTCTTTGTGTTATCTTAGCTATATTAGTCGATAGTATGTTTTAGCATTAGTTAAAATGCATTTAAATATTATTAAAATTCACATACCTTTATTATTTCCGATTTGTTACGATCCCGCCGCCAATGAAATAGTATTTTTTTTAATTTCAATATGGACCTTCCCATTAACAATCACGCACAAGTTTAGCACATTTGAAATAGAATTGCATCATTTTTGAATTATAGTGCTCCAACGATATATCAGTCTGTTTGTAATTCATACATACAAACAGATGTTGGTAGGGAACACCCCAACCCAACCATTTCCAAATATAAAAAAAAACCGAATTTTGGATCAGCTATGGGACAATGGTAGCATTATTGTACAAACGTCGGATTTGTTCCCCCATTAATGGAGATTCTTTTCCCAATATACTGATTCAGATAAAGCGAGACCGGGGTTCGCGGTATATTTCCCGCAATAGAATGTTGCGTCCCAGGACTTTGGTTTCACTTCGTGCGCATAGCAAGTGAACCGGTATTGTGAGCTACAATAAACCACAATGTTTACAATCAGTTCGATTTCAATGGAACACGTACTTACCATATCTGAGGACAGCTTCCACACTCACAAAAACCTTAAAAACATGTTTGCTTCGCGAATCAAATTTATTTTATCGTTACCGCCCTCTTCATATAATATTCCACAATAACCAAGTTGCAAACTATCTTGGCCGTCAAAATGTTCCCGCCGTTTTTCTCATTTATTGCCACAACTGTCATTAAATATATGTGAAACACCCAGTAATTTCGCTACTCATTTTCTCGTTTTCTAGAAGACAAAAATACAACCCTGCCACAATCGACTATCGATGTTAAATGGAATGGGAAAAAACCATCATTGTGAGCTACAATAAACCACAATGTTTACAATCAGTTCGATTTCAATGGAACACGTACTTACCATATCTGAGGACAGCTTCCACACTCACAAAAACCTTAATTGAACCATAAAAACATGTTTGCTTCGCGAATCAAATTTATTTTATCGTTACCGCCCTCTTCATATAATATTCCACAATAACCAAGTTGCAAAATATCTTGGCCGTCAAAATGTTCCCGCCATTTTTCTCATTTATTCCCACAACTGTCATTAAATATATGTGAAACACCCAGTAATTTCGCTACTCATTTTCTCGTTTTCTAGAAGACAAAAATACAACCCTGCCACAATCGACTATCGATGTCAAATGGAATGGGAAAAAACCATCATTACCAACGAAAAACGCAAGCAACCATCAAGTAAAAATAAAAAATCTGAAGTGTTAATCATCAACTCGAAATAGAGACATTAAATCCAAGTAAAGCGATAGAAAAAAGTAAATCACAAGTCAAAACATGAATTAACTGAAGTATTGTGCATCTAAAAAAGACGTACATAGACTTTTGTCCTTGAGCAAATAACAAAATAACTTGTAATACAAAGATCACGTCTGTCGTCGTCGTCGTATTATTAGACAACCAGTTCATTTGGGGAACGAACTGAAAAAATCACCTTTCTCACACATCTACTACTCATTTCACGCACACACAAACATTCAGCGATAATAAAAGAAGACGGGAAAGGGGGAAACTAGACGTGAAAAATAATTAATAAGTAAAAGAAACAAAAAGAAAGAACAAAAACGTCCATCGCCCGTGAGTGTGTGTGTTAGTTTTGTTGATAACAAAGACAATTAAAATCCCGAACTGAAAATTGCAAGTGCTTGTGTCGTTGCTTTCATCATCAAATTTTCCGTTTGAGTTTTTCATACGGGCTTCTCGTATTCTAACCAATGTTATTTGTTTCCCATAATAATTACGATGTTCAAATTAATGAAGTCGGAATGAAAATCATGGAGCACTGCTGCCATTACAGTCCGCTGCCAACATGTGGGACTTCTGCTGCTACTATTATTACAACAACTAAACAAAACAACAACAACGCCAAATCTACTATTACCACTAAAGAAGAAAATCGTTATGTATCCTGGCAACAACATCTGGATAACCGCCACAATCAATTTGTATTGAGACGCACTTACAACGACGACAATTCAACCAAGGACAACTTGAGAGTCACTGTACACGGGAACATTAAGAAGAGATCGTTAGGCTCGTCGCTCTTGCAACTGCGACAAGGTTCTTTATTTAAAAAGAAATTTAAAGGAAAAACCCTACTGCAACAACAATATCGGATTTACAATCGCAAGCATTTTCTGAACTGGCATCTCAACTCCGGTGCCATATGATTAGAAAGTACAACAACAACCAAGACAAACAACAATCAAAACAACAGCTCACTACCTGCCGCCACCAAAACAAAATGTCGACGACTGCCTTGAAAGCCAACACCACTAGCGCATTAGCGACTTCTTTTGAGCATAACAACAATAATAGAAATAATATTAAAACAGCCACAGTAACAATGTCATCACTGGCAGCTGATCTATGCAAAGTGGCTGTTGCTGTGCAACCGCCTCCTATGGAGGCAGTAGTCGTCAACAGTATCATATACTCGAAACCCTCATTTTGCAGTATCGTGGTGGACATAGGGGGTATGGAGACAACGACTCCGTCAACGGCCGCATCAACGGGTCCCTGTTGCAGGGGGCTCGGGTTCTGTAATAAAGACAAAATGGCCGAACATATGACGAATAAATCACAGAACACCACCACCACATGGACTGATAAGCCATTTGTTGGCACTGAAGGGTATTTTCCTGCGGCAGCGGCGCCAGCGCCGACAGATGATCAAGATGCTCATGTGTATATGATGTGCACGACCATGAATGGTTCGATACATCATCAAATTTCGGAATTGTGTGATAATCTGATAGCCATGGGCCTATTTGGTATGGCAAATAGCAGTGATCATGATGATGACAGTCTTATTGAGTTCGCCTATGACGATGAGCATAATTTAAATGAGACTGACGACGATTATCAGCTGACCGATGATGATGATGATGATGACGACAATGAAGACGATGAGACTGATGACGAGGATTATGATTATGATGATGCTTGTCTCTATGCCTGCGAAGACGTAGTCGATTTCGTAAAGTCCTGCCCAATAGTTACAAAAGCAACAAACGAATATTGTGATAACAAGAAAAAGGTACAAAGAGTAAGTGTTTTTTTTTGTTCACACTCTTGCATTCATATAAAAGTTCATACATTTTAGAGACAATCTTTAGGACAGATTGGAGCTTACACGACCTACTACGATTTTTAACCTTACAAACATGAGCTAAATCTGATACACTGTCAAAATATATGTGATGTTGTCTGTGTACGTTGGGATTTTTCCTTAACACATTTCTCCTAACCATTTTCAACAGTATGGATTTTTTCACTCTTATATGTGTATGATAATAATAATTCTACTCGACACATTTATGACAAGGGTAATGTTGATAATATTTACAAAATTGCGAAATGTTTATTGCAAAATATTGTGAAATCCATTTTTCATACAGCAAATAGACACAATGTGATTGCGTCTTAATTAGTTCGCAATTTTGAAAAGGATAAAGAATCATAATGAGCAGTAAATCGTTTCTCTGGGTTACAAATTCAAACCCATTATCAAATAAAAAGATCCATTGATCATATAATAAGCTGTGCATTGTAAAATGTCTATACTTACTAATTGACTACCTGCTACCTACAGTTTAAAGTCGCCTCCGAATAAATAATCCATTTATATTATATTTTTTGGTTAGATTCACGCCTTGATTCAATTCAATAGTGTACTTAAACAATGAAACTGGTCACACTGATACACAGCACTGGGTCCGATAATGGTCTCGCAAATCTCAAAAATGTTTTTTCTTTTTTATTCCAACTTCAACACCAAACAACACACTGTGAAGGGAGAGCTAAGTATTGCATTTTATAGGAGACGGTGCATATTTTTACCTCTACACATGTCCTCAATGACTTGTAAATCTCCTCTGGAAGACAGAGTCCAAAGAAAAGTTGCTGTAGTGTCGATACAGATTGCGATCACACGCTAAACGAGAAATGTACAATCATTGCCAATGGCACGAAACGATACAACATGTATTGTAAGTTCTACAGGGAGTTCCCCTGAAAAGGCGATTATAAGTTTCGTCTAGGAAACTGGTAAAGGGGGTTTTTCAAGGTTTAGGAGATTTCAGAATGATCGACAATGAATACCAGAAAACCCTCCACGCGAATCGTTACCTATCTCTATTCATACGTCAAAATTCAACATTTTAAATTGGCAAAAAAAAACTTGTTGTTTTGATTAAAATTCCTTTAAAAATATAAACTTATCTAAATGTATCTTGAAAAAACACTGTAGTCATATGCTAGTCCAATGCAAATAGAGCAGTTGTTGTTATCGACAATAGCACGAGTTATCAGTGAAAAAGAGAGGGTACGTACCTTACGCTGACAGAATGACATCACAAGTTTCAAAGTTGTGTGTGTATAGTTTTCGCAGTTCTCACGTACTCCATTTCATTGCCACCATTTTATTTTGTTGTTGTGATACAATGTAGGGTTTCCCAAGGAATTGTTGTACTGTGGATATGTTTGTCATTGTATAAAATGAATTAAAAAAATTGTTTGTTTTTTTTTCTCATTCAGGTACGCTTCAATACCAAACCTGTTGTACATGTTATGCACACCTGGAGCTATGCCTATCGTGCTGCCCGCAAAGGTGATTGGGAAATGTACGCACGCGATCGAGAACGTTTCAAATTGCGCATATATCGAGCCGCTCCCGTTTTAAATCTCATCTTGGACCGAGAACATCGCCAAAAGATATACGAACAACGATTTGCCAATCTTTATGCCGAGGTCGAGGAGAAACCAAAAGAAAAGCCTCAGCCCAAAAACCCAAACCAAAAAAAGAAATACCGCAAAAGGAAAAGAAGGCGCAGAAGGGATAATTTTTAAATAAATTCTAACTCTAGTTTGTTCTTAAACTTTATTGATTGTCAACATTGCTGATTTGGTTCAATACATATTTCACTGCTGTATATAGAATTATCACACACAGAAACGAAATTCAAAATATTTTCTAGGAATTACTATAACTTTTCGTTCTTTGATTCATCATAATATTAGTTTTAGTTACATACATATACTGGAATTTAAATAATTAATAATAAAAAATAATTAGATTTAAATATTCATGTAATTTGTTATTTTTTTGTCCCAGAGAATGACCATCAAAAGGTCAGTAATTTGGTGAGGCCGAAAAAGTTTAAAGCAAAACATTTAATTTACAACTAATGGGCATTCGCTCCGAATCGTGTATATTCTTTAAATTTGTGAAGCGATCCACAGGCAGGCGGTAATCTTTAAGCCATGCTTGTCTATAAAAAGTATTAGGCGTTAGGATACGGATTAAGAGTGGAGGTAGACAGGGTGAACGCTTACTAATAAAACGGACACAGAAACACCAAAGGCCATAGTGAGATGTAACTGAGAAGAAAGTGCCGAATCTGATGGGGACAAGGCAAAACATATGCTTTCAAGTAACCAATAAACGTAGCGACAAGAGAGAGAGATGTGACAATAGTAGAGACCAACAGTTGCCGTTTCTAGGATGCCTGCCTTGGCTTCCACATTAATAGAAAAATGATGTCAGCATTGAAATAAAGCTAAGCAAATAAATCAAGAACTGAATACTATAGATACTCAAATCCTTGTTCTTCAGAATAATTTATGAAGCAGGCAAAAAAGGTGGAGGCAACGAAAGTTTTATTGGTAATTCTATAGTGGAAACAAAGTAACTTACATGGCACAATAATGGCAATTGCAATTATCCAACAAATAAAAAACTCAAATACAACACTGTGTATTTTGATTGTCGAATTCCTATATGTAAATGATTTATAAATATATAAATTCTTAGCGAACTATAACTTCATTTTTAACAGTTTTGAGAGCTCCAAAACTATTTGGTTGGCTTTTCCTTTTTAATTCTTTGATTTAAATGTGTAATGCGATAATATATTCGACAGTTGAGAAAAAAAGTAAACAAACAAATTAAATGTAAAGAATGAGTTTGTCGGAATTTACACAATGGCTTTTTCGCCAGAGTTTTTCCTGACCCCTCTGGTGAAAAAGTCATCGTGTAAATTGGGACTTTCACGATGATAAACACGCGTGCTGGGTGTAATGCCATCGTGTAAATCGGGTCTTTCACAATCAAAATTCTGTCAAAGTGAAAAAATGTTAATTAGATTTTTGCATGCCTCTTCCTATATTAATGTTCCCCCGGTAACTTGTTAGAATTTTTAAAATCTTTGACAAAATAATCGAATTAGTCAAAGAATACCGGTCAATTTTGTTTTTGACTAATTCCTTTTTCTGATTGGCGGCGTTAAAAATATGTTACACAAACTCCAAACTCCGGTAGTTGTAAAAATAGGCGCTGTGTCACCCATTGTTGCGGACAGCTGTTTTACCAATTTTTTTTTTTTTTTTTTACCAAGAAACGCATAGACGCAAAAGGGAATTGGATGTATGTGAGCAAAGGGAATTCCGGAATTGGCGAAAATGGAAATTGTTTGGTCTGAATTTAGCGAAAACTGTCCAATACTTAAAGAATGCGTAGGTTTATCACGACACTTGCTTACGATTACTCTCATATAGTTCTTTCGATTTCCAGTTAGATGCACCCGATATATCTGCTGCCCAAGATCAGCAGACTTTGGATTACATTTATGAAGTTTTATGGATGGAAATTGGTTCTTTTGTGCGCAACAAATTAACACCAACATTTTGGTCATGTCTCAAGAACTCACACACGCTGATGAAATTCAACCGGGAAGGCGAAACCTCGGACGACTTACAGCTCCAGTATAAATTATTTACAAATTTTGTAAATGCCGTCAAAAGTCTGGATGCTTACTATCAATTTGTGAAATCCAGTTTAGAGAAATTGGATGCTATACGACAAAAGACGTCGGACCATGGAATGTCTTTGGCAAAGCTTAATGATCTTTTGCGGTCTTCATTACTGGCCCAACTTCCAACACATTTCAACAATGTGGTATTCTCTTTCTACAGTGTATCGTTTCGGGTGTTCTTTAATATACATCAGTCCACAAACTTTGGCCATGGTAAGCAACTTTAATACTGCCGTGAACATTTTTAAACGGATTGTATCATGTATTGGCTTAGGTCAATGAACAGCAGCCTTTCGTACTTGTTTGAGCATCAGCCAAGTACTCAGAAGGTGTGGCGACAAGAAGCAAACGATGAAAACGCGATTTGGAAGCGATACATGAGTTGGAACAGATTAACAGAGTAGATTTTAATGCACCCAAGACTCAGTGCTGTTTGTTGTCACAAACTTTTCACTCATTCAGCATTGTCGTCTATCTGGATGGGTAAGATGTCGATGAGGGTACAGGGTGATGCTCATTAGCGTAGCCGCATTTTTGTAGTTTCGAAGAAAACACTTTTGAAACGGTGCATCTCGCAAATATTTACTCCGTGGAATAGGACGAGTTGTGTCTGTTGACATTTCATTTGAATTTTAGACTATCACAGCTGGCAGGAAAGACACTTGCTGGAATAGTATTTCCAATACGAACAGTTTGGCTGATGAACGAATTTCCTCTATAGTACACGATCAACCGGCCATTTGACATTGAAGGGATGAGAGTCCCTAGACAGCATCGGTTGAATGTAGTTTACAGGATTTATAGACTCATCTATTTAGGAATATAGTAAACATTGGCAACTCTTCAACGTGAACGGTAAATACCAGCACGGAACGACATTTTGATAAGATTGCGTCGAGGAGCATTCACATCGAAGTGGTTTCTTTACGTTGAGTTCTGCAGGAACATTTCAAGCTCCACGTGAGGCGTAAAAGTAGATGCGTTTTCGATTACGGGGAGTGGTTGACTGCTTTCAAGTAAACACGAATTATTTGAAAATGTTCCAGTGAAGATGAATTGTCGCCAACTCTTTTTTACAAATGAACTCTCTTGCTTGCCCTGGGAGAAGAAAGTACTCTGGCACACTTTCATCTTGCCTGGTTGTGTAGCAGCTCAGTTTGCTATTTTGGAACTTGCTTTTTAAGTCTATTACTTCTTCCAGATAATGAAGACTTGGATGAATCAGGCATACCCTGCAAAGGTTGTAATGAAGAATTGGAAAAATGTCAATGCCAGATTTTGCTAAAAACCATCAATGAAGTAAATCAAAAGTTGGTGGATTTGGAACTGTTGGATCGTTTGGCCGGTCAATCAATGACATTTCTGGTACAACTGCGTATAAAAGAACACATCAAGAATACATGTCATGGCATATTCGATAGAAGTCATTTGAAGTCCTTATTAACGGTATACCCAAGTTTGTCTGCTTCGTCTTTAATACCTGTTTTAAAACTCCACCTTTGCAGTGGTTGGATACTGTAGTAATCAGTTGGTTGATGCAAGTATTCCACAGCAAAGCTGTCCCGGATGCTATGCATACTGAAGATGACGGCCCAAAAACCTTGGATGCCATACAAAGTTTAAAGGTTAAACTGACCTTTTATGTTTATGAAAATTATGCCATCAGCGTGATTGATCAATTTTTCAGTATTATCATAGGTAAGCGTTGATAGAGTAGATTATAACGATGACAGAGTCTTATGTGGATTATTACCGCCTAGATTTCCCCGATTCCATACCCGCCATTGAGGATCTTAAAATCTGCATGGAAAAGATTAACTTACGTCGTCAGATTATCAACACTTTGAAGACGTCTTTGGAGGCTCGTATCTTACATCCTGGCGTAAATACTATGGACATTTTAACCGGTTATGTGGCCGCTATCAAGGCTATACGTTATCTCGATAGCAGCGGTGTTATTTTGGAGACTGTGACCGCTCCCATTAAGGAGTACTTAAGGAAACGCAGTGACACTGTACGCTGCGTGGTCACTAGCCTTACCGAGGAGGGACCCACAGACTTGTCCGAGGAATTGGCCAAAGGTGATGCGGTTAAAGATGCCACCGGCGGCAATGCGAATGATGAACTCAGCAATTGGGAAAATTGGCAACCGGATCCTTTCGGTTTGGACAGTTCGGTGCAAATGCGTACGGCGAAGACCTCACGCAGTGCCGATATTATATCCATGGTGGTTGATATCTACGGCAGCAAAGAGTTGTTTATGAGTGAATATCGAAATCTGCTGGCAGATCGTTTACTCACTCAATTGGAATTTAGCCCCGAGAAGGAGATCAGAAATTTAGAATTGTTAAAATTACGATTTGGTGAATCTCTGCTACACAATTGTGAGGTCATGCTGAAGGACATAGCCGATTCGAAGCGCATAAATAGTCACATACACAGCGACCCCAAATATGTGGGAAGTAAGTATAAATAGAAAACTCCTAAGTTCTGTTTACATTTTCATTTACTTTTATGTACTTTCCAGATAAACAATTTGATATTTCCTCATTGATAATATCCGCCCAATTCTGGCCTTCCTTCAATAAGGAAAGCGTAGAACTGCCCGAAGAGATCGCCAATGAATTTCAAAAGTATACTAAATCCTACGAAGAGTACAAGGGTAATCGTACTTTGAATTGGCGCACCGTAACGGGAAAAGTTTCCATCTCCATCGAACTGGGTGAGCGGGTGGTGGATATGGTTGTGGCTCCCACACAGGCGGTGATAATTTATCATTTTCAAACTAAAAGTAATATTTACACAAAGAAATCATTTACCATTTCCATGCTGAAGCATAATGTCTATATTCCTCAACTTCAGGCGAATGGTCTTTGGACGATTTGAGTTCCTTGGTGAAAATACCTCCCTCGGTGTTGAGAAGACGCATGGCCTTTTGGCAATCGCATGGCATCATAGTCGAATCTCAGCCAGGCGTGTATAAGCTAATAGAAGAGGAATTGCCAAAGTCGCAATTGGAAAAAATGCCCATAAGTGAAATTATTGCCGAAGATGATGACAATGAATCAGCCATGGCTAGTGCTTCAGATCAGAGAGAAGAAGAACTACAGGTAATATTTCAAAATGTTTAATATATTTGTGTATATGATGGTACAGTACCTTATTTAAATCGACTTTATTAGAAACATTTAAATTTAAAGGTCCTTCCGAATTCTACCAACTTACAGCTTAACATACTCCGATCCAATTAATCTGAATATGGATCATCAAACAGGATGGAGGGTTTTCGATTTTATTTTTATTTTAAACAATATCGGACGTGTCTTTTTCGAGTAATGTCAGCACTTCTTTTTTGCGTTTAACTGTGTTACAGATTCTAAGTACGCCAATTCTTTTACTTACATCCTAAACAAAAAAAGTTGTTAATATAGAAACCATGAACACGATGCTACTAAAAACACCATTTAGTTACAACAGATTTGGGTCTCGATCGATGTCAGTGTTTCGTCCGTAAATTTCACAATTATTGAGATATTACAAAAAAAAATAGCTTTAATATGACAAACGTTTCACCAGAGCAGATAACTTTTTCCTAAATGCCAAACCCAACAACTGCAAGCCAAAAAGTCATGTTTTGCTTATTTTCTATCAGAAATTCTGAATTGACCACTGATTACAAAAATCGACATGAGAAGGGGGGGTATATGCCCCTAGGGATCCAAAAAAAGGCCTCAAAATCGAACAAATTGCCTCAAACTATAGGTGAATGCGTACAAAATACACAGTATAGACAAATTAATGAAAACATAGGTTTTTTTTTAATATTTAAACTTTTTTTAAAGAAAAATTCATTTTCATTCATTCATTTCATTCATTCTTATGAAGTTTTAGTACCCAAACATATACAATGGGCGATTTATCCTTATTTGATTCCTGATTTTTTTGGGAGGGTCCCTGGAGGGTCATATCTATTTTCGTGATTTCTGGGTGTTTTGGGAAGGGGTGGCATTGCCAGTTTTTTCGGAGTGCATTTTTGCCTAAGTTCTATAGTTTCTTATAGATCTATTCTCGTAGAAAATCTTAGTCTTTCCTTACTTAAAACATACATGTGTTATTAATTCTTTTGTTATTATCCCTTTTCAGGTTTTCTGGTCCTACATTGTTGGCATGCTGACAAACTTAGATTCTCTACCCATCGAACGTATCCATCAGATGCTCAAACTGTTCGCGTCCAATGGTTTGGGCGTTGAATTCACCCAAGATGATCTGAAAGATTTTCTCCAGCGAAAAGTGCGCGATCATAAATTAATCTATTCTGGCGGTGTATATCAATTAGCCAAATGAATATGCGGCGGGCTGTTGCCTTCATCCTGGCATCATCAACTGGGTTGTTGTTTAAACATTTTCATAATTTTTTTACAAAATATTAAATAATAAACCAAATGAATTGGCAGAATATACAATTCAAACAAAACATGTGTAAACAGAAACAAATAATCATGGCTATCGCGGTGTGATACCGACAACAGAGACCGACTATGCGTCGATTGTACTTCGGGTGGTGGTGAGTGAGTTTCAGCAAGTTTCTCGCCTGGTAAGTGAGCATTTTTTTTACCACTCACTAATCATTTATAAAAAAAGCGATAAAGTGTTTAGTTGATAAACATCGTGGAGTGTAGAATACTTTTTTCTTATTCATAAAATAGATTATAGTAAAACGAAACAAAAAAATATAATATAATAATGGTTTGTAAATAATAAATACCAAAAAAATTTAAATAAAACAAAAAATAAAGCGAAAAAAAAACGGAACTATTGAAAAGTGTAAAGAGACTGTGTAGAAGAAAAACAATAATAAACAAAGCACCTGACCGGCAACCATTGACATGATCGGCCACCATTCTTTCACGAAACAAATGTATATATTTTACATAAGGACAGCCTTCTCAAATAGCTGTACGTCTATATGATTATTAAATTGGCTGACTCGTAACTGTCTCTACCAGTGGTATCTTTGGTTTTGTAATCAGCCAAGTTTGAGAGTCATAAATCAGAAATACTTTTTTTGCAAAAACAATTTCGAAATGGAAACAACACCATGTATGTACAACAATATTTATAATTCTGGATATTTATAATTTCAAAATGAAGCTATTCAAAGTTATGGCCAAACAACAGTCGTGTGTCATATTCAACGCCAGTCAAAGTCATACAAATGTTATAGGGGTGGTGGGAAATGTTTTGACCTATCCTAATTTAACCTAAATAATGTTGAATTATAACATTTGTCTATTGTAATTTCGAAATGTTCAACCCTCAGCCGATATCAAGAAAACAGGAATGGGAAAAAGTAAAGGTTCACTGTTGGAATGTCGTCACTGTGCCCAAAATAAGAGCTCTGTGTATTTCTCCGTTTTGCTTACTTTTCCATTTGAAAGACTTGTAGGACATGCGACAATCCACTAACATGTACAGTTTGTAAAGGAAATATCATAGAGCATCATAGATTAAACAAAATGTAAATCTTGAAACAGTTGTACCTTTAAAACTTTAAAATAAAATACCTTCCATAGTTTCGTAGTGTCTGGTCGTAATGGTGGTGCTTCACCATAAGAAACCCAGAATTTTTATGGGGTACGATTTCAGACATTTAACATAAACTATTCATATCTCGAATGGGCAAAATGAAAAAAACTGTTTCGTTCCGCTGAATATTTCCTCCAAACACACAGAATACTACTCGTAGACACAGTGACACAGTGATATCGTAATGATTTTTAATGTTTATTGTTAATTTACTTCAAGGAAATTACACGTTAATAAATGAACTTGAAATATTGCAATAGTCATGTTTTATTTGTGAAGCTTAATCATTTGCTAGTTTAGCGATAAAAACATAAAATTTTTTTTTTAAAAAACTGTTTATGCTACACACTGTTTTATACAAACGTGTTCGATAAAATAAGAACAACGTGGACGAACAAATTCAAAGTGGCATACAAATAAAACTATTTATTATTTTCAAAATATGTTTTTAAATTTATAAGTCACATTTATTTCTGAAATAAAATGCAGTAACAAAAATATATAAATGCACTCCTGACCCTTATGCACACGTCGTTATAAAGAAATGTTAAAAATCACATTTTACATATTTTAGGGCACCAACGTTCTACTTGATTCGTAATAAAAGAGTGTTCAATAATAATAATAATTAACAACACGATTTCATTCATGTGGGTTGATCGGCTGGCATCGCATCCGGTCAACACAATTTTCCAAATTCTTCTTCTCCACCTTAAGGGGCCTGAATCGTTAATGGATTGTTCGCACAACATCGGCCATTCATGCTAGATGGATGATAATAAGATTAGCGTACTTTGGCGCTTAACAGATTGATTGTTTCGTGGGCTGTGTGCTGAAATCGAAGACTGTCCAATTGCATGCCTTCAATCTCCGGCCCCTGTAGTCATGGCTCTCAAATTACGTTTCCCAAAGCATTTTTAAAAGAAAAATGGGTCACGATGTTATCGTTCCAAAATTAAATTTAAAGAAAAAAATTATTTCACTATACGAAAAAAATGACCAATTTATTTTACTTTATTTTTATTTGAATAGTCAAAATTATACAGGGTTCTCCAACAAGAGGTGTTATTTTGGTATTCAAAGAAAAAATACTTTTTCTGAGATAAATGCATCCGATCATTAATAATAAAGAGGAAGGTATGTCGTTAATAATGAAAAACAACATCAGCCAAGAATGGCCACCACGACCACGCTTACAGGTCCATAACCTTTCCATAACCAATACGGTCCGGAAACTTTGCAGTTTTTCGAACTGTGACTGCAAGATTTTCACAATTTTTGCAGTGATTTTTTTATAATTTCAATGCGTTGTTGAAGCGTGTGCCGTTCCATTTTTAGTAATGGCGTTGTTTTCTATTTGTCAAATGTCAAAGAATAAAAGCTTCAAAAGTGACAGCTACCGACATACCGGTTAATTCAAAATAACACCTCTTATTGGAGAACCCTGTATAAAGCTATGGGAGTTTCCGTTATAGGGACTTCCCAGTCCTGATCGTCCATTTCTCGTCGCATTTTAAAAGGGTAACTCTTTTTTTTGGACTACAGCTCGCCTGTTCCTAGGTCCTCAAGAGGCCCTTAGTTCCCTTTTGTGCCCACGGACGGCCAATAATCCCCCTGTTCTATGAAAATAGTCCAAAAACAGATAAAAAAAAACTACCCAAATAGGTCAATAACAATAATTTATGAAAAAATTCCCTAACGAAACATCGGCGCTACGAATTATTTCCAACACCCATTAGGCACAATATGAAATGTTCCCTCCATTAAATGTTTCCTTTCCCAACATAAAAAACGAGAAGTTGTTGGTGAGATGGCAGCTTCATAGAAATGTTTCGGATATGCTGTATTATTGGTCAATCCTACTTCCAAATGTTTTCCCTTTTAAAAGTTTCCCCTAGTCTCAGCTGATTGCATTAAATACTGTAGGCCTCTTGAGAACAATTGGGAAATTGTTTATGTCCGCAAATTTTGGGGTGTTTTGCAGAGGGCTAATGCTTTGTCTAGAGATGGTTCACATAGCTTCGAGATTACTTTCTTACGTTGTAACAATGTGTTGATGTTCTTAGACGGATCTGAAGCTGGGTTTGTTGTGTGATAGTCGTTCACACTACCTCTCATAATACATTTCATACATCGAATTAAACATTCAACTAGCCCCATTAACATCATCCCCACTTTCCCGACCACCTACATGAAACGTTTAAGTTCAATACAAGAAATCTGTTCATTTCCGCGCCTAAATAGCACTCACCACCTGTCGAGTTAATCGGAGTTTGAGAACCCCCCCCCCACTCGTCCACCCTTCTTTGCCAATTGTTTACACCTTTGTGGGTGTGAGTGTGAACCTTGTCAATAACACTTTGTGCGATTGTACTACTACCATGATGTCTCCCTCTCCCCTCGAAAATAAAATGGTTAAATTGTATATAAGTTTTACAATTATTTATTTTGTGCTTATCAAATAAAGAAACGAAAGAAGAAATGAAATGACAAGAAGAGGTTGTTTAAATAAATGACGTTAACTCTATTCCCTCTCGCCAAACCAAACAACATTCACTATTGCTGCTGCTGGGTGGTATTTGAATATATGTGGATGGGTATCGGGCGACGAACATTCCGCTGCTATATGTAAAGAGTTGAGTTAATGGCTCAATTGTTGTGGAAATCTACGAACGAACGAATGTAATTCAATGACAAATTTGACATAATTCAATGGTGGATATAAACAAAACTACGAAAAACATTCAGTTCGGGGGCTATACTGCGCATAATCCCGCCAATGCACCCACCGCCGTCCACCACATGTTCATGTGCGTGTGTGCTGAAATGTCTCTAGAGTTATTTCTCGCTACAAATGACGACGACGATGACAACAAGGGTTGAGGTTGAATTCGTCGGTTTGTGAGTTTTGACAGAGACCAGCAGAGCCAGAGCCAGAGGCCAGAGACTCAGTGCTACTACGACTATTCGACTATTCTCAGTACATAACGGCGTAGAAGAAGAAATCAATAAGAATGTTTTTCATAAAAATTACTTTACATCATTTGTGAGAAGCAGCCGAAAAAAAAATAAGACTAGCAAAGGAAACACTAAATCACAACAGCAAAATAACGAAACTGGGGTTGTACTTTCTCTTCGCATTCGTGTTCTAAGATAAAGACGAAAGAAAAAAAAATAAAACCGAAAACAACAATTGCAATTATTTTTAATAAATATTTAGTTTAGAATGGATTCTAGTCATCATGTCACAGTGCCATTACGTTACGGCATTAAGAAAATGAGAAAGCGTCGAGACTTAGATGCTCTGCTGTCACAGGGCCATAGTAAAAGTGGTGGTGGCAGTGCCAGTGGAGGCGGTGGTGGGCCCCTGAGACGCGGTAACAACAACAGAGGAACTCTGTACTCCCAGGACAAATTGCTGAATAATGCCTCGACAGATGATCAGGACGACTACAATTGGGTAAGTGGACACAAAAAACTACATGTAACACCAGTAACTAAAATGTAATCTTCCTTTCTTCTAGCAGCCAAAAGTTAAACAACCTCCTCATTGTGGCCACAACAAACAGTTGATTTTCCGTTTGTATGGCATTCTATTGTTTGTCATTACCTTGTCCATATTTGTTGGCTTTACGTATTGGTTAAATTTCAATTTGCAACAACAGATTTATGAATATAGACAAAAGGTTGAACAAGGTTTGTATGCCATCTTTCCCCCCCTTAATTACCCATTTGTATCTATTTTATATGTGTGTGTGTACATCCTGTATCTTATTATATTGTTTATTCACTTGCAGTTTCTGCGGCCAGTCAAATTTTGCCCGACACGTTACAGGCCTGGCATGAAACCTCCAAAAATTTAATAAAAAATCAAACTTCGATGTCCTCGAAGTTGACGGAGTTGCAGCAATCCTTACAGGTGTTGTGGAAGAATTTCAGTGAATATCGTACCTCACAAGAAGCACAAAAGAGTTATGAGAAAGAGGAGAAAATCGTGGCTGATTTTGGTGCCAAAATTGAAGCCATCGCAACGGATGTCGAAAGTATGAAGGATCATTATAATGCCGTAAAGGAAAGGCAAACGGACTTGCAGAAAGTATTTCAGAATTTAAAGGTGAGTTTGGGGAAAGCGAAAGACGCTACAGCTTCTATTTATTTAGGCCTTTATATATGAAACAGTTTCTGAGTTGAATTCGATGTTATAACATCGGTCAGTCTGCTGAGAGAGAATATTATGGAAAATAGTCGTATCAAATCAGTTTGCACAAAAGGGCACCGAGGGTACTACCCAGTCGTTTAAAGTGTTGTACATACCAGTGACTGAGTGACTGCAATACTGCCAAGCCGGTTAAAAATATAATACTCTGAAAGTATAAAACACATTATCAACATTTTCAAATGATTCGCGTCGTGACCATTACCACGCGAATGTCCATTTACAACATCTCGCCGGTTGAAATTCGAATCATTCTTTAGGGATGTACATAAGTTCGTGCCATAATGGATCTTTTGCTATCAGCCGTCTCGGCGATGTCAATTGTCCACCTCCTAGGTATGATTTTTTTGCCGTTAGACTGTTTTTGTAAGGTACCGATTCCGGCCCTTAAGGCGAATATTGATTAAACCGTTCTTAAGATAGATCCAGATAGCACCAACAAGATCTTGAAAAATTGGGTTGAAATAATGCGCTACCGTGAAGCCAGCCGAGGCAGACATATGAATGAAGCCGTTGCGCAAAAATATTGGGAATGTTTGCTCTTTGAATTTATAAAAGGAAACTTGTATTTGAACCACCAAATGAAAACGTGTTTTGTTTCCGGAATATGATCAAAATATTTCCTCTTAATCTCTTAACTATCCTGAGCTACAGTAACTGGTCATATCCTCTAAAAGTCAAAAGGTATCATGCAATCATAATTCTATGTTTCCTGGTGATCTCTTTTGTGAAAAAAACCATTAGAAGCTCATAAATTATTAATTTCATTTGTCTTTAAGTATGAATATAGTTACAACCATTTTTAAAAATCTCTTAACTCCTTTTTCTAACATTTTTTAGTCCAACTTCAGCGATGGCTTAAAGAACATGGCCTTGCCCGTTAACTATACGGAAGAATTGAAATCATTAAGATCCGATTTGCAGTCGAAAGTGGATAAATTGGAAGCCAATAACAGTTTCATTAATGATACATTAACACAAAAGTCAATTATCATGCAGGAAGAGTTAGTTAAACATAAGGTAACCTAAAAAGCACTCAGACAAATCCTAAATGTATTTATACACGAATCTTTCTTACAGACCAAATTGGATGAACTATTTGATCGCAGTGCCAACATAACATCGCATGTAACCTCATTGGAGAATTCTTGGCCCGAATACAAACAGAAAATCATAAATTTAGGCAACGATGTACCACGTTTGGAAAAGGATGTAAGTTTGACGAACTCTAATGGATGGAAAACAAAACTAACACTCAGTCCTTTTTTTCTTCCAGATATCCATGTTAAATCTATCTAGTCAAAAAATGGAAATGTCCTTTAAGAGCATCTGCAAGGAATGCCAGAATTCGTACATTGAAGCCTTACAGCACAATATTGTTGAAGAGAAACCTGTAGAAAATATCAAATCGTCTGAAACGAAACCGGTAAGTTGCTCAACTATATCTGTCACCTAAATTTTTAAATATTTTTTTTAAATTCCTATTTCAGACAACGACCACCTTGCGCCCTTCTAATGTGTAGTGTGTTTATTACAAAACAAAACCAATTTGAATAATTTTAAATTAATATTAGAGAAAAAACGACAACCAAAAAGAACATTTTCAAATTAATTTTAATTCACACAATCTTAAACACACAAAAAAAACAAATAAGATTTTAACAAGAATTAATGAGAAAACAAATTGGCCGCCATAGTTGATAATTTTTATTGCAATGTTTTAATTAAATTAAATTGACGAAAAAAAAACAACAAAACAAAAGAAAAATCACGATTTTTTGTTTAAATAAATGAGTGTATGTTTTCAAAACGTTGTGATGGTGTGTTTGCAGTAAATGGAAAGAAAATGTATTTCCTGTCAAGTCTCCTGAAGAATCTACCTGGGATATTATCTCAAACACACACAAGAATGTAATCCCAGAGTCGCCTGTAGATCTTGATCAAAATCCAAATAAAATATAACAATTATAAACCTGGATAATGCACTCACAACTAATAGATAAAATGAATGTGGAATTTTTCTGGACTTTACTTTATACTGCAAATATTACAAGATGCATAGCAGACAACTTGAGTCGACTAGTGACAACTTCAGCGTGTATAAAAAAGTCAATGAATTGTAGTTGCAGGGGAAACTTCTACAAAATCTGTGACCTGTTCAAAATACTCATTTTAGCAGAAGACTCTCAAATCATTAAGTTACCAACGAGACGAAACCCCGTCTAAAAGTTTCGCTAGTTCCAAGTTTAGGTCTTTTTTTTAGACATCATTTGACATAATACGAAAACGACTCGTACTATTTTTTAAAAGTATTTATTTAAAAAATGTATCTCTAAATTATCTTTGAAACTGTCGTTAAGAGTAAAGGGCACTAAAAGCAACAGGAATTAAAATACCATAATTTAGTGTTCAATTCTTTAAAATTTATTTCAACACATGTGACATGTCATTTTATGTCTCAAAAGGTTGAATTTTGTAAAACAACATTTTTAAAAATGTCAACCATTTTTCTACTCAGGAGAGCACAGTGCCTAAAACCCTTTGGTCCAAGAAGAATTCTCATATTTTTATTTAAAAATAAAATGTTATCAATATTTTCGAGTAATATCCAAGTTTGTCGTAGAATTTAAATAATACACGTTCTATTGTAGAAATTTCACAATGGTAATCAAATACACTTTCGCTGGCTCGTCGAATCGTATAAACATATTAATGATTTAAATAAACACGTATGTAGAACTAGTCTTTATGTCATAACAAGCTGGAGGCGTCAATCACGCGATACGGCACAATTTTGCGCATATCTTTTATTTGAATTGACAGGCGCGCGATCTATTTTGATATTTATAGGATGTATACAATCAAATATATGTATATCTGGTGTTCAAAGCGTTAACTGGATTGGAAGCTATAGAATTTTTTCAGGAGAGCCGTTTAAAGTTTGTTATTGTGTCTTACTTACAAAATATAGGAAAACAATCGTAGGTTTCCCGAAAAAACTGGACCCTTGAGCAAAAAAAAATAAAAAGAGAATTTCGAATTGTGACATTAGCTCGGGAAGTATGGACTTCCGCCTCAGAGTTGCTGAACTGCAGTTGAACCAAAATCGGTTTCATTTTCATGAATAGGAAGGATTGACCGATTCATTCCGTCAGCAAAAATTACCCCCGATGTCCTGATATAATGTTGGCAAAATCAAATAAAAATAAAAATCATAGCATTCAAATTTCACGCATTCCCATCATATGTTCAGACAAGTGTTGTCCATTAAGAGGTATATTCATTTAGAAAAGCGTTTTTTTTTTAAAAAATTACTATTCTCAAAAAATTAATTTACCCTGCGTATACACTAGGCAATTGGCGAAAGAAAATTGGGAATATGTATTAGTTGTCAAAAAAGACAAAAATTATTTATGCGAAGTAGGCGTCCGCATAATTATGAAGACAATACATTTTTCATTAACCGTCGTTCGTATCGTTTCGTGCTCTGTTTTTGTTTTGTTTATATTTTACTGACTTCTTTTTTCAACTTTAAAGCTCTTTTCCGATTGTTTTGATGTCTTTTTTCACATATTACAACGAAACTTCATCGAGTTGGCCGTTTACGTCAAACGAATTGCCGAATTTACTGTTTTCAAAAATTCAGGGACAGCGACGAAGGTAATGACAAATGTATGTGTTTAACTTTTCAAAACAGTTTCGTGTAAGCCCTTGTTTAGAATGCACGGGCAAATTAAATTTTAACGTTATAAAAAAAACGTCTGAAAAAGTCCAAAGCTAAAAAACATAAAATTTAAAGGTGACTTTCGGTATTCCACAAACAATTTTTATGGAGCATAAGCTGGCAAACAAAAGTGTAAAGTCTTATTCACCAAAATGTCTCTCCATTTGTCAACAAAAAATACTTGCATATTCAAGTAACAACTACTCTTGATAGAACGTAAACATATTGTATGTTTAATAAAACTTAATATAGAAATTATATTTATTAAATCCTAAAATTGCCTTTTTATATTCTTTGACATTTTCACCTACTGCTGACTGCATTTTAAAAACCTCTTTGATTGGGGTTTTACCACATTGCAGAGTTTTATTTCAATCCTCAAATTATCAAATGAGATTTATGTCCAGTGACAATGAGGAAATGCAACAATGTATCACTCGAAATAAATATCAATATATTCATATGTTAATGTTCTTGCGAACATCCAAATATCTTCCAGCAGCCGCTTGTAAATCAACGTTTCCGTCGTCCGTTTTGACGGGATTATTGTGACACAGTTGGCAGCATTGATATCAGTACCAATGTACCAATCCAGTACCAATCCAAACCACGTCACGTCACTGTATTTCGTTTCATTCCGCAACACTTTGTTGATTTTTGTTTTTCGTGGTTTAGTTAGTTTTCATTAAACTCTCTACGTCTCGTGTAGCCCCGTCGAAAGTTTATACAAAGTGAAAAATGGCTCCAAACGCAGCGAAAGCAGTGCCACAATCTCGTTATGAGCCCGAAATTGGCATTAATGCCATTCTATTGGGTCCTCCCGGTTCCGGCAAAGGAACTCAAGTAAGTCAGACGATATAGCAACACTGAACCCCTATCCCCTCTTCCGACATGGCAGCCTAGTTCCTCAGCAACAATGTTGTGACTTGGCTGGCCAAAGTAGCAAACAAAAAAAAAAATAATCGAAGAATGGGGAAATGGGGGCAAAGTGTAATAAAATTACATAACTTATAAATAAATGGAAAAGAAAAATAAATGTGATGGCAATTCCATTGTGTTGTATGGATGATTTGGATCTGAGCATCTGCCAGGTGCTGTCCAAAGAATTTAAACACATGGCACATGGCGGATGGATGGCTAAGATTGTGTATCTTCTCTACGGTCCGGTCAGTTCAAGGTCGTCACAACATTTTGCCGCTTCCGATAAAATATAAGTTTAGGGGGGGTGAGGTGGGGGTGCAAAACTCACGAGTCCATAATTTGCTGAAACAATTTCGAATATCAAAGAAAACTGCAAGTTTGGCAGGGGCAATGGAGAAATCTTTGGTTATAACTGATATGGATGGAAAGAAATTGTTTATTGTTACTTTTGGCCTTTATGATTTATTTTTATTTCTAAGCAATTGACGATTATTAAAGAAATTTTGGAAAGTTTTTATATTCGTTGCTGCGATAAATTATTACCTATCTTATGTTCTTTGGTCGGACTGATAACAGAAACTTGTGATATTTGAAATGTACGGAAATATATGATTCAGAACTGTTTAATACCGTCGTTAATTAAACTGGCCAACAGTTCAAATAGTTTAATTGATTTTTGTCAAACACCTTTGGACTGTATGTTGCTAATTTGTCTAGCATATAGGTATCGACCCATATCATATCAATAAATCTATAAGAGTACATTGACAATTTTTTTCGGGTGGCATTCAATTCAATGGACTAATTAAAGGTCTTTTAGGATTGCATTGAACTATGGGGTTCGGTAAGCAGATTGAGTAGCTTCCACTACTAACTAACTAACTACGAAAGATTAAAATAGTTATAGAGCACTAGCAGCTGTGGCTATCGGCTTAGTATTTAATTATTATTTACCAGTGTTTGCCGGTCTTTGAGCAGAAACTCGACAAGCATGTTAACTATGATAGGGATTTATTTCGCAATGGCACAATACATAGGAAGGTTTAATATAACAATGATTTCTTGAACACGTCCATTTCTCTGTAGAGAACATAGTGTGCTTTACTGTCAATCGCATGTTTTTTATAATAACCATGGTTTAGAAGACAGCTATGACGCAAAAAAGTCTAGAGTTTCAGAAACAGATGAAAGTCTCACTATCACTCACTCACTAGTGTTGTTCAAAAAGTTCCTCACAAAGATGAATTTGTTAGGTGGTTGTAATATTCCCATCGCGTCCAAACAAGAAACTTCTTTGGGAACAGAAAATTGCAAACAAAAACTGTCTCGACCATTCAGCGTATGCCCCCTACGATAATGTGGCACAATGTGTGCAAATATGATTTCTCTATGTCTTCTACACGTAAAGGTCAGATGGGTTTCACAGACTTACCCGTTATCAATGGAAGTATGAAATTGGCAAAGTGAGAGAGAACCTTGTGGCACTGCCAAAGACCATTCAGAGGGCAGACGTCGCAAGTCGTTTTCTTATGCATTAGTTCGGAAGCACACTCCAGATGTCATGGCACCATTTGACAGTTTTACAAAGGAGATCAGAGGTTTTATGCTGACAAAATATACATACGCCCCTTTCGGAAATATTTAGCAGACGACTTGCGACTTGCGTGTGTCCTCTGACTGGTCTTTGGCACTGCTAGAGACAACATTAGAAGAGACACCTTCTATAACAACTCATATAGAACGATTTCTGAGACAACTCGATATGAATCGAGATACCAAATGCTATACGTTTCGAAATGAGTGCTCCGTGCCAGTGCTCATTCAAACGCCTCGGCTTTGCTTTGCCTGGTTATTATATGATTGATTAAGTTTTGTTCGAACTGGTCATTCTTTTAGTGGATAACTATTATTAAGCTACACAATACCTTACGATATGATCGTACGTATCGGAAGTTTAGAACCAAAGCAATATGCATTGTATGATTTGTTCAAAAAATTTAAGCTCAGACCAGGTGTTTGTCATGAAGTACATATATGAAAGCGAATATTCTTCTATGCATAGACAACCATCTAGAGTTCCCAACAGTTCGTACGTGGAATTATGGATCCAAAATCGTCACATACATGAAGTATTTTATTCACTCAATGGCACCACTGCCTATAATATTTATTAGGTTTTTTTAAATTAAATCTGTCGAAATCACAATTATACTAAACGGGTCCACTGTAATCTTATTGACATTTTTTTGTAAATTGATTTGAATAATTTTAATTAATTATTGTATTTTTCTAACTTTTCCAGGCTCCTTTGTTGAAAGAGAAATACTGCGTTTGCCATTTATCCACTGGCGATATGTTGCGTGCTGAAATCAGTTCAGGTTCTGAATTGGGTGCCACATTGAAAAAGGTTATGGACGAAGGCAAATTGGTGTCCGATGAATTGGTCGTCGATATGATTGACAAGAATTTGGATAAGCCAGAATGTAAAAATGGTTTCCTCTTGGATGGTTTCCCACGCACAGTTGTACAAGCGGAGAAGGTACAACTGAATATAAAAAATGAATTCAAAACATAAAATCATAATTAATTTGTTCATAACTATAGTTAGATGGTTTGCTGGCTAAGAGAAAGAGTGAATTGGATGCTGTTATTGAGTTCGCAATTGACGACAGTTTATTGGTGAGACGCATCACCGGTCGCTTGATCCATGTCAGCAGTGGTCGCTCTTATCATGAAGAATTTGCTCCACCCAAAGTGCCAATGAAGGATGATGTAAGTATTTTCGAATGGGGGAGTTTTTTTTTTTTGTTATTGACATATTTTTCTGTCATTCTTAGATCACCGGCGAGTCTTTGATCCGACGTAGCGATGACAATGCTGAAGCGCTGAAAAAACGTTTGGAATCGTATCACAAACAAACCAAACCTTTGGTTGACTACTATGCCCTGCGTGGCTTGCATTTCAGTGTCAATGCCGCCAACAAGTCCAGTGATGTCTTTGCCAATATCGATTCCATCTTCATTCGCCAACGTAAGCAGAAAGTGCAATCTTGATTGGGACTGTTCCTAAGTAAATTATTTGATAAAACTTTTACTTGATTTGATGATTGAAGATTTTCTTTATTTTTGACTGCCACAACAATTTTTAAGTAAAATATATATATATAAAAGAAACACAACGGTTCTAGGATTTAAATATGTAATCATGTTTTAATTTTTTTTTTCGTTCGATAATGAAATCCCGCAAAGAGTATGACATATTCTACTACTCCTCCCCTCAATAGAGAAAATATACAGTGTCTGTATGTACTCGTATCTGTAAAATGAGCAACTTTTTTTTTATTGTAAATGTGTAATAAATTAATGAAAATGGAAGAAAGTAGAAGAAGAAACTATACAAGAAGAAGAAAAAACAAAATACAAACGTATATATTTAAGTTTAAATAAACTTTGAAAGAAAACCAACAAGTCCTTTTAAAATATCAAACATATCTTGAGCGCCATCAACTGTACGGAAGGAACGAACGAACACATGCGATTAACACATGCATTTATTTTATAGCTGCCTGTACAAGAGTGTCCTTTTTGTAAAAAAAAAACAATGAAAAGTAATAATTATTTCAAATCCCTAACACATAAATGTTATTTAATAATGAATATAATATGTATTGCCATTAATATCGAATAATAACATTTGTTTTGGATCTTTCTAAATGTATACTATCATTCCTTACGCCAAAATCCTCTCCAAATCTGACAAACAGGGCTTATACACATCAAATCCCTTATCACATTTCACGTTTTTCTCTCTCCCACCAATAATAAAATACGATTACAAATCCATTTGTTTATAAATTAGCTCATGTGGATTGGTGATACATTCCAAAACATTTATCCATCCATACTGTGGTTAAACCAAAACATGAACAAATACAAAATGTTATTTAATATTTGAAAAGAAACTGCTAAAATGCAGTATTACGAATAAGAGATAATAATTCATTTGAAAAAGAAAAAAAAATGAACACTGAAAGAGGCCAGTTTTTAGTTCTCAAATTCTATTTCACATTTAGACACGACATTCATGGTCGATCACTGAGAATGTACCTTAAGCAATGAAAGTAATAGTAATAATAATAAAAAATCATATTATTGAGTATAACACAATGGAAATGTGTATTTTTAAGTGGTTGGAAGAGAATGGATTAAAAGTAATGAAATATTCTTTGGTTAATTAGCAGTTTTTGATCAGGAAGTCAACGATTTCATACGACAATTATTAATTGTACTGATCTTGACATGATTTACATTAAAATGTAAGGTCTGACGTCTCTTAGTCGTTCCGCGGTGTCTTGGTTTCCACGGGTGTATTTATGTATCTAAATTTGTTACTTGGAACTTTGTTATCAATTGAATGAAACGTTGTATAGTCAAATATCAAATTGAAAAGTATGATGAATATGAAATCTCTTAAAACTATTACAGTTTGCAGTTTGTTGTTAACTGCTTAGTCCAAACTCGTTCTAAAATATACGAAAACCGGGCCGACTGCTATTTCATGTCTCTCATAATGCATCTTACCAACCTTCATGTTTTTTTTTTAACAAACCGCTATAGTCCGTATGAAGATCGCATACGAGATTTGGTGAAAATTATGAATCTTCATTAATTATATCGCGATACTGGAACACCAAAACGATTTCATTTCATTTGAGTGATGGAACTGACTGACTGACATTAAAGAAGAATGTGAACTCTCCGAACAATTCAATAGATGTGAATTCGCATTATGGCAAGACGTAAATCCTAAATGGAACAATTCGTTACTGGGTTTTGGAAAACAGAGACTCCGTTTTCTAACATGAGTCCTCACAGGGCATTGTACGATAAGCAAAATGGTAAATCGTAAGGGTATACCTCCGAAGGACAACTATAGTGTTTATAATGCTGCAGAAGAGTAATAGTCAGTGGAACAATTGTCAAGCCACTATCCAGGTCCAGAGAAACGTTGACTCATTCCCCATGGGAGCAGCTTTCTTCACAGCCTTCAAGTGCTGGCAAGTGCACCTCTGAATTGATTAATCAAATGAAGTACCAAATGGTTCTATGTCTGTATACTATCACCCTCTCCTCTAATCCTCTACCTTCTCCACATCATCGTCCAACCAAGGGTATCACAATGGGCCAATTTATGGATTTAAGTGGGCGAGTTTGGTAATTTTTTTCAATTCAGCTTTAATCGCATTTATGGTTTTTAGAATTAAGGCGTTTTCTTGATAGTTCGTACGCCTTTTCGTAGTCATCGATGAGTTAGAAAAAAAGCCAACGAATGAAGTCTAATATTCGTTCATTAAATGATAACTAACACGAATCATGTAAGCGCAGAAATGTAGACCAAGAGGAAGGTCGTGTTATAATAGTGTTAAAGTCGGCCCGAACGATCCATACTTGTTCTTGCGAAGTTTTCCGTGGCATTGAGAGTGCGAGTATCACTCGAACAAATTCTGACAAATTCGTGGGGAATAGGAAAATAAATCGAAATTAATTAGATGTCATAAATATACCTTATGTTCCACCGGTTGGTCGATGTATACCGACTTTATGAAATAAAACAATGATGATTTGTCGTTTAAGGATATCCACAAAATTTTTAGCACGTCTGAGGTGGAGTTGAAATGTCATTTCGGCTTATCAACACGATTAATAATAACATGAAAAAAACACTTACATATTTTTTAAAATTATGGAACACAAATGACATAAAAAACGGACTGCATTACAATTTCCAAAAGTACAACATTTTTGCCGTTACTTTATGTTTTTCAGTTCTTCTTCTTTGTCAGAAAACATATGACATGCCAAAAGTACCAAATTTTACAACCCTGTTAGTTGAAAAAAGCAACATCAACACCAAGTAATTTCTAGAATATCCGTTTTTCAAGTCGCCCGCTTGCGTTTGCGCCACCTCTGTCCATCGCGATTGTAGAATCGGGTCTATAGTTTTTAGTGTTTGAGAGTATTTCCGCGTTCCATTGTACTTTTGTCCATTTCCAAAGCTGGAAAGGAAGATTATAATTGATTACGCGATAGACACAAATTGTATAATTTTCATTCGCTCTAGCCAAGAAAATTTGCGGCGAATTTGTTGTCGACAAAAAATGGCTGGAGCTGGTGAAACAGCTGGCGTAGTTGGACAAAATTGGTAGAAGTCGGGAATCATCATACATTTTCCATGCCGCAAATTTCAAAAACATTAAAGCCAATTGATCAGCTTTGTGCTCTATGGCAATATTTGCTGTCGTATGTATTGAATTCCAGCAATGGCGTCTGTATCGAACTATTTGTGGACACAAATACTCCACCCGTAACGAACGTGATATGGAGAGACTCTGCAGTAATGATCCCATAAATCATGAATATACCAGCTGTGTGCTCTATGGCAATATCGGTGGTCGGGTGTATTGAATTGCAACGATGACGCCTGTCTCGAACTCAGTGCGGGTGGAGAAAAATAATCTGCCCGCAATGAACCTTCGAACGTGATTTCGAGAGACTCCGCAGTTAAGATCAACTCCCATAAATCTTGAATATACCAATTATACCATGAAGGCGTCTGTACACATACCTGTTAAGCTTGTGAAAAGCCACAAAAGTACGAGAATGTCCAAGAAGATCCAATGTGGAATTATACATTAAAAGCGGAAGACCTGATGCTGGTAAGTAGTTTTTATATTTTTTTATCTTAATTTTACTGTCATCATGATTTTTGTTTATTAAAGTATTTAATGCGAAAACCATTCTGACATTTTTGAGGTCCTTTCTTATACATCAAACTAATGCTTTCGATACAAAACCAATGCCATATTAGTGACACAGTCCTATTCAACTATGACTGACAATTTTACAACACTACAAAGAAGAAAAAAACATACAGAGGTGCATACGAACTGATGTCGAACCAACATCAAATACATTTTCAATGTTATTAATTAGGAAAATATTGTCCCGGAAATTGTTCTATGCGATGTAGCGATTGATTTCTGAAGGCTAAATTAAATCTCCAACAAACGGATTTGTGTGATTTGATTTGTTTGTGTCTTTTTTTTTTTGGTTGGACCCCCAAATACCATCTGACCACAGCACATGCCACGCCACAGTCTTTCAGAAAACGCACAAAATAAAATTTTATTTTGCTCTCACAGGTGTATTTTGCGGACGATGTTTGTTGCTTTCGATATTTTGATTATTTTTGGTTTTGTTGTGTGACTAAATTGAAAAATATTTTTGTTTACAATTTCTCGCTTTACGACTGTGACTACACTACCGCGCACAACTAGTCGGCTTTACCTTGCACTACCTCGTCACCCCATCTCATCTCGTCATTAAGGTGTCATAATTTCTCGGTGTTTATTTGTTTCGTTTTGTTGGCACCCACCCCAACCGGCTGGTCGATGGGACACTCGAAGAGAATTATTCCATACAGTCAAATCGCCTCATAACAGCAGATATAAAGATATTTTTGCAATAATGACAAACAAAAATATATAGGAAAAAAGAAAAACTGAGCAGATACTACAGCGAATACTTCCGTTTAAAGACAAGGGCATTAGTAGAGGGAAAACTATTGAAGGCATACACTGAACGGAAAAGTTTTCGTCGGCGGTATGTATGGTACGATAATGATTTTGGAGCATTCGCTAAGAAGTCACAAGTGTCAGGAGAGGGTTTTCTTGAATTCCAATGACTAAATAAAATTGCCGCAACGGTATTGAGTTTCTGAGTCAACACATACACATTCCTTTCTTTTCGACCAAATTCAATGAACCTATTTAAAAAATTCACCGGTTATTATTATTAATCAATACATGCCCTTTACAAATTTCTGGCTAGAGCTTTTGAAGTCATTCGACTGGCATGGTACCAAATTTTCGATGAAATTCAAACAAACTACTTCACCGTATATTGTTCTTATTATTAATCAGTACATGCCCTTAACGAATTTCTGGCTGAAGCTTTTGCAGTCATTCGACTGCAATCGCTATATCCTAATCGCCTATATCCTACTCAAGGTTCGCTCGTCGAGAGGGTACGGCGGTTATTGAATTATCTGTTTAGCGTGAAGTAGCACCCATTTGCCAGATCAATCCTTCGCTTTATTTTGATGCTGTCATCATTTGTTTGATTGATGGCGAAGCTCATGTGGACAAGTTCTATCACTGCCTCGACTCTACAACTGCAGGTGCAGTCTTTATGTCATCGCGACAGACATACATTTGTCTTGTATTCGTTCGCAATTGGCCTCATATTCGCTGGTTCCTTATCGATTCTGGGATATGCACCAGTTACATTTTACTTTCAATCTTTCCAACGATGTCAATGTCGCAGTCATATGCAAGGATGGTGACACCTATGGTGTCCACTGTGCCTGATTTAATAGCAGTAGTTTGTTCCAATGATTTCTCCGTCGTTATGTCAACCTTTTGTAGTGGTGATTGGTTCGCAGAGGTCGCCTCCTACTTTACTGAGCAGCTAGTGTCACTCAGAGTCATTCTATTTAACACACGCAGCTATTTATCATTTCCTTGACATTTGAATGGGAACATTTTCTGTCAGTGTAAACGTAAACTAAAACAGAGTAAGCGGAGGATAATGTTTTCACATGTGAGTGAATTAAAAAGATTAACATTTCATAATTTGACATTTTTCATTACACAGATTTGTTTTGCCTATTTTGAAATTATAAAGATGTAAATGACATATATACATAATATATATTTATAATGCATTTAAAATGTGTATGGATGTTTTGCAATAATTAGCTTTAGACTGTTGGACTTGAGTCGCACGTCGTTTATACATATATAAACATTTATCTCTCTCTGTCTCTATATATATATATATATCTATATGAACATGTGTATATAATACATAATACCGCCACTGTTTTTTGCTTCAGATGTGATGTTTGTGATGTTGTTGATAATGATGTTGATCATGATGATGAGGAGGATGGGATTCACTTCGAGTGATTTGGTTTAGAAATATTTCGTAGGGAACATTTTTCGGCATATAGTCGAAATCGCATATCATACATGCAGATTCTATATATGAATGTACACACGTATGTGTGTATGCACATAAATTCTCGTTAGGCACAATAAGTATTGAGAAACAAAATAGAAGGCACCAAACCAAACCAAAAGAAAAGAAATGTTTTCATACAAAAGTTATCAACAAGAAACTATTCGCACACTTGTACGTTCGGAGCACCCTACGTCACAACATTAGATCCAATGGCTTTATAATTTTGCAAAACTCAAATGCCTAGGGCGAGGTTTTGAAAAAATTAAAGGGATTTTTTTGTTTTCCAAACGAGACTAGTCGAATTTTCGGTGTAGTAATCGTGCCACCAGAAACGCCACTTGAAATTTCTCAGTGTATTTTTCGATCTTGACCTCCACCCTTTCAATATCAAATAATCTTGAGAACTGAGACAAATTTATCAATTGAAGTCACAACACTTCTTCTACTTCCGGAGGTCGGTTTTTTTTTGGAGGCTCTGGGAATCTTTGCGTACAGGTCAAGGCCTAAACCATTGCAAGATCATTAAAACTAAAGGAATGAATCTCTGGAAAGGAATGAGGCGCTGAAATGTCTCCAAGTGACCGAAGTGAGACATTGTTGGAAGACTATTTTGGAACAGAATTGTATGGATTTGACTTCAGCGATATATGACATTTAGATAATAATAATAAGAAGGGAATCAGAAATGTTTATTGGATATTTGTGGTTAATAACAAGAATCGCTTTAAAAGGGCCTCATATATGAAACATAATGTTTATTTGTAATGAAACTAAAAACCTTTTTGAAGAAGGCTGAAAAAGGCCAAGATCTTTAGGGGGATCTGATTTGTGTAACTAACTTAAAACAAAAAGCTTTTTGAAGAAGGCTGAAAAAGGACAAGATCTTTCGGCGGGATCTGATTTGTATATGAAATGCATTCCTGTACGTTTTTTTTGCGATGCCTGGAAATATTGTGCGGAAAGTATTTGACTATTTGAAAGTGTTTGATAAGAATCCCTTGCAATTTTTCCCTCTGCGTAGGCATTACTTAAGTAGTGACCAACGAATGTAGCATCGTCCGAGTCGACCAGATGTGACCATACTCAGTGCCTTCGTATCACTGTCAGAGATTTGTACTTAGAAAAGAGTTTGCACATGTAGTACTACGGACTATCCTCACACATATCTAGATGTGCATTACCACAACGAATGAGCAAAAAAAAAATACTAAAAGAACAAAAAAGAAAAAAAAACTAAACAGAAACAACAAATATATATATTCGGCTATAAATATCTGAAAATTTCGTAAAAAATATCGACCGACTTTACTCAACAGGCACACACTCTGGTGTTTATTGTAACACGGGTTGTGTCTCGTTCATGTCGTTGGGTGATTTACAATAGCAACGGGTAACGGGTTGACGATTTTCCCCATACATTTTCATTTTCCTCAGCTGAACAACACAGCCGAGTACATCGAACGAAAAACCAAAAGGAAAAAAACAACGATCGCAAACTAATTGTGATAAAATATCAATCAGTGGTGACTCGAATCGATCGAGTGGCACACAATTCATTTAAGCATCGCATCCATCGTGGCCAGATTTCAAATTCTCAATTTCGTCGTCATCGTCTTCGTCGGTTGGTTGGTTGATCGTTGTTCATTTGGGTTTTTTCGCTTACAATTTGTCTACTCGCCGCCGCCAACGGAAATATCTCTGCACCAAAAAAACAAAACGCTGCATGTATAAAAGATTTCTTCACTTTTCGACTACAGTGCATCTGAAAGAAAAAGAATATTGAAATGCATAAAGGATTTATCGCATATTTACAATAATTCATAAAGCTTGACAGCCGCTGAAAAAAGCTACACGAAATCGCACTTCGCCCACTGAACGAACGCCTGCTGAACAGTGTAACGCAGCAAGTGGAAAAAAAAGAAAAGAAAACCTGTTCCTCATTGGAATCAATTAAGCATGAAAAAGTGCTAAATGAAAGAAAATTCTTCCTATGAAAACGTTACATAATTCGGGGGAATTAGTTAAAATTCGATAGAAATTAACTAACAAAACAACAGTTGCCATTGAAAACCTTCCGCAAAGTGCAGTGGATGTGGAGTTACCACTTTTTTTTTTTTTGAAAATTTAATTTTGATATATTGTCTGCTTCTTCTTGTTTTTATTTTTAGTGATTCTATGAAATTATTTAATAAAATATGAAATGTAAAAAAATCAAATAGAAGGTAAAATACACACACAAAAAAACGGAAAATAACAACAAAAAGTGAAATTAGTGAAATTTAAAAATGGAAACGGTGAGTGAAAACTTTGTACGCGCTGCAGCACTTTAAAGTGTCAAAGAATATCAACAATTCCCGCAAATGGAAATACACAGAGAGAAAAAACAAAAGGTGTTCTAAAATGTTTGCAATTGAAAAAGATAAAAATCTGTGGAATAAATAAATATGTGGAGAATAATAAATTGAATGTAAATGTATGCCAAAAAAGGATAAATTTCTAGAGTATATTTTTCTTTGGGCTGATAATAGCGAAACACATAAAATTAAAAGTATAAATAAAATTAAAAAAAAAAAACAATAAAACAAATAATATCGAAAATCATAAATTAAAAGTATAAATAAAACTAAAAAAAACAATTAAACAACTATAGAAAATCATAAAATTAAAAGTATAAAAAAAAAATAAATCTAATATTTATTTTAACAAAGAAATTCATAAACAACTGCTTAAAACTAATAAATATTTTATAACGTTCTGCGAAAAATTAAAAAAACTATATTATTCAGTTCAAGCGAAAATTAAATTACTTTGTTCTGAAACAAATAAAAAATTATATTATTAAGTTCAAGCTTAAATCAATTTAAATAGCAATATTTTTTAAAAAAAGTTTATAAAAATATATATATTTCCAAACCTTTTTGAAAACATCCATTTGCTATGAAAACAAAACCAATATAAGGAAGTTACAAAATTCAAGTGAATGTTTATTGTGAATACGAAAAAAAAATGAACTAAAGACATTCAATAATTTAAATATTCAAATCTAATAAAAAGGTTTCAAAGCAAAGGAAAGAATAATCTAAAGAAAAAGGCGATTTATGAAATTGAGATAAGGATTGTAGCATATATTTCCTCAAAGTATTCACAAAATTCCATAGAATTCTTTATGTTTAATTAAAAGAAACAAAGAAAAAAAAACACACACAAATGAAATGTTGCCATCTGTATCGCACCCGGAAAGCAACAAACTAAATCGTAATGAGGATGCATTTATGGACATTATTGAAGTGAGAAATGTAAATGCTTTGACATTACCTCCTAACACATGGTCCTTCGACCGGAGTCTAGGTCTCCATTATCTGCATCATCCGTGGCAGTGGTTTTTCATATAGGCATATGTTTTGTACAGGAATGTCGAACAGCGTATAACCGCAATAAAATCTCTACAAAATGATGAAAATTATAATTATTCAATTATCTTTAAAACAAAAAACTACGACATAAAAGGAAATGATTTCGTGGACGATACTGTTACCTGTTTTCGTCGTCTTATTAGATTAAAGTCTAAATGCCGCAAATTTTAAGTTGTTTTTCTCGGATCCAACAACTGATTGTTGTCCGCCATTAACTAATTTGTTATCTCTACTCTTTTCGCTAAGGATTAAAATCGCACCACTATCGATGGCCAATTTTTTTAAAAATGTTTTTTATTCCGTTTTTAGTTTTTCAAAGGTTTTTATCTAAATCTGTGATATATTTCTGTAATCCTAAGGTCACGTCAATTTGATCTCAAATGCTGAAATATTATTATTTTAAAATCTCATAAGAAAATGAATAAAGGGAAAAGTTTAAAAAAAATATATTGTAAATGGTGAAAATTAAAAGTACACCAAGTAGCAGTTTCTGTCTTGCTATTTAAGCATGTGATGAACGAGTTAATTGCTTGGGTGGCATTGCTTCGCCAATCGAATAATAATGGAACATTAGCTTCGAAATAGAACATCATTTAACTGATAAATATCTAAATTATTAATCATTAGCAAGATGTTTAAAAATGTTCAACTGTTCACTGTTAGTTTACACTACTTTAGTTCAAATAGACCAGACTTTAGTTAATCGGCATTACTTTTATCCTGCAAGCAATTGTTCAATTGTTTTAATATTAATAAACCTGATCCTATACTTGTACATTTGCTTTTAAATTTGGAAGCTGTTCCTTTCGATCGATTTGTTATGGAATATTTGCATAAAGTTGTGTTCTTGTCGTAATGCAAAGCTAATAAGCATTACGACAAGAACACAACTTTATGCAAATATTCCATAACAAATCGAAAATATTACCAGAACTTTGGTTAGTAAATTAATTGGAAAATAAACAATCTTTGTATCGAACTGTAATGCAACTGTAATTTAGAACAATATTTCACTAGAGTAGTAAGTGGCGTATCCAGTTACTGAGAATTATAAACAGAAGTTAAGTTTTTTTTTCCGAAACTCTACTCTAGAAATTTTTTGGAAGTGTTCACCATTGTTTAAGTCATAGTTTTCAAATGAGATTATGTGTTATCTTTCATGTAGAATGTTTGCAATTTTGTTAAGATGCACATTGAAATTATATCGATCTTTTTTGACAGAGGAAATCTGATCAATGTGCCTCAAAAGATAATTAAATATATCTATGTCTATTAAATTGTTTCGTTTCATTAGAAGATTTTCCTTTTCAGATTTTTAAAATTAATTTATATTTTATTCTTTATACAGTTTTTGTTTCTGTTGTTGGAGTTCGAGATCTGGGGAATACATTAGAGTCAATAAGAATTTTAAATTCTACAGTAAAAATAGCATGGAGATATATCTAATCTCTAGTTAAGACTTTAACATGACACAATTTGTCCTTTATCATAATGTTATCGACGAGTCTGTTATCGATAACAATATAAACAGTGTAATTTGTCATTTGCAAATGATCGAAATGTCAAAATAATAGAAAATTAGTTGTTGTTGAGACTCATGGCCTTTCTCACTGAATTTTCTATATAGGTAATCAACAGGATCGGAGATATTGAATAGGATCGAAAACCAATTCCATACAGCACGCTGATGAATTGTCTTTGATTGTGATTTCAATTGAAGTAGGACTGGTTTAAATTTGTCTAGGAGTTATATACATGAACCACGAAACTTGTTTTTTTTTAGTCTAGGATATAAAAACAGAACCAATGTATGTGTTTCCGCATTATCTGTTAGCTGAAACAAACCGAAGAGTAATTTGAATGGCTTAATAACCATTGCTAAGTGTAAATCAATAACTACAATTGTTGTTTAACTCGCATCCGAAGATTCTTTAACTGGCCGTACAGCCAGTTGTTTTGTTCTCACAATTTCTCTGAGTGTAGCCGCATGTCAAATAGCATATTGCGCAAAATTGCTTCTAAATTTAATTTTGTGGTTCGTTACTTTTTTCCTTTAAGCAAAACTAATTCAAAATTATTTTTAATTCCAACTTTTTTTCTTTCGATTCTATAAAATTTATTTAACATTTTCTTTAAATTCGTTTTGTTGTCGTTGTTGTTGTTGTTGCGTTTCATTATGAACCAATGACACAGTGAGCAGAAGCTGAAATAGAAGCAACAACAAATCACATGCAAATACTTTAACGAATGCTTACATTCTTGAAGAAAACGCAAGGCAGCAAGGAGATGACGGAGGTGACGACAAAAAAAAAGTGAAAATAAAGACCACCGAAAAAAAAAAGAAGCAATCGGTGGTGATTCGTGACAGAAAACAAAATAACAAAAACTTTGAAACGAATACTCTATATAATTCGGTATATATGTGTATGTACATACATATGTCGGTATGTATCGGTATATAGGAATAGAATCGGTTGGAATCGTATTGTTGTTTATATTACGAAAAATGTTAATGCTTTTAAGTATTATATTGTCATTTTTAATCATGGCATCAGAAAACTGTTGACAGATGATTTGACAGTTTTTGCACTTTTCGTTTCGCTTTGTTGGCATTTTCTTCCTTCATTCATTCGGTGGATTACTCTTAACAACAAAGAGCAGAAATATTGCGGTTGTATTTCTCTTATGTACCTTCTCTCGTGTGGCAAATAATTTTTAGTCTTATTTTCGTAAAAAAAAAAATGAGCTAACCTTCATTTTTTTTACATGTGCTTGCTAAGATTAATGAATTTATAATTTTTATGTTGCCTCTCAAGGTAACATCCAGTAATTGAACGTGAAAAGATCAAAAGAGTGATTTTCTGTTTGGCAGCCATACATGTAGACGACGCCGACCACTGTGGCGTGAATGTTTTGCATTGGGCGTGCAGAGAAAAGGCTCGCTCTGTTTGTCATGTCGACAACATTGTTGTGATCTTTTGGGCGTTTAGCGCCATCTGTTGCGAGTTTTGCAATCGATTTTTAAGTAGGTCTAAATTAATTTTGGTAAATTTTCACAAAAACAAAATTAATTGAGGCTTTATTTGTAATATTGTTCTAGAAAAATATTCGATGAAATGTGGCGTTAAGTTGCACTGTGTTGCACAGAAAAACAATATATTTATTTATGTACATATGTACATCCAAACCTGCTGAACCGATTTGAATAAAATGCATGAAATAGTGACAGCGTATGATCTGATTGTAACAGTGAAATACAGGGTTCTCCAACAAGAGGTGTTATTTTGTCACTTTTACCTTTATCTTGTTATTTGCAATGTCAGCAATTATCCCTCTATTTGTCGTTAATATTTGCGATTTAAGAAAGAACACACAAAAAGTACGATAGGTATGTTAATATTTTGCCCTTTAGCGGATATTCGTTTGTTTATTAATTAACTGTGATGCTGTTAAGTTTAATTTTAAAACAAAACTGAATTCTACAATATTTAACTTAAAGTTTTCTTTTTCAAAATAATTTCTCCACACAATTGCAAACATTTTGTAACAGATGGCGCCAGCATTTTGCAAACTTTTTGTCCTCGGTCAATTAATCGATTTAAACAATTTGCAGGCATTTGACATATTAGTTGTTAATCAGGATTTCAAATCCGAATCCACGGATTCAGTTACGCTACAACGTGGTGATATCGTTGAGGTTCTGAAGACCTCAACCGAAACCAGTGAGAGCGTTAAAAAGTGCGTAAACTCAAAATGCAATGTTTTTTTCATCATTTGTTAATTATTTCTTTAATTATTTTAGAAGTGTTACTGAAACCGATTCAACAACAAAATGGTTGGTACGCGTTTTCGGTGACAATGCCAAAGAGGGTTGGGTTCCTCGGAACATTCTCGAGGATAGTTCCGTATCGTCCATGTTGAATGGCAACGATAAAGAAAATGCCGAATTTCAAAAAAAGTACGTACTTCTCCTTCTACAATTAATACTCATGCATGCCATCATTCCTTCATTTTCTATTTCAATAAATTCACAATTTCTCACCCTCTCTCTCTCTCTCTCTTTCTCCTTCTCTCTCACTCTGCTGATATCATTTTTAAATCTTCTTCTTTCTTTTTGTTTTGTTAATCATTTCGTCTTTTTTCTTCTTCTTCTTCTTCTCTTTGTTCAATTTTAGGGCTGTTATACGAGAGCTTTTAGATACTGAGGAGGAATTTGGTAGAGATTTGCAAAATGTAGTCGATCGTTATATTAAGGCTGTCGATGGGGCTACGGCACCCCGAACTGTGCGTGATAGTAAGGACATAATATTCGGAAATTTCCAACAAATTGCCGAATTTCATAATATGTAAGTTGATGTTATTCTCGATTTGCTTGTTTCACATAAATGCTGCTGCTTTCATTACTCCTTGCTTGCTTTTGATTGAGTGTCTTCACAATGATGGCGTCCGGCGATTTGCGTATCCGAAATTTGAAATAAAATAAAATCTGAATAGCAATAGAAAGACATATTAGTTAAATCATATGTAGGTGGTAAATTTTGTATCTCTGTGCTTTTTGGAACATTGAAAATTTGTGAAAAATCCTCAAAATGTTCAGAAAGTTTCAACGTAATCATTGATATGCGGTAAATAGTACGAAATTTTGTATCTCTGTGCTTTTTTTTGATCCACGAATTATGGCACATTGCAATTTTTTTTAAAAAAAAACTTTAAAATGTTCAGAAATCATTGATATGTTGTAAATTCTACGAAGCCAACTAATTTGATTTTGAATTAGCTCCATCAAACAGTTTGGCACTCTGCAACAGCTGATCGACATCAGCAGCATCAACAAATCAGAGTTGCACATCACAGGCACAATACGTTTTCCCCCTTAAATACTCGGCTGAGCTGTCGATTTGTGGCATGGACACATGATCTCCAAGATTCACTCTTCTTTGGGTTAACGTAGTGGATCCGTTTTGATGTGCGAACGATAAACCGGAGCGTTTGGTTAAAAGCGAACCTTCTACCAACTCCTTTTTTTATTCTCTCTGAAAAAGAAAATAAGTTGGGAGGAATTTCGAATAAAGAGCGAAAAAAACCGGGTTAAATTCTAGAAAAAAAAGAGAATAGGTAAATAAGGATATAAGTACAGCGAAATGCAGGTTATAAAATAATATTTTAAAATTCCTTTTTATATCTCATAGAATTTCAAATTTCTACCATTAGGCGAATAATTTTTAAAAATAATTAAAATAATGTTTATCTTCTTTACGTTTCTATACAAATTAAAAATACAATTGAATATTTTATAAGTAATTAAAAAAAACACACACACTTTACACCCACAGACATTTATTATAGTCGCCCGAAATCCATAGTACAGTGTACTCTCTCATATGCGGACACCTAAGGGACTGAGAAAAAAGTGTCCGTTTATTAGAGGTTTCCGCTTATGAAAGGTGTCCTCAAGGAGAGAGTACACTGTATTTCATAATTAAAACCACGAGAATGTTTTTTTTTTTTTTAAAAAAAACCCTAAGAATAAGTGATTTTGGAGGTTCTTGCAAATTATCGCCAACGCCCGACGCTTTTATTGTGAAAATACTTAGGCCATCACTTTGAATGCTTACCACCACCATTACTGCATTTTGCACATTATATTGATTCAACTTATTTCTTAATTGACTTTCTATTTGGGGACAATCGAAAAACGAAGGGTTTTCATTGATGGCGTCAAATATTATGTGGACAAACCGAATATGGTCGTCAAGACATTCTTGCGACTGGAGCGCGACTTTGATATGCATGTCAAATATTGCAAAACCGAACCATTAGCTCAAGAGTACTTGGCATCGAACAAAGAAGCTTTTACATTCTTTCAGGTAAATTGTAATTAAAATGAAAAAATATTTAAAATCGTCCAAAAAAAAAAAATAAAAAATACTCATCACCAGCACTAGCACTTTCACCATTAAATAATAAAACGAAAAAAAATCATACAAAATAAACTCAAAAATTCCTCAACGTTGTCTTAAAAATAGAAACAGTTGGTGTCTATTTTTAAGAGTATCACCCTCATCAGCATGATTACGAAGGTGGCGAAGGCGCTCATCGTGTTCGTCTCGTCGTCATCATCCACCACATGCACCTGAATCTTTGTTCTATATATTTTTTTTTTTATTTTTCACTTTTTTTTTCTTCGTTTTTGTCGGCGACCACACACAAGTTCAAGTTCACACACCATCACCTAATTTTCGGTTTTATTCGGATGTAAACGATAAAAAAAAAACAGATCGATTCTTGAGAATATAAAGTGTCTTCCTGCTGTATCACAGATGAACACTACGAAATCATGTGGGAACAAAATAGTTTTTGACCTAGAAAATATTGAAAATTTATTACATTTCATGTGTTAGATTTGTTCCTCCCATTTGCTGGTTTTGTTTTGAAAACGCTGCGGTGTGTATCAAAACTGCCTGATGACGGATAGAATTATCTGGCCGATATTGAAAAGTTCATTCAAAAACATGAACTAGTTGTTGTTGTTTTTTATTAGGTCTTTCTCGACGCATATTTTATTGTTATGTTCTTCAAATGTTTGTAATACAAATAAACAAATTTTGTTGGATATGGTTTTTTTTTCTTTTTAATGATTTTGAATTGTTGGAGGTCTTTGATCAAGGCCTTAGACGCACACACGCACTCTTAACCCATAGTATGATGCTTATGTATTCAAACGTGTGCTCGTGTGTGTGTTAATATAATTTATTGTATGATTGGGAAAATGTACCTGTTCGTTGTTTTTCAATGAATTTGTTGTAGGAGCCGGTAATTTTGCAAGTGGTACAACTTATAGGGGTTTTTTAAAGTATATTTTTGTTTCTAATAATAGAAAATAATCAAAGAAATATGATAGATATACAGGGTGCTCCAACAAGAGGTGTTATCACCCGGTATTTCGGTAGCTGTCACTTTTTTCGCTTTTATCCATTGACATTTGACAAGTAGAAACTACGCAATTACTAAAAATGGAACGATACACGCTTCAACAACGCATTGAAATTATAAAAAACTCAAATCATTTATTTCAAAAAATTTCGTTTTTCTTTGAATACCAAAATAACACCTCTTGTTGGAGAACCCTGTACATACGTACATATGTATATAACGCTACTTTAGAGTGCTAAGTCCAGTTTTTTAGATTGTACATGGGTATGGTTTAAAAAAACAGTCCGTTTTAAAATGGACTTAGCACTTTTGCCCTCTGGGGTAGCGATTTGTACAGGGTTTTTGACGAGAGGTGTTATTTTGTTATTTAAAGAACAAATGACATTTGTAAACACGAAACGTGGCATATACCTATATGTATATGCCGTTGTGCGCTTTCCTCATAGGCGACAGCAGTAATTTAGGTGTTCCATATAATCCACGAACTTTTGAAGGTTTCCCAGATTCTTGTGAAAGCGATGCAACACTTTCACAGTCCCATAGTTTCAATGTATTCTTCATCTGCCTCCTTCGAGTTGGATTCAATGCCACCAATGGGAAATGGTTGAGCACCCACTGAGGAAGCCCATGATTTCATGCCTTCCGGGATTGCCTTTACTTCCGCTTGAAAGATGATATTACGATCGGGTAGTATGAAGTATTTATCGATAGAAGCCGCCTGCACAAGTTTTTCTCTGCCGATGGTGTAGCAGTGTATGCCTAGTTTGTTTCTAGTGAAGGATCTGTTCGCCTAGTATTTTTGCCAGGGCTCTCTCTCTCTGTGGTAGTCGTTATACTTATCTTTTAACCCTTTAACCACTAAGACTTTCTACAGACGGCCTTTACTAACATACATTTCTAATGGTTAAAGAGTTTGACTTCAGTGGTTTAAGTGTTAAGGATTTCCATTGGTCTTGTAAGAATATCCAGATTGTGTTGGTTGGTGGTTTTTTCCATTTCAATTTCATTCGAAATTTATTTATTTTAATAGAAAGTCCAGTCCTTTTTATTTACCATTTTTGTAAATTATATTTGCAGCAAATAACTAAAGTAATAATAATAATAATTAGTTTAATAAAACTTTTTTTTAATAGTTATTTTTTTTTTAAAAAAAAAAAAGAAAGTATATTTTCTATTCAAACAAAATCAAATCTTGACGAAAGCTTCTTCCATAAACATCAACGAATTTTCCCCAGTTCGTCTTTGGTTTATTGTTATTCTTGCTATTTTTAATTTACCTTTACGGACTTGCACCACTTACCAAATGATCACCAGCAGCACATGTTTATTCCAGTATTTTCAAGATTTATTTCAAATCATTTCACTTGCTGATTTTCAATAAAAAAAACAAACCAAACGAAAAGCTTTCATTTCCGTCCTATGTGAGTAAACATCATGAAAGTGTTTTCGTGAGCGAAAGTTTTGTTGTTGTTGTTGTTGATTCGATCTTCGAAGCTTTTTGAGCAAAAAGAACATTTCATAATTGTGGGGGAATTATGTGGGATTATTCATATACTACATACACCCGTACACACATACATACGCATATTCATGCACAGTATCTATAGACAATATTTGAATGGCATATGCGTGTGTCTGATATTTTAATGTCTGTGCGGTCAACCTATTTTGTATTAACCGACCGAAAATATTGTAATTTTTACACATTAATCGAGCACTGATTAACAAGAAAAATTGCGAAAAATCAATTGACAACAGACAGTTGTCAGAAATCGTATTAGTGTTGAGTTATTAGAACAATTAATATTAAATTTAAAGGGATAAGTGATTTCCAAATATCTCAAATTGTCAGTGCAGATAGTATTGAGAAAAAAAACTAGGCAAGTCATTTACTTAAGCCTGTTGGCTTAAGCTGTGATGAGCTCTGGTCATTTATCGAAACTTTTAATGTTCGATTTGGGTGTTGTGCAGATCGGATATTCTAATTATTTACTTGCAGTCTCATCGAAAGTAGATCTACCTATGCATAAAACTATTGATGTGGATAAGCAGAATTATGTCTACATTTTAATTCAATAGATTGACCTTTTCGGGGTGATAACGAATTCGCAAGGACTTCGAAAGGCAGTCACTAATGTCAATAGTACGATAGAGCTGCAAAACTATCGATAGTTGTTCCATTCGATATTATCGATAGTATCGGATATTTATTTTGTACGTATTGTACATTTTCCGTTTTAAATGGATTTTTTTTATTAACTAAATGCAAACAATTCCTCTTTTCCATTTTTAAGTAATAAAATATAATTACCTTTTTTAATTAATTTTAAATTTAGGGTAAAATATAAAGGGGTTTCCAACAACAGGTGTTGTTTTGAATCACCCGGTATTTCGGTAGCTGTCACTTTTGAAGCTTTTATTCGTTGACATTTGACAAGTAGAAACTACGCCATTACTAAAAGAATTCTAAAAAAGAATTCTCTATAAAAATTGTGAAAATCTTGCAGTCACAGTTCGCAAAACTAAAGAATTTTTGTTGGGACAGGTTAACAGCTCGAATTTGTCCACCACGACGACTTAACAGTGATGTGAAGAATAAAACCCGTGCACCTCGATCAAGAACAACTGAGAATGTTGCTGCTGTACCCCAAAGTGTCGTAGCCCTCGTCGTTCTTTGGAATATTTCATTCCACATCATCAATCACGCCGTGTCTTTGCTAATTGGGTCCTTGAAATACATGAAAATGATCCGGAAATCCATCGAAAAATCATCTTGACTGATGAGGCCCATTTCCACCTCGGTGGCAACGTCATCAAGCAAAATTGCCACATCTGGGGCTCGAAAAACTCAAGAGTTATTGTTGAGAAGTCACTCCATCCTCAACGTGTGACTTTTTGGTGCGGTTTATGGTCCGGCGAGGTCATTGGACCATACTTTTTCGAAAATGAGGTTGGATCAACTGTTACGGTAAATGGATTGCGCTTTCGAGAGATGATTAATGATTTTTTATGGTCGAAGTTGGATGATATTGCTCTGGACAATGATTACTTTCAACAAGTCTGGATTATTAACGACGTACCACCTTCCTCTTTATTATGAAATAAACATCCGATCATTTATCTCAAGAAATTCCATTTTTCTTTGAATACCAAAATAACACCCTGTATTTTGTTTGTGTTTATGATTCAATTCATAGCCTCCCCGATGATTTTTCAGTGATGTAGTTTTAACCGATAGTATCGCTATCGGAAAATAACTATCGATAGTTTTGCAACTCTGTAGTACGACCTCCTGAGCTGTAATATGTTTTTCGAACGAAACTATAATTTTGTTTGTTCCGTGTTGTGCTGTGCCTTTCTAATATTCTGATTTGTTTTCTCGTGGAAGCTTGGAGTCACATTGACTCCTGGCGGACGAGAATGTCGTCTCGTCTCTGTTGGCGGAAACACTTTGTTGACGTGTGCTTAAATGTGGATTTGTGCCCAGATTTACTCCTAGACATTTCACTCTATCGTACATCCTGTTAAGTTACACCGGAAAGCTTGGAGTCTTATCAATGTGGTTCTTCCTTGTGAATAAGCAGAATTGGTTAATAAAATTGCATCTTAGGTCTGTTCGGAGTTCACGCTCCAGCCTTCTGCCCAGTTGTTCGTTATTCTAAGAACGAAGTTGTGGGAAAGAGTTGAAAGTGTCTTTATTTTTCTTAAAAAATCATTTTTATATGAGGTTGAAAATTTACTCAAAGATCATTTGTTTTTGGGGATGCCGCTTATTTTAGTTCTTGCAGAGAAGTGTAATTGTTTCAATGTTGGCTTTTAACTGCGAATGATTTATGATCGTCTTCAGAATGTATGAATGGTCGGAGGCGGCAGACCACTGGCGATCCTTTCAGCGGGCCAAAACACTTGTTGAATTTGCAAAAATAATTAAGAAGAACAAATATTTCGAAAATTTGCAAAATGTAATTTGTTCAACAATTAAAAAAGCTTTCTTACATTCGAATGTCAAGCATTTGCAATGCGATGCGACTCAACGCAATGTTGGATGGCTGACGGTGAAGAACACGGACGGTGCGGCGGACCCTTTTGGGATGATCGTACCCACCTCCTCCCCGCACCGGTCAGAAAATGACAAATTATGGGGTTTTTTTTTTCTTTGGTTGAGAATAATGAAAGATCATTTTGTTTTTTTCGGTTTTCTTCAGATGAGTTTGGGTTGTTTTTTTGTTCATCTTCGATAATTATTTAAAATAGAGCTAAAGACATAATATTTATATTTAGAATTTCCACCGAGAAAAACACCACCAACACCAACCGACAACACAACATGATGATGGTCGACGACGTCGTCGGTCTTTGAAGCTTTTTTCAAAGTTCGACCAGAGAATTTCAGTCACTCTTTAGACGTGCTGGTGTTCGTGTCGCGCTGAAACACTGTGTCTTGCTTTTTCCGTTTGGATAGAACGTGGTGGAGACTACTTTTAGGTGGATACAAAATATATATTCTGAAAAATTTCATACACCCCATAGCTATCTATTTTTCCATCACTACATGCGTATAGACCGACGTATGTACGTTTAAAAAAACAACAACATATATACAGATATATATATATACATATATATGTATTAACGGCGAATGATCAGTAACAGTGTGTGTGCGTGCGAGTGTTTAAAGAAGTGAACAAAAAAAAATATATATATTGGAATCAAGAAAGCAAAAAATACAAAAAAAAATATCTCAACAACAACACAAGAATTATATAAATTTTCACTGAAATCAGAGAATTTTCATAAGAAACGAAAAAAAGTCTATTTTTTCCAAGAAAAAATTATTTAAAAAAAAAAGAAATTGTGTATAAATTTGTTACATATTGACAACATATGATTTATAACTTGATAATCCTTCAAAATAATTCAAAGTGAGTTAGTGAGAAATGAAAAAAAATACCAAAAGAATTAAATCGTCACATTCAAATCGACACATTCGCATAAATACTCATACATATGTATATTGGATATCTATACACATACATACATACGTATGTATACTCTACATATAGACATGGTCTTGAGTATATAGTACATACCAACATAGGATACGAACTCTGTTACTGTCAATCAAAAAAGCAGAAAAAACAAAAAAAAAAAAAGAAAATTAAATAAGAACAAAAATCAAATACTCGTTGAAAATGGACTGTTATTGTATGGACTTTCAGAAAAATAGTGAACATATTAAAAAAAGTGTCAGCTTTTGTGTAACGCCCTGTCCGGGGAACGTTTCCAGAACGTTATTTTTTCCATAGACATTTTGGATAATTTTTTTTTTTTTTTTTATATCCCCATATCGTTCATATGCTCAATACATATAGACGATATTTCTATACTTGTGTCTTCTCAGCGCATATATTTCTTATGGTTGTTGTTGTTGTTTTTTTTGCCAGATTTTATATATAGTTTTTTGGCCTGATATTTTTCATTCTAAATAATGTCTGATTTTATTTGCCAGTTGTATTCTCTAAAAACGCCCACTACATTCAAAATGATTATTCTAGGCCAAGAGTTTTGTTAAAAAGAAAGAAAAAACAAACAAACGATAAAAAGAACAAAAAATGATACTAAAGATGCCATATTTTCATTCAGGGGCGCGGGATGTTTGAAGTGAGCAGGCGAATCTAATTGGAGTAGGGTCGCAGCAAGGACGAATTTATTTTCAATTACAGATTAAACAAGAGCGATTCATATTTCCTTGAAGGGAAACTTAATCGTTTCAATAAAAATCTGTATATCGAAAATGACAGGTCGAATGACATTCGATCGACATCGTGAAACCGACAGTTAATTGCGATTGAAATAATCTATGAAACTAGCAAACTGTCAAACTGACACCATTAAACTCAAGTTTAATGTTCATTGTGACTGAAATAATCTATGAAAATAGCGACTGTCAAACTGCCTCCATTAAACTTAAGTTTATTGTTTTTGCTTATGCCAAAGTAGCATCTATGTGTCAGGACGATTCGTCCATCTATTGATGGCGGAGCCGAGGTATATACATTCTTCCACAAACTCCACGCAGCAAACTCTTGGGCTCCACTATGTGGTTCTTCTGGCGACGCGACGTTTGCATGCAGTTCCAAGCCAAAGTTTTGTCTTGCTCTCGTTCAGCATCAGACCCATTAACGCCAATTCCTTCTCGATTCTAGAAAAAACCTTTCTGGATTTTTCAATTACAGTCAAACTTTCATAACTCGAAACAGCATTAAGGCCCAATTAGTCTTGACGGTTGACGTTAGACTCAATATTGTGCGATTAGTTATGACGGTAGACGACGGTAAGACAAAACAAACACAGCTGATCGAAGAGCATTTGTTTGTAAGTATATTACACATAACTTTAAACTTTAAAATTCAATTTACAACTTATAAACAATTTTCGCGCGCAAAATGTCCAAGTGAAAGCAATAACAATAAACAGCTGATCGGTCTTGACGGTAGATTCTGCAACTTACAGAAGTCTACCGTCAATTTTAGTTGTCGCTCTCTAACACATGCAATCCCAACTCAAACAGCTGATCGTCTACCGTCAACCGTCAAGACTAATTGGAAATTTATCCAGTAGAAAACTTCGACTTACGGATACTGAGTTATGGAATAACGTATGAAATTGTTTAAGGGAATTTGTCTCCTTAAGTGCCACTAGAAGTGCATCGACTTATGGAAGTTCGAGTTACGGAAGATCCAGTGTAATTTGTTTAATATTTAAATTATTTAATACTTACGACAACGAACTCTTACTATCAAATTAAAACACACAATAAGAGTAGACTTGTTTGTATTAAAAATACGGTGTTTTATGCCAGCTGTCGTTGCGACACTGTGAATATTGTGTGGTGACAACCAGGGGCAGTGACATTTGTTTCACTTGTCCGTACCATTCTAAAAAATAATGGAATTCATAACATCTGATTAGCTCCAAACAGAGATGGTGAAAATATTGCCCATTTGAATATTAGAACAAAAATTCTATTATTACACGGCAATTTTATTATGCGAAATGATTTCCCGCTTATCTTTTTCCAGGGTGTATGTCCATCCATTTCTCTGGTCACACATGCTTGTAATCTCATACTGGTTTAATGCCCCAAATCCTTTTTAACTATTAGCAAGAGCAACACACATCTTTCAAATTTCTTCTTCAAGCTAAGCCAGGATTAATTAACTTAGCTTAGAAGCGTCAGCCACCTGTGAAACTCACTTGAGGCACTTGATCCATTAGCCAAATGTTCGTACTGATTATACCAAAAAGGTCTTTTTTTGTTATAACTTGAATTCAATATAATTTCCGAAAGAAGTCAAAGCCTATTCTTACAATTGAATGAAAGGGTTGAAATATTTGATTGCGGTAATAATTTCTACAGTAGTCCGGAACGATATTTATCACTTGTCCCCAACAATAAACATCACAGGCTTTGCTTTCAAATTGAAGTTTTAAATCAACGCATTCTCTTCCAAAACCAGCCCATTGTCTGTTTACATCACACTATTGTAAACAGTGTTGCCAATTGTGGTGTTTCTTCAGCTGACTAGATTTCAATTCTAATTGGAAATGTGCGATGTCACTCGCAAATGTAGCATCTCTGCGATTGTTTACATCACAATATGGCAATAATCGATATTAAATTAATAATAAATTGCATTTTTTTATTTTTAATTGTTGCTGGAACCAAACAATACGTTCAAACTTAACAAGAGAACACAACAGATGACTTTTTCTTCTTCATTTTACCTTAACTTAAAAACAGCGTATCAGATAACATCTGTTTGTGGCGCTTTTAGACGTAGAGATTTTGTAACAAGGATTGAAGACAAAAAAAATATAAAAAAAAATTCAAATTTTTTGCAGTAGAAAAGCTCTAAAAATTAAATAAAAAAATATTGATAACTCCGCCCTGTTCCCCAGATATTGATAATTTGCATATTTTACTTATTTATTCATTCATATATTAGTGTATATTAACACTATGTTCACACTTGTCGATTTTATGTTTTGCTGGCAAACAAATTTTATTCTGTCAACAATCAGCTGATCTCTTTTCTGATGTTCAGATTGTGACGAGCGAAATGTGAAACTAGGTAAAGAAATTACAATTTACACAAAACAGAAATGTCTATGCAAACGCCTAAATATTTAAATATCATCCTATATTTTCCATTATAATAGTAATAACCATCACCCAAAAAAAAAAAAAAAAAATGACAACAAACGCCATCTTGTGTCACATGCATGTAAACAATGGATTTTTTGTAATGTCAAAATTTCACTGCCATTGAATTTTCGTTGTCAGTAGGCCGGCCAATAGCAAATATGTGTGTGTATTGCTAAAAAAAACATGTGAGTGTATTGAGTTTTTCGAACAATTACTGGTTTAGCCATGAACATGAACATTTTAAAGTCCCACAGGTCCAATGGGGCCATTAGTACCAGTGTCGAGATAAATGCAATTACGAAAACATTTTCTTTTGGTATTGTGGGTAAAACTTCATGAAAACTTTTACAAGTTGTAGTTCCGTTGCAGTACCGTTTTAATAATTTTGACAGATTGGTTCGTTTTTTTGACAGATGTCAAGTAGAAAGTGAACAATTAAAAAAATAATAATCGCCAACAAAACAGTAAATTAATTGGGAACGAAATTCCCAGCAAACATAATTTTACGAAATTCTGAAGCAATTGAACCGCAAAAGTCGACAGACTTATACAAAATAAGCCCATTAATCGTCCTTTATTTCAAAATCAAAACTTTTTTCAAGCAAACTTTTTTAAATGTCGAATTTAGAATTTTTTTAATGAGTTCAAGCTCGAGGTCATTAAAAACTCCTTAGAAAATTCTAAATTCGATACAATTGAAAAAGGTCGATACAAAATATTGAACATTAAATTTTTTAAATGTCGTTTTATTAGTAAATAGCATTTATTTCGAAAACAATTAAGAATAAATTGAGCTTATGGCGATTTGGTTTTCAAATTACATTGTGAGAATTCAATTTACATGTGTGGCCGCCATTAAGGAGATTGAGATTTTCTTAAAAATAATTTTGCAACCTCTTTAGATGTTTTGTTCTTATTATCCGCCACTGTCTGCATAGTCAATTAATAAAAATATTAAAACAAAACGAATATGGCAAACAACAAGATACCGCCGAATCGATTTCGTTTTCTTTTTGTTCGAAAACATGATATAGCGTTTTTAATGCCCTGCAAATATTTCATATCGACCGTTTGCCAAAAACAATATTTTTTTGAAATCTGTATTCGGAATGTTTTATTCAACAGTTTGTTTGAGTATAATTGCAAAATATTTCTTTTAATTTATCACAATGCTCGTGCAGACATTCATTATTTATAATCTGGCATCACTTTTCTGCGGTTTTTTTTTACGACTTTTTTTTTCGTTTGAAATGTTTTTTTTTTTGTAGTCTTTTATTATTTATTTATTTAACGAAAAGACATGATGGCAAACAACATTTAAAAGTTTATTTCAACTAAGCTGTACGTACATATATGCATGTATGTATGTATGTACGTATGTGTCGGACGAGTAAAATGAAAAATGTATGTAAATATTTTTAGCTGACTGTCGCCAGTGTCGATCGTCTGTCGTCGTCCACCCAACCAATGGCGCCGTCGTTGTTATCTAATGACGAAGGCCATGGAGCACTAAACGCCGCCACCAGCACATGTTTCAGTCCGCAATGTGCCATAATATTCTAGGCGTCCACTGTACAGCTCGTCTTCGTAGCACAATAATTTGTTGCAAAATGGGCAAACTAAATAGACGAATTTTGAATTTTCCTACAAATTGTTGTCAATGTGTCCGTCCGCCTTTTGGCATAAAAAACAAATAAGTAAAGCCCCGTAAAGCAATTCAACTGGAAACAGAAAATGTTTCAGTTAAATACAAATATCATTGGCTAGAATATTTTCTATATGTGTATGAAAGTCTGGTGCTCCAATAAATTCTACCTAAAATCGAATAAATATTCTATGAAGATATCCCCTAGTCTTCGAAAGAACATCATTCAGTTCAATTAAAGTCGAAACAAATGTTGTACCCCTTCATCATAAATTGACAACTGTTGTCGGTCGTATGTCGCAACACACAAGAAATTAGAACATTTTCAAAATTAATGATGCCAATTTGAGAGCCATTAAAACGAGCAAAATTTCAAAAATATACGAGTATGTATGTATTTGTATATGAATAGTTGTGTATTTTAAAAAGTTTATATAAAAAGATATAGAAATATTTATTGAAATCAGACAAGATTCCAATTTTAATTTCTTTTTAAGCAAAAAAGGGGCATAACTCAAAAAAATGTATCAAAATAAAGCTACTATGATGGGACATAAATGTCCTATAACATAAAAGTGTGTGTTTAAAACGCCTTACTCGTAGTTGAAAGAAATACCTACACGAAATTGGTCACCCTAAGGAATATCTGAACATGTGATCACAAGAGCTACTCGAATACACTAGACGTCAAAACTGCACACAAAAGAACTTTTGACATCACATGTATCTTTAATTTTCTCACTAGCCGACGAATACACTAGACGTCAAAACTACACACAAAAGAACTTTTGACATCACATGTATCTTTAATTTTCTCACTAGCCGACTTATATATAGTGACTTATAAGTGATTTAAGTTCCACAGAACTGTGCCGATTTTGCCAGTAGACAAGTGACACCGATTTCTATCCTTTTCGCTTATTTAAGGGGTTATGGGTGATTTTAGTTTTCCACAGATCTAAAAAAAACTTTTGAAGGATAATTATTTTTGGTTTTCCGTCTGCTGATTAATTTCTGATAAAAGCAAATACAAGTCATTATTTTTTTTTAAGAGAATCTTAACAAATACACTGCTGGACAAAATTGCCCATATACAAATAATACTCCTGATTGGGGCATTATTCCATGCGCTAAACTATTGCTGACAAAAACAATGTAAAATCCTTGTTCTTCGCAAATCCTAATTAATACATTGCAGGTCAAAAGTGCACGCACAAAAATGATATTCATATACATGTATGTATTTGTATATGAATAGTTGTGTATTTTAAAAAGTTTATATAAAAAGAAAATATTTATTGAAATCAGACAAGATTCCAATTTTAATTTCTTTTTAAGCAAAAAAGGGGCATAACTCAAAAAAATGTATCAAAATAAAGCTACTATGATGGGACATAAATGTCCTATAACATAAAAGTGTGTGTTTAAAACGCCTTACTCGTAGTTGAAAGAAATACCTACACGAAATTGGTCACCCTAAGGAATATCTGAACATGTGATCACAAGAGCTACTCGAATACACTAGACGTCAAAAGTGCAAACAAAAGAACTTTTGGCATCACATGTATCTTCCCTTTTCTCTCTAGCCGACTTATTTAAGGGGGTTATAAGTGATTTAAGTTCCACAGAACTGTGCCGATTTTGGCAGTAGACAAGTGACACCGATTTCTATCCTTTTCGCTTATTTTAGGGTTATGTGGGTTTTAGTTTTCCACAGATCTCAAAAACTTTTGAAGGATAATTATTTTTGGTTTTCCGTCTGCTGATTAATTTCTGATAAAAGCAAATACAAGTCATTATTTTTTATAAGAGAATCTTAACAAATACACTGCTGGACAAAATTGCCCATATACAAATAATACTCCTGATTGGGGCATTATTCCATGAGCTAAACTATTGCTGACATAAAGAATGTAAAATCATTTTTCTTCGCAAATCCCAACTAATACATTGCAGGACAAAAGTGCACGCATAAAAATGAAAACCTTGTTTGAGGGAAATTATTTTTATTTTTTTATTTGACAAAAACCATATAATTTTTAAAATATCTAAACAAACAAGCAAGCGCCTCAGTAGGCGAGTTGTTAGCCTGCTTGCCTATCAGCGTGGGGGTTGAGGTTTCGATTACCACCAGAGGCTTTGGTCTATCGCTGCAAAAATCTGGCCATATGGTCTGTCACCCGTTTGTCACCTTTGGACCCAGAATTACAATATAAATTTACTTTGCATTGTAATTAAGAAAAAGTATAAAAAAATTATGATATATTTTGTGAAAGGACAAATCTGTGGTTTTCACGAATAATCGCTTAGGTACATTTTAGGAGATTTTGATTTATTGATGACAAAGTGCTACATTTGCAAAAGATTTCCATCAAAGTACACTTTTTTTTTAAAATAAAAATGTATGTACTCTGTTTTCTTTAATAATAAGAACAAGACTTCGAGTTAAAAAAATAAAAAAAATATTAGTTCATATTTTTATTTTTTAACAGAAGCCACAAATTATTAGTTTTCGCTCACCTGAGAAGTTTTCTATTATAACGTATGTTTTTATTCGTCAAACTCAGGCTGTTTCAAATACACGCAAAGTCTGAAGTTAATGCGATTTGTTCGGAAAGTGTTGCCAACCAACAAAAACTATTTTGACAGCTGACCGTTACTAGCCCTTAAAATAAGAAAAAATGAAAAAAAGTGTTTATAAAAGTTTGTTTTCAAAAGTGACAGCGGATGGGTTAGTTGTATAGCAAATTTATTTATTTCCAAAATTCACGAAAAGTTTTTGGATAAAGTGTTGCCCACCCACTGAAATTAAGCAACATATAGAAATGACAAGACTTTTTGTAAAACTGCGCAATTTTTTAATTTGCCACCTATACAGGTGAAAAGTGTTGCCAATTAAAAAAATTTAACAATTTATACTGCCGTTATAACATTTATTTATTTATTTATATTTATAACATTATCAGAGTCGGTCCTGCATATTTCTGACACATGACTGTCTACATCAACTATCCAGTTTGCAAATGCCGCAAAAACATGTTCATTTACATGTTCACATTCAAAATTTCATTGAGATTCCGGTCCGATACCTTTATAAGTGAATTTTTCTACAATATTTCGTATGATTTATTTAAACGATTTCCAAATGATACCGAAACAAAATGATTAAATAATTTAATTAATTAAAAATACAAATAAATGTGTGTTCTCTCTCTATATATATATAGACAACCACTCATACATGCTATAACAGATAATCGTGCAATCCATTACAACACCGACCTATCACAACAATTCACTAAAATACACTATAAAGCAAAAGTGCACACATATACAAAATTGTACACGATTATAGATTAAAATGTGAACGTGATTATAAACTTTATTGTTCAATATTTTGCATCGACCTATTTCAATTATGTTAAATGATGAATGTTTTAATAATCAAGATTTTTTTTTATTTAATTTATTTTTCCAATATTTCGTTCTTCTTTGAAGAACATCGTACGACAACTTCTGTTGAAGAAGAAACACCTAGGTTCTATTGCGTGTGTTTTTTATTTATTTCTTATTGATTACAAACTCAAAATCATGTAAACACAATTCGAATCTATCTTAAGAAAACAAGTGCAATGTCACCATCGCCATAAATGGAAATTTTGTATACTTTCCCGCTAATCATGTGGGTTGTCTTCGCTAAATGCGCTTACTGATAAATGAGAATGGACTTTTATCGATTCGGTTAATAGAAACAACATTGCAGTCAATGAACCAACCCACCCGTCCGTCCTTGATTTGATTGTCATGTTGAATATGTTTTTTTTAAATATATTAATTTTTCTTTTTTGAAATTTCCCAAATGCCGTCAAATTTGGGATTAATTTGAACATTTTCGAATGACACTCGAATTTTCTATCTAAAAATATCTAAACATTTGAAATTATGATGGAATTTTCGATTCGATTGTTCTTTATTTGAAAAATGCTTATGTTCGTGTTGTCTCTTGATCGACCAATGCCATTCGAAATGTGTTTATAGAAGCATTTTTTTGATTTAAATTTTACAGCTTTTTTTTTATTCTTTCTTGGCCACCCACAACATACTGGGTCATTTGGCATTTTAATGCCGAAAATTTAAAAAAGCGTTGGCCTATAAATACAACTGAGATATATAAGCGTAAATATGAGTTGGAATTTCATTGAGCATTTAAACTGCTGCCGAAATGTATAATTTGGAATTTACATTTTGAAAAGTATGCGGCTGCATTCTAGGAAGTTTAATTGGAGACCAACTAAAGTAACAAACTGGTTTGCGTTCAGATAAATCGTGACATGACCAACGTCATTTCCAAAAGATTAATTCAAATATAATATCTTTAAGCAACTCCCTATCGTAATTTTCCTGTTGCCCCAAACTAAGTGTAGAAACATAATACAGCGGCTGAGAAAATCGGTGCGGCAACACAGAATGAATTAAATGACGACGGATGCATCTGCGGTTTTTGTTGTCATTTCGTTTACTATTTAATTGGAGCTAAAGCAATAAATTTATTTGGAATTTCAATTGATTTTTCTGTACATAAAGGAAAATGATCGCGTCCTGAAGTCTATCTTTACCACACTCGTTTCGATACCTCAGTCCGTTGCTACAAAAATTGGCCAAATAAAGTAAATTGACACAGCACAACAAATATGTATTGAAATAATATAAGCTTTTTTCTAAAATTAGTTATATCAATAGTAAAATAAATGTTGAAGTAGCCAAATAGAGTGAAAATATTTCAACCATTGTTTTTACTCGATTATCTTATCACCGACTATTTACAAGTGATACAAGTTCCCCAATATTTCGGCACAAGTTAAAGTTGTCACACCTATGCTGGGAAAGACTTATAATTTCACTCAGAAGCTGCAAATTTGAAATTGTGTATCCAATACATTTCAACTGAAAAGTTTTGTGCAAAACCGTCTAACAAACTGCAGTGTAAATACGACTCTGAGTGAATGGTTTTCTTTCAGAGTCGTATTTAAATTTGTACGAATTGTTTGTACAAAGCAAAAAAAAATGCGGAAGACGGTTTTTTTTATCTCAGCGATATAGAAAATGAAGAAACTTCTCTAGAAAAATCATGTTCAGTGGGCTATACAAATTATATCGTGCACAAGACACTGATTTTGAAGGAAGGTCCCACCGATTCCTTCATAGATTGATTGAAGGGAAAAACGTACGTATTTTAAAAACAACTCAAGCGTAATTTATAAGGGAAATTAGTTGGTGTAACTGGCTGAAAAGATTTTTTGTCTCTGCAATCAGGTTTCTTTTTTGACATTTCTCTAATGTGTTTCATAAAACCTAATCAACAAGTTTTCTCTACACATAATTTACATATTTCCTTTAATAATAAATAAACGAAAACTCAAAGGCAAACATTAAACAAAATGTGAATGACATTGTAAACATTTTAATGAACTCGAAACTTATGACATTTCCGATCAAAATAGAATACCAATTATGATAAATTTTCATAAATACTCGAACTGAAGACATTTCCGGTAAACAAAAAAACTAAATTCCAATCCTCCTGCTGTCTCACTCACTGTAATTTACACTCAAAACAAAACCGTCAGGCAAAAAAAAAAAAACAAATAAAAAAACATGTGAAGAAAATAAAACCATAAATATAAATCACTTAACAACAAACATCAGTTGTTTTTAATGAAAAAGAAAACAAAAATGCAATTCATTAAACAAATTGTTTTAAAATATTGAACAGCAACAAATCTCCATTGATTTTAATTTTTCTGTGTTGGCAAATTGTGGGTGTAAAACCGTAAACATTGTTTGAAATCGAAAATAAAAATAGACATTCATTTCCCACCTTCGAAAAGATTCAGCGCGAATGTGGGTGGTTGGTTCATCATCATGATCACGATCGCCATCATCGACAATGAATTGGGGGGGACCAGTGTTCAGTGTCTCAACGAAAAATTAATATTCTTGTGAAAAGTGAAAAAATAGAGAAATAATCAACAAAATATAAAGACAGACAAATAAAATCAACACACACATACCTAATTCTTCAGAACATCATTTCATAGTGAACAAATGTTTAAAATGCAATTTTGAAAATATATATTAATTTATTTGTGCATGTGTATTTCTTACAGGAAATTTCGAATAAATTTAACGACGAGAAAACATTAAGTGAACATTTGAAATTGCCCATACAACGAATTAACGACTATCATCTATTATTAAAGGTAAATATTATTTAGCAAACAACAAATACAACTAAAATCAAGTATTCTAAAAATATTATTCAAATATTCAAAGGTAATTTTCATAGTCTACGTGTCAAAATTACTGACATTTATAACCGCCAGTTACAGTTTAACCGTAGACGTTGAAAATGACCGTTTGTTGTATTTAAGTTATAATTACCCTTATTATACTTTTCTACATAATTATATGATATATATATATATATATATACTAGGTATACTACAGATATCTAATAACAAACATACAATGGTACAACAAACATCAATCAGATCCATTACATTTGCCAAATACCAACCCAAAATTGATCAAAACAAATATTCAATTTATTCACTCACTCACTTGTTTTTGTTTGGGACATTTTTTGAACGATCACTTTTGAAAACAATTCACTCTCTCACTTTCTCACATGTTTCACAAGAGAATACTAAACTAAACAATCGTAGAAAACGTGCTTATTAGCTTTACAAACAAAAACTACCATAACGAGACACCACACCACACACACACCCTCCAAAACTTTTCCTTTTGATATGGAGCTCAACAAAAAATTAAATAAAAATCAACATCCTCCACATTCTGTTATTAAGGGCACCCACTATCTCCCTCTGACATTTACCAGCACCCACAATCTATCTCTCTCTCTGGCATTTACCAGCAACTACACACACTTTTGCAACTCTGTCTCCCCCACAATGCTAGGGTTTCCTCTTAAGCTTAAGGAACAAATCTACGTTTGTAAGAATTTACAACATTTACAATTAAAATTGAGAAGGATTGTCAAGGGAATTGAGAAAGCTGAAGGCCGTGCTAATCAAACAACCTAAATGTCGCGTATGATGTCATTCACATGCAATGATTTGTCCTCCATAATGGGAGAGGAGTAAAGTTCACATGCTACGATTTGTCCTTCCATTTATTGTAATGTCGGAGGAGATTCATTGAATTCACATACATTTCCAGAGTAAGATTGTCAATATTACAATGTTGGACGACAAATCGTATCGTATAAACGGCCAAATATATTTAGCCCTACTTTACGATTAAGCCTTAAGAGTTTTCATCAAAATTCCTTTTAAAATGAAGAAAATTCAAATCGATATTGATAATTAAGAATTGTTCTCAATTTCAATTGTTAGTCTCTGTTTGACTGTGATAGTTGAAAGACGTGTTTGTTCGCAAAATCGTAGATCACTTTGAAAACTATAATTACAACAATTTCAATACACCGAAGTTCTCTGACAAACAAGTGTTTTACGGTGAACCAACAAAAAATATATGCACTGAGTGCATGCACATTTGGTGCAATAAAAAAAAAAAGAGAGACACAAACAAAAAACCCTTCTAACATGAATGCAACTGAGGTAAATCTAAGCGAAGAAAGTGATGAAGACGACAATGACTGGCAGCAGGTACCTACAGCAAAGAGGAAGCAAACAAATTCGCCACACATATTCCAACAAAAACGTCCACATCATAGCAACGATGTAGAAGCCTCAACATCAAACCGGTTTTCAAGCCTAGCCACAATCGAGAGAGAAGAAATTAATGCTATCGACGAGACAATGCCTAAGCCCCCGCCAATATTCATTCCTAACGTTGAAGACATCGCTAAAATGGTTAAGAATATAAGTAAGAATATACCAAATAGTGACTATAATTATAAATGTTTAAGAAGCGGCGAAGTTCGATTAGTTATTAAAAATATTGAATCTTATAGGAAGGTTATCACTTACTTAGATTTAATTAAAATAAACTATCATACTTATCAGCTTAAGCAAGAAAGGGCATACAGGGCTGTCTTTAAAGGTCTTCACCATTCAACGTCAATATCTGATATTAAAGCGTTTTTGATAACCAAAGGGCATCAAGTCAGAAGTGTAAGAAATGTCATAAGCCGTATCACAAAAGCACCACTACCCATGTTCTTCGTAGACTTAGATCCAAACCCAAATAACAAGGAAATATTTGATATCAAGTCATTTGAAAATGCCATAATCGAAGTTGAAGCCCCCAAAATGTTTAATGATATTGTTCAATGCCACAGGTGCCAACAATTTGGCCATACCAAATCCTATTGTAAGCGACCATTTAAGTGTGTAAAATGCGGTCTAGGGCATCCAACAACAGAGTGCAGCAAGGATCGTGACTCTCCTCCTCAATGTGTGCACTGCCTAGGTAATCACACGGCCAGCTACCGAGGATGTTCAGTGTATCAAAACATGTCTACCAAAAGATTTAAGCAATGGGATAGGCGTAATCCGCAACCAACAACATACAATGCTTCTTTCAACATTCCCGATAATTCTGCCCAGGAACAGCCAATGACATATTCCCAAGCATTAAGGGGAGCTACTCAGCCAGAATCATCGATTTTGCAAAAAATTGAAGCTATGTTGTCCAAACAAGTTGAGTTAATAAATACACTTATGAACATGATGTCGACGCTGGTAAACAAATTATGCAAGTAAACCTAACAATTGCAGAATGGAATGCCAACGGCATTTCAAACCATTTAAATGAAATAGAACTTTTTTTACAACTAAACCACATAGATATATTATTGGTATCTGAATCACATCTCACCAGTAGATCCTATTTAAAGATCAGGGGCTATGATGTAATAACAGCGAATCATCCTGAGGATAAAGCTCACGGGGGTGCAGCTGTTATAATAAAAACCAAATTAAGTTATGACATATCTCAACCAGTATCTGAGAAATATATGCAAGCAGCTGGTGTAGATATTGTTTGTAATAACAGCAGAGTATCCATATATGCAGTATATTTCCCGCCGAGATTTAATGTGAAATGTGACACCTTTGAAAGCTTTTTTAAGAGCCTTGGTAATAAGTTTATTTGTATTGGAGACTATAATTCTAAACATCCTTGGTGGGGTTCGCGGATTGTGAATCCTAAAGGAAGAGAATTATACAAATGTGTTATAAAAAACAGTTTCAAAACTTTATCGACAGGAAGTCCGACATATTGGCCCAGTGATCCAGCCAAAATTCCTGATCTTCTGGATTTTGTAGTATTTTCAGGGATTCCTGAAACAAACCTAGAAATTACTGCTTGTGATGATTTGAGTTCAGACCACAGTCCAATTATTGTCAACTTTAGGACTATACCCAATCAACGCCGTATAAATAAAAAACTGTTTTCAAACAAAACCGATTTAGATGAATTTAAATCTTGGATTGAAAGTCATTTAAATCTAAACACTTCTATTATGGATCCTACAGAACTAGATAATGCAGTTAAAATGTTTACAAACCTAATTGAAGAAGCAGCAATAAGAGCCACGCCTCCTGTAAATGTCAACTCGTCATCTAATGTATATTTAAATACAGAAATAAAGCGACTTATTGCGGACAAACGACACCTCCGTAAACGTTGGCAAAGAACAAGATTTCCAATTGATAAGACCAATTTCAACCGAGCATCTAGACATCTTAAAATGCGGCTTAATGAACTTAAAAACGACTCTGTTGGGAACTATTTAAGTAGTTTGAACCCACGATCTACAAACGAAGAAAGTTTATGGAAGGCAACTAAATATTTGAAACATCCACAGAAAAGGAATATTCCTATAAAGGATACCAACGGTTCCTGGTGCCGTTCAGACAAAAGTAAGGTAATTGCGTTCAAAAATTTTTTAGAACAAACTTTTTCTTCATTTGATTTTTGCAATCCTACTGATTCAAAACACACACTTGATTTTTTGGATGTTCCATGCCCGATGCATAGGCCAATCAAACATTTTACAATAAAAGAAGTTGAAAAAGAAATAAGTAAACTCAACGGCAAAAAGTCGCCCGGACCTGATAATATTGATGCGAAAATTGTCAAATCAATACCACGAAAGGGAGTTATTTTTCTAACTGTTATATATAACTCCATGTTAAGATTATCTCACTTCCCTTCTCAATGGAAAAATGCCAAAATTATTATGATTTTGAAACCAAATAAGCCTGAAAACTTAATAAGTTCTTATAGGCCTATAAGCTTATTGCCTATATTTTCCAAGCTTTTCGAAAGGTTGTTTCTAAAACGGATGTCTCCTCTACTAGAGACTTTGAAAATATTGCCCGATCATCAATTTGGATTTCGTCATGGTCACGGAACACCTGAACAGTGCCACAGAGTAATTAAGACAATCAGAGATGCCTTAGAGAATAGACAATATTGTTCAGCTGTATTTTTGGATGTTAAGCAAGCTTTCGATAAAGTCTGGCACAATGGATTATTGTTCAAAATAAAAGCACTTCTTCCTACTCCATTTTATCTACTTTTAAAATCGTACTTATACGAAAGAAGTTTCTACGTCAATATAAAAGATACTGAATCAGAAAAAGGTGTTATAAAATCTGGTGTTCCCCAAGGCAGTGTACTAGGTCCAGTGTTATACACATTATTTACATCTGACATGCCTATGAATACAGACGTAATGGTTGCTACATACGCAGATGACACTGCTATTTTAGCGACTCATAATAATCCTTACAACGCATCTATCGCTGTACAAAATCAGCTTGATTTAATTCATGAGTGGGTAACAAGATGGAACATTAAAATTAACGCTGATAAGTCTGCACACATAACCTACGCTCTAAGGAAAGAAAGTTGTCCCGCTGTAATGCTTAATGGAGTCACAATTCCAACCGCAGTTAGTGCGAAATACCTTGGCCTTCATATAGATAGGCGATTGACGTGGAAAGACCATATAAAATGTAAAAGGCATCAACTAAATATTAAGACAAAGAAAATGCATTGGTTATTAGCTCCCAGTTCCCAACTCACCCTGGAAAATAAAGTTATTCTTTACAAATCAATACTAAAACCTGTTTGGACATATGGCTTGGAGTTATGGGGAACTGCTAGCAACTCAAATATTGAAATTTTACAAAGATACCAAAATAAAGTTCTTAGATTAATTGTAAAAGCTCCTTGGTTTGTAAAAAATGTTAATATACACAAAGATCTCAATGTGCTTCAAATTAGAGAAGAATTAAAAATTCGTAGTACAAAGTACCTTCATAGATTAAGTAACCACACCAACACCTTAGCCATTAATCTACTCGACGATAGTGACGAAATTAGAAGGCTAAAAAGGCGACATATCCTTGATCTCCCCTTTTCGTAAATGGCATTAATGAAACCCATGTAATTAGTATTTATAACTAGAATAATTTTATTATATTTGTTTGTACCTACATATGTTAAGTTTAAATGAACTTAACTGAACTGTTATTTGAAGTATCCATGTACATTTGCTTATTATTTCCGTAGAAAATAGATTGCAAATAAAGAACATACACAAAAAAAAAAAAAAAAAAAAAAAATTTCAATTGTTAATAATGTAGAGTCTAGACCCTTTACACCTCCCCCGCCCACCCAATTTCCCACAACCCAACCCCATAGCACACCCAAAAACCAAACCAAAATACCGATGAAAAAACAAAATCAAGAAAAATCGAAAAAACAACAACTTTGTTTTACTTCACAGGACTTGCTTAAATTCTCACTGAGCTTAAAAGAAAATATCAAAGATATCCAAAAGGCTTTAGAGTTAATGCTTAGCGTTCCCAGCCGTGCCTATGACAGCGCATTTCTAAATAGCATTGAGGGATATCGCGGCAATATCAGTAAGATTGGACGACTCCTATTGCATGAATGGTGGACGGTCATTGACAAGGACAACAAGGCGCACGAACGTTATCTCTTTCTCTTCAAGTCACGCATACTGGTCTGTAAGGTACGCAAGGTCAGCGAGAAGAAATCCATATTTGTCCTGCAGGATATCATCAAAATACCCGACTGTCTGATCGAAGAGGATAAGGCACAAAATCTCATTAAATTCACCGCCAAGCCCAGTGTCAAGGATTGCCCCAATCTCCCAGTATACCTGAAGCCTCACAAAGACGACAAGGACTTGAAAGATAAATGGTTTACGGAAATTTGCACTCACATTGACAAAGAGGTGACCTGGCAAGAACACAAGGCAGACGATTTGCGTATCGATTCCACTCAGGTCTTGGAGGATACCACCTTGAGTCTGCCCCAAAAGGCGGAAGCTTATAAAACCGATACAAGTGTAAAGGCTTCAGACGTAGCCAAAGACTATTTTTTGACCAAGGAAGAGAAGGAACGCTATCAAACCGAGTATCAAGAATTACTGCGCTTGGAACAGGAATCCATTGATCTGTATAATAAAACGAAATTGGTGCAAAAGTCTATAATATCCAATCAAGAAGCCAGTCAACAGCAGCAGCAACAACAACAACACCACCAAATACAACAACGATCGGAGGTGGTCACCAAAGTAATCCAAAAATCGGATGGTGTGGAACAGACAACCACCACCCAGTCACAGTCTGTAAATGAGCAACAGAAGGTGGTAAAACACAATGACAAGATAGTGGATCAGCAGCACCAATCGAATATCAGCTCATCACAGGAAACCAAAAGGGAAACCGTTGCCCCGACAGCAGCAGCCGCCCAACCAAAGGAACCTCCAGTTAAGGCAACGCCGCCCAAGAAGATTACCAGTCCGGACCTCATAAGAGAAGCACCGAAAAGGTCGCCGCCAAAAGGACCGACCAAGGAGTCGCCGATTAAATCACCCGAACCTAATGTGGAAGTAGCCACAGGGCCTTCCAAGGAATCACCCGTCGTAGGAACTACCAAAGTAGAAGCCCCCATTAAATCGCCTGAATCTAAGGCTGATCTAAAGAGGAAACAAACGCCTGAGCCCAAACCGGCAACATCAGCTGAACCTCGGGAAAAACAACAAAAAGAGGAGTCGAACAACAAAGTAATTGAGGCCCAACGAAAGGAGGTACGCCAGTTTACGGAAGTTCAACAGTCGACAGAAGTCACAGAATCTACGGAGGTTAGCAAATCGATTGAGGCCAAACTCAAGGAACTCAAACAAACAACACAAGTTGAGCAAACTTCCACCGAGCTTCAGCAAATCACCGAGAGCAAACAGTCGGCGGAGACAAGTAAATATATTGAAGCTAAACTTAAAGAATTTAAACAATCGACGACTGTACAACAATCATCGGAAACTGTTCAGAAAACCACAGAAGTTCTTCAATCTACAAACGTAGAACAACAAACTAAAACTGACACTAACACTAACGCTTCCAAGACCCAAGAAAGCTCTAACGTACAGCAGGAGACTTCCAGCTCAGTAGCACAGACTGCCAACCAACAAGTCTCTGAGACAACCATTGCCACCACTACCTCTTCGGCTGAACAACAAATCGAAACCAGCGATAACCTTGGTAAGATCGAAATGCCTGTACAAAATCCCGCTTTAACGCCTGAACCCCAGCCGATAGTTCTTCCACGTATTACTGTTACACAAGATATTGTACCCCGACACAAGACCATAGAGCTTACCGACATCGTTGGCTACCAGCAATCGATACGTCAGACCGCCGGTGGTGAAGACACCTCCGGTGGCGCTGGTGGCCAATCGAATGTCTACAATATCAAAGACAATGCTTCGCTTGTGCAATGGAATAATCGCCTCTATAGCATTCAACAGAGTCGCGATGGCTTTCAGGATGGTTCGGATCCACCGCAGCCCCCCCTGCCGCCGCATTACGTGCGCATGCCTGGCTTTTTCCAACCATTACCACGCATTTCATACGAAACATCTCTCGAAATTTTAATTGTCAAAGCTACACCGCCTCCTCCCCCACCACCCATTACGTTGATACCGCGCGTTGTCGTCCGCAATGAGGCGTTGGAAATGAAATCCGCCAATTTCTTGGAGGGCATCTATGAAACGGACAGTCTAGACAATTCGCTGCGCAATGCTAAGAAAAAGATACGCTCAATCAAAACGACGGTATTGAAATCGAAAGATTCTACAAATTATGCCGTGGACACGGTGAACAAAGCCTCGTCACGCGATTTCATACACATTTTTACGCCACCGATTAGGCACAAACGTCCGATCTATGAAATCGTCGAAGAGCCGTCACGTTTGAGTGACTACGAAGACGACTATCCGGAATCGATGTACAGTCAGACGCACACGCGTGAAAACAGTGTGGCACGGACCGAGGATTATTTGTCGGTTACGTCGCGCAAACGCTATGACAGTAAGCAACGAATTGTGTTCGTGTTTGTGTTTGTCTCAATGTGCGAGAGAAAGCGACCGAACCTAAATGTATGAACGATTCTGGCATATCTTCAAGGTCAAATTGTAGGGATTTATCGATTTCTACCTAAAGTGTGCTAGATATCGTTCTGGTTTTTACGTTTGGCCAAGATGTTTTTTTGGTTTCCGTTAAATTATACGTGTACGTTACGCTTTTTTCCTGTTATACGTAGTGTCGTGTGTTGGAAGATTCCGTCAGAGTATTTGTTTCGTATGTAAGAGAGGGCTCAGTTTTTCATTCATTAAGAAATAAATTTCGATGATAATAATTAAAAATAAGGACCTCACACGATAGAAACTATCAGGAAATGTTTGCCTGTCGCGGCATAAAAAATACTAAACAAAAAAAATACTATCTTTTTTTGACTAGGTGATACGTAGCATTGAGCATAAGTTAAAAATCAGATGATTTTCGGACATGTGTTTTCTATTACAGTGATTTTTATAACCAGCAGTCGAAACTTTTTTGTTGGCTCCGAAAAAGTCGGTTCGAAGGCATAGCCAATTAAATCATCTCAACCTAAGATAGAAATATCCATAGGGCATGAAAAGTGACTTTCTCAACGTAGAAAACCCTCTAGTGGGGACAGATACAGAGCCGACCAAACAAACTATTTAAGTAGAAGTACATCAATCCACAATAGCGCCAGAGCTTACCGAAGCATCTCCCATGTGTTACCTTCGCTCCGATGCAAAGTTGCATTTAATGGGTGGCCTATTAAATAATCCGAACCTACGTTAGAAATTGACGCAGGGGCTTTAAAAGGATCCTCTCTACCAAAGAATCTTCCAAAGTAGAAATACCCAGCCCATATAAACAGCCCTGAGCCTACCCAAGCATCATCTCCTATTTATACTTGGCAGTCGAGACTTTTTATCCGAAACTGTTACTGTTTTGCTTAAGGGTTTGTTGGCATTTTTTTAAATCAAATATTAAAGAGTGAATGATTAAACAATAGAAAGCAAAATGTTATTTTTTTGTTTTTTTGTTGACAAAATTAACTGATGTTTTTACGTCTAGCTGACTTCAAAATATTATCAATTCAACTTAAAGCGTAAAATAATATTTATTTCGCTGTTTGAGGTTGTTCTAGACTTATGAAAGAGAGCAAGACAATAAATCTAAACAAATATTAACTCAAAACAAACAAATTTTGCCATTGACCCTTTTCGAATTAGGCCACAGAATATAATAAATATAAAATAATTAAATTTAGTAAATGTTCGGTACGGATCTAAAACCATAAATGGGATTACCAAGAAAAATATAATTTTTTACCATTCGTGAGTATTTTATTTAGAAACTGGTAACGAAAAACTCTGAAAAATGTTTAAATTTCAAAAAATTTCCTTTGTTTTCAACTGGAGCTGCAATAAATCGATTTCAATTCCGAGAACTCAAGCTTAATAAACCCTTTTTCTTTCGCCTGGCTGGCGATTGCAATTACAGGACATTGAATGCTACAATTCTCAAGTTCCAATTCCAAACAAGAGCGACAAGCAATTGTCTTTCGGTTTCATCAAAGAAGTAAAAATAAATTAGATTTTGAAAAAAAAATGCATTGACAAATCATATTAATATAAATGAAAAAGAAGACAGAAAACTGAAGAACCGAGCCCTGTAACGCGTATTTCGTGATATACGTGCAAACAACGTTGTGAGATTTGTGTGCCGTCGTATTGTTGTGTAATTATTAAGCACATTTTCGACCATACGATTTATCTAATGATGTTATCGAATCTGTCATCAATAAATAAAATTAAATCAAGGTTTTGTTTCTTTCGATAATGGCTCAGTTCGCTTGTGCTATCGGTTTGAAAATCGTTAGAATTCGAATAGATTTTAACTCAAAATCGGATTAATGGGCATGCCGTTATTTTGTGCAAAAGCGGTTATAATTGGTTGGTTTATCGGAAATAGTTGAAACCTACGATTATTTGATGTATTATAGAGGGAAACTGACAAAATTGTTGGGAATAATCACTGTAGAAGTATGAAAAACACATTATTTAAACAAATCGTATGGTCTTTTTTGCGCGAGCGAAGGCCTCGTTGTCAGTGCTCTCTTACGAGATTGTATTGTAATTTATGTACTTTTTACAAATAAACAAATAAACATATTTTAGTGTTCGAAAAGTGTGTGTCCGATTCTAAACAACGTTTGTGTCAGTGTGCGTAAAGAGTGTTTTTGTACTTCGAAAATAAAGTCATGTATCGAATGACAAGAGCTTTTTCATGATTCAACATGAGCCTAAGTATAATTCTGACGGTGCAAATTGTTTTAGCGAATGAAATTCTATTCTTATTGAATATTAGCAAACTGGTTCCAAAGATTTCAAGAATTTGCTTGCGGCTTTCAAGCAAGCTCATTACTTTCTTCAATATCCTGAGCGCTTTTCATTTCTATGGGAATGTGTTCAAAATTTTAAATTGTCCTTCCGCTATTAAATATCTCGATTACTTCAAATTCCTTCAAAAATATGCAGACCGTTCAATAAATATCAAAATTATATCTGTGTTTAAACTAAATAAGTCTTGAATCATGCATTTACAAAATTCTATTGTTGCAAAATTAGTTGCCCCCAAAAAAATGAAAAAGAACCTTTCGATCGATGTGTTTTTACAACCTGTATGTTTGTAGTCAAAATTCGTAAATTTCGTTTTTAATATTTTAGATTACTTTGTACAACTGAATGTCAATAATTGTATTCAAAATTTTATTCTAACAATAAGCTTTTTTCTATTATTCTTTTTTCCTCCCTACTCCCGACCCCTCGACCTGTTGCGAAATATCTCCCACGTCATACACACTCTGCTGCCTAAATCATGCCAAAACCACCTTCGCCATGATCCATGATCACGATCACGATCACTCCATATTGTCCATATTGTTTTTTCGTTGATCATAAACGCGGCATGTCACGATCACGGTCATGTCACCCTGTATGGCTTATGCTACCGCCCACGCCCACTGCCGCCGCCGCCGCCGCCTTTACTGCTGCTGATGTGTGCGTGTGTGATTGATTAATTGTTCGATCAATTGATTGATTGCTTGGCCGATTGCCTTTCGTGAACTCGATATTGCAACGAACGAACAACGAAGGCAGTAGACCACGCGATTTTTCGAGAGGAACCTCTTATGATAGTCTAGCTGATGTAGATGCATTAAAGCCACCAAGAAATGTTTTAGTTGGCAGCACAATTACACTACGCCCCGAAAGTCAATTAGAAGATCGTCCTTATTCCCGTCTATCCGTAGCATCCAATAGAACCACCGGAGCACGCTCCACCACATCCTTAATGATGGAGGGCCGTGCACCCAAATCGATAGAGAAACCTGTCGTCATCCGTATGCTACGATGTGTACAGGTTCAACGTAAGTGGTTATACAACAACAAAAAATTATTCCATTTCTTTTACTTTAACTTATTGTTCAATTAAAAAAATTAAGAAAAAAAAATACCAAAGTAGTGCCGTAATCCTGTAGAGATCCACAAGTGTTGCTTAAATTCCCGCCGATTTAATGTGTATTTTGTTGTTTCTCTTTTTTTTTTGTTTGTTTTGTTGATTTAACCCCGATATTTTAGCTGGCGAACCCGCCCATTTCGAAATACAGTACAAAGAGAAACCCGGCAAAGTTATTTGGCTGAAAGACAACAAAGCGTTGGATGACGTTTTAGCCGATCGCATACAACAAACTGAAGCTCCAATGAATTCGTATCGTTTGGACATTAAAAACTGCAGGTACGAAAGTCATTGAAAATTAATTTGTATTTTTTATTTTGCCTTTCTTTAACAATTTTGAATGTTAATTTTCCAGTGAACGCGATACTGGCGCTTACACTGCTAAAGCCAGCACTGGCGCTGAAGTTACCACGTGTACCGCTCAATTGGCTGTAGGTCAAGGTAAGTTCTTCGACCGGATGTTCATCACAACCTTAGGTAGGATAAAATGGCAAGACAGAAGCTATTACTCAAAAAAAAAAAACGTTCTAAAGAACGTGTCATCAATCTAGAATTATTTTTTTTAGAATTAAAAAAAAAATACAAAAAATCATATTAAGTGTGGAATCTTTTTCATTAGAAATGACAGTTTTTTCAATATAATTTCCTTTAAATGTTGTACGCCTCAGGTTGTCCATTCTGAGGGTGCAATTTTGAATGAGTCGTTCGAGCATTTCGCGTAATGTTGGCTTCCAGAACCTCAATCGTAACAGGTTTGTCACCATAAACTTTGGATTTTACGTCGCCCAGCTCTTGAACCTCTTCAGCCTTTATTTGTCTTCCATAAAATATATACTCTCTATAAGTTTCATATCCGATCGGATGTTGTGACCTTGAACTGTAACTGACAATTAAACACATACCCTTCTCTTTCTAGCCGCCGGTCACGATGAAAGCCAAACGAACGTGGCACCCATTTTCCTCTGCAGCCTTAAAGATGCTGAGATGTTGGAGAATACCCTGTTCCGTTTCTTGATTAAAATCATGGGTGATCCCAAACCCAAAGTTCAATTGTAAGTGGGCCAACTACAACTTCCTGCCACACTCTCAATAATGATGCATTCCTTTCCTTCTCTTTGCAGCTTCAAGGATAATCAAGAAATTTTGGAATCCGATCGCATACATATTGTACGTGAAAAGGACTATTTGGGTTACTATGAGCTGGTGCTCAATGAAGTCATCAAGGAGGATGCCGGCACCTACATGTGTAAGGCCGTCAATAAGTTCGGTGAAGCTTTGTGTGAGGCACAAGTCACAACTGTGGGTAAGTGTAGTCAACTCTTATCATACGGAACCCCAACAACGAATGTTACTTATCTATTTATTATTCTGTGGCAGAGGATAAAAACCCCTTCGGTTCTTTGGCTGGTCAGATTTTGCAGCCCGGCGAAAAGGCCTCATTCACCTGGAAACGCAACGGTGCTCCTTTCGATCCCGAGGAACGTTTCAAGGTGTTGTTTGGTGAAGATGAAGACTCCTTGGCCTTGGTCTTCCAACATGTCAAGCCCGAAGATGCTGGCATTTACACTTGCGTTGCTCAGACCACTACTGGTAATATCTCCTGCAGTGCAGAGCTTTCTGTTCAAGGCTCCGTCCAGACATTGTTCCGGGAACCCGAAAAGCCCACACTCGTCATTGAACACCGTGAAGCCAATACGCACGTAGGAGGCACTGCCATTTTGGAGATGCAATGCAAGGGTTTCCCCAAACCGGCCGTCCAAGTCAAACACGAGGGTGAAATCATCGAAATCGACGAGCGCCACAAGTTCTTGTACGAGAGTGATGAGAGCATGTCCTTGTTGATTAAGAACGCCACCACCGAGGATGCTGGTCTCTACACCATTCATGCCATGAATGAGTTGGGTGAGGACACCTCCGAGATCAGTTTGGTGGTGAAGGCCCCGCCCAAGATCAAAAAGGTCAAGGACATTGTTTGTCATGTCAAGGAAACGGTAAGGATTGAGGTGGAAGTAGAGGGCTATCCCGCACCCATATTGAATCTTACCAACAATGGCAAAGACATTACGGAGGAGAAGAATATCAAGATCTCCGCGACCAGCGCCGGCCGAAGCACCGAAAAGGTGTCCATTGAAATTCAAGAGATCCGACTCTCTCAGTCGGGCAGCTACTCGTTGAGAGCTACCAACGACTTGAGCCAGACCTCGGAATACTGGAATTGCACCGTCCACTCTAAGCCGGTGTTTGTCAAGACACTGGAGGAGGAGTATGTGCATGGCGAAAAGGAAACCGTCATCATGACCTGTCGCATCGACGCCTTCCCCGAATCCAAATTGACCTGGTACCAGGAGGGCAAAGAGATCAATTTGAAGAATAGCAAATATTCCGTAACCTGTGACGGCAACGCCTACACCCTCCGCATCAACGGAGTGACCAGGGTCGATGCTGGTGAATATTCGGTAAAGGCTGAAAATGAACATGGTTCTGCCACCAGCAAGACCAATTTGCTGATCAAGTGTACGCCGGAGATCACCAAGAGTCTGAAGAATATCATTGTCACCGAAGGTGACACCGATGTTTCGTTGAATATTGCCGTCGATGCTTATCCCAAGCCGGGTATCAAATGGTACATTGATGGCATTGAGATCGATGAGAAGCGCAATGAATTCAGGCGCCAAGAGGATGGCAACGATTATAAGCTGATAATGAAGGATGTGACGACGGCCTTGCAGGGCACGTACAGCGTGGTGATCATGAACGATTACGGCAAACTGCAAAATGAGTGTGTGGTGACTGTCAACTGTAAGTATGATGACTGATTTAGAATGCTCTTGAAAGTGGGTTTCAACTCCTTTTTACGATGAAATTCACTTTCGATTAAAAGTGGGCCATTTTTCTGAAGTTGTGAAAAATTCAATGAACCCCAATGTTTCTAACTCGTTTAACATTTCCCCGCCAGGCAAACCCAAGATCAAGAAACAATTGAAGGATGTCGATCTGGAGGAGGGCAAGACTCTGACCTTGGAATCTGAAATCTATTCGGAACCTGAGGCTACCATAAAATGGTACAAGAATGGCCAAGAATGTTCGGCTGATGCCCGTTTGAAGATCATTCATGACTCGAAACGTTATGAGGAATACAATCTGACCCTGAATTTGTGTAAACCACAAGATACGGGTGTTTATGAAGTACGAGCCAAGAATATTGTGGGTGAAAGTGTGTCCAAGTGTCAAGTTAATATTTTAAGTAAGTTTGAAGCAGACATACCCTGGGTATGTTAATCACTTTTTAATGATTCTTTGTCATTAGCCCAACCGGAAATTGATCATGTGGACATCTTTGAGAAGCACAGCTACGAGTCGGTGCCTCTTAAATATGAGGTCATTGCTCATGGTATACCCAAACCGGAGGCTATTTGGTATAAGGACGGCAAAGAGATTAAACCAGATGCCAATACGGCAATTGTTGTAGATGGGGTGAGATTATGAAATCATTGTACTCTTGTAGAAGAATTACTTAAACGTTTCGCTTGTCTTTTATTTCCAGGAGAAATATCGCTTGGAGAAGAAATCCCTCAAGCTGGAAGATGCCGGTACCTACAAAGTGGTCATCAAGAACAAATGCGGCGAGAAGACGCATCAAGGTGTTCTCACCTTGTCGGGTGGGTTATCAATTTATCATTCACTATTTCAGTCATTTTAATGTAATTGTATTTCGTTCAGGTGTGGCCGAGTATCGTAAACCCATTATCAAGAAGGGTCTCTCCGACATCAGCACCTACAAGGGCAAGCCACTCAACTTGCCAGTGGTCTTCACCGCCGATCCGGAGCCCAAAATTGTCTGGCTCAAAGATGGCAAGCCCATGGAGAACAACGATCATCAGAAATTGATTATAAGCAAAAAGGAATTGGAGCATGGTTTGGTGGAATACACCTGCACCATGAACATTGATCAAAGTAAGTGTTTCTCTAAGAGTTCGGCTAATAGCAGCGAGTAATTGCATTTTATCTTTTAGCCATCCATGAAGACAATGGCCGCTATGAGCTGCAATTAGAAAATAAATATGGCAAAGTCTCCACCAGCTGCTTTGCCGATGTTCTGTCTAAACCGGAAATTATTGGTCTTAAAGATCAGGGTTGCATGCCGGGACAGACGGTGTGCTTTGATGTTGTGGTCAAGGCCAATCCCAAGCCAAAGGTGACCTGGAGCCGTGGCAATGAGAATTTATGCAACAATGAAAACTGCGAAGTTATAGCCGATGTGGATGCCAATAAATATCGTTTGGTCTTCCAAACGGTGGCTTCCGGCGATGGTGGCAATTATACTCTGACTGCTGTAAATAATGAGGGCACAACTGCCCAGGACTTTAAGCTTAATGTTCATGGTAAGTGTGATGACGGACTAGTTGCAATTACGATCATAAAGTGATATGATTATTTTTGTATTGATTTCGAACTTACACACGCGACCTTTTAAACATATTTCTTTTTTTTCGTTTTCAGTTGAGAAGCCCACATTCATTACACCACCGGAAGATCAAGTGGTCCATGACTATCACTCTGTCTTGACCAAGGTCGTGGTCCATGGTGTTCCTTTGCCCAAGCTGGAATGGTCCAAAGATGGTAAGATCATTGATGCCAATGCCACGGATAAGGCGACCGGCGAAGCTTTGTATCGCGTTAAGAACACAACTGTGGCCAGTGATCAAATCGCCGGCGAACTTGAAGTTTTGCACTTCAGATTGTCGGACATCGCCAAGGTAAGCTGACAGGTTCTTGCACCCAGTATCATAACCTCTTAAAATGAAATATTTTTATTATAGTACGCTGCGGTAGCTACCAATGACATCGGCACTACCGAAGGACCCTTTAAGCTGACCATGTTGGAGATGTCGCCCTCATTCGTTAAGAATTTGGAACCCACCAAAGAGGTATGCCAAACGGAACCCTTGACTCTGCAATGTGTGGTGGACGGCAGTCCTTTGCCCGTCATCCAGTGGTTCAAGGACAATGAGGAGATTAAGCCCAGCGAACAGTAAGTGTAGTAATTCTTAGCACAAGAGACATTTGTTAATATATTGCCCCACTCTCGGCACTGCAGTATCAAAATCACCACCACCCCTCAGGGTTTGTGCAAATTGGAAATTGAAGAGTGTGCACCCAATGATTCGGGAGCCTACAAATTGGCCATAACCAATGAACATGGCAAGAAGGTGGCTTTGTGCGCCGTGGCTGTTAATCGTAAGTCTTATTTGGCGAGTCATACTGTATCATGGGATTTACTACATTGTGTTTCGCCTCTTTCCAGCCAAACCTTTGAGTCCCACTTTCGTCAAACCCATTGAGGATCAAAAGATCACTGTGGGTGAGCCTTTGAAACTGGAAGCTCATGTTGTTGGTTTCCCAGCCCCTGAAATCAAATGGTACAAAGATGAGGTGCAATTGCGACCCAGCAAGGCCATCAATTTCATCAACAATCCCAATGGCCAAATTGGTATTGCGTAAGTATTTTCCCCCTCCGAATGATTCTTTTTGCAATAACTAATTCCTCATCTCCTCGGAATAGCATTGAAGCGACTACGCCCCAAGATGCTGGCATCTACAAGTGTGTGATCAGCAATAAGGAGGGAGAAATCAAGGGAGTTGCCAAAATCCAAATTGTCCCCAAGGAAACCAAGCCGGAATTTGTGGCCGAATTGCAAGATGCTCGCAGCATTGAAGGGTTCCCCGTTAAAATGGATGTGAAGATTGTGGCAAATCCCCAACCCGAAGTCAAATGGTTCCACAATGGCACGGAGTTGTTGCCCCAAGACAACAAACACCATGCCCTTGTCGAGAATCCAGATCACACATACAGCATGATTATTGAGAAACCGTCCGTAGCCGATTCCGGTTTGTACGAAGTCATTGCCACCAATGTCAAGGGCAGTGCTGCTTCCAAGGCCAAACTTTATGTGGCCCCTGTCACAGATGAAAATGCCGCCGAAGAGCCTCCCAGCTTTGTGTCCTCTCTGCGTGATGCCAATGCCGACGAAGGCCAAGAATTATCTTTGTCTGCACCATTTTTGGGTAATCCAATGCCCGAGACCATCTGGAGCAAGGATGGCGTTCCCCTACAACCTAGTGAACGTATTCTCATGACGTGTGATGGCAAACATGTTGGTCTGATCATCAAGCCGGCCGAAACTGCCGACTCTGGCGTGTACAGCTGTTTGTTGGCCAATCCTTTGGGTGAGGACACTTCCCAATGTAATGCCAATGTCCGCAAGGTATACAAGAAGCCCGTATTCACACAAAAGATTACCGATCAACAGCAAGTATACGGCGGCGATGCCAAGATATCTGTGAGCGTCTCGGGTGTTCCATATCCCGAACTGGCCTGGTACTTCAATGACAAGCCCATCGAGGACGGTGACAAGTACTACATTAAGCACGATGGTGACCATCACACGTTGACTGTTAGGGACTGTGGTGACGGCGATAAGGGCAACTACAAGTGCATTGCCACCAACCGGGAAGGTAAGGATATTACCCAAGGACGTCTGGACATTGTTAATGAAATGTAAGTGTGGTTTATTGTGATTTTTCCACTTGAAGTTTGTGTAACAATCTCTATTCCATGTGCAGCAAGAAACATGCTCGCTCTGAACCTCCGGTATTCCTTAAGAAAATTGGTGATTGTGACATTTATCCCGGCATGGATGCCAAATTCACAGCCATGGCCACCGGCTATCCTAAACCAGAAGTTGAATGGTTCAAGAATGGCCAGAAACTCTTCCCCACCGACAGAATTCACATCGAGACTGAGGGCAATGGTTTGATGCGTCTGTGCATCAAGAATGCCGAAGAATCCGATGTGGGCCGTTACAGTTGCCGTGTCTTCAATCCCCATGGTGACGAGCAGTGTGAAGCCGAATTATTGTTCGACAGTAAGATTTTGCATGCGCAGTTCTCAACAGGGTGCAAGATTAAAAGCCTTTCTTAATTTTAGCTATCGACAGTCCCACCCAAGCTGCCATTGCCGATCAGTATCGTGATTACAAGAAGTACAAACATACCGGTGCTCCCAATCCTCTGCCCGATGCTCCCATCATCTTGAAGATGACCGATCGTTATTTGCAATTGGCCTGGAGACCCTCGGTTCCTGCCATGCCCCGTTATCCCGTAACCTATCAAGTGGAAATGATGGATTTGCCGGAAGGTGATTGGCGCACGGTGCGCACTGGCATTCGTAGTTGTGCCTGCAACATCAAGGATTTGGAACCCTTCCGTGATTACAGGTTTAGAGTGAGAGTTGAGAATAAGTTTGGCGTCAGTGATCCCAGTCCCTATGCCCAAACCTACAGGTAAGCTGAAGTTTAGAAGCTGTCGTATGTTATTAATGTAATTTTAATCTAATTGACAGATCGAAATTGGTGCCCGATCCACCAAAGACCTACACCTATTTGGCTCCTGGCGTTGATTTCAGACCGGAGACTTCACCTTACTTCCCCAAGGACTTCGATATTGAATGTCCTCCTCATGATGGTATGGCTCAAGCTCCTCAGTAAGTGTTTCCCCCGCCCCACTCCCTACAGTTGTTCAGTACTCACAAGTTTCGTGTAGGTTCCTGCGTCGTGAAAACGATGTTACGTTTGGCGTTAAGGGTCATAATACCGAATTGATGTGGTTCGTCTATGGATATCCCAAGCCCAAAATGACATACTACTTCGATGACATGCTGATTGAACCTGGCGGCCGATTTGACTACAGTTACACCCGTAACGGTCAAGCCACCTTGTTTGTCAATAAGTGAGTTACCTTGACTGTTGGCACTGTTTGACTGTTTTGTTTGACTAATTTTCCCCGTTTCCATCGCCAGAATGTTGGAGCGTGATGTCGGCTGGTATGAAGCCGTGGCCAGCAATGAACATGGCGAGGCTCGCCAACGTGTCCGTTTGGAAATTGCCGAATATCCACGTTTCACCAAACGTCCCGAGGAAACCTTCATCATGTCCCGCAAAAATGGCCGCATTGAGGCTCATGTCGTGGGAGTGCCGCATCCCGAAATCCGCTGGTACAAGGACTGGCAGCCGTTGGCCGAGACCACCCGCATAAAAATGCGCCATCTTGAACCCAATATCTATATATTGTCTTTGAGCGATGTCATAATTAAGGACGCCGGTCTTTATTCCATTAGTGCTCGCAATGTGGCCGGTTCCGTCAGTAGCTCCGTCATGGTTCACATTGAAGACAACGAAGATCAGTACATCTTCAATACGTATGGTCGACATCCCTATGTACGTCCGAAGAACTTCCGATTCGAAGATAAATACGATATTGGTGATGAGCTGGGTCGCGGTACCCAGGGCATTACCTATCACGCTGTGGAGCGATCCAGCGGTGATAACTACGCCGCCAAGATCATGTATGGCAAATCCGAGTTGAGGCCATTCATGTTGAATGAACTGGAAATGATGAATATGTTGAACCATAAGAACTTGATCCGTTTGCACGATGCCTACGACACGGAACGTAATGTGACTTTGATTATGGAACTGGCCGCCGGTGGTGAATTGGTCAGAGACAATCTCCTGCGTAGGGATTACTTCAGGGAACGCGACATTGCCAACTATATGAGGCAGGTGTTGTGGGGCCTGGAGCATATGCATGAATCCGGCATGGGTCACATGGGTTTGACGGTGAGTTTGGCTAGGCAATATAACCGTTGCAAAAGATGACTTCATATTCCCCTTTACTCTTTACAGATCAAGGATCTTTTGATTTCCGTGGTGGGCGGTGACTACTTGAAAATCTCCGATTTTGGTTTGGCTCGCCGCATCCATACGCATGCCTTGACTACTTTGGACTATGGCATGCCCGAGTATGTGTCGCCCGAAGTCGTCAACAAGGAGGGCGTTAGCTATGCCCACGATATGTGGACTGTGGGTGTCATCACCTATGTCTTACTTTCCGGTTATAATCCATTCCGTGGCGCCAACGATCGTGAGACTTTGATGAGAATTAAGGAGGGCCACTGGGACTTTAGCGACTCGATTTGGACTCACATCTCCGACGACGGTCGTGACTTCATTAAGCGTTTGCTGGTCTACAGCCCCGAGGAGCGTATGGATGTGAAGACCGCTTTGAGGCATCCGTGGTTCTTCATGTTGGACCGCAAGGTGTCCGACGACGAGTATCGCATCAACACTGATCGTTTGAGGAACTATTACAATGACTTTAGGGATTGGTATGGCAATGCTTCGTGCAAGCACTACTTCCGGCGCAGACGTTTGAGTGGCTGCTGGACGCATCCCTCGAAAATGGTATATCCACCCGGATTGATGTACACCCCAGAGCCGACACCGGAGCGCACACCGGAGCCGAGAATTCGCAGCAAGCGTGTTGAGACATATTCGAAATACTTGCATCCTGATTATGAACTGGGTATTATACAAACAGAGAGCCAGTAAGTATTTAGATCAAAGTGCTGGTATTTGAACGCTTAAGGCACGCTTAGGAGAAAGGCTGAAGTTTTGTACCCGACATTTGCAGAATCGTAACATCGCTTGCTTATTCTTTTCACTGCCAACTTTATGTCTCATCCTCATGTTCTTTTTACCTTTTTCTAGCTACCAAAACGGCCCAGATACCTATCTGCTGCAGTTGCGCGATGTCAGCTTCCCCGTCCGTTTGCGTGAGTACATGAAAGTGGCCCACCGCAGATCACCTTCGTTTGCCGCTAACGAAAGCTTGGACTGGTCGTTGCCGATCATTCGTGAACGTCGCCGTTTTACCGACATCATGGATGAGGAAATCGACGATGAGCGCACACGCAGCCGCATCAGCATGTACTCGGCTAATGAATCGTACAGCATTCGCAGATTGCGCACTGAGCTGGGTCCGCGCTTGGATGAATACACCGAGGCCGAGGCCATGATTGAGAGCCGACGTGAAGGCTATCCACCGTTCTTCAGGGAGAAGCCTCAGGCTTTGGCCATTACCGAAGGTCAGCCCGCTCATGTGCACTGCTTTGCTGTGGGCGATCCCAAACCCAATGTGCAGTGGTTTAAGAACGACATGGTCCTGAGCGAGAGCAGTCGCATCAAGTTCCACACCGATGAGGATGGTCGCTCGATTTTACGCTTCGAGCCGGCCATGCAATTCGATGTCGGCGTCTATAAGGCGGTAGCTCGCAAGAAGGTTGGTCAGACTGTAGCTAGATGTCGTGTTGTGATCGCCACGTTGCCCGATGCTCCAGATTCGCCTGAAATTTCTGCGGCAAGCGCCACTGAGATTCTGTTGCGTTGGAAACAACCACGTGATGATGGCCACACTTCTGTTCTATGCTATAGTTTGCAATACAAACGAGCTGACGCCGACGCTTGGACAACAATTGCCGACAACATCGATCACGAATTCTATTTGGTGCACGATCTCCACCCCAACACGCAGTACCAGTTCCGATTGGCTTCCCGAAACCGTATTGGCTGGAGTGACATGGGCATTCCCATCAGTGCCGCCAGTTCGGGACATGACTCTCCCAAGATTCACATCACCAAGGCCATGAAGCACTTGCAACAAATGACCGAAAACGGTCATGAGATTATGCCCGAAGAGGAACGTGTCCACACCGACTATCATTGTGAACGCGAACCGCCCAACTGGGTCACCGATCATTCGGTCAACGAGAAATACAGTTTCATTTCCGAAATTGCCCGCGGCGAATTCAGCACAATTGTCAAGGGCATACAAAAGTCCAGCGACGCTGTGGTCGTTGCCAAGATCTTCGATGTCACCGAGCAGAACGAGGAGGATGTCGTAGCCGAATTTGAAAATTTCAAGACTCTCCGACACGAACGTATCCCCGCCCTCTTTGCGGCCTACAAGCCCTTGAATGTGCCCATTGCCATCTTCATCATGGAAAAGTTACAGGGTGCCGATGTTCTCACCTATTTCAGCAGTCGCCACCAATACACTGAACAAATGGTAGCCACCGTTGTTGTCCAGCTGTTGGATGCTTTGCAATATTTGCACTGGCGCGGCTATTGCCACTTGAACATCCAGCCCGACAATGTTGTCATGTCCTCCGTGCGCTCCATGCAAGTCAAATTGATCGATTTCGGTTGCACCAAAAAGGTGAACAAACTGGGCGTTCAAGTACAACCCTGCGGCAGTTTGGACTTCCGAGCCCCCGAAATGGTAATGGAGGAACCGGTCTTCCCACAAACCGATGTCTGGTCCGTGGGTGTGCTGACTTATTTGTTGCTGTCGGGCACCAGTCCCTTCCGAGGTGTCGATGAACATGAGACTAAACAGAACATAGCCTATGTCCGATATAGATTTGAGAATCTGTTCGGCGAAGTGACACCCGAAGCAACAAGATTCATAATGTTCTTGTTCAAGCGTCATCCACAGTAAGTTGATGGTATAGTCTAGGATATATAGAGATTTTGTTAATTGTGTGTGTGTGTGTGTATCATTCCAGCAAACGTCCCTACACCGAAGACTGTCAAGAACACAGATGGCTGATGGCCTCCGATTATATGGTTAAGAAACGTGAAAGAGCCCATTTCTTAGGAAATCGTCTCAAGGTATGCACGGCGAATATTTTGTTGGACTATTCTTTTCCACTTCGTAACTTCTATTGGTTTTTCTTTTATTCGCAGGAATTCTCCGATGAATATCATTCAGAAAAATCATCTCATGCTGCTCCGAAAATCTCATACGAGGGCGGTCCCACACCATCTCAACTTCTACGATCGAATAGCATACAGGAAGAACTCTTCACCACATTTTAAATGATAATCAAACTGCATTATTTTTAAAATAATTATTATCTATTAATTTCTTTGAGAAGAAAGCATCACTCTCGCTTCAACGAACACCTCTCAACCAATTTCATCTCAGCAGAAAAAAAACCAACTGACAAAAATACAATGAAACATTTCAAACGAATACGCCCCCCGCCCCGCCCACATTTAACGAAACGACGACATTTTTCAAAATGGAAAATTTGTATAGAGAATTTATTTAAAACAAAGCAAGCAATGGAAGAAAGACGAAGAACAATTTGTTGAAAAAATATTGGTATGCAAATTTATGAGGAGGAAGAAAAATATATTTATAGAAAATTCAAATTAAATAATTTAAAAACAAAAAAAAAAACAAATTAAGTTGTATATTTATTTTATTTTATTTAATAAATATTTATTTAAAAACAGAAATAACGGTTTGTGTTGATTATTTCATTAAGTTTTGAGATGGTGCTTAGGGGGGTATGGAATGCAAATTTATGAAACCCATCGAGGGGCCACACAAAACAGGTATTACTTTTCAAAACGTGTGTGCTCAGGAATTCAAGTGGGTTAATAATAGTCCTAAAGAATAGCTTTCATTTGATACCACACTCGCTTCGATAGCTTAGTCTGTTGCTGAAAAATTGGACAAATAGTTTGAAGGAACTTTCGAATCTCTAATTTTGAGAAATCCCATTGTTTGAACCGAATTTCTCCCAAACTATTTGTTCAATAAAAAAACTGAAGACATATGCTTATTCGGATTAAGGTGCACTACTCATGTGCTAAATTTAAGCAAAATCTATTTTTTCAAAAAAATCTAAAATTTTGATGGGTTAACCCCTTTGTTTTTTTTTTGGTCAAAATATTTTTTTTCTAATTTCCAAATCTTTTGCACTTGTATGTATTCTGCCTTCAAAATAATGTAAATATAATGACATATAGTTTCTATAACATTAGCCGTTACGGAGTAATGGGCAAATTATACATTTTGAGAGTACCCCATTCGATACACAATAAATCTTGTAAATACTATCGTAGCATACAACTGTCAGTGGGTTAATAATACTCCTAAATACTAGCTTTAATTTGGTACCACACTCGTTTCGATACCCTAGTCCGGTGCAGAAAAATTGGGCAAATAGTTTGAAGGAACTTTCGAATCTCTAATTTTGAGAAATCCCATTGTTTGAACCGAATTTCTCCCAAACTATTTGTTCAATCAAAAAACTGAAGACATATTCTTATTCAGATTAAGGTGCGCTACTCATGTGCTAAATTTAAGCAAAATCTATTTTTTCAAAAAAATCTAAAATTTTGATGGGTTAACCCCTTTGTTTTTTTTTTGGTCAAAATATTTTTTTTTTATTTTCCAAATCTTTTGCACTTGTATGTATTCTGCCTTCAAAATGATGTGAATATAACGTCATATAATTTCCAGAACATTAGCCGTTACGGAGTAATGGGCAAATTATACATTTTGAGAGTGCCCCATTCGATACACAATAAATCTTGTAAATAATATCGTAGCATACAACTGTCAGTGGGTTAATAATAGTCCTAAGGAATTGCTTTCATTTGATACCACACTCGTTTCGATACCCTAGTCCGGCGCAGAAAAATTGGACAAATAGTTTCAAGGTTAATGGTCCACAAATACATTTTGAGAGTGCCCCATTCGATACACAATAATTCCTGTGAAAATGATTGTAGCGTACAACTGTCAGTGGGTTAATAATAGTCCTAAAGACTAGCTTTAATTTGGTACCACACTCGTTTCGATACCCTAGTCCGGTGCAGAAAAATTGGACAAATAGTTTCAAAGTTAATGGTCCACAAATACATTTTGAGAGTGCCCCATTCGATACACAATAATTCCTGTGAAAATGATTGTAGCATGCAACTGTCAGTGGGTTAATAATAGTCATAAATACTAGCTTTAATTTGATACCACACTCGCTACGATAGCTTAGTCTGTTGCTGAAAAATTGGACAAATAGTTTGAAGGAACTTTCGAATCTCTAATTTTGAGAAATCCCATTGTTTGAACCGAATTTCTCCTAAACCATTTGTTCAAACTAAAAAATGAAAACAGTGCCTAATTCAGATTAAGGTTCGCTATGCTTGAGCAAAATTTAAGCAAAATCTATTTTTTCAAAAAATCTAAAATTTTGATGGGTTAACCCCTTTGTTTTTTTTTTTGGTGAAAATATTTTTTTTCTAATTTCTAAATCTTTTGCACTTGTATGTATTCTGCCATCAAAATAATGTAAATATAATGACATATAGTTTCTATCACATCAGCCGTTACGGAGTAATGGGCAAATTATACATTTTGAGAGTGCCCCCTTCGATACACAATAAATCCTGTGAAAAGAAAAGAAAACCCATTTTTGAACCCACTTTCACCGAAACTATTTGTTCAATCTGAAAAATGAAAACATATTATTCCACCAAAATCCATTTTTTTTTTCAAATTTGGTCAATTTTTTTTTGCTCTTGACTGTATTCTGTTTTTGAAATGATGAAATTATAACCACATACAGTTTATATGACATTAGCCATTACAGATTAATGGTAAAAAAAATACATCTTTGTCGTAGTAAACGCTCGATATTGCCCCACTGTACAACAGCATAACAATGTAATGGGCTTGCACAGCGGAAACGGAACTGAATTCCCTTACATGGCCAACATTTGCAACAGCTGATTGTGTGTTGTCGTAGGCCGTTAATATTGTAATACACAACACTCTCTCTCTGTCTCTAACACTCACTCTTCCATGGGTGTGTGTTTGTGTGTGCATTGCATGAGGGTGTTTCTATTCAATGCTGTTTCTCTCCCTCTCTAAAATGAAAAAATAACAAGAGCATGTGAAAAGGGTTTCAATTCTCGATGTGTTTCGGTAGACTTTTAGCATCACGGTTATCTTGCGTTTGTTAAAACACATACCAAGCTCAGAGCTCAGAGACACATACAGACAGCAACAGCAAACGACAACGACGACAGACAGAGAGTAGAACGGAACGCAAGTCATAAATACGAGTACACATATTTTTTTTTTAGATGGAAATTTTTAACTACAACCGCCAGCAGCAACTCATCACAAAACAAACAACACAAAAATAAAATCCCCGTGTCAATTCTTGTTCTTTTTTTTTAAACGCCACTTTGCATATTTAAGAAAACAGCGTTATTAGTGTAATACGTCGACAGTGAGAGAGAGAGAAAAACCAAAAGTTACATTTTCCGCAAAAGAAAAAAGACTAAAATCGAATTGTGTCAAAAAAAAACGAAAGCAAAAGTTACTTAAACCACACAGCACAACACACACAAAAACCCGTCAATATGATGACATTTCACTCAGGGATGATGATGACTCGAAGGAGGCTACAAGTGTTAACAATTGTGGTGGCCGCTATCGTGGCAGCTGGCTGTCCACAGCTCACATATGGCATCTTGGATGAGGACGAATACAATTCCATCTATCAGGTACAGATGCGGGAGCAGCTCAACAATGAAGTGGGACGATTTCCATTCTTAATGCCAAATGTTCGACCGAAAACGGTAAGTACCAATCCAGGCCCCACAATACCCCATCTACCCCCCCCCCCCACCAAACCATTAAACAAAAAAAAAGAAAACCTATGCCAACCCACACAAATCCGCACAACAATGTGGGAGGCAATACAAATACGAATATGACACAAAGTAATACACAATGTTTGAGTTCTAAGAGAAATGAGCAAGAAAACAAATCCCATTAGTTTGTACACTCCGGTCTGTGTGAACAATTTAACAGGTGGCAGTTTTTCATCTTTTGACGCGACATGAACCAGAACAACAAACCTACGTACGTTCCTACGTACGTACGTACATGCAGTACCCATTTCGGCCACAACTTCAACTCAGATACAATTGTTATGCCCACAGCAGAAAAAAGAAGAAATCATTGTGACACCTACACAAACTCACCCACCACCACCATCAGCACCGCCAAATCTCATTCATGAGCTGCCATCCTCCTCCTTCGTCCCACTGAAGGCACCGACACCCACAGATCCACTTATACTTGTTTTTTCTGTCGTTGCTTTCTGTCTGTATTCCGTGTGGTTAGTGGTTTTATTTTTTTGGCCAAAAATTCCTTGTCGTTGTCTAGAATTTGAATTTTGTATTTGAAATTCTACTTAAATGCCAGGCCGTGTTCGCAACCCTGACTGAGTTTTATTTCCACACACACACACTCACTCATACAGTTTAAAGAGATCGTTGCTATGATTTGGTTTTAAAAATAAGTTCTGTTTGTACACCGCGAAAAAAACTCGGAGCGATCCTCACGTTTGAGTAAAATCTGTACTTCAATTTATTTCAGTTTTTTTTTTATTATATTTAAAGTTAATTTTTTTATAAAAACAAAAAAAAACATATTACATAATACATTACATAATCAATTATTAAGAGTAAACAATATTTATTTATTATTTTATTAAGAGTAAACAATATTAAATTTGGAAAAGGTCGGATGTTTCTAACATTTTACAAAAATCCATACTTTATTTTAGTTCAAAAACTATAATTTTTTCTTAAAAAAATGATTTTAAAAATTAAATCGAATTCTAGTTCAAAAACTATAATTTTTTCTTAAAAAAAATGATTTTAAAAATTAAACCGAATTCTACGTCATTTATGTAGAATTTAAGTAGAATTAATTTTCAAAGCAAACACAAACCCCTTTTTTTAAACATTTCCATTTTGGCAAAGACATGGAAATAATCAATGATCTCAAACTCGACTAACCCCATAAACAAAACTGTATTCCGGAAAACAATTAAACCGGTACTAAGACATAGGTAATTTTAAATGGCTGAATATGACTCCGGAATCGACTTTAGTTGTGACAAAATTTCGAAAATTGTATTGTATTTCCATCCACTTTTTCTATACTCAATATAACACTGAGGTGCGTTTGTATCTTAAAGATATTTTAAAATTTTAAAAAAAACATTAACAGATTTACTTTGTTTTTAATATAATTGTATTTATTTTATGTGAAATGTAAGTAGAGTAAAATTCGGAATCAGAGTCTAGGAAATTTGTCGACTTCGGGCAAATTTGCCAGACTCCGACTCCACAGCCCTGCTTTAAACTATAGCATTTAAAATTAAAACAATAGGACTTTTTCACCACAGAAATCTTCATTTAAGTTCAATTTTTTTTTCAAAACCCAACCAATTAAGCTGAACGTTTTTACAAATTTATTATAAATATTTTTTAAGAAAAATCGATATATAATTTGTACAAATATTTACTTAATTTTCTTTAAAAACCAGTGTTAGTAAATTTTTGCAGCTGTTTTTTTTATGTACACGGAGAATTCCCAACATTTTAGTAAAATGTAAATTTACTTTATTTATGTTCAAATTTGTTTTTATTTTAAAAAAAAAACAACAATTGAAGAAAAGTAAATTGTCACAACTTTAGTTGTCTTAGAATTCTGGACAAACACAAACAGAAAAAAATAAAATAAAATTAATTAATAAAATGTATACTTCATTGCAGTTGAGGAATTCTACGTTTATTGTTTTATTCAAAAAATATGATTGTACATTCGACCGCAGGACTTTTCCCCAACTATATACACACACCGAGAATTCCCATTTTTTGAATTCAAAACCACAACAAAAAATATTTAAATTACCAAAAAAAAAATTTACATTTTTCAGTTGTCCTACAATAATAACTTCCCTAAATTTTAAATAAATTTTTGTAACGCCTACAATTTATTTAGTTCCAAAAAAAAATATATAAATGTTGAAAATTATTAAAAAAAAAAATTTAAATTGTTGTTAACTTTTGGTTTAATAAAATTTTACTAAGACCTACAATTCATTTAATTTAAAAAAAACAATTGTTTGAATGTTGAAAGTTATCAGCAAATAATTTACATTTTTCTTAACATTCGTTCCCTAAATTTTAGTAAAGCCTACAATTCTTTTAGTTTCCAAAAAAAAATTGTAAACTGTTCTTAACTTTGTTCAGAACTTTCAAAAATTTTAATAAAATTTTACTAAGACCTACAATTCATTTAATTTAAAAAAAAAACAATTATTTGGATGTTGAAAATTATCAGCAAAAAAATTACATTTTTCTTAACATTCGTTCCCTAAATTTTAAATAAATTTTAGTAAAGACTAGAATTCTTTTAGTTTCAAAAAAAAAATTGTAAATTGTTCTTAACTTTGTTCAGAACTTTCAAAAATTTTAATAAAATTTTACTAAGATTCATTTAATTTAAAAAAAAAACTATATAAATGTTAAAAATTATCGAAAAAAAAAAATACTAAAACCTACAATTCATTTAATTTAACAAAGAAAAACAATTACTTAAATTTTGGAAAATATTAAAAAATAAACTTGTAAATTTTGCTTAAATTTAATTGATGTACAACCAGAATTTCCCTAAATTTTAGTAAAACCTTCAATTCGTTTAATTTCAAACGAAAACAATATTTAAATATTGAAAATTATCAAAAAAAAAGTACATTTTTCAATTGTCGTACCATCACAACTTCCCCGCAATTTTAATTACATTTTAGAAAAACCGGAAAATCTTTTACTTAAAAAAAACAATAGTTTAAATGTTGATAATTATAAAAAAAAAATTGTAAATTTTTCTCATAATCATAACTTCCTTAAATTTTCATTAAATTTTAGTAAAAGCATTTAATTAAAAAAAAACAATTACTGAAATGTTGAATTTTGTCAAAAAAAAAATTGTAAATTGTTCTTAACTAAGAGCTTCCCTAGATTTAATCAAATCAATTTTAATCAAATCGACAATTTATTTAATTAAAAAAAAAACAATATTTAAATATTAAAAATTATTTAAAAAAAAAAAACTAAATGTTGGAAATATTACAAAAAAAAACTTTAGTTGTTGTACATACAATCAGAACTTCCCAAAATTGTATCTAAATTTTAGTAAAACCGACAGATCGACAGATTTTAGTAGGGACAGATCGATTAAATATTATTTATTTATTTATTACTTACAATACAAAGTAAATTTATATTCTAATTTTGGATCTAATTATCAACAATTATGCGTTTTATGTTTCTACACTTTAAGCTAATCTTAACATATTTTCAAAGTTCATTTTATTTTTCAGAGTGTATGAGCAGCTACGTGTTTGTGTCGTTCGACATATGTTTCCACTTACGTTGAAGGTCGGCAGGGGGTAGGGAATTTCCGAGTTCTTATCGTGAATAGGCTGTTGTTGAATTGAATAGGTCGCAGATAGTGTTAAATTGTAATAAGTGTTACCTGAAGGTTTCATTGTTTTGCCAGGAACTCAATTAACCAAAACAGACTTTTGACACCAATTTGAGGAGTGGGCTCGCTATAAGCAATGTGGTTATTTTATTGTTCTGGGCTACAACCTACTGTTCGGTAATCGAAAGATAAGGAAATTTGTATGGAATGCCTTTTTCAGGAGATTTCGTTTATGAAAATGAAATGTGTAAACAAATTAGCTGAGGTTTAGATTATGTATGCCGTAGTTAATCTTCTTTTCGCAAAAAAATTTAGAATCATTTCTTAAATATCCACCACTTGTATTAAGAACTCCAATATCCCGTAACTCATTCACAATATATTTCCTTGTATTTTACAGCCTGAATTGTATCTTTGTACTCCGATAAAGGTGGACTTTTCGAAGAGCTATTACATCGGTGAGTTTTGGCAATCGTGAAACCAGTCAAATATTTACGTTGTTTTTTTATTAATCTTACAGTGGGATATGAACCGAATGCCACCATGAATACGGCGCATCATATGCTGGTGTATGGATGCGGAGAGCCGGGCTCAAGTAAAACCGTGTGGTGAGTTGATTTCTCTATCTTCGAAGATTCAAAACGATTGCGATTCTAAGCTATGTTCAGTTCTGAATACATCTGACAGTCGTGTGTGCTGTCAAAAGCCGAATACCGTCGAATTCGGATAAGCGCACGCCTTTTAATTAAAAAAATCGCTTAATGGAAAAGCAATATTGATTTGTTCTGGCTGATTTTCCATTGTCTGTACTTCGCAACGTAACGAGAATCCGCTTTACTAAAAAATCGTTGATGTGAAACATATAATTAATGCAAAGAGACAAACGTATATGATACGAACTCCGCTTAAGAGAAATATGATGAATGTAATGGCGACAAAAAATAATGTTGTGCTCCTTTCATGTAACTGATTAAAGTCCATAGACAATAATACGGAAGACTTGACAGACCAAGAGATAATAGAGGTGGTGACTTATGTATGACTTATGCTGTAGTAGGTTCAATAGAATTTATTATGAGACGATCATAAGAATTTCTATGAAACCCACTGCGAAGTAGAATTTAGAATAAATTTCCGTTATGGAAACATTTACTTGGAGACAATTCTGAAGTCTTGGTCATAACAAATGATCTCAAAAAAAAGATGAGTCAATCACATTTACGACAACTTAAACAAATGAAAATAGGCGACAATTGTCATCCAGGCTCAGAAAAATTTAATTTTAATTTTACATACATGTGTTTTAATCGTTGTGCCACAAGTTTCTATCTGCGGTTTATAGAAAAATTTCAATTATCCGAAGCCGTTTTTTATTGAAAATCCCGCATAAGTGAAACAAATTTCTTGATTTTTTTTCATTTTCTCTTAACCGAATTCGACTGTATGAAATTCTGCTCCTTATTTATATATTTGGTAATTGAATGTAAACCAACTTTTCAAAATGTATTCTCTCTAAAGATGAGTTTTTGAAAACCGGGAAATTGGAAAAGTTATATGAGATTTTTTTTAAATACTTTTTTTTATTATTAAAATTACCAATTATCAAAATATTTATTTTAACTATTTTACTCTAAATTCTCGTATTTATTATTGTTAATCTTTCAGGAATTGCGGTGAAATGGCACAAAAGTCCAACGAGGACACAGCCAGTCCCTGCGGTGTCCAATCACATTCTCAGGTAAAATATCAACAATTCAAATTCTAAAGAGAAACATAAAAATAAAATAATTACATATTTTTTCTTTCAGATTTTATATGCCTGGGCCAGAGATGCGCCCAAGTTGGAACTGCCCGAGGGCGTGGGCTTCAAGGTGGGCTATGATTCGCCCATTAAATATATTGTATTGCAGGTGCACTATGCCAGCATAGCAAAGTTCAAGGGTAAGTGTTTGGTGAAATACGCTTACAACGAAGCAAATACTAAATAATTGTGTACAATTTATCCCACAGATGGCAGTACGGATGATTCGGGCGTATTCATAAGATATACGGAGAAACCGTAAGTTTAAGACTAGACACATACAGTCCGATTATGAAAATTCTGTTTCCGAGAATAACATCACCTTTTTGTAAACATATCGGGAGAATAATGACAGACATTTTCGATTATACGGAGTCAGCTTTTAATGTTCGACTCCCGGTCTGTTTCAGAAGCTCACGGGAATTTTCTCCCCGTGAGCTTTCATAATCAGGCTGATACACAACAATTGAAGAGAGCACAAAGTCCAGTGGTTCGTACCTGACAATGTGGTTAATAAAATATACGTGGTGATCTGTTCAATATTCCCGTGAAAAGAGTCATAGAAAAACAGCACAGCTTCAGCTGCTTTCGCAAGTATCCATGTTTCGGCGCCATAAAGAAGCACAGATAGAATAAATGTGTTGTACAATGTGATTTCTTAAATTGTTTATTTAGCCCGAAATACCACCTATTTGTCAGTACGATCCTTCGCTTTATTTCGATGCTGTCATCATTCTTTCTATCAATGGCGGATCCATGGTATAAAAATTCCTCCACTACCTCGACGTTGCAACTATCTCCGGTTGAATCTTCGGCCGCTAGTAGTCTGGAGAAATCTTGTTTCCAGACTCTTAGATTTCCATTGTCATCTCTACACGTAGTAATGCCAGTACTGAAATCTTTTGTTTGATGTTTCACTCGCTGATTTTCTGGCCTTGTTTCTACTTTTATAGACCTCCGGATATCATTAATTCTTTTAAAGAAATTCAATGGTATGTTCGTAAAAATCTATTGGAAAAATTCGCATCTGAGTTAGGATGTCGGTCAGCTAGAAAAACTCTTAGGAAAAAGCTGTAGCTGCCCTCTGTTGGAAACATCCGCATGAAACTTAGATCGTTTGCTTTGTTTTTGACCAAATTCCACATATCAAGCACAAATAGAGATCATGCTTGCAGATGACATAGACATAGTGAAGAGAATAAGTAAGAGGTGTGTGATTCGGATTCCCGATTCCTTCGGACACTGGTGAAATAAACGACAGCATCCATGTGGCAGATTTAAGGCAGAAGATGGGCTAGTCCAGCCTTCAACAATAATCGAGACGTCAGCCTATAAAATGAAAAATACTTTTAGCAAACAGGTGATATTTTGAGCTACATAAAAAGAACTGAAACATAAATCCATCTTCATCGAAGCCAAGACCTTTTAACACACAAACGCCATTATTCTCTCTTATCTGCTTTGTCAAGCTGTCAAATGGGGCCATGCGTATTACTGACATTTAAAGTGTGAAGCGTCAGAAAACGACTTGGGACGTCTGCACTTTGTATGGTATTTGCATCGACGAATAGTAATAAAGCTCTACTGTTTATTTATGGCAGTGAACTTCGTAATCCATTGAATTGAATAAAAACATTTCTGAACCACTGGGCTTTGCCAAGAAATTAGTATTCTAAGTCATTCTAAATTTTGTCATACAAATCTGTCTAACTCATATAATAACAAACTCTCTCTTTACTCCCTCTTTAGCATGGACAAATTAGCGGGCGTCCTATTGATGGGCACCGCCGGCATGATACCGCCCATGACTGTGGAACACATGGAGACCGCCTGTGAGATCAACGAAAACAAAACCATTCATCCGATTGCATATCGTACGCACACTCACAGTCTGGGCAAAGTGGTAAGCGGTTATCGGGTCCGTTCCAACGACCATGGCATGCATCAGTGGACGTTGCTGGGGAAACGTGATCCCTTGACACCGCAAATGTTTTATCCCGTCGAGAATAGTGAACCGATTGTAAAGGGTGATTTCATTGCCGCCCGATGTACGATGGAGAGTCATCGCAAACGGATAACAGAGATTGGGTAAGTGAAGCGAAGTACTAAAACGAATGTGTTTGAACAAACGAAAATGCCGATAGACGAAATTGAAATTATTTTTTTTTTAATAGTTTATTAAAGAAAAATTGGGTAATTGTTGGACTATAATAACACTAGTTAACCAATATTTCTTTAGAATATACATATGTACAACGTCTCCTGCTCGGGCTCTCGAGCCAAAATATATTTTTTTTTCTAATGTCCAAATCTTTTGCACTTGTATGTATTCTGTCTTCAAAATGATGTGAATATAACGTCATATAATTTCCAGAACATTAGCCGTTACGGAGTAATGGGCAAATTATACATTTTGAGAGTGCCCCATTCGATACGTAATAAATCCTTTGAAGATGATTGTAACGTATAGATCTCAGCGGATGAATAATAGTCCTAAAGTCTAGCTTTAATTTGATACCACACTCGTTTCGATACCCTAGTCCGGTGCTGAAAAGTTGGACAAATAGTTTGAAGGAACTTTCGAATCTCTAATTTTGAGAAATCCCATTGTTTGAACCCAATTTCCCCCAAACTATTTGTTCAATCAAAAAACTGAAGACATATTCTTATTCAGATTAAGGTCCTCTATAAAAGAGTACAATTTAAGCAAAATCTATTTTTTCAAAAAAATCTAAAATTTTGATGGGTTAACCCCTTTGTTTTTTTTTGGCCAAAATATTTTTTTTCTAATTTCCAAATCTTTTGCACTTGTATTTATTCTGCCTTCAAAATAATGTAAATATAATGACATATAGTTTCTATCACATCAGCCGTTACGGAGTAATGGGCAAATTATAAATTTTGAGAGTGCCCCATTCGATCACCCCTATGATGAGAATGAGTTTCACTTTCACTCAATTTTTTTTTTTTAATTTAATAACGATTTTCGTACTCTGGGCATTTGAAAAGACATTCGTATTAAATGTTGAAACAAAAAAGTTTTCCACAAACTATCCTAAAAAAAAATGTCCTTTCCTTTTTCCAGGGCCACGAACGACGACGAAATGTGCAATTTCTATTTGATGTACTATGTGGAGAACGATGAACCCTTGAATATGAAATATTGCTTTAGCCAGGGACCGCCCAATTACTATTGGCGCAATCCCGATGTGGGCCTCAACAATATTCCACACAAGGAGGCGAGCACCTTGTAAAAGGACACAATTGGGACACAATTCCGATACAATGCGGCTGCTCACGGAGCAATCGACAGCGACAACAACAACAACAAAACAACCACAAATCAACCACAACAACAAGAAAACAAACAGCTTTATTTATATTATTATTAAAACAAACAAAAAAAAAAAAAAACATTACTACTAAATAGAAGAAGAAGACCCAAACTATTATAATTAAATATAAACTACAAATAGAACATATGGTAATTGTTAAAAACATCACAACTTAAATAGGGACAAAATGTGCAAATCATTTATGAAAACAAAAACTTATCAAAAAAACAACCCCCCAAAAAAAAAAAACCTTTATCAAAAAACAAACGGGCCACAGGACCATGACAACCAACTCTGACTGATCTCATTCAAAAGATGTTGAACATCCGACACCACCGCGTTGATGTTGCAGTGGAGAGTGGATAACGGTCAGCCCAAAAATGGGCTTGTCTCCTACCTCCATTGACGTTGATGATGACCATGACGTTGTGGAATCACGATCGCGTATATGACAAATGTCAACTACTTACATATATATATATATATATATATATATATATACGTATCTCGTAAATATTAGTAACTATTGTATATGTATGTATGTGTAACATAATAAAAAAATAATAATAAAACAAATGTATAGAATTAAAAACAAAAACAAAACACGAAAAACCAACACACAAAACAGAAACAAAATCATGAAATATATCGTAAATGTAAATCTATCTGTATCTACTAAATACAACTTACTTTAAGTGTTATTGTAACTGTAAACATGTAATAAAATACTGAATGTCATTAGAAAACGAAAAAAAAATGTTTCAAATACTACGGGAAACCAAAAACGAAAAAAAAACCCAACAAAATCGACAGCAAAAATAGAAAACAAGTCTTGGCAACAAACAAACATGACTGGTCATCGGACACCCTACCCCAATAATGTGGAGCACCATGGACACGGAATACACTGGGCAACAAATTTCAAACTCTTTTGGATGAGGCCATTTCAAGTTGGTAGATTCCCAGCAGAGAACCACGAGTATCAACAAATTCGGTTTGAAAACCAATAGAATAAAAAAAAATACAACAAATCATTGCAATCTCACAAATCTAGATAACAATTCTAGGCTAACTGAATTTGTTGGACCAACCCAATTTTGTTTAGGTCGACCGCATTTGAACTTGGTGGATTTTGGGGGGAAATCTGTAAGGGACATTTTGGATCAAAGCGAAATTTTGAAAAAATTTCACAGAGTACAGCGAATAAAAAAAACAAATCGGATGGCAAACAAATTTGTTTGTGAAAAAATAATTTTTGCTTACTTTCATTGTACTTACACAAACATAGATAAACAATCTTCAATTTGTTTGACCAGCCTTTTTTTTGTAGGCCGACCATTTTTTTTGGCCGACCGATTTTTTTATCCAACGTATTTTTCTAACCAGCCGAAATTTTTTTCTCAACCGAAGTGCAGGGATTTCATTTACGATGAAGATCTACCTTCAGCACAACCGAAGTTGTTGATGCACTGGCATTTTCAGTTGACGAACTGACGAAGTATTAACTCCTGTAACTAATAAATTGTTTACTCTGGACAACAAGATTTTTGTTTTTTGTAATGAATAATGATGTACTGTGTTCTCCTCAATACCAAATTGGACGAAGTTTTTTTTCTATGGCCAGAATTTTTTTTAAATGACAATTAGTAAGCCTTGTCTTGTCATAACTTGAAAAGGATTTTTCATTTTGAAAAAGTAAAGTTTTATAAAACTTGTTGTAAAACTGCGTTGCACAACCAAGTTGGTCGTTTTCCTCACACTCTAGAATTGTATAACCAATTTCTTATCCAATCTCATTTGTGAATATTTTTTGTAGCGTCAACATGAACTCATATATTATTGCCTTGATTCTAGGCAGGTTGTTAGCCGTGAAGAAAAAATGATTTCGCATTGCGAATATTCGATATTTTTTGAAATTTGTATTTATGGGGAGTCTACTGTAACTTGATTATGGAAACGCAATTTCAATGTATATTGATTGTTATGTCCATTTATCAAGCGATATACAAGTTTAATTATTGGAAATGATTGCATTTATGCGATAAGAAATAATACAATGATTTGATAACCGAATTAAAGTCAGTCGATTACCAGACAGTGCGACGCCGTCGTTGTCATCACTTTAAAATATTATACGATTTATCATTTTCTGTTCTAAGAAAGAAAAATAATAGCAAATGTCTCTTCAGGTACAAACTTCCGAGTTATGAGCTAAAAATATTATAATTTTCTTTTTTGAAACTTTAGCATGAAACTCTTTAAAGGAAATAGAAATGTTTTATTTTTTTTATAGAACTTTTATGTGATTTACAAAATTTTGATGTACAATTGATGTATGAATTTATCTAATTGATGTATGAATTCATCAAATTGATGTATGAATTCATTAAATTAATGTATGAATTCATTAAATTGATGTATGAATACATTAAATGGATGTATGAATTCATTATACTGATGTATGAATTCATTAAATGGATGTATAAATTCATCAAATTGATGTACGAATTCATTAAATTAATGTATGAATTCATTAAATTGATGTATGAATACATTAAATGGATGTATGAATTGATGTATGAATTCATTATACTGATGTAGGAATTTATAAAATGGATGTATGAATTCATTAAATTGATGTATGAATTCATTATATTGATGTATGAATTCAATAAATGGATGTATAAATTCATCAAACTGATGTATGAATTCATTAAATTAATTTATGAATTCATTAAATACATGTATGAATACATTAAATGGATGTATGAATTGATGTATGAATTCATTATACTGATGTATGAATTCATTAAATGGATGTATGAATTGATGTATGAGTTCATTATATTGATGTATGAATTCATTAAATGGATGTATGAGTTCATCAAATGTATGAATTCATTATATTGATGTATGAGTTCATAATATTGATGTATTAAGTCATCAAATTGATGTATGAATTCATTAAATTGATGTATGAATTAATCAAATTGATGTATGAATTCTTAAATGCATGAATTCATCAAATTGATGTCTAAATTCATCAAATTGATGATGATCCCTTTTTTAGTGTACAGGACCATTTTTCGTATTCTTAATGTTTTTATATTTTTTGTTTTTAGATTTTTTTTTAACACAAATTACATTTTTTTGTTATATTAAAAATTTTCGTATTTTTCGTATTTGAAAACATTTAATTTAATTTTTCGACTTTAGAATAATAATTCGACCTTAAAGTAATCCCTCAGTCCTTGCGTACAACCTTATAGAAATAATCAATGATATCGAACTCGACTAACAGAAATTAAGCTGTGTAAACAGAAACATGTTTTGTAGATCAAAATTTTCTATACTTTTGGCCGATGGAATTAAATTCTGGTCTACTGTGAGGTCTCGCCTGCAATTAGAGCGTGCTGGGGAATTTCACTTAAGTATTTCTCTCTTAAGCCCTACAAGGTTCAATAGGTGCAAGAAATGAAAACAACAAACCATAAAGCAACGTCGACATTTCATAAATTTCATTGAAGAACAACCGAAGGGTTGGCTGATCAATGAAAATGGGTTAACAAATAAAATGGCCACGTGGGTCGTTGGAAAGTCCACGCCAATATCTTGAGAAACCTTTAGATTCCTGTCGCGTTACTGTTTGTTGCTGCTTTCGGTCTGGTTTCATTGGGCCATTTTTCTTTGAAAATCAATAAAGAAAATGTCTGCTTAATGTGTATTTGAAGTTGAAGGACCCGGCATAATTTGGTCTCATTTAAATATCGTTATCGCAATTTGAACTTCTACGGGGCGATTTAATATTTTCAACTTTTTTTTTTTATTAGAAAAAGTCTTAAAACTTAATGTATGACTGATATGAAGGTTATCGATTTTATTTGGGTGTCAGTGAACCCTTTAATATTTCTGTGGTCTCACAATGGATTACAGAGTCTAGGTGGGTCTGCTTATTCAGTCTAAACTTTTAATACCGAAGAAATTAACTGTTTTAGTTGATCGATTTGTTTTTAAACTTTGTTTACGCTGAATGTGAATACTTTTAAACACTCACCTGTGTCAATCAGTTCTACCGAAGAATCCACACGATATCCGGGAAACAGCATTGCTTATTATGCAACATGATCTCGAACTGTTATGTGGTCTCGCCGGAATTTGTAATCAGTCATTCGAACGCCAGCACACCTCAGACCATTATCCGCTCGTGGGATTCGACAAATGTCGTCAAACAGGTCTAAACAAATCCTAAAGGATTAAAGAAGAAAATCACTCATGTATGGAAATCCCCGGATTTTTTTATCTACAATATTCACAATACTCACATGACAGATGACACACCCTGTATTTTGAAAAAGTTATCCTTATCGATCCTTGTGATCGATTTAAGATTTGGCTGCTCCACAAACCCAACAGAAATTTTAATTTTTATAAACATCGGTTGTTTGCCATTTTGGATATCCATGTAGGGTATCAAATGTATTCATAGGTCTCCGACATGCTTAGAACTAACTGGCGCATGTATTTATTATGTAAATCCGTCTTGTATGTATGCCGGTATGTACTGGAGAATGTCCGTTACATAGTGACAGGGAGTCATACTCGCAAGCTCTTGCCGCGTATTTCGCTACATAGTTGCAATGTAAACGCATCCACTATGTATACATACATGTACATATATACATATATACATACATCCGTACATATGTACATACACATGTACATACAATACATCCGTGCATTCCTATGTGTGTGCTGTGACATTTATTTATATTTATTCCTAACGATCTTTGGATAATTAATTAGTTGTCTTATCCGAATATGGTCGGAGCAACTCACGCTTTAATTTACGGCGACTTTGTCACATTCACGGTTGGTTCTCACTCGTTTTATATTCATGCGCCGACGTGCGCACTTCACGACCGCAACAACGAATCTTAGAATACAAAAAAAAGGCAACGCAAAATGTTCCAAAAATAGAAAGACCGAAAAAAAAAACGGTAGATTTTTTGTGTTAATCGAATTGATCTTATGGGAATTTGAAAATGCTAATTGATTGCTGGCATATCCTACTGTGCCAGAAAGAGAGAGAGAGCGATATATACAAAGAGACAAAGAGAGAGATAGTCTTTCATTTATGTTTAGAATTAAAATTATAAAAATTTGACGTTATGGGAATTTCTAGATGCTAATTGCTGGCATGCCCCACTAATCCAAAGAGAGAGAGAGAGAGAGGGGGGGGGCACAGACCGAGAGCCACCCAAAATTTAGTTATAAAAATTCGTTTCATTCCAATTTTGTCGAATTTTTTTTTATATTCTTCGTAGCAAATTTCGTCGATTGTTTTATTGCCCGTTTCCATAACACGAATCAGATATCGAACATATGGACCACAGGCCCAAAAAATGGGCTCTGATTTATAACAGACATGCAATTTATTGACAATTTGTAACGAACGAACGAATTCGTTTTACAAAAACCGGCAGTTACATTTTCTACAACAAATTTAGTCGAAATTTAACATTATCTTGTAGAGAAATGTCCTTGAAGTTTTTAAAATTACTATAGGAAATTTCGTCGAAATTTTATATTTTCATTTTTCAGAATCTCGTCGAAATTGTTTTTTATAGAAAATCTCGTCGAAATTATTTATTTTCTTTTCAGTGAATCTCGTTGAAATTTCTACTTATTTTTATTTATAGGAAATTTCGTCGAAATTTTAAATTTTAATTTTTGAGAATCTCGTCGAAATTTTTTTTTTTTGAAAATGTCGTCGAAATTATTTATTTTCTTCTCAGTGAATCTCGTTGAAATTTCTACATTATTTATAGGAAATTTCATCGAAATTTTATATTTTCTATAGAAACCTTTGTGCACATTTTTTACTTTCTATAGAAACCTTACACGCGACCCACGTTGTCGACCACAGGCCCAAAAAATGGGCTCTGATTTATAACAGACATGCAATTTATTGACAATTTGTAACGAACGAACGAATTCGTTTTACAAAAACCGGCAGTTACATTTTCTACAACAAATTTAGTCGAAATTTAACATTATCTTGTAGAGAAATGTCCTTGAAGTTTTTAAAATTACTATAGGAAATTTCGTCGAAATTTTATATTTTCATTTTTCAGAATCTCGTCGAAATTGTTTTTTATAGAAAATCTCGTCGAAATTATTTATTTTCTTTTCAGTGAATCTCGTTGAAATTTCTACTTATTTTTATTTATAGGAAATTTCGTCGAAATTTTAAATTTTAATTTTTGAGAATCTCGTCGAAATTTTTTTTTTTTGAAAATGTCGTCGAAATTATTTATTTTCTTCTCAGTGAATCTCGTTGAAATTTCTACATTATTTATAGGAAATTTCATCGAAATTTTATATTTTCTATAGAAACCTTTGTGCACATTTTTTACTTTCTATAGAAACCTTACACGCGACCCACGTTGTCGAACAAAAAAGCTGCCACGTTCGCATGAAAAAGAGAAACTCTAATGCTATCATTACTTTCGTTCGCTTACATTAATTTTTTTATTATCTGCAGAAAATTTTGTCGATATTTTCTTCATAGAAAATCTTATCGAAATTTTATGTTTTCTTCATAGAAATTCTCGTCGAAATTTTATATTTTCTTCTTAGAGAATCTCCACGAAATTTTTTCATTTTCTTCATACAGAATCTCGTCGAAATTCTATATTTTTTTTCAAAATTTTTATATTTTCTTCGTAGAAAATCCTGCCGAAATTTTATGTTTTCTTCATAGAAAATCTAGTCGAAATTTTGCATTTTCTTCATAGAAAATCTCGTCGAAATTATACATTTTCTTCATTGAGAATCTCGTCGAAATTCCGTATTTTTTTCAAAATTTTATATTTCCTTCATAGAAAATCTCGTCGAAATTTTGCATTTTCTTCATAGAAAATCTCGTCGAAATTATACATTTTCTTCATAGAGAATATCTTCGAAAGTTTTTTCTTCATAGAGAAATCTCGTCGAAATTCCATATTTTTTTCATAGAAAATCTCGTCGAAATTTTATATTTTCTTCATAGAAAATCTCATTAAAATTTAGCTTTTTCTTCATAGAAAATCTCGTCGAAATTATACATTTTCTTCATAGAGAATCTCGTCGAAAATTTTTTCTTCATAGAAAAATCTCGTCGAAATTCCGTATTTTTTTTCTAAAAATTTTATATTTTCTTCAAGAAAATCTCGTCGAAATTTTGCATTTTCTTCATAGAAAATCTCGTCGAAATTTTAGATTTTCTTCATAGAGAAACTCTTCGAAAGTTTTTTCTTCATAGAGAAATCTCGTCGAAATTCAATATTTTTTTCATAGAAAATCTCGTCGAAGGTTTTATCTTCATAAAAAATCTAGCCGAATTTCATAATTTTCGTTGAAGAAAATCTCGTCAAATTTTATATTTTCTTCATAGAAGATATCGTCGGAATTATATATTTTCTTTATAGAAAATCTCTTCCCAATTTTATTTTTTCTTGATAGAAAATCTCGTCGAAATTTTATTTTTTCTTCATTGAATTTATATCTTTCTTAGTGAATCTCGTCGAAATTTTATATTTTCTTCATAGAAAATTTCGTTGTAGGTTTTTTCTTCATAGACAAATCTAGCCGAATTTCATAATTTACGTTGAAGAAAATCTCGTCAAATTTTGTATATTCTTCATAGAAAATATCGTCGGAATTATATATTTTCTTTATATAAAATCTATTTCGAATTTTATTTTTTCTTAATAGAAAATCTCGTCGAAATTGTATACTTTCTTCATCGAAAATATATTTTTTTTCTAAGTGAATCTCGTCAAAATTGTGTATTTACTTCAGAGAAAAACTCGTCAAAGTGTTATATTTTCTTTATAGAAAGTCTCGACGACATGTTTTATTTCAGAGCTTTCTTTCGGTTACGAGTACTAATTGTGTTCAGGTTTTTTTTTTGTTGTTCAGTGTACAACAATCCGTTTAAATTGAAGTTACACGCAGTTCCCTATTTATGCTAACAAATTGCATTACTAAGCAAAATTAACTCGTTTTGATTTATAAGACAAGTATCCAATAATAAATGCTGTTCTACATAATGGATTTAGAAAGAGCTTTGTAGTGGGTTTTGAAATTTCCTTTAACAAATCTATCATTCAATTTGTAAAAAGAGAGAGTAAATCAAACCGCCCTTCTGCCCTCTTTTATATCTTACCGATCTTCAGTTGTCCGTCTCTGTGGAACTGGGTTTGAGATTTAAGGGATTGAGTTTGCTGCGGCTTACGTCGTAACTTTGTACGCAAGTACTACGTGATATGGCAACAAATGACGGATATTGTTTGTTGTTGAATGAGAATATCAACGTTCGCTGTGTGCCAGCAGTTTATGAATGAAATGAGTTACGTTGCAGTTTGTTTGTTTGTTTTTAAATTTGACTTAGTTTTCGGTTACTTTTTCGCAACGAAAACAGCAACGAAACTGGTCGAATAATCAGCACATGATCACGTTTTAGCGGCTTATGTCTTGAGAATATCAAAGTCCGATAGACTTTGACTCTGTTGTAGACGCTGCATCATCGGAATTACCGTACACAAGGTTTTGCACTGTGACATGTGACATCGACTCCTCGGAATAGGCAAAACAACACGGACATCACAGACAGGCGGACAAAGATCATCATCATCATACATGTGCGACTTTAGTTGAAATACACTGGGGCGCACATGACCAACACCACCATCAGTTCCAGGGACCTACAAAAATAGTCATCAATTGACACATTTTGTTTTTTTTTTTTAAACGATCATAGACCGCCGTTCATTCAAATGTCACTATGTTGCACTATATGCGATATATAGGATCATGTACATACATATATTAAATAAACAAAGTATATTGGGGAATTGTACATATGAACAAATGCACGCGTAGTCATAGTTGTCGTACGAGTCTGTCTGTCCGTCTGTCCGTCCGTCTGACTGCACATTCAAAACGTTCGTGATTTTTCATTAAAATCACATTTGTCGCGTTTAAGCATTAAATGTGCCCAACATACACGTACTTCTGTATCGGCAAATGAACGAATAAAAAGAAGAAGAAAACGTTCCATTTGGCGAAGCGTCATTCTATCGAATCGAATTCAGCACGGTTTTGCTTTCCACATGCCAAGCACAGTGGGTGGCCTTTGGCACAGTTTCATTCGCCGCACGAGGCATGCGAACAGATCATAGACCAAAAATATCCAAATACTAAAATTAATGGAATAATGTCAATGATTTCCGTAACAGAATCGGAATTCTCCATCTTATCTAGAATGAAAAACAAAACCAAAATATTAAAAGTTATATCAAATATTTTTTAAATTTTTTTTATTTTTCATTTTTTTTAGAAAATTCTAATTTTTGAAATATATCTCGTTATATTATTTTCATTTTATTGATAGAAAATTTTGTTGATTTCTTTAAATGTTCTTCATAAAATAATTTTTTTTTATGGAAAATTTCGTTCGAGTTTTATATTTTCTTTAAAGAAAAATCACGTCCGAATTTTATATTTTCTTTAAAGAAAATCTCGTCCGAACTTTATATGTTCTTAAAAAGTAAAATCCACCACTGTGCCCGACGACGTCGCACAGAATTTAAAGACAGACTCTCGTAGGTAACGTTTTGCATTGAATTTGCCGTCTTTTCCTGTTTTTTTTTTATTTTCCTACTGTTACCACTCAACGTCGGTACCACATCGTCGGTATACCAGTTTACATACACATATACGTGTATACCACATGTAAGCAGGTACAAGTGTGTGTATGACAAGTGTCATTTGGCGAGGGATGGATTGGTTACTATTACAAAAAATACACGCTTATTTCTAATCTCATAATGTTATTAATCATAGGTACGTTGGATTGGAAATTATAGAACGACCATGACAACAGTGTACGTCTTAGAAAGATTTAATTCTTCAATTTTCTGACTTTAGCAATATTTTTTTTTCCATATTAGCAATAACTTTGGACTCGAAGGAAATATTCTGTAAGAAAGTTCATCTGACGTTAAGATTTTCCCACGGTTTCAAATATTCAGTAGCTTGAGAGACGCATCAATAATGGACACCCACTTCAAAGTTGTCTTCATGTCATCTGATATGATTTTCTTGTAAACTATTTCTCTTCTATCACTAATGGAAAAAATATCGGCGCCATAACCAATTTCAAGTCAAGTGGGAAATCTCAGACATATTGTATTGGGGTTAAGTTTATAACATTCAATATCAATTAAATCGAATCCGACCAACTGGATGTGCGAATTACAACACATACAATGGAGCATTGTTTTAATTTACGATATGACCATGAAATGTGGGTAAATTTTACTATAATAATAATTTTCGACGAAATTATCTTTAAATAAATATCAAATTTGAAGAAAATTCTTAAATTTTACGACACTTTCTTTAACAACATTTTTAAATGTCGACGAAATTTTCTTTAAGAAAATTTACATAAATTCTTAAAGAAAATTTTAAAATTTCGACTACATTTTCTTTAAGAAAATTTAGAATTTCTACGTAATTTTCTTTAAGAAAATTTTAAAATTTCGAAGAAATTTTCTTTAAGAAAATTTTAAAATCTCGACGAAATTTACTTTGAGAAAATTTTAAAAATGTCGACTTCTTCCATGACATTTAAAAAAAAAAATTGGAAAATAGTTAAATTTCGACTAAATTTCCTTCAAGAAAATTTTAAAATTTCGAGAAATTTTAAACGATATTTTCTTTAAGAAAATTTATATAATTTTCGACGAAATTAAGATAAATATCAAATTTGAAGAAAATTATTAAATTTTACGACTTTCTTTAACAACATTTTTAAATGTCGACGAAATTTTCTTTAAGAGAATTTACATAAATTTCGATGAAATTTTCTTTAAGAGAATTTACATAAATTTCGATGAAATTTTCTTTGAGAAAATTTTAAAATTTCGACGTAATTTTCTTTGAGAAAACTTTAAAATTTCGACGAAATTTTCTTTTAGAAAACTTTAAAATTTCGACGAAATTTTCTTTTAGAAAACTTTAAAATTTCGACGAAATTTTCTTTTAGAAAACTTTAAAATTTCGACGAAATTTTCTTTTAGAAAACTTTAAAATTTCGACGAAATTTTCTTTTAGAAAACTTTAAAATTTCGGCGAAATTTTCTTTTAGAAAACTTTAAAATTTCGACGTAATTTTCTTTAAGAAAATTTTAAAATTTCGACTACATTTTCTTTAAGAAAATTTTAAAGCTTTGACGAAATTCTCTTTGAGAAAATTTATATAAATTTCGACTAAATTTTTTTTAAGAAAATTTTAAAATTTCGACGAAATTTCCTGTAAGAAAATTTTAAAATTACGACGAAATTTCCTGTAAGAAAAATTTAAAATTTCGACGAAATTTCCTGTAAGAAAATTTTAAAATTTCGACGAAATTTTCTTTTAGAAAATTTTAAAATTTTGACGAAATTTCCTTTAAAACATTTCTTTAACAAAAATATAAAATTTGGGCAAAATTTTCTTTAATAGAAATACAAAATTTCCATGCATTTTTCTTTAAGAGAAATATATATTTTTTTTGAAAAACAAAAAAAATGTTCTCCAAAACATTAAAAAAAAAAATTTGCGAAAAAAATATAAATTTTCTTTAAAACATCTCTTTAACAAAAATATACAATTTGGGCAAAATTTCCTTTAAGAGAAATACAAAATTTAGTTAATTTTTTTAATGAAATACATATTTACGTTTTCAACTCAATTTCCTATAACAGAAAATTTAAAGGAAATTTCCTGGAAAATAATAAAATTTCTTCGAAATATTCACCAGACATAAAATGTCGAGGAAATCTAGTAAATATTAACCACGTCGCTCTCTACCCCATAAACACGGACAAATCGCCGCCATCGACCATTGACATTTGGAAGATTTTCCAGCCAGACGCCTAAAGCGTAAATAATTAACCTCGACCTTGTGGAACATAAACACAGAGATTATTTCAAGACTCCACAAAAACGGAACTCTCTGTGTGCAATGCGACTGGTCTAATAGATCGATCAACAATTCTGGTTTGGTATTCTTGTTAGAAAGCTCAACCTATTAATGGCCACTTAAAACATTCCAATTAGAGCCAGAGTGTCATAAAACGAAATGTTGATGTTTCGACAAATTTGTGATTCCCGCGGGGACCTCCTCTCTTATCTCTAAACCGCCGCCCTCTTAACGTCATTGACATAGAAAATCTCGACATCCACTGTCCCTTCTCCGCCCCAGTCAAAATGTATCGCATAAATCACCCCAACTGAAATTATCATCAACAAGAATTGTTTGCCTTAGAAAAAAACACCACAACAACAACAACAACAAAATCTAAACTACGTAAGCGTTCATTCACTTCCAAAACATTTCACCATCGTTCAACATCACATGAATTTGTTTAACGAGCAACTCGTCGAGAGTAGTGCGTAGTACAACAACAAAAATGGCATACAAACAACAACTACACTTAAAGTCGACGAACAAAAAATTAAGAAAAGGAAGAAGTGGAGGAATCTAAATGTGGCCGACAGCCGAGATTGAAGAAGGGGCCACTGACCAGCCACTTGCTGCAGAAGCCATCAAGTCATCCACCTACAATGCCGAGTGGAAATTTGGAAGTGGAACAGGCTGACTGGAAATGGAAATAGAGAAGATGACACTGAACTCTGGAAAACAGAAGTGCTCGGCAAAAAAAAAGGCACGAACGCAATGTCCTATCAATGCTGTTGAACGACCTTTGCCCTTGCCGGGTGCTACAGAAAGTTCACGCTAAACTAAGCACAGTTCACATGGTGGCGACTGTGCCTCCTCGCTGTTTATTTGTCTGTATACAGTATGCATACACACATTAATGTGTGTGGGTGTATTCATAAAAAAAAAAACACACACACACACGCTCAGACTCACTGATACGCACATGCACACTTGCTAAACGCCCAACCACAGCACTCCAGCTTGACAACAGTGGCGGTAAACTGAAAAAACGTTGCAGCAAGACAACTTCTTAAATTTCCACTTTCGTTGATCGTATGGAATGGTGGCATCGTACGAACCGGCCTCGTAAAACGTCCACTCGTTTCCGAGAAAACCGACCTCAAAATTTAACATTTCCATGAACCCATGGATTGTAGTGTGATTGTGTGTTTGTAAATCACATCGATCTGATTTGAGTCTATAAAAATGATCAAATTTGTGATTTGTAAATCACATCGATCTGATTTGAGTCTATGCAAATTATCATGAGATCTTTATTCGAATTTCCATTCAGTTCGGAGAATGTTCCCAATGGACCCCATGGGTCTCCGAGTGGAGGTGCATCTTAGGATGTACCAGCCTTTCTAACCTAACCTAACCTAACCTATGTTCTTTCGAAATCATGTGACTTTCCCAGTTTAAAAGACAAACAAGTTGTCAATGTTAAGAAATCTTTAATAGAATTTTGTTTGTGAACTCCTGAGGAAATATTATTTCATGTCCATGTATCCAAAATACTGTGGATCCGGGACCAAAGCCTGACAAATAAATATCTACGAAAATTCCATTGTCCCCATGGTCAGAGACAAAAACTCGGTCAAATTTCATTTCATGTTTGTATGTAGATGGCCTTTTTTTCCCTCAGGGCCCAATACCAGACCAACTCGTAAACAGAAGTTTAGATTTTGATTGATGAGGAATTTTGTAGTGCATTTGAATTTCCAGAAGCCTATGTTTGATCCAGGGGTTTTTTCTCTTTCGTGTTTGTTAGCGCCCTGTGTTCGATTTATCAAACACTGGCTCAATATGGGTTAAAGGGGGAATGGTTTTTTAGTTTCATGAGGAAATTCCATTTCATGTTAATGTTTTTTCGTTCCTACTGCACTGGGACCAAAAATAGAAATTCCATATTATTTGAATACCAAAAGTCGAGTTTATCAGTCCCAAGGATCCCTGAGTCAGCGGCCAAAATCGCCCAAACTTCGCTTTGTGAGAACATTTTTATTTAATTTAAAAGTACGTGATTAACAGGGGAACTGCAGGGGAACCAAAAAAAACAGTTCCCCTGTTAAGCACGTGCTTTTAAATTAAATAAAATGTTCTCAAGCGAAGCGAATTTAGGCGATTTTGGGCGCTGACTCAGGGATCCTTGGGACTGATAAACTCGACTTTTTGCCTCTTAAAATCGGGGCCTTTTCGGAAGTAAATACTTTATTAAAACATTAGTTTTTTTTTGTTTTTGTTTCTATTCCCCAGAATTTATTTAATTTTCCACTTAGTGGACAATTTCTTTGGTGTTTCCAAGCACTGTGCAGCCCCGCTTTATTCCAGGCTGGCAGAGCAATATCGTGTATTAGTCATAATTGCCCGTTTTTATTCGTTTTCATTTTTTTTTCTTTTCTTGTTGTACGAATTTCAAAGAAATTTTTGTTGGGCTTTTTGTGCGGCCGGCCGCCGCCGCTGCTGCTCATTTCTTTCATTTGTTTATGTCTCATAAGAATGGAATCGAATCGAATCGCATGAACCGTATGAACGATTTCGACATGATTTATATCTCGTGGAACGGCATATTTTTAATAGGACACACATAAAACACCAACGGACAGACAGACTGACTGACTGGCTGACACACACACGATCTCTCTGATAAATAAATGTTTGTCCCTTGCTTGGTGGCGCGTTTGTCGTCGTATTGACTTTAATTTTGAAATATTTTTTTTTTCTGCCGTTTCAGTTTTAATAATTTTGTTTTGTTTTTTTGTTGTTGTTATTGTGAGAACGTCCTAATGGTCTTTACAAACTATGTTATTTTTGTCGGTTTGTTCGGTTGATTTTGTGCATATTGAAATGATGAAACCACCGCAGCACAGCAATGAGCCCAGGAATGAGGGACAAGAAAATATAAAAGAAATCGTTTATATCAAATAAATAAAATAAACTTTAAGTATCCATATCAGACATTTGCAGCTATATAAACATTAAGAGTACGAATATATATGTACCGATGAGTGTACACATGTATATGGCGTTTATGTACATTTATTCGTGCTGTTGTTGTTGTTGTTGTTGTAATAATATTAAGAAGAACACCACACAGCACAATTGGGGTACGAACTAAAAACGAGAACTCGTCCATACTACTACGTAGTAAGTAGATCTGAAATATTCACACAAACATACAGACAAACCGACTAACCGATGGACATACATATGTACATGCACGGTACACATGTACCGTATATACACTCACAGGAAAATCCATGATCAAGGACACTCTTTGCCCAATAACCCGATTGTGGATTGTGTTTGAAAATTCCATAATAATGGGGGCATTTTTTGGCGCGTATCAGCAGAAAATAATATGGCAAAATATTTTCCAAATTTATTTAGAAGTTAGTGGCAATTGCCCGACAACAAAAACGCAGATACAACCCAGGGTATTTCGATTGTCAAATTCTGACATATAAATGTCAGACAGCAGACAGTTGCAACTCAATGTTTAACTATAACATTATTTTTAATAATTTTGAGTGCCCCACAATTATTTGCTTGGCTTTTAGCATTTTAATTCTTTGATTTACATGTTTAATACGAAAATGTATTCGACATTTGAAGCAGAAAACGTAAACAAAAAACAATTGAAATGTAAAAAATTAGTTTGACAATCAAAATTCTGGGGAAATGAAAAAAAATTGAATCAAGAGCCCATGGTACAATAAACAAGGTAATGTCATTAGCCCAACAACAAATAATCAGATACAACTCTGGTGCTCTATATTGTCAAAGTTGTATATGTCAAGAATTTAAAATAGAGTTACTGACAGTTAATTTTTGTTATTGTTGTAAATATTTGATACAAAATATTTACATTTCCATATTTTTGTTTATTTTGTTTTGAATTTATTAAAATAATTTGAATAAACGTTTTTTGAAATTTCAACAGTTGCCTGAATGTAAACAAAAACATCGAATGTCAACTTTGACAATTTAGAGAGCTGCGAGAAAAAATTTTAAATCAGCTGATTGCTTGGCCTTACCTTGTTTATTGTACCATGCAAGAGCCATGCAAACAGCTCTTCAGGAAGAGTTAAGGTAAATAAGTGATCTACTGGCAACAATTGCTGGCGGTACAGGGCAACGGTTCGAAGGCACTCTGTATTTGAGTTCCATTTAAAATTTTTGTACAAAAGTGATTTAGGAAAATAAAGGGTTATCCATTTTAAACTTTCAAAAGTAAACGTAAATATAACACATAATTATATTTTTTTTTCAAGATACTTCTTTTTTATTATAAAGTTTGAGCGTTGACATTATGTGTGACACACCACATCATTAAAAATAACCACCACGCGAAGTGTGGCAAGCATTGATAATTTTGGTAATTTTGAACCATTTTTTTGACACATCAGCCATAACATGACGAATGTTGGTCCTTAAGTGCTCAAGAGTTTAAGGTCTTTCGGGTAGCCCCACAAAGAAAAGTCGAATGGAGCGCACCAAACAGTGACTTTTTGCGGCCTCTCTTCAATTACTTGATGATTCTCAGAACCCCAAATATAACATACCCACCGAGTGAGAAACCCTAATCTCCTCTTAAAGCTGTGCCAGAATCACAATTTTTGTAGTAGGTTTTAACAATTTGTACACGCTGTGTGATAGTTAAGCGATCCATTTTCGTCAATGTGAGACTTCCAACTGAAAAGAAAAAAAAAATGGTTTAACAACTTAGTTTGACAGATGTCGAATTCCAGCCCTATTTCTTTTGAAACCACGAAATGGATAAACCTTTAGTTTAAACTAATTTTTACCTTTTTTTTGTGTAAAAATCTCAACTTATATTTCTTTGTTTGGCACAACATTTTTCTTTTTAGAGTTTTCTGTGCAAAGATTAGTAAAATATCGGATTAATATCGAATCGGTCTTTAGCATAAGAACAATGTTTTTTTTTAAAAATAAAATCAATCTACCGGACATTGTTTTGAATACACAAATAAAAATTTAAAAAAAAAAAAATTATGGGCGTCATAATCGACACACCGAACAAGCAGTCTATTCAAGACATTGTGACCAAATTACGCATCAGTTTCAGTCTAATGGACATCAAACCGTATCCTGGGATACTTTTGGGAAACAGTGTCGGCGGCATTTCGCACACCAACGTTCAAAGGTCGCCCTCTAATAAATAATAAATTGAAATCGGATATCGAGCCAGAATTGTTCGACTTCGGAGTCGACTCCGACTTTAGTTGTTCAATTGAAAAATTTCGAAAATTGTATTTCCTGAGGTGCGTTTGTAACATATAAAAATATTTCATATTTTAAAAAATATTTCATATTTTAAAAAATATTTCATATTAAAAAATATTTTAAAAACTATTTCATATTTTAAAATAATCTTAATATATATTTACCCTCGACACTGATTCACTGATTCACTGACTCTGTCACGCAGTACGTAGGAATTTAAATAGGCATTCTATAATAATTCTATAAATAATAATATTTTTTTTGTACTGAAATTGTGTTTTCCCCAAATTTTTTTTTTACCAAAATTTTTTTTTTCCAAATTTTTTTGTTCAAGAAATTTTTTTTTCCAAATTTTTTTTTTCAACAAAAATTTTTTTTTCAACAAAATTTTTTTTTTCAGCAAACATTTTTTTTCAACAAAAATTTTTTTTTCAACAAAATTTTTTTTTTCAACAAAATTTTTTTTTTTCAACAAAAATTTTTTTTTTCAACAAAAATTTTTTTTTTCAGCAAAAATTTTTTTTCCACAAATTTTATTTTTTTTCGATATTTTTTTTTACAAAGTAGTTTTCTCAAACTATTTTTTACAAAATTTTTAAAATTAAGTAACAAATACTTTCTCAAGCAAATTAACGGGCGCCATAGGAGCATTACAACTTACTAGTATTTAATATTTTAAAAACTATTTCACATTTTAAAAAATATTTAATATTTTAAAAATTATTTCATATTTTAAAAGATATTTGTTATTTTTAATATTTCATATTTTAAAAAAAATATTTAATATTTTAAAAACTATTTCATATTTTAAAAAATATTTAATATTTTAAAAATTATTTCATATTTTAAAAGATATTTGTTATTTTTAAAAAATATTTCATATTTTAAAAACTATTTAATATTTTGAAAAATATTTAACATTTAAAAAAATATTTCATATTTTAAAAAAATATTTCACATTTTAAAAAATATTTCATATTTTCAAAAATATTTCATATTTTCAAAAATATTTCATATTTTAAAAAAGTATATAATACTTTAAAAAATATTTCATATTTTAAAAACTATTTCACATTTTTAAATATATTTCATATTTTTAAAAAATATTTCATGTTTTAAAAAATTAAAAAATATTTCACATTTTAAAAGATATTTCATATTTTAAAAAATATTTCGAATATTAAAAAATATTTCATGTTCTAAAAAACATTTCATATTATAAAATATTACAGAACTTAAAAAAATATTTCATATTTTCAAAAAATATTTCAAAATTTAATAAACATTTTTTTATACTTTAAAAAATATTTCATATTTTAAAAAATATTTCATATTTTCAAAAAATATTTCATGTTTTAAAAAATTGTTCATCTTTTAAAAAATTGTTCATATTTTAAAAAATTGTTCATATTTTAAAAAAATATTTCATATTTTAAAAAATATTTCAAAATTAAATTAATATTTCATATTTTAAAAAATATTTCATATTTTAAATGTTTTAAAAAATATTTCATATTTTAAATGTTTTAAAAAATATTTCGAATTTTAAAAAATATTTCATGTTCTAAAAAATATTTCATATTAAAAAATATTACAAAACTTAAAAAAATATTTCATATTTTCCAAAAATATTTCATAATTTAATAAACCTTATTTTATACTTTAAAAAATATTTCATATTTTAAAAAATATTTCATATATTCAAAAATATTTCATGTTTTAAAAAGTTGTTCATATAAAAATATTTCAAAATTTAATAAATATTTCATATTTTAAAAAATATTCAATATTTTAAAAAATATTCAATATTTTAAAAAATATTTCACATTTTAAAAGATATTTCTTATTTTAAAAAATATTTCATATTTTAAAAATTATTTAATATTTTAAAAAATATTTCAAATTTTAAAAAATATTTCACATTTTCAAAAATATTTCACATTTTCCAAAATATTTGTTTATTTTAAAAACTATTTCACATTTTCCAAAATATTTTTTATTTTAAAAAATATTTCTAATTTTTCCACTCCAGACTCCGACACCACAGCCCAGCTTCTGAGTACAACCAGCATTTTGGTGACAAGAAAAGTGCTAGGAAAAATTCGTTCGTAAAAATTGTTGTAGACTCTTTTATATAAAGTGGTTAGATATTAAAATTCTGCTGACAATTTAAGCTCCAACCTGATTTTTAGCATATTAGGGAGTGCCCATAATGAAAAACAAAATTGTTAAACTTTCAAATTAGCTTCATCAGTTCTCTACTCTATTTTAAAAAATCATTGATCAGCGATTTGACTCCATTGAACAACCGTGCACAATTCTTCCGAGCATCATCAGCACTGCTGGTCATACGACTTTTGTAACCTTTACTTTCTGTTTCTGCTTTGTAAAAATGAAAAACATCTGCTGTTGAAGGGCACCGATTCACTCATGATGATGATGGTGATGTTGATAATCGAGTCAGTTAAATCGTCATTCCCCATTATCATTGGCTGGCTGGCTGGCTGGCTGACTCTCACTATGACGTGGGCAACTACATGTTAAAGAGTAATCGAGAGTCAAACAGTCTCCGAAGCGTGTGACTGGGTACATTAACATCCGTTCAGTTGACCCATTTTCTCTTGTGGCCCAAGGATTCGGCGGGCATCAATATTCAATTCAAAGTGGTCGGCTGTTGGAATTGATTAGAATTAATTCAATCCAACGGTCGGTCGATCGGCGATGTTAAGGTCTTAACTACATTTTTGCTCAGATTATTGAATATTAAGAATGTGTGTGTGAGTGGTTGCTTCCAATTATATAATAGAAGTGTTTTTCTTTCATACCCTAACAACGTTTTTTTTATTGATGCGGATGACTTTTTTTTTCATTTTTTCAGAAGGGCTGATGGAGTGTGTTATGTTAATAATAACACATCTATTTCTAATGTTTAAAAATAGACAACATTTTCTAAACTGATATTTCTTTAATTTGTTGTACCGGGTGTTTGTTTAGACGTGTGGTTTTCAATCTGGCCACACTTTTTCCGCAGTTGGTCTTTTGTGACAGCAGCGGTCACTTGATTTATGCTCAGTTGGGTTTGCCATTTCATAATGAACAACAATAGAAGTGAATTATTTGAAAATTGAAAATATAATTTAGTTTTTAAGAGAAGTTCATTTTACGCTTAATTGCCTCCAATTACCTTCGTCTAATTGCCAATATCGAAGACCATCGTTATTGTCAATTAAACAATGGATGTGAATTATTTGAAAATTGAAAATATAATTTAGTTTTTAAGAGTAGTTCATTTTACGCTTAATTGCCTCCATGCTTAATTGCCTTTTATCGCCTATATGCTTTCATTTCTAAATCCCCATAACTTGAGTTCTTTTTCATACAAAAAAAAATCTCGATTATTACCTTCGGATAATTACACAATTCGTTTCATTATCCACAGAATTTTCCCGGAATGAAGTTGACTTTGGCTTCCTCTCGCCTATTTACCCGAAATAACTTTTGTCTACAGATGGATATACTATAATCAACTCCTACAATTAAAAAAAACATACACCTACTTTGATTTTAAAATAGATGGTATTTAACCGAATTCGCATAATTACCTAAATGAGATAATTAAGCGTGATCTTTTAATTATTCAATTGCAAATTGCTCTCCATGAAAGACAACTGAAATGTATTGAAAACAAAACAAAAAAATATGTCCAAATTTGTTATTTGTTCAGACCATCGACGATATCTCTGTCCATTCTCACAAAACTCCACCTATCTTGGACTTCGAACGACAAATTTCCGATTCGGTTGTTCCCGTTTTTAGATAAATAAATTGGCATTTCACATGTTATCGTTTGCCAAACAAACCGTAATTCTTTAAGTAATTAAGTCGTTAAGTGATTATTTTTGCGAGTGTAACAAATGTATGGATGCATATGGTGTGTAATTTGTACATACATACATACATACATACGTGCCAGTATGTATGCACCCGTGTATGTTGGTTGATACACGTTGAAGCTACGAAAAGAGAAAAGGCAATGGGACGATGAAATCTTCCGCAGAAGATGAAGAAGAGGAAGAAAACAAGATCCTACCCTACCCTACATTACAACACACTGCAGCCCATACACACATACAGACACGGGGCCAGCGAAACACACAGATACCGATGCAGATGAAGATGCTGATATACAACAGCAGACGTATCCATCCGCACCATATGAGCGAACCAGCAGCAGCAGCAGCATATCAACATCATCATCATCATCCTCGTCACCAGCAAACCCCATCCATCCATCCATCCATCCAAACGATCGATGGATGGCTGGATGGACGGTGGACGGTATGGGCAGGGATGCGATACGATGGGCGATGGGATGGTTGGATGTGTGTCGGTATGTTTGTATGTAAACTGAAGTAAATGAGACCAAACGGCCAAACTACAAACTGATGTACATACATACATACATACGGGTGAGTATGTACACAACAAATGTACGTAAATACATATGTGTGTACGTATGTTCACAGTCATACACATTACGTATCTGCGTCTGTATGTACACACGTATCTATGGACGTACATTGACTGTGTAAATACATCAGCTGTGTATGCGAACATGTTGTTGTTGCTGCTCTGCCCGATGATGATGTTGTCGTTGTTGTTGTTGTTGCCTTTGGTATACAACAAATTTTCAACCAGCTGACAATTCAAAACATTTGGTTTTCATTAAAAACCCCGTCCGAATGGGTTGGTGGGATTTATGTTTGCGTGTTGCTGGGCATCTGTGCGCGTGTGTGTGTGTGCTTGTGAGTGCGTTGGTGAGTGTCATTGTAAGTGTAGTTTAGTGTATCGTCGAGTTTGGGTCGTCGTCGTCGTCGTATTTATGGTTACTCAGAGATACGTTTTTGTTTTTTTCTAAATGTGTTTTTGTGGGCATACGAGTACTACGAACACTGCAGCTCACGTGCTTAGGGAACTGCAATTTTTTTGTGGTAATTTTCAAATTTCAGTGAAAACAAGTGAATAATTTAAATTAAATAATGGAACGTCGTTATAAGTTTTTTGGTCCAGGTTCAACTGATCTTGTATATGGGTGATTTTCTATTTGTTGTGTAATTTCCGGCTGCTCTACTTACTTACTTATTTCCCTTAACATTCCATGAGGGAACCGACAGGGAACTTCTCTCGATTCAGTGGGCTGTGTAATTAAATTAATTTATTTTTGTCACCCATCGACACTTGAAAATTTTACAACGAAAAAAAAAAAATGCCTGACTTTTTTTCATTTACGATATCTGTAAAAGTAATGGAAGTTACAAAAGCATTTTGGTGAAATTTTCTTAAAAAAGTTTGAAAAATTGCAGGCATTTTTTTTTTCGTTGTAAAATTTTCAAGTCTCGATGGGTGACAAAAATAAATTTATTTAATTTCTACCTCACTGTTTTTCATATGAGGGTACTGTACTCTAAACCGCCTCGTTGAAAATTTCCGGGTAAGGTATTTACTCGCCCAGTTACTCATTTTGGGCAATTATACAAATACAGTGTACTCTCTCATAAGCGGACACCTAAGGGACTGATAATTTGGTCCGCTTATGACAGAAGTGCACACGAGGACTGAATAAGTGTCCGTTTATGAGAGGTGTCCGCAAGGGGAGAGTACACTGTATACAAATATAAAATAAACTAGTAAGTTGTAATGCGCCTATGGCGCCCGTTAATTTGCTTGAGAAAGTATTTGTTACGTAATTTTAAAAATTTTGTAAAAAATATTTTGAGAAAACTATTTTGTAAAAAAAAATTTTGAAAAAAAATAAAATTGGGAAAAAAACAATTGTGGAAAAAAAATTTTTGTGGAAAAAAAAATTTTTTGTTGAAAAAAAAAATTTTGTTGAAAAAAAAAATTTTTGTGGAAAAAAAAAATTTGTTGAAAAAAAAAATTTGTGGAAAAAAAAAATTTTGTGGAAAAAAAAAAATTTTGTAAAAAAAAAAAATTGTAAAAAAAAATTTTAGAAAAAAAAAATTTGGGGAAAACACAATTTCTGTACAAAAAAAAATATAATTTTTTTTATTATTATTATTTATAGAATTATTATAGAATGCCTATTTAAATTCCTACGTACTGCGTGACAGAGTCAGTGAATCAGGGAATCAGTGTATCAGTGTATCAGTGAATCAGTGTCGAGGGTAAATATATATTAAGATATTAAGATTATATTTTTTGCCTTTTCAAAATAATTCGCATACTTTGTTAAATAATGTGTTTTTTTTTTAATTTTAATTTTCAAATTTTTAATTAATTTAATTTTCTAAAAATTCTGTATGTTGGACAATTTGGAATGGATTGTAGTTGTATTGGGTGTTTTTTTGTAGACCTGTGATTCTCAATCTGGTCCGTTTGACAGCTGTCACTTGATGTGAGCAATGCTCAGTTTCTTAATGAATAGACTTCGTTTAGTTGAAACTTATTTCGGAGTTACCATTCTTTGGGTAATTAAACGAAATGCTTAAGTTTTTTTTTTTAAATAAAAAGGACAGGCAAATAAGCGAGAAGGGCAATTAACCGGAAATAATGCATATAAGTACAGTGTACTCTCTAATAAGCGGACACCTAAGGGACTGAGAATTGTGTCCGCTTACGAGTGGTGCCCGCTTATGGTATTCAGTACCAATACACAAGAAAAAGCGTCCGTTTATGAGAGGTGTCCGCAAAGGGAGAATACACTGTATATAATCACGTGATCATGATTTGACTATGAATGTTGAGCAATGTCCGTCTATAATGAAGTACATCTGACTAAAAAGCGCAAAACATTTCAGTCAAACTTAAATATTGGGGTGTGGCATCGCCTCCATACAATTTTCCATTTTCAGACTAATTTTTTTTGATTTATTCCCTGTTTGAGTCACGACAATACGTGAAAAACTGATGGCTACAAAAAATAATAACGAACGTATCGGCCGGGAAATTGTCATAGGACTAGTCTCAACTACGATTTGTATGAATTGTCCAAATAATATTGAAGCTCTTGCTTATTCGATAGAGTCTGCCTGGAGTCACTCCGACCAAACGAAGGACAGATGTACGCAAGCAAATGTTTGGCAGTGTGCCGACTGTCGACATGTCGTGAATGAAGTTGTGTGTGTGTGTGTGTATGACTGACGGGCTCTGTGGTTGTTCCTCTTGTGGCTGAGACGGACTTCCACTCTGTCTCAGAGTGGAGAGTGTGCGGTGCGCATGTGTGTATGTCTGAGCTGTCTGTCCAGTTTTGTTGATATTATGGCTGTCGCCCCGTTGCCGACAACGTTTTTATTGTTGTTTTTGGTGGTCGTAATCAATTTGATTTTGTTGTTGCAAATGTATTCGTGTACATGAGTGTGAGTACCACCTAGCATACACATGCAAACGAAATGTAGTTCTAAACACCAGATAACTTTTGAACCTGATTTTGTGACGCTGTTGCTGTTGTTCGTGTTGTTGTTGTTCCAAAGCAACAATAACACCGATTCGACAACACAAACCCCAACAGAGAGAGTGAGAGAGAAACCAGAAACACAACTTAAACACATGATAAAAGTTGTTTATGTTTACATAAAAAAACAAACACACACACACCAGAATCAAAAAAAAAAAACGCCAAACAATAATCATAGAAAACAGCAACAACAACAACAACACCATGAGCCACAATTAGACGAAGAAGTGTTGTTGTTGGCTGGCTGGTGAAGGCGTTCGTTCGTTCGTTCGTTAGCGGATTGGAGGCAATGCAGCGGGAGAGAGAGTGCGAGGGGAGGGTGGCTAAATAAAACAAACGACCAGATTGTTGGGTTGTTGCTGTATGTAAACAATTGGAAACACACACACACAGCAGTTTGTTGTTTTCTTCATTTTCAATATTTTCGCTATACTTGAGGATGCATGTGCAGTCGGTGCATTTCAGAAACTAGAAAAAATAGAACTGACGGAAATATATGGTCTTGATGATGATCATCGCATAAATATAAATTTTGAAGGATTTTTTTTTTTTTTTTTGTGTGTAGCTTCAAATAATTTCGATTATATACACGAGAGTATTTCGAATGAAACTATCGGAGAAAACGGGCACATACAGCCAGAACGAGAAAGAGTGAGTGGGGAGGGTGGGGAGTGTGTGTGACGGTGGTAATGATGGTGTGTGTCTTTCTAGAAGTGCATTTTGTATGTAATGTCTAAAATCCACTATGAAATGCTTCGTCATTCGTTTGTTTACTTTCCACAATCCACTTTTCAAAGGCAACAACAGCAACACCACAAAAATGCACAGATACAAACCAAAACAATAACAACACATCCAAAACATATGTACGCTCATTCATTCTCGCACCAAAACAAAAACGAAAACATATGCTCTCTACACAATCTCTCGCTCTTTCTCTCTGGCACAGCCGTTGTTCTCGTACTTGCACTTTTTCCGTTTGGTCTCTGCAGCACACAGCTGCAGGAAGAGTACAAGTGTGTGCGTGTGTGTGTGTGTGTGTGTGTGTGTGTGTGTGGGAGCGAGAGTGACTTGTCATTTAGTATCTGTGTGAGTGCTCATGAAAACCATCTGATTAATACTCACAAAAACAGCTGATTGAGTGCAGAGCAAAGTCAAAAACAGTCAAGCGCACACACACACACACACACTTCGCGTACATGTCGTTTCATTTGTTGTTTTTACTCTCACTGTATGTAGTTGTTGCGTTTACGAGACACATTACTCAGTAATGATTATTGTGTTCGTTCAATCTAGGGTTGTAACGAAATTCGCATTCGCACTCGCAAAAAACATTATTTTATTATTCGCTCTCGCATTCGCATTCGCAAAAAACTGAAAATTTATTGATTGGATATTAGACTCCTCTAGAAACTGAACACAATATGAAATTATAAGGTTTGCCAAGAATTTATTCCTTATGTATATGGAATGTTCAACTTTGAAGTTAACTTTAATATATTTTACCATGAGACTGAATTTTCTGTGAATTGAATTAAAATTTTTTGTTAAATTTTTGTTACTTTGAAATAAATTTTTGTTACTTTGAAATAAATATTACTGGAAATAAGTACTGCATAATTGACTCTGACATTCCCAAAGATTTTCGCATTCGTTAAACGATTCCTTGTAATATTTACAGTAGCTAAAAGTAATTTTTACTATTGGCTTTCGCATTCGCATCCGCATTCGTTAAAAAAAATTTTTACCTTTCGCATCCGCATTCGCTAAAAAAAATGTTTACTATTCGCTTTCGCATTCGCTTTCGCTAAACACACATTCGTTACATCCCTAGTTCAATCTACATGCCATGGCAAAAATGCACACGCACACACACACTCGCACTGAAAACATATGGTGTATCTGTATACGATTGTAGTTGGCGACGCGTTGTGTGAGTGTGCATGTAAAACCCCCCCCAAAAAAACACAAACAAAACATAAACAAAGCGCAACGAACGCTTTACGTCTCTTCAAACCCAATTGGAAATTTGCTCATATCGGACCGTCGTTTGGGTGAATCTACATTGATCGATCGACCACAAGGTAAGGCTACGTTAACCAATTAGGTAAGGTACACACTGCACAATAGGCATTTTGTTCAGGAATCTTGGCCAAAAATAATTTTTTGAATAAAAAATAATAATGTTTTTGTTAATGACGTTTGATTAAGAATACATCAAAGCAAAAAACTGCATATTTTGTTTTTGTAAAAACCTAATATCATCTGATTTATGGGCATTAAAAGTTAGGCATTTTCACGAAAAGTGCTCAATGAACTATAAAAAGTGTAATTTTTATATATGTAAATTTAAACGGTTTTTATCATTTATTTAACAAGAGAAGGAAGTTGTGTGTAATATGGAGAAGAGAGGGAATAGTAGGTAATTAAAAAAAAAAAATGTTTGGTGGACGTTATTTATTTTGTTAGAAAAATCTCGTAATCTAACTTAACCTCAAATAGATGCCTTTTTCAAACTTTGCATAAGCTTTTAATAATTTTGGCCGTGAACTGCCGTGATTTTCTCTAGTAAAGAGTGTTCCGAATAGAGTTCTGAATTTATTTATTTTTATTTTTCGTTTCGAATTTGTTCGTTTTTTGATATATATCATTTTCTTTGACACAGCGTCAGCTTGAAGTAAAGTTGTAGCCATGTTACTTACTCCAGAAATACCAGAAGACTTGAAAGTAAATACCAGAAGAATTGAAAGTGAAGAAGAAAGCTCAGAAGAGGATTGTTTGGAAACTATTGACTATTTAGTTTTAAGTGAAGCATACCAAAGAGAGCTAGATGAAATAAATCTGGATAAAAGCGCCCCGGTAGGTGAGTTGGTAGCGTGCTTGCCTATCAGCGTGGGGGTTGTGGGTTCGATTCCCACCAGAGGCTTTGGTCTGTCGCTGCAAAAATCTAAACATATGGTCTGTGTCACCCGGTTTACCCTTGGACCCAAAAAATTAGAATATAAATTTACTTTGTATTGTAATTAATAATAAATAAATAAAATAAAAAATCTGGATAATGAAATTGAAAATTTGAATAATTAAAAAATATGTAAATAGTTTTTTTTTGTGACACAAACAAAAAAAAAATTAACTTGAAAAAAAAAAAATTTTGTTTATTTAAGATTTTGTGTACATGGCTTATACGCCATTTTGTTAGCTACCTTGCTAATTTTCATCGAGCCAAAATTCAAAAAAAAAAAAATATATCAGTTCGTTTTCGAGATATTAGGTTTTTTACTTTTTTTTCATATGGTGGCAACCCTAAAAATGTCCACTATTACAAAAATCAAAAAACCCACTTGTGCGTGCTCATGAAAAGGTCGTATATTCCAAATTGCAGCTATATTGACCCAAAACTTTGGCTGTAATTAATTATGGCCTAAAAAGCAACTCAAATTACCCAGTGTGCACTGGGACGGCCAACAAAGTGATTAGAGTGAACTATGGAAACGATCCGACTAGGATGATGCGCTACACTGAAATAAAACAGCTTCAGTGAGGAATTGTTATACTGTGTACTCTCTCATCAGCGGACACCGAAGGGACTGAGAATTGTTGTCCGCTTCTTAGAGGTGTCCTCTTATGAGAGGACTGAAGCGGATTGGTACTGAAACAAGTGTCCGCTTAAGAGAGGTATCCGCTTAAGAGAGGTGTCCGCAATGAGAGAGTACACTGTACATACATGTGATTATGATATGTGGATTATTTTAGTTATATACACATATATGCAGATATTTCATAGAAATAATGAAACATTTCATACAAATTGTCAAATCTAGTTATTTTTAATTTTATAAATTTGTAGTGTATATTTTTAATTTTTAGTCGGGTGTAGGTAGTGTACGGGGAAACGCATTTCGGGTTGAATGCTTCTTTCGACACTTCGGAAATATGGCTAGCCGAACGAGCAGCACCCTGCATGTGCCTGTCGTGAACATGAATAGAGACGGACGACAATGCTGGATTATTGGAACGTTTGTTGTGACAACAGACCGACTGGCACATTAAACTGGAGCCCACTCATAAAGGTCCGATTAGTCTTGACGATTGACGGTAGACGATCAGCTGTTTGAGTTGGGGTTGCATTTCAGCATGTGTTAGAGAGAGAGAGACAACCAAAATCGACGGTAGACTTCTCAAGACTCGTCAAGACTAATTGGACCTTAAACCTTAGTCTTCGCTGCACGATCTATAGAGATGTTGGCGGACCATCGAATGGATATGAATGGCCGAGATTGTTGTCACCTGGAAAAGAAGGACTGGATTCACAGTCTGATCGAATAGGTCGTCAATGCCGAAATATTAAATAGAGAATGAGGAAGAACAGAAGGACTGGATTCACAGTCTGATCCAATAGGTCGTCAATGCCGAAATATAAAATAGAGAATGAGGAAGAACAGAAGGACTGGATTCACAGTCTGATCCAATAGGTCGTCAATGCCGAAATATAAAATAGAGAATGAGGAAGAACAGAAGGACTGGATTCACAGTCTGATCCAATAGGTCGTCAATGCCGAAATCTTAATATATATTTACCCTCGACACTGATTCACTGATACACTGATTCCCTGATTCACTGACTCTGTCACGCAGTACGTAGGAATTTAAATAGGCATTCTATAATAATTCTATAAATAATAATAATAAAAAAAATAATATTTTTTTTTTGTACAGAAATTGTGTTTTCCCCATTTTTTTTTTTACCAAAATTTTTTTTTTCCAATTTTTTTTTTTACAAAATTTTTTTTTTTCCAAAATTTTTTTTTTCCAACAAATTTTTTTTTTCAACAAAAATTTTTTTTTTCAGCAAACATTTTTTTTTTCAACAAAATTTTTTTTTTCCACAATTCTATAATAATTCTATAAATAATAATAATAAAAAAAATAATATTTTTTTTTTGTACAGAAATTGTGTTTTCCCCATTTTTTTTTTTACCAAAATTTTTTTTTTCCAATTTTTTTTTTTACAAATTTTTTTTTTTACAAAATTTTTTTTTTTCCAAAATTTTTGTTTTCCAACAAATTTTTTTTTTCAACAAAAATTTTTTTTTTCAGCAAACATTTTTTTTTTCAACAAAATTTTTTTTTTCCACAAAAAATTTTTTTTTTCAACAAATTTTTTTTTTCACAATTTTGTTTTTTCACAAATTTTTTTTTCCAATTTTATTTTTTTTCGAAATTTTTTTTACAAAATAGTTTTCTCATTAACAAATTAAGTAACAAATACTTTCCCATGCAAATTAACGGGCGCCATAGGCGCATTACAACTTACTAGTATAAAATAGAGAATGAGAAAGAACAGAATCCTGTGATACACCAGCGACAACAACTCGTATTGTTCCCACGACAATTCGATCTACGCTCCGAAACGAAACGAGTTCATCTACCGAAAGAACTTTCGGCCATAGCAACAGAGCTGTTACAACAACAACAACTCTTATAGAGCGATCTCGGAGACAACTCGATGACAGATGACAAATGCAGCAACGTTATGGTCAAAAGAATTCGACTGATCACTGCGGGCTCCGGGAAGGTTAAAGGCTTCCTACCTTCCTGCTTGGCTAGTAACGCTAACGATCGCCCACAACTACCGAAAATTAAGTAAGTCTCGAGGTTTGGCTTTAGCAACTGATCATATCGCACCCAAATACAAAAAGGTCACAACTCAAAATCCAATCCAAAGCTGACTTCTTTTTCCATAAATTAATTCAGAGTACACATCTCCAACTACAATGTACTCTCTCCTTTCGGACACCTCTCAAAAACGGGCACTTGTTTCAGTACCAATCCGCTTCAGTCCTCTCATAAGCGGACGCCTCTCATAAGCGGACAAAATTCTCAGTCCCTTAGGAGAGTACGCAGTACTGGCAACTCATGATAACAATGTGTCGACTTGGCAATCATTAAAAGTCACCGTCGACGGCTGGACAGTTTGCCGTCTTCAGCGGGCCATAAGTAAAACGTTTAACCGTTGAAATACTCCGGACAGCCGAGAAATGTCAACACCCAATACATTAGTAGTCGGCCATGCTGCCCAAAAACCGTAGGTTAGTGTGTAGGGTGTAGGAAATCACCCGACCACAACTACTGACCTATACTTTTGTGTTGCGGTAGACACTTTTTCCGGACTATCGCCGAAACTGCACCCTTTTTTCCGCGACCAGATAAGAAATCAAACGTAGTTTTGATTAAGACCCATAAAATCACACACACACACGCGCACGCACACAGAAAGCACATATACTCGAAATGAACATATGTTCGCACTTAGGTCTAATACATGTGTACACATACGGATCTGCATATATGTATATATATAAATATATGTATATATAATTTAATTAATTGGAGACATCTGTGCGCTTAGAGGAAAATAAGTGGAAGGATTTCATAATTTAAAGAAATTATTAACAATAATACGAGTATGTTCAACGAAATACGCATTAGTTTTATTTTTTTTTTTTTATTAATTATCAGCACATCAGCCGGCGGAGATTTCTATACATGTACAGATGTATGTGTGTGTGTGTGTGTCTATTGCAATTATTTCGCATCACATAAACATGATTGGGGCCGTCTTATCAGATTCGTATAAGACAGCGCCCCATGACACTGCTCACGTGTACTAAATACTATCGCCATCATTTCAAGATGTGTACGAGAACGAGGCATGATGTAGAATAATTTAGAACAAGCTGCGGAACAGACTGATGCGGCAGACATTGTGTCAACAAAAGTCTTTCAGTTAATTGGTGCAGGTGTCCGGCTTTTTAATCGCAGGGGATGTGATCTTACCCCGGTTATTAAACCATTGCCACACATTGCTGATGATTAACGGCGTCGTATTTGGAAAGCTGTGAATTCACAATTAAATTGAAATGCAAACGGGATTTGAAAACAAAGAATAACAAAAAAACACACAAGTGGCTAATTCAAAATGGTTTTTAGATGGCAGGCATCACCTAGAAGATCCAATGATGTTCTAGAGATTCCGAGAGACTTTGTGGATGCATTCAGCCCTAGATGTGTCTACCAAAATTCCACTCTCTATTATACAAGACAATGTTGAAAGTAGGGATATAGCAAAGCACGATAACTACATCTCCTTACCCTGTACATTATCAGGTAATGACATGTCATTACCCCCAGCATGATTTGTAAGCAAATAACAATGATTCACCATATTTGTAAGATTTTTTTAATCTTGGGTCCAAGGTTAAAACGGGTGACACAGACCATAAGGCTATTAAAGTTATTAATTACTAGTAAGTTGTAATGCGCCTATGGCGCCCGTTAATTTGCTTGAGAAAGTATTTGTTACTTAATTTGTTAATGAGAAAACTATTTTGTAAAAAAAATTTCGAAAAAAAATAAAATTGGAAAAAAAAAATTTGTGAAAAAAAAAATTGTGAAAACAAATTTTTGTTGAAAAAAAAAATTTTGTTGAAAAAAAAATTTTGTTGAAAAAAAAAAATTTTGTGAAAAAAAAAATTTTTTTTAAAAAAAAAAATTTTTGAAAAAAAAAATTTGTTGAAAAAAAAAATTTTTGTAAAAAAAAAAATGTCTGTACAAAAAAAAATATTATTTTTTTTATTATTATTATTTATAGAATTATTATAGAATGCCTATTTAAATTCCTACGTACAGAGACAGAGTCAGTGAATCAGTGAATCAGGGAATCAGTGTATCAGTGAATCAGTGTCGAGGGTAAATATATATTAAGATAATATATATAATTATAATATATATAATTAAGGCGCCCCGGTAGGCGAGTTGGTAGCGTGCTTGCCCATCAGCGTGGGGGTTGTGGGTTCGATTCCCACCAGAGGCTTTGGTCTGTCGCTGCAAAAAATCTAAAACATATGGTCTGTGTCACCCGGTTTACCCTTGGACCCACAAATTAGAATATAAATTTACTTTATATTGTAATTAATAATAAATAAATAAAAAAATAAATAATATATATATAGGGTGTTTTTTAGTGGGGTATAGAACTTTAAGTTGGCATCACTTTTTTAACTGGCGGCCATTTTGTCAGCTTTCAAGTGGTTAATATTTAGTTTGGTTTGCCATTTCATCATGAACAGGTTGACAAAAGAACAACGCTTGCAAATCGTGCAAATTGATTTCGAAAGTAATGGTTCAGTTCGCGAAGTTCACCGCAAGCTCCGTCCGAATGAATCGATTCGCCACCGAAGATTTTGCGCAAAGATCTTGGCTTGCGACCTTACAAGATCCAGCTTGTGCAAGAATTAAAGCCGCGAGACCATGCAATGCGTCGTGATTTTGGTGTATGGGCCGAAAATGAGATTCATCTCGATGCTGATTTTCATCACAAAATTGAAATTGGACCTGTAGAATGGGCTTTATTCGAGCCAGCCGCGGCTGCCACATGCCCGAAATCATATTTAAATATTAATGGCATAAAATTATCCTTCCAATAAAGCCAAATTGATGGACATTTAAACGATTTTCTTGTGTTTTATATCAATTCGAAGTTCTATACCTCAATAAAAAACAAAAAGTTATTAATTAAATTATTTTTGGGAAACTGCTATTTTTTTCGCCACCACCCCACACTATCGCTCTCTGTATCTCTCTCTCTCTCATTTAACGTTTTCTTTGGAACCCGCTCGTAACTATGACATTGTTAAAATCAAAAATATATTCGATTTACTAAAAACTCATCCACGTTCGACAGAAGATGCCTTACCAAAAGTTGTGATTGAAATTATCAAATCTGGCAACGCCAGAGGCTGATACAAGAATCCAACGATTCCAATTAGAATTTTGGCGATTTTATGTCAGCAGAAAATAACTTTACTCATACAAAAAGCCTACTTTTCCAATTTTTTTTTTTTTTTTTTTTTTTTTGACGGCCAACACTCAGGGGATGCCCCCTATAAATGCAATGCATTGTGTTAGCGGAAGGAAATTAGGGTATCGGAAGGAGGAAAGAATTTAAGCGATTTTGTCAGCTGCACATTAATTACCCCCCCCCCCCCCCCCCCCCGCCATCAAATGATCAAATTAAAACGTCATATCGGACATCTGCCAACGCCTGAGACAGATACAAAAATCCTACTATTCCAATTAGAATTTTAGCGATTTTGTGTCAGCAGCACATAACTTGTATTCCTGCTTCAAACCCGACAACGAAGCCATTCGTATAATAACTCAGCTTGGTGTCTTGTACTCTGGCCCGGTCGGTGATGTTATGTTAAATATCGGGAGTAGTTTTCAGACGTGTGGTTTTCAATCTGGCCACACGTTTTTGTCGGAGTTGGTCTTTTTGACAGCTGTCAGTTCAGTTCGATGGGCCATTTCATAATGAATAACGGAACAATGTTCGGTGATCCCGATTTTCACAAGATTCACTTTTGTTTGAACATAATAGCACACCCTTATCTTTATAATAAAAATAATTTTAGGCCATAACAATAAATTGTATGCGTTTTAGTTCTTCTTAAAAACCAAACGTCCGGACTAACAAATTTGCGACCATAGAGCAAGGTCTTTGAATACTGGGTTGACAGCATGACCTTGGGCGAAGCCAGCCGATTCAGTCAGAAGAATGAAGTCATGTTCTACAAAAAAAATGAGTGTTTCCAATGTTGTGTAGGGTTCTCAGTCGCCTAGTGCGTCACTTTTTGAATGTAGTCTTGATCGTCTTTTACCGGTTGATTCGATGTGACTGTTATCATGGACATATCTTTTTCTTCGACTGCTAACACTGTTGTCCCCTTGTCTTCCCCCCCCCCCCCCCTCTCCCCCGTGTTCTTGTAGTTCGTCATTACCCGAGGAGGCTCAAAGTTTAGAATTTCAACATTATAGGCAAACTCTACTAATACGCAATAAACGAATCGGTCATATAGTTCGATGGTCGGTCGAAATCGGTCATTGTGATGGGGTGGAGGGGGGGGGGGGGGGGTTGGGCAATCTTAATTTCGCACTCTTTCGTTACTCATTTCAATCAAAATTTGAAAACGTCTCTCTTACTGCGACACCCTATTGCAAAGACTATACAGAGGGCAGACGATCCAAGGTGGATTTTGGACACATTAGTTTGGCTACGCACTCTGTCAGATGTCAGTAATTTGCATGAACATTTTTTAAAGGTTTTCAAAGCAAATAGAGAACAGACACCTACTTTGTATACCCTCACCCTACGGGTAGGAGGTTATATATCATTTGATACGGCTGAAAAGTGTAACCCATAGAAATGTCCACATTAGACCCCAGGTGTCTTTGAACCAAATTCGATTTATGACTTTCTGAATCGTTTGAGCCATGTCCGTCCGTCTGTCCTGCTGGTACGCACGATAACATTCGAAAGCGTTAAGCAATCACTCCGAAATTTGGCATGGCTTAATATTTTCCCAAAACTGCTTATGGGATTGCATATGGGCTATATGGCCACACCCATTCGGGTACCTCCCACACAAATCTGCTATTTCGCCCACTTTAGAAATCGTGTAATAATATCAACATGCGCAAGTTCGATCTTGGCCAAATTCCGTATTTAGTAAAGGTATAACTGGACAAAGTTTCGGACAAAAACTTGGCAGTCTGGCAACTCCCCTTCTGGTACCTCCCACACAAATGTAACATCCCGCCTACCATAGAAATCGTGTAATAACACCAATATTCCCAAACGACATCTTGCCCAAATTTATTGTATTTAGTAAACGTATAGTCCGACAAAGTATTGGACAAAAACTTGGAAGTCTGGCAACTGCCCTTCTGGTACATCCCATACAAATGTACCATTGGACCCACTTTAGAAATCGTGTAATTATATAAACTCGCTCAACGAATCGTTCCAAAATTTTATATTTAGTAAAGCTTTAACTACATAAAATTTTGTAGTAAAAACTCTGCTTTATATTCCGTCCTTTTTGTAAAAAATCCAATGGTAGCAGCCACGCTCACTTTTGACTTTTCGATACTTTGGAATATGAGACTTGTATGTTTTTACTGAGGGTGAGGGTTTTATACCACATACTGTTTAAATAGTTTTAATAACATCAACTTCTTACACGGGGCTTTTAAGGGAATATTGTTTTAAGTTGTCGCAAGCTTTTTAATGAAAAAGAATAATAACAAACAAAAATGTATAACAGCAAACATTTGATCATTATGACAGTTAGGACAGTTAAAATATTTTTTATTGTTGCATTAACAAAAATATTTTTTTGAATTCTGAAAAACCAGAACTTGACATTGGCCTCGAGTTATGTGTGATCTTAAAAAAAAAAATGTTATTGTGGTCTTACTTTATAGCGGCAATTGCCCGAAATACTCTCTACCTATGAGTATGATTTTTTTTTTTTGGGTTCTACATCGTCTAGAAGTGTATGCCGTCATCGTCGTCGGACAGCAGTATATCAAAATGTGTTTTGATTAAGTTGTTGCTGGTTCTTTTTTTCTTCTTCTTCTTCTTTGCAGTGATTCACCAGATCTTATCTGGACAACAAGTATAGAGTCAATAACATTTTGCTGGAACATACTGAGCATTACTTAGAAAATGTAAATTAAGGAACAGCCAACAATTAAATTAAAATGGGAATTAAAATGGTGAAAACTAGAGAAATTTTAAATAAATTCATTATTTATTTACTTACTAGTAAGTTGTAATGCGCCTATGGCGCCCGTTAATTTGCTTGAGAAAGTATTTGTTACTTACTTTGTAAAAAATATTTTGAGAAAACTATTTTGTAAAAAAAAATTTCGGAAAAAATTAAAATTGAAAAACAAATTTTTGCTGAAAAAAAAATTTTTGCTGAAAAAAAAAATTTTGTTGAAAAAAAAAAATTTTGTTGAAAAAAAAAATTTTTGTGGAAAAAAAAAATATTTTGTTGAAAAAAAAATGTTCGTTGAAAAAAAAAATTTTTGTTGAAAAAAAAAATTTTGTTGAAAAAGAAAAATTTTGTTGAAAAAAAAAATTTTGTTGAAAAACAAATTTTGTAAAAAAAAAAAAATTGTAAAAAAAAAATTTTGGAAAAAAACAAAAATTTTGGTAAAAAAAAAATTTGGGGAAAACACAATTTCTGTACAAAAAAAAAATATTATTTTTTTCATTATTATTATTTATAAAATTATTATAGAATGCCTATTTAAATTCCTACGTACTGCGTGACAGAGTCAGTGAATCAGGGAATCAGTGTATCAGTGAATCAGTGTCGAGGGTAAATATATATTAAGATTCCGTCTAGAGAACAATGTTCCTTACAGAAGACTACTGTTAATATAGATATTTTATTATTAATATATAGAGACAGTTCAATATTTACTTCAAATAGTTGTTAAAGTAAAATGTCTTGTGATTGTTATTTCTAGGGGTCAAGGTGACGGCCATGGTGTGATGGTTCGTATCCTGGCAAGACCATTAAAATATTTTCAGTGGCAATCTCTAAGCCATCAACAACATTTTAGAAAACCATTTGCCGTTCGGAGCCGCCATTAAACAGTTGGTGCCGGTCATTCAGTACACAGAGCTCAGTGATTTCGGAGAATTGGCCCGCCTGTTGAAGGAAAGGATATATGTCCATGATAAAAAGAACAAGACTAAGACCACATCTTTCACGTGGCCCCAAAAGGAAGAAGTCGCAAGGTGTTAAATCACAAGATCTCGGTGGCCAATTGTGATCACCACTGCTGCGAGAGATAACACGGTCCGGAAACTTTTTAGTTTAGCGAATTGTGTGTGCAAGATTTTCACCATTTTTTTGTAGTGAATTTTAATAATTTCAATGTGTTGTTGAAGCGCGTGTATCGTTGCATTTTTAGTAATGGCGTAGTTTCTCCAGACAGCTACCGAAATACCGGGTGATTCAAAATAACACCTGTAGTTGAATAGGCAAGGTACTGCTCGGAACGTTGCTGCTAGCCCAAACAGAATATGTTTGGGACCTGCTGCAAACATATATATGTTGCCTGCCAAATATGTTATGTTACAGAGGCCTTGTTCTTCCCTCTGCTTATGAAAAACAGTCCACCACGACACTCGGTCTGGCAACGATTAAAGGCTGCGAATATTTCAAGGTGTTTGAGGGATTTTCACAACCAAAGCGAAACAGAAAAAGTTTAGACAAAATGAACACAAGTCATAGAGGTTATTTCGAATAGTTTTCAATTCGCGGAAAATCACTAGTAAGACAAATAACGAACGATCGTTGTACAGAGTCTGGTGAAGACAATCCATTTGTCGTGAACACTTATCTTAATATGTATTTACCCTCGACACTGATTCACTGATACACTGATTCACTGACTCTGTCACGCAGTACGTAGGAATTTAAATAGGCATTCTATAATAATTTTATAAATAATAATAACAGCGTGGGGGTTGTGGGTTCGATTCCCACCAGAGGCTTTGGTCTGTCGCTGCAAAAATCATGCCAAATGGTCTTTGTCACCCGGTTTACCCTTGGACCCAAAATTAGAATATAAATTTACTTTGTATTGTAATTAATTAATAAATAAATAATAATAATAAAAAAATAATATATTTTTTTTGTACAGAAATTGTGTTTTCCCCAAATTTTTTTTTACCAATTTTTTTTTTCCAAAATTTTTTTAAAAAAATTTTTTTTTTTACAATTTTTTTTTTTTTTTCACAAAATTTTTTTTTCACCAAATTTTTTTTTTTTCCACAAAAATTTTTTTTTCAACAAAAATTTTTTTTTTCAGCAAACATTTTTTTTTCAACAAAAATTTTTTTTTTTAACAAAATTTTTTTTTTTCAACAAAAATTTTTTTTTCAGCAAACATTTTTTTTCCACAGATTTTTTTTTTTCTAATTTTATTTTTCCCGAAATTTTATTTTACAAAATAGTTTTCTCAAAATATTTTTTACAAAATTTTTAAAATTAAGTAACAAATACTTTCTCAAGCAAATTAACGGGCGCCATAGGCGCATTACAACTTACTAGTTTTACAAATAAACAAACACCCTTTATCGGTTTTCGCAATAGTCATGTCCATTGCATTTTGCAATTAAATGTAATGACTAATACACGCGAATTAGTAAAATGTTTTGTTACATCACAGTTGACCTCACCGCAGGGAAGAGGAGGGTGTTTGCTGGACAGCTGGCGGGCTTAATGTGACCATTCCCAAACAGCTGTTCGACAAGGGTGACAACAGATCTGTGTTCTAGATATTTCATTGTGATTAATATTTTTGTGAAAATAATCTGCTTGCAGATATTAGGAAGCACAGTTTGAAAAGATTTGATCCTGATTGGTTATTTAAGTGAACAACTCCATCATGTTTATTCCATAAATATTATTCCTGAATATTAAAGACAAAGCGGAGATTTTAAAGAAATTAATTGCAGGATTTTCCACCAAGTCCTTAGCCAACAGTTTTCATGTTCGTGTTAGGAGAAATGAAAACACCATAAAGAATTTTGTGGCGCATTCTGCAGCCGGCCCTGGGAGAAGAAAGACGCTTAAACCCTTGGAGTTTCCAAAAATTAAAAGAGCATTGTTCAAATGGTTTGAAAATCAACGAGCAAAGAATTTACCAATCACATCTGATATGATCAAGGAAAAGGCAATGTTATTCCATGCTAAAATTCAGGAAAAGTCGGTTGGCTTGCTCGCTGGCACTGGGCGGGTTTCAAACTTTAAAAAAGACCCAACATATGTGGGAAAAAAACTGCCAAAAATGAGTGATTTTATTAACCCATTTCTGGAAAAACTAAATGAAAAAATTGACGATCTAACTTTGGAAAAGGAGCAGATATACAATGCTAGTGAGTCTGGCCTATTTTGGAGGCTTTTGCCCGTTAGAACTCTTGTGAACATTTGTTCCAGGGGGTAAATCAATTGCTGGTCCATTTATTAATTTCAAAAATTTCTTAAATCTCTAGGTGAAAGAGTTGCTTTGTGGAAAAAATCTTCCCGAAAGAGCTCTTTTACTTAGAGACAATGCTCCATGCCATCCCAAAGAAGGCGAGTTAAGGAACAATGATGGTGACATTTCGGTAATGTGCCTGTGTCCAAACTGTACGGCTCTTATACAGGCCATGGACCAGAATGTTATAAGCCTAACGAAGCTGAACTACAAAATAAGCCCATTAAGTCACATTGTTGATTGTGGATACAAAATTGACGAGTCTTTGCGAAACATTACCTTAAAAGACGGAATATATGTTTTTTAGAGTCTTCAATTCGGCCATCATTTGTAAAACTGTTTAACAAATCATCCGACTGGGAAAATGAAGATGTCATTCCTCCTTCAGAGTTGCATTCAATATTCAATTCATTGCAACTTTGCTTCAAGAAGTAGAACCATTGCAGCAAATATCACAAATATCCCTAGCTGCCCCCGGAACATTCCCCCGATCTCATAATGATTTTGAGGGGGGATGGGCATTGTCAGTAGATATTATTTGCTTCACTTGTTGTCCTATCTGTGACTTTTCTAATGTTTACAAAAAACTGCAGGAAAACTCATATGATTCATACGAGTCTAAAGAACGTACACTCAAAAACCAGCAATAGCACCTTTGCCGACCGATAACACACCTAGCGTGACCATGAATTTGAACTCAATGCATACGTCAATGTTCCATAGAGCCGACTAGATAAAATTAACAAATTTCTCATTGAACTCCCAAGGACGTCGGGTGGTGCTGCAATTACTTATATTCTGCCGAATACACTTTGCAAGTTCAATAACTCGATGTTGTATAATTTTTAACACATACATTTCCAAGGTTATCGCAATAACTTTTTTCGCCGCCAGGAAAACACAAATCGAAATTGAACGCAGAAAAAAAAGGTGGAAAGTACTTCACACCGAATTCTGTGCCGTGTTCCAAAAATATATCCCTAGTAGATGTACTTTTGACCTTGAAATAGCAAAAAAAAAAATTAAAAACCAACCTATCTAATGCAAGTTCAATAATAAAAGAACAACAACAGCAACCAAAGAAAAAAAAAAAAGAAAAATTACCCTAACGCAACTTGTTATTTGTGTAGCGAAAAATACATACGCACACACATATGTACATATGTATATTTATTTACTGTATAGACTATATGCACATTTCTACATATGTATGTAGATGGAAACAAACACCCGTTAGTAGTGATAAAAAATAGCGTCGTTGTCGTCGTCTTTTTCGACGTCCCTACTCACCTACAGATAGCAAATAATCATTTGTTGTTTTGTCATGCGGACTTTTTTCCCTTCACTCGCTGATAAGGGGCCGTCGTGATAGACAATCAGACGTGTTTCGGCGAGTGCTTGGGAACGCATCGAGTACTGAGTAGTGGCTCTGGCGACGCTCGGTTACTTTACTTCCTCTAGGTGGGTACCCGCGAAAATGTCTCATAATATTTTCTAAAATTCAATTTCAATTCATTCGGTCTTTATCTAAGCCAGTGAGCGAGACACGTGTCCGATTACAATTATTTACATACATATATGCAGTTACATATAAATATGTTGGCATGTGTAAGTATATGAGTCATTCCATGAAAAACAATACGACCACCTGCAAAGGCAAAGACTGCAAATGTTTTATAAGTTTTTTTTTTTTAAATGACATTACTTTATGTTTCTTGATAATGTGAACGGTAAGGGCGTATGGTTACTAGGTAATCGGCTTAGCTATGGAGGTGGTGGACAATTTTACACTTTTATAGTTCACCTGCACAGTTAAAGGTTAATAAAAGGATGATTTTTGAAGGCGTTATTTCTTGTTTCTTGAAAATGTAAATGGTACGACGTTTTCATTAGGCCAAGACCAACAACAGTTTGTGGAGCTGTAACAGCCCAGGATTCTATCAGATTACGAATATACATATACCCAAATAAGCCACTTATATTCTCAACTCATTTATTTATATCAAAACGTAACAAACACAACTTATTGAATCAGAAAAAAACTAAAATATATGCGTTGCCAGATCAACTGGTTATTATCGTGGGATGTCATCGTGGGCGGGCTGCCACAGGAGCCAACCTCAGTAAGGAGTTTCCATAAGACCAACAACAGGTGGTGTAGCCAACCTAAGTAATTAGTTTCCATTACCAGGTAATAGACTTGGTAAACGAAGGACTTTTCTATGTTTTTCTTGTTATCGAAAGATATCGTTTCACAATAATGTAATTTAGCCAGGTCGTGCAGTGATAGTCAGTGAGAGTGCGACTATCAAGCAGCAAATCCAGGTTCGTACCCTGCTATGAATATGAAATATGTTATTCTGTATCACCCGGTATTTCGGTGCCTGTCACTTTTTAAGCTTTTATTCGTTGACATGTGACAAGTAGAAACTACGTCACTACTAAACATGAAACGATACACGCTTCAACAACGCATTGAAATTATAAAAGAATCAAAGAATAAAAAGTTTCCGGACCGTGTTATCTCTCGAAGAGGTGATCAGAATTGGCCAACGAGATCTTGTGATGTAACACCTTGCGACTTCTGTCTTTGGGACCACGTCTACGCCAACAACCCAGCGTCAATTCAAGTCCTTAAATATAGAATTCGTGAGGCTATCGAGGACATAGGGCAGTCACTTTGCGATTTGGTTATGGAAAATTTCAAGACAAGGATATGGTGCTGTAAGCGAAATCATGGTGATTATGACCATTTAGCTGATGTTGTTTTATATTATTAACGGCATACCTTCCTCTTTATTATGAAATAAACATCCGACAAAAAATTCCATTTTTCTTTGAATACCAAACCCTGGAGAACCCTGTATAATGGGGTAACCTCAAAAATCCAAAGAATTATTCGGAAAAAAACAAACCAACAATTGTGAAATTATGTGTCATTTCAAAGACTTATCCAAAAAAGCTTCAGGTGCGAATGTTTTGGGACATTCTGTCGAACTATTTCCCCTGATGGCCTTTGGGTACGGTTCGTTTTGTCGCCTTTCAATGTTTTTCTCATTGGCATTCTTGTAGTAACGATGTTCCTGCGGATGACAATAGGAATTTGTGTGGCGGACACACACACACACAGAATACTCATGCACACACAGCTAGAGTGAATTCACGTATACTCAGAGATACAGCAATTAATTGTTGTATCTCTGAGTATAAGTCTGTGTTAAAGAGTGCCGTTTCTGCATTGAGAGTTTCCTAGTCTGAATGTGTGTATTTTGTTTTGGTTTTGCTTGTGCATGTCGTAGACATCGTTGCGGTTGTTATTATTTGACTGTAATGTATGTTTTTATGGGGGAAAAACAAGCCCACAATCGCACTGTTTCATACACATACACCATTCAGATTACACCACACACTTGGAAAGAGACAGCGAGAAAGAGAGAGAGCGACTTGAATGCCAACAGCAGTGCCAGCGACAACAATTACAGCCGTATTTTTTGTTTGGTTTGTTTTCTGCTGCTTGCATCTCTGTGTGTGTGTGTGTGCGTGTGAGTGCCTGTGTTTTGGTTTTCGGCTTCTTCTTCTTCTTTTGCGTTTCAAAACGAAATACAAAATTGTATACAAGTGCTGCTGCTGCCTGTTCGATACTAAACTCACTCTCTTACGCGTTCTCTCTCTCTACTGGCACACTGCAGCTAACTGCCAACAGTCAACAGTGCTGATCATTATTTTATTAGTTCTGAAACAGTCAAGATATCCACAACAGCACGACCAATCAACCAGCACCAAAAAACAAAAAAAAAAAACAAACAAACAAAACAAAAAGAAGTATAAAAAACCAACTGCAACTGCAACAAACCACCAATCAACCAACAACTCAAGAAACCACAAAATATTCAACAATTTTTACAAGAAAAAAAAGTAAAGTAAATTTATTACAATTACAACAGCCAACATAAAATTAAAAATTTAAGTAAAGCAAAACAAAAAATAAAACTGCAGTAGGCAGCAAATTAACGAAGAAACTAGCAACAACTCAGAGTGTTTGGAATATAGGCAACAAAAAAAAAGCAAAAATACTAAAAACTACAAGAGCACCAGCAACACACAATAATAATGAAAAAACGCTAAAAGAAACAGCTGTGAAATAACCAGAAAAAGAAAAAATATAACAACAACAGCAACTACTATAAAGCACAGAGTGCAGTTTTTATATAAAAGAAATACACACATACGTATTATATGCACATATGTATGTAAATCAGTGTTAGTGTCTATGTGAGCTTTATGTACAATTTCAAAGAACACTTGCATGTAAAAAACAAATTATAATTTATGTATTTGAGAAGAACCACTCCCCGACCCCCGCCCCCCACTTATTCCCACATTATTGGCCATCAGAAATTTTGAAATCGAATTTTTTTTGAAAACATCTCGATATCGGATATTGCGTTTTAAGACCCTCTTCTGTGTCTTCTACCACAAAAAAAAAAAAACAACCATAAAATCTCCAAACCGAAAGAAACCCTCATCGTATTCTAAGATTGTGAGCAAAAGAAGTTCAGTTGTTATTTTTTTTTTTTTTCTTTTTTGACATAAATCCAATACTGGTATATAATTTATTATATAAAATATTTAAAAAAAAAATCTATTTTTATGTATGTGCATACCAACATGTATGTTGTATTGTATATATAATGTACATATGTATGTATGAACCAACGTCAGAGACGACAAAAACGTTGAAAGAGTGCAGGGCAGCAAAAAATACAAAAAAAAAAAGCGAAAAGAACAGAAAATTATCAGCTGCCAACAACTCAAAAAAAAACACACAAAAATACGAGAAGAAAAAACAACAACAAAAATCGAACAGAGTGAACACAAAACTTAAAATAATTATAATAATATACATATGTAATTATTATTATAAACTAAGTAATGCACAAATAGAGTGTGTAGTGTTACAACCAAAACGAAAGAAAAAAAAAACGAATGCTGATAAAAACTTAAATCAGAAAAAACATAGAAATGAACACACACGCAAAAAAAAACACAGAGGCTTGAAAACTAAGTCATGGTGATTAATTTCTGAAATCAGAATAAAAGAAAACTTTCAAAACGTGCAAAGCGAAAAATATTTCTATGTTTTCGAAGAAACTTAAAATCTCGAAAACCAAAATCTAAACGAAGGAATTGACACACATTCTCAGGGTTCCATAAATAAAACTTTAAGTAGAGTGAAGCATTGAGGAACGATGGCAAATAAAACTTAAAAATAAATCCTACACAAAAAGAATTAAAAAAAAAAAAATATTGGAAGTTTTCCCAATTCGCAAATCATTATGAAACTTTCAAATTCAAACTATCAATTTCCAATTCAAATCGAAAAACGAAAACTTGCAAATTCAAAACGAAGTTACTGTGTGTTTGTTATAAGACGTTGTTAAGAATAATATGTGAAAATTGTATCTGCACACATTTTTCTTATCAAAGGTTTATAGAGTTGTCATAAATGTTTATAAATACGGGTATTTCATGAAATTGTTTTTCTTTTCAATTTAAATGGCTCCGTTTTCTTTAAGAAAATGGAGTATATTCAAAATTTGTTGTTGTTTTTTATAGAAAAAAAGAACGAAAATAATTAAAAATTTTAAAACTCAATGATGGCGTTTCCCTCGATAAACAAATCGAATTGTTGGCATTTTAGATTTCAATTGTTTTCTTTATAATTTTCTTTAAAAATATTGAGTCGATTTGAAATTTGTCATTTTTTTTTTTTTTGTTTCTGTTATTCAGATTCGTGTTCAGTTTGCCATAGGTTTTTTTTTTTAAATTAATGCTTTTTTGAATTGAATCTTATAGTTTTAGAATTATTTGTAAAATTTGAAATATCGGTTTTGCGAAAACGACTTGTCAGATTTTTTTAAATTCAATTTGGAAATTAGAATTAGGTCAGGAATTTTTAATAAAAAAATTATTTTATTTTATTTAATTTATTTTTCCAATATTTCGTTCTTCTTTGAAGAACATATCTTCCTCGAGACTGAACTCATTAAAAAAATCCTAAATTCGATATATTGAAAAAGGTCGATACAACATATTGAACATTAAATTAAATTTGGAAACCTTTGACAATTAGCTCTTATTCTTAATGCCTTTTAATTCAATTTATATTTTCGGAGTTATCATTAAAAAAAACAGAAAAAAAATTTTTTTTTTAGAAACTTCTTATAATTAAAATATACTTAAATTATCCTCCTAATGTTCGGAATAATGTTCACATATAGTTTATCTGAATTAGGAATAAATTAACATTAATATTTTAGGCTCATATTCTTTGTTAAGAAAAAGTTGTGAAAAATGTTTATGTATTTTCATACATTTTTCTTAACGAAGGTTTTTTAAATTTTTATGAATACGTAGGTTAATATTTAAAATATTACAACAGGTTGTGATGAAGACGTGATATCTACGTGCTATTGCGTGTGTTTTATTTATTTGTTGTGGTACTCCCTAAAGATGTTCCTCAAAGAAGAACCAAATATTGGAAAAATAAATTACATAAACATTTTTGATTACAAATTCTTGACCTCCATTTTTTTTTTGTCAATTTATTAATCAATCAACGCCCTTCAAGGACAATTTACAAGTGTTACAAGATCGTTTAAAAGAAAATCCTAAAAATGCAATATTTATTAACAAATTTGTATTTGAATGAAAATCCTTCATACACCACCATAACTAATTGTTGTCCATTTTCTCTCTCTCTCTCTCTCTCTCTCTTTACTTGCAGAACTTGAAACTTATTAAATGAAAAGTAAACCAAAATTGTTTGTAAAAATAGTGGAGAATACAAAAATAATTCCTAAATAGAATAGGAAACAACGGCCAACCAAAACACCAACCTCAATCAAAAGCAGAAACAGAAAAAATGCAAATTCTTAAGGAATAAGTGCAATCGTCGGCAAACAGAGACATAAACCGAAACGAATGTGAACAATTAAATGGTGTGAACTACAAGTGAAATAATAAAACAAAAAAAAAACTATTAACTACTACAACAACTTTAAAGGTTCCACAACAAACTATATATATCTAATATATATAAATGTTGACAAAAGAAATTGTGATTAAAATTTAATACAAAAGAAACACAAAAACAAAAAAAGGTAAAATAATTGCTTTAAACCACAAGAAAAAGAAAACCAAAACTTCCACAATTCTTAAAGATCTACAATTATACAAAAAAAAGGTGTGTAAAACAAAATCCAGCTAAATTTAAAAAAAAAACAATTTTTAGAAGTAAAACTTCCATGTATTTTAAATAGAAAAAAATAAAACAGAAAACAAAATCCAACATAACTTAAGACATTATTAAGAAATCATAAACAAACTGTTCTAAAAACATTTCCAAAACAATTTCAAAACCAACTTAAATGTTTCGAATTTAAAAACAATTTAAAAAACTTAAAATTGTCTCAAAACCACAAAGACCATTCAAATTGTAGAATAGCGTACACGAAAACGCGAAGAACCCTAAACTCGCTTAAATAAATCTCCTGGTAGTGATAACAAAAAAAAAAGTGAAGTAACCGCAAAGCTTTGAAATCATTAATATATTTTATATAAAGTTTTATACATCTCGTAGAGAATTTCTTTCTAAAACATCATTGGAACAAAACAGCAAAAACTGAAATTGTTTTAAAAACACAAATAAAACGCAAATATATGAACAACAAATGTTTTGAAACAAAACTACCTCAATATACAACAACAAATATAGCGTATATTACAACAACAAATTACCAAACAACCAATTACAAGAACTTAATTTGTTTGATTATAAAAAATAAAAACGGCGGACTAGCTACAATACAACTGAAGGTAAGACATAAAAAGCACCACAGTAATTTGTATGAAAACAATATCATTGAAATAAAACAAATTTAAGAAAATTTAAAAAATAAATTTGACAACATTTTAGAAAAGAGATTCAAAAAAACGATGGTCAAAACCCGTTTGTTTTTTAGTTATTTCTTTTAGAATTTTTTTTCTACTAGAATTATAATTTAATTTATAAATACAAATTTAATAAAAAAATTTCGAAAACAAAGTGCAGAACTACGACTTTAGCAAATTTCCTTACATGCATTTTTTTCTTTTTATAAAAACACTATTTTATGTATTTTTTTTTAAATAAAATTTTTTTGGATATTTTTTTTTTCATGAAAGCATTTTTTTATATAAAAGAAGAACTAAAAATACCTTTTTTGTAAAAAAAAATAATTTTTTGAAATAAAAAAAAAATTAATTTTTGGAAATAAAAAAAAAATAATTTTTGTCAAAAAAAATTTTTTTTTTGTAAAAAAAATGTTTTCTAAAACAAAAGTATTTTTTGGAATTAACAATAAATTTTTTCAAAAACCATTTTTTATAAAAAACAAAGTATTTTTTGTAAAAAAAAAAATATTTTGGGTTTAGAAAAAAAAATGTTTTTTTTTACATAAAAACATTTCTTTATACACAAAATTTTACATAAAAACTTTTCTTTATACACAAAATTTTCCATAAAAACATTTTTTTATACACAAAATTTTACATAAAAAAATTTTTTATACATTTTTTTATATAAAAAATTTTACATAAAAACATTTTTTTATACACAAAATTTTAAATAAAAACATTTTTTATAAAAAAATTTTACATAAAAACATTTTTTTATATAAAAAATTTTACATACAAAAATTTTATTTAATTTTTTTTAAAAAAAAAATGTTATTTTTTATTAAACCAATTTTTTTTTAAAAAGTTTCTATTTTTAAAGTATGGATTTAAAAGTTTTTAGAAGTAAACACACATTTCATTTTCATGAAATATTTTTTTATATAAAAAATAAACACATTTTTTTGGGGCATAAAAAATACATGTTTTCAAAAAACTCTTTGCTTTCCAAAACAAATATCAGTTTTTTTCTAAAACAAAAAAAAAATTAAAAAAGATTTTATTCTAAAAATTTTACATAACCACATTTTTTATATAAAAAATGTCTAAAACAAAGGTATTTTTTGTACAACAATTTTATGGTTTAAGAAAAAAATCAGTTTTTTTTAATAAAAAGAAAACTTATTTTAATTTTTTTTTATTATTATTTTTTTATTTTTATTATTTTATTATTTTTATTATTATTATTGGTTTTTTTTTCAAAAAAAAAAAAATTAAATATTTTAATATTTTTCTAATAAATCCTACATTTTACAAAATACAAAAAAAAAACTTATTTTTATTATTTTTTTGTTTTTTAATAAAAAGAAAACTTGTTTTAATTTTTTTATTATTATTGATTTTTTTTCTCAAAAAAAAAAATTAAAATATTTTTCTAATAAATCCTACATTTTCTTTTCCAATTGCTTAGAAACCCCAAACGATTCCTCTTCCATTATAATTGGCTAATAACGATTCTTCAATACATCGACTGCTAACATATGAACGGAAAATAAACAGCTCGAGGCAATCTAGCGAGAAATAACTAAAACCAGCTGATAATTTAACAACCAAAACAAAGCAGCCGTTAACAACAAGACCAACATATGATTTGAGTGGCGAAAAAGAGCGCCATAAAACAACAATAACAAAAATTATTACAATTATTTTTTTTTTGTGTTATAAAAAAAAAATCAAAAAACAAAAAACGAAACACTACAACAGAACGTGAGTTTGTGTACAAGCAACATTTCAAAATAAAAACTACTACAACAACCACAACAACAACTACGGTTGCATCCAAATTCGTCTGTGCTGTAAAATAGTTTCCTATTCAGAAAACGAAAACTATACAAAATTCAAGTAAAACGTACGTTTTATTTTCAAATGCGAGTACGTTGAATGTGTATGGAGTAGTAGTAGACAACAACAGCTCAGAGCAGTAGATTCACCTTGAAATATTCTGCGGTGTGTGTGTGTGTTGTTCACATACACACATAGTCGGGCGGGCAGTCAGTCATTGAGTCAGTCAGTCAGCTGAAGTGCAATTGGTGAGCATAGAAACAACACAGCAACACCTCTACACTATCAAGACGACGACATCACCAGCGCCGCCACCGCCAACCAGTAGCAGCGAGCACCGCCATCTATCCATCCAAGCAGCCATCCATCCAACCATCGAACGTCGCCACGACCACCAGCAGCAATTCAAGCGAACATTAGAGTCGAAATCGGATATCCAACCACCACCGCAGCCAGCAACAGGAGGAGAATTATTTCAAATTTGTTGCTGCTACATTGTCTAAACAGACAGATAGACACTATATATATATATATATATAAATATATACTATATAAAACAACAACCACCAGTAGAATTTTTTTTTTTTTTTTTTTGAAAACAACAACAACAAATAACGAACTACCTCAGGAAACAACAACTAAAACTCTTATATATCATAATAGTTTTAAACTGCAACGAAACAAAAACAAAACTAAAATAATAATAATACCAACAACAAGTAAAAACCAGGAAAACAACACAAATCTACAAAAAAAACAACAAAAAAAAACCAACAACAGCAACATTATCGTACATATATACCGCGTCAAGCATACAGTCATATATGTATGTGTATATGAAAATATATTCAACTCCTCTGGGTCTGACTCAACTTTAAAAAATATATTACTCATACACCATACAACCCCAACTACAACACCAGCAACAACAACAACACCAGCAACAACAACACCACCAATAGTTTGTATTTCGCTTTTTGCTGTTCCTCAAACGAACACTGCCCAAGGAGACTTTTATTTTATTTATTTTTTTGTTTCGACATAGAGAAGCAAACGGTTACGGGGGAGGGAATCATCAATTCAAACTCCAATCGAAAATCCACATTTGCTAAATCAGCAAAACTACAAAACACCGCCGTACCATAGGAATCGGACCGTCAACAATAACGTGTTGAGAGCCAGATAGATAAGACTCAGAATTCCGAAATCCGAACCGCTCAACACAGCAAAAACATACACGAAAAGTAAATAAGGGAGCACAAGGAGAAGAAGACATCAAAACAAACACAAACGAAAAATAAGTCATCACAACAACAACAACAAAAAGAAACCAATTCCAGAATCAAAAGAAATTTTCGCTCAGTAAAAGAATTTCAAACTCTACAAATCGGGTCCTCATTTTTGAGTTCAAAAAGAACAGAAAAACTTGATGACTGCTTCCTAAAGCTAAAATCAAAAAACCACCAATAAAAGCTCATATTCAGTGTAAACAATACAAAGAAGCTCTCGCAGATCAACCAGTGTTCAGCAGAAAAAGCATTTTTAAGTTAATTGAAACTGAAAATCACTCGTCGTTAAGCAAAATTAACCTAAGTTTGGAATTAAAGAAACCAAGTCACTCAAAGTAACAAAACCAAAAAAAAAAAAAAAACAGTTTGAAAATATATTTCCAAAATAGAATTGTGAAAATTAAAAGCTTCAAAAGTGTGAAAAGAACCAGCTAAAGCTTTTGAGGAGCTAAAAACAGAAAAAACAGTTTGAAAATATTATTTCCAAAATAGAATTGTGAAACTTAAAAGCGTCAAAGGCGTGAAAAGAACCAGGAGCTAAAACAGCTTTTGAAAAGTACGCCAGCAATATTTTCTCAAATTCTCACTACAATTGAGTGAAATTATTATTAAAATCCTTTATTGAGCTGAGTGTTTTTTGTTTTTTTTTTGTTTTCTTTCAACAAACGTAAAAACCGTGAATGTTTTCGAAAAAGCAAACACATTTCAACAAAACTCAACGGTATTACCAAACATGATTGATGAAAATCTCCGGAAAACATTAAACCAACACAACAACAAAATATTGTCTATATAACCTTAAAAACAACAAAGAGCAACAACAAACAGCAGCAAAAAGAAAGACCACAGGAAAGTTGCCAACGAAGACGATCTCTAAGCCAGCCCCAATCCCATCTTCCCATAAGACCCTTAAAACTGGCCCATTGGATAACAAGCGCAACAGAAACAATGATTTGTGAGTCGACGACGGTGAATGAGTTTCAAGACGACGACGACTCAATATATCCCCCCCTGCAGCAGCAGGCCAACGTGGACGCCAACACTCAGGAGAATACCCTAGAATCCTCCTATACAATTGAGAGTTTTGAACAGTCGTTGATCGAGGAATTAATCGAAGAAGATATAAAAGGCTTCATAGAGCAAGTCGAAGAACAACCGGAACCGGAACATCACGAACAGCAACACGAACAACAGCCTGAGAAATTTAGTGAATATTTCTGTGAATCCAACGAAATAACCGACAACGGTGCTGTCGAGGAATTCGTGGCCCACGAGGAGGAGGAGGGTGAAGACGCCGTCTTCTCTTCGTCATACGAAGCCGAAGAAGAGGACGCCGAAGAGGATATCGTAAGTAGTGTCGAAGACACCGAAGAAGCAGCAGCAGCAGCAGCAGGCGCTCTACAAACAGCGACAACGGGCACAGTTGCGGCTGTGAGACAACAGAAGAGCAAAGTAAAAGTGTTACGGGCAGCGGCCAAATTACCAAATATTACTCATGCTGCCGTTGCAACGGCTACAACAAAGAGAACGCAACAACAGCAGCAGTCATTTACAGCTGACAACATATTGAAGAAAGCCAGGAACCGAAATAGCAGCAGCACCAGCAGCAGCATCAGCAACACCGCCAACAACAACAACAACAACTACATTAATAATAATAATATAATTTTTATTAACAACAACAACAACATTCACAACTACAGCAGCAACAGTAACAGCAGCATCATCAGCTCGCACAGTACGGGCAGCAGTAGTATTGTCAGTTTAGCCCCCAACCACAACACGAACACCAACAGGACCTCAGCAGCAACAAACACTGCCAACAACAGTAACAACATTAACGGCCATCACCCCAGCAGCAGTGCCTCAGCCAGTCCATTGAGCAGCAGCAGTTGCACCGGTGACGGGATCAACATAAATTATGAAAATAATTTGAATTTTTTGAATTTTAAAAACTTTCAAAACCCCGAAGATTGTGTAAATATCATTACAACAGAAACCGCGGCAAACAATAGCTTTAAAATGGAACAACAACAACAGCAGCAGCAGCAGCAACTGCAACAACAACAGCAACAACAACAGCAACATATGCAACAGCAGCAGCATTTACAACAGCAGCAGCAGCAACAACAAGCAATTGTTGTCTTTGGCTCGCAAAGGGTTAACATGAACTCAAGTACCCCTTATTCGGATGCAACTCAAGTAAGTAACACCCACACACTCGATAGCCATAAGTATGCATACACACTCACTCACTCACTCACTTAATAACAGCAATAACAACAACAACAGCAACAGCAATTTTAATAAACATTTGTTGTGTTGCATGGAATTACAAACATTTGTATACACATGCATATTATAAGTATATGCAGACAGACGGACAGGCATTTCCATATACTCGCACATATATAATGTTTATAGATTTTTATTAGATACGCTCTCTCTCTCTCTCTCTCGCTCTCTCTGTCGTACTTGTATTTATCTCCACTCCCTGGAAATACGTCGTCGCCGTCGCCGTCGCCACTTTCCTCCTAACTACCGCGCAAGAAGTTTTTCATTTAAAGCTTTAAACTTTGTTGATGGCACAGTGTTTGGGGAAACGTATCTTTTTGTGAAAAGTTGCTCTGAAATTGGTTGCCAGCCATCGTGTGATAGGTTGATGTGGGCAACTAGCACACACCACACTTAGCTTCGTATTCAGGTTTGCAAATTGCCGTAGTCATTTTCACACTTCGCGGGTAATCTGTGAAAGCCATGTAAAACTTCCGAAGAGCAAAGCATTAGCCTCCAGCAGACAACTTTTGAGGGAAGGTCTAACTGATTTCAGAGATGGTCCCTCATGGAATGTTAAGCGAAATACTTTGCATGTACAACCTTCGAATTTTGAAAAACGAAACTAAAGCCATTTTATTTGTATATTTTGTTGGTCCCTCATTGTCCCACGAAATTGCAAGCATGTCAAATAAAACATTCTGCTGTTGCATAATTGGAAAAATCTGGCAACAACCGGGTAGTCCAAAAACAAATAAATAGTTAGCGTTTGCTTTAATGAATTAAACAAAATCCTTTTCATTCGGCATATTTTTATTTTATTCGAAAGATCAATCATTCCTCTTATGGCTGGAACACGATTTTATTTATGTGCCCGCCTCGGCTGGCAAAAGCGGATTCGGTCAAGAACCGGAAATAGTCTAACGGCGCACCGTAAAATCGCAGCTCCGTGGTGGTCAATTGATATCGCCGATACGGTTACCTAACATGCCATGAAATATATTGACTGTGGCGTAAGCTGTGTGGCGTGGAGCGCCAACCTAATGAAACCTAAGGGCCGTTTAAGCCCATGTCCTCATTAAATCATCGGTGGTGCTTCACGTGTTTAAAAAACACCCTATGTTTTTGAGAACAAAAAAACACCCTGTGTTTTTAAAAAAAAACACCCTGTGTTTTTAAAAAAAAACACCCTGTGTTTTTTAAAAAAAAAAAAAAAAAACCCTGTGTTTTTGAAAAAAAAACACCCTGTGTTTTGAAAAAAAAAAATTTTTTTTTGAAATTCCCGGTTTTTTTGAATAAAAAAAAAAACACTGTTTCTGAATAAAATAAAAAAACACCGTGTTTTTAAATAAAAAAACACCGTGTTTTTAAATAAAAAAAACACGGTGTTTTTAAATAAAAAAAAACACCGTGTTTTTAAATAAAAAAAAACACCGTGTTTTTAAATAAAAAAAAACACCCTGTGTTTTTGAAAAGAAACACACTCTGTGCTTATGAAAAATCCATGAGTAGGTCCCTCATTTTTTTTTAGGATAAAACACCCAGTGTTTTTGAAAAGAAACACTTCGTGATTTTAAAAAGAAACACCCTGTGTTTCAAAAAAACACCTTGAGTTTTTAAAGGAAAAACCCCTTGTGTTTTTAAAGAAAAACACCTTGTGTTTTTAAAGAAAAACACCTTGTGTTTCTAAAGAAAAACACCTTGTGTTTTTAAAGAAAAACACCTTGTGTTTTTAAAGAAAAACACCTTGTGTTTTTAAAGAAAAACACCTTGTGTTTTTAAAGAAAAACACCTTGTGTTTTTAAAGAAAAACACCTTGTGTTTTTAAAGAAAAACACCTTGTGTTTTTAAAGAAAAACACCTTGTGTTTTTAAAAATAAAAAACACCGTGTTTTCAAAAAAACACCCTGTGTTTTTAAAAATAAAAAAACACCCTGTGTTTTTAAAAATAAATAAACACCCTGTGTTTTTAAAAATAAATAAACACCCTGTGTTTTTTAAAAAAAAACACCTTGTGATTTTGATAAAAAAAAACACCATTTTTTGAAGAAAAAAAAATACCCTGTGTTTTTGAAAAAAAATCTTTTTTAAAAAAAACACTGTTTTTGAAAAAAAAAACACACACCCAGTGTTTTTGCTAAAAAAAAACCACTTTGGTTTTTTAAAAAAAAAACAAAGTCCGTGTATTCTTTCAGTGTTTTGAAAAAACGGGGTGTTTCACTTTTTCATTTATGTCGTTCTAAGCTGCATATTTTTGAACTTCCGGTTCTGCGAAAATCACTAAAATCGGTTCTTTCCCTGCTACCTTGTCCGAGCAGAACTGTAGAGTGTCAAAAAAAACACAATTTGCGTAAAAAAAATTATGTTTATTTTTAACTTCTAGAAGCAAATCCGATATTTTGCGTGTTATCTGGATTTTTGTTGATGTTCACAATATGACGTTGCGTTTAAATTAAACGAAAAACATACATTTTATTAAAAAAAACACACATTCACGTGATTTTGTTGTTTTGTTAAAATATTCAGATCAAGCGCAGTAAATTCTAATAAAAACTACGACGCAATCTCCAAAAAAAACTGCTAAGTAGGGCAGTGTGTTATCAAACTTTTCTGTGCAACTACTTTCCGGATTGATAGCAGCACTGGGGACTGAATACGTTTTTTGTTATTGTTATTTTTTCGGGGGGGGGGGCATAGAACGATGAATATGCGTAGTATCAAATCGATATATAGAGTCTTCGAACTCTTTCAAGAGATTCTAGAGTTTCAACTGAAAAATTGTCGTTACAAAACAAACAAAACAACATCTTCAAAGCACTGTGCTCAGTTTTCCTACTGCTGGCTACCACCACCAAAAAAAAAACGGCAAATTAAGCAACAGTGGGGGAATTTACCCTGAACAAAATAAAATAAAACCAAACACACACACACTCACAGAAATAAAATCCAAAAAAAAACGCACCAAGGAGAGTACTAAAAACTGTCTGCCTGTCCGTCCGTCCGTCCACCATTCGTCCCGTCTGTGTCTGTGAACTTTTTTTCTTCTTCTACTTCTTCCTTGCCGTGTATGTCTTCTCTTCTTCCTCCTGGGCTAGTCTTCACCAACCGTAACCACAGTCAGGGCTGTAACTATTATTACGCTGCTGCTGCACACACACACACGCAATTTGATTTGAATTTTTCTTGTTAACACACAGTGAATCATAAAAAACTTTTGTTTTTTTATTGGGGATTGTGAGTGTGTGTGTCCGTGTCCGTGTGTTTTTTTTATGGGATTCTTTAAATGAAAACCAACAAGAAGCAGCATGAAATGGGAAACAAAACAAAAGAAGAAAAATCCTTCATACTATCAATGGTATTTATAATGGTGGGGTTTGTGTTGGAATAAATATTTGTTAATCTTTAAAGTGTAATGAAACCAAAGACGTCTGTCCCACCAGCCAGCCAGCCAACCAACCAACCAACTGTCAGTGTGACTCATGGCCCATCTATGCGCTTCAACGCTTTACATGAACACATTTACAAAAAAAAGAACATGAAAAAAAAACAACATAACTGAAATGCAGCGAGGATAAATGCAGGGAGGCCGCCGTGGCTTAAAACCCCTCCCAAGCGGGTGTACGATAATTTGTTGGCGACGCCACCACCAGTCACCACCAGCCAACAATGTATGTAACCTCCGTTCGCTATAGGAAATACAAAATTAGTCAGTGAACAAATGTACAGAAACTCACACACACGTGCACACACACGCACACAACAACATCTTGCTGGGGACTCGCAATTATGACCTTCACAACATGACCTTCCTTGGTGCAGCGAGGAAAACAAACAGCAACAAAAAGTGGAAATAGAATTAAAGTTTATTGGCAAAATAAAAACTTCCATGGACAGCAGCAGCTATTTGTAAAGTTGAAGAAATGATGAATCATTTGTTTCAGATCAAAGGCTTCCCCTGGGCTTTTGAATGGCATCGAAATTTCCTTTAATTTGGGACTCGAAAGAATTCTATAAACTATAAAAAACGAGTTGAAAATATTCGACACTTTGGAGCTTTTTTTTTTTTTTATTTCGGCTTTTCGAAATAAGAGGTTCTCTCTAAATAAACTGATTACCATCTGAGAATGAAAACTGGACAACTGTTAATCGTTAAGAATATTTTTCACTCAGTTCGTTTAACTGCAACACATAACATTTATCCGAATTGCGGTTTGGAACAAAACCGAAATAACTGCAAATTGGCTCCATTTATTCGAATTACACTTTTTTGGCTCCATTTATCCGAATTGCGCCTTCAAGAAAAATGTGGATAACTGAAACAAATTGACTCCATTTATTCGAATTAACCTTTTTGGCTGCATTTATCCGAATTCAAATGCATCACACATATCATTTATCCGAATTATGGTTTAGAGCAAAATAGGCTCCATTTAGCCGAATTCAAATGCATCACATATCATTTATCCAAATTGCGCTTTCAAGAAAAATGTGGATAACTGAAACAAATTGACTCCATTTATTCGAATTACCCTTTATGAGAAAAATTTGATTAACTGAAACAAATTGACTTCATTTATTCGAAATACCCTTTTTGGCTGCATTTATCCGAATTCAAATGCATCATATATCCGAATTTCATTTATCATTTATCCAAATTGCGCTTTCAAGAAAAATGTGGATAACTGAAAAAGATTGACTCCATTTATTCGAATTAATCTTTTTGGCTGCATTTATCCGAATTCAAATGCATCACACATATCATTTATTCGAATTATGTTTTAGAGCAAAATAGGCTCCATTTATCCGAATTTAAATGCATTACAAATCATTTATCCAAATTGCGCTTTCAAGAAAAATGTGGATAACTGAAACAAATTGACTCCATTTATTCGAATTACGCTTTTTGAGAACAAATTGATTAACTGAAACAAAATAAATGGAGTCATTTATTCGAATTACCCTTTTTGGCTGCATTTATCCGAATTCAAATGCATCACACATATCATTTATCCGAATTACGGTTTAGAGAAAAACAGGGATAACTGAAACAAATTGCCTCCATTTGGTCCGAATTTACGCTTTAGAGCAAAACATGGATAACTGAAACAAAAACTACCTCCATTCCGAATGTGAAGAAGTGTAATGGCTTCCGGAACGGATTCTAATGCACAAAGCCCCGCTTAAATTACAACAATTGCATTGAGGTATATAAGCGAGAAAGATAATTCTGTAGTTGAGACAATCAAAGAAAACAAAAAAACGGTTCTCAAAAATGATCAAGGGACAAAAATACAAATTCTGTGAAAAGAACAAAAAAAAAAACAACGATAAATCAGAACAAATACTCGAAATACGGAAATACCGCAAAAATTATTAAAAAAAATTAAGATATTTTTATTTTTCCAAAATTTCTTCACTATCGAACCATTGTTTTTCTGGGTTTTATCCATTTGTTTTCCTCACAAGAATATATTGCCCTTCATTTGCTTTGTAATATTTCGAAACCTTTCGCGTACACTTAGCTTTACATAGATTAGGTAACCTAACCCAAAGTTTACATAATTTTTTTTAATATTTTTTTTAGAATATATTCTCCTGATCGATTTATTCTTGTTTATTTTTTCTGCAAAATTCCTATATTCTCTCAAAACACGTTTCCAATTTCTTCTGTATCGGAACCATATCGGAAGAAAATAGTAATCAAAATAGTGTCCGTATCGCAGATTCCCTTAGGCTAGTATTTTATATAAATATAGTTGTGGACTAATTGCCCAGCCCAATAATAACTTGCACCCTACATTTCTATATCACATCATAAAAACAAATCAAAAACACGAGACATGGCAAAAAAAAAAAAGAAATCAAATGGAAATGGCTGGTACAGCATTTATTTTTTATCTACAACGCATTTAAACGAATTCTTGGAAAAAAAATATACACGAATGTGCTACGCGTGAGGACGGACCACCACAGCGCTCTTGAATAATAATTTGGGAATATTTAACATTTTGCGATAGGTTTTTGTTAGGGGGTTTTGTCGGATTTTTTTGTTTGTTTTGTTGTTGGTGACACAGAGGCTGTCACTGGTAAAGATTCTCAAAATGCAAACATTGAATCATACAATAATAATTATACGTGTACTATAATTAAATAAATATGTTCACACCATGTGGCGTTGTTCTTTCTTGTAGTGGCTGGTGTGACTTTCTGTTTAACTTAAACATCTGATAATGATCGTTACTATTTAGTTATCTACACTTTGGCAAATATATAATTAAAAAAAAGGCTGGCTAACATTAAAATTTGAAGGAAAACAACGAAAGAGAGTGCAATTCATTTGTTGTTGGACAGTTGATGACGAAATCTAGCAGGCCGGCAGGTAGGGCTTCAAGAAACCACTAATCGGCAATCACAAATTCTAATCACATTGTGTTGAAAAACTGAAAATGCAACTCTGATGTCGGAGCCAAATAAACAGACATCAGAACAGGGTGACACATTGCGTCTGCCTTCTGTTGTTATTTCATCATCTGCGATATTATTTCACAATTTTCACCGTTTTTGTTGTATGTATTAATTTTCACCTTTTTATTCAAATAGCGCGATAAGACCCCGCACAGACCACCTTCGAACATCAGACGGCCGTCCGTTATTTTAGACGAGTATTTTCATTTTGTATGCTTTGATTACATGAACATGTGTCATACACTCCAGTCGTTGCTGTGATGTCTTCAAATTGCAAAAAGTGTTAATATTTATTTAATTAGCGGGTCGACCTGTGCTCTGCCCGACGATTGAGAAATCGGAACGTCCATCCGTCTGTCTGTCTGTCTGTCGCTGTGTATCCGCCTGAGTGCCGACATTGTAATGAGAATTGCATTTGTAAATCATTTCCTGATTTGATAAGGCCTCATTTTGACGTTGTTGCGTTTAATTTCGTTTAATGGGATTGATTGTGAAAGCAACGCAAAGACGAAAACGAATTCAGAATACTATTTTTTTTTAAATAATTGCAGTTTACTGGGTTACAGGTACAGATAGGGTTCTAGACCAAAAGCCTTTCGAAACCCATATAAAAATTTTTTTTTTACAAAAAAATAAAAAAAAAGTTTTTTTTTGTACATATTCCGAAAAAATAAAAATATTTTTTTTTCAAATATAAATAATTTTTTTTACACAAAAATATAAATATTTTTTTTTGTAAAAAAAGTATAAATAATTTTTTTTTAAAAAAATATAAATAATTTTTTTTGTAAAAAAAAATATAAAATATTTTTTTTTAAATAATTTTACTTTTTTTGTTAATATTTACCAAAAAAAAATATAACAATTATTTTTTTTTGGGTTAAAAAATATATAAATAATTTTTTTTTGTTCAAAAAAAAAATATTTTTTTTATATTTAAAAAAAAAATATTTTTTTTATATATGTATATGTAAAAAAAAATATTTTTTTTATATGTATGTAAAAAAAAATATTTTTTTTATATGTAAAAAAATAAAAATATTTTTTTTTGTAAAAAAATAAAATTATTTTTTTTTGTAAAAATATTACAAATATTTTTTTTGTATTAAACAATATTAAAAAAAATGAAATATTTTTACTTTTCTTTTTGGTTAACACTTACCAAAAAATAAAATAACATTTTTTTCACTTTACCAAAAAAAAAATATTTTTTTTGTAAAAAAATAAAATATATTTTTTTTTTGTAAAAAAATAAAATATATTTTTTTTTTGTAAAAAAATAAAATATATTTTTTTTTGTAAAAAAATAAAATATATTTTTTTTTGTAAAAAAATAAAATATATTTTTTTTTTGTAAAAAAATAAAATATATTTTTTTTTTGTAAAAAAAATAAAATATATTTTTTTTTGTAAAAAAATGAAATATATTTTTTTTTGTAAAAAAATGAAATATATTTTTTTTCACATTACCAAGAAAATAAAAATATTTTTTGAAAGAAACACACTTTGTGTTTTTTGAAGGAAAAAATAAACACCGTGTTTTTTTAGGAAATATAACCTTGTGTTTTAAAAGGAAAACACCCTATGTTTAAAAAACACCGTGTGTTTTAGGAAAAAAATCATACTGTGGTGTTGAAAAAAAAACACACCATGTGTTTTTGAAAAACCACACACCCTTTTGTGTTTTGAAAAAAAAACACACCCTGTGTTTTTGGAAAAAAAAACACCGTGTTTTTGAAAAAAAAACACCGTGTTTTTGGAAAAAAAAACACCCTATGTTTTTCAAAAAAATCCCTGTGTTTTTGACAAAAAAAAACACACCCTGTGTTTTTGACAAAAAAAAAACACACCCTGTGTTTTTGACAAAAAAAACACACCCCCTGTGTTTTTGACAAAAAAAAACACACCCTGTGTTTTTGACAAAAAAAAAAACTTGTAATATTTTTAAAAATATCTTTTTTTTGTAAAAAAAAAATCTTCCATTGATTCTTCTTCTGTCGGTTAACTAGCTTTATTGAACTTTTCTAAATCTTCGTGAGCACCTTGTGCTAGCACAATACGAAATACAGGACATCGATGTTTCGAATTTCGACACCCTGTTTCTCATACACTCTATGGACACAGCATGACCACAAAAAGACTTTTCTGAAACACCGACTCCTCCCCTCAAAGCCCTCTGTGATATTTTATTGCAATCGTTTCATTAGTTTGCAAAGATCTTTACGCTCATTTTGTTCCCATCCGAATCACAGGGTGTGTAGGACCTACTACCCCTCCTCCGCTGGCTGATATTCTACGTTTATTGTTTTTGAAACATTTTGTTGATAATAAACATTTGTATTTAATTATGAAACATTTATAAACGTGTTTAAATATAATTTGTCTCCATAACACGTACGAATTACGTATTTTGTTTCGGCGTTTCGGTGTTTTTGTTTTTTTCTGTTAAACACATGTCATTGACTTTTTGACTAACCAAGAATGACTGCATGTGCAAGCAAAAATAAGTTCAGCAATATCTATGGGTGACCTTTAACCTTTACGGTAGCATTGACTTGTGAAACAGACAGATACTTGGTGAGTTGTGAGTTGGAACACATGCCAACAGTTAGCTTGATGAACCTTTACAAATTATGTTATGCTAGGACTCAATTGTTCAAGGGTGGTTATCGAACTATTTGCTTAGGGTTCGAGTTGTCTCAAGTAAATCTGTGGGTTTGGTTAAGGAAGCTGATTATATCAGTTAGGAAGTGATTCTTCGATTTAGTTCTCTCTTCGTTTCTGTTTTTTTATTTGTATTTGAAGATAATCAAAACTAAATCATTATTTTGGGTGGTTAGCAAACTTTTTTAAACCATATGATGTACCAACTTTGGTCGCATCACCCTCGTGGACTGTGTTATGGACAGCATTCTTGGCCTTTAATGTTTTTCGCCCACTTGTCATTGTATGGGATTCGTGGTAGAGATTTTCGGCATCCCAACATTTTTGTAGCTGATTTGGACAATGATTTTTAAACAATATGAGAAAGGTGTTTTATTTTTTTTTTGTTTTGAACAATTTGAGTGGATGGCATCACCGTGCTTTGAGAATCCAAGTTTTTCGACATTAAGCTTTCCCATCTTATTCCCATTTTTGTTTAGTTTATCAACTATATTTTATTCAAAGGCCATAACCCTCTGTCACTCCATAGTTTTGAAAATAGTCGTGTCTTTGGTTATCGGTAACTTGTGCCCATTTGTGACCACACGGGTGTTATTCTTATCTGGGATATAGATAAAACGAGGGAAACAACCGCAAAACATTAAAAACTTAAAAGACACAAACAAATTGTTGATGTGGAAAAACGTAAACAAAACAAAAATGTTCACGACCTAAATTATTGAGTTGTTGGCAACCTTGAGATTATTTTTGAATGTCAAGCTAAATCTGTTAAACATTTTGATAAGGAGGGAGATAGGCTTTCAGAAAAGTTACTTTGTGGTCATCCAGTGTCTGCAAAGGAGGAAATACAGGGTGGCAAATTTATCAATTTTATAAGACAACATTATGGAGTAGGTCAGTTTTTTTTTCAGACTGTAATAAAAGTATCGTATCTTAAAAAGACGAACCTGTGCTATTTGTTTTTCCAATTCTGCAATATTCTCTAGAATTACTTAGTTAGCATTCGTGATAACTAAAAGCGATCGCTTCTTTGCTATATTTACCATTTCATTGTAATTGACAAAATACGCAATGACGACACAGACGAAGAAAAAACTGAGGAATCTTCACAAGTTGCCTCGGAACAGTTTAAAATATTTCGCATATTTTTTCAATTTGAACCGTCACAAAAATGCCCATAATTTCCATTGTTAAGCCTTTAAATCCTTTTTTATACACAAAAGGGGAAAAAAACCAAAAGCAAAAGCAAACAAACTCATCGAATACCCCCAGCAAAAAAAAAAAGAACTGATATCTATTAATGAGGTAATTGAAACAGGCAGCAGCAACATCAAAAATAAATCAACAACAAAAAACCGACAAAAAGTCAACAATAACAACAACCTTAAAAGTGTCAATAGCATCATCTGTCTGTATGTGCTCTATGGGTGTGTGTCGGTGTCGGTCGGTCGGTCGATCTGTCTGTCCGTCTGGCTGTAAGGAACGTAAAATGTTTTCAGTCAATCAGGCGGGCAGCGTCGGCCGCACCGCCACATTCTCTGCCGCTGCGATGGCGGTGTCAACAAACCTTACAAAAAAAAAATATACGCTCACATTAAAAAGTAAATTGTCAAACAAACTTTTTGCTGTTGTTGTTAATTTTTTGTTTGGGGAACGCAACGGCAGAGGAGATTTTACGTACACACTAATATAAAGGTCAAAATCCGCTAAAGGTTAATATGTTTTTAACCCCCAGAAAAACAACAACAACAACAATACGCAATCCCCACCCGCCCCCAGCAACAAGCGCAAAACACCAAGCCAGCTGCGACAGCGACTGCGACCCCGACAATGCCAGTCTTGATATGAAACGAAAAAGAATTGAAATGAATGAAACATGAATGAACTGAACCCATCTTAATTTAGTTTTCTTGAACTGTTGTGTTGGGTCGTAAAGACGGACGTACAGACAGACAGACGGACGGATGGATGGCTGGATGGATGAATGTATCGCACACAAATATCTACGTTTTTAAAGATAGACAGATAATATAGACGGAAGGACAGACAGACAGACAGACCGACAGGCATACATATGTACATATGTATTAACATTAAATTTTCTTAAGTATGTGTATACATAGCGACTATGTACTACGAAAACTACTTGCACTTACCTACCATTCACTTACTGGCGAAGAAGTAGAAGAAACGGCCCTGAGAATGTGTGAATACACCGAACATAATTTAATTAAGGCAGCGGACTTGTTCGAAATAAAAACTAAGGGAAATCATAGAAATCAGTGGTCGACAGTATTTGGTAACAAACATTTTCAATCACAAAGAAATGTTTAATTGTGAAGTTTTTTTGTAAAGAAAAGTTTAATTGTGAACTTTTCTTAAAGAAAAGTTTAATTGTGAACTTTTCTTACAGAAAAGTTTAATTGTGAACTATTCATAAAGAAAACTTTTCTTAAATTAAAATTTAACTGTGAACTTTTCTTAAAGAAAAGTTTAATTGTGAAGTTTTTTATAAAGAAAAGTTTAATTGTGAACTTTTCTTAAAGAAGAGTTTAATTCTGAACTTTTTTTAAAGAAAAGTTTAATTCTGAACTTTTTTTAAAGAAAAGTTTACTTCTGAACTTTTCTTAAAGAAAAGTTTAATTCTGAACTTTTCTTAAAGAAAAGTTTAATTCTGAACTTTTCTATAAGATTTAATTGTGAACTTTTCTTAAAGAAAAGTTTAATTGTGAACTTTTCTTTAAGATTTAATTGTTTAATTGTGAACTTTTCTTAAAGAAAAGTTTAATTGTGAACTTTTTTATAAAGAAAAGTTTAATTCTGAACTTATCTTAAAGAAAAGTTTAATTCTGAACTTTTCTTAAAGAAAAGTTTACTTCTGAACTTTTCTTAAAGAAAAGTTTAATTCTGAACTTTTCTTAAAGAAAAGTTTAATTGTGAACTTTTCTATAAGATTTAATTGTGAACTTTTCTTAAAGAAAAGTTTAATTGTGAACTTTTCTTTAAGATTTAATTGTTTAATTGTGAACTTTTCTTAAAGAAAAGTTTAATTGTAAACTTTTTTATAAAGAAAAGTTTAATTCTGAACTTATCTTAAAGAAAAGTTTAATTCTGAACTTTTCTTAAAGAAAAGTTTAATTCTGAACTCTTAAGCGCCCCGGTAGGCGAGTTGGTAGCGTGCTTGCCTATCAGCGTGGGGGTTGTGGGTTCGATTCCCACCAGAGGCTTTGGTCTGTCGCTGCAAAAATCAAGCCAAATGGTCTTTGTCACCCGGTTTACCCTTGGACCCAAAAATTATAATATAAATTTACTTTGTATTGTAATTAATAAATAAATAAATAAATAAATTCTGAACTTTTCTTAAAGAAAAGTTTAATTCGGAACTTTTCTTAAAGAAAAGTTTAATTCGGAACTTTTCTTAAAGAAAAGTTTAATTCGGAACTTTTCTTAAAGAAAAGTTTAATTCGGAACTTTTCTTAAAGAAAAGTTTAATTCGGAACTTTTCTTAAAGAAAAGTTTAATTCGGAACTTTTCTTAAAGAAAAGTTTAATTCTGAACTTTTCTTAAAGAAACGTTTAACTCTGAACTTTTCTTAAAGAAAAGTTTAATTCTGAACTTTTCTTAAAGAAAATTAATTTAGTTTAGTTTTGAACTTCTATTAAGTCCAATTTTAATTTTTTTTCAACAAAAGTTCATTTGTAAACCGTTTCTTAATGAAACGTTAATTTGTTATCTTTTTCTTAATAGAAATGTTAATTTGGTGAACTTTTCTTAATAGAAAAGTTTAATTGGGAAGTTTTTTATAAAGAAAAGTTTAATTGTGAACTTTTCTTAATAGAAAAGTTTAATTGTTGAACTTTTCTTAATAGAAAAGTTCAATTGTTGAACTTTTCTTAATAGAAAAGTTCAATTGTTAAACTTTTCTTAATAGAAATGTTAATTTGGTGAACTTTTTCTTAATAGAAATGTTCAATTGTTGAATTTTTCCTAATAGGAAAGTTCAATTGTTGTACTTTTCTTAATAGAAAAGTTCAATTGTTAAACTTTTCTTAATAGAAATGTTAATTTGGTGAACTTTTTCTTAATAGAAATGTTCAATTGTTGAATTTTTCCTAATAGAAAAGTTCAATTGTTGAATTTTTCCTAATAGAAAAGTTCAATTGTTTTCTTAATAGAAAAATCCAATTGCTGAACTTTAATGGAAACGTTCATTTGACATTCTCCATTTTTCAGGATATTCCGTTTCCCCACATAAATGTTAGACAGTGTAGTATGAACATTTACTATATTTTTAGTAGATATGTATACGTTATAGATCTGTGGAGTATATTGTGGTGTGCATAAGTATGTATGCACCACGCAGACATGCAGAACAATAACAACAAATTGGTTGTGTTTAATACATACCAAAAAGGAAGAAAAATTACCAAGAAGAAGAAGGCGAGGTATATAAACATTTTGCTGTTGTTATTTTGAAAATAATGGTATGTACGTGTGTGTGAGAGCGCGAGTGCCCTGAACGACGATTGACTAGAGCGCGCGTTCATACAACTCTCTTTGGTGGCAGAGCAGCAAGCAGCGCCTACATACGGACATGCGAGTATGTCTGTTTGTATCTCACACAGATGCCGTTCACAGTAATAAGTTAACGACCCTTTGCAAGGCCGTAGAATCTTTTTTTCTTTTTTTTTCTGTCGTAATTTCATTTTTGCTTCTTTTCATTTTTATTTTGGAATCTCTCTACTTTGATAAAAATTTAATCATGCGCCACTCTGCACACCTCAAGTGTGGGGTTGTAGGCAGCGCTACCACTTTACTACAATTGTAGTAGATCTACTACTTTTTCTTCATCCTTAAATTTATGTACGTACATTTTGATTTTGCTACATTTTGTGTATATTCGTGAAATAACAAAAAAAATATCCCGTTATGAATTAGGGCTAGGTACATTTTTGACAACAGGCTGGAAATATTTGACAACCACAAAACAAACACCAGCGCCGAAGAAGATTGCATAGCACAGACCGAATTGCTGCCGTTGTCGATATATTTTGTGCGGCGGGTTGCCGCCGGTATTTTTCAGTTTATGAATTTCATAAAAGTGTCGATTTAAATAAAATAAATTATTTTTTATTTAAAAAATCAACTAATTGAATCTGATTTGATTTTTTTTAAACATAATGTATCCTTTCAAGGCACAGTTTTTCACAATACACTATTTCCCAGTGCTTGAAAATCTGCTACATTTTAACAAAAAAATGTAGCAGATTTGCTACATTTTCTTCGCCTCAAAGTGGTAGCACTGGTTGTAGGTTGTACTTGGATTTGCTCGCATACTGGTGGCATCGCTCTCACAGCCTCTGTGTCTGTGTCAGTGTGTGTAGTATCTCTGGCGCTGACTTGAGGAGTTCTTTGAGTTTTGGCTCTGTGTGTGTTGTTTATCTGATATTAGTGCATAATGTGAGGATGATGATGATGATGCGTATGACCGACCTGTCTGCCTGACGGACTGGCGTTTTGTAACAGCTTAAAGGATGATGGTGGCGATGCCGATGCCGACGATGATGATGTTGATTGAACGTATGGATGGATGGATCACTGGATGGATGGTTGGCTGGTTGTTCGTTCGTTCGTTCGTTTGCTTACTTATTCGCCGGTTTGCTTGTTTCATTTAATGGTTGTTATTGTTGTTGTTTTTTGTCAGCTTAGTTCAGTGGCTGACTGATTTTGGCTGGCCGGGTAAATGACTGCCTGTGTCACTGAACTCTGAACCTTGATTACCGTTACCTGCTACAACAAACGCTTACTTGTACCACGTCATCCAGTACGCACACACCCAGAAATTCTGTATTCATATCATGTTTATTTTTTTTTATAGTTTTTGTGTGTTTTTTTTATTATATCTTTTCTTCTCCCCTTGGTCTTCTGATTGTTTGCTAGAAGGAAAACAATTCAAAAGTATCTTGTTCGTGTCTTTACAAATCATAAATCTTTTCATATCCTTTTTGGGGTTGTTATTTAAGGTCGGTCGCCGCTCGCTCTGCTGTCTATTATTTCCCCCTAGAGAAGATTAGGATTAGACACACACACACACACGGATACGGACACGGTTACGGTTACAGATATGCACGGACACTTAGGTGTAGACATTTTGGGTACGAACATAATGATTGAATAGTTTTTTTTTTCGTTTTTCCAATTGTGGTGAATCTTACGACGATCACGTACAATTTTAATATGATTAATATTTTATTACCCGATTGTTAACAACAACGACAGCAACACTCACTACCTAGCCAGCAACAACAACAACAATAGCAGCAACAGCAATAACCTTAACAATGACAATGGCCGTGTGGTATTCAACAGGCACACAGCCAGCCAGCCAGCCAGTTATGCTGGCCTTAGATAGCAGGTAAGGCAAACGCGCCACCACCACCATATGATTGACTGACAGACAGTGGTTTTAATGGATTTCGGATTTCGAAATAGAGGGTTTAACCATCACACACACACACTCAAATCAGCAACAACTTCTCACATAGCCCCCCCTAAAAAATGGTCGCTAACATTTAGTGATAGTTTTGAAATTAAAAAAAAAAAATAAAGAAAACGGGAAACAATAGAGTTTCGAAACCTAAATAGTACCTGTTGTATTTGGAAACAGTGGAGGGAATTTGAGCTATTATCACAAAACGGCTAACAATAGTTTTTTTTTTTGAATTGAAAGTTATTTTATCCGTGAAAATAATGCCACAGATTTCTTTTATATTTGGTGAATTTAACAACAGCTGCAGATTTCAGAAAGTGTTTTAAGTTTTCGATGAAATCTTTAATTCTTAACACATTAAAAGGAAGACATTTCAATATTTCTGTGATATTTGCAATTCAAATCTCTAAAGACATTTGTTGAAATCGAAAATCCACTTGCAATGAAATCAAAAGATTATTACAGTAGCTAACGGATATAAGAAAGTCTATAAATTCCAAAAATTTCTTTTTTTCATAAGCAATTATTGTTAAGAAGAAACGAATGCGGCACGGTGTTTTTTGCAAAACTTTCTTATATGCGTTTTTGAGACGTTCTTATATCCGTTATGTACTGTAGCATAGTAGAACTTAGTAAAGCGGAATTAATATATTCACTAACAAGAATCACTTAGGTAAGCGCTTGCCAACAGAATTAGTTTGGTATTCGCTTTGTAAAGAGAAAACAATTTTGCCAATACCAAGAAGCGCTGAAGTAAGTGCTTACCGCAAAAAAAATAGGTTCTCATTCGGCGAGTGATAAAATTGTATCGTGTTAGAAAGTTTTATGTATTATTTATTTATATTTAATCATATTTATATTACAAAATATCTCAAAGAGCACTATCAGTTCTACTTTTATTTATATTCCTGCCACATTCGGACTCTACGGCCACAAGTCTTGATTAACATGTAAATTCAGCAGCAATATGTGTAATACATTCCATCACATGTCAGTGGTTGAATCTGTGGCAGCCAACTACGCCATCTAGAAATGACGTTGCTAAAAATCTTCTGCTCATGTTTTTCTGCCCGCCATTCATATGCTGAGACAGTCTCTTTCCCAATAGTTATGCTTATTCCAGAAAGACGTTGTATTTTTAAATATATGCGACGAAGAATATCACTAGAGCGAATACATACGCCATTTCTAGACAGCGCAGTTGGCAAACGCTTGAGCTATATGGGTATGGTTCTTCGACATTTATTCAAATAGAAATAAAATAGATTTTCAAAAAAAAAATAATAATAAAAAAACCCTTTAAAAATGGGTTTCCTTATCACAATTAAATCATAGATATCGGGCAATATTTGAGAAAATTTCTACCATTTTTGTTTGCATTATTTTGTAAAACCTCAATGGAAGTTAGATTTGCTGATAACAACTCGGCCTGACCAAATAAACTAACGTATACATTCTTTTTGCAAATTTTTCCAGGCTAAGAAACCGCTAAATTTGCATTACCGATTTGACAAACGTCACTTGGTTTTTGGTAAAACACAATTTCTCTTCGCTTTGTTCGCATTATTCCCCAGAACCTCAATGGAAGTTAGATTTGCCGATGCCAACTAACGTATTAATTATTATTGGCCAATTGTTCAGGTTAAAAAACCGCTAAATTTGCATTACTGATTTGACAAATGTAACTTGCAGTTTGTTTTGACATTACCACTGGCCACTTGTGTTTCCACTTAATTGTACTCTTCCCTCTTAGTTATATTTGCAAGTTAGGAATTTAAAAAAAAAGGTCTTCTCCTTATCCGGATATCCGAGCGAAAACTGGGGAAAATGATAACACATGCCATGCAGGGGAAATTTTGTGTAAAGAGTGCGGGCAAAGTAATCTAGCCGTCGCGACAAATCAATGTCAGCTGTTCGCATACACCAGTCATTGCTGTACATTCAGCCTTCCATCCGGTCGGGCCATCTGATCAATCAATCTATTCAACCGACCCCCCAAAAACCCCTCTCCCCTGAATAATGAAAACGAAGGATATTTTTAAAGACATTTTACAGTACCAGGGAGTAGTTGTTGTTGATGGAGTTTAACAACCATATGTGTGTAGGTTTGTGCATACTCTCGTCTCAACGAATATCATTGGGCCGGTGTGTGTCGGTGTGTGCTGCTGGATCCTGCTCTTCTTGCGGATATTTAGTTTGTATCGTTTTGTTGTTGTCTTGTTCTTGTACTTCTTCTTATTGTTGGCCACAGACGTAGAGAGTGAGTGGTGCTTCGCTCAGTCCATTTCATTTCGCATCGGGAGCGCAGAGGTGCCGACGGCGACGCTTCTGTTGCCTGTTTGACTGCATGCAATACATGTGTATGCACATATGTTTGTTTGCCTGTGTAGGTACATATGTTCGCTACGGAATGAATATAGATTTTTTTTTCGCATTCTCTTCTTGTTGTATTTGTTGTACACTTTAAGGTATTTAAACTTTTTCAAGGCTATTTGATAATTTTATTTTATATAAATATTGTTGCTGTTTTTTTTGTTTTTTTTGTTCTGTTTTGTTTTGCTTTTATTTTGTTTATTTTATATTTTGTTTCTAGTTGTGCTGTTTTTGTTTTGTTTTGTTTTGTTTAATATTTATTTATCTTGATGATCATCAGCAAAGGTATACTAGAGAATTGAGAGAGTTTCTCTGTGTGTTGGTCGGTTGTTTGCTGTGAAGTCCCTTCGCCTCTTCACCACCAGTGCTCTCATCACCCATCGTGGCTTCAACTTGTTGGTGTTGTGTTTTTTTTGTATTTATATATTATTATTAACACAGGCCAGGCTATAATAATAATCACAATATTAGGTTATTGACACTTTTTGTGTGTATTTCGCAATTTGTATTAATTAATTTTTTTGCTGTTGTTGTTGCATTCATTCTCAACACCACCAGGCACTGCGCCAGAGTTCTGCTGCTGCTGCCGTTGGTCGGTCGGTCAGTTCACAGTTGTCAGTAGCGATCTGCTCCGTTTTTTTTTTGTTCTGTACTCTTGTGGTTTCAACTCATGACGTCACTTCCTAAAGTGAATTACATACATGTGCACATACAGGCAAACGATTATTTTCTGGTTTTGGTTAAAACATCAATCATTAAACGAAAATGGCAACACGACAAATGAAAATAAGTCACACTCTGTGCGAAGAGGTGCGGGCGGGGGGTGGTGGGATGAATATGTGAATTCATCTGTAACTCCCGTACATGTTTCGAATAACCACACCCCCCCCCCCTCCCCACCATCCAACACCCTCTTACTGGCAACAACATCTCTTAATGACACACAATGGGAGATTTTGTGCAAAGAAAACACTAAATTGGATTTGTTTTGGGCAGGCAGGTCCAATTGTAATGTTGAGGAGCTCTGGGCAACATTTCCACCAATTGTCTTGGCTTTAATTCTATAACAACAGCAATTGAAGATAGATTGGGCGAGGCCAGAAAAATATAAAGGGTCCGCCATCTAACTTTTTTTTTTTCAACTAGTGCTTATTTCGTTTTCATTATTTTCGTTATCGGTCCATGTTGAACGATTTTTTGTTGAAATATTCAGCATTCGACTTGGAAAGTGTGCCCTCTGTAAGGTCTTTGGTCTTAATTAATTTATGACAAAAAGGTCAGTTTTGAAAAATTGTGACTTGTGACCCTTTTGTATTTAAGGTGCAAAATGTACCTATTCATTAGTTTTGTTGCGATTTTTTTGAAAAACCGCTAAATTTGAAATAATGAAAATGGGACTGGTCAATTGAGCCACATGTTGTACTCTTCTCTCTTGCTATTACAAATCAGCTGATACCGCCTGTTGAGAAAAAAAGCACTTAAACGAAGATTGTGAAAATTTTCATTAAACGAAACGGGTCATTTAAGATCATTTCTTTTTCTTAATTGAACGAATATATTTCAGATGTTTTTCAGTAAAACTTTGTGTGTCTCAAACGTTGTTTCGCCAGAAACGAAAAACTTCTGTCAAGAGTTTCAAATGAAATGATTAATTAATTAGTTTGCCAAAAATCCACCACCACTGTGCAACATTCCACAGTACAACATGATGCTCTGTTTCGTTTGGGGCTGTAAATTAAACTTAATTTTAAATTATGGTAATTTTGTTGAAATTTCTTTTTCGGTGGATTTACAACCACAACAACAAAAAAACGCCAACTGCTAAAAATAATCACCGACACTTTTTTTTGTCGGGGCGTTCGAATGGATGGTTATGTGGTATTACCAGAATTTCTTGTTAATAACCAACAACAACAACAACAAAAGAAACCACATACAGATTCACAAGGATGGGGCTCGTTCGTTACAAAACAGTAAATGTGTAATTTTAATTAAAGCACCCCCTCCCCCCATATTCTCTTAACCGCACTCACATGACGCAAAATTTATGTGATTTTAAACGGGGCGGACCAAAAGTATTTTTGAAAAAAAAAAAAAATAAAATAAAAAAAAAAGAAATACGAGAAAACACCGTTAAGTTTCTTAATCGAACAGCTCGAAAATAAGCGCAACTAAAAAAAAAACAACAACAACGAATTATTTATAATGACAAATTCATTTTGAAACAAGAGTTTTTACTTTAGCATGGTAGGACAGTGGGCAGGGGGGATTCACCAAAAACAGATGCTTAACGAATCATACAAGTGGAGACATTTAAGGGAAAATATTACTAAGAAATTGTCTTCATTCGCAAATGAACGACGATTTAAGATTTGAACAAAACATTTTCAACTCAATGAAAAATCAAAATTGAAAAACACTTTTGTCATGTTTTGAGGATCCAACCACAAAAAAACAAATTTTCAATTATATTCTTAACAATATTGTTATTTAATGGTTATCACATGTCGGCCCAGAAAGAAAAACAAACTCAGAACATTTATCCAGCACATACGATTTAAAACCTGGTGGCCGCCGCCGCCACAAAACGAAAGCAGTTAATTTTGCCAAGCAAAACAAATAAAATCACAACCAAAAAAAAACAACAAAAAAAACCACATCAATTCAATATTTGTGCCAAACTGGGCTAAAGACCATAAGCAAATGTGGTTTGGAAACATCTCCTGCCCCACCCCCCTTCAACACATTCATTAAGGCCAGGCTTTCATTAAGCAAAAGTTAACAGCTTTCAATGAGTCATTGGACATATGGACATGGGGACAGCCAGCCATTGACTCTGTCAACAGAAGAGGTGTCTGCGAAGACTTGTAATTCTTGACAGATACGAGTGCATTCTGGGAATTCAATTCAGAACACACGACAACGACAACAACAAAAACCACAATCATTGAACTATTAAGAATGTTAATCCTTTGAATGAATGATGTGGCAAGCAAGTGAACAAAAAAAGTATTGGAAAAAAGGCAAGGAAAAAAAATTGAAAAAAAGAAGAGGAATAAAATTTAAAAAAAATTTAAAAAAAAAAGTTAAAAAGGCGGGAAAGAATTACCAATTAAAAAAGGCAACATTTTCTTTTAGGCAAAAAAAAAAATAAACGTTAACATCTGAAAAACGTTAATGAAATTTTCACCCGCTTGTTTCCATAAAACGAATTGTTTCGTTGATTCGTAATGATGATTTATTTCTGTTATTTCTGCATTCAGTGGTAAGAAATATTTTCGTCTTCGGCTAAAATAGCTACCAATTGCTAAATGACAGACCATTTATATCATGCAGTCGATCTCATTCTGTTGCCCTCTGCTGGTGTTTGTGGTTGGGGTCTAAAAGTAAAGATTTCAATAAAAAGAAAAAGAAGAAAAAAACATACAAACAGTAATGCCGGCGATTAAATCATTAAACGCCAAATGGGAAAACCTCTGCTGGAAGGGCACAGCAATACAAAAAAAAAAAAGTTCTTGCTTTAAATATGAACAAGGGTTCCTTGAAGTAAAATTACATATGTGAAAGCGTTTATAATTCAGAATTGCCGATTTAATTATGCGTATGCGCAATATTAATTTAGAGTTTAAACAAAAAAAAAGTGAACAAATTCAATTTTATTAATAATTTTGAAACTGTTATTGAGATGAAAAAGACATGAAAGGAGAAAGTTAAAGATGGTGATGACAATGTTTCCAAATCAGACAATTATTCAAAATATTTGCAAAAAAAACTAATACAGGGTCGGCCAAATAACTTTTTTTTTTTGAAAATTCCATAAAAAAAAACACTACTGGATATTTTCTCAAATTTCTTTTTCTATTTGAAAGTACAATCCTTCCGGTTAAATAATGGAACAAATTACATTCAAATGGCTGCCTCGGCTGGCCATGCAGTAGCCTAACGACATCAGCTCTGCGGCTGATAATGTGATCTTCCAAAAAAACAGGGCGCAAAACATCGAGTGTAGCTTCGCGTCCTGTTGAAACCAAATGTTTGAAATGTTCAATTCAAACTATGTGTGCAACAAAAATTGTTGACAAACAAATTTGCCTTTTGTCACTACGTTTCACCTTAAACCGCCAGGTTATTAACCTGCAGGTATTGCCCGAGTTCAATAAATTTCAGCAGGAAATGTTCCGGAAAAAGGAAATGCGTGCAAATGGGAAAAATCTGATTTATTCACATTTTTAGTCTCACCAACGGACTACAGACAGAGACTTAAATACATGTGTGAGTTATAGATTTATCTATAAAAGGCCATGAATCACATGAGACTCGCGCGTGTGTGTGTGTTGCCATAAATGACAAATTATATTATTGTCTTCTTTAAATAATGTTTTATTTCGTATTATTATTATTATTATTTCTAGTGAAATAAATCTTCATCTTTCGTTTCGCTTTCATTCGGCTGCGGGTGATTTGTAGCTTGACATTTTCTATGTGACTCTAGAAGGAAACGAAAAATCCATCAAATAATGAGTGAGAAAAAACAAAAAAAAAAAAAACGTCTTACATTTTTCCTGGACATCGTCATGCATCGTGTGCGGTGATATATATTCAGCATTTTACAAATTGACTGTCTGTCAGTGTGAATATTATCAACGGGCAGACAGACACACACACACACATTTCCTTACAGGTGCCATTTGTTTCGCGCCTCAACATATGTCAACCACCCACTAAAAGTATAATGACCATTAAAACAACAACGACAACAACAATTTTCACTTCTCAGAATGTAAAACACACAAATGAACATCAAAAGCTCAAACGCAAAAGTATAATTTCCTTTAAAAACGAAAAAAAACAACAAGAAAAAAGAAAAACGACAGCAAAAAAAAGTAATTGACAGATTTCTTATTACGTTTTTTTGTTGTTGTTGTTGTTGCGAGCTGCTGCTGTTTAAACAAGAGCGAGCCAAGCGGGGGGTATGACACATTGCACGGCCTTTTAATTTGTAATAGAGGAAATACAGACACATGTATCGTAGAGTGGGTGACACAACATTTAATCACAAAACAAAAGTTTTCGAAAAAAAAAATCCTAAAACTAGGTATTTTTTTTTATTCAAATGGAAAGTTTATGCAAAGCTCCAACACAACAACAAATTTCTTCATATTTTCATAGATCACCATTTTTTATTTTTGATTTTTTTTTAATCTTTTCAAAACCAACTTCGTCTTATATTTGGCAAGGTCTCCAAATATACAGACAATGCAAATGCTTTGATAGAAATTCAAAACCCATAGCTGTCATATTTTTACGAAAAGTTCGCCACTTCGCTTAAGAGTTCATCCATCCCAGTTCAGTTCACATGGCGCTGACATGCGACCAACCTAATGTACATTAATTTATATGGGCGCATACGAGAGATTGTGTGCATGCACTCGCGATGGGGTGAACAATCCGCCGCCTTTCCTCTGGCCTCACCCGCTCACTGACCGTACCACAGCTAGCATGTGTACTAGGTCTGGAGACGTTTCATTATACTCGGCAGTCACTACATTATTCCGTTAATGCGTAGATACGCTACAAACGCCAGCGATGACATTACGCGTTTGCGGTGACAGTACATGCAGTTGAAACATTCAAACAATCGCATTTGCTGCATGGAAACTAATAAAGAGAATTTATGATAAAATTCGTTCAAGTCCATGCCAACATTTGACGGCCACCAAAAATAGTTTGTCATGCCTCTGTGTCGCTCACAGTTAATCTTTTCGAGGCGTAAGCTTAGAATTACGTTTGTCTGTCACAAGCTCTTTATTTGCATAAAAAAGTCCATAGCTTTATTCTAAATTTCAAGATTTTCTTGAGAAATGATGTTGGACGATATTAATGACAAAAATAATTAATGGCAAAGCTTCGTCGCCAAGTTGCGACCTTGTCGATGGGTAAGCTTATAATTTAAAACATTAGACAAAAAAATAATCACAATTTCAAGCTTTTCTGGAGAAAATGTCGGAACGAATGAGTGAGAACGAAATTAATGACAAAAATGTAAAACGTTTGTCTGCCAAAAAAAAAAGCTCCACATAATATCAATACATGTTACTTAAAGCGACCTCCTCGAGGCGTAAGCTTAGAATTATAAACGTGTGTCTGTCAAAAGCTCGTTTTTTGCATAAAAAAAGCCCAAAGCTTTTTTCTAAATTTCAAGATTTTCTGAAGAAAATGTTGGACGATGACAAAAATAACAAATCTTCGCCGCCAAGTTGCATGAAGCGACCTTTTCGATTCGTAAGCTTATAATTTAAAACATTTATCTGCCCAAAGATCTTTAGACAAAAAGCTTTGTATAGCTTCTCTGGAGAAAATGTCGGGACGAATGAGTGAGAACGAAATTAATGACAAAAATGTAAAACATTTGTCTGCAAAAAAAAGCTCCACACAATATCAATAGAAGTTACTTAAAGCGACCTTCTCGAGGCGTAAGCTTAAAATTTAAAACATTTGTCGGCCAAAAAAAAAAAAGCTCCACATAATATCATAGAAGTTCCTTAAAGTGAGCTTCTCACATAATATACAAAAATCTGCTTCACATAATATCAATCGAAGAAACGATTTTGTTTCTTCAAAACTTTCAGAGCTTTTAGTATATTTTTTGTAGCTGCTTCTTGATGGTACATGATACGTGAAATGAGACCTTGAGTCGACATGAAACCAATGATAAAGTCGGAGAATTATTTCTTTGTTATTCGAAAACTTTCGCAATAGAATTTATTTTTTATTATTTTACAACTAAAAGCTCCAGAGAATATCAATAGAATTTGTTGAAAACAAAATAAGAGAAGATTTGGTTTGTTATTCTATTTTTGAAGCTGATTCCGAATGGTATATTTTCCTGTGAAATGAGAAAAAAGCTCCAGAGAATATCAATAGAATTTGTTGAAAACAAAATAAGAGAAGATTTGGTTTGTTATTCTATTTTTGAAGCTGATTCCGGATGGTATATTTTCTTGTGAAATGAGAAAAAAGCTCCGGAGAATATGAATAGAATTTGTTTAACACATTATTCTATTTCTGAAATGATAAAAAAGCTCCAGAGAATATCAATAGAATTGGTTGAAAACAAAATAAGAGAAGATTTGGTTTGTTATTCTGTTTTTGAGGCTGAATCTGAATGGAGTTTTTTCTTGTGAAATAAGAAAAAAGCTCCAGAGAATATGAATTGTTGAATGTGTTGACAGCAAAATAACACAAGATTTGGTTTGTTATTTTTTAAGATTCTATTTCTGAAATGAGAAAAAAAGCTCCAGAGAATATCAATAGAATTTGTCTAAAAAAAAAATAAGAAACGATTTTGTTCGTTATTATATTTTTGAAGCTAAAATGATAAAACTCGCAGAATTTTTTTTTCGAGTTTGTTTTCCATAGCTGAGCTTTTTGTGTATAAGACCTTAATTCGAAACGAAATTAAGTTGCATAATTAGTTTTCTATTCAGATGCTTTTTTTGTTATTTTTATACATTTCAGACTATTTCCAAAGCTGATCTTTTTGCATTCCTAAATTTCTACATTTCTACAAGTTCTTAAGGATTCTCGTCGTTTGTCAAAGCGGATATTCCTAAGCTTTTTTAATATAACTTCTTCTTATTCTTCTGGCTTGTAGAGTATTTACAGTGCTGTTCTTCTGATAAATCCAAAAAAAAAGAGAACAAGTCCCGACTTTAGAGTTCTTGCATTTCAAAGATTTCCTAGTTTTAGTTTTTCCTTATTTCATTTAATTTTAAACAAATTTATTTTAAACAACATTGAACCATGCGTGTGTGTGAGTGTAAATGCATTAAATTCGTTTAATGGACATCTTTCCAATACAAACACAAACAATCACATTTGTGATAAACCTCACCCGGCTCGTCCCTATCTACGCGGTATTTCATCTAAGTTTAATGACTGATTAATGGGAAATGCTCATAAATAATCTCGTAATCATAGCCAGGCGAGCGATTCGATCAATCAAAATTTCCCCAACTGCTGCATATGGAGGGTGGCAGTCAGGCAGCAGCCTAGTAATAGCCAACCATGAAGAGGACGTCGGTTCGAAACACTCTTTAGTCGTTTTGCTGAATTTTAGCCCCAAGTGAATAACATTTACTTTTCAAGAGTAAATACAAAAACAGTATTTTTTTTTTGGTTTTTTTTCTCGTTAGTGAATAACAAAAATTATTGTTTACCTTTCAACGGAAGTTGAAGGCCCGATTGAATCGGAAACCATGGCCGGCAGGATGAAGGGAAAAACATTAATCACATGAATTACGTTGTATACATATATGTGAAATCGTGATGAACGGAGTGAGAGAGAGAGAGAGAGAGAGTTGGCGAGTTGCATACCCTCATGTTATCTTTTACATTACAAAAATGTAAAGACCCCAAATTTGTGGTAGAGGAGGAGAAATGGCTGCGGACAGACACAGATGGACACATTATTTATTTGTACACAATACGAGATAACCTAGATAATGTGAAATATATTACGGGGCATCAGTTACAAGATGATAATAATTGTATGCCAGAAAGTTGGTAACTTCAGAGATGGATTTCAAGTGCTTTAAACGGAGACAACATTGTTCATGGGCGGGTATGTTAATTAAATTAACATTGACAATATTTGTATAGAGCTTTTGGGTTAATCGTATACGGCTAAGGACAACTTGTTAAATGTTCGATTACAAGTTAAGCTGCAGCTCATACACCAGTTGATGTGTGTGACTGATGATTGTTGGTTGGGATAGAAATGGACTTGATGACAAGTCCTGTGACCTGTTTTCCAGCTTTTCATCTAAATCTGGTTTTTGGATGATGATCATCTCACACTTAACTATCGTCAACGTCAACAGTTAGCGCATGACATGAAATTAGAAGAAAAAAATTATTGATTGAATTTATTAAATATGACCTTGCCACGTATTTTTCCCCCACACCTAATGCCGGGTTCTCCAACAGGAGTTGTTATTTTGATATTCAAAGAAAAATTACGCTTTTTGAGATAAATGAACGGATGTTTATTTCATAAGACAGAGGAAGGTGCTATGCCGTTAATAATGTAAAACAACATCAGCCAAATGGCCACCACGACCACGCTTACAGGATCATATCCTTTTCATGAACATTTTCCATAACCGCATAATCGCAAAGTGACTGTCCTGTGTCCTCGATAGCCTCACGAATTCCCTGCTTGAGGTCTTGAATCGACGCTGGGCTGTTGGCGTAGACCTGGCCTTTCACATGGTCCCAAACGAAGAAGTCGCAAGGTGTTAAATCACAAGATCTCGGTGGCCAATTGCGATCACCTCTGCCAGAGATAGCACGTTTCGGAAACTTTTCCTGCCAGATTTTCATTTTTTTTATAATTTCAATTCGTTATTGAAGCGTGTATCGTTCCATCGTTTTCGTAATGGCCTAGTTTCTACTTGTCAAATGAGTCGTAGAGTGAAAGCTTCAAAAGTGACAGCTAGCGAAATTGCGGGGTGATTCAAAATAACACCTCTTGTTGGGGGGAACCCCGTATAACTGCCTGCCTGGATTTATTCTCGTTGTAATGGTGAAATTCTAACTGTATTTATGGCCAATTATTTCTTCTCACACCGAATGCAATGCTGCCTTCGTGTATGCATTTATTCGGCTTGTTATTGCAGTTAAATATCTGACTGTTGTTGTTGTTCTTTCGTTGATTTTTACGAAAGTAGCATTTGACAATGAAGTGTTACCAAGTCATTGAACTCTGGCGTTTTTATTTTTTTTTTTTAGTTGTTGTTTTGCATTAGTAATCTTATCATAAGCGCGTTTTTTTGTTGTTGTTCGTTTTTATTATTATTATTATTAATTATTATACATTGTAGTCCGTCTACAATGTCTAAATGCAGCTAAGTGCTGCCGCCGCGGACCCCACAGCCACCCATCGGTATACAACGTCTAGGTACACTTGAGAACGAGAACCTATTCGGCGACGAGCTGTCAGTTTTTGCAAGATTTTCAAATTTCCAAATCTATACAAGTAAGAAATTAAATTAACGATAAAAACCTCAACAAACAGAGAAAAGCGAGCATGAGATAACATTCTAATTATAGGTGCATGTGGACATACCCCCGTAACCGAAAACATACGTTCTTAAAAATGTCGTTTATTGACCCCGACCGGCGACCGCCGACACACAAATGCGACGTATACAAAACATTTTCACTCGTTTCGCGTCTTTTTATTATTATTTATCAAATAATCTATTGCTGGCGAAATGGCAATCGATGCATACAAATTTATTTACAAATTTATCCTCAATGTCGTTCCCTGTTGACCCAGACCCATTCTAATCGATTATCGTCTTTCTTGCAGACTAAAAAACATTCTCCCGGTCATATCAAACGGCCCATGAATGCATTTATGGTGTGGAGCCAAATGGAGCGGCGCAAGATCTGCGCGAAAACGCCCGATTTACATAATGCGGAGATCTCCAAAGAATTGGGACGACGATGGCAACGACTCCGCAAAGAGGAGAAACATCCCTACATTATGGAAGCTGAGAAGTTGCGCAAATTGCACATGATCGAGTATCCCAATTATAAATATCGTCCTCAAAAGAAATTGGCCCGAGCCAACTCCGCCACGGCTCCCAAGGGCTCCCAAGAAGGTGGTCACAATGAAAGTTCCGAATTGAATTCGTCTTCATCGTCGACCGCCTCGCAGAAGAGCCAACAAAATGGTGGCGGTGGCGGTGGCGGTGGCACAGCCAAGCCGGGCCGCAAAGGCAAACGTTCTTCCACGAGTACCAGTAGTAACAGCACCACTAACATGACCTATCCCAGCACCAGTGGCGGTGGCGGTGGCGGGGGCGGCGGCGCCGGCACACCCCCATTCAAGAAGCAACGACACAATAGTTGCAAATCCATGAATATGAGCACCACCGACTATGATGACGATGACGAGCTGACGGACAACACGCCGACACATTTGGACATAAGCAGTAGTTATTTAAATTCGTCAACGGCAAGTGATTATCCTATTACCTCAAGCAACAATTACTATCCCTCAGATGATCAGAATGCGGATCGGAACAAACATGTGATGCTACACGTTACCAATTTGGGGGATGAGCAAAATCCCCAAAGACTGCCGGGTTTGGAGAGTCTAACGGCTGGCACGTTACACTTCAAAAGCGAGATAATCGATCAGGATGACAATGATCCCGTTCTAAAACTGATCAATCTCGAGAACTATTTCGGAACGACCATGGGCGAACTGGAGGACAACGACTGTGATGGCCTAAGTGATGTCTCCCAACCGGGAAAGTTGATAACATTAATCAATCCGTCAACCGAGCTGCACACCACAAATCACGGCCCTGTGACGCACGGTCAACAGCGATCACATCAGCATCACCAGCAGCATCACCATCACCAGCAGCATCACCAGCAGCAACAGCCGCCCACACAGCGTTATGTAAATGATCTCATCAACAGCACATACGACACGGACGAGAATGGTGGCATCGTGAACAACGATGCCAATCTCCATCCGGCCAGCCAGCAATCCCAGGGAGCCGCTGATCAAATGCCGTATTCCAATTTTAAAATTTTCAATTGCGATACATTAAATGCCGGTGAGTTGCAAGCTGCCTCCGCATCGTCCTCGTGCAATGCAACGCAACACGACTTACTGAACTGTGATGACCTACTCGGCCTGGAGGATGACAGTGCCCAAGCGCACGATCATCAGCAGGCCGGCTTTACCACGCTGTACGCTAATTGTAGACCGGTGGCCAGCCACAACGGGCTCCAGCAATCGGATGCCGATCATCATCATCACCATCACCACCATCACAACACGAACAACGGTGGTGGTGCTGCTGCTATCAACAACAATGATAGCGCCCAACAAATGTTCTCATTGCCCAACCAGCAAACGGTGACCATGAACATTGCAATCCACAATGGCAACAATAGCAGCAGGCACTGCGTGGAAACGGATGAAACGACATTCCATCTCGATGATGCCCATGCCGCCATCGGTGCTGCCGCCAACAATGGCAGCTCGTCGTCATCGGGGATAACGGTGACCATGTCCCCGTGTTCGCCCCATTTGGGTTTCTGCGGTCATCCGGCGTTTGCCGGAACGGCCACAGTCAGTAGTATTTGTTCACTCAATCCCGATCACTGTGATATGGATACAATGGGGCCCATAGTTGCGGTCACCCCACAACAAAACGATCTCAGTTATTTTACAAATGCCGATGCGAATCGTTCACTACTCGATTATACAACCGATGATGCGCCACCATTGCAATCGATTGGCAGCCATTTAGAATTTAATTACAGATTCACAAAACACTCACCGCACTCATACTAATGCACTCACTCACACTAACACACACATAATACTAATAAGTTAGAACACTGTGCAACCAACAAACAAAATTCAGCATACTGGGTTGGTAGAAAACCCCAGGCCCAAGGAGAACCTCGGAACTCGTCTCAACCGTGTCGTAGAAATGTGATATGTGGCTCGCGATTGAAAGCTTACATTGAGCTCTTTAAAGACAGCGGACAGAAGGAACTTTTTGGATTTGGATATAGGAATTAATAGTTAGAAGCCGTTTAATCAACAGACTGTGATAAACATCTAAGGAATAATATTTTGCAAAATATTGTTGACCGGATGTAGTAAAACTTCTACATGGTAGAAATGTCGCTTAAAGTGTAGAAATGAATGCTTAAAGGTAGGGAACAAAAAAAAAACAAAAACAAAAAACGTCAATCTCGACTAACAACAATAACAAAATTGTGAAAAGACTTACGAAGCCTAGCTTGTAGCAATTGTAGCATTACTAATCCAGAATTTCTGTATGGAATGGACTTTTGAAGATCCAGATCTGAGCTTGTACCGAAGACATATACAAATATTTCCAACACATGGTTTAGACGTTTTACGAAATTCTTCGGAGCTGTCCTCCTCTGGCCGTAGAACAGTGTAATAAAATATTTAATATTTTATATACCATAAACATGTATGTCTTTAAGTAAATAGATATATATATATATATATATTTCAAACGATCGACCGACTATGGTCGATTATAATTCTTTGTTTTTTTTTTTTTACAATCTGTGTGTATTTCTTTACATTAAATATAAAATATCGTCATACGAGTATAAACAAATCATTATATACAAAACAACATATACACATAACTATATACAATATTCTTATACATACAATATACATTTAGTTTGATAGTGATATACATACATGTAATGATAAACAAATGAAATAAATTACGATTATAAATATTACCTACATAAATATTAATATGATACATACATAATATATTCTTTTAATAAGTTTACTTTAACTATAAGAGATTGCAAAAGAAAAACTGAATTGATTTCAAGCTGACAACAAAAAAAGAAGAATAAAGCAAAAGAAGAGAGAACATATTTTATATACCCCCCCTCTAACTATATACATACACATATGTATGCATGTATATACATACCACACATATATATATATAACAAAAAACAACAAAAAACCTAAATATTAATTGAAATCGTAGTAGTTTTTTCTATCGTCTATTTTATAAGTTTTAAAAATTAAACAAAAATTATCGCCTCCCTCCCATCCCACCCCGCCAATCAATCCCAGCACCCACTTCCAACTCTTGAAGAAATTTTTAAAAAAAAATTGCATAAAATTTATATATTTACCGATATATATATACACCTATATATATATATATATACATTAAAAAAAAGAAAAACAACAAAAAACAAAATAAAAATTGAAATGAAATTCTTTGAAAAAAAAAATTCATAAAAATTCAATAAATCGTTGGTTTTTAATTGATGACGTACGCACACACAGGCACACCGTTTGGTAAGAAGGTAATAAAATGGCTTTATCGGAATCACCGATAACCTGTTATTTGAAGCAGGAGCAAGAAATATTTCGATGGCTTAATTTAGATTTGTTTGCAAAATCACGTTTTTTACATACTTTGGTAGACCATTTGGTGATCAAAAGGGCGTAGCCAAAATCCAAAAAAATTTCCTTTACATTTTTTTTTTTATATCTGACGTTTTTCAAATGTTACAAAGTTTTTACCTTCTTTGGTAAAGTTACGAAAATGCGAGTTACGCCCTTTCTGAATTAAACCATAGATTTGAAATCCTCACGGACAATGGATTTTCAAATTACCCCAAAGAATCTTTTGGGGGAAGATTAAAATCTCCAAAGTCTACCGACGCACTGTGTTGCGGCTAGTGGAAAAGTAACTTTTTTCCGATAATTTTTTTCAGTGTTTTTAATGATGCAATTTTGTCACAGACATTCCAAGTAAACAAAAAACACATAAAGCTTATTTTTATGTTGGCCCGTTGATTTTTAATTGATTTTAGAAGTCAAATATACAAAATTTTCACGAAAAGAGGGGATTTCAGGGCTGTATTAAAAATGATCTCATTTGATTTTGGTGACAGATATTTTGATTCGGAAAAAAATCTGCCTTCGGACAAGTATCTTCTGTAAAAAAAAAGGAATGTTGTTTGAGACATTTTCATATGCACCTTTTTTAGAACGAAAACCCGACTAAAGGTCAATTTTTCCTTTAAATTTGGGTTAGGTAAGCAATATCTAAAAAGTCCCAGAGAGTCCCAGTTCCAAACCACTACAGAAATGTTACATAATTTGTTTTCAACGAACTGTGAAAAAATCAGCTGCCCATATCTGCCCTCCAGGGAGTTATAGCGATTTTAGTATATCACTCTCAGTATTTATTCCATAGAAATGGAACGGAAATTCTCGGAATCACTTATTGAATAATTTAATCATATTGAGCATAACTGTCATAAAACTGAAGCTATTGACTTCAAACCGGTATCAAATTAAAGCTTTGATTGCCACCTTTCAAATAAGAAATGAAATAGATTTTGGTTTTTTATAAAATTTCAGAGTTTTTCAACAAATATCGAAAAATCATGAAAATTTGACTTTTATAATTCTTGTTCGGACCACCATATAATTTATTTAAAAAACTAATCATAGGGTATTTATCAGAAATAAAAGGTAATCAGAAGGGTTTCTTGCCAGTGTCCAGGGCACCTGAATCGCCTACAGAGTCTGCTGGTAAAAAACGGCCAACCCCACCCAACCAGTCGCAAATAAAAAAAAAAACAATTTCTGTCACCTTCATGTTTGCTCACATGAAATTAAAATACAAAAAAAATCAATACTCTGCATCATCAGTAGTTTATTTATTTAGTTTGTAATCATAAACCACTGTACAGTCATCTGCTTATTTCTCATACGGAGAAGAAGAATCATGATAAATATATGCGGAAGTGTTGTTCAAGTGTGTCCATATGCACAAACTCATACATGCACACACAGCCCATACAATTAAATATGCGCTCATTTCAAAGAAGACTAACACAACTCAAAACAAATTTGCTGTCTGACAATGTTACCACAGCGAAAATAATCCGATAATAATTGAGAATAGACCATTTCCCCGGGATGCAAAAAAAACAACAAATTTTGAGTTAAGCCATTCAACTGGCAACGGAGCCATGCCATATTGTAAATGACACAGAGATGCATTTAAAATGCATGAACACAACTACATGCGAAGAGTACGCGATGTACGATTTTGGGCACAATACAATTTTTTTTGCCAACTCATTGGCTGTAGTAAGATGGTGGTGGTGGTGGTGGTGCTGCCACCAACAATGCCATATCGGCCTAAGAAAACTCCCACAAAGAAATACCTGAAAGCAAAATGGGTCAGACGATGGACGACATGAATACGGTTTTTCAAATGTTTATTCAGAAAAACACAACAGCAACAACTGATATACACACCAACGAGAACAAACGAAATATTTGCCGCTGATAAGAAGATTCAAATCCGTTAAGTTTGAATGCAATTTTGTGTTTCAACCAAGAAATACGAAGATAAGGTTTTTGCAAAAAAAAAAACACATTAACAACTGATGACGACAACAAACGAAATATTCGCCGGGTGTCTCCCTAGAGTATAGAATTAAATAAAGGGAAAACCCCGCTATGTTTGAATGAAATTGTGTGAATCCGCTAAGAAATACCTACGAGATCGTAATGAAATCTATAGCAGGGTGTCTCTTGTAGTATTTATTGGGTGTATAAACAACTCTTGGGCATTTTTTTTTTTCTTAAATAAAAAATTGGGAGCACACTACTTTTCCCACCTTCCTCGAGTGATCCTCTTGAGTGAAACGAGTCTAAACAATGGTATCTTTATATGAGGGGGCCGAGGTGCCTACGTACGTAATACGTACTAATCGGAAGGAGCAACGTTTGCTGACGACGCAGTGTTGCGAAAGCGGAATTTTTTGGAAATCATATTGCCTAAACTGTATTTTTAATTGTATCGATGAGAAACTTCTACAGATTGGTCAGAAGGAAATCCCAAACATATTGAGTGAAAAAAAAATTTACACCGAAAAAAATTGTTGGGTCAAATTTTCAACAAAAGTCAAAAAAAAAATTGTTCGAAAAATTTACAAAAAAAAATTTATTTGAATTCTTCTTTTATTTCTGATAAATACCCTATGATTAGTTTTTTAAATAAATTATAGGGTGGTCCGAACAAGAATTATAAACGTCAAATTTTCATGATTTTTCGATATTTGTTGAAAACCTCTGAAATTTTATAAAAAACCAAAATCTATTTCATTTCTTATTTGAAAGGTGGCAATCAAAGCTTTAATTTGATACCGGTTTGAAGTCAATAGCTTCAGTTTTATGACAGTTATGCTCAATATGATTAAATTATTCAATAAGTGATTCCGAGAATTTCCGTTCCATTTCTATGGAATAAATACTGAGAGTGATATACTAAAATCGCTATAACTCCCTGGAGGGCAGATATGGGCAGCTGATTTTTTCACAGTTCGTTGAAAACAAATTATGTAACATTTCTGTAGTGGTTTGGAACTGGGACTCTCTGGGACTTTTTAGATATTGCTTACCTAACCCAAATTTAAAGGAAAAATGGACCTTTAGTCGGGTTTTCGATCTAAAAAAGGTGCATATGAAAATGTCTCAAACAACATTCCTTTTTTTTACAGAAGATACTTGTCCGAAGGCAGATTTTTTTTCCGAATCAAAATATCTGTCACCAAAATCAAATGAGATCATTTTGAATACAGCCCTGAAATACCCTCTTTTCGTGAAAATTTTGTATATTTGACTTCTAAAATCAATTAAAAATCAACGGGCCAACATAAAAATAAGCTTTATGTGTTTTTTGTTTACTTGGAATGTCTGTGACAAAATTGCATCATTAAAAACACTGAAAAAAAAAATCGGAAAAAAGTTACTTTTCCATTAGCCGCAACACAGTGCGACGTCGGGCGAAGTAGAAAAATTATGTAAAAATGTATTTAAAAAAAAAATATATAAACCAATAAAATTCTTTCAAACAAAAGTAGTAAGTTTCATAAAATTATTTAACCGATTTGCCATTGAATTGAATGGCCCAATTCACACGGGAATAATTTTTAGTCCGAACAACTTTTGTTTTTTCCAAAACACACGAGACTAATTAATCTGACTAAAATTGTATACGTATACACAGCTTTGTGTGTGTTAGTAGTAAAACACAGAACCTGTGTTTTCATAAGTGTGCATGTATTAGTTTTGTTCTGGTAATGCGGGGTTGTAGCTGGATGAAAAATTAATCCAACCAAAAACGACTCTCCTCACCGAAAATACCTACAAGCTGCCATGTTAGACCAGAACAATTAATCCCGTGTGAATTGGGCCAATGCTACCAACAAATCATTCGGCCATTGTTCAAATATTAAAAAATTAATTGTGAATAATTTTGTCGTTTTGTTTTTCGCCGAGTTTTTGGTGCGTTTCGAGCAACTTCTAAGGAACGGCAATAAATACACACATACTTCATTTACGTTGCCCGCAGGACCACACAGAATTCATTACAATGCCCTAGTGTATTTTTTGTTTAGAAGGTGGGCAAGAATAGGAATCCACCTGTGTGTTACAACCCAACACAACTTATAGTTGTTGAGGAAATATACAATTTCTATAGCCGATTGCGGCTAAATCACTCTTTGCCATATTGGATTATCCAAAGTTAAAATCTCATATATATGTATTCATATTACTATGCACATTACGGTGCAGCTGTGTTTATTGACCTTTCACGTCCAACAAAAGGTAGCACTTGTCATTTGGACGAGTTTCCCAAAAAAAAGCTGCATACCATTTGCTTTCAAATTAGATTTTCTTAGAATTGTAAAATGTTTACCTAATTATCAAGAATTGTCCACTCTAAAAACACCAACTGTAATATGTATATTTAATCCAAGGTATTTCTACATCCAGGTGTTGTTGATCTAAATTATATTCGAAATATTGGTACCTGTTCTGGTGAACGGTTTATTGGATGCATGCCTGTACTAACTAATTAAACAGTTATGCGGACAATTACCTGACCTCACTATATAACACACACAAATTTGAAACTCCAACATCATTCACCTTTCCAGTGTCCTACAGATAATACGTATATTTCATAAAATCTCATAAAATATATTTCAATATGATTCCCGAAACCACCTGCAATGCCCTAATAAGTGAAACAGCCATTGCTCCCGGCAGTCAACAAAGAAAGACTGACGATTTTACAAAACCTTTCGCTACCAAATCCCCGAGTTGCCTCGATACATGTCACCTTACACCGACAGTCCCTAATCTACTACATCGCGTGCCCAGCGGTTCTAAGCAATGGGAACGTTATCTTGAGGATGTGATCAAATCGAATGCCGTACGTAAACGCCGTGTCAAAAGTGAACAGGAAAGTATCATGGAATTCTTGCAACGGTTTCCCATTTTGGAAATTTCCTAACGAAGTTCGAGATTATTTGTAAAATTTATAAGATTAAAATATAGTTATCTTTATTGTGATTATTCTACATAAGAGTTTAAGGTTAAGCATTAGTTTTTTGTTTATAATTTGCCTTGAAAAAGATTTTAAAATAATATGAAATAAAATTTCAAGAAATGTATAAAATATGTATATATGTTGTGGAAAATGGTGGGAAAATGGGTAACTGGCTCTGCCATTTAATACAAGTTATCTGAGCGATTGGTCATTGGAAATTGGTCGACAAATTGCGATTCTTGTAAACGTGTTGATATATTGACGATGTATACACATATGGGAAAAGAGAGACACAGATGAAACACGCTGAAACACTGAGATTATACACCAACTATTGAGATTAATGAGTCTAAAATGTGTCGAATTGTGATACACGTCAACGATGGAAAATACGATCGGAATCTTTTAAGCATGCACAAACCATAGTAAACCGATTACTTGTTTCGGAAACACTGTGCTTATAATCCAAACATTGAGAACAATGAATCTAGGATATGTTAAATTTTGTTACAGGAGAACAATGAAGAATGTGACCGGAAAGATGGAGACCTTTATTGTATGAAATGAATATACAATGTGAACGCATACTCAAATTTGCTTTGATTCCAGAAGTTTCACGGCAGTTTGACGATTTGAACACGGACATGAGAAACTGATTACTTTCTTCCAAAGCATATAGATTATGCCGCGACTGTTGAGAAGAATGAATCTAGAGTGTGACGAATTATGATACAGGAGTATAATGGTCCATGTGGCCGGGAAGATGTAGTAGTTATAGGGTTGATTTTATAAATTCGATTTGGGAAGTAAATCTGAACGCTTCCTCACAATGGATTCGGTTCTATTTGTCGATATCAACTTATTTTGCAAGTGGTGTGTTCAGTTTCACGCTATCAGAAATAGTTGTGTTGATCGGTCAACCGGTCGGAAGACTGCTTATAGAAATAGATTGGGTCCTAACATGCTAAAAGACTCAAATCACTTATTCTGTTCCGATATTAATGTGCCTAAAATGGAGGAGAATTAATGCATTGATAATCCGGAGTATATCAATAAATATTTCATTGCAAACTATTCCTTTGCATAACATAAAGATAGTGCCAATCCACAAGGAGTTTGATTTCATATAGGGTTCCCAAGAACCCCTTACAATGTGGTACGAACTCCAGAATTCATATCTTTGTTGTGATCCCCATATACTGCTCTTGTGTTACGAACTTTGAACATTGGTTGCCAATAAATATATGTGTCTGCAACACTATTTCCAATCATTTTTAAGCTTGGTACTATTTAAGTATGTCAATAAATATTTTAGACACTTACTTTTTCTCAAACATCGCACAAGGAAACTGCACAGTCCGTGGTTGGTATGCGTTAGCAGTTGACAAGACGGGCAATTTAGCCATAGTCTACATGATGATCCCATGAAAACATCCATCCATCCATTTTTGTAGACACCACAGCAACACCATCATTTTCCCAATTCGTAAGCTCAATTTTCAGAGCCGTATTTTATGTGTGTTTCTTTAATAAAACAACAATCCTGGCAATTTTCTTGTGATATAATCGATTTCCAAATCAACTCCTTGTCATTCTTGGTGGATATGAATCAGTATTCCGTGTTTTATAATAAATTAAAATAATTTTCTTTTTGCACAGCAAACCAGCTCAATTGAGTTTACGAGAAAAAAACAAACGGTAAATGGCAGCCATGCTGGGTGCCACAAAACATACGAACATCTTTATAAGAACACAGGGTGCTACATACAAAAATAATACACAACACAATGACGACTTTTATCGATTAATAATAATCGTCTGTTGTTCTGATTGAAAGATTCCTTGGTAGACTTTACACGTTCAAAATGCATAAACGGCGATATGATAGTATTAGTGAAAATTGCGTGTATGTGTTACACCGACGCTGAATGATAAAAATCAACATTTTTTTTATCTTGTTTCATGCATTTTGACAGCGTTTAGGGTTCGTAGACTAGGTATCACTAGTTTCGGCGGCAGGCATATCCACAGTAATTTGTTAATTGATCAGAGACAATTCGATCTAATGCTCTGAACGGATTGTCCGTGCAAATTCGATTTTGTAACGATCATAGATCATATGGAAACACAATTTTTGTGTTCGTATTGTGGCCAAAAATCTATTACAATTAAATATATAAATTGTATACATGATTTTTCCAACACAAATGATTCGTTATTCTGTTCTCTTTGTTAATAACAACATAAGTTATTATGTAATTTTACTGAAGCCACACTTTTCTATTATAACTTACGTTGTTGTTCGTGAAAACCACTGGTATGTGCGAATATCTACATAATCTGAAAGTTGTTTAAAACTTTACTGTAGAAAAGCACCGATGAGAGAGGTTCCCTATCCGATCCTTCGTGGAATGCTAAGACAAATACGTATTCTGCGCATTTAAGACAAAATCTATTGCTGTCTCCAAATAAAATCCACATTTATTGGATTTTATACAAATTGTAATAGATTTCCAAAAATATCCGTTTGGGAATTTGCTTATAAAATTGTACATGTATTTTAGGCCATTTACAAACATCAATCAAAAACACTAATTTGATGATTGATCATTCTCGATTAAAGGTGACAATATGTAGAGTCGCAAAAGGGTTGATGTTTTGTTTTTTGCTTAGTAGACTAAATGTAGGCACGCGGGCGTACAAATATACGTTATCGATTTTATCGTGATGTTTTAAACATGTATTTAGGTTGGTGTGGCTGAATGTAAACAACACCCGGTAATTTGAATATTTCTGTGGCACCCCTCATTTAATTTCTTTTATAAAATGTTTCTCTATGTTTTGCTGCGAAGCATAGAAAAAGTTTTATGTTAATTTTGCAATAAAAAATTCAACATGGAAAAATTCATAATAATGAATAAATTCAGCATTGATCTCTCCATATTTTTCGAGGATGAGCGAAAAATGGTTCTGATTATGGTCGATCCAATGTGGAAAAATGTGAAAAGTCTTCAAAAACGCATTGAGGATTTGTTCGATGTTGATTCAGTCAGATTTCTAAATATCGATGGATGTTTCTTGCCACCACAAGAACCCATTGAAATTGTACGTTTTTGTAAAGAACTAAAGTGAGTAGAACATCATTTATATGAATGACGGATCAGTGGCCAATAATTCAATATTATCCATAAGGGCTTTTATACCTAAAGCTTCGTTAGATAAGATGAAAAGGAAGAAATCAAAAAAGGACAAGAACCCGATACCAGAATTAAACTACGAGGAGAAGGAAACCGATGAAACGGCAGTAGAAAACGTTGAAAACGGAGTGGATGACGAGATGCAAAAGAAACGCAAATATCGTTCCATGGAGTGTGGTTTTGCTAGTTCCACACCAAACAATCATAAGCGAATTAAGAACGTCTCTAGTATTGGGGCTACACTAATGCATCATAAAGCTCAAATAAATAAATCATCGGAAATTACGAGCACTAGTGAAGAAATGCCAACGCCAGCAATACCACCTGTATTATCAACCAAGAAAAAACAGTATCGAACATTTCTTCTGCTATTATGAATGGCGGCATTGCCAAAATGAAACAAAATGGTTCTACTACTCCAGATGTACCCGCAAAATCTAAACGTATACGGAAGTCAACTAAACCGACTGAGGAAGATTCAAGTACGTATTTTTTAAATATTGTGAACGATACTTCAGGCCATACTGCCAATGATTGGATAGTGTCTCCAATGAGCTATCAGCCAGTTTTGGAAGAGGTTAGTAATTTTAATGTTGACACTTAGTATTGATCTTAGCAATTTTTTATTAATCATTTATTAAGGCTAAACGGCCCGTAAAAACAGAGTCCACCCGCTTCAGAATCATTCCCCAAAAGTCTATGTGCTTTAGGAAGGGTGATGAAACGTATAAACCTTAATATTTATGCCATCTTATTCATCATTGACCAAAAGTATTTAAAAAAACACAGTTCTATGCAAATATAATCTTAAGCCCATTCGAAGATCTGTTAGGCAGAAGTATTTCGTGCCATAGCGCATCATATTGTTCAAAGCCTTATCCACCTGTACCCTTTTCATCGATTTCGGTCTTCGTGGAGGTTTTGGCACAAACATTTAATAAAAGATTTAATATTATGTTCATGTATTAGTATTCAAATTAATAAAATTATAACTAACATCCGACCAAAGTGTAATGTAATGTAAGCAATGGTGTGTGAAATATTCCTTCCCAATTTGAACAAATGGCCACCATCTTTTAAAATGATTCGCAAAAAAGTTCAACTGTCGTCAAAATGCAGGACAGACAATGTTGCTACCCCTTTGGGATATCAAGCAACGCGCTCTCTCATCCATTTATTAGAACGTCTAAGATACTGACATCGGTTGACAAAAGTCAAATGACGTTATAGATGGCAACCAACAGGTAGACTTGGGTAGTAAGGGGTTGCATCGACTAAACTGTCAACTGGTACAGGTGCCAAAGTTTAGTCAACACCTGGCTAATACTTAACCTAATACCTCTATTTAAAAATACCATTTTACCACATTAGTGCACGGTGTAATTGGTTGTTTTTGCAAACTTCTTGCTCACCAACTACTAATCATTTTACAATGCAATTCTAAGAAAACGCCTTATGAAACCAACGTATTCATATTGTCGCCCTCATACTTGCCTACACAACCATTTGTGTACAGCCATGGTTTGATATGTACTGCCTATGACTATCATACAGCATTTCCCGGTTCGTATCTTTTGGTAAGGACATACCATTTTTTGTGTCCATTTCCACCTAGTAATTGCCGGCAACTTTACGAGTAAGAGAAGTAATCTCTAAGACATGTAATACTTCTGTAGAAAGTTCGTTTTCGGCTTTAAATAGTACCAGTTCACCTTCCGGAACATCCCCAACAAATATTTTGAGACTGTAATTTTTGTTCATGCATATTTTTTTTTATTGAATGAAATGTCTAAATATTAAATCTAAAAAAGTGTATTCTTGTACAGAACAATCACAATGAATTTTAATTCTTATAAAATATCTTATCAATTTTACGAATAAAGTCGGCATATTTTATGAACTTTCCAAAATGGGAAATCGTTGCAAGAAATCGGTAACACTTTCCTGTTGACTTTTGATACGGCGAGTACTTATGGCTTTTGATTCGAGCAAATGTTCAAGATAACGTTCCCATTGCTTAGACCCGCTAGGTATGCGGTGTAAATAGCTGGAGACCATCGGTGTAAGACGAAATGTATCGACGTGGTTCTGAGATTTGTGGCCGAAACTTTCCGTAGAACTGCTAATCGACCTCTGATGATTGGCGGGAGCAACGATGGCTTCGCTTCGTAAGGTATCGCAGATTGAAACGGGAATCATATTGAAATGTTTTGTACGAAATTGAAGTTAGCTGTAGGACAGTAGAGAAGTGAATGACGAAGTGCATGGGCAAAAACGTGTGTTATATAGTGAAAGAATGTTGTGAGGCATCATACCTGTTAGATGTGAGTCTTATGTGATGGACGGCAACAGCTCAGGTACAAAATCGGGGGTAATATATTAATACCCTTATGGGTTATGTTTAGTTACGACTACACCGGTTTTAGGGTACTAATCTGCATACTACTTGATGCTACCCATCAAGTGTTGGTGTGAGAATTTGAGACATTTTGTTCAAATCCGTCCACAATTTCCACTACATTCCTGTAAATCTGCTAATAAGCAGGATTTCAAATTTCACCCTATTTTAAATAATTGTTAACACACAAAAAAAAAACCAATAAAAATTTGAAACGATCACCGAGTATAAAAGTCTTGGAATTAAATGTTGGTTAATATTTTTGCGGTCACAAGGTCGGTTTTTTGAAAATTGTTATCATTATTGCCAAATAGAGACAATTTCATTTCATAAATATGAACACAAAATTACCCCATTCTGTACGGGTTAGTAGTACTTGTCAACGATCCACTGTGAATTAATCCACGGTGTAACCCAAAAGCGTTCAATGTGAGTGTTATTCATTATTCTATAGGTTTTCCAAGTAGCCAAGGCAGGTTTGCTGCCTGGCAAGACTATGAAAAATGTGTTTTTTTTTCTAGCGGCAGATTCCATCTTGTAAATATCGAAAAATTTGTTGCTCTTTTATGTAAAACTTTCGAAGTTAGATTTTTAAAAAATAATATCTTCACTTATATGAGACAAAGGGCTCAGAGGAAACGTCTGGCAGAATTTACTTATTTCCCTAAACATTCCATGAAGGGAATAGACGGGAACTTCTCTCGAATCTGTGTACGATATAATTTGTATATAGGCGCGTAGCGTGCTTGCCTATCAGCGTGGGGGTTGTGGGTTCGATTCCCACCAGAGGCTTTGGTCTGTCGCTGCAAAAATCTAAACATATGGTCTTTGTCACCCGGTTTACCCTTGGACCCAAAATTAGAATATAAATTTACTTTGTATTGTAATTAATAATAAATAAATAAATAAAATAATTTGTATACACACTGACCGGGACCTACTGTTTAAATACTCCGAACGGCTAATGCGTTACTAGAGAATTTGTACATGGCTTAAAGATTGCTCTCTTACTCGTAAAGTCGCCAACATTTACGAGATGGTAACAGCCGCTGAAAAATGTTTGATGGCCTTACGCGGTTTCTAACTTGGGTTCTTCGGTGTGATAGTCGCACAAACTACCTACACACACCATGTCCGTCCACACACTACACAGCTACTATTCAATCTAAAGAACACGCGTTTCCAATCTGAAGGATATGCTCAGACAGCTCCATTTCCTCACCCCTTTTGTCACAGTCACTATGAACTGAAATGCCACGGACATGTTCTCAGCTCTTTCTGGTGACTGTCCTACGGAAATTAACCGCTTATCTTACCAACCTTGAATGTCTATTTTCCGACTTTTTTATTTAGCAAAGTTCATTTTTTTTTTTTAATTTTTTTCCAACTTCATATGTCTTTAGCGGTTTTTTCCCAAAGTAACGATCTTTGCTGGAAATAGTTCAGTTATAGGCAACACTGAACCGGGATTGAAAAGAATGATTAGTTTTTTCGTTTCAAATGAGGGAATCTCGCGTTCTATGAGAGACAACCCCAGACTAAAGGTAACAGCCCTGTTCCAGCTTTCATTCAATTTCACTTTCATTCCACCAAAGCGAATGTTACCTGTGACAAATAGGGGTTGGAATGATCAACTTTTTTTTAAATCAATTATTTGTTTAGTAAATGGCAGAAAACATTTCAAACTTTGTGTCTCAACTTTTTTTTACACGATAAACTTATCATTCAATTTAAAAAAAAGGATTTTAATTTAACTTTCGCCGAGTATTTTCAAGTGAAACACATTTTCCAAAATTTCGGCGAAAGTAAAAGTTGTCACACCTACGGCGTGAACGATTTTCACTCTCACTCAAAAGCGAAAGACAGAAAAGATACTTCAGCTGGGATTGTGGACAAGGCAATTGCAAATGGCAGATATTGTTAAATTTTGTGTGACATGTGTGGAATAATCTTCCTGCAAGTGTTTTTCCTGCCTGCTATGACATTACCAAATTCAAGGCCAACGTCAACAAACACTACTCCCTCTTTCCTCCCTCCAATACCCTTATTTCCCATCGCTAACACAGTGCATTGCATTTATAGGGGGCATCCCCTGAGTGTTAGTCAAAAAAAAAAAAACATTTTCCCTTAACGTACGTTGTAATTTTTTCTCTGGGACCCTGGGGTCTGCCCCTATAAACCGAATTCTGATAGTCTCGAATGACCTAGTGTTTATAGGTCTAAACAGTAATGACTCGTTGAGTCAAAAGATGGTATAGTTCGTATCTTCTAGAATTTAGTTGTATAACAAAGCTTGGCATACACAGTGTTCCAGCTTTATTTTCATTAATTTCAAAACACACATAAGTCTTCATTTACTTTTCAACCTTGTTATTATTTTAAACGTTTATTTTCATTAATTCTGAAGAAAATTAAATTATATCTAATGAATTTTATTCACTACATTACAAATTAAATCTATATTATAGTCTTACAAAATATCGTATACATTTTACAAATAAACTAAAAAAAAAAGTGTTTAAGTACTTTCCAAAATGGGAAACCGTTGCAAGAATTCGGTCACACTTTCCTGCTCCCTTTTAGCCCGTCGAGCACGTTTGGCTTTCGATTCGAGCAAATCTTCGAGATAACGTTCCCATTGTGTAGAACCACTGGGTATGCGGTGTAAATAGCTAGACGTCATCGGGGTAAGGCGACCGGCATCGATGGAATTCGGTGATTTGGGTGTGAAGGCTTCTGGAGAATCGTTGACGGACCTGTAGTAACTGGTGGGAGCAACAGCAGTTTCACTTATCAAACAGATCGAATCGGGAAGCATGTTTACGATTTGATATTGCAAAATATACGTAGTAACTGCAGGACTCTAGAGAAGTGACTGATGCTGGTGGTGTAAATTCTTGCGTGTTATATAGTGAGGTCAGGCAATTATCCTCATACCTGTGGAATTGTGTAGTAAAGGATTACCTCGACTAAACTGTTTACTGGGGCAGGTACCAATGTTTAGTGTACATCTGGATTATGTTTTAGTATAATAAACAGATTTGGAAATACCATTCTAATTGGTGGTTTTAGGGGACTACTATCAGTAGAATTATTGCTAACCATTTTACAATTCAATTCTAAGAAAATATTGCAAGCGAAATCCTACGCCGAATTCATGGAAAAATTCTTATTATCCGTTATTCCCAGCTACTAAATAGTTTATTACGTACGGATTTTCTTTGGATATTTCTCTCAGAAATATCACTGACCAATATATTTTTCATAAATTGTAAATATAACCACTGAACCGTGATCATTTTTTTTTTGTCACACAAATTTGTTTTTTTTCCAACTGTCCTCTTGGCACGTCATCATGTCCTCTTAACTGAAAACTATCGGACAACTGAAATGCTAATTTCAAACAAATCTGGAAAAACATGTTGGCAAATTTTCACAGTATCGAATAGAACATAAAATTAATCGTTTGTCTAAGTAAGCTCAATTCTCTGTAGGCAATCGCTACAAATACTTTTCACTCCGACCGTTTAACTGAAATTCATTTCTCTAATCCGAATTGCGCTGTAGAGAAAATCACTGATAAATGAGACAAAATCAGTTAAACGGAGTAAACCCCCGAAAAGAACATCAAGAATGGCCCAACAAAAAAACTTGTGGTTCAACCAAGTGAAATGATAAATAAAGGAAAGTTAAACACAAGCAAGGTGCTGTTGTTTCGCATAGAATTTTTTGAGCCCAATTCAATTCTAAATTTTGGGTATTTTTTCTAAAAATAATATCAAGTCGGATGTGTAAAGATGAACAGTCGGATGTGTAAAGATGCAAAGAAATAAAAATAATGAATTATCTCAAACTCGACTAACAGAAAAAAAACTGAATGAAGAATATAGATCAGCAATACAAAAACAAACACGTTTGTTCATTTTGTAAATTGTAAACAGGCGGCAGTTTAGTCACACTCTTCAAATTCAGTCAACGGGAGTCCTGTTGAAGCGATATCAGGAAAATGGAGGGGAAAACTTATATTTCATATAGAAAAAACAACTCTAGAAAGCATTAACCGTTCGGAACACTAGGTCTCTGATTGTAGTATAACTAAGTCCAGATTTATTTATAAGCCTTATCTGGAATATTCCAAAAGACTACAAGCCAGTCTTCCTTATGTTTGATCGTGTGACGTACGTCTGTTAATCGCCCTATGCAGAGGTTGTTGTTCAGTATCAGATCAATGATGATAAAGTACCATTGATTACGTGATGAAAACGGTCGCCGAAAATGTTTGAATGTAAATCTAAGCTTGCTGGCTGAGTCGCACACACACTACTACAGTGTGGTGTATGGCATGAAGGCTTACATTTCCGCTCATTTCTAGCCATTTTCAAACAGAAAAAAGACAACATCGTATGTAAAAGTGATTCATATTTTTTACGATTTTATAGCATTTATTTAATATTTGTTTTTTTGTTTATAATAGAACTGTTCTGGTTGTTTTGTTTTTATTATACTGTTTTATAAGTATGTATATTTAGGTGTGTGTGTGAATGAGTGTGAGGAGACAGTAATATCTAAGAGTGTAGTAGTAATAGTCCAAACTGATTTTTATTATTTTCCACACAATATCTGAAACTAAAAGGAAGAAAGACCAATGGAAACAAGGTGTATGAAAAATAACGAAACTATTTTAAAAGTGGCAGGATGGCCATTGGGGATTACGATGTTCCTCTAGATGAAATACCCGCTGATATCAGATATTTAAAACTATGGAGTGTCGCCTTAAAATATACTCGATTATACTTGCTGGTTAAACTAATGTGGTTTTGTTTTTTTCATGTTAAATGTAAAAAAAAAGAGTAACGCTCTAAGAGCTTTTCATATACGGGAAATATGTTTTTCTGGTATATGTACTCGTAGTAATTCAAGGGAATCTAGGGATAGATGAATTTTGTGTTTTCAATAAAACTGATTGATTGGTCAACTAGTTAACTACTGCAGAAACAAGACAAGACAGACCAGATATAAGTTGTAAACGTATAGCGAGTTTTAACAATTAATTAATGTTTTATTGTTCTGTTCTTATACAATTTCATGTCCATGTGAATGAGTGTATGTGTGTGTGTAAGGAATCCGGGTGTGAGTGTGCTGCTCTCTTCTTTTTATTAACTTGAGTGTGTTGTTGTATATTTATCTTATAAACTTAAAACCTATGGGGGTAAAGTGGGTAGAACAATTCACACCAACTTATAAATAATAAAAAGAATAAGTCAAAATCAAGAATTTGTATGTTATGATACTAATTATGCATGACGTGAAGTAGTAAAAATATGAGGAGTGGTTATGTTTACATATGTATGTTGGGTGTTAAAACAAACAAACAGTTTACGTTGAAGATACGACCGAAGAAGCTGCTTCCTTTATCTTGGCTTCAGTTGATTCCACGCCGCTGTCACATTCCTTCTGTACCACAATTGAAGTCGACGATGTGTTGATAACGCCCGATGTCGTCTTAGTTGTGGTGCTAGCATCCACGCTGGTAGTTGGTGGTATGCGAGATGATGTATTGTCCATATCGTCATCGTCGGCATTGTCATCATTTTTGTCAGTCTTCAAACGTTTTGTTTTATTTTCGGCTTCATTGGAATTATCATCGGAGGTGGGTGAAGCAGCACGTTTTTGTGCCTTTTGTCCAGGCGATGATGCCTCCTCCGTGCCGTCCTCTTTTTGTTTGGTGAGTAAAATATTTTCGGCATCTTTCGGATCAATTTTTGTAGGCAATTCCAATATAGATGGCTTGAAACGCACAATGACGGCCGTCATGTTGTCGCAACCGGTGCCGTCACCCAAAGTATTGGGAGCCAAGCAAGCATCGAAGAGTTCTTCGCAGATTTTCGAAATCTTTTTCTTTTCATCCTTCAGACGTAAGCGTACAAAATCGACAACCTCTTCGCTAGTCATAAAATTCCAAATGCCATCGCAAGCCAAAATCATGAATTCGTCTTCGGGCGATACAATTAGTTTCTTTATATCGGGCAGAGCCGAAATCATCTGTTCCTCGGCGGGCAAATCGGCAGTCTGAAAGTAGGAAAACGAAGAAACGTCATTTAAATTACTTTATATAGCAAAATGTATTATAAAAAAAACAGACCCGGAGGTTTTTCAAATAAACTGCAAGAAAAAATCCAAGGTAAGAGGTCATCTTGTTAATCGGGACAGAGTCGATTTAACCCTCTAACCCCCAACATTTTAAAATCTATAAAAGAATGTGCTACTGATCGAGTGGCTCGAGGCAAGGGAAAGGGGTGTTGATTAATTAAATACATTTCAAATACCCAAAACGTATCGCTGATCTATAGAAATATTTTCCATTACTCTTTCATACAGGGAATGAACTGGCAGATGAAACTGTCCTTTCTCCACCTCGATTATATAAACTACACAGTTGACCCTTCTCAAGAATGTCCAAAAGTTAATTTCATATATTATAATAATCTTACCATTTTATAGGCATGATCTCCCAAAGCCCTGGATAGATTTAAGCCACCATTCACACGACCATCCAATGTCACACGTCCACCGGCTTTGACAATACGTGCTGATTCTTCATCATCCTCTGGCTTATGATCCAAACTCATTTCAATGGCTTTGCCGTTGCGGCAAACAACGCAACGCGAATCTCCCGCATTGGCCACATACAAGTCACGACCATGCAACAAACCGACTACAGCGGTGCAGCCACTATCTTTGCCCGGTTCCTCAATCATGTTGGCACAGAATTGTTCATTGGCCAGATATGATTCTTCATCTTCTTCTTCGTCTTCCCCGTCCTCGTCGTCATCATCCACTTCATCGTCGTCGTCATCATAATCAGCATCCTCTTCTTCGGTAATGTCGTCTTCACCCAAATCTTCTTCTTCTTCCGAGGAATACTCCAGAGCTTGACGAGCATTACTTTCATTAGCTGTAAAACAAAACCACATGAGTCAAAGGAATTATATTAAAATAATTTCTACATACCGTCCACATCATCTTCATCATTGGAATCATCGGCGATGTTAGCTGCATTAGCCTTATCCTTTTGTTGTTCCTTACTGGTGGAACTTATCGCAGCAGCACTAGATGCTTCTTTTTTCGATGGGGATTTTGTCGAAGATTCAACGTTACCATTTTGTTTATGTTCCTTGCTGGCGGCATCCGATACCCCCACTAAATATGCATCAAATACAGACTGCTTTGATTTGGCAAGTGGTTTTGTTTCCGACGAGGAAACACTGCCATTTTGTTCGTTTTCTTTGACGACTGAAGAATCGGGTGATGTTATAGTAGCTTTACCATTTGACGTTTTCGACGACGAAGGCTCAGCTTCGGCGGCCACATTAGCAGCGGAATTTTTAGTGTTTGATTTACTAGCACTAGAACTGCTACTGCTGACAGTGGAATCTTCTTCGGTTTCCATTTTATTGGCCGAAGAAGAGGACGACGAAGATGACTTCGAAGAGCTGGGCCCATCATCTGCAAAACATAGAAACAGGACATGAACGAGTTTTTTTTGTATTACACATACACACACTCACCTTGCAGGGCCGCCAAAGCCGCCTTGGATGTTGAGGAGCCTTCAGGTTTCGATTCAGGATCCAACTCTGCTCTATTTGCAGCATCAGCTATAACAGCCGCTGCACGCCTGCCCCTTAAATATGGCGATTGTGGCTTAGAGCCACTGCTGGCGCTTTCTTTCAATTTTTTCAATGACGGCATGGATGGATGGCCCTTGTATTTTTCCATAACTTCATCCAGTGGCAAGCTACCCTCCTCGTGTAATTCAGCCAAATTTTCATCTTCATCGTCGTCCAAGGCATCACTGTCATCACCATCGACTAAATTCTTTTCGCCTGCCAAAAGTTTTAGTATTTCAATAACCACCGGATCCAGCAGCATCTTATCGAAGCCCAAGAAGGCATCTTTCAGAGCTTGTTCGAAGTTGCCACTTTTATAGGCATCCAGTGCCTTTAGAAAGTTTGGCAATTTATCAGCACAATATGTCGAGACTTCAGCACCACCATGACCATCATATACGGCAAAGAAAGCCGTATTTTTATCGAAATCTAAAATAGCATTATGGGCATCCTAAACAAAAGAAAAACATATTAATGTTAATACCTTTAAAAAAATTAATCAAATCTTTACTTTTTTTTATTTAATTTACAAATTTCCATGAAGAATATTATCAAACTGTAAAAATATCACCGCGGTCCTCTATAAAATCTATTAAAATAAAAACATTTACTTGCAATCTTCCTTTTTTTTAGATTTTCCAGATCTCACTGACTGGCACAAGATTATCAGTAAAATTAGGAAGAGCTTATGTTGGAAAATGCAGAAGTTAAGAAAACAGACAAAGAAATCGCGAAAGGCTACATCCTCCTCCTCACGTTTGCCGATGACATTGACGTTGAGTCTGATGATGAACGAGGACAAGAACAACATGTACATGCAACTGCAAAGAGGAGGCCGGCAGTTGTAGTGGACGAATTTATATTACTCGGCTCAGCCATCAAAAGAACTAATTACGTCAGCATCAAAATAACGAAGGATCGTGCTGGCAAATAGATGCTATTGCGGCTTATGCAAACAATTCAATTCATTGCCTATATTGCTTATTACAAGGGGTATTTTGTATGGCTCAGAATCATGGCTACATGAAACGGTGTTGGAATTTCTTGACAAAAAATCTTCTGTTCCAACCGGGGGTTACAGATATCCAATGAACCGTGTGCTTGTATGAATACAGCGATTGCGCTGGCTTGATCATACCGGTTGAATGAATCCAAAAGCTCCAGCCAGAATGGGGTTAGATGTCAACTACCACTTACAACACAGACATGAAAGGCCGAAAATCCGTTGAAGGATCAGCGGAAGAACGCCTGTAAACCTTGGGGTAACGAAGTGTAGAAAGTCAATTTAAGTACGTAAGTAAATTTTTTTTTTTTAAATACTTTAGGTGTATTCTAAAACCTGTATTTATGAAGTAGTTATTAAAATTCCAGTTTTCTTCAAAATAGTCCGATTATAGAGAACAATACAGTATCAGATCTATTTTTTGATACATATTCTTGCAATCGAGACCGAATCCGCAATTATTAAAATGTTTGTCTTCCCAACGTCGTTCATTTTCACAAAATATGACAGACTTCAAGGGTGTGAGTTGAACAGCAGACGATATTGTATAGAAAAAATATAGCGCGATTTTAGTATCGTGCCATCGGGAATAGGTTACTCGACGATGGCCATTGCATTTTCCCCCACAATACGTTGAGGGACAACGACAAATATGAGACTCCGCGAAAACATGTTGTGAGCCAGACTTTGTTTTATTCACTTACCTCTTGACTGTTACGCCAACCCTGCATGGAACTGGCACCCACAGCTAAAAATTTGTTCAGTTCATCAGAAGACAATTTTTCCGTTTTAGGCTGCGAGAGATAGGCACCCATTATGAGTAATTTATTTTGTTTTGATCACGGCCCAATAATGTTTGTCGTCTGGTCGGTCGGTCGCTTCTTTACTGCTGCCTGTTTGTTGTCGCCCTCCAACGATACTTTGCTGCTGTGAATTTCAGCGCTAAGCAAAAGCCGGTTAAAAATCAATGTGGCGGCGGCGACCGGCGTTGATTGCAAGTTCTTCTTTTCTTTCTTTGCAAAGTCGATTTGTTTGCTCTAACACTGGTGTTGTACGTGAGTGTGTGTGTGCATATGTATGTATCGCTTTGTGAAATTGCAAGAAAAATATCTTGAAAAAGCGCGTGAATAACTCGCAAGAACTATTCGGACATGTGAATACTTCGTATTTTCATTCACGTGGTATGAAATTCCACTATATTCGGTATTTCCTTGTTGTGAAAAATACTACTTATTCCTGTTCTGTTGTTTCTTCGCAATTATTTGCTGCTTATCGTTCTTTTTGCAATGTGTGTATCCCCACGCCGCCTTCTTTTGCACTCAAGACTTTTTGGATAGAATTTTCTTTGATTTCTGCTTTGCTGCACGTTCTTCCGAGTTTTCGATTTTCACAAGCTTTTAGATTAATAACGTACTTATTCAAACATTTATTAACAAATAAAATGATTGCGAAATAGTATTAAATTAACATTGCGTTCTCTTCGTTCAGTTGAATTTCTCTGATTCCACGTTTGACACAGAGGAACAGAAGACAGAGGACACAGCGGCAAAAATTTTGCAATATACGTATATCGATTTTCGCTGTCGTTGAAAATCGATTAACGTTGATGTAATCGTTTCTCATATTCAATCGAAATTGAATTGTTTTCGATTGCTTTTTTATAACATTGTAAAATTCATAAGTTTTTTAAACAATGTACCCTCTTTATGAACCTCCTTCGTCAAAACTAATATATCCGTTTAAATATTAATAAACAATGAAAAGAAGAGATAGAAATCATTCACGTTCTTTGGTAGTAATATTTGTTCAGAATGGGACCAATGTGCGTGATCGCAAAATATAACTATGCGGTCAATCGGGACTCAGTTTAGTGTCATTAAGTACAGATGAATCGTATGTACAATATGCCAATTAAACTGTGAAAATGGAGTAGATTTCCGATTAACAAAACTGGCGATAGTATGGTTAGTTTAGACCGTCCCCACTATACGTTGTTTTGTATACGGTATCGATATTTATATTATCAAGACATTTCCCTTTTATCTATGTCTGGGTCAGTAACCATCGACCGTCACTGTATTGGGGGATTTCGGGGAAATAATTTTTATTTGCGACAACTAATGAGTGAGTTGGTAGTTTTATACAGTCACTTATTATAGTTAATTACAAAATAGAGAAAAAATTATTGATGTTCTACCTCAGCCTAAGACCTACACATATATTGTTTTTAAAATATGTTATCAGAATTGTACGTCTAGTTATTGTTTATGTTTATTCTTTCATATAGTAACATCAAAGCATTCAGGTTACATAGTTTCAGACAATCACTTTATGGGGCAATTGATTTCACGACCTAGCAACTCGAATTACAAAACTACTTGAAAGAGAAAAGCTAAATGATTTCCAGAACAATGACGGTTGCGAACTATTTAAAAGCTAGTTTAACTAAAAACATCACAACTGAAAAGAAAAAACAATTGGCGGTTACTAATCTATTTCAATTTCGAACGCCGGCTGCGTTGGGCAACATTGACCTCAAACTGGTATGAACTGCAAAAAGTTGTGCAGAATCTTTGACGAAAATATAATCGATAACGCAAAATCGGAAGGCAAATCGTAACGTGAGAACAGCCCTTAATCAAAATTAAAATTAAAGTAAAGGAGCATCTGCAGACCTACATATCCTGGGAAGATGAATTAATTATATTTTAACCATCAATAATTGAACATTTGCGGAAAATAATAATGAATAAATTCAGCATTAAGATTGATCTCTCCATATTTTTCGAGGATGAGCGAAAAATGGTTCTGATTATGGTCGATCCAATGTGGGAAAATGTGAAAAGTCTTCAAAAACGGATTGAGGATTTGTTCGATGTTGATTCAGTCAGATTTCTAAATATCGATGGATGTTTCTTGCCACCACAAGAACCCATTGAAATTGTACGTTTTTGTAAAGAACTAAAGTGAGTAGAACATCATTTATATGAATGACGGATCAGTGGCCAATAATTCAATATTATCCATTAGGGCTTTTATACCAAAAGCTTCGTTAGATAAGATGAAAAGGAAGAAATCAAAAAAGGACAAGAACTCGATACCAGAATTAAACTACGAGGAGAAGGAAACCGATGAAACGGCAGTAGAAAACGTTGAAAACGGAGTGGATGACGAGATGCAAAAGAAACGCAAATATCGTTCCATGGAGTGTGGTTTTGCTAGTTCCACACCAAACAATCATAAGCGAATTAAGAACGTCTCTAGTATTGGGGCTACACTAATGCATCATAAAGCTCAAATAAATAAATCATCGGAAATTACGAGCACTAGTGAAGAAATGCCACCGCCTTCAATACCACCTGTATCATCAACGAAGAAAATTAAGAAAAAAACAGTATCGAACGTTTCTTCAGCTATTATGAAGGACGACATTGTCGATATGGACTTAGCTACTGAACAAAATGGTTCTACTACTCCTGATGTACCCGCAAAATCTAAACGTATACGGAAGTCAAATAAACCGACAACGGAAAAATCATGTACGTATCTCGTAGTCTCGATTACTGTACTCTGTACTCTACTCGCTACACACTCAATTTTCAAATTCGGTTTAAATTGCTGGAATTATTTTTAGACAGAAAAACATTATCCTGTGTCAATTTAATACTAACCGAAAATGTAAACACGTAAAAATCTTACCGCCTACAAATAATAATATACTAAAGTATATATTCGCTATCATTGTTGCACATTTTCTAATAAATAACAATTTCTACAATTATTTTCAGCTACACAATATTCAGGTGAAACATCTACCGAACGTATCACCAGTCTACCCTCATCGACATTTATCAATGACAGCAGAAAGTCTAAAACATTGCAGCGATCCACACAAAATCCATTTAAAAATCAATCTTCTGATATGAATCATATACGCTTTGACGAATCCGGATCGATTTCTACTACCGTAAATAATACACAAAACAAAGAAAACGACTTGCCTGCTATCACCACCACCAAAGTAGTATTTCATTCTAGTTTGCAAGAGACAGATGCAAAAACTCCAAGAATATTTCATACAAGTCACAGTGAAACGGTGGCAAACAAATCACATAAGCCAAAAATCGTAATACAGGAAAATATTATATTAAAGCCTGTTATACCGCAGCACAGTTTGAGTTCATCCCAAGATTTCGAAGCAACACAAACGAATACAAATGATGATGAGAGTGTTGCTGCTGCCTCATTGACATCAGTTTCCATAGGCGGTTTGGAGAAAAGTATTGGTAATGACATCAGCTGTATGGAGCGGAAATCCGAAACAGGTATTGATGAGGACAATAGTTCGTTAAATGATTCCAGCATATCGGCGCCCAGAACCGCCATCGATAAATTGTCTCCCATATCAATGGATGTACCTAAGCTGAATGCAAATCATCTAGTCGATCATATGGCTGATGATGGGACTGCAGCTGAAGAGAAAAGTCTAACGAAGGATTTGGCGAATGAAAGTGTAAAAAGCGAGGACGATTTGACATACAGCCAATCTAAGGATGAAAATGAATCGAGCACTATGGCTGTTGATTGCGTTGACCTGAGTCTGGATTTGGATGAAGAAGATTGTGAAAGAAAACACATGAAAAAACGAATGAAATCATCTGCAAATATTCAGGATATATCAATATCCGATACATCCGATGTCGAAGAAATCTCCGAAGTTATTGACCTAAATGAGAGTGAAGAACAAAGCAGCATATACTCTTCCGTTAGTCCAAAAAGCAAAAATAACCCAATAAAGACAATCAAAGTAATAAATATCATAGGATCCTGTCAAGATACTAAGGAATTACCAAATGTCAGTGATATTATGATGTTTAAGGTAATTACTGCAAACTACTAATACTGAAATTGGTCATTAATTTGTCTTCATTTTTTTTCTCAAAGATCCCATTTGTTAATCGTAAAGGTAATCCAGATTGTACCAAGTTTCTGGCTGGCAAAGTTGAACGCATCCAACACCGCACAAAGTCATTAAAGCTACTAATTTTAGGTAAGTATTTTTTATACATACGCTATATCGGACAATTGATCACAGGACATTCTCGAATAAGCGAAACACAAACGGTTTACTATGTTAATATATGACATTTATTTAAATTTCAGACGGACATTCGGAACTGTGTTATGTTCCCAGCAAATATCTTGATAATTTTCTCGAAAATTCAACATGTGAAGATAAATATATACAAATCAAATTCAATGAGATGATACAGCCAAGAATTTTACCGAAAAATAAAAGATCTTTATTTTCACTGTATTAATATTTCAACATACCACATATTTACGTTTATTTTACTGTCATTTTTTGTACTTTGAAATATTAACCAACTGGTAACTTATCAAAAAGTAAACTTTGTAATATTCTTGCTCTGCCCTTACAACTGAAGCCGTTGCACAGAACCTGATTGAATGAGCTATGGATCCATATGAAATGTAAATAAAGGTTGGCCAGTACTACGGTAGACTATCTTGCGAGTGGAAGAAGTGAATCACTCACGATGAAGAATAAACAATTTAGTTATTGTTCATGCATGCTTATAAAAAAAAGAAAAAACTAAACTACATATTATATCCTTCAGCCCGCTCTGGTACTGTGAGTGTGCTAATTACATCCGAAATTACATTAGGTACACATTTTTAAATTTATACTGATCACATTTTCAACGTGTCAGTTTGTTCATATATTCTTAAAATTAAAGTGCAGTTCGCATTTACAACCGCATGAATATGACGAGCCAAGTGAAAGATATTCAACAAGTGTGAATGTAATTCCAAACATAGTAATTCCATTAAAAGGAATTGAGCTAAGCTCATATAATGAAAACCTAAAATTTTGTAAGCTCAAATACAAGGCCTCAAATTCAATAAACTGCAATGTATTCAATATAAATATAATTGTCCATTTTATGCATCTAAACCTGTTGTAAATCGTGATATTTCAAGTGTTTGGTTTTTGGAAATGTTCATTAGTAAAAGAAATATTTCTTCGGATCGATAAATCATTTGTAATGCGAAACTTCCAAGGCGGCAATCGTTGTTGGCTAATCCCGATAGATGAGAGATGTCATGCTCGACCACAAAAAAATAGTCTAGTGAGGTCGAATTGAACGAACGGTCAATTGACAGTGCGGAGTTAACTGTTTCGAAAAACCCATACGTGATCATGGAGAAACCGATGCATCCTCAAAATTTGGCATTCTACTATTTTTCATTTTATTTTGGTTAACGACGAGCAGGATTTTTTGTAGCCTGAAAAATGTTTGTAGCTGGAAATATAAAATATTCCGTGGGCGGCTAAATTGGATGGATAAGGTAAGTGGGAAAGTAACTTCAACTTTGTATAATTTGTATTCTCATAATACATGTTGTTTATCTTTACTTTTTGAAGATATCGTCGGTATGCCGCAAACAGATTTCAAGTCACTTAATTGTCTTTCTGAGTTATTGAAGACGTACAATATCTACTAAATCGCTTTAAGTAGACATGGTATGTTTTGTACAGGTAGTGAACTTGACATGGTCTTTTTGGCTCCCCTTTCAGTCAACTGTTTCACCTTTGCCATTAGGTCAGGAGTGGAGTGGTTTCATCCGTAGAAATGAATGTGAAAAATCTTCAAGTGTTTTAGTTTCATTGAGTTCCAAAAACGAAAATATAGCTTACCTTTTATTTTCAGGTTAATAATGAACTGATCATCACAAAAATTAAAATAAAATTGTTGTCACCATGATTATATAAACGTATGTCGTACCTGACAAAAATAATATAACAAAAATGATATTGATAAAATACATAACATTGGGACCGCATAGTACACTACGGTGTGTTTCTTTGACCAACTCTCAGGGGATGCCCCCTATAAGTACAATGAGGAGGAAAAAGGAAGTAGAGTTTGTTGAGCCACATAACGTGTTCGTGAGATAAATTCTAAATGAGTATTGGACTACGTATTTATAGACCTTATTGCACAGTCTTGGTATCTCACGACTGTTTGTCAGTTAAGTTATGTTGTTAGTCCTATCAGCGATTTTGGCGTGGCTTGTGTTTCATGCCCCTCCATCCAGCATAAATTAAATATCGATCGTCAAAGTTCATGACTTTAATCTCCGGGCACAATAAATGGTTCACACATGGGTGTCCAGTCATCGTGGCTGGTGAAAAGGTGTGGAATCGATCCACGCAGATCAATACCCGCTTAAATTATAGAAAATACCAATGTTGCCTTTTGTTTTTTAATGGTATTTTTGTTTATTTTATTAGTGTGTGTTTCAATGAAATCTATAGGATGCATAACAATAATCAATAATAATGTATCTGTTCTTCTAATAGTCGTTTGTTGCCTATTTCAATCTTGACGAAGATCATCATATAATACATATGTATAGTTAGTATAGGAATACAAATGTCGTTCTTTGTAAACAATAATAATAATAATAATAAAATAACAGAAATCGTATACAAATTATTTGTGATATACCGTATATTGCATTTTAAAATATACATATAATAACAAGAAGAGTATTTTGATAGAAATTAAAACCGATAGTACATAGGTAGGTTGGCAGGTAGTTACAAAAAAAATCATAAAAGTTATGTAAAAAAATAATTTAGTATAATTTTGTAAACTTTAGTTGTGTTTGTTTGAATTGCTTTAAAATACACACTATATGCTAATATTTAAAATACTTAACAACTAATACTTTTTGTTTTATTGATTTTGTTGTTGAACTAAATGTGATACACCGAGTTTGCGTAAAGTTTTGTAAATATTGTATATTGTAAGAAAATGAATACATTTGTTGGACATTGATGGGATTTGTAACAAAAAGTGTGTAAAGTAAACTCAAGGGACAATTGTAATTGTTTGTTGCGTTTTGTTTTTCATTTTTAAGGAAGACAAAGAGATTTTCTGGTTTTTTTTTCGTGAAATGAAAGCAATGCTTTGAAAGGGCCATATTTGCTTTAGAACATCAATAGCGTACAGTGGGTTAATTAGCTTAAATTTAGAAAAATAAAATGTGATGTTACTCACACTCTACAATATGCAGTTGTTGCATAGTTTAGTAGCGAGTGTAAACTTATTTCAAACTTAGTATTTTGTTTGTGGCCGTAAATAGTAAAATCTTTGGTTTTATTTTAAATATATGTATATATATAAGGTTATTTTTTGGAATACATACAACATTGTGTACGATTTTTGCTGTTTTTCGTCGGTCTTCTAAAATACAAGTTCGCGCTTTTCAGCTAGGTATTCTTGTAAACCAGGTGGTATGGACATTTTGGCAATCTCTTCCGGTTTTGTCGTGTAACGTTGCACAACACGACGACATAGATCTTGCAATTTCGGCATATTCAAATAACGACTTAGCGGATATTTGAGTATGACCGGAAATGGTGGCTGCATTTCATTTGGTACTTTAACGAAACATACAAAATTATCATTGGTACAACGATACAATATATCCTCTATCATTTCAACAATCGATTTATATTGCAGCTCTTCGAAATGCCAATAGTCATTTCGATACTCCAGACGATAGTGCAGTGTGACATTGATAATACGAAACGATAGAGTAAATTGACAGTCACTTGTCTCGGAGTCGCGTACTAGAAATGATCCAGTTGGCTTATCGGTTAGTTGCTTTTGTGCATCGCGCCGGGTTATTTCGCCCCAATACCAGACTTGGCTATAAAAGATGAAATTAAAATGTTGTATTAATCTTTGTGTAGTTGAGAAAAATCTAAAAAAAATGTAATACAAAAAATGTCTTTGGAGTTGAGAAAATCCGAATTCTTAGTTTTATACTGAGAGAAATGATTTTCTGTACTTCGAACTAAGTAAATGTAAGAAGCCTTCAAAGGGAGGCTGTTTTTTTAATGTAGGAGAATTGCCGGTAATTTTATAGATGGGACACAACGATCCTGCTTATTTCAATTTATTCGAATGGCAATTGTCAGCTTTTTTTTTTATCAAATAAAAATCGATACAAATGTGTTTCGGCTTGCGTCGCATTTCGCCGGTCCCAATTAGCGATGTAAAACGGGATATTATTGTACATGTACATGGTTTAATAAGTTCACTTCCAAATGAGTACACAAAACCAGATTAACAAATCCAAGAGATGGTTAATTATTTAAAACCCGAAAAGGGTCTGAAACAGATCCTGAGGTACCACCGAATGAAGGGAACTTAAGACATACAGAAAATTAGACAATATTAGCTCGAAGCATGACTAGCAGTCTCGTACAACAGATCACAGGCATGTCTTGGAGAGAGTAAGAGACACGACACACATGCAAGTTCTCTCTAATATAATCTGTATTCCAGATCATCATAACGTACTAAAAGAAGCTGAGACATTTGTTATCTTTATATTGTTTATCACAAAATCATTTCTTTAAACAATTTTGTTAGATGCAATTATTATAATAATAACAGTACTTACTGTAACATTTCACTGCTTGCTGCGTGCATTATCCAATTCGGATTACCTTCACGCTCTAACCATTTCTTTTTTATAAAGCGTTTCATATCATTAGAGAACGGTACCATATCTGTATCTTCCGACCCCGAAAATAAAGCAGCGGCACAATTGCTTGAGCTGCGCTTAAAATTAAACTGCAGTGGTTCGTGTATTGGCGAGTGCGTTAAAAATTCCGATGAAGCATCCGTGGTAGCTCCATCGTCTTGAAAAGATGATTGCTTACGACGCCTTAGTGAGGGGAAACGTAAACCCATTTTCTTACGGAAACGCTGAAATGCATTCTTCTCCTCTTTACGTTTCCGTGCACTGTTACTGCTACAACCGGCATCTGCGGCAGCATTACAAGATCTCATCAACGGCTCATTATTGTTATTGCTTTGGATTTGTATGGAAGAGGCTGTGGCTGGTGATGATGTCTGCTGCTGGTTATCATCATCATTAAATCCTGTACACAAGTTAATCGAATTTTGTGATTGTGACTTTTTACGTCTAGTCAATGAATGGAACCATCCGATTTTCTTTTCTTTCGTAGACGTTGTTGCTGTTGTCTCCAGTTCATCAGTTGAGGTATTTTCATTTTCTTGGCCTGAATTCATCTTTGTGTGTTGTAGCTGGTTAGTTTTCAATTTGTGGCTGGTGTATTTGGTTACAATGTGTTGTCTGTTAAATGGTAAAAGTAATCTTGTCGATGTGCCTAAACACGCATTAGTCACTTCTCGTGGGGAACGTTCATTTTCGTCGCTGTGTTGTTAAATTACTAATAAAACTCATTTTTGCACGGTATAATTAATTCCTTCTTGTTTACCTTCGAAATTAGAGATTGATAAATCGATTTAGATTTCTGACGCTTAAAATCGATTTTCCCAGTGTCGATAAATATTAAGGTCTACCGATTTTTTTAGGTTCTGACTTTCACTGTGAATGTTTTGTAGTCAATGTTTAAGCTTAGGCGGCCTTCGTGTGGTAGATACCAACAAACAGCCGAGCCGGCTTTAAACATTAGGTCCCGGTCAGTGCGTATACATATCATTATTTCGAGAGAAGTTTCCCATCAGTTCCTTCATGGAATGTTAAGGGTAAGAAGTAAGTAAGTATTTATACCAATTAAGTTCTTAGTTATCTTCTAATGGTAGAAGCTGAAAAACCACACTGAATGATATTTGTGTTTCTTTCAATTCGTTGTCATCGGTCTCCTAACAATCGGATTATGGGACGGGGTTTTTGCCTTTTTGGATTTCTTACTTTCATTTTTCCCACAACGGATTCACCACAATCCCAACTAGTTTTCGCTCATCCACGAAAAACATATCAATTTTAATGTTGAATTTATTATTATTCTGCATACATTTTCAAATTATAGATGGTTAACAAGTAGTGGATCCTTTTTCCCCGATCACTAATTCTTCTTCTTTACGGCTTTAACAGACTCAGCCACGATGTCGAACGACATCGTTCGCATTCATTCTAAGCGAGAAACAGCTGAGTTCGATGCCACTAATCATGTTATACTGTTAATTAGGACCGTTAAAATGTTACGGTTTTTCGTCGGTTTTTCTTTAAGTCCTACTTAACGTAGTTTAAAGCCGACATCAACTGAAATCTATCCTTTTCAATTTAGGAAACGTCACTCACTTTGTTCAGGAAATCACAAGCTTGACATGAAATAACTAGATGTACAATTTTGATAACCAATTTACCAAACAATTAAATGTGTCTTGTCGTTTTCGCTTTGGTTTTCCTATGTAATAATAATAATAATATTCGACTAAATTTTACAACATCGTTTTGAATTTGCTAGATAAAATCGGGTAGAAACCAAAACCAACAGAGAATGTTGTAGGAAACCAGAATATAATCGAAATTTTTACAGAGGTTGTTCTCGTCCTTGCATGTACTTTCCGAGTACAAAAATAAGTCGTGTCTATGTAAAGGCATCTATCTTTTGACAAACAGACGCACGAACATGTTTCAATCATCATGGAATATTACGACGATATATAATATTCTAGGTCCCAGATAAAAGCACACATAATAAAATTGTAGGTATATTTATTCATTACATTATTTTTTTATTCACTATAATTAGTTTCTTCTTTTACGACTATATCATCAATATCTCCAACCGAATCATTCAATTCATCACTTATATCATCGACTTCTTCTACACTATTGTCTTCTTCATTAACAATCTCCGAATTGTCTGATATTTGAATGGGTTCCTCATTAACACGATATGCTCGAAAGTCACCAACCTTTTTACCATCAATATATTGAAACGATTTGAAACATCGCCGACACATATATGCCGGATCCTGTATGAGCCGAGTGCTACCCTCCACAACAAATACGAAATTGACTTTACTGCATATATGACAAGTTCTTGATGTGAACCGATTCACCGATTTCACGTACGGATAGTTGGAGAGTGCAATGAGTTGTTTTTGTGGATTTGTTACAACTTCCAATTGAGAAAAAACGAAAACATGCTCACAGTTGCCGTGATGCTGATACAGTTGAGGGAATCCCATACTCACGGTCAGATCGATCAGACGTGTATGCTCCATTTGAGCCACATTAAACTTTAGGTTCGACAAGCCTTTTGCTTTTTTTGCCCAAACTCGTATAGTTTCCGAATAATCGGGATTTGAAGGATTTCGTTTATCATTGTAAAATGTATCCGTAATGAAAAAATAACCAGGATCAGTTTCTTTACTGGGTAGTGGAGCTTCGGGATTTTCACTCACATCGAAAAAGCGCTTGTCATTGCAGATGCAAAATATTTTATCTCGTAGCTCTGTTAGAAAATTCGAACCCAAACATTCGAATTCTTGGGAGAAAACAGGACGCTCTATTGTTCGACCAGCGTGTGTTACTCGTGCTGGTCTATACAGGCGAACCAATATCTTCAATTCTTGTTCGGGTAACAAAACCGCTGTGCTGGATATACTCTCCTTTTGTGGTTCCCTGTAATTGAAATAAAGTTCTGGAGATCTTTTGAAAGGATTTCCCTTTCGTGGTTCCTTCGACTTCATTGAAACAGCATATGATTTCAATTTTATACTTTGCAGGGGAATATTGGTATTAGGTATACGCAGCACCTCTGAGAAACCCGGTATAAATTCAGCAACTCTTGAATCATCAACTTCGTCCAAGTATTCGTGAGAGTAGTTATCTTCCAATTCGTGAATGCGATCAGCCCCAAGTTGAAGAACTTCTGGTAGATCTACTTCATTGCAGGGTAATGTGTAGGGTGCTACAAACAATTGCTTGTATTCATTTAAAAAATCTTTCAATTTAATAGGCGGCAGCATAACCTGTCCAAGTATTTCCTCCATATCGAAATTGTATCTGGAATGAAATGAATGACGAGTTATTTAATATTATTTTGGTGAGCATAGGTACGTAACAAAACAACTGCTTCCAATACATAGTAAGAACAACTCTTAATTTGGTTAAATTGTATTAATATATATTTTTTGTTTATTAATTTTGTTGTGAATGAAGCGTACTTATTGTATATTAAAATAAATCTTTCTCTTTCCATTGAGGGTCATTGACATTGGGGAACTGTTTAATAGCTTCATCGTAGGTAATATTTAGCTTCAAACTGTTATCAGTTGTTGTTTCCGGAGAATTATCCACTTCCGTATCGCACGTTTGATCCGATTCTTTAATGTTTTCAACGTACATTCTTTCAAAACTAATAACTTTGTTTGTTTTTCCAATCACTTTGTACTTTTGTCGACATGTAGCTTCGTACAGAGAATCAGCGGGCGGCGTATCATGATCTTTTTCGAAAAACACATCTGTGCCCATGACATAATCGTAGGTGCCTGTAATTAAAAATATACGATAAGTTCGGTTAACTTATATGATATTAACATATACAAATATTTGCGCGTATTTGTATGGAATTTTGTATTTAAAGTATTTGATTCTGAGCAAATATTCGGTATGTGGGTACTAACCTTTGAATATGTTGCCATTTATTTCTGCCACTGGATTTTTGGTTTCAATACCAATTATTTTTATAGCCGAATTTTCATCCGATATTTCCTTAGGTAATATTTGGTTTTTAAAGTCTGCGAATACTAAGAATTCCTCTTCTTCATACTCGGAATCACTCATTTTCAACAGCTATGTTTCAGTGGAACGTCAATTGAAAAAACCGTTAAAGCACAAAAAAAATATATGTCGCCCAACAAATCGCTATAATATATGAATAAAAAATCGATAGCAGTTATAAATTTATAACTTAATATGAATCTTATACTATAATATGCGATGAAACACGACAAAATACTGCGACATTAGTGACTTCCATGCTATCACCGCTACAACTATTACAAAATGTTAATAATTTTCATAATTCGTATATGATTTGATTAAAAAATAAGATGAATTATTATTTTATCTCCCGGCGTAAGTTTTTCCAAATATATATTCCAAATATATATGTCTAAAATTATCTTTAATATTTGAAGACTTCTAAATAAAAAAATATTCTTTTTCCACAGACATATTCAGACGCCCTGGACGACAGCTAACCACAGAAAACTCCAGTTGGAACAATTTTGCAGTTCCCACTGTACAGAGTTGCATGTATGATAAACAATACCAAATGCAACACTACAGATAGAGACTTCTGTCAAAAACTGAACGAAACAGAAGAAGAAAATTTCTTTTTACGTTTGTGTGCGTTTGGAAAGGCGGATTTTTTAGTCTTTTTTGTGTGAAAGCGATAAAAATTTAATAATACGGTAATATTGTGTGAATATAGATTAAATTAATAAACAATCGATTAGATGCTTACCCTTTATTGTTAATTAATTTGTGATAAGAAATTCGTAAGTAAAAAAAACGAAGATATTAACGCGTGTTTCTGTTTTGTACCCCATGCACAGCTTTTGCCAGCACACAGCACATCACCATTTTGGGCGAATTCGTGTTTACTACATTGACAACGGCGAATTCAGTGTTGCCAAAGAAAACACCGAAAAAAAAGAGAGAACCACAAGGAAAAAGTACAACGTCATTTGTAGTAAAACAAAAAGGAGGACGCGCGGCCGCTTACAATAAATTAAAGAAACACGTATTTTAGCTTAATTCCAAACAGACACATTTAAAAAAAAAACCTATAAGATGGCCGATGAAGATTTATCATTGAATGAAGACCAACTTCTGGAAAATTTGGATGAGGCTAATGGTGAAAATGAATCGGAACTAATGAACGAGGTAAGAGAAATGCACGCATGGAAGAAGAACCAAAAAAGAAATAACAAGTACCCAAACAAACAATATAGCGCAAAAAATGTGTGTATATACGGGTGGAAGAAGACGATGATAAAAGGAGTAAAACAAGTTTTAAGCAACCACAAAAGAGCTTTTTGTATCCATTGAAATGTATCTGCATAGAAAAAGATGTAGAAAACAGAGAGTAGCGTTGCCAGATGCTGGTATAGGTTGGATTTCTTTTGTCCCAAGATGTTTCATGAATTATGCTGGTGATGTTTGGTGGCTAATAAAACAAATGAGGTTAAGTTTTATGGCTTGCATCCGTTAGACGTGATTGGTTATAATATACTTCGGCTAGAGTTTGTATATGATTATCATCATAAAGGCCCGATACATGGTGTGTCATCAAAAATGTAACTATGATGCGGCTGTATTCATACTGCATATTGTAAGCATTTAAAAGATGCTGATTTTTTTTATATACATAGTTCAAGAGTATGTTCGCAGATTAGGTTTTCTGGTTCACTTCAAAGTTATCTAAACTAAATGGCATGAGCAGACTTGAAGATCTTTATCGGGAGAGATTCCACTCTGAGGAATTTACCTTAAATTAAAGTCATTTTGAATAGCTGAACTTTCATCCCAAAAACTCGCCGTAATAACAAAGTAAGCAGAAAACGAGATGTGTTAATATTAATGTGTATGTATTCAGATTAATACTTAAATACCCTATCCGACAATCATAGCTTTCGTAAAAAAAGACAATTTAACCGAGTGTATGAACAGAACCTTCGATTTACTTCAGCCCTTCTCCAAAAAATGACACGTATATTCCAATGCAAAACCGTTTATGTGTTGTCCTCATAGACGAGAGACTTTACGTGGAACGAAGTTTCGCAGGAACAAGACGTCTAATAATTACCAAAATGGGAGACTAATTGCTCACCAAACTTGTCCGTCAATTGTTTCATCGTGTAGTGTAGTCCCATGGGCCGAAAGTAAATCGGTGAACAGGAACTTGCCATACCGTCATTAAAAAAGGACTCTGGCATTAAACCCCTTGAAACTGAATTTTTTTTCACTCTTTGGACCAAGTTTGATAATTCTGCCATTGAGCCAGAACAGAGTAATATTTTAAAAAAAAAAAACACATATTTCACGGTACTCAATAAGATTCACTGTCGTTCATAAGTTCACGATAAAATTAAATGTCAAAAAACAGTTCTTTATAAGAAGTAAAAGCAACGTAATTTCAGCCTAAGGGTACTGCTCTCGGAATTTACATTCGCCTAACTCCGTGCTGGGTTAGAGCCAACCGGCAGTTACAAATTCCATGCAATGGCGGTAACCTCTTATTATAAAATTGTCAGTTTTCCTATCTGAAAATGTGGGTTAAAGTATTTTCCATGTCCTGATAAATTTTCTTCCTGTCACGCGTTTTACCAATTTACCAAATTTTAGAAAAAGAAAAACTTTTGCGCCAACGACCTACTGAAAATAAACATTTTTTAAATACACGTTTTGAATAAAAATCGTGTAGATAAATAAGTTTTTTTATGATCATATAAAAATAAATACGAAGCAAAAAAAAAAATGACTATCAGGTAAAATATATGCGACCGACAATCACCAAATATTATGCGATTGCGATCTCTGTTCTTCTGGGAATGTTTCTTGAGCAGCGGTAATAGTTTCTTTAGTTTCCCCAAATTCGATGAGAATTATATTCCAAAGGATATTTAATTGCCACCAAAGACTCGTGTTTCGTCGCGTGGTATTTGTCAAACTGTTACAATATACACGAATTTCGTAATGTAATTCAGAAATAAATATTAATTTAATTGTTAAGGAATCGAAAGAAATATTGTTTCAAAATCAGGCTCCATCTCAGTTCCAGCGTACTATAGAAATACCGGTAAACATAGATTTGTCTTTCCAAGGAACAAACTAATTCAAAATATGTGTTGTGGCTGATTCATTATTTGCTACGAACTGATTCACAGCTGGTGTCTACAGACGACTAAATGCATACTACCTAGATAGATAAGTGCATTTTGTGGAGAAGCTTTACATACATGGCTTTTAACGTTAATCTTCCACTCGTAATATCGTCGCCATTTATTTTATTTGTCGACTGTTCTATAAATATGTTTATTTGTTGACATTTCACAATAAATCAAAAAAACATGGTAAGACTAGGACGTTTCAAGCCAAAAGTGCTTGCAAATGTTGGGAAAAAATCAAGCAATTGTCTTGGGGCAAACATCCAACGTGTTTCACACATCTGGCAACATCCATCTTCCATTAAGAGACGCCAAAACATAATTTGCGTTGTCTGTTGTCTGCTTGCTTGCTCTGATATCCGCTACATAAGCCCAGCAAAATTCATTTTTCATTCCTTTTAGCATTGTTAACATCGATTTTTGTTTGGATTGAGTTGCATCGAAGACATAGGGCGTGATTCATCCACATCAGACAAGACAATTTTATCTCGGCAATAGTTGGCTTGTCAATACTTTTTTTCCAAAAGCAAGAGAAACGTTCTAATTCCGTTTTATTTTTTTTTTTTTGTTCCCTTTCATCATATAATTAAGGACGAGACAAATATGCAAATTGATCCCGAGTTGGAAGCTATTAAAGCTCGTGTCAAAGAAATGGAAGAGGAAGCCGAAAAAATTAAACAAATGCAAACGGAAGTAGACAAACAAATGGCTGGCTCAACAACGGGTCTGGCCACGGTGCCATTGTCGTTGGAGGAGAAACAAGAGATTGATACACGTTCGGTGTATGTGGGCAATGTGGACTATGGTGCTTCGGCCGAAGAATTGGAGGCTCATTTCCACGGCTGTGGTACAATAAATCGAGTGACGATTTTGTGTAATAAGGCTGATGGTCATCCCAAAGGATTTGCTTATATTGAATTTGGTTCCAAAGAATATGTTGAGACTGCATTGGCCATGAATGAGACACTATTTCGTGGCCGTCAAATCAAGGTAACATTTATAGTGCGGCGAATATGTCGCACGACACCAGAAGCGGACCGTGTCTAATTGTACTGTTTACTCTTCTCATGATTTAGGTTATGTCCAAACGTACTAACCGTCCTGGTCTATCGACTACCAACCGCTTTCCCCGCGGTAGTTTTCGTGGTCGTGGTGCTCGCGTTTCAAGAGCCTGCTGCCACACTACCACTTTCCGTGGTGCACGTCGTCCTATGTAAGTATTTGCTTTCCATTGAAGAATTATCATCTACTCCCTTTCTCCCGTTGTCCATATTTACTTATGCATTTTTATCATTGGTTCTAGAAGAGGTTATCGTGGACGTGTCAATTACTATGCTCCTTACTGATTAATATTCTTACCTACTTTTAATGGTGAGTACTTTTGTAATGTTTAAACTTTTATTTTTCCTAAGGCATGTCTTTTCTCCTCCTTCTGGCAATAATCATCTATTGCATACAGTGGGACAGTGGCAATTTAGCAATTTACTAAAATCAGTTTAGGGAAAGTTTTTATGAACGGTCTTTTCTATCGGTTACGCCAAATATTTAGCAAGGACATTCGTAGATGTATTCGGTTATGAAGAAACGAGTTCAGGCGTTCTTCAGCACAATTTGTTAAGAAGTCTGAAAATATTTAACTATTTTTCACTCAGATGTCAATTGATCTATCTCCACAGAGCAAAACAGTTGAGAAAATTATTCTTGCTACTTATTTATGATGAGGATTAAATGGCAGATTTTAAGTTGATAAGATTCAGATATTTCTGTTGCAATATGGTGAATCGGCGTGATGGTGATAGTTATAGTTCGCTCGACAATCCTGCAAGTAACTCTAATTCAAAACCACTGTCAGCGGTGATTTTACCTTGTTCATGTAGGCTACTTCAATATTAAAACGCAGTCTGAATGCTTATCTAAAAAAAGATGTATGGATATAGTTTATATAGTTAGTATAGTATAGTTAGTATAGTTAAATAAATACCAAAAATACATGATTAATACTTCAATAATAGCAAAATAAATGCGGTTGTACAATCAATATACATATTTCGGTTTCTTCTATAATCTCCTATAATCAGAAAATAATGACTAAAGTTTATTAAAATGTAAACAGTTTATTAAAAATTGTCAAAGAAAGAAAAAAAAGTCATGCAATGAAAACAGATGTTTGTGCATGAATGCCCCAAATACATGTTTCTATGCTAATTTTCGTTTACAAATTATGAATTCTACTTTACACCATTTCAACACTAATCATCCTCACAGTGTGTTTCAAACATGACTGCATGGTTAATTAATTAAAACATTTTTGGCCAGCAATGGTGTTAGCTTTGCTGGAGCTTTTGTTTTCATTCATTCCCAGTTAGCGCAGTTTCTGTACTTTGATGCACTTATCTACCATAATGTTTTCTACGGCGCCGTTCCATTAATGCTAGTGACACTTAGGATTAAGAATCAAAGGAACAAACTGCCGGTTTTTCTCCATAGCTGCCCTCTCTTTGTTAACCATGCAGCCTTAAACTTTAGTTAGTATCCACAGCACGCACGCAGAAAATAGCTTCATACGCGATGTACATGGGAAATCTGTTTGTCCTGACAAGACCAACTACAAAGCAAATATCATTCTCAACTCTAGTATCTGTTCGTCGAGTTAATATTTATATTCAAGAACACTTACACGGGGGAAAGTCTGTCGCAATAGGCGCTAAACAAAAACAAATAACATGCGCATATGAAAGTAATTTCGTTTGCAACACTTCAAATGTGGATATTTCGGAACCTCATAAAACAATGTTGATATCCCAATAGCAGTTATTTGGTTATATAGACACAGATATTACGTACTTTTCTCTCAACATTCAATTAAGTATGAGAAGCGTTAACGTAAGCTCTGCAGGATATAATTTGTATATTCACTAATTGAGATATACTGCATGAAATTATCTATATTTGTCTATAAGTGCTAGAGAGTAATCTCCTACTTGTAAAAACAAAGGCATTTACAAACTGAATAGGCCCAGAAAACAGAATTTGATTTTGTTCATGTGATAGTCTATTCTCTCGTCTGGCAGGTCATTCAACCGAAAATATACAAATAACCACTTGGCGGCAAAGTTGAAAGCGACTCCCATGTTCTACTATACAATTCGCGTCTTTTTCTACAGAATTTTGAGGTTCATTAAACCCTTTTAAAAATTTTAATATTGTTGTTTTGAGAATATACATTGTATTATATTCGTTGGTTTGAGTGAAGATTGCAGGCTTAAAGGAATGTGTTCGACATTGCATTTGTAATCAATATTTCGTTTGCATATGGGTTGGTTAGTTAGTGTATGGCGAGAGAATATCCGCATTTAAGTCTCATTTGTCAATTAGCAGATCTGTTTGTAACGGTATGTGTACTATCCTGCGTGACATTTCCCGTCAATTCGACATGTCCGCGTAAGCATACAATATTTTCCAGTTTGTGTGTTTGATATGTTATTTGCGGCTGCCTGACAAAGCTTTAGGTAATCGTTTGGCTGATATTTAGGTATGTGTCGGAGATGATTGTCGTTCACAAAATTGTTGTGTTGGATTTAACAATCACTAAACGGTTTGTGGTTCAGAATAACTTTCAAACATCATGGTGATGTAGAATGGAAATCAATAGTTTTGTACTAAACAATTCTACAATATTTAATATGTACTGAATCGTCCTAATCGATTCTTTAAAAAGTAACAGATTTACATTCATTAGTCTGGAAATCCAATATGAAATATGGAAACAAAGATTGTACACCGAATGATTTTGTATAGTTGATGTGCAAGTCGGCTCAAAACTATTATTTGTTTGGAATCATATCTATCTATGGCGTCCAAAGTCCAAACGTTTTTCACTTCTCTCTCGTCCGCACATATCTCCAAAAAACAAAATAACCAACTCGAGGGTAGGCGACTATTACACAGCAAAACCAATACTTGAAACCAATATTTTTCAGCTGCTGTTTTCACCTTGGCCACTTTACGAGCAAGACAATAATCTCTAAGCAACGTAAAACTTTTCTAGAACACATTGGATGTTCGAAGCCGACATTAACCCATTTCTTACAAAATGTCCAAACAAGAATACTAGACGTTGTTTTCGATGATCAAACACACGGCAATTTACCGGAAAATTGCTTGCAGGAACATTTTTTATTTTCAAAGAAATATATAAGACGTTCCGGAAAATTTCGTCAAAAAATGCCAACTGGTATTTAATGGGTTAAACAGTGGGTGAGTATAGAAAATATATCGGGCACAGATCACTGATTTGAAAGATGCTCACCTTCTGTTCCTTCATAGAATGCTTAGGGAATACGTAAATACGTATACGTAACCTGATTAGAAATATTATGAGTTAGGCATTTTAGAAATTGAATCTGACATGGAGTGAATTCGGTAGGCGAATAGTAGAGGGTCATGACAATACCTTGTTGTCAAAGCATATATCAATAGTCCGTTTTATAATTTGGGTGTATGGTGCGAAATGACTAAAGGTGTTTTGTAGGTCTAAAATTAAAAAAGTATGATATCATCCAGTAGTTGTGACTTGCGGATTATAAGAGTAGGGTGCGTACAAAAGTGTGTACAAATATGTACTGGACAACGCGGAGTTCCACATTGTCTGTGGGAAACGTTTACAGTATAATGTCGGGAGTGAAAAGTTCCGTTGCTTGCATGTAGTTTGCTCATATTTAAATATTCCATTACATGTATTGATTGCTTTCAAGCTGATTATTATATGAATATCGTAACTATTATATTATTTGTCATAATAATGATAGACAATAAATTTGCACATATTTTATTTTGTTGTTGTTATTTTTGGTATTGCATTTCTTTTCAACACTATTAATTTGATTTCAGATTTTTTTTACAATATATAATGATTTCAAAAAACATTATATTGTTGCCATTCTTCAATAATAATAAAAAAAAATAAAATGAAAAGATCCGATAAATACGCAAAAAAGAACATACATGAATGAAGTATATACAAAAATATATATAAAAAAGATGGAAAATGATGAAGATGCAAAAAATAAGAACATCCTTGAAAAAAATATATAAAAGAACAATAGAAGAAGAAAGAAAAGAAGGACAGGACAACAGAAGAACTGATAATGAAGCATATTAGACAAAGAACAACATAATCTTAACATAGATGCAAAAAATACAAAAAAGTACAACAGAACAGATTATATGAATGTGGCTAATAATGTTTTTTGAATGATCACCAAAAACCTATATACATATACTGTAAATCCTTTTTATTTTAAAAACCACAACAAAAAAAAAACGTACATGAACAAAAAAAGAAAAAGAAGACCAAACCTGGAAAAAAGAATACAATAAAGAAAAAAACGTTATCGAAAAAAGGACAACAAAAATATGCACTTGAAAAAAATGGATTAAAAAAGAGATGTAAAAAATATAAACTTACCACAGATGAAAAAAAAACAAGAAGAACCCTTAAAAAAGAGAAGAAGAACCATCCAAAAAAGATTACACTAAAAAAAGAACAAGATGATGTTGATGATAATGATAATGGAGAAGAAGAAGAAGAAGAAAGGCAAAAATATGGAGATGCAAAAAGAGCACACGTAAAAAATGAACAAAACATTTTTATGAGAAAAAAAATATACATTGCTATAAAATTAATAAGCTAATTAAAACAAGAAACCATAATAATAATAGAAAAACAAAACAAAATAATATAATTAAAATATTATGAAAATCAAACCTGTGTGGTGTTGTGTTTTTGTTCTCGTTTGAATGGCTCGTCAGGATGCAGGTAACAATAACCCCACAACTATTCTATATAATAGAATTTAATTATTACGAAGTGTACATAAGTTGAGACGTTTACTTTTACAGCATGCAGGGTGGGACATCTGTGACAGCTCTGTCCCGCACGAAATCTGGTCAGAATGTCAATACCCTACCTCCCGGAGAACGAAATGAATCGCGTACGTTTGAACAACGTTGGGAAAAAATGCAAACTTATTTCCGAAGTCACTGCTGTGTAGCCCAAACAGTTCGTCGTCGTACGATGTGCATGAATGTTGTTTGCTCAGGTCGAAGTATCATTCATTGTGCTAGAACGATCATTCGCTCTATATATGATGGAACGAAGTATACACATTCTTCCATTACCTCGGGCTATTTTCAGCCATCGATTCTTTTCACCTTGCACTTGCCCAATCTTCACCGGTCCTTTCTCGGTTCTTCAAATGTCCCCAGCTACATATCCCTCCATCTTTCAATTGTCGTCAAAGTCATTCGCATTTGCGAAGGAGAATGACCTGTTTTTTTGTTGTTTTTTTTAATATTTTCTTCATCAGAATTACTCGATAAACCTGTCGTAAATGGTTCGGAGATTTTTACTGAGGATTTATTGTCATTCTACAACGACGTATTTGCAAGTTTTCCATGGATCTCATGGACATACATTGTTTATATAATTTATCGATGGACGAAGCAATGATCTAATTAGAGCATAAATTAAACTCATATAACTTTGTTCCAAATGAACGAAATTTATTTAAATTCAACAAAAATACTTAGCTTGGCTGTAGCACTTTCAACGAAAACATTGCGGTGTTACATTGTATACCGGATTTGTACATGTGAAAGGTAGGTGGGTATGATGTTCGACATGCCCTGATATAAAAATGTGAAATTCGAAATACTTTTGGAAATTGAATCATATAAATACATTTCCAGCCATCTTATTGGAATTTGATGGTTCGGAATAGTTTTATTGGATAAACTCGACAACAGAAATTAGGAACCCTTATTACGTCCAGACTGGTACTTTCCATACAAATCCGAGAGTGAATTACAATTTATTACTCTTTCCCCTCATGAACGTAATTTGCATAATTTTAGAACCCGGTAATATGTTCATTCCTCCTTACCAGAACTCTCATTTCAAACAAGACACAATAAAATTGATTGCCAACTCTGATTAAAGCAACAATTCCGACTTGGTTTACCAAAATATTCCGTATTATTCTAATCGACGTAAATGCTGGTTTGCAATATTCAGACAAACAACTTAAATGTTGTGGCAAATGTAGTTAAGCATAGCAAGAACCTTTCATACATTTATTTGAACATTTGCGTTGTAACCTATTTTCTTAGAATTGAAGAGATGTTACCAAAAACAGGGTAACTTTTCAGGTATGTATATAAATTGATCCCTTCCACTAGCAGGGTATGGATATTAAACTGAAATGTTAGTCAGATGTACGCTGAATGCTGGTAGCTGTTTACCTTTACAACACAATCCTCTAGGTATTAATCACAATTACCTGCCCTCGCGATATACCCTTTTTTTTTTCTTTGACTATATAACACGGTCGAACTTAAACATTCAGCATCATTGAATATTCTATTGTCCTACAGTTAGTATCGACATCAAATTTCTAATTATATTTCAATATGATTCCCGATTCAACATGCAGTAGATTTATAAGTGAAACCGCTATTGCCCCAACCAGTCAACCGAGAGCCGTTGGTGAATCTGCAGAATGTTTCACCAACAAATCTCTGAATTTGGTCGATACTTTTCACCTTACACCGATGGCTTCTAGCTATTTACACCGCATACCTAGCGGTTCTAAGCAATGGGAACTTTATCTGGAAGATGTGCTCGAATCGAAAGTAAAACGCAGTCGCCGCGTCAAAAGGGAACAGGAAACTATCACTGAATTCTTGCAACGGTTTCCCATTTTGGAAAATTCCTAAACCATTTTGAGTTTACTTGTAAAATTAGTATGTACGTTAAGATTAAAAATTAGATTTATTGTGATTGTTCTGTATGAAAATTAAATTTGTTTAGATTTAACTTTATTTTTTTAATTTCTTGGAAAAATTGAGACATTTTAAATATTAATATTCAATAAATATTCATAAAATGCATGCAAAATATCCCAGTCTGAAAATATTTGTGGGCAATATCATCGGCAGATGTATTCCGGAATTGGAAGCTTGAAGAACACTTTGTTTCTGATATAGCAAACCATTGCCACCGAAAGGCAATCTTATTCAACTTTAAAAAAGAATTAAAATCTTAAGTGAGTTTACTTGCAACCCAACATACTTCCAAACTATTATTTTCTATTATTTCTGTTGGAAACAACATTTCCGCCTACATCATATTTTGATCCAATCTTGAAACTCTAAATACAAAATAGAAGACGTTTTATGAAAAAATGTGGTCAATTGTATTTTGGACCAACCATTCACATATTTTTAATGAAAAATTATCATGGTTCGGTTAACATATATGGTGGAGGGTCTACAATTCTGCTATAAGAGTCTATCGCCCATGTGATGGCATTCCCGCGATTGTCAAATCGCATGCGATTTGTAAAACGCCAAATTTATTTCAGCATGTGCTGCTGTTCACGAGTTTTTATTACTCTGTGTTATTTCTTAATGTTGTAGTTGAAAATGAAATACATATTTGTTAGCATTTGTAAATTTCATATTTTGAACCGAAATTGTTCGCAAACGTTCTTAATTTCTTCTACTTAATTTTATTGGTGCGTTATGAAATTGGTTGTTTGAAATACATCAGTTCACATCGGTTTGTCTATGCGATTTGAAGTCGCCAAATTTCATGCGAATGTGAACGACAGCACACCTATTATGCGATTTCAGATCGCAATCGCCAAAACCAAGCGAAATACGATTCTCATCACATGGGCGTATGTCTGCTTTTAAATTTTTGTAGAACAGCAGTTTATTGAGAATGTCTTCTTCAGACTTGACTTCTATTTTGAGTTGTCTCCTTTTAAGTTATCAGTTTTTATTTGTGTTAAACGGAATCATAAAGAAATCGTCCTATACGATAGATTAAATATACAGCAGTATTCACTGATTCGGCTAAAACATTTTAAGTAAACCCGAGACGATTGAAACTGGTTTATTGCAGTTACTGTCGAATTTATTATTCCCAATTCATATACCCCATCTCAAAAACTGTTATTCATATATTTTAAGGATTGTAGTCATTATATAGGTAACTATGACAGTATAATAAACATTTTCCATAAATTCTTCGAAATAGGTGGTCTCCTAAAATAGTATTCTTGGAATTCGTCTGTAAAATAGTTCTTTGGTTGGTATGCGTTTTAAATTCCATAAAACCGCCAATATGTACAAGGTATTTCTAAATATGGATTTTAACTAATTGTTGGTACCTGTTCCAGTAAACGTTTTATTTGATGCAATACTTTACTACCCAATCCTACAGTTGTGACTGCAATTACCTTACTTACAAATTACTATTGTTATAAACTATCTTTGACTCGTTTTGTGACGTCGTTTAGGAATTCTCCTATAAAATTGTACATTTTGGATATTGAAGTGTAAAATGTTAAAGACATCTATGGATTTTAAAAGAATCAATCAAAAAACGATTTTGGGTTTTTTATGATTAGTTATTGTTTAAAATCACAGTCGTCATCGAAACATTTGAATGCCAACAGAAACTATCATTTTTTTTATCGAAAATAATCGATTACATCGTGTTTTTTATGTACGAAACATCCTGTGGTCTTTTCTTGACGATCATATGCTTTTTACTATTCCACATAGTAATCGTTTACCGTGCATTTTGTTTTTCTTGCAAAATTTTGTCTGCTCAAGGAAAAGAATATTTTCTTTAATTAATTCACCTAGTAACGTTTATAGAAATCGACCGGTTAACACCATATTATCAGTGCTTCAGAAACCAGGTATCATTAATCATGGCCATCATGGTAAGACACAGGTACGACAAAACAATGTAAAACTTCTATAAAAGCAGATTTTCGGAACCTGTTTTTATGATTATATCCGGGTCAGTTAGTAATTCAACACAAATTTCAAGATTGTTACTTAATGGAACGATAATTAGAAGACATTGCAAGTAATATTTTTTTCAATTTTATTCCATATCATTTTAATAATAAAACTAACAAATAGAACTTACTGCCTGTTTCCATAAAGCGTTCCAAATTGTAAAATTGAATGCCCAATAAAATGGATTTTTATCAGTGATGAGAACATATCCGTTTGGGATTGTGTTCCGTATGTCGATATCTAAAATCTATCTGAAAATCACAATTCAATAATGTCTGAAATTCATTTTATAACGCTTCCAATATGGATTTGATTAGTAACAAACGAACAAATTCGTTTTATGGAAACAAGCAATTAAGCTACATCTAAAAAAATTTATTCACAAACAGAAGAAGCAGCATAAATCTGTATTTTAATGTTACAAAACTGGCAGTGTAATGAAAGACTTGTCAACAAAAGGTTCTGTAGAATAGATGATCGTCGGGTGACTGGCAGATGCTACGCCATTTCTACCCTTCTGTCGTGAGACGGTCAGAAGGGGTCAGAATATTTCATACGTACCTAAAAATTTTTTTTGATCGAAATGTGTATGACTCTATTCTGCGTAATCTTATAAATGGCTTATGGCACAATAATAGAAGATAGTGGCAATTGTCCAACAACAAAAAATCTGATATTTTGATTGTCAAATTCTGATATATAAATGGGAGACAGCAGACAGTTACAACTCGCGGCATAATTTTAGCGAACTATAACATTATTTTTAATAGTTTTGAGATATATTTTTGCTTTTTGTATTCTAACTCTTTGATTTGAATGTTTAATACGAAAATGTATTCGACATTTGAAAAAAAAAACTAAAGGCTGGTTTCCATAAAACGAATTCGATCTATCGTTATGAATTGGTAAAATTGAAGGCGCCATAAAACGGATATTTCTCAGTAAGAGAACCTGGTTCTTTTGGGTGTATGTTCCACATGTCATTCTCTAACATATATCAAAAATTCAGAATTAAATAACGTCTACAACAAATGTTATAATGCATCCAATTTCGACAATTTGTAACGAACGAACGATTTCGTTTTATGGAAACAGGCTGGGAAGCAACAATTGAAATGTAATCAATTAGTTTGACAATAAAAATGAAAAAAATTTAATCAAGAGCTTGCTATCATTTATTTATTTTTGTGGTTGAACATTTAAAAATGGCGAAAAAAAACGGATTGAGCCAAATTTCTTACAAATAAATTTGGGTCATATAAAAAATTAGTTTTAAAATTTTCTTGATCATTTTTTTAAAAACCATAAATAACGTTTTCGAGACCGCCATAATTTCTTACGTTATGGACAAAACACTGACTTGGATCGGCACGCACAGCATCATTTACATGTACACTTTCCATAACACAGTGCTACAAAAAAATGAAGATGAAATACCGGAAGAGTCGTAACATTTTTCTTTTAGAATTTGTCTGTTAAATTCCCAAACATCTCCAAAATGAATATATCCGGTTCAAAACCGTTTCTGCATACCTTTGCTCGCGTATAAGCCTGTAACATAGCTGATTATCAGCCGATTTTTGGTTTCTTACCGGATTTAAAAAAAAGAAGTAGACCTTTCGAGCGATATATAATTCTATGTAAGAAACCTTGAAAACAGTGTGCATTTATCCAACAAACGCATTCTGTTTGAATTGTCTACGTCGTCTACTAAGGATTAAAACGTAACCACGTTTTTAAAATCCGTCAGTAATCGACAGTTTGTTGGATGAACACACACAGTTCTCAAGTTGTCTTACATAAATTATATATCGCTCGAAAGGAAAGAAACCAAAAATCGGCTGATAATTAGCTACGTTACAGGCTTATACGAGAGCAAAGGTATGCAGAACCAAATTTTGAACTGGATATCATAATTTGGGGGGTTTTTGGGAAGTTAACAGACAGATTCTTGTTGTACTCGACAGGACCTACAAGAAAAAAATGTACGAGTCTTGAAGAATGTGAGTGCAAATGCTGTGGATACCAATCAACGTCAGTGTTCTGCCCATAACTTCAACAATTATGTCGGTCCGAAACCCCTGTTAATTTGTTAGACTTATGGTTTTTTTAAAAAAAAAAACATTTATAACAAAACGAAAGGATAGCGTTTATACGATTATGAAGAACAGTTTTCGAGCAAGCAAATTAAATATTCTTACTGATGTGCAAAATTTAAAGCCAACGGGGAGATTCACTAATCGCAGGGTTAAGCTTAATTCCGGTGTCATATTAAAATGCATTTAATCTGGTAAGGGGAGGTATTAACAGAGTGACACTAGTGAAGTGAGTGATGACGAAGGCTTAAATTCGAGTTGGTTATATAGTCAAAGAAAGTGAACAATGACAGGTCAGGTAATAAGCCTTTCCATTGAAGGATTGGGTGGTAAATGATATATTTTTCCGATCAGGTACCAAAAGTTAGCGTTCTGGGATTTAGAAATACCATGTACATATTCTAATTGGTGGTTTTGGGTGGATTAATTGGCACTGGGTTTTTTTGCCAACCAACTAATTATTTTACAAGCCAATTCTATGAAAAATCTTTTATGAAACCAAATGTCATGCTGAATTTATGGAGGAATTATTATAATGTTGTCATAATATTAATGGCCTAATACAATTATTACTACAGTATTTAACAACGGCTACCTGGGGGTCAGTTATACTGCCCTCTCACAGATTTCGTTCGAAAACGAAATGATTTCGTAACGTTTTGGTTTTGATTCTGTGAATTCCCAACATTTTGCTAAAAACGGAAATAATCCAAAAATAAGATTAAACATAAAATAAAGCCACAACAAAATGAAAACTAGCAAATAAAAATTCGCAATGACATTTTTGATTTTCTATCATTTCCATATTTGAAACTTGTTTGTAGAATCCTTTTAGAACATTCCCACAATATTGAAAAAAAAATTGACAAATTCCATATATACGTGTGCTTTAGGTTTGTTATTTATTAAACTTAACGAAAAATATTAAACAAACTGATGTTTTCTTTGTTTTCTTTTTGAGTACTTAATTACAAAAAAAAAGATGAGAAAAATGACGATTGTAGGACGTTTCTGATGATTCATTATCTCCATTATTATTGTTGTTGCACAAGTTTTTCGAATTGTAAGATGGTCTTCGTTCTTCAAATAAGGAACTTTGTCTAGATGTTGCTGTGAATTGTATTGTATTCTAATTGGAGTCATACAAATAAAAAATTATTTAAGAATAACATTTCGAGCAGTTTTACATTCGTTTCAGCGTTCACTTAAAACTTAGTTCTTCTTCAAGCTATCCATAACCAAGGGCAGATTCTTGGCGATGAAACACTTGAAGCCGCGGAAGGCCCACGCGCACGAATCGGTCTTCTGTTCATTCTTGTCGGCACACTTTTCAACATCAGCCTTAACCTCATCCTTGTTCTCCTTGCCCTGACCCAGTTGGGCTACCAGATTTTCGTTCTTGAAGCCGTCCTTGGCATCGAACAATTGGAACTTCTCGAAAATGCACTCAATGTAGCAGCGGGTGATTTCATCATCGGGGAAATCGAATTTCTTGTATTTCTCAATTAATTCGGGTGTGACCTTTTTGGTTTCCATACATTCCTTGCGGGCTTTCATCAAATCCTCTTGATTGCGCAACTTGTATTCGGCAGTGGCCTGAAAACAGAAGGATTATTTTTCTCTCTCTGAAATGTATAAAACGCGGACTGTAATCCGAACTTACCATAGCGAACAGTGCTAACAGGATAACGGCTGTGACTTTCATGTTGAGTTTGTAGTGTTTTTCGAATGTTTTTTTGAATAAATCACAAAAATTCTTGAATCTGATTGCAGTTGCGTGTGTGAACTTAAGCTTGATCCGTTTAAAACTGATACTAATCTACGCTCAGTTGATGACTTTTATAGTCTGTTGTGTGCTCTCTCGGCAGTTAGAAGCTCAAAAGAAGTTGCTCGAACGAAATAAATCAGATCGTACAAAGAACCTCACTTAGTCTCGGTTATAAGTACATTTATGCGTATGTGTGTTTGTGTGGCTACAGGGATGACTTGATGTGTGTGTGTCTGACAAATGGGAGGAATGCTTCGTTGTTTGAATTGTACCGGGCAAAACACAAACAATGAATCGTTACATCACAGTGTGCCAGACTAATAAAACTGAGAAAGGACAAGATATTGTGGTACTCGGTATTTGTTATACTCCAGTGAATGAGGCACCGTCCATTTGTAATCCCTAATGTGTCAAAAAGTGACAGCACAGCCAAAAATGCTTCAGGAGACTCCAAGGTATGTATAAAAAGTTCAAGTTTGGTGTTTGTTTGACGGAAGTATGATGGAACAGTAATTCTTTTCTCGATGAGCATGATCAAGCAAGGAAGCATGTCTGTTAAGTAATCATCAGTAATCAATAAAATTAGATTATATATTCTGAAGGGTGAAGAAATGATTACGATTATATTCAGTTTAATGCGATTACTAATTGATTACGACTACAAATAATCAAGATTACTCGCGATTATCAAAAGAAATCGAAAAAGTGATTCGACTACTTTTCTTTTGATTACTCCAGTCGTATTGATTATTTTCAAAGATTACTGCGGTCAAATTTATTAAATGTCATTAAAAAATGCAGTGACGAACTCTTTCGCCCAAATGAAATTAAACCATTCTTTGATTTAGTTACAGGGTTTTCCAGCAAGAAGTGTTATTTTGGTATTCCAAAAAAAAATTAAATTTTTTGAAAGAAATGATCGGAGGTTTATGTCATAATAAAGAGAAAGGTATGCCGTTAATAATTAATCAAAACAACATCAGCCAAATGACCACCAGGACCACGCTTACAGGACCATATCCTTTTCATGACATTTTCCATAACCGATTTGGTATCCTCGATAGCCTCACGAATTCTATCTTTGAGGGCTGTTGGCGTAGACCTTATCTTTCACGTGGCCCCAAAGGAAGAAGTCGCCAGGTGTGAAATCACAAGATCTCGGTGGGCAATTGGGATCACCTCTTCGTGAGATAACACGGTCCGGTAACTTTTTAGTTTTGCGAAATGTGACTGTCAGATTTTCAACATTTTTGTAGTGAATCATTGCATGTTTAGTAATGGCGTAGTTTCCACTTGTCAAATGTCAAAGAATAAAAGCTTCAAAAGTGACAGCTACGGAAATGCCGGGTGATTCCAAATAACAGCTCTTGTTGGAAAACACTTTATGTTTTATTTCTAAACTTGCACATGTAAATCTATCCTCTCCGTATTTTAAGCTGCATGGAATTTATTCAGGCTGTAACTGAACATTTTTGAAAATAATCAAAAGAAAAGTAGTCGAATTATTTATTTGATTATTTTTGGTAATCTGCAGTAATCCCAATTATTTTTTAGATTATTTGTAATCGTATTCAACCAGTGCGATTATTTATAAAATATATTTGAATTCCATTACTAATCGTAATCGAAATTTAACAGCGATGGTTGGAAGTCGCGGTAGAATCATGCAAACAGCTGATTATTATTTTCTCATTTTGACAGAATTTGTATTGTCAGACTAATTGTTTACTTTTCAATTTGTTGGTTTAGTTTTTTTCTTTCAAATATCGATACCATTTCGTATTAAACATTCAACACAAAGAGTTAGAATACAAAAAGCTAAACTATATCTCAAAACTATTAAAAATGAAGTTATAGTTGGCTAAAAATTGTGCTGTGAGTTGTAACATTTATACATTAATCAAAATACACAGGGTTTCATCAGAGCTCACGGATCGAGTCATGTCGATGAAACGCCGAAACCCATTTGTGAAAAGCCCTTTTCATATTCCGTCCCACTATACCAGACTATTTTGCTCTACAAAAAATCGCCTCCCCTACAAAATGTGTGTACTTTTATTTTAATTATACCCATGTATGTGTTTGTATTTGATTTTGCGTATGCGAACCAACATGGAGGAGATTATTGTGTGGTGTGTGATCACAGTTTTTTGTTGTCAATATTTCTGTTGATTGAATACGGGGGCAAGTACAATCAACCGGGTATTGCACACATCGTCGCATTACCACTCATATACCAATTTTTACAACAACAATATATGTTTTTTTTTTTTTAAAAAAAAAAAGAAAAAACATTTCCATTGCAAAAATTGTTGTGGACTAAGTAGGTACGACGCACTACTACTGTGCTGCTAGTCAGATATCAGATTTTGTCAATTTGCCGGTAGTTAATTCTTAATGGAGAACGTACGGGTATTTTAAGTATGCATGCACATGTCTGTCCGTTGGTCATTTTCCAAATACGTCCGCTAATTAGTTGACAATCGAAATGTTTAATTGATGTTTTGTTTATTGCATTTACAACATCGTTTCCTTAATTGCTGTCCGATTTTTGGAATATGAGTCAAGTTTTATTCGTTGTATGAACAAAACTGATTGTGAGTTTAAGGGAAGACTTGTTGTGGTTTCCTGTAAGGAATAGTGGGTAAATGCCAGTTCGAACCCTTGAAACTGTCCATGGGTGTTCAACAATCGCACAGAAGAACCCAAGTTCGAAGCCGGGTAAGACCATCAGACATTTTTCAGAGGCTGTTTCCACCTCGTCAACGTTCGAGACCTTACGAGTAAGCGAGTAATCTCTAAGCCTTGTAAAACTTCTCTGGAATAGAATTAGCCGCTCGGAGCCGACTTTTAACAGTAGGTCCCGGTCAATGAGTATAGAATTTATATCGTACACAGATCACTGATACGAGAGAAGTTTCCCGTCTGATCCTTCATGGAATGTTAAGGAAAATAGATAAGTAAGTAATACAGGGTCCGCCAAATAACTCTTTCTTTTTTTTGAAAATTCTATAAAAAAAACTGCTGGATATTTTCTTAAATTTCTTTTTTTATTTGAAAGTTAATAATGGAGAAAAAAATCATTCAAATGGCTGCCTCGGCTGGGCATGTAGTAGCCTAACGACATCAGCTCTGCGGCTGATAATGCGATCTTCAAAAACAGGGCGCAAAACATCGAGTGTAGCTTCGCGTGTGTGACACGTAGCGCCTTCCTGTTGAAACCAAATGTTGCCAATATCCTCCTCTTCAATTTTTGGAAACAAAAATCCGTTCAACATGGCCCGATAACGAAAACGAAATAAGCACTAGTTGAAAAAAAACGTACAAAAGCGTCACAACTAAAAATTCTAAAATTCGGTTTTGGGAAAAGTTTGAGTTGTGACCCTTTTGTATTTAGGGTGCAATATGTTGACGTCATACAAATATTTACAACATTGTAAGTGCAATACCACTTAAAATGTCTGTCAAATTTTTTCAAATCCGAACACGTTGAGAATTTTTGTATAAAAAAAAAATATATTTAAAATATTAAAAAAATGTTTTCGCTCTTTTAATCTTAAAATACGAAAAATACTCATATACATTATCGAGTACATATTTCTAAAATATATCAAATTGTTCGACTTTGAAGTACCTCAAATTACAACCTACAACCTCTTTTTTATAGAACTAGAACTTGTCCAACAAGAGGTGTTACTTTGAATCACCCGGTATTTCGGTAGCTGTCACGTTTGAAGCTTTTATTCTTTGATATTTGACAAGTAGAAACTATGACATTACTAAAAAATGAAACTATACACGCTGCAACAATTCATTGAAATTATTAAAATTCACTACAAAAACGGTGAAAATCTTCGCAAAACTAAAGCCATTTTGGGTCGTCGTGAAGCACCTTGTCGGACCGCAATACAGAAATTGGTGGACAAATTCGAGCTGATGGGACTTTGTTTAATTATGTGAAGAATAAAACCCGTGCATGTCGCTCGAGAACAACCGCTAATATTGCTGTACAAACAAATTAGATTGATTAGATTGTCCGAAAATAACGACTTGTGTTCTGGCATTTCTGGACAAGGACATACATGTCTAAATACGGATATCCAACAAAGTGTTAGCATTGAAGTGAACATTTACAGCCTTAAGTGGTTGTGCACAAATATGAAACCATGCCCGCATATTGACTTAGGTTTGCATGTCTAAAATGTAATCACTTTTAAGAATATTCTTAAATGACAACACTCGATGTGAGGTGAAATTGAATCTTTCAAATGAGAATACAAAGAAAGTTTTTTTGAAATGTTTATTTGTAGGCGTTTGCACACACACAAATGTCAATGAGTGGGTAAGTATCTGTGTGGCTGTGGTCCCATTTAAACATTGTATTTTTCCGCCGTTCTAGAGACGAAAAAAAAAACCGAATCCAGAAACGAGAGACATTCAAACCTTAATTCGACTTTATTAACGCACTTCAAACAAGGAGAAAACTTTCCATAATTGTTTTTTTTTCGCCATAGTCTCACACACTCCCATACACATATGCTGGTGTGTGCACTACAGTAGTCGACCGAAATATTAGAAATGCAGTGAAAACCAAAGGCACGTGCTTAGAAAGGAAATTTCCATTGCTATTATCTGAGAGTCCTATAGTTTAGGTGCTGGTTCCAAACCTTTTTGGGAAGACTGATAAAATATCCTTTCAGGTAGTTTCCTAAAAACTAAAACCCACTTTTAAATTGAACGGTTTTTAAACAAGAAATATATTTGTAAGGAGCGATTTACTGTTTGGATTTTCAGTGTTGCGATTTTGTCAGTTGGAATGACTAAATTTTGCACCAGCTCCACTTTGTTGGACATTAATCCACCAATCCGTTTCCGTTGACTGAATATTGCTGCTGCAGCCATTGGGTGTGTGTTATTCGACCATCTGGACGTTTTTTTTCGTAAGGACCTCGGTCTAACGCGATGCCGGGTGACCTACCAGAATGTCGCCTTTTCCGTGAATGGGCCTTAGAGAAGCAGGAAAACAGTTCTTAAACAACGAGGCTGAATACGAACCAGAGTCTGAATCAACAGAATTACCGAATTCGGTCCGAAGAGCAGTCAGAGACTATTCAAGATCACAGAGCCTATTCAAGAATGCATTGTTTGGTACGATTTCTGTACTGACACATGTAACCGTATAATCTTGTATATATCCGGCTATGGATTTGTTATTTTTCATTATCATTTTATTTAATATATCATTAATATACGCTTGACACATGTCCCATCCAAGCAGAATTTGGACTACTACTCAGTGACAATAACTCAATAGCTTTACAATTGAATTCAGTTTCAATCTGGTTGCAAATGCGACAGAAATTCCACCACATACATAAGTATGGACCGACTACTGTACTACTCGTCTCGCAGGCACTTTGTTTATTGGATTATTCGAGAAGTGCTTTTGTCTGTCCTTCTGTCTGTCTGAGTTTATTTTTTTTTGTCGCGCAGCGCTAGTCTATCTAAAGGCAAAATTAAAAAATAAACAAAAATTAAATTCATGTATACGAAATGTAATGTCCGATGGATGATACTTGTCTCAATTATGTGCACTTCAAATGCTACCGTTGTGCTACGTTTACTTTTTTTTGTTAATGTTTTTTTTCTCTTTTTTTTTTTGGTTTAATTGAAATTATATAGAAATTTTGTTTTTTGACTCGCTTTAAATTCGAGACATGTTAAATGATAAACTAAATAAAATCAAATAAATATTTATTTGTTTACTAGTTAAATACAAAAAAAAGGAATTTGTGATCCACTGGAAAACGTAAACACATATTTTTTTATTCTTAAATTTATTAATTGTTGCAGTTATTTGTGGGGTTTCGATGTTGAGGCCGTTTTTATTTGTAGCAATGTTTAATCGGCACCGTCCAAATTCGAAAAACATTGAAAAGTGCACTAGATCCAAACGTGCACTCTCAAATTGTCTTGATTGACCATTAATCTGTAATGGCAAATGGGATATAAATTATATTTGGTTATAAGTACATCATTTTGAAGGCAGAATACATACAAGTGCAAAAAAATTGGAAATTAGAAAAAAATATTTTGGTCAAAAAAAAAAAGAAACCCATCAAAATTTTAGATTTTTTTGAAAAAATAGATTTTGCTTAAATTTTGCTCTGTTAGATTAGTTAGATCTGTTAAATTAGGAACTGTTTTCATTTTTTAGTTTGAACAAATGGTTTAGGAGAAATTGGGTTCAGAAAATGGGTTTTCTGAAAATTAGAGATTCGAAAGTCGCTTCAAACTATTTGTCCAATTTTTCAGCAACAGACTAAGGTATCGAAACGAGTGTGGTATCAAATTGAAGCTAGTATTTAGTACTATTATTCACCCACTAAGAGCTATACGCCACAATAATTTTCACAGGATTTATTGTGTATCGAAGGGGGCAACCACAAAATGTATTTGTGGACCATTAACCTTGAAACTATTTGTCAAATTTTTCTGCAAGGGACTAGGGTATCGAAACGAGTGTGGTATCAAATTAAAGCTAGTCTTTAGGACTATTATTAACCCATTGAGAGTTATACGCCACAATCATTTTCACAAGATTTATTGGGTATCCGATAATGCAATCTCCAATTGTATAATTTGCCCATTACTCAGTAACGGCTAATATGATAGAAACTATATTTCATTACATTTACATCATTTTGACGGCTGAATACATACAAGTGCAAAAGATTTCGAAATTAGAAAAAAAATATTTTGGCCAAAAAAAAAGGAAAGGGGTTAACCCATCAAAATATTAGATTTTTTTGAAAAAATAGATTTTGTTTAAATTTTGCTCAGTCATAGCGGACCTTAATCTGAACAAGACGATGTCTTAATTTTTTATACTGAGCAAATAGTTTGGGAGGAAATGCGTTCAGAAAATGGATTTTCTCGAAATTAGAGATTTGAAAGTTCCTTGAAACTATTTGTTCAATTTTTCAGCAACGGACTAAGGTATCAAAACAGGTGTGGTGTCAAACTAAAGTTCGACGTTTGGACTATTATTCGTGTCTCAGTTGTCTTCTTTGTAATATTATATTTGGTTTCTTTTCTACTGAAATAAAAAAAATACCTCAAAAACACCTAACAAACAGCTCTGTTCCATCTTTCACTTTCTTTCCACCAAAGTGAAAATTACATGTGACAGATTTCACTAAAATACAATTTTTAAGTTTTTCAAATTGGAAAAATAGTTTCAAGGAACTTGAGAATCTCTAATTTTGAGAAAAACTAATTTTCTGAATCCAATTTCTCGCGAACAATTTGTTTAATTTAAGAAATGAAAACATCGCTTGCTCAGATTAAGGTCCGCTATGATTGTGTAAAATTAGCGTAAAATTGGCACATGAGTAGCGGACCTCAATATGAACAAGGCGATGTCTTCAATTCTAATTTTGAACAACTAGTTTGGGAGAAATTTGGTTCAGAAACGGGGTTTCTCAAAATTACAGATTCGAAAGTGCCATCAAACTATTTGTCCAATTTTTCAGCAACGGAATAATTTATCGCCACAAGTGTAGCACCAAATTAAGGCTAGTATTAGTGTTGGTATTAGTGTTGGTATTAGTACTAGTGTTAGTGGTAATATTAGTATTAGTGGTAGTATTAGTACTAGTGTTAGTGGTAATATTAGTATTAGTGGTAGTATTAGTACTAGTGGTAGTATTAGTAGTAATATTAGTATTAGTTGTAGTATTAGTATTAGTATTAATATTAGTATTAGTATTGGTATTAGTAGTTGTGGTAATATTAGTATTAGTGGTAGTATTAGTATTGGTATTAGTATTGGTATTGGTATTAGTGGTAGTATTAGTAGTAGTGGTAGTATTAGTGTTAGTATTAGTAGTTGTATTAGTGTTAGTATTAGTATTAATATTAGTATTAATATTAGTATTAATATTAGTATTAATATTAGTATTGGTATTAGTAGTTGTGGTAATATTAGTATTAGTGTTAGTATTAGTAGTTGTATTAGTATTAATATTAGTATTAGTGGTAGTATTAGTATTAATATTAGTATTAGTGGTAATATTAGTATTAATATTAGTATTAGTGGTAGTATTAGTATTAATATTAGTATTAATATTAGTAGTAGTATTAGTAGTAGTATTAGTAGTAGTATTAGTATTAGTGGTAGTATTAGTATTATTATTAGTATTAGTGGTAGTATTAGTATTAATATTAGTGGTAGTATTAGTGTTAGTATTAGTAGTAGTATTAATATTAGTATTAGTGGTAATATTAGTATTAGTGTTAGTATTAGTAGTTGTATTAGTATTAATATTAGTATTAATATTAGTATTAGTGGTAGTAGTAGTATTAATATTAGTATTAGTGGTAGTATTAGTATTATTATTAGTATTAGTGGTAGTATTAGTATTAATGTTAGTGGTAGTATTAGTATTAGTGTTAGTATTAGTACTAGTGTTAGTATTAGTACTAGTGTTAGTGGTAGTATTAGTATTAGTGGTAATATTAGTATTAGTATTGGTATTAGTGGTAGTATTAGTATTAGTGGTAGTATTAGTGTTAGTATTAGTAGTTGTATTAGTGTTAGTATTAGTAGTAGTATTAGTATTAATATTAGTATTAGTATTAATATTAGTGGTAGTATTCGTATTAGTGGTAGTATTAGTATTAGTGGTAGTATTAGTATTCTATGTTGCTGAAAAATTGGACAAATAGTTTGATATAACTTTCGAATCTCTAATATTGAAAAAATCTGTTTCTGAACCCAAATTCTCCACAACTATTTGTTCAATCTAAAAAATGAATACATAGTCTTGTTCAGATTGAGTTCCGCTATGCATGTGCAAAATTTAAGCAAAATCAATTTTTTCAAAAAAATCGAATATTTTGATGGGTTAACCCCTTTCCTTTTTTTTTGGTTAAAATATTTTTTTTCTAATTTCGAAATCTTTTGCACTTGTATGTATTCAGCCGTCAAAATGATGTAAATGTAATGAAATATAGTTTCTATCACATTAGCCGTTACTGAGTAATGGGCAAATTATACAATTGGAGATTGCACCATCGGATACCCAATAAATCTTGTGAAAATGATCCTAGCATATAACTCTCAATGGGTTAATAATAGTACTAAAGACTAGCTTTAATTTGATACCAAACTCGTTTCGATACCCCAGTCCGGTGCAGAAAAATTGGACAAATAGTTTCAAGGTTAATGGTCCACAAATACATTTTGTGGTTGCCCCCTTCGATACACAATAAATCCTGCGAAAATGATTGTGGCGTATAGCTCTTAGTGGGTGAATAATAGTCCTAAATACTAGCTTTAATTTGATACCACACTCGTTTCGATAGCTTAGTTTGTTGCTGAAAAATTGGACAAATAGTTTGATATAACTTTCGAATCTCTAATATTGAAAAGATCTGTTTCTGAACCCAATTTCTCCACAACTATTTGTTCAATCTAAAAAATGAATACATAGTCTTGTTCAGATTGAGTTCCGCTCTTCATGTGGACAATTTAAACAAAATCTATTTTTTTCAAAAAAATCGAAAATTTTGATGGGTTAACCCCTTTCCTTTTTTTTTGGTCAAAATATTTTTTTTCTAATTTCGAAATCTTTTGCACTTGTATGTATTCTGCCGTCAAAATGATGTAAATATAACGACATATAGTTTCTATCACATTGGCCGTTACTGAGTAATGGGCAAATTATACATTTTCAGAGTGCATCATAGGATACCCAATAAATCCTGTGAAAATTATGTTAGCATACAACTCTCAATGGGTTAATAAGAGTCCTAAAGTCTAGCTTTAATTTGGGGCTACACGTGCGATGATACCTGAAATCATTTGCAATTGCATGTTTTCTCTATTCGAAATGATGTAATTAAAACCACATATACTGTCCTGCATCCGCTTTCATTCTGTTTCGATTTCCACTTTCATTCCACCAAAGTGAAAGTTATCTGTGACAGCTTTTTTTTCAGGTTCACTTCTTGCAGAGAAATGTATATTGTTGAATTTGTAAATTTTGAAACTATCAACAGATTTTGGAAGATCGGCATTGTCACCAGCGTATGACCAATGAATGGAAAGTGAATTGACACAGAACACCAAATAGGAATGGAAATTATCAGCTTTTATTAAAATCCGTTATTTATATTGTAAATGGATTTAAGATAAATGTTGAACCATTTCATTCCTTGTTGCTCAACTTATTTGTATTCGATTAACTTATCATTGAATATAAAAACAAGTGAAACAAATTCTCCAAAAAAAATTGGGCGAAAGTGAAAGTTGTAACAAATCGAATACTGATACCGTTCACTGTCACTTGTGTTGTAGTCAAAAATAAGCGTTGATTAGTAATCGTCAATGGCGTTCATACTCACCCACCCTTTCCTGAATTAAACAACAATTTAGGTATTCATGATCTGTTGTACAGCGTAACGTAATCCACGTTTGCAGGGAAAATTTGATGGGCCTTGCGCCTTACATACTCATCTTCTCATCAGTCCATGAATAATCCAAATAATTCTTTATATTTTATGCAACGCGTACTATATTTTTTGTTTAGCTTTATATAAATGGAAAAAAATAATCTAATACATGTATATTGTCATGAACAAAAGGAGCAAAGAAAGATTGTATCACAAAATAAAGTACTTAGGTAGGTATCATAAAACATGTCATTAAAAATATAGAGAACAAAAAAAAGATACTTAAATCCATTAAGATCAATTGCAGGAAATACATTATTTTTTGGAAAAACAATATACATATTCCTATGACATTTAAAAATATAAATTTGCAGAAAATACATTCGCTTTGGGATAAACCATATAATCCTATGACATTTAAGAGTATACATTTATTTAAAATTATAGACTTCCAGTGTAAATAACTAAGATTTTTATGAATTACAAACTACTGTGGATTTGTTCTCGGGAAGTACAGCCGCACAGTACAATAAGTGAACTAATGTCATATTTCACATTATAGAGAAAGAATAATAGACAATATTTATCGTATTCGATAATCTACTTGGAATTTCGTAGTTTATCGACAATTATGTGGCCGGCATTTACAAGCCAGCTTAAAAATGTTTGCAATTCCTAGCCGGTTACGAACCTGGGTTTGCTGTGTGATAGTCGTCCACACCAACCATCACAACAAAGCCGCCCAATGCAAGCTAGACAGAGTTTCAAATGTTTCTCAGACAATGTTGTTATCGATTGCGTTATCGATTCCATAGCTCTTTCCAACATAACGATTTACTCACAAGGTCACCGTTTTTCACAATTACATCGCTAAAATGTCATCGGCGGATATTTTCGAACTGCTTTTAAAATAATCCTAAAGTAGTTGTATTTAAAACATAAATGTATGTAAACTTTTAAAGAAAAATAGTACATAGTTTTTTATAATAAAGCGTTCAAAGGATTTGCAAATGCTTAACATAAGAAAGAACAATTCGGCAAATAAGTCGAACACTAAAGATGAAAAGTAAACTTTTCAATTTCGAGCATTGACTTTAAACGAGGAGTCCGTTCAATTGAATGTGTATCCTGGATTTCCCCACAATGGATTTCAAATCGAATTAAAAAAATACACCTCGATGTGTAAGTTGTTTTCTTACTTGGGCAAAATGGGAAATGTAATTAAAAAATGTATATTAAATACTAAATTAAACTATATTCTTAAATTATTCTAAAGTTTCAAGCAACTGAAATACTGGAAAAAATCGCATTACAAAACATCTCAAAAAAAAAAATTTAAAAAGCCTTTTCCTGGAAAAGAAAATGTCCACCATTTGTGTACTAAGGTCACATCAGAATCACACAGAGGTTATTGATTAACAAAATTGTTATTCTAAATTTTAGTGCAAGCACGATGAGGAGATTGTGGATGGGGACTTCTCATTAAGGCCTTTCCGCTCCAACTTTCCAATATTTCATTTGATTTGAATTTATTAAAATTTCAATGGTAAGAGCGACCATTGTTTCGCAATGAACATTAAAGGTGGACTTAATATGAGTGGAGCCGAGACAAAACGGTTGAATGAGACCGAATGACAACACTTCGGGGCACCCTGTAAAGGAAATGGTGATAATCTAATGACATGGGTTGTTTCAATTGATAGCGACCGAACAAATAGAGGATACTATTTGGGAATTTTGCAGAATAAAATGTTTGTTCTAATAGGCCGTCAGGCTTTTAATTACAAAATGGAAATAAATTCAAATTCAAAATGTCTGCTTTGATGTTCTGCCCAAAATGTCTGTAAAACCTATAAGACACATAAGTTGTGCAAACTGTTTTGCTGGCTAATGTAGAAAAGAAGGCTCACATATGGTGGGATCAAGCAGCTCTATGAAATGCGCCAATATTTATTTAAACATTTGAATTTATGCATACACTTTTGCCCACTACTATATAGGAGAATAAACGTTTAAAATTTGCATACACTTTTGCCCACTACTGTATATGAGAAGAATAATGTAAACATTTGAGTTTATGCATACACTTTTGCCCACTACTGTATGTGAGAATAAAAGTGTACACATTTGAATTTATGCATACACTTTTGCCCACTACTGTATAGGAGAATAAACGTTTAAAAATATACTTTTATGCATACACTTTTGGCCACTACTGTATATGAAAACAAAAATGTAAACATTTAAATTTGTGCATACACTTTTGCCCACTACTGTATGTGAGAATAAATGTGTAAACATTTGAATTTATGCATACACTTTTGCCCACTACTGTATAGGAGAATAAACGTTTAAAAATTTGCTTTTATGCATACACTTTTGCCCACTACTGTATAGGAGAATAAAACTGTAAACATTTCAATTTATGCATACACTTTTGCCCACTACTGTATAGGAGAATAAACGTTTAAAAATTTGCTTTTATGCATACACTTTTGCCCACTACTGTATATGAGAACAATAATGTAAACATTTGAATTTAGGCATACACTTTTGCCCACTACTGTATATGAGAATAAACGTTTAAAATTTTGTTTTTATACATATACAAACAAACACTACTCCCTTTTCCCCCACTCCAATACCCTTTCTTCCTATCGCTAACACAGTGAATTGCATTTATAGGGTAAATCCATTTTACATCTATGGGTAAATGCAGTCAGACTGCTTGATCCTACTTCGGCTTTATATGTATATTCCTAAGAATACAGCCCTACAATCAAATCATCGTCTATATTTTTTCTATGCAGACTACAGACTGCCCGATCGTACTTCCGGTTATTGATCGAAAAAAAAACTATTAATGTTTGTTTTAGAGTTTCCATTTTTATTAAATGAAAACATTTACAAATATATCACTACCTCTTGTGTGGTAAGGATATACCCGCGAGACATCGAATGCCTCTAGTCTTTTATTACGTTAGCTCGCGATATTTGGTTCGAATACTGAGAATCTCCAGAAAATTATTGTTAAATGGTTTCGCTTTTGTTTTTCGTCTTCGAATTTCGATACAACAACTTTGATTTCATTTCGAAATAAATCTTTAAATGTTCGACTTAAGTGCTTAATTATGTTTATGAACTTAGTTGTTTATATGTATGTATGTATGTAGGTAGGTTTAGACTAATATTAATGCATATTTGCATATGTAGGTAATTTTTTATCGAAATAGTTTCACTTTCATAATTTATAATTTGTTTCGTTTTTGATTTAAAATAAGTTTATATGAATATTGTTTGTTTCTTTCATTTCATTACTGTGTAAATATTTGAAAATGTTGGTTGTTTGTTTGATGTTTTGGTGTTTTTTTTTTTGTTATAAATAATTGTAATTGTACTGAAGAATAATATATTGCCTTAATGAATAATAAAAGCCGATTTAACAAAAATTGTGGCTAACACAGAATTGAACTCAGATATTAATGTTAACGAAAAAATAATAATAATTTGGGTTTTCCTTGTTTTTCACATTCGTTTAAACAAAATTAACTACAAATAATAAGGTAACACATAGTAGTAAATTGGAAAGTAATTACTTTAAAAAATACAAATAATTAACACAAAAAATTTTAAATACAAAAAGAAATGCTGTATTTGTGTGGTTATGCCATGTGAAGGATGTGTGTGTGTGTGTGGTGCAGTGTGGTTGGTTAATTAGTTGTTCTTTGTTTCATAATCTTAAGTGTTGTTTTGCATCATCTAATTTTCTGGAATGGTCGTTAGTGTCTTCGATTGCGATGCATTCAATGTTGAATTATGCTCGGAGGCAGCGCTGTTGTTTAAGTTTGTTGCCACAGATCCTGCGGTAGTGTTGGCACAATCATCTATGCTGAAATCGATCTCGGGTATGGGATCACGCCAGTAATTGAAATTTGAAAACTCAAAGGCCGCAGCTTCGTCCAGCTTGATGGGCGGAAATAGTTGATCGACAATGTAGGTCATGCTGCAGTAACTGGAAAAGGAAAGGAACAAAAAAAAAAAAACGATTATTACAGTGTTGAAAAATAATTAATATGTGCTGCGGCCACAAGTAATTTTAAATCTGTTAATGTTTCCGATCCTCGCTGAATATCAGGAGTCGGGGTTCTTTTGGTTTATTTTTCATTCGGTTTTTTAAGAAAACTTCTTAAAAGAAAGTGATGTTTATATATACACGCTGTCTTACAAAGAGTTAGGCCGTCATGGTTTGTGACCCCTGAAACTATGTTATGTAACAGTCAGTAAAAAGTGTTTAGTCCGAAAAGACGCATGAATGAATGTGATTTCAAAGAATCTCAAGACTTCTTTAATGAGACTGTTCGGACGTTCAGGATATTTACTGCAAAATTACTTGATTGTGTGAGGTGCTCTAACAATATTTAACTAAAGCCTAAAGGTTGGGTTTATCTTTAATTAGTGGCCTATCAAGATCGTGTTTTATTTACTTATTAATTACAATACAAAGTAAATGTCTATTCTAATTTTGGGTCGTAACCGGGTGATACACCAAAGTGTCTGGTGGAAATCGAACCAACAATCCCCAACCCTGATAGGCAAGCACGCTACCAAGTCGCCTATCGGGGCGCTTGCGATCGTGTTTTTTTTTTTTGGTGAAATGGTGAAATATCATAAAAAACTTTGGAATACTTGAAAAATGTGTGTTTAATAATGTTGATGTACTGTAAAGTCGTGTTAATGGATTTCACAATAAGCTATCGCATTCTTTGTTTACATTTTCGGTATCATTAATGTCGTATTTGTGTTTTAACTAGTGTAAAAAAAAATCTTGTCGCCTTCTGCAGTTTAATTTTGCTTTAATTTCACATCTCTCTTAGGTTTAGGTGTAGTGGAGGTCTACTTCAATGGATGGAGTGGATGGAATCAAGAAATTGGTAAATTTATTTATCTTTGAGTCGACTGAGTTTATTTTTTTGACAGTAATTTCAATCAACACTGTTGGCTTGAATATAAACAGTCCAGCCTCAAAGTATGCTTTGTTTTGCAGTCTAATTTACAAGAACACACACTCAAATCAAAAACCACCAAACAACCAGTGAAAAACCACAAATTCTCCATTTTCCGATACCAGGCGCCCAGAAGTGTGTAGTATTTTTTACATGTGACACGATAATGACTGCAGCTATTGAGATGGAACTTTTATCCAGGGTTAGAGTAATGGCCAGGGTATTTTTTTTATTTATGAATATACTTTTAGGCGCAATACAACAGTTTGTTTTTATTTCATGTAGATACTAAAAAAAAAATGATCATGCTCTACGGAGGTTTCCTAGACAGGTAGAGTTTGACTGACTTCCAAAATGTATCAATACAAAGTTTGTATGCAAGTCTGCTACGGTATTTAAATTACGTACATATGCAAAGTTCCCTGACAATGCATCAACTATAAAACCGATGCCCGATTGTTTTTTAACTGCATTAGAAATACTCATTGGCGACGTTTTGTAATGGCATGCATTGTAAAAGTTTTCTACAGCGGCATTATGAAACACTAAACTTCGTTCACATATAAAGCAACTAACATTTTGGAAGTCAGCCTTTTTCTCCATCCCAGTTTCTTTAATATTATTACATTCATAGCATACTTGGCGGCGCTATATACTAGTTAGTTTCGATTGCCTACTTCGGGGCGGAGTATGGAAAATATACATCGTCTTTATTGAAAGGTTCTTGCTTGATCGAATTTATTGAAATGTTCTTTATTCTAATACATAATTTATGGATAGATAAAGGACCAACTGAGTTGTGAAATATCCAATATAACTTTGGTCCAAAGTAGGACCAATTAAGAGTGGAGCACTACTAGAACGTCTGTTTAAATAGATCGCCTGTTAATTGGTCCATTAGCACGGCATTACTTTAACACATCTATAGCAATAGATGTCTGTTTACGTATTTCCCCTAACATTCCACTAAGAAGAATGGACGGAAAACTTTTCTCAAATCAGTAAACTATGCACGATATAATTTGTAGAACCTCTTACCGGGAGCTACTGTTTCAAAAACGGCTAATATTTTTCTAGATTACTGCTAAATCCCAGAAAACACTTGAGCCTATCCGTCTCTCTCCCAGACATGTTCTTCTGAAAGACCTTGAGGTTTCAGACAACACAACAACGGCGAACTGTGTTATTAAGAAAATAAATGAAATTGTTTACATGTTTTTGTGATATGTTGGCATCGAAGAAACAAACGTAATCTATATATTTATAACAACAACAAAAGAACCGAATATGATTGGCCAATAAATTGTTATAAATAAAACAAACGAAAAAGAACAATTAGGATAATTTATTTTGTCTTGCCAAAAATTGTTGTCTGTCGCAGAACAACATTAGTTAAGTGTAATTAATATAAATCATCACAATATTAGAAATGTGTATATAATATCTAAAACATATATCTAAATATATATACTTCACACAATTGTATTGTATTAAGGCAACTTTTAATAACTTATATATTAAATAGTTTGGGATTTTACATTTATTTATGCTTCGATAAATAAACCTTTTGCAAAAAAGAAACCTACAAGATTTACAGAGTCTTACAAAGAAAAGGTACTGAATGTAACGCTTCTGTTTGTTTGCAATTAAACAATACACTGCATCTTCTTTTTCAGAACTTAAAACTACGCAATAACTTAAAACTAATTTAAAAAAAAACACACAATAACTAAACTTATTAATCGACAATACTTGTTTAGTTGCGTAATGGATTTAAAAGCTAGTTTCTAAAGCAAAATGACGATACACAGCAGATACAGATACAGATAAAGTTAAGGATAGAGATACAGATATAGATAACATTTATAAGATAAAAGCAATTCAATTGCATACTAAAAAACCAGGTAAATAAATATCACAATTTCGTTGGTTGGTATTGAAAACAATTCATGTTCAATTGGTTTTTCTCTCCGGGAAAAAAATATATTAACCAAAATGTGGTAAAACCGTTCGGTCGTTGTCATTTAGCACACAGAGGAGGCGTTCAGACGAACGCCGCTTCCATTAATATTCATGGTGGTTGCGGTTGGCGTATGCGGGGCGGTGGTGGTGGGGGCCGCCTCCATCGAAGAACTGCCAATACTTATGGACTCGGACACATCCACGACAATGCCATCATCTTGCTCATCGACATATTCATCACTAAAGATATCCGCCTCCTCGTCGTCATCACTTTCAGTATCACTAAATTTAAGCTCCTCCTCCTCTTCGTCATCATCGAAGATATCGGTTTTATAGTCGAACTCATCGTCATTCTCCAAGGAAGGGAAATACTCATCAACTTCTAGTGACTGATTGATGTAACCACTATATTGTAGGGTATAGGCAACAACAAAGAACGTTTTGAACATAAGAAAATTTTTGAAAGAAATAAAACGAAAAAAAAAACATAGGAAACGAAATTTCGAACATAGAAATAGAGCAAACCAAAGAAAAGCATCATAAACAACATAAAACAAAAGGTTTCACTTAAAACATACTCGGTGGGAGGGTGAGAGGAGTACTACTGTTCCATGGAGAATCGTTTAAAAATATATGGTGGACGAAACGCACCAGACGTTGGTTTATGGATGGACAAAATCGGACGAACGAAATGAATAATCTATAAATATCTCTGGATTATATCATACTGAACTCAACGCAGTTCAGCATTTGTAAAAAGAACATTTCAAAGGCATGGACAAATCCGTAGTGGCTCAAACGGTTTTTGGAAGCTCATGGGGTAAAGTATTTTTAGTTTTTTTTTTCCAGAATTTTAAAAAAAGTTTAGAGGTGGCTGAAACCCTCTTTTTGCGAAAAATCCGGGATTTTCTGAGGTTTTTCGAATTCCAGTTGGTGAATAAAAAGCATTTTCCAAGTCTTTGGGCCTTGAGTTTAAAAGAAAAATGTTCAAAAATATTCTCACTGAACGGAAGAAACCTTCTTTTTATTGCTAAAATCGGGATTTTCGTAGGTTTTTCGAATTCTAGCACAAGTTGGTGAATAAAAAGCATTTTCCAAGTCTTTGGGTCATCAGGTTAAAAGAAAAATGTTCAAAAATATTCTCACTGAACGGAACTATCTTATTCGAAGGCAACACAAGTTGGTGAATAAAAACCATTTTCCAAGTCTTTGGGTCATCCAGTTAAAAGAAAAATGTTCAAAAAATATTCTCACTGAACGGAAGTAACTTTTTCGAAGGCGACACCAAATGCCTGATACTTTTTTTTACAGAAGTTCTACTTCACGTTTAGATAATAAAGGAATACAAATTTAAATTGGCAAAAGGGCGCATGAGTCTCTATGTAAGAAACTAAAAATCCTATTTGCAAAATATACTTAATTACCAAAATGTCTTGACAGATACAGATTCTACACAGTCGAATTTGTAGGTATACACAAGCCATCCATAACCACGCATGAACAGTCTTCCATTGTCTTTCTCGATTCGATTTTCCATGGCTTACTACCTCGTACGTACATAGGAAGATTGTGGTAGAGACTTATTACATAAATGGAATGTTTCTTAATAACTAAATGACTGAGAGGCGATTTTTTTGTTTTGTTTAATATGAATGATTATTACAACGAGAGGAAATATGGTTTTAATTTGTAGATATTTTCTTATTGTTTTAATAAATAATAGATTACGTTTTTGTTTGTTTCTTCTTTTGGCCAATCACAGATATACGTAAATATTATGGTGGGATGTGTGCTTCACAACAACAAAAAAAACTCTATCATGTTAACTTCTCAATAAATGGTTCAACATATTACATAAGAGAATACACATACACCTGTTACAAGTACAAACTTACAGACTAAAAAAGGCATTCATTTTATTTTGTTGTATTGAGGTGATTGGTTTTTTGTTTTGTTTAGCTCTTGCGTTAAATGGTTAATTTGTACAATAAACATTACACCGTATACCGTATGTGTTTCTGTGTCTTTGATGAAATGTAGGATTGTAGCACAACAACAAGGAAAAATAAATATGCATTTTGCAGATATTTCATGGAATACTTACGAGGATTGGAATGTTTGGGTCAATTCATGTTTCAATTCTCCTTTGGTATTAATTGTGAAAATACGCTTGATGGGTATACCAACAGCACGGTAGGCCCAGACATCCTGCAAAAGGAAATGGCGGACAATAAATAATTAGATTCAATTGGAATTCGGAGAAACACCGAACATTTTACAATTATTGTTAAACAATTACAATGAAAATAAAACCGGGATATATGAAAATGGGAAATGGAACCATGCCAACGACAGCATTAAAATCAGCCAGACGAAATGGCCGCATAGGTCTTCGATTCAACGGCTACCATAAAATTATGATGGTACTGGAGGTCTTCTATTCATCTCAATGTGGTCCACCCATAAATAGATTTGGCCAATATAAATGTGGGAATAGAACTCCCACTCACCAGAATATTCCATGGAAACTATTTATATCCTTTAAGACTGATGCATAATTAAACTATTGCCTCGGTTTCATTTGAAGAGCAGGCTATAGATGATGAATCGTCCATGAATATTAATAACCGACCCTTAGAGATTTTGAGATTCCGAATCACACATCGGGTTCTCACACATAGGTGCTCCACCAGAATCTGTCGACCTTTAAAGATTTTTGACATCCCATACTAGAAACTTTGTTCTTCTAAATTTATTCACCCTTTTCCGCACAATTTCCAATATCCCGGTTTTTCTTCTGTACCATCGTGCCCCATCTCCTACTTACATTTATGCGATTACCATAGCCCGCATAGAATGGATCTTTGTTGGGGAACAAATCCCTTATGTCCGATAGGCAAGCAATTTTGAATTGTTCCGGTTTACGTTCAATCACCTCACGATGGAATGCCGATATCAATGATGTCGGATTCAACAACAACGGGCCATCGGGTAATTTAACATCGCCCTGACGTATCGAACGCAAATATTCGCGTGTCGCCCTCGATTGGCCAATGGCACGAGCCGATAAATACAACAGCTTGTAGCCGTTTTGTTCGATTTTCGAGAAGAGCTGTGCTACGCCCAGTTGAGCCCAATCTTTACCGACCATTGGTAAAAGATGCCCCAACACATCGGATTTGGTAATGGTGCCATCAATGTCGGAGATGACAACTTTGTCGCTATGGCGCCAGCGGAATAGATAACATTTGCAGCGTGTTGTACCCTGATAGGCGGTAGTAACGCTGAATTCAATTTCATTCATGCCTTCCTTCAAGTTGAGTTTTTTCTGGAAAAACAAAAAGACGATGATTAAGAAGTTATTGACGTAATAAAATTCAAAAAGTTAATGTGTTGTCTAAAATTAAATACAAGGTTCGTATCGTGGTAAGAATATTACCACGAGTACTTTACGAGCAAGAGCGGAATCTCTGAGCCATGTAAAAACACTAGCGGTTCGGAGGCGGCATCAAACCGTAGAATTCCCCGTCAGTCCCTTCAGGGATTGTGAAGGAAAATATGTACGTACGTGAGCCATTCGTTAATTGTTTGGTTCATTCAGGAAATGTTGCCATTTAAAGGATTGGAGATTTTAATTTTTTTACCAGATTAAAATATGGGACATACGTTTAGCCAAAGGACAACATTTCAAATGGAGTTTGACCAGAAAAATTTGGTGTTTTTTTTAAATATACAGTGTACTCTCTCATAAGCGGACACCTAAGGGAATGAGAATTCTGTCTGCTTATGAAAGGTGTCCGCAAGGAGAGAGTACACTGTATTTTGTTGCTTAATACTTACTATGGAGTCGGAACTGAGGCGTAGCGACTTCTTGTAACGTTCATTTTTATTTTTCTCCGAAGTCGATTCACTCTTCGATGAGGCCTGTGATAAATCTTCCATGTTTTCCATTAGAGCCGATGTATTCTCAGCGTTCATGGTGGAATCGGTTTTACTTAAAGTACGATCACTTAGATCCGGCGAATTGGGACGAGTAGTTTGTGTTGTAGCGACCGCTGTTTGATCGATTTCTAAGTGAATACAAGAAAATTGTCAAGAATGAACAATGAAAACATACAGTTGTACTACTCACCCTTCTCCTCCGTTTTACCATCCAATTTAACAGTCTTGGGATTAGTTGAGACATCGGCAGCTTGATTAACATTTTGCGAACGTCTCCAATACCACCAGGAACGTTTGGCCTGATTTTGGGTACCAGTCGGTGTACCACCATCTCCATCAGCCTTAATGGCTGCTGCGGCGGCATCCTGCTTAGCATTAACCATCAGCTGATCAATGGCATCCTTTGGGAGGGTTCAAATATATTTTTTTTTATTTCATATTCATAAAGGCGGTTTAAATTTGTATATCAAATAGGTTTTAGTGCAAAGAAAGCATATTCTATTCATAATTCAAAATGAGAGTTTATTGTAATGAAAGGATGTTTGATTGATTGATTGATTGGAGTGTATTTGTATAACAAGACATAAACAAACTTACATTAGTCAAAGGCTTCTGGAATGTTATAATGGTCATGACAATTGGACATGCAGCCGCCCAGCTGTAGTATTTACCATTAAGGCGTACAACTAAATTAGGCGATGAGAAGATACTGGGATTTTCACAGACCTATATGAGTGGATACATCAGTGATGTGTGTGTTTTTTTTTTGGGATAGGAGAGAATAGGTTGTTCAGTGTTAGATTAATTGTTGTTGGCTTGGATTGACAGATTAATTGTTTGTTTGTATTTGAGTTGTTTGTAAGTGATATTATGTTAATTGAACTACAAAATATCTCATAGATGTAAATAATCCAAAAAGTATGAGATTGATTTTAATTTGAATTTCATTTTTAAACAAAAGAAAAGAACTGTTAAGTTTTGTATTAATATGACAAAAACAAAAAAAAACTAAGATAAAGATTAAATTCAAACCAATTGTAAAAACTATCACGCTCCTGTTCTGACATTCGAAATGTTATTTATTTTGAAATTATTGTGCGGATTCTTGGTTGGCAACTATTTCTGAATTTGTGGTTCATTTTCTCAGTTGAATCGAAGTCCGAGAGAACAGTTGCATAGAAAAGAATCCGAATAACAATTTCGCAGTTATAATTGTTATTATAATTAATAAATTTTTTTTAATTCAAATTATTACTAATAATTATTGTTAAATGGAAATTATTGATATAATTATTATATTAATTATATTAATATATAAATATATTACAATCATTAATATTACTCTGAAATAACTGATTGGCAATTTCGAATTCAAAAACAATTTAGATGTCAGAACAGAATTGTATGTACAATTTCTGGGTATTACCAAAAACAAAACTACCAAAATCATTCTGAATACATTTAAGTTCAATATAGAAAACTAATATAATTCGTGGGATACGATAATAAGCCCACGTGTGTACAATCAATACCAAAAGAAGATGAATAAGTAAACATGGAAAAAGAAAAATACGGTTTCTAAAACCAGTGAAGAACTATATTTATTGTATATTATTAGTTTAAAAAAGGTCCCCAGTTTGATGAATGAGTCTACCTAATCGCCGACCTTTCTGTTCGATTTACAAAAATTAGAGTCAAATCAAAAAGAACATATTGGAATCCATTTTTTAAAGAGCTGTAGAAAACAGGGAGTTGATATTTTATTAACTGACAAGACTAGGATACCCGGGGACGCTATCCGACACACTATTTCAAAACGCCTCAAATATAAGGTAAGTGTAGTTTTGTGACGGGGAACTTCACTCAAATCAGTGAGCTAAATACGACACAATTTTGTATACTCGCTGGCCGGGACCGAATGGTTAAAGCCGGCTCCGAACGGGTACTGATTTTCTACATGGCTTAGAAATTACAACCGCCGAAATGGTTGATAGTCTTACCAGGAGACGAACCTGGCTTGTGCAATGTTTTTTTTAAATCCTACTTAGATGTTATAACACTTGGTGCAATGGAACATACGCTACTCCAAAATGCTCTGAATTGGAAACATTCTTCACAGGTCTTCCAACGATTCAAGAGAACATCACAAGTATTGCTTGATAGAATTTCTAAATGTAATTTAAGTGTGTGGTACAATGAAACATTTCGGTGTTAAAAGATTGTCCATAACTGGCTACGCTAGTCTAAAATGCTCTGCATCGGAAGCATTCCAACGATTGAACTCAAAAAGAACGTGGTCATTCCCTGAGTATTGCTTGATAACGTTTCAAATTTGCTTTAACTGTGTCTACCTATCAAAACATAATTAATACATTCAATTCCCTGGCAATAGCCCTGAACAGTGAACGAAAATATATTTTGAAAACCCAAAGAGACAATATCACAAGTGCGCTTTTGTGCAGAATTTTTCTTTCTTTTGTATGTAATGTTTTTTTTTCCAAATGAGTGATAAGAGAAGCAAAGTGCAACGAACGTAAGTTTTTTTTTTTGGCAAATTAGTATAAACAATAGAACGACAAAACAAAATTAACATGCCAATTGGAACAAACAAAAAAGGAATGTTGGCTCGTAACAAATAATAGCCAATGGATCAAACTTACATCTTTATATTTAATAGAATGGCGTTCAAATTCTTCATCCGAAGGATCACCCTTCTCCTGCAGGCCACACAAAGACATGGCCACAAAATCCAAATACCTGAAAGGTAATGAAAAACCACATTCAAATACATCTCCCCTTTGTATTGGACAATTTTGGCATTTAACCAACTACTTACTTGCCCTCTTGCATTTTGCCATCCTCATAATCGGAATCCAAACTCTTTTGGCCCTCCAAAGAACTGGGCGAATGTGGCAAAGAAGTGCCATTGCCACTCTCCCGATCATCTTCGTTGCTGTGCATAGCACCCACCGCCGGTGAACTCTCTTTGGACAGGGAGGCGGCTGAGGCCGCTGCCGGGAAATACATGGCCAACATTTCAGGATCCATTGAATCGGTATCGAGATCTGACAAATAGATACCGCCATCGGTGCCTTGCTTGCGCATTTTATTGTTTTTCTTCATGAAATTGAACATGTTGCTCAGCATGGAATTACGTTGAGCTTGAGCCTGGGCGGCTTGACTGTCAGCCGATTGATTGGGTTTCAGTTCGGGTGTGGGCAATTCTCCCCATTTCCATGAGGCCGACGAAGACATTAAATCACTATCGGTTTCCTTCTCACGCAGCGATATTTCCAATTCACTATCGCTTTGTATGGGCGTAGAGGGGCGTCCAGCGCCCCGACCTATGCCGCATGGACCATTACCACCCGATGAGGTAACTTCGGTATCCGAAAAGAAATGTATATCCAGATCGGGTATACGTGTTGCAGTCGGTGTAACCGGTGACGTTTGGCAATGCTGCGACATTGGACTCTCATCACCGCCCATGGCCGTTATTAGGGGAGCCGATATCTGTTCACCCGATTTCGGTGAGGCTTCATCGTTCGATGAGTTGTTAGTATTATTTGAGATCGACAATGAGCTGTTTTCAGCATCTTCGGCCGGTTTACTGGTGTTATCGTCATTGGCAGCCGGTCCATCGATTGGCGTATTACTGCCCACCGAACTGCTGGACGATGATTTGCGTTGAGCATTTTTCTTTTTCATTTGTGACTTCTTGCGACGCTTCTTTTTGCTCTTGGATTCCTCCTTGATGCTGTTGGTGTTGGAGGACAACGGTTCCTGGTGTTGATTAATGCTAATGGTAGGTGTGCTTTTGGGCTCATCATCATCCATGTTTTGTGAAGTTAAAGTGACATCAATGGGTTGTTGGTTGTCATGTAGTGGCTGCTTTTGGGGCTCATCTTCTTTGGTTTCAGCGTGTTTTTCATCGGTTTGAGTGCTGTTACTCCAATCCTATATGGTAAGGAAAATGGCAAAAGAAATATAACATTAGGTTTTTGTTAAAAGAGTGGTAGGATATGTTCGGTTCGAGGGCCGGTCTTTATAAGCTACTGAGTCGGTCAATAAGAATATCAGCCAGATCTTATATGTCCCCAAATAAATAAGAACCTAGTGTTTAGTGCCTGTTCATCGGGTGTTTTATGGACTCCCACAGCTTGTGCAGTAGTCACTAGTCGCAACCTTAAAAGTCTCATTGCATCGAATCAGACAGTTGCCCGTCATGACGCACACAACCAATGAGACATCGGGTATTGATAGCGACAGCATTGTGTCCTAACGTTTCTTATCTAATAGGGGCCACATCCACACGTCTAGATTGTCCTCTATCGATTTGTCTCTCTTTATACTCTATCACGCAGTAGATGTTTGCAAGTGTTGGGAGTCATACCTACGGATTCCAGTTCGGTTGGAATCCATAAGTCCATAGTCCCCAGTCTTGCTAGCATAACATGTATACTGAACTATTGGGCCATCTCGTTGATAGATGGCAGCTTGACTGGCAGAGAATATGGTTATCCTCACTGTGGTTCTAATTTCGGCGGCAGCAAGTACAAACATTATTTGATTTAAACAAAATATAGGTGATAAATTTATATACATTTTTCTAGAAAACCTCCTAACAACAGAAGGGATAAAACATTGCTCTTCTGAATGCAGTAAAACGGGACTCCCTAAGAAGACCATGCGAAGATCCTGCTGCACGAGTTTAACCTAATTCCTAAATCCAAAAGTCCAGATGGGGCAAATGTTGCAGTACTCTTGGATCGATCTATCGAAAGTCGATCATATCGACAGACTTTCTTCTAGGCTACGATAACTCGAAATGGACAATTTTAATGGAATCACCATTGACGTAGATATTTCATTGTTTACCTTATCTTTTTCAATTGCATCGAATTGAAATATTTCTTCGTGTTCAGCCCATTCTTGGCGTAACTTCTGTGTGGTGTATTCCTTGAGTTTCTCGCTCAGATTACGCCTCTCCAAAGTGTTATCGGTATGTCTGGAAAAAGGAGAATGTCAATCATAATACGATTAATTACATTAACAAAAAAAACAAAATAGAAACAGATTAACAACGTCACCATGGGGCATGCACATTTAAAAAACTGCCAATTTTATTGTTGAATTTCTTTTCGTTTAAATTTGAATGTTTTCTCAGTTGTTGTTGTTTTTCTAATTATATATAATACTACCTTCTATGACTAAAATCGGAAATTTGATTCTCAAATTTGCTGGGCGTTTCATCAGACTCCTTAGCGGATTCTTTAGAGAAATCAATGGAGTTGCGTCGGGGCAATGGCAATGGCAGTGGTATCTGCAGAGTATCACTAGCATTTCTATAATGAATCCGTCGTCGTAGTTGTTGTTGTTGTTGTCGGTAATGCCGGGTGGTGGATGATGAGACAAATCAGAAGAAGACCAAAAAAAAAAAAAATCAAGGAAATTAAAAAAAGAAAAGTAAAGTAAATTAAATTAAAAAAATGAATAAATAATGAACTAAATACAAACGAAGCAAATAAATAATGGTGCAAAAATATATGGACTCAAATAAACTAAAAAAAAGCCAAATTGAGCGAGAATAGATCAACAATTCATTCATTCATAAAACAAAACCCCCCCCCAACATCAGCTAATTTACGGTAAATATGAAAATGACGGTGTGTGTGTGAATATTTCATAATAGAATTTTGAAAAAAAAAAACTAATCGACAAGTGTGGCAAATCTTGTATATGAACTCATTTACCCATTTATACAAATAGAAAATTGTCGTGGTATTTGTGCAATAGATTTATAAAACCGAGTATATGATGGCCGTAATGCAATTACATGTGCCGTGACTTACTTTTCTGTTCCATTGTCATGATCCAAGGTATTATTATTGTTCAAATACTTTTCGGGGAAATGATTTGTGGGTATGGGCGATGTTGCCATATTATCGGGTAGTTCTTCGACATCATCTTCGGGGCATTCTTCTACAAAAAATGCTTCACCGGATTCACCAAGTTTCATGTGAATATCCACCGGTTCACCATTTATTTCTATGTCCACCTGTAAGGCAAACCAAGAAGAAAATTGAAAACATAAGTAAAAACAGAAGAAAAGAAATGTATTCTGGAAATATTGCAAGAAATTGGAAATGTTGAAAAAACTTGAATATAATGCCAAGGAAATTTTTGGCCTTTCTTGGTAAGACATCAAATTGGAATTTTAAATAAGGAAAAGTTGATAAAGGAAGATATTTGAATGGCTCCTGCATAATTGAAAAAACTTACAATGCATGAAACCTTTTTAATAAAAAAAAAATAGAAATAATCAATAATCTCAAACTCGAACAAGAGAAACTTTAACCTGTATAAAGAATAAAGATCGAAAAAAAAACTTGAAAACAAACTTAAAGAAGAAAAAGTGAAATTGTGATCAAATTACGATTCACAACATATACAAAAACGAATGTTTGGGGGACACGTATGGTGGAAACTAAAACTACGTGATTGAGATACTTTAACTGTTTGCTTGAAGTGCAGAAGATTAAAGCACAGACTTAGGAAAACAGGATAAACACGAGTCTTAATGGCCTTACTATAAACTCGCTCACATCATCAGTTGTTCGCCCCAAGACAAATGTACACAACCCCCCGTATTTTAAATCGAAAGTCGACATGGAAGGGATTGAATGAATGCTGAAATTAGATCGGGCATCAGTAGGAAGGAACATCCTATTCTATCTCTGTCGCATTCCATCGCTAGAGATCCAATGAGGCATAGGACGCTAGATAGTAAGTTTAACAGATAGTCTCTATCCTACATCATATTCATCCGAATGGAAATGTGAATTACGTAGTCTGCTAAATATTATAAAAAGGGGAGGTATGTGTGTATTGTCAGCAAAAAACCAATAATTGTCTGATCACCTTTGTAAAACTGTCAAGTGGTGACATGTGTTTTACGGACATCTGGAGTGTGCTTGCGACGCCTGCCCTCTGTATGGTCTAGGATTAAAACAGCAGTTTGAAATTTTTTAAAGGTTAATTTAATTTTTTAATTTGGCTGGCTAGAATTTGAATTATCCAAAGCAGCATTTCATTTTCTGAATGTCGTAAAAAACGCAATTTTCGAATATGAGTTCCGTCTGACATTCCAGGAAGGACTCTTTGTCTATGTTCCAAACGTTATAGCAACGCATATGGAAAATCCAATATTACTGTATTTTTTTTGGTTTTTCTCTGATAGCAAATCAATTGGGGAAATAATAAAAATACCACACACAATTTCGATTATGTGTACAAGGGTAAAGTGGATGACGGAATATGTGCGTTTGAATTGATTGTGGCAAAAACGAAAATAAAACAATCAATACCTTATCACAAATATTAACAACCAAAAAAAAAATATACACGTTTGGTGATAATTTTCCCAGTTTTACTTTATAAAGAATGAAATCCAATCCAATTACAATCGACAGAACAAAAAAAAACAAGTGAACTTCGGCCTTAATGGGCATATGGGTGGGCAGTGAATGGAACATTCATGACAAATTCACGTAGTCATTTATGTTTCAGAACGAACAACAGAATGGAGAGCCTTTGCAGAGCGGCGGTATTCAAGTTAGATACAGCTTTGGATTCACTTTGTAAATAATGAATTGAATTGCAATATAACAAAACAAGCGAACTCATGGGTAGTTAAATTAACATTCATTACCAAACCATTGGCAATAAAATTAAACCAAATAACCCAAAAAAAAATCTATTGTAAAGATTAATAAGAAAATAGTTTTAACCCTTTCCGTGGCAAATCATTTTTTTTGGCATGCTAAAAATCAAATGAAGTCTCGAATATACATATATGACAAATTCACGGTTAATCTTTCTTCTTTTAATATATATTTACCCTCGACACTGATTCACTGACTCTGTCACGCAGTACGTAGGAATTTAAATAGGCATTCTATAATTTTCTATTTTCTATAAATAATAATAATAAAAAAAATAATATTTATTTTTTGTACAGAAATTGTGTTTTCCCCAAATTTTTTTTTTACCAAAATTTTTTTTTCAATTTTTTTTTTACAAAAATTTTTTTTTTTATACAAAATTTTTTTTTCAACTTTTTTTTTTTTTTAAATTTTTTTTTTTCAAGAAAAATTTTTTTTTCTACATTTTTTTTTTCACAAAATTTTTTTTTTCAACAAATTTTTTTTTTCAAGAAAAATTTTTTTGAACAAAAATTTTTTTTTTTCAAGAAAATTTTTTTTTTTTAACAAAAAATTTTTTTTTCGACAATATTTTTTTTTTCAACAACATTTTTTTTCCATATTTCAACGGGCGCCATAGGCGCATTACAACTTACTAGTAAGAAATATTAATTGTAATTTTCTCCAATTGGCCGTCAGGCTTTAAATTACAAATTACAAAATATAATTCAAAATTCAAATCTACACTCAGCTTTCACTATTTGGTCAACGCCATGTTAAATCGCAACCTATCATGGAGGGGTGTGTTTTAAAGACACTTGTTTTTAATGAATTGTCCACTTTTTGAGTTCATGCAATTTCGATTTTCTCTGAAATATTCTTTACAATGTTACTAAACTCAAATGAATTTGTTTCCAAAAACAATTCAAACTTCCATCTAGAGGTCATATTCAATTTAACTGCCAGTTTCCATAAATCGAATTTGTTCGTTCGTTACAAATCGTCAATGTTGGAAGCGTTATAAAATGGGTTTCAGACATTATTGAATTGTAATTTTCAGATATATAATAATAAGTTCTCATTGCTGATAAAAATCCATTTTATTGGGCAATTAATTTTAACAATTTGTAACGAACGATCAAATTCGTTTTATGGAAACAGGCAGTAAGTTTCAGAATTTCAATATTTAATAAAAAAAACCCCAACATATGCAATTGGGTTGTTTACTTACCACCTTCTCGCGGCTCCTTAGGACGCCCAATTTGCCGAAGCGCACATGAAATGGTGAACATTGGAATTCACCATCCGGTTGTTCAACAACAATGACATCAATGGCCCCGGTGAGGGTGGCACCGTTGATTTCACTGTAGAATTCCTTAAAATTACTGAAAACTTTAACTAAACTATTCATGTTGGCGTTTTGTGTCTTGCGTTTCTTGCTACTCTGTTCTCTCTCGGTTTGTAATTAATTTGTTCCGATGGCAGCGATTATAGACAAACGGCTGTTAACTTCCGTTTCCGTACTGCCAGTGATGACTTTGTTAACACCAGTCTATGGTTTGGTCTTTGGACAAATGAAGGCCCTGACGGCTGTGTGTTATGGCCTTATGCCGTGTTCTTTTTCTTCTGCTGCTTCGGCTTCTGTTAGTCGGTCTTTATCGCAAAAAAAACACCAACGAAAAAGAAATGACTACGATTACGTTTACGATAGATTTTGCCTTATTGAGGCTGTTTGTTGAAATATTAACGACGACAACGACGACGATTGCGACGTGCAGAGTGCAGGTGTAAACTCCTGCTGTATTTCTGTATCAGCTCAGGCTTTATGACTTTTTTCCGGAGAAAGGGGTTGGTTTGGTTTTATGAAGGCTATTTAGTATTTGTCGTTAATATTCGGCTGGTTTTCTTTTCACTTAAAGAACTTTTTATTTCTTGGCCATTTTATTGATTTGTGATATCGGCCGGCTCGTACGATATTCCTCTGTTGCCTTATTTTAAATTATTAACAGTCCTGACGTTTTGCCGCCAATTATAGAAAGTCTTGAGAGAGTCGGGAATTTCTTATCCTCCAGTTGCAAATTCAGTACGCAAAAATGGTTATCTGCAAAAAAAAACACAAGAGGGGGGGAAAAACAAGTATTTAGTAGGCCATTAAATATAATTGGCAAAATGAATTGTACTACAAGTATTGATAATATGCCCCGTCTATGATAAGACTTTCTTATATGGTTTCTAACAAAACAACTAGAAAGAAAAAAAAAACATATCGCACAATTATATGACCGTGCTAATGAATCACTCAGCACACATCACCGACATTTCATTGTTGTTGTTCATAATTAGACAGATTCTAAATGCTGCACATTTGCCACAAACGTTATTTGGACATTTGACATTGCCCTCGCTCCGTGTGGTTTGGTCATTGTTTGCCAAGGCACACGAAAAAGAGATGACGATTACAAAAATAAATCGTGGTCGATTTTATAGCACAGTATTCTGGTTTTCAGTAAATCAACAATAAAGCAAAATCCACTTTGGGTGGAGAACTAAACATCAGGAAAACCAATGCCTTTTTAATCAGTTAGTCGGAGAGGAAACAATTACATTAAAGTCGGTCGTACATGATCTACTTTGTAAACGGTCCTACATCATTTACTTTGTAGACGGACGTACATGATCTGTTATGTAGTCGACCCTTGCTAGTCCCCAGATAGGATATTCCTTGTGGTGTAGTCGGTCGGACATGACATATGCTTCAGTGTTCCTATCGCTTAAAAACGTTAACAGAAAAGTGTCCCAGAAGGTTCGCTTATACTGTTGAGTCCGGTTATAACGCACTCCTACGGACTCGACCAATTGGTTCGTTATATCCAGGGTAAAATAGGGTAGAAGCAAAACTCTTGGGACTTAAAAAAGTGTGCGTTATAACCGGACTCGACTGTAGTAAAATAAAATGAGCGAGATATCCTCTCTCTGCTCTTAACATAATTCTGAACAGAACATCATATTTTATTGCTTCTGCTACAGACAAATGTTGCGATAAATGCTAAATACCGTCCATGATTAACATGCTTTCAAATCGCAAAATATCGATAAATTAAGATGATGCATACAAAAATATTCCGCAATATATTTCTGTCACACAAGGTTGCACATTATGGATTCAGATATACAGGCAGACAGACGGACATTCGCACAGGTCTATTTGGTATGACAAACAAGAAACAAGAAAGAAAAAGTTCTTTCAGATGCACACTGTTGTAGATATAGAATACAGTTAGGTATATGTTATATACTATATTCAAAGTCTAAAGGTAACTTTTTGTATAGATCGTTTTGTGAAAAGAGACAGAACATTTTTGGCAATGAAAATCAATGAATAATAAATAAACCAAAAAAAGAATCACAACTGAAAAAACAGCAAAACGAGACACACATGACTGCTGTTCTGTTCTTCGCATATAATATGTAAGCCTGAGTGATATTCAAAATAAAGACATACAGTTTTAGAAAAGAAACAAAACAAAAAACTAAGCACGACGAAGAATTAAAATGCTAAATTTTGAGTTGCCAAACAAAAAGCTGTTTATTATTTACACATACATACATATGCATGTATGTACAGTATTTACCGCACACTCGAACTATATCCAACCTTATTCACAGGCCAAGATCTTTTGCTCTGCTTAGTAATGCAATTTGTTTATGTGCTCTTCATAATACACTCATCACCGTCATACCCAACTAAGTAATTATGTTTACCGTGTTATGATTGTGTGTGGGCATTGCTATAAGGCCGTCTGCAGCCTGTCCACCTCTCTATTAATATGCTGCTCTTTCCAGTGATACACATATGATATTTTTGAACTTGACTGCCGAAGAACATAGAACATAAGCAACAATATTACTGGTGGGGGATGTATGCAATTCATACATTACTCACACCAGCCGCATGTTGCCTACATGTGCGGTAATTATGACGAAGAGATGCCATAGCAGTGCAGGTGCTCTCCGACAACAAGTACGACGACAGCAGAGAAATGCTTACAGGGGAAAAGAAATGTTACGAGATCAACAGAGTAAACAACACATTGTTGCACTTTATTCCAGTGGTTTCTTGCTTGGCTAATTACATTGTGTAATACATTTGTTGTTGCCTGGAGGAAACTGGTCGAGGGGAATGTACTGAGAGGGCTCATTCATTTCCCAACAGATTGCAGTAATCGAAGGCAAAAAAAAGAAAAGTGTAGACATAACAACGCAATGTCTTGACAAGAACACAAAGAATGTGCAAAGCAAGCAGTACACAACGCCAGCTCATGCAAGAAATACAGGGTTTTCCAACAAGAGGTGTTATTTTGAATTACCCGGTATTTCGGTAGCTGTCATTTTTGAAGCTTTTATTCTGTGACATTTGACAAGTAGAAACTACGCCATTACTAAAAGTGGAGCGATACACGCGCTTCAACAATATAGTGAAAATCTTGCAGCCACAGTTCGCAAAACTAAAGCCATTTTGGGTCGTCGTGAAGCACCTTGCCGGACCGCAATACAGAAATTGGTGGACAAATTCGAGCTGTTGGGACAAGTTAGTGATGTGTAGAATAAAACCCGTGCACGTCGGTCAATAACAACTGAGAATATCGATGCTGTAGCCCAAAGTGTTGAAGAAAACCCGAGTTTGTCCATTTCTCGTCGTTCTTTGCAATTGGGCATTCCACAAACGTCATTACACCGTATTTTGGATAAAGACTTGGGTCTTAAGGCTTATAAAGTTCAGGTAACACAAGAACTCAAGCCGGCCGATCATTTACAACGTTGTGTCTTTGCTGATTGGGTCCTTGAAATGCATGAAAAAGATCCGAAATTCCATCGAAAAATTATCTTGACTGATGAGGCCAATTTTCAACTTGGTGCAGTGGCATCTGGGGCTCGGAAAACCCAAGAGTTATTATTGAGAAGCCTCTCCATCCTCAACGTGGGACTGTTTGGGGGGTTTATGGTCCGGCGGGGTCATTGGACCTTACTTAGATGAGGTTTGATAAACTGTTCCGGTAAATGGATTGCGCTATCGAGAGATGATTAATAACTTTTTATGGTCGGAGTTGTATGATATTGATCTGGACAACGTTTACTTTCAACAAGGCGGCGCTTCGTGCCACACAAACAACGAAACCATTGCTATTTTACGGGAAAAGTTTCCGGACCGTGTTATCTCTCTAAGAGGTGATCACAATTGACCACCGAGATCTTGTGATTTAACACCTTGCGACTTCTTCCTTTGGGACCATGTGAAAGATAAGGTCTACGTCAACAGCCCAGCGTCGATTTAAGACCTCAAAGATAGAATACATGAGGCTATCGAGGACATAGGGCAGCCACTTTGCGATTTGGTTATTGAACATTTCATGAAAAGGATATGGTCCTGTAAGCGTCGTCGTGGTGGCCATTTGGCTGGTGTTGTTTTACATTATTAACGACATACCACCTTCCTCTTTATTATGAAATAAACATTCGATCATTTATCTCGAAAAATTCCATTTTTTTTGAATACAGAAACAAAATGAACTCCTTTTAATTTAAAAAAAATCATATATTATTTACAAATTTATTGTTTTTTTTCTTCTTTTACAGGACTGTAAAACTTCATAAGTTAGGGTTATTAACTTCTGCTTGGTCCAAAAAAAGGAATATGCACCGTGAAAGAGTTTAGCTGTACCATAACAATAAAGGGAAATTATGTATCAAGGTCATGGTTTTGTGTCTGGACACTACCCCCAACTCTGTCGTTTGAATTTATTATTACATGATAACCAAAATATAATGCTGACTTTATAATGCTGAGGTTTCTTTCAATATAATCGAATCAGTCGTCAGCAACAATATTTATCTATTTTTGTATTGTGTAAACGTCATGCGATTACTTTGTTTATAACTGCAAAGAAAAAAAAAATGCGAACAACACAAATAAACAATGAAGGTGTTTTAAAAAACCCTATTATTAGAGCTGATGTAGGAGTTAGCCGGTTTCTGTTATCTTCAGCTTTGACAGGGTGGAGATAAATATTTGGAAATTCCATTCGAAAAAAACCTCAATGATTTACGATTCTCCACAAAGGAAATTTCATCGTTTCTTGATTTACGATGACGGAAATGTCAACATTTAGGTTGCTGCCTTGCCTTGAAAGATAATCGATTTTCATCAAAAAAGATTTGCTTTTTTCTACATAGACAGAAACTCCAGTGAAAGTGGGGTTTCTATTTGTAGTGACTTGATATATTTTTGTTTGTTTGTTATTGTTGAAGTTTTGTTTGTTTCTTTTTTTTCGTTTGCCTTTCGGCAGAGTGGCGGGCGGCAACTTGCGTGCTTGCCATCACAGTCACAGTGTATGCGGTGATATGGCGTGATATCGACAAACGCACATCATGCGATACCAAATAAACCATCGCATGCCGAGGGACGGGGGAATATTTGCAACATTTCCAGAGGCAAACAAAAAAAAAACAATAGTGAATATAAATAAAAGAATCAAAATATAAACATAATTGACAAACGCTTTTTGAAGCAACACTGCGTACATCTCCGGCTGCCAATGTGAAGAAATCGAATAAAACCAGTTTTGCAAGATCTGAGCAAAAACAATAAAGAAAACAGTTAACATTAGACTTTGGTTCATTAGGCAAACAATTCTTGTTTTCAGCGTTTTTATCTCTCTCTATCGCTCCCTTTCAAACATGATAACAAATCGAAAGTTGTGGCATTAGAAAATTAAATGCGTTTCAGTTTTATACATAAATTATGTGCAGATTATTTAGCAATATTTATGCACGTGTATGATAATGAAGTTATTGAACAAATAACTGGAAATGAAACAAATATAAGAAGCCCTTGCCAAAGTCAAACGAAATCCTCGTTGTAGGAGAATTGACAGCCGAAATCCGATAAAACTGTTATCGGGTGAAAATCGTTTGCTGGTATATGACTTAAATCGATTCAATATATATACATATATATGGGATTTACGATACAACTGCCATAACTCAACTCAACAATACAAAGTCTGCTCCACCGAAACAGTGTGGATTAACATAAATGTTAACAATAAAAAAAGAGTGAAAAGAGATTAATTAGGTGAGTACTTTGTATGTCTTCTCTAATTTGAGCGATATGTATAATTTTGTATCATCTCCGGTGATTTTAGTACAACAAATGAATTTCATTTCCAAACATTGGTTCTATTATTTTTCAATGCAAACATTTCGAATTATTGCCAACACATGACCAAAGACCATACAGAGGGCAGACGTCGCAAGTCGTTTCCTGTTGCATTAGTTCGGAAGCACATGGCACCACTTGACAGTTTTACAAAGGAGATCAGACAATTACTGGTTTTAAGCTGACAATATACACATACGCCACCATTTGAAAGTATTTAGCAGACGACTTAAGGCGTCTGTGTATGACATGATTGACATGACTTAGATTACATTGCTACAAGTTAACAGTAAATGGTCGAGTTTACAGCTATATGTTATTAACATTTCCTGAGTATGTATGTAGAAGAATTCACAAGCCATGTCTTTTTACAGGATAAAATAGGTCAGAGAATTGGTGGGGAAATCCTGGTATAGAATCTGTTTTTCAATTTAAATAGTTTTCGTTTTATTTCTTTAAATATCCAAGTCTGATATCTCGATTACTGAAAAAAAATGTTTTTATTACCTACATTAAGAGGCTCAGTTTCTCAACTTGGTTTAAGGTGTACAACCACTTTTCAAATTTAATTAATTATCTCTATTCACGGTTGATATTTCATTAAATTATTTTTTCATTTAATGTTAAATCTTTTAAATTCAAATAAATCAATATCAATTAATTATTTTGAATCACCCGGTATTTCGGTAGCTGTTATTTTTGAAGCTTTTATTCTTTGACATTTGACAAGTAGAAACTACGCCATTACTAAAAATGGAACAATACACGCTTCCACAACGCATTGAGATTATTAAAATGCACTACAAAAATTTTGAAAATCTTGCAGTTCGCAAAACTAAACAGTTTCCGGACCGTGTTTTCTCTCGAAGAGGTGATCACAATTGGCCACCGACATCTTGTGATTTAACACCTTGCGACTTCTTCCTGATGTTGTTTTTCATTATTAACGGCATACCACCTTCCTCTTTATTCTGAAATAAACATTTGATCATTTATCTCAAAAAAAATGTCATTTTTCTTTGAATACCAAAATAAGACCTCTTGTTGGAAAAACCTGTATAAGTTTCCATCTGTACTTTTTATCATTTAAGAGAGTTTACAAATTCAGCAGATCGTGGCGAATTGGAAAACATTTCCCACTTAAATTTGGTCCAGAAAATCGATTGATGTGTCATTTCATTTAAACATATTTGATTTAAATTTTAAATTTATTACAAAACAATCTACAGAGACATATGAAACGTCTGAAACATCTACAAGTCATACGAATTTATTTGTCAACACATACAAATTTACAGTTCCAATTGAATTTGGAAATTGACGTTCGTGTTAGAAAAACGCAAATTGATAATATTGAACTTCCGTTCGTTGTGCAGTGCAGATTGACATGGTTTTATATTTGAGATATTTTCGCTTGAAACACTACTCAGGTTTAAAATGTGCTGAAGATAAAACACGGTTGAAACTACCACTGACAAATATTAATGGCATATTTTCAATTTCACTAGAATTTTCATTTCATTTACAGAACTTATTTTTAAAATTTTGTTGATTTGATTCCCACACTTTATGCTGTTGCTGTTGTAAATAATTAACTCAAAATCGCCTCTTTTTACGTACACATTCAGTGTTGATGACGCTGATTATTTGAAATTATTGTCAACAACCGTTACAATATGCAGCTATTGAATGAATGAATCTGCAGTTGCTGTTGCTTATTTGGATTTGACGTAAATGATTTGTTTGCGATATTTAGTCAGACTGATGCAATGAATTGTGTGGTAGATAAATTCACCCGAATGAATGGACCAGACACGATTATACGCCGTTGCCGTCCTTATGTGAGTGTGTTAACAAGGTAATGAGAGTATTTATCATACAAAACGTCTGTACAATATAAAGTAATTCAATGATGATCTTTAATAAGATTATTAAAATAAAAAGGCAACGTATACGAGATTTACAATGTAAATATTGTATGTGTAGTGTATAAGGTCAGGGAGAAACGTTCATGTAATAGCTGTCATTTGCAAACAAACAAAAAAACCGTAGTCAATGAAATAGAATTTGAAAAACAGAATTGAAAAGTCGTTTTGCCAGCGGAATGTGACCAAAGTACATATTGTAAAGCTGCCATACACCTCTCAAAGTTCGTCGATGGCAATTACCAACAGAGCACTGACCCAGCGGTTTATAATAAGTTTTATAATGACAATCATATGGATATTTCTATTTTGGGAGGTTGCTTATCAAATCTAAAACTAGGGAATAATGTAAACATGCCTTTTTGTTAATTATTATTAATATGTGTAAGAATATTTAAACAATTCGAATATTAATTAAGTACACACACACATGTATTATTTCATTCGACACAAATTCAGATCGCGCGATTTCATTTCAATTCCATGACTGTTTATCACCACCACATGTTTGGAACGAACGACAGACGGATATACTGTTCTATATTAAGTAACTATTTTAGGGTAATTCAACGAAGTATGTTTGTATCCGACTGTTCTCTAGTTGTACAGAGAAAGAGTGCGTGCACACTCACTTTTAGTTTTTCTTATATGTACGTGTATACTCGTTTATATTTCTTATTATTTCTCTGATTATTGTGGTTGTCATTGTTTGATAGCGGTTGTGCTTCTTCTTCTTCGTCTGCCTTCGAATGTTATCGAACGTTGTCTGAGTTTCGATACGATACGAAGTGAAATGAACGTTAAAGTTCAATGTACACAAAAATGTTTTAATGTGAATGCATGCGTGTATTTTGCAAAATACACACACACACACACACATATGTGTGTGTATGTATGAGTGGATGGATGTAGTATATAAATGTATATTTTTATATAAACAACACAATAATAATTAATCAATTATAGTAATAAACAAATGCTCAGATATGCCATGAAATAGTACAAAGACTTCGTTAAGCATGCGAGCCATCCGCTCAGAGTGTATGTATTTGTGTTGCAATAAATGTCTTCGCCAAATGCTAACGGGCTGAAGGGGGAGGGTTGCATTTCACAGTGCACTCCGGGTAACATTATATATAACAGCTGTTATTCTAAACATTAAAATGTTACCAGTAAACCGCAAATGTTAAAAGAATAAGCAAACATTTCACATTTTGCACCGTTCGACGTCATTTCACAAAACCCAGCAAGCGACAAAAAAAAACGAATGTAGAATAAATTTAATATTCATACGATAATAAAAGTTCTTTGTTTTCCTCCAGACCGTAGTCAGCGAGGGCAATCTTGATCTGGCACTCTTGGAGTGTCTAATGAAGAGGTGACAGGCACAAATGTTTCTTTGTTGTCTGACACTAATTACTAACTCAGTTAACGGGAGTCGCAACTTATGGAGGAGGTTATATTATTCGAGAAAGGCTTGATGTTGGACTTTACCAAGAAGACAAAAGCTATAAAAGACCAGAGACCTTGTACGGGGACAAATGAATGAATTTTTAGGCAGTAAGCCCTCTTCTCAATACTTCCCGGGGAATTTATTTTGCCGATAATAAAATCCTCATATTTCGGGAGGGATAATTTCGATTATTCGAAGTCAGCTGTTTTGCGTCAGCTGTTTTGTTTGGCTAACAATTTCCAAATTATTTGTATGAAGTTTCAAACGTACGTAAGTTAATAAATTCTATATACATTATATACAGAAATGTTCAGTGTTGCGTTTGCGATGATAGCTGAAGCACCAAACGCTGAAGGAGAAGAATATGCAAAGGATAGAAAGGAAAAAGTTACGTGATTCCATCAAGAGATTCTTCGAAATTATTGTAAACAAATAATTTGTAAACAAAGAATACATTTACAGGTCTATGATCAAAAGCTGAGCATTCCATATGTGGACTCATCGCATCCCGGTGCGTGTCACGACTCATTCATTTGGAATACTATTGAAAACAATTTTTTTATAAATTTCAGATTAAACTTTTGTCTGTATATTCATACATTTTACTAAGGTAATAAACGATAGACAAGTGATTGAAACATATTTCGCATGGACAAATTCAACAGCCAACTGTGACAATGTGATTCACAAAAATTAGAAAATATTAAAAAATGTTCCTATTACCCCACTCGGTACATCTCTAGAAGTTGTAATTGCCATGCTCTTTGTTTTCCAAATGTACAGTTTGGTCATTGCAGTGATTCTCTTTGTTAAAGCAATTGAACACAGAGCTGTGAAAGAAACAAATTATAAATAAAAATTACATGCTATAACTGCAGCTGTCTTACCGAATAATTGTCGAAAACCTGTCAGTTTTGTTTTATTCTGTTAAATAGTGTAATGACTGCAAACGCCAACATCACACTCATCTGCGGTCTCTATTATTCCGAACTCTCTCTCATACATTTAAGTGTTCTCTCGTAACAACAAATTTAAAAAAAAAACACACATTGTTTGATAGAGCAAATACCTATGTATATTGTTTTTGCAATTTCTTTTTCAGAATTTACATGAACATTTTCACATAAAGGTACAACGTATTCAAAATTTTCTCAAACAAACGATGAATTCATGAAAAAAAAACATCCATTAGAAGAAGAGATACTAAATTTAATAAAACGTCAAAAGCAAGCCAGCAACAGATGTGTTGTTGCTGGGGAAACACTCTATGCGAACAGTCATTATTGTTGTTACCCAATCAAAAAAAAAATACCCAAATAGAAAGAAGGAACTGAGAAACAGAAACTAAAGCGAAACTATAAGAAAATGCAAATGTGCATTTTTATCGACAACGTATGTAGGTATATACTATCATCATTCATGCCCAAGAGATAAGCGGGGGCAGCTGGCTAGCATGTTGCTTACATGTGCAAGAGAAGAATCCGGCTTTGGTAGTGAAACATCATTCGATAAATATCAAAATAACTACGTACAACGACTCAATGTCTGTTTAATCGAATGACGGTTTCAAAGTCCAACAAAACTAGAAAGCAAAAACGAAAAATATCTGTTTGCTGCGATGATTTAGCAAAAACAAAATAAAACCAAACATTACTAACTAATGAAGCCAGTGAGACGTATAACGAGGGAGCGCGAGACAAAGAGAGGGTGAGAGTGTCTTGAGTTGTCCGATGACGACTTGAATACAGCCCTGCTCACATGCGATAGACAGTCACATGTAACAGATGTGATCGATAACCCAAGGAAAAATAATGAAAGAATGACAACAATTAATGATAGTTAGGTGTACACCCTACATTACTTTAGTGTTAGTATTTTCTTTGTAACAGCCCAAGTTCTAAATTTTGTTCAGCATTCTTGTAATACAAGTAACGGCGTAGTTTATAACGTTTCGAAAAAGATATTTTTAAAGCGTTCTACAAAAGAAATTCTAATCAAGACCAACATTGTCTGAGCTTAAAGAATGTCTTTCTGAGACCAGTGCAACAAATGTCCTCTGTAGTAGCTCTTGGTTAACAAAATACAGAATCCAAAGGAAATGTTTTTTGCTGTTGCAATTGATTTAGAATAAACTTTAGAAAACCAAACTTTTTCAAAGGTCATTGATGACTTGCTCAAATTAAAATTGTGCGGGAGGTACCAGATGGTGTATGGGCAAGGCAACCACTTTCACTTTTCCTTTGACATAAAATATTACGAGAGGGGTACATTTGAAAGTGGCAGAATTTCGCATCTGTTGCAATTTGTGCTTGTATAGGGTTGTCCACTTCGTGATTTCAAAAGTAATTCGACATCTGTCAAACTAAGTTGTTAAACATTTTTTTTTTTTTTTTCTTTTCAGTTGGAAGTCTGACATTGACGAAAATGAATCGCTTAACTATCATACAACGCGTAAAAATTATTAAAACCTACTACAGAAATAGTGATTCCGGCACAGCCCCATATCGTGCTTTACGAGGAGATTATGGTTTACATAATCGTCCAACTACGCAAGCAATTGGCAAAATTGTGAAGAAATTTGAAGAGACTGGTGCGGTTACAGATATTGTATTGAGCGGTTACAGATATCCACAAAAATTCACTGTTTGGTGCGCTCTTTTGGCGCTTTGTGATTGGACCTTACATCTTCGAAAACGACAAGGGAACGACTGTCACCGTCAATTCGGAGCGTTATGGTCAAATGATAACCGACTTTTTTTGCCTGCTATTGAAGAATACGACTTGGAGAATATGTGGTTTCAACAAGACGGTGCCACATGCCACACAATGTTTATAAAACCACTTTCATTCGAAAAACGAATCACACCTTCCCCATTGTAGGGTACTACAGCGAATAAAAACAAAAAAAAGCAACAGCAAACATAAACCTTGCAAAGGAAAATCACAAGAATATTCTATAAAAAATACCATAAATTTAATTAACACAAATTTACCTTATTTTCACTGTTCGCAATGTTTTAAATTCAATTTACAAAAATCCACCAACAATTGTTTTGCTTTTGAGAGTGCGTGTGTGTGTGTTTTGTAAATTTTGCAAATTTCTATCTTTGTTGTCTTCTCCGTATACCCGTCGTTTTCTACTGCTGCCGATGAAGTGGTCGAAAAACTAGTGAGTTGTTGTGGTTTCCATTGACGTTTTTTTCTTCTTCAAGTTTTACTTTCGTTTACATCTTCTTTTCGGTTTTCCCCTTATGGTTTGTTTGGGTTTTTCTTCCCTCAACACACACTATTGCCCACAACTTAACTCACTCTATTTCACAATATTGTTATTTTTTGTACTTAGATCTGTAGTTCTTCTTTTTATTTTGCAACAAAAATTAAGAAAACCACCTTATACTTGTAAAGTTGTTTAGTAACTTTTCTTATTTGATATATTTTAATTATTTGTAATTTTTTTTTATATATTATCAAAATGTTTTCTTTTTTTATATGTGGTATTATTTTCTTCCGTTCTTATGTTGCTAGCGTATTTTCTGTAGTTGCTCCGACAAGTGCGATTGTTAAACTAAAACTTGCGCTTTGACGACCTCGAATATTATAAGACACTCACTCACTCACAGCCAACCAACAGAACCCCTACCGACCGCCCCACTTCCGACGCAATCAACAAAACGACCAGTCATAGTAAAACGCAACAAAAACAATACAACTCACACACAAAAACACATTATACAAAATCAACAACAAGAAGAAGAGGTAGAGACAGGGGCAATTTGAATTTGTTAATCAAATTAAGAGAGTAAGCCTAAACCAAGAGAGCCATTAAACTTCCATATTGGGGAAGCAAAAAATAAAAACTGTTGGTCTCCCCAACAAAGAGAGTGCCATTGTGGCGATTTCTTCAGTTACATTCTCTTAAAACCGGTGGTGATCATTTATGATTTTTTAAGGCATGTAAAAAAGCTTTATATCGTTTGTTGGGGATATTCGTCGTCATTATGGGCCAAGTAAAACTAGTTTTTCTTGTAAATCACTTTATATGATAGCATGTACTAGACATATGTACATGCAGCTGTGTATGGATGGTTGTATTCCGTATAAATGTTGTGTCTCCGAGAAAAAGTCGTTGTTTTTGATTTGCTCAAACTGGGGGTGTGTATTGGACGCAGAGTTTGACGTCGTCGTGGAATTGTTGTTGTCGCCTTTCGTGGTTATGCGTCTTAATATTTCGTTTTTTTTTTCTTCCACAATAACAATATTGTGGTAAACAGATAGCAACAATAACAAACGTTTTATCAATAGTTTTCATACAACAAATGTATGCGCTCATATTCTATGGGTATGTGGTAGGTCTGTCCGTATTTAAGTACTTAACATAATACTATTCAAGTACATATTTATATTTATATTTTTGTTTACGTTGTTCGTATTCTTTATGGCTGTTATTCTTCCTTATTTGCACAGGCAAACAACTGTACGAGGGTTGAGCAGAGCCACTTAACCCTCTAAATACGAGTTTGTATTGACAATTTTCCGACCGACCTCAACAACAAAGCAACGTTTAATATCGAACTAGGGTTTTCAGAGCGGGAATTCCTGGGAAATTTTCCTTAAATTGATTTGAATGACGAAAGAAACTTGGCTGACTAAAAATTCAGGAAAGACTAGAAAGAAGGTAGCTGTGTAAAAGGAATTTACATTTGAGTGTGTCTGGTTCACAACATCTGGGTTTATTTTAGTCCCAAAAAAGGGGAAATAATATCCATCTGGTCCGCTCTGAATTCTTTTCCAACATTTTTACTGTTTTGCATGAGTCTTCATGGAAACATGCCAATGTCAATGCAAACGAGTGCTCGTGTTTTTATGATTTCACCTTTAGCAACAGGCAACAATCGAAAATTCTCTTTGAAAAACAAAATAATGCAGCTTCTAAATAAATTACAAAAACAAATGGCTTATTTAAATATTATATTATGTATTATTTGGTATATTTTAGTAGTGTCGTCTGAAAAGTGAACGCGGTCTATTGTCATCCTAGGCGGTGACACAACCATACGAATAATCCCAGTCATCCAAAATGCGATTGGTGAATTTCCCTACAATTAGTCATAATTTCTATGTTTCAACTTTGAAATATAAGTACATATTTACTTAATTTTTTTTTTGTATGAAATATCCCCAATGTCGATATAAATACAACACATTTCAAAATTATTTTCTTGCATGAAAAAAAAAAAATGTTTGTTCTTGTTCGTCATCTGGAATATTCTTAGTTGTTCTATGCAAAACATGTTTGAGTTGAAAATATTTATCAATGAAATATCAGCAAAATATGTGGAAAATCCAATAAAAATATACGCAAACTGATGAAAAAGCAAAATGAAATTAGAAAAATAGAAATAAAAGGAAAATATAGAGACGAAAAATGCTACGCGAAAAACAAGGTCAGACAGTCTAGAAAGAAACCGAAAATGCCATACATACTTACACATTTGTTATTATTCACACATACTCTTGTGTCCAGAAACAAAATATAATAAGCATAACAAAAAAAAAAACGGCTAAACACGTGCTATGCTAAAAAAAAAACAAACAAAAATAAATAAATATTCACAACAACAGTAAAATACGAACTACAGTCCCTGATTGAAATACCCTACACCTAATTGTGGAACAAGGTACCCGGAACTCACCCGGAAATGGTGATTTAAAAAGTCCACTTAATAGGGTTGCCAATTTGTCGCTAAATTGGCACATTTTATCGAGTGTTTGTTTGCGATAATCGAAACTGTCCATTGAGCTCAATTAAATTTATCGATTTTTTACAATGTATACGTACTATCGTCCCTGAATATAATAATAGTGTATAATACATGCATGAATATAATAATACAGTATACTCAATGGTTTTATTGAGTGGACGATATTGTAAAAAGGATTTGCCACAAAGGAATGTCCGCGCCCCTGGGTATTCAAAAAAGAACCCCAAATTCGGAAACATCGGTAGGTTTTAAGACACAACAGACGAGATTTTTTTAAAAAAATAAAATCACAATTGTAAAAATGATTAAGAAAATGCAAAAAATTACAAAAAAAAAATACATTTTATTCATCCTTATGCAATTTCATTAAGAATGAGTGCCCACACTTATCTAAATGCCGGCGAGCACAATTTAAATGGGAAAGGGTTACCTGGGACCACGCACATCACCTTTTTCTTATATTTTCCACCCTTGTATATTTTCCTTAGATTAGTATTCATAATGATATGTCATTTCCTCGTAATGTTGGTGGTAATGCAAACTACAGGGTTCTCCAACAAAAGGTGTTACTTTGAATCACCCGGTATTTCGGTAGCTGTCACTTTTGAAGCTTTTATTCTTTGACAAGTAGAAACTACGCCATTACAAAGCAACGGAACAACGCATTGAAATTATTAAAATTCACTACACAAATGGTGAAAATCTTGCATTTTTAGATCGTCGTGAAGCACCTTGTCGGACCGCAATACAGAAATTGGTGGGAAAATTTGAGCTGTTGCGACAAGTTAGTGATGTAAAGAATAAAACCCGTGCACGTCGCTCAAGAACAATTATCATTTTTCAGATTCAGTGCTATCGATAACAACTCTGACAGTATTCATAATGAGATGCCATTACCTCATAATGCCGATGGTAATGAGAACTACATACGGAGTTGTTGCTGGCTTTAAACATTTTACAACAAGTGAGAGACATCTGTTAAATTAACAAGTCACTACTAGTTTATGCAGTTAGCATTCATGTTGACCGTAATGAAATGTCATTACCTGGTAATGTAAAAGGGTAATGAGATCTACATTGAAATTTCGCGTGAAATTTTATATGGTTTGCTGAATATTGTTGCGATTTGATGCCATTTGGAGATTTTATTGTGGCGTGTACTCGTTGCAAAAGTTAAATACGTTTCCACTGGATGTTATTAGAATCGAATAAAAGTTCTTCAACATCATTGGCAAACATTCGAAATGTTTAAAACTGAAGGACTTGTTTGCTTAGAATCAAACAAATGACTAAAATTCAAATGAGATTGAAGTTTCAAATTGCTTTTTCAAATCTGGACGGAAAAGGCCCTTCAATTAGGTATTCGTTTTTAACTACACTGAAGGAGACATTCAGATTTAAAGGCACGGCCAAAATAATTTATTGATAAATTTTATAAAAATTTATTTCAACAAAAACGGACCAAGTCTTTTGCAGTTCTAACAATTTGGGGCTTACAACATTGTATTTTTAAAAAATAACCTATCCAAATTTAGAACATTTTTGTACATCAGAACTAAATAATAATTATTCATAACCAAAAGAAAAATCTATTTATTGTTTAGTGTTATTATTCTTTCTATGATTTTATACACATAAGTATGACTCACTATTCCGTCAATGTCAATGAAAATAGAAGACTCGAAATTGACTACGTTCTTACTGACAAATTGTCCTCTGGGGGGGGGTTTTTGTTGTTGTTTTTTTACATATATTTAAATACTGTTTTAAACTACTGTAGCGGAAAATTATATATTAAACATAAACACTTACCATAAAATGCAACAAATGAAAATAAGCATAACACATCGAATATCTTTACAAATTCTATTTAATATTTATTAAAGCGAAATTAAAAAGAACTCAATAGAAATTGAATCAAACATTAATTTTACAAAAAAAAAAAAAAACAAATGATAGAATTTAATATATAAACAATTTTAAATTAAGTTATATTTTCAACATTTAATAACAAGCCAAATTGTGATTTTTGTTAACAGTAAAGCAAAATTTAAAAGAAAAAGACTCAATTTGTGTAAAATTATATAAAATAATTAGAATTATCATTTTCCCTATATATACATATGTATACATATATATAGAAAGAAATACATGTGTAAATATAATCCATTAAAATTAATGTATAAAATAAATATTGGCAATTGAATATATGTATGTATGTATATAGGAAAATAAAACAGGCATCAACAGCGCATCTTACATAGAGACAAAGAAGAATTTCAAGTTATTGTTTTCGAACGTTTTACACAATACAAATATAATGAGAAGAGAATTGTTTGTTTTTTTTTTAGAATATCTTGTGACCTTATTTTGGTAATCGTGTAATTTCAAATACAAAATTATAGCAGCAGTTTTGAGCAACATTAGTTTTCTATTACTTTTTGTTTTGAATAATTAACAACATTTTTAACATCATCTATTGGAAAGTCCTAGTTATTTGTTGTTGGCTTTTTTGCGCCTGGCATCCGTTATAGCACCCCACAGTTCGATGATGAAGTCGTCGGTGAAACCAAACGATTCCAAGTCGGAATTGTCAATGGCCTCGGCAAAGTCCATAGAGTTCGTTTTGTCCGCGCCCATATCCCAGATCTGTGTGGCCAGTTCGGTGTCATTGATGCCCATAAAGGACTCGAGTAAATTATTTATGGCCTCTATACCCGCCTGGGTGGAATCATCGAACTTGTCCTCGATCTCAACGTTGCCGTTCGCCTTGAACCGTAACGTCTCTTTGCCACTGCCGTAGCCGCCTCCCCGGCCGGAGGGCATGCGAGACTGCGATCGCGGACCTATGCCCTGGAAACCACTCCTCATGGGCTCCACCAGGCGCAAAGTAAACGTGGCCCCCGTGGGTATCTCCTTGAGCAAGCGGGCGACTTCGTAGTGCCGCTTGCCCACCATACTCTCGCCGTTCAACTTTTCAATGTGATCGCCCACCAGTATGTGTTCGATGCGATCGATGACCGAGCCCTCCTTGATGCGCTTGATAAAAGCGAAGCCAGCACCATTATCGGTTATGGTCAGACCCAGAGCATCTTCCGATTTCGTAATCTCAATTTCTTTGGGTTGGCCCTTCCGGTGGGCGAATATGAAATCGTCCAAGCCAATCTGCCCACCCAGCAGTTTCGACATATCGACTTTGTGTGAATTTAAGGTACAGAATAGAATCTCCTCGGCCGGTATGTCATAGCACTCGGCGATTTTCTTGTATAGCTCACGTACACTGGCAAAACCGGTGATAAGACCCGTCGGACTGCCATGGGCCAGCTGGCAGTGAAATACCAGCTGTGGTTTGGTGACATTCGATTCGGCGACGTTTGTCGTTGATCTCAGCTGTGCGTTGCCGTTGCCATTCTGTTGTGGCGCCTTGCCATTTGACATGAGGCCATTGTTGTTGTCATGATAGGAGCTCATTGTTGTGGGATCCGGCAACGCAGCTTTGGGAACTTTCTTGGCAAAGAGTGGCATTTTGTTTGGCTATTGCGGGAGTTTATGATGCAGGAATCGGGGGTAGTTTAGTTTAGACTTATAATTTTGCTAGACGTTTGCAATCCTAGTTGAAGATGAAGAAGAATTGTTTATTTTATATGAAGTTTTTTTTCTCTATGTTTTGTTTGTTTTTCGTTGTTTTTCAAATGGGAATTAATCTTTCTAATTTTCCGTTTTGTTAATTTGTGGTATGAGGTGCGTTTTAATGATTAGAAAATGTTAATTTAATGGGGTTAATACAGTCTGATATTTGTACACACAGATGAGTTGGTTGAAAAATGTTAAATAGTGCAAAATATTAGTAAATTGATTGATTTTTTTTTTTTGAGGTGTGCCCTGTTGATCGTCTAATCCGGTCCGGTCTAAACTAGTTTTTAATGTGTGCCACCAGCGTGTCTTACTACTGAAAAGGTTATTTGAAGTTTTAAAGCCCAACAATTTCTATCGCAAAAAAAATATCATTCCTCCAATAAAGTATTTCTTCGAGATGACGTGGGAAATAAAATGTACTCTTCAGTTATATGATGAAACAATTTTATTAGGTGTGCCTGCTTGATTACCAACTCGAACATTTGGATAAGGAAACCTTGCTCACGAAATCGACTTGCGACGACTGCCCTCTGTATGGTCTTTGCACGTACCATTAATTTGTTGCCAGTTGAGTACATATGTTGTCTTCGAAACAAAACAGAAATATCGAAAATGAGGGTCTACATGTGCACGTGCATGTTCATTTGAAAAATGTCGTCGCACGAGTAACTTCTATCACGATTTGTTGCCGTCCGCAGCAGTAAACAAAAACACAATGTTGCCCTACATCACAAATTGGCAAAGCATTTGGGGAAAAGTATGGACTAGCAAATTTGTTTTCATAAATACGTCAAGTCAACATTCTTGTTATTTTGTACTTCAAACAAGTGCAAAGAATTCTCTATTGACAATAATGCCCAATATTGAACATTTTTTAATACGAAAAAGTCAAAACACAATAAAATTATCCCCTAAATCGACACAGAGAAATGTGTTAGGGGGACTTTAACATTCGTCACAGTCTGCATATTTCAAATTTCACTGACAAGGAGTTTTCCTTGTCAGTCGGTCAGACAGTGATAAAAAATGTTGAGTTATTCGAACAATCACTGTCCAGTGTATTGGCTGGGTGAAGTTTTGCTGCCAGTCGGCCGGCCAGTTGCAATTATGTGGGTGTATTGGTAAAAAGGTGTGAGTGCTTCGAACAATCACTGTCCAGTGTAATGGCTGGGTAAGTTCTGTCGCTGTCGTAGCCTGGAAGGTTTCTGTTTTCCTTTTTTTGATTATTTTCGGCTGATTCGTTTTATCTGTGTAAGGTTTATTTTTTTTTGAAAAGTAAAGAACTATTTGTTTTTGTTCTATCAAAAAACTTTGGAATTATGATTAAGCAATTCCCAACTGATTTATTACTTCACCCGCAAGAGTCACAGTTTTAGGGGAAAACCCTCATCGCCTGCAGATAAGTAAACTGGCACCTAGTAATGACTAACTCGTGTCCAGGATTTCAGTTTATTGAAAAGCATACGAAGAATACAAAAAGGAATTTGGACACTTTTAATTTATTAATTGCATCTTTAACTTTAAGGTGAAGACGGTTCCATTGTTGCCGGAATTCTGAGTCGTTATCTTTTGGCACCACACACTTTGTCATTTGTTTAAATTTGTCATATATTTTTTCATTTTCACTTATATTTTAATTATCAGTTTTTTGATTTAATAATATTTTGCACATATATTGTGGTTATATTTGAGAGTGTGTATCATTTGTGGAAATTCTATAGATTTTCGCTTGTGATAGATGATTAATAATATGAATAGAGTTGCGTTATAAACTGATACTGTATGGGTGAGCTGTGAATATGTGTACATGGGTTTTGTTGATAACAAAATGTGAGGTTATACACTTTTATTAAAAAAAAAAAAATACTATAATTATTTACAACAGTTTTTCTACCACCAACACAAACACCAGCGTTATTATTTAAATGATATTTAATCTATTTTTCAACAAAATTAAAATCCGCAATGAGTTTCAGTTTCAATGTTCACCTTTGCGTTTGTAGTTTTAATTAAATTTTGTACGGAGAATTTTATTTTAGTTAAATTTATATTATGTTGTTTTTTTGTGTGTTCTTCTTTCAAACAAACACTACAACGGCGTCAGCGACAATGGTAAGGCGACGTCAACGACGACGAATGCTATCAGGAGAATATTGTGAAAATATTTCAAGATAAGATGATTTCGATAACAGAAATGAAGCATTGCTTGTGAGCGCCGGAGGAAGTAATAGATGTAATTTTCTCCCACAGATGGGAGAGAGTGCTGATAAGACAAGTGTTGTTTTGTTTATTTGTTACATGCGGCGATAACACACGCAGAAAACGACAGTTGGGACAAAGAAGGATATCGTGTTAGTCGCCTGCCTGAATAAATCTTCATTCGCTTTATTCGCCCAAAGCACTTGCCTTCCTACACCGCCTGGTTAATACTAAAGCATTCGAGTTGGAAATGCGGGCAAACTCTTTTATTGTTGTTCTTGTCGAGAGTGAAGTTTGTTTCTGATTTGGTTATTGTTCTATTTCGGACTGAGAGATGACTTGGCGGCTCTATTATTAGACATTCGTTCCAGTTTGTTGAATGTGTCTTTCTAAGTGAATTATTTTGAAAACACTCAAAAATTATGATTGGTCTTGTATTTCGAAACAAATGTGGCGTCTGGCTGAGCAGAAATGCATACCCCCACCATGAGGTGGTTCATTACAATAACCTACGGGAAACGGTGAAAAATTCAAGGGAAAATCAGTAACGAAATTTTATCATTTAAATTTGAAATTAAATCCGAAAACAAAAAATCCGCCGCTAAGTGGGTTCATTTATACACATATAAATTGAAAGGGAGAGAGAGAGAGGAAGTAACGCGTGGTAGAGGAACATAAACAAAGGAGACAGTATAAGACAAAAAACAGTCTTCATTACTTCAAAGAAGATTTAAGTAAAGGTCCAATTAGTCTTGACGGTAGATTCTGCAGAAGTCCACCGTCAATTTTAGTTGTCTCTCTCTCTAACACATTCAAAATGCAACCCCAACTCAAACAGCCGATCGTCAAGGTCCAATTAGATTGACGATCAGCTGTTTGAGTTGTGTTGGAGAGAGACAACTAAAATTGACGGTAGACTTCTGCAGGTTGCAGAATCTACAGTCATCCATCAAGACTGATCAGCTGTTTATTGTTATTGCTTTCACTTCGACATTTTGTTCGCGGAAATTGTTTATAAGTTGTAAAATTAAAGTTTCGATCAGCTGTTTTTTCGTACCGTCGTCTACCGTCATATCTTATCGATCAATATTGAGTCTATCGTCAACCGTCAAGACTAATTGGACTTTAAAACAAAAACCTTTCTGGACAGTGTCTGTAGTTGTTTAAAAAAAAACATTACTTGCTTTGAAAACCTTTCAAATATTGCCATGCCAATTACTGACATCTGGAGTGTGTAGCCGCACTAATGTCTCAAAAAAAACAACTTCGGCGTAATCTGGTAAGACCATCAAACATTTTTCAGCTCCTGTTGTCTACCTCAGACATTCGGGTGACCTTACGAATAGGAGCGTAATCTCTAAGCCATGGGAAACTTCTCCACAAAAGCAAGCCGGCTTTAAAAACAGTAGGTCCCGATCAGTGAGTAGACAAATTATATCCGCGCAAAGCTCACAGGTTCAAGTGAAGTTTCCCGTATTTTCCTTCATGGAATGTTAAGGGAAATACGTATGTAAAGACCTTTCTGAGGAATTTCAGGAATTCCCTTTGAGTTGTTACAAAGTGTCTTAGAAATGTTATAAACGTTCAAAATTGCGGAAAATCTAAATTGAATGCGAATTTAATTATCTTAATTCTTATTAGAAACACTAACCGATTCCCTACAGTCCTTTAGTAATCGATCCCCTAACGATGACATTTTCACACATTTTTCTTAACAAATGTTTGTAAAGCTGTTTATGCGATTTTTATGAGTACGGGGGTAGATCTATAAATTTACTAGTCAAAGAATATAACTGAGACGTGGACAATTTATTCGGAGCCATTCAAGTTCGAGGTCTTCATAAATTCCAATCGATTGGCTTGTTATGAAATTTGCCGACCACCCTGCCACAGATTGAATTGCAGCAACTCATTATTACGCTTCATTTTCTTATCGCAAATATTTTGGACTTTTTCCGTGTCTTTGCCTTTTGTTTGTTGGCAATGTGCATTTGTTTCTGATTGTTGATAAATAAAATCAATATTTTTCCAGCAAAAACAAATTTTAACAAATGCAATTCATTCACGTCTTTGATTACCTTAGTTCTTGAATTTTGTTTAAAAGATCTCTAGGTTTAAGGTTTAAGGTTTATATTTATGAAAGGAAGACCACCACGGAGAATTTTAATAACGTAGAATGTAGTAATTTGTAATTTGTTTTTGAAAAGTTCAATAATTTTTGAATGACGTAGGGAATTTGTTTTTTGTCTGAAGATAATAATGTCAGTCGAAATTGTGTAAAAACGACCAAACATAATTTATACACGGCAAGAAATCATAACGAAACCACAGAGAAAATTGTACAAGAGAGGGTTTTTTGTATGGTCAAGCAAAAAAAAAAAAAAAAAAACCAGTGGTCCTTAGGATACAATCTATCTTCGTAAATATAAGTTTTTAGTTTATAATATTTTGAGATTAAGAGCGTTGGACAATGTTTTATTGAATTTCACTAACGTCTTTTTTTTGGCGGTAAAAGCTCGATATATCGATAGAAGTCTTTTCATCCAACTGAAACTGATTTGCCGGGTTAAATAGATGCATTGGAGGAACCCACATAAATATAACGTGGAGAGTATACGACCTCAAGCGATTGGATTTTTTTTTATCCAATGAAAAACAAAACTCCAGTGAGAGCATTTGGCTTAGATGGCAGAAAAAAGGTTAGTGGGACCGATTTGTTTTTTTACTGAAATGCTTAGATTTCCTTTTTGTTCTCTGTGTCGTGGATCACAAATCAGCTGTTTGTTGCATAAAAAGCAAGCCAACGATAACGTTCGACATCGTGGGTTAAGTTGTTTATAATTTTTGAATATTTATCAATAATCTTGTAAAATGAAATCCACCATAGGATAGAGTGTGTATTTTATGTCCTTACAAACGGTTTTTTTTACGAATTTGAAAAAAAAATCAGCTCTGAAACATTTGATCATGGTCTGACAATGGCGGTCTATGGGACGAATACACGAAATAATCCAAAACAAAAACGGAATAGTCGTTTCTCTGTTGGCTGCTAAGTGCCTGCTAACAGGTTGGTACTGAATGTGTGACAGATCGGACCGAAGAAGTCCAAGTTTCAATGTGAGGGACTAATCCTATGAGAAAATTCACAATTCCAAGATTTGGCTAAATATTTACATTTCTCTTTAAGATTTTGCTAAATTTGGATCCCAGTTTCTAGATCTCAATAAAGGTAAGCAAAAATCGCTAAATTAAATAGCTTATATAAAATAAATCCCTTGGAATAAAGCAAAAATTGCTAAATTAAATAGTTTATGGCTTTGAAAACACCTGAACTATAAAATAAATCCATTGCAATCAATATCGATTAAATAATTGGGTTCCTGTCTTGAATTAAACAAATTCTTTTGTATTCATTTAAATGAGAAAGTAAAAAAGAACTACGCAAAAGAATCGGTGTGTGGTAAGCTCATGAATAACACTGATCGACACGAAAATATTTCCCGGAACGGATTCGGTGATCTTTGTGGGTTTTGAGCACCTTCGTGATGCTAGTCGTCTAGAGTTGGAGATCTTCAAAAAGTGTTAAACACAGATTTGAATGTACGACCATTGGCCATGGCACAATAACAGAAGGTTGTGGCAATTGCCCAACAAAAATAACGCAAATAGAACCCTGGGTAGTGTTAAATTCTGATATATAAATGGCAGAGAGTTACAACTCACGGCCCCATACAGAGGGCAGACGTCCCAAGTCGTTTGCTGAACATTTTCAAGAGGGTATTTAAACAGTATTTGTTTTGAAAAAAAAAAACATTATTTAAAAACACTATAAATTTATTTTTAATAGTTTTGACAGCCCCATAATACTTTGGGGCTACTTTGTTTGGCTTTCTGTATTCTAATTGTTCGATTTAAACGTTTAATACGAAAATATATTCGACATTTGAAAAAAAAAAACTAAACCACATCTCCATCTTTTTGAACTGGAAAAATACAGTTATGTCTATTTGTACTAAAGAAATGTTTTTATAGTTGCTTTAATGTTTTAGAATTTTGAGTTGTGACCATTTTGTGGTTGCGATATAGACTAACATACATGCGGACACACAAACAAATGCTTCACAATTCTACACATGATCTGTTGACACATTTTGGCGACTTTTTTCTTTCTTTTTTTTTTCTGCTTACTTTTTAACGAAGAGAAAAAACTAACAACTTCTCAAATGTATTCTATTTAACAAAAGAGAAAAATGGCGGCAATATCCATCCATTGATCATAAAAAACCACATTTATTTTCCTATCTATACACCACAATAAATTAGAAGAGGCGAAAAAAGCAAAAAAAAAAAAAACGCCGGTACACTCACACCGAGCAAGTCTTCCGTATAGCATTGAAAACAAATAACAACAACAGCGTCAACATAATAATAATAATAACTGTTGCAAAAACAAAATATGCAAAATAAATTGCGTTTTAAGTTTTTTTTACTTAAATACATTTTTTTTTTTGCCAGTCCCCACTAAACCTGATGTGTGTGTGTGTGTCACGTTTAAAAGTAAAGGCAAAACCATTGGGAGGTTACAATTTATATCCGTTGGACTTAGACTTAGTCGTATAGGAAATAGTTTTCAGGGAAACCAATACATATTTTGAAATCGCTACATTTTACAAAAATCTGATTTCTTGTTAATTTATATAATTATTTGTACTGCCTGATTGCCTTTCTCATGTAAACATTGCGTAATATGTATGTACAGTGTACGCTCGCCTTGCGGACACCTCTTATAAACGGACACTTTTTTCAGTACCAATCCGCTTCAGTCCTCTTGTGTATTTCTCTCATAAGTCGACAAAATTTTCAGTCCCTTAAGTGTTAGCTTATGAGAGAGTACACTGTTCATATTTCCCTTAACTTTCCATGAAGGCACAGTTCGGGGAATTTTTAATAATTTGTCAGTTTTATTTTTATACATTCTACACGCTTTTCCTCTAAAACAGTAGGCTAAACCAATTAGCTGTGGCGCAGGGAAAAAATGACTCTCAGCCATTAATTAATTTCCTCATCAAACATTTTTCAATAATTCTACTTGCTGCACAAATTTCGAATAAAGAGAGTTAGAGCCTATAATAAGAGCCACGATGTCGAACGACAATGGAACGATACCGTTCGCATGCTTTCTAACCGACAAACAGCTGATTTCATAGCCACTAAACAGCTGTTTGTCTCTAAGAAATCATGCGAACGTTGCCGTTCGACATCGTGGCTCTCATAATTCGAAATTTCTGCAGCAAATAGAATTATTGAAAAATCTTAAAGAAAACCCTATAGATTTTTACCGAAGTTATAAACAATTCTCTGAAAATACTACTATTCAACTATTACCTTTGTGAATAAAGTATTCTGACATGGACAAATTTTGATATTTTTTTGTAAGACTTTTGAAAAAATTAAAATTCTACCCTCCCACTGGCTCACTCTGTCATGCAGAGTGTATCTTATCTATTAGAATATCGCATAATTTAGCAATATTTTGTGGTTGTCGTATATTTCAAACTCACGCGTTTTTGGAGTGTGTGTAGCGATCTTATGATTGTTGATTCACATTTATGCGTGTATTCATGTTGATTTGGCCTTGTGAAATTTAGAATTCTTTTCGCAATCTCCTGGATTTATTTTGTTATTATGTATTTTATTTCTCCACGTGTAGTTGTTGTTATTGTTGTTGGAGAGGAACCCGAAACACAACATTCGAGTGAAAGAGATAGGGAAAAAAAGGGGGGCTCGTTCGTTTCTTTCAGTATGCCAAATTGTACGTCACAACAAAAGTATGACGATTTAACAACAACTCGGATCGAAGAGATCATGTGAAAATATTTTCGAATTAATAATGTATACATTTGTATGTTAATACTGCGATGCGGGGTTTTGTGAAGGCAAGAGGGAAATAACTTGAAACTCCAAGAAATCTACTCATAATTGCCTTCCGGATTGGATTTAGCATTACCAGTTTCTTAAAACGGTTCAATGCTCTTCTGTGGAGATTTTTCAAAATAATTTCCGGTTGTAGAAAGCTGGATAATTAAAAAGTCCAATTAAACTAATTTTTATGCGTGTGTTGCTCATTCAAAAGCAGTTGGGGCGTTATTTTATCTATCCTAAATACAAAAGGGTCACAACTAGGGTTTTTAATTTTCCGACATTTTTCAACTCCCCGGAATCGGACATTTTTTTGACGTCTTCACGGTACTTAATATTCTTTACAAAATATAATGAAAGTAAAATACTATTTTACAAAAAAAAACTTCTACATTTAATTGTTGTTTTAACCGAAACTTAAACATAAATAATTCAGGCATGTTAAAAACTAGGAATGATTATAAACTCCGGTATTCATAAAAATTTAAAAAACCTTTGTTAAGAAAAATTTTTTTTAATTTTTTTTAACAAAGTTTTTTTTTTTTAAATTTTTATGAATACGAGGGTAAAACGTTAATTAAAAATCATACGCAATTAAACTTGAAGCAAATATCCCGTATAATGGAAAGATCAGAATGTAAAAAATTGTATATTTCACGGTTAAAAACCACAATCACAGTTGTAAAAAGTGCTTAAAATCGTACATAGTTTAGTTCCCGGGAATCCCGACCAATAATACTGAGAATCGGAAAGTAAAAAATCGGCAAACTTCGCAGGAAATACGCCCCGGAAATTCTCGGCTTAAAATTCTAAATATAAATTTTTTTTTTTAAAAAATGTCTTGGTCATGAATGGGTTAAAATAAATATAGAATAGTCATTCCTTCATCTTCCTTCGTACAACACTCTCTTTTGAATGCTTTCATGATTTCAGTCTCAATTATTTGACAGTGATTCGCTTTTGTCTTTGTTTTACCGATTTTTAGTTTAAGTTAGCATCATTGCTCCAGAGGTCACAGAAAGAGACAGAGACAAAAATAACCGCCATACATTTCTTCACCTAGAATTTCGTAAACACACGCTCTTTTGAATCCTTTCTTTATTCGCTTTATTGTTTTTAGTTTTGCATCATTGATTTTGAATCCAGCGTGACCCTTTTGGGCTTTTTCTACCAAATTTGGTCGGATGGGTTTTACAATTTTAAGATTTGGTGGTAGGGTCGGTCCAATTCGATTTTGGCAGATTTAGGACGTAATCGTAAATTGCACGTTCAAGTACCATATTTTGTTATTAATTTCAAAAACATGTGTTATTTTAGTAATAGAAAAAAAAAACAAATTCTTAATTTAGTTTTTGGTTTGTCCTTAAAAACGATTATTCAATTCAATTAATGCTTGAATGAAAATTTGATAATTTTGGACGGATACAAGGGATTTTGGTATGTGTTTTTTTTTGGAAATTTTTGTCGATTTTGATTTATTTTGAAAATTTTGGACGGCTACAAGCGATTTTGGTAAGTTTTTTTTTTTTTGGAAATTTTTGGTAGGAAAACAAATTTAGTCCATTTTGATTTATTTTGAAAATTTTGGACGGCTACAAGGGATTTTGGTAGGTTTTTATTTTTAGAAATTTTTGGTAGGAAAACAAATTTTGTCCATTTTGATTTATTTCGAAAATTTTGGTCAGCTACAAGGGATTTTGGTTGGTTTTTTTTTGAAAATTTTTGGTAGGAAAACAAATTTTGTAGTGGCAACGCTGTTTGAATCCTCTTCTTATGAACAAAGAGCAAGAGATCAACAGGCACACAATTCCCGTGTTGTGTGGTGGAAATGTTAACAACAGTACTTTACATTTACATATGTACATACACGTACACAGGGTGTTGTAACAGAGTTGTTCATGGCGTAAATAAAAATCAACAATTCGAATCCTAACGGAAAGAAAATGCCTACAAAAACCCGAAATGATTGGCAAAGGCATACAAATCAGCTGGCTGTTTGGTAGGTATTTTTTTTTAATAATCAATTTATAACAACAACAAAAACAACTTTCAAGTTTTTTTTTTCGTTTCGTTGATCATCAAGACGTTCGCATGTACGGTGAACGACAAAAAAGAACAAACCAAAAATATATCGCCTGATCGTTAAGTTAATCAACGTTTAAACTAACAACTAAACTATATACACACACACATACACAGTGAAACAACAAAGAAAAAAACACTAACAAAACAAAAAACCAGCAGCTGGAATTCATGAGAAAATTGCGACGTCGACAATGTGATTGTGGCGAAACTTAAAATCATACAAAGTCATAAGCCAAGGCAGGGGCTTGTGAGGAATATTAAGACAGACAGAGTTTATATGGGACGAGTTAGAATCGATTATTCTCTGTCTATGCCAATGGGTAAATTTGTATGGGAGATATACAGGCGTAGTGTGAACTGAATTATTCGTATTTCAAAACTTGGGGAAAATAGAAATATGTTTTTTCCCCAAATAATATTTTGTTATTTAATGCTTAACAGTGTTGTTTGTCAATTATTTTCCCAACAATTCCTATAAAAGTATCCATAAATTATAAATTCTATTGTGTATTAAGAACAATACCATACGAGGCAATGTCGGCAATTATTAAGAAGAAGTGATGAAAATCATATGGGAAAACTTGGCGGGCAAACGTAAACAATCATTTGTCATCGCTCTGATGTTATTCGAGACTCTAACAACACCAGAGCACGTACACAACATATTCACCGCATATTTTCAACAACAAATGAACAAAATACATGCAGATTTTAACAATAAATTACATTGAACGTTGATAAACAAATAAGTTCGTTACGCCGTTGGTGGCTGGTGGTGATCGTACGACGCCCAGTTGTTATTGTGTCACAGAACACTTCCGCGTATGGTGCGGTGCGGTGCGCTCACTGTTTAGTGTTGTGATTGGTTGGCGGACGGTGGGCTCGTCTGTCTGATCTGGTCTCGGTTTAGTGTTGGCGTCGTCGACGTCAGCATTATAGCTGATGATGTTGTTATTTGTTTTCAAGATTCGTAGACAAAGTCGTCTCGCCCTCCCCCTTATACAAAAACTATTTTCAATACAATTTCTCTAAAGTCAATGTAAACTAGGGTTATATAGTTAAGACCAAAAGTCGACTTTTCGACTTTTCGACTATTACAATAAAATCAAAAGTCGACTTTTAGACTTTTCGACTTCTTAGTATAAAAAAGTCGATTAAAGTCGACTTTTCGAATTTTTTCTTTAGATAAAAAAAAATGCAATATTTTGGAATAAAAACAAGTTTTCTTTGTATTAAAAACTTTTATATAAAAAAAAAGTGTTTATAAAGGTAATAACATCAGGTAATTCATGTAGTTTTTAAATTATATAAAGGGTGTTTTTTATTGAGGTATAGAACTTCGAATTGATATAAACACACAAGAAAATCGTTTTAATGTCCATCAATTTGGCTTTATTGGAAGGATAATTGTATGCCATTAATGTTTAAATATGATTTCGGGCATGTGGCCGGCGCGGCTGGCTCGAATAAAGCCAATTCTACAGGTCCAATTTTCAACCACTTGTTGGAACCACAACTCATCCACATTCATGCCATCCAATTCGGGAACAAAATAGTCGGTTATCATGGCTCTATACCGGTCTCCATTAACGGTAACTGACTCTCCAGCATTATTTCGGAAGAAGTATGAAGATAAAATAAAAAGTCGATAAAGTCGACATGAAAAAGTCGACTTTTAGACTTTTTTAAAAACAAAAAGTCGACTTACCGACTTTGACTTTTTTGTACCCAAAAGTCGATTAATCGATTAGTCGAAAGTCGACTTATAGAACCCTAATGTAAACCAAACCGCCACACAGACAAAATAACAACAAACTGTTGTTTTGATTTCAATTCAAGGTAACAACACATCGGACTCGACTGAATTTGAAATGTGTAACATTTCAGTTGACCAATGAGTGGCACAAACATAATATCATATTATAATATTTAATTAGATTCGGTTCGAAATGCAAGTCACCACAACAGACAGCTTTAACCCATTTTTTTTGTGGTTTATTTTTCAATAATTTCACGATAATGTCTTTAACAACTATTTGCGTGAATTTGGACGTTTGAAGAAGAGCACTTCACTGAAATAAGTATAACCAGACCAAATTCCATCAGAGTTATTTCCATCATTCCAGTACAATTTAAATGTAATAATATCAACTAGTTCAGAATGGAAAAAAATCGTATATTTCCAGATTAAAAAAACACAAGCATTGTTTGTAAAAAGTGATTAAATTAATTTATTAATTTAATTTTTTCGTTGTAATTTGTACCCGGGAATCCCGAGAATCGGAATTTAAAAATCGTAAAAATTAAACCCTAAATATGACACATAAACTTTTCCAATATAACAAAAAAACAAATGTGAAAATGTTGGCTAATGAAAATCAGAATTCCTAGCATGACTAAAATTGTTTTAGACATTAATTGGTAACAACATTTAATCAACTCATCCGACAGTTCCCATTTGGTCTGATTTGTTTTTTTATTATTCATTAGGCCTCCCGCTATTCGTTAACAATTTACCTCAAGGTGTGAAAAAAAAAACACAAAATACTCGCAAAAGATCATGCAAAATAAAATAAAAATACAAAAAAAAAACTCAATTTTACTGTTTGTAAACAACAAAACACTTGTAAATTTTTTATTTTTTTTTATTTTTACAGCAGCAAAAGGAAAAGAACAAAGACACGGCCAAGCGATAATTAACGTATTGACAAAAAGAAACAAAAAAAAAACAACATAACCATAACAAAACACATGTTTATAAGCAAAATTTGGCAGCAGATGTTCGTAATGGTTGAGGTATCAAGGCTAACAGACGAATACACAACATGCACATTGGGTTGAAACGTATCAAGTGCGGAGTTAAAGGTATGCTGTTTATTATGAAAAACAACATCAGCCAAATGGCCCCAACGACCACGCTTACAGGACCATATCCTTTTCATGAAATTTTTCATAACCAAATCGCAAAGTGGCTCGATTGCCTAACGAATTCTATCTTTGTGGACTTGAATCGACGCTGGGCTATTGGCGTAGACCTTGTCTTTTACGTGGCCCCAAAGGAAGAAGTCGCAAGGTGTTAAATCACAAGATATCGGTGGTTAATTGTGATCATCTCTTCGAGAGATAACACACTTTTTAGTTTTGCGAACTGTGACAGCAAGATTTTCACCATTTTTGTAGTGAATTTTAATAATTTCGAGTATCGTTCCATTTGTAGTAATGGCGTAGTTTCTAATTGTCAAATGTCAAAGAATAAACCGAAATACCGGGTGATTCCAAATAACACCTCTTGTTGGAGAACCCTTTATATTACTTAAAAAGCTTAAAATTTTGTTTTTACCCTACACAAAAACCTCTGTAGGCTAGTGTTATTAGATTGTTTATTGTTTACACCTTACATAGATAACGCAAAAAAATGTAATTCAATTCATATCATAAACAACAAAATGTAAAAGAACAATAACACTTTAAATGAAAACAACAAAACAACTTCAAATGTGTAATAACAATTTTATCTGGTTCTAAGCAAAAAAAAAAAAAAATGGAAGTGCAAAGGGTACACCGTCCATCTGGTAGAATGAGAAAATTTTAGCAATAAACAATTATTACACAATAAGTATATTATCTTAATAATAATAATAAAGGGGGATATATGCAAAAAAAAAAATAACTGAATGAATAAAATGACATTCTCTCATACTGTTGTTTAACGCTTTGTCATACTCACATATATTTAAAGCTTAGAGAGATATTTGCAAAATTTGATAACAGAGCAAACATAAACTAGAAATTCTCTTAAACTCACAGACTACAATTCTCTCCTTTAGATTAAAGAGTATTTATTAAAAGCTTTTGGTGTGGAACAAAAGCTTTGGTGCAAATAAACCCGTTGTTGGCCTATCCGTTTTTCGGCGGGGGGCCAAAAACGTCAGAGTTGCCCACATTGCGCAATTGTGCAATAACAGTGGTTTGAATTAGGAGGTAATAAAGTGAATGAATATGAATAGCCCCGAAACCTTTTATTCGAAATTTAACTTTGCATATTGTCTAATATTAATAAATATTAATATTATTAATAAATAAAATAAATAATATTGACATTAATCAACTTTAAATGGTTTATTGTTTAAAGTTCATTAATGTCAATATTAAAAAAATTTGCAATGTTGAATAAAAGGTTTGGGGATTATTCATATTAGCGAGTGGTTTCTTCTTGAATTATATGCTTTTTTTAATTTAATTACAATACAAAGTAAGTTTATTTTCTAATTTTTGCAAAAAGAGTAAACCGGATGACACAGACCATATGGCTAAATTTTTGCGGCGACAGACCAAAGCCGCGGTTGGGAATCGAACCCCCACCAAATCCACTACCTGGGCGCTTGAATTACAGTCAACTCGCGGAAACGTGATTATTCTAAAACATGAACGATCCATTAAGGTGAACACCATATTGCCCAGACTCTGGACTCTAATAAAAGATACCTGACTCTTTTTTTAATTATACTCGAATTTAATTTGCAACATCTCCGTCATTGGACAGAGAATTTCAGTTAGTCTTTACACAAAATGTGATACTGGGTATTGAATTTGTTAATAGAATTTCCGCGTCTACTGTACAAAAATGTCTGCAATAAATTCGTGAAGCAAGAAACTACATTAAATTACAATTGCTCTTTTTTTCCAACATTCACTTATTAAGTTCGGGCAAAAATCGCTTAAAACATGCCTATAAAACCAAAAAAATTGCAACATTCCAGTGTAAACACTGTTAATAACATTTACCATGTTAGAGTTGCCCACATTGCGCAATTGAGCAATAACACTGGTTTGAATCCATTGCTGTTGAGTATTGAATACACATGCAATCGATAAGAGAGCTTTCATAAATACTCGCATTTAACATGCCCATGTAAGTACGGTACATTTTCAACATACATACAACTGACATGTGTATATTTGCATATTTGCCTAATCCGACAAATTGATTTGCCGTCACTGTCTTCCATTTGATCTCCAGCAAAGCATTCTAATGTTATGTGTGGCTCTCCCAGTTGTACTCAAAGTAAAAAAAAATTTATTCAAAAGTGTTAATTGATTTGACTGGGTCAACGGAATACAATTTATTGAAAGAGGAAAAAGTAACCAAAGAACAGAAACAAAACAAGTGAGAAAGAGCAGCACAAAACAACAAGAAGGAATAATAAACATTAAAATACATTATTCAGCTGTTTTTTTTCGTTTGTTATTGTGACGCGGTTGCGACCGGCATACAGTTTAGTTTACAAAGCACATTTTTTTCCATTTTTTTTTGTTCAATTAGGAAAATAATGTACACGTGAAAATATATGTGAGTATGTACAAACGTACATATGTACATGTGGACCGAGTTGAAATACATTAGTGTACGGTATTTTGGTAAACAAATACACTAATTACCAAAACAAAAAACGTAAAACTCTAGGTAAACTTATTAGAAAAATTAAAAATTTAGGTTAAAATTAAACAGAAACATGTTTTTTCCCCCCATATGGACTATTTTTATGGCAGGTACCAGCAGAAGAATATGATTGGAAATGGTTTTCGAGAAATACCTACATATATGGATAATAAATTATGACAGTCCACGCCCAGGGCTACTTTCAATAGGAATGGTATTAGGCCTAGGTTGTCTACTCTGGATATACCATGTACTAAAAGGCAGGAAGATTTTCACCATTTGTAGTGAATTTTAATAATTTCAATGCGTTGTTGAAGCGTGTGTCATTTCATTTTTAGTAATGGCGTAGTTTCTACTTGTCAAATGTAAAAGAATAAAAGCTTCAAAAGTGACGGCTACCGAAATAACGGGTGATCTTGTTGGAGAACCCTGTATATCGGTTACTCTGTTAACTAGTTAGCATGGCTCTGTAAACATGATTTAGTGATGTTACCCACAACCAGCGTTGCCATATATATTTTTCAAAAATCTTCCAATTTCTAAACAAAAAACTTTTTTTTTTGTAACTCAATTTTAAAAGACCTTGGAGCCTTTCGTGATATATTGCTGGCTCTATCTCCGTATCGCTGTGACGCTTGATAACGCAATTATCGAACTTGGTACGCAAATGATCGATTAAGGCATGAGCTGTGTGGAATGTCACGCCATCAATCTCCGGCCACAAACAATGTTTGATTAGGCCTATGTATCGCTCGCCGTAACGGAAATGACGTTTCCAGCAATATTTTCAATGAAAAATGGGCCAATGATGTCTCTGCTCCAAACTGTAATCTGAGAGGATGCACTGTCTTCTGGAAAATCACATGATGTTATAAAATCAGCCAATATCAAAATCCTCTTCGTAAGAAAACACAACTTTTCAATAAAAAAAAAAATTTGTTCATTTGAGTATTTCATCTGCTGTCCTTTCGTGTTTTCTACGGTTCCAAAGTTTGAACGTCAATTGACGCATTAATTGGGTATATTTTATCTATGATTATCACAAGAGCATATCCGAAATTTTGTTTAGATTAAATTCTGCTGTTTGATTTGAAAACCTTTCTTTTTCTTTTCGTACATTTTTGTTTTTAGAAAGTATTAGCATGGAACCGGCGATAATCTTAAGTCCCACTATTATATTGGAAAGAAAATTACAGTGTCCGTACATGCGAATTAGCAACTCTAGTTTCCATTTGCAAGTAGGTTCAGTTCTTCTTAGTAACAAACAACAAAAAAAACTAACAAGAACTACAACAATTTGTTGTAGTTGGGTGTTATTGTTGTCGTTGCGACTTGAGGTTCAGCCAGGTGAAACGTTTAAATGTCAATAAAATGTAAATGCCAAATTTTCTACTAACTACTCTGACTCTTGGAAGGCGATTGCGAAGTGAAGTAGGAAAGCCAAATAAGGTTATTGCCTTTACCAACTAAAAAAAAAAATTGGGCAGCAAAATAGGTTGGGTTGGCAACAGAAAACAATAATAGAAAAATAAACCAACCGAAATATAAGAAAATTGCTTTACAATTCTTGGGAAGAAAAAAAAAAGTGAAAAAAGCCACACAAAACAAAGAGAAAATTTGCTGCAACGTGATCTCTGTGTGTAAAAAGTGAGTAATAATACCCGAGTATGTTTGTATGCACATACATACATATGTCCGTACATAATATACGAGTATAACACTTAATCTCATTGGCCCACTTTTCATCATCGCCGTACAATCATTTTTGTTGTTGTTGTTTCTGTGTTCGTCTTTGTCTTCTTTCAACTTTGTTGCCTGCCGCACTAGTCGTGCTTCGTATGAGCAAACGACCAAACGCTGGCTGCTCCACTATGTTCGTGTGCATGTACTGTAAGCGTCGCGTCGTCGTCTTGCCTTTGCCACCGTTGTTGCTTGACGTTGTCGACATTACCGCTGTTGTATTTTTAACATGTATTTTTTTTTTTTTTTTTTTGTAAACCGTTTTATTTTTTATTATTTTTCGTATCGAAAGTTGCAGTTTGCATTTTTATCGATCATTGAACTTATTTTGTGTGCACTGAAAATTTTAAATGAAAACTTGTTTTTTTTTCATATTTTCAAAATTGTTAATGATTTTTGGGCTCCATCGAAAAATTACCTACTCGTAATAATTTATGCATGACGTTGTTAAAAGGAAAAATAAAAAAAAAGTCTACTCGTTTCATTGTCGAACGTACACTGTGCCATGATTTTGTATTGTTATAAAATAACGGCGCTCTTTTGTTATCGCTGCTGTTTGTTTAAATAAAAGTTGAAAATGTTTACGTCCTAAATGTCATATAAGAGGGTGGACTATAATGGTGAATAGACGAATTTGCCATGAACACGACGGCATGCAATTCAATTGGAAGGGAAACCAAAATTTAGGTACTAATTGAAATAAATTCAGTAATTTTGTGAATTTTAAAATGAATAAAATATCTTTTCATGGAATTTTAATGAAATTTGATAATCTTTTTAGAAGAACATCGAGACGCCCGTTTCGATGCAGAAACCTTAGGGGACAATTTCACCGAAGACCTATTCTAGGATGATCCTTCGCAGAAGAACACCTTAAAGCCATTTTCATAAAACCCGTTTCATAAGATTTTTTTTGTAGGCGGCCTCCGTTCCTCGTGTACGCAAGTTTGTGCAAAAAGTTAAGGTCCAATTAGACGGTTGACGTTAGACTCAATGTTGTGCGATTAGTTATGACGGTAGACGGCGGTAAGACAAAACAAAACAAAAACAGCTGATCGATCCATCTCACATAATTATCAGTTTTAGATTAAATATCCAGAGTCAGTGTTCCTAATAATACCTTGAGATATATTCCAGATTATTTTTATAACAATGAAATGTGTTTTTGAATAATTATGATTGTTTGTCTACCGAACATTCAACTGTCATGATTAACATATTGGAAAGACTTTGGAAAAAAAAGGTGGTAACCAACAGATGGTCATCTAGAGTTCAGGAAATGTACCTACATTTCATTGGGCTCATGATTCATTAACGAAAACTCTTTTATTTTCTCGCCCTGCTGGCATGAATCACGACTTTTGAACTTTATAACCCACATGCAAAACTATTCCATGTTTCCATGTTTTCTCCATACAAAATTCTCCCTTTTTGGAGTTTGGAGGAGAGCACAATTTAATCATTAATCTCTTATTGTTAACCGAAAAAAGACCACAATTTTCGTTCTGCATTAAAAGCAACTCCAAAATACCTCAACCTGCTATCAATCACTTTATTTTACGGGTTCCATTCCATGTAAAAAAAAGGCATTCCGTCATTTCTATATGCTCCGTGTTTTCTGTTTTTTTTTTGGATAAAAATCGTTTGTATTTTTTCTGGTTAAAAACGAAACGAAATACTCTTTTAGCTGCGATTGTCACGCGAAATACATTAACATAATGTGGACGGACGAACGGACGGTGAGTCGTTGTTGCTGGTGATGGTGCGCCGCGTTTGTTATTCTTTTTCCTCTTTTAACTTCCGTTTCCCTTTATGCCGCGGTGGCTGATTCGTTGGCTACGACGACGTTGTTTTGCCATTAAATCCCATAATTATGCGCCATCAACAGAAAAACAAAATGTTCGGTCGTAGAGTGGAGAACACAACTTGTATAGAATATGCACATATATATTTAACTATTTATGTACATACACATGCGTGTGTATGTATGTAAATATGTATTTGAATAAAAGTATTTACAAAATACAACAAGTGCATAACCATATTATCACATCCATATGGGATTTATATAACTCATAACTCAAAATTAGCCATTTTCGAGTTTACTTGTTTACCGGCTCAACATAGATCAATATATTCGTTGCTGTGCTTTTGTCAAAAAAAAAACAGTTGTCTCATATTATATTGAAAACCAAGACAAGCAGAATAGTTTTTTTTGCGTTCTCTAAAAATTGAAAAATTTAGAGTTGTGCCTCTTTAGTAGAATGTGTGCGATATGCACCTTGATAAGTACATACATATATACTACTATACACTGACGACAAAAAGTCTTCGCAGAAATATAACCCTATCAAATTCAGGGAAACTCAACTACGGCAACGTGAAATAACAAGTTTGGCAAAAATGAACTTTACTCATGCAAACTTCATGAAATTATATAAGAACGAATACAGTGCAAATTGTATTGCCACGCAAAATTCAGGAAAAAAAAGTTGTGGGCATGGCATCCGCCTCTCATTATATAAGTGTGGGTACTCAAAATTCACGACTGGAGGTTTGGCTTATAATGTGCATTTACCCCAAATAGAATTATTTTTTTTTACTATTTTTGTAGAAAAACAATAGTTTTTCTACTTTTGCATTTCTAGAAATAAGACTTATATCTGGTGTTAGTAGCCATAGTAATAGTCTGCAAAAAGAAGGACAGAGAGTCATGTGTATTACAAAGCTGAACATCGATAGCTAATAAATCATTAGAAGTACAAACGAATTTAATTCCAAACCCTGTTATATTTAAATCCAAAATTAACAGAAACAACAATTTGGAAGGACCAGCGTTCACAGTTGCAATAATCTGTCAGTAGTAACTTATAGGGCAGCCACGATTTGCGTTATAGAAAATTTCATATGGTCCTGTAAGCGTCGTCGTGGTGGCCATTTGGCTGGTGTTGTTTTACATTATTAACGACATACCACCTTCCTCTTTATTATGAAATAAACATCCGATCATTTATCTAAAAAAATTTCATTTTTCCTTGAATACCAAATTAACACCTCTTGTTGGAGAACCCTGTACATTCTCCGGCATTAACGAGTTGAAATAAATGCTAACTATAATATCTCCATATACTAATTTGAAGTTGATTTTGTGGATGAGGCACGATACTGCCTATCACTACACGGTCGTAATTTCCCATTGCAGCGCAGTATTTTTACGGCCTGCAATAACACTGTCCGATTTTTGTATTTCTTAGTATAATTTCTAAATATAATTACGTTATCTTAAGTATCAATTAATGATTTCGAATGATGTTTCAGAAGTCTAATCTCAATATTTTTATGATCTAAATTTAAGCCAAGTACACCTTTTGCAGGCGAAGTGCATAAATACAATTCGATCAAATATTCTAAAGGGAAAATAATAAACACGCCAACAACGAAGTAAAAATAAATAAAAATTAATGCAAATAATTGTGTTTTTCTTTTTTTGTTACGAAATAATTATTGTTACCAGCAAATGGAAAAATACGTTAGGCCAAAAATGGTCACTTTACTCGGCAGCAGAAGGCTAATGATGAATGCACAGTGTAATGAAAATATTATCAAGGCTTAGAATTCAAAAAAAATGCTTCATGGTAAAGGTTTTTAAAAACATGTTAACCATTCGAAGAATTCTTTTTTGGTATAGCTTTTCTATTGGGAGCATACTTGGACATCTTCGAGGCAGAGGTCTTAAGTCAGACGAAAACGTTTCCAATATATGGCAGAAATGGTGCATACAATTGAATTTATATTAAACAATTGATGACATCTGAAATTTACCGGCATATGCGCCTGCCTTCCACAGTATCTTTGTGCTTGATCTGTCAGGCTGTGACTGTGCCTACCATCCACATAGCAATAATTATTGACTTTATTTTATTTTTACAGTTTTTTTTTGGATAACCCTTAAATTGTTATTATTATTATCAACTTTATGTGATTGCTATTGAAAACACCTAAATTTCCTGTTGATTTCACCCCAACTCATCCCACTGTGCCACATTAATGTCATCCAAATGAAATAAATTATTTTCTACCAAATTTGAATTTGAATATTTCAACGATAGATGGATGTAGGTGAAAAACATCCACATACATTCGTGTTTTATACGATATTCTTGTTTGCCCTCCAATACAAGCGATGACATACGATGTCATTGTGCAGCATATTTAAAAAAAAACGACTATTTTCAAACCCACTATCGTTCACACTGAAAGTAAAATGATGTTCTTTTTTACGCTTAAATAATTTAGATTTTTATTGCGGTCTTCTTTATTTGGGTTACGCTCAACACATATAAACAATTCTATTTTGTTGCCAAAGAAAAACAATATAGAATTTTGTTTTCATTTCGAATTCATACTTTCAAGTACACATAATTTGAAATTCGTTAAAACCTTTGGTTGCGCCCTTGATGTATGAATGTATTAATGCATTGTATGTATTATAATTGCTAATGGAGACTAAATACAGAAAGAAGCATTTCTATATAAAGTCATTTAAAACTTAAACAAATTAGTATTTATTGTTGATATGAGGAAATGTGAGGAGCGGGTATTTTTTTTTGCGTCTTCCAGTTTCAAAGAAGGTTTGGATTACATACAGTTTAGGGTAATTGTCGATATTTTATTGTTAATAAATAGAAATACGTTTGCTATTTTACTGGGCATCAACAGAACAGTGAATACGAGCAAGACGAAGTCAAGATTTAGAACATTGTAACACCAAATCAAGCTCTGAACCAAGATATACGAATAAAGTTGTCAATAAATTTCGTGGCAACTATGAGGCGGCCCTAGGCTCCATGTAGCAGTAAAAGGAACAAATATATATGAGGAAAGTCTGCACAATGTATCAGTGTAATCTAAACGTTCTAGTCGGCGGCAAAGCCTTTCAGAGTACATCGTACACGACATATTCTTAGTGTCCTCAAAATCCTGATAAAAGGTAAAATATAAAGGGTGAATAGTAATGGTATTTTGTGTCCGCATTGCGTGAGAAGCCAAAACAAAGTCACTAAGCCCAAACAAAAATCTAAATACCTTTTCATTTAAAATTTTTCTCAAAACTGACCTAACGCAGTCTAACATTTATTCTAACCTAGACCAAACAATTGAATGTCAAAATGTATTCGGATACGAGAATTCCCAGAATGTCCTTTATTAAATAGAGGAAAAATTACCCAACACGACAAGTGCATACACATTGGACATGGCCAATCATCAATCACATGTTTTTCTCGTTTTCCTTTCGGCCTCTCCGTTTTTAGGGAACTTTTAGGTGTTGGCTAATTTTAGTCATCATCGTCGATTTTGTTGTATTTGTTCACATTCTCATTCTGCCTTTATTTCTATACTCTACATTGTTAGGGGTTGTTGTGGTTCTCTTAGTTGTTACACCCTAGGGGTGTGGATTGGAAAGTTGTTCCTTCCGCCGTATTCGCATTGGTGTAATCGATTTTTGTTTCGTTCTTTTACTATGCTGTCCTTGTGTAGCTAGTCGTACAATATGCCGGTTTTTTGGCATTTGTTTTTGTTGGTTAGAAGAAAAAAGACCATCCACCCAACTTGTGTCATGACTCAACAATTTTCTAAGTGGTCCTTTTTGGGTTTTCTTTCATTTTCGCATGTGTATACTGTGGCTAAAGGATATGGGTGTATTTTTTTCAATGAATTCATGTTTTTTTTAGGGAATGAGTCAGTCGACTATGTTTAACGTGGTTTTGTTTCAGGTGTTTCTGTCACAAGACTTAATTTTATTCGAAGCAAATTGTGTATATTGCAAATTCGATTGAAACGGTCGTAAGGCTTTAAAATACAAGTTAATAAATGAAATGAATATGAAATTGTTTGCAGATTGGTTCTGAGAGAGGCCATGGCTAAAATCGGTTGCTGAACCTAATAACGAGAAAACAATGGCCCTCACTTACTTCAAATAGCAGGGTCAGAAACAAGACTTAATTTGATTCCTCACAAAGATTGGGAACGGTTTTATATGCAATCACTTTCACTTTGGTTCACTCAATGACCTTTCATTTTGTTAAACTCTTCATTCAAACAAATTCGCCTACCGCCGATCCATTTCTTCAGCTCTGGTAATAGAAATATAGTCATTGGGTGGCTAAATCCGGAGAATATGCTGTCTAAGTCTCCTTTGCTGCATTTCTTTGCCGTGGTGGTGACGCAAAACCTTCTTCGGATCGGTTAAACATGGCCCATGATGTAGCCGCTAATTTATGATGACCACAGCATCTTGCGAATTCATGTACATTGTACTCTCTACTTGCGGACAACTCTAATAAACGGGCACTTTTTCAGTACCATTCTTCTTCAGTCTACTTGTGTACTTCTCTCGTAAGTGCCAAATTTTCTCTACAACATCATTGACAATCAGAGTTGTATTTGACCGAAATAGAGAGTGATCAACCATAAACATGGTTTCAATTGTTTATATTTTTTTTTAAAAAAAAATGAATGTCAGCAGTTTTGACAATTCTGCCAAAACTTAACGTTTGCTAATTAGAACTCCGATATAAAGGCAATTTTTCGGAATTTACTGCGTGTCTATAGAAGAATGTCAACAATTCGGACAACCAATACCTTCATACTATTGTACTTTATTTCCTCCTTATAACCCCCAATTAAAAGCCAAACCGCTGCATCACTGTCAAAGGATTAAAACTGGAATTAACTGTCAAGAGATTCGTTCGTTCGATTTAAACAAAATACAAGTGCGCAACCGGTTTTCTACAGATTTATCTCCAAAAACAACCGATGAAGACACCACATTATGCTGACGATGAATAACATATAAAAGTAAACTCTGTTTTAAATCTCAACAAATAGAAACTCTTGCATTTTATGTACAAAGCAGTGAGTAGCGAATTCGCGTCTACGTCTAGTTTTGTTGTTAATTTCAATGAATAAATAAATCAAGTTATAAAATCGCAAAATGTACAAAAGATTTTGAAAGAAATAGATATAGACAGATGAAATTTGGATATTATTACACAAACTATAATGATGGACAAAGGAAACTAAAAGTGGTGGAGTGAAAACCTTTCACTCTCTGCCCCATGCCAACCAACAAAAAGGTGCGTACATCCATCAATAATAAAGAGGGGCGGAGAAGGAAGACAAACTTACCTCTTAATGAAAATCGGAAATCTCGTTCATTCAAGCTGACAAATCAATCGGTTGTTTAAATTTCTTTGAATCTGCAATCTATTTGTGGAGAAATTATTGTTTTGCAGGTGTATTAATTAATTTCTTTCTTGTTTTGAACGATGACGAGCTAACGATGCCTTAAATTATTATCGATTTTGCAATCAGGTTTGAGGTTTTCTTCTTCTTTATTTCACTTTTTTACACGGTAACTCTTGTAACACCAGCCGTTGTGTGTGATATCTCATTTCTATGGCATTTTATTATCAACTATTTACTAAACAGATTTTGCAACATTTTTCGCAAACTTTAATTGAAAGCCGTCGACTCTGCGTTCGTTTTAAATTGATTCTTGTTGCTTTTTACTTTTATTTTTCTTACTTTTCCTTGATCACACGGTCATATATTTAATTATTTTATTTTCCTTTTTCCATTTAACACGTTTTCTCTCTCTAACTTCTGACGAACAACTGACTTCTACTTTGATGACGTTCGTTCGGGTTGTGTAAAATTTTCTCTATCACCTATCTCTGTTTTTCTCCATGAGCGTGTGTGTGTGCGCGCGTTTGTGCACGGTGTGAGAGAGTGAGTTTATAAATGACAGTAGGTCTGCTGTTGTTGTTGCTGCTTTCGTTGGTTTTCTTATTGTCTTTTTTTAACGTGAAAGTGCATCAGCTGTTAAAACAGAGTTAAGCCCCAAGTAGTCAACGAATAACGTAGGTAACGTGAAGTTACCTGGCGCAGAACAACAAGTACTCATCAAACGTAGACGTATTTCTTGATTTTCGCTTTGTAGAATTTTGTATTAATGTTGCCGGACGGTTTTATTTTGGTTCACAATCCCTGTACATCCCTGCATTTTTTTAAAGAAATGCTACGCTGTATACATTACTCTCTTGTTCTCTTTGGCGTTGCTTTCTACTTCAAAATCTAATTTCTGCAGGTCTATACGTTTTCACGTAAAAATAGTAACTCACACTAACCACTTACACATATTTTCCATAAGCTAGGTTGTGTCAGCTGATTACTTGCTACGTTTTCTGGTTGACTACTTGGGGCTTTACCTGGTCGAATTGTCTGTTCCGTAAAGGCTTTATGATGAAGTTTTTCACCGATGTTGTCACATAATTGTCAGTTGATTTCGACGTTTGTGCAATTATTGTCAAAACCTCTTAAATTCAAACAATATGTGAAGGTTAATAACATTTTTAACTCAATTGTAAACGAATCCATAATGAAATACAGTCAAACTTCCAAAACTCGAACGCGTTGAAATTTCAGACTGTGAATTCAATTTACTCCTTTGCGGATGACAGTAACCTCTGTCATTCATACTCATTTGATCATCGGTCTGGGCAAAAGGCGAAAGATGAATGACTTACTTAACCGCGATTTGGCGACGATTAATGCATAAAAGGCTCTCCAAGGACTCTCATCCGTTCGTTGTAAAGTGACCGGTTGATCGGACTACGCACTATAGAGAAAATTCGTTCATCAGCCGAACCGTTCTTATGTGGAATATTCTTCCAGCAAGTATGATTCCTGCCAGTTGTGACATTCTGAAATTCAAAACAAGTGCCAATAAACACTACTCCCTCTTTTCTCCTGCCGATACGCTAATTTTCTTCAGCTAACATAATGCAATGCATTTGTAGGGGGCATCACCTTTAAAAAAAAACGGTGGTACGAAAGTCTTCAGTTTTTCTACATCATTTGATCACTTCAGCGATTCTTTTGAAGATGTCCAAACATTCCGATAAAGGGGCTTGGAGATGTGAACTATAAACTGATTTCGGATATGTTAGGAGATATCAGTACAAATAGATTGGAAAACAATTAATCAACCTTTCGGAATGCAAAACTATCGCAGACTGTGGAAACTGTCACTTTGTTTTGGTACTTAATACACATCGGTGAGCTAAATAACAAAATTTACCACCGATGGGTAATTTTTTCGAAGACATCCCGTAGGTAACACGCCAATGGATAGAATATTGTTAAAGGTGTGCGATGACTTCTAGTTATATGACGATTGGCTCATTTGACAAATCATTTCCAGAAGAAATTACTGTCTTCCTTTTTACAACATTTAAAAGTGTACATTCCCTAATACATTGTTTTTGTTTGATTTTTATTAAAATATATGTATATACTATATATACTTATGGATAATCAAATATTTTTCCTCAATTTTATATAAATACATATGTTTTTATTATTATCTCCGTAATCAATCTGTAGTAGTGCCGAGAACTTTCACATTTAATACAAATCATTATAAGCCTGTATAAAATGTCATCTAATGTTAGGTAACATAACTATTCAATACGGATTGTTGTTCCTGTTATTTGCAAACGGTTCGATTATATTTAAGCTAAGAAACAAAACAAATATTTCATATAATTTTGTTCATCGTATATAGTAACTTTAAAAGTTGTCTTTAATGTAACTACAACAAAAAAAACTCATAATAATAGTAGATGTCGTTTAAGGATACACAAAAAAAAATAGAAACATTCGTATATAGAGTAAATATGGCAAATAAAAAAATATATATGCATACAAAACAAAGCACAATAATTTAAAACCTTTAAAGCGATTCCTGGAAAATTATTTGTCGCTAAAAAAAAGTAGTTTACAAACACTGTGCCCTGGATAAAGTAAACGGTTAACAAGAAAAGGCACAAAAAAATATAAATTTAAACAAAAGAAAAAACAGAATTTGCAGTAGTTATGTATATATAAAAAAGAAGAACCTATAATGTACGATGTTAGAGAAAGCCAATAAGTAACCGCTAAATCGTCCAAACAGTACATAGAGAGGAGACGAGTAAAAAGATGCTTGGTAGATTGTAAAAAAGTATTTAACAAACAAGACAAGACAAAAGAAAACGTCCATGATTTTAAACCATCTTCCCTGTCCGATTGTTCACCACATCCAAGTCGTCGTCATCGACATCGAGATTATCATCGTCCGAATCAATATCGTTGCCATTCAGCTGATACTCTTGACGTTCATCGACGGTGGGTAGCTTTTGGGATTTCATGCGCAACTCAAAAACTTCGCTTATGGCATCGCGGAAGCACAGGAAATTGTAATCGATAACACCCTGACGATTGAAGTTCTCCTCGCGTAATATACAAACCAAGGCCAGGAATTTATTGACTTCTCGTAGGTATAAAATGGTGTTATTATTGAGTTTGATGAGACTAGAACTTTGATTATCGAAAGCATCCTCTTCGGAGCTGAAAGAAACAAAATGGAAATGTTGAATAGTAAAGAGTAAGTTACCAAACAGAGTTTTATTAAAGTAAAGTGTACACACGCTAATCGACACCTAATGCTATTTTAAAGAACCTTTTCCAGGCGAAACATCCGTAGACAAATATTGTAGATTTCTTGTCTAATAATCGTGTGCATAATATAACACCCACAGAAGTTAGTTTTATAATTAAAGAATATCTTGAGATTTTTTAGCAACTCTCATTGGATGCCACCTATAAATGCAATGCACTCCATTAGTTAGAAAATTAGGGTATCGTAAGTTTTTGCATCGAACATCTGAGGTTTTGAAACTTTGGTTACATTGAAAGAAGAACAATGTTATGAACAAACTCACGTCGAGCGAATGCCCGAGCTAAAAAAAATTTAGTTGTTAGTACGATTGTAAAGATTTGGCTAACATATATCTCGTGGTAAACGCGGAAGCTTATGCTGGTAACTACTAAAGAAACGCTAGTTGAGGCTCCATTAAAATTTTCTAGACCCGATTGATAAGCGCATAAAAATGAAAAGATTATGGAGAGCTCTACTCCAGTTAAAAAATCTGTCCCAGAAGGGAAGACCAAGACTGCGTTGGAAACTCAAGTGGAAGAAGGCATGTCTTGGAATAATATGCTGGAGACGTCAGACACAAAAATAAAATGCTTCGAAAATAGGAAGCAAGACGAAGTTCAAAAATGATTTTATAGCGAAATTTATAAAATTTGTCAGATATCTTTGAAATGTGCCTTTGTAGGGAAGCTTTAGGCGGACTGGATTTCATATGGATGGCTAATACAAACCATCTCAACCAAGCTTTGTACTTCATTCTAGATCAGACTAATTATGAAATTGAAAGTATGGGTACATGTGTGGGAGACACTGTTCATGTTCCTTTGCTTTTTTTTATTAGTCAGTTGATTTTCGTTTTTCATACACTCACTAGAAAAAATCTGCGTACAAGTAGAGAAATCAAAGAAAGATACAAAAACTGGTTTTCCGACTCTGAATTCAGTTTTTATTTTAAAAGTAAAGTCCAGTCATTTCAAGTGCAATAAAATTGAAGAAGAAAACAAAAAATTAAACCCGTAGCAAATTAAAAACGAAGTTTAAAAAAAACGTTAGAAATAGTAAATTGTACTTTCCGGTCGTGAAGAGTATTGTGTGAGAAAATTCATGGATGTTAATAACATTAGAAACCAGTCGAATCTAAGCAGCTATTATGATAACTAGCAATTCACTTACCTATATATACTCGATAAATCGATAACAACATCGATCATATCACAACACAATTCATAACTCTGCATATCAACCGGTGAACAATCTGTAGCTATATATATTTTCGATACCACATCGAATAGAAATGCCTTCTCAATGCCGGAATTCTGAAATATTAAACAGAGTAAAGTAATTAAATTCGTTTTTTTGGCGTAACTACAGTGTACTTACCGATATAAAGATATTGAGCAAGTTTTCCAATGTCGGCAATTGCGGTATCAGCTTTTGTACCACCTTCGAGAAAGCCTCAAATATTGAGTGATCATAAATGGAAGTCAAATGAAAGCTTAAATGGATTTGTGTTAGACCGGCATCGGCCAGATCATCGGAGGCCCGCTGATGGATGTCACGTTGTGATTCCATTTTTGTATCATCGCTTATGCCATCCACCTGAAAAGAAGAAGGCATATAAAAGTTGTATAACTTTTCATATAATTTCTAAAAAGGGTAAAAAATACTTTTTAAAGTGGACACATTGGGATTATGTTTTGTTGGGTATGAATAGACCATGCAGTACCAGAGGTTTTTTTGGGTTGTTCCTAGTCGCTCCGTTCAACTTTAAAATTGGTTTTTTGTCTTTCTAAATTACTTTTTTCATGATATTTGTATTAGAGTCAGCTAAATTTTTTTCCCAAACACATAAGAATACAAATACCTATATAATCCCATAAAAATCCAGTAATATGTAAAAAAGTTGTTTACTATTTTATCACAATGAGTTCAATTACAACATAACTACCATCCATTCCATTCATACAGATGTTTGTGTGTATATAAGGAAACAACAGAAACCCGATAAGTGCTCATCGCTTTGTATACATATTATATATTGTATACATACATGAATACATTAATTAATACGGAGTAAAGTTGGTCGAATATCAAATACCCTCCATCGTTGTGCAATTAATTCAAATGAGCTTTGTTATCTATTCCATTGGAAGAGGTATGCACTCTTTTGTATAATGAAGGTGTTATTTATGTTTACTGTTTCTACGGCTGGGAGTTCAAGTTTTAGGAACAGCAAGAAACCTTTTTTTCTTACCTTTCCTACATTGATTTAAAGGTAGTACACATTTCGTAAACGAGGTGATAATTATTTCTCTCATATAAGCCAATTAGTGTATCGTGTCGTACGTATCAAACGTAAATACCTCAACTTTACCGTCCTTCTTAATCCAAACACAAAGCTCCCCAAGATATAGAGCCCATATGGTGGACGTGTGGCCGTCAACTTTAGTGAGATGCTAATACAAAACACAGCTTATGCACTCCTGCGGCTTTTTTCTACGCTGCGACTTTACGAGTAAGAGAGTAAGCCATATTCAATTTCCCCGGCATTGAATAGAAAATAATATCGTGCACAGATCACTGATTCGAGAACTTTCCCGTCTGTTTCAGCATGAGACCCTCTGATAAAAGAACAAGTCCTTGACATGAAGTAAAACCTTATTTGGAGACATCATCGAACACTGAGAACGTCTGCTCTTAACGTTCACTGTCCTCACCATTATATTGTCTTACTAATTGAAGGGAATCTGTTGGGGAACCAACTTGCGTATTCTCTGCCTGTCTACAAATCTAAAAACACATGAACGCAGTTTTAACTGACATCCACATTTAATTATGTCTTCTACTGCATCTAGAACCACAATGGCAATAATTGAAACTAGAATTTCTTTGCAGCTATTTCGAGTTTACATCCCAAGCTAATTTGAGATATGATAGGAAAATGGAAATGGGCGTAAGTAATTCAAACGAACAACTTTTTTTCCTTCAGAAACAAAATTGAAAACGCATTAAAATAATATTGAAGGGAAATTAAAGGAAGATAGTTTGGAACAATGGAATAGCATTAACAACTGGAATGTTTGACACCATTGTGAAAAACGTGTTTTACATTTTCTAATTATGAAGCCCCACCATTTCCAGGCCGACATGTCTGATTACAGACAATGACCGGAGCAAAATGCCGTCGAAACGCTTCAATCTTTCAATATAATATACCTCCTTCGTTGATGTAGCGTCTACAAATCATTTGCATTCTTATCAGAAAACAATTTTTTTGTATGAGAATATTATGCAGCCGACATCAGAACATGCTAATCTGAAATACCCTACAAACCCGCCCTCCCACACAACACATGCATTCATACATAGCTAAACATGTAGTATGTATGAATGTGTGTTTATACCAAATATATCAATCATATATCTTACCTTATGGATAAAAACTTCGAATTTAATACGCGGATTAACTTTGTATGCCTTGATGACGGTATTCTTAAATTTCGTCAACGCCTCGTTGTAATCATCCTTAGCGTCGATGACAAACACCAATGAGCCACAATTACCGAAAATCATGTCCGAATCAAATGTGGGATCGATGAAGTCAATTTGGCCGGGAAAATCCCATATGGAGAATTGGACAAAACTGGAGTTGTTAATGTCATCTTTAACAATTTTACTAGTCGATTCTAAGAATAGTGTCTCATTTGGTGACATTTTATGGAAGACCACCTTTTGTATTGAACTTTTCCCCGAACGTCTGAGGCCCATCAACAAAATGCGTGGTTTCGATGAATCGGAACCGCCCATACCCGTTGAATCCAGACCGTCTTGATCGAATGCACCGTACCCATATTCTTTGGGAAATGTATCCACATGATAATCATCGTCTTCGTAACTCTGCAAAATAAATGAATGAAATGCGTAGATTTAGTAACTTGGTTTGGGTGGTGGTTGTTTTTATGGCTCCTTTTACCATGATGTGTTGGGAAGTATCTCTTTAATACTTTACACTGCAGGCATTTAAATGGTTTTCAGCGGTTGTTGGTTTCTTATAAATTGTTGTTGTGAGTATTGTATTAATCTGGTTATTTTCAAACTTTTTTACTTTTGTAACTTTGTAAAAACTATGTTGAATTTTCTTCTTCCACTTGATTCAAAATCATATGTCACCTGCATACGACAAACAGCTGTTTATGACGATGAGGTTGATCAGTGTTGCCAATGCAAAAGTTATGGTTCGATATTCAGCACTTTTTTTCTGCCGATAGGGACGTTCACACTAGTGTATTTGTATGGGAGAATCGACTAAAGGTTGGACGATAAATCGTACTGTGTAAATTGCTTTAAAGTAACTAAAACCTAAAAAATAGTTGATCAATCTCTCGTTGCAAAGACTTGTTTCGAAAATATTACTTTTTTACGACTTACAACAAAATCTACTCCGGAAACAGTGATGCCACAATATCAAATTGTGTGTTTTTTGTTTTGAGCTGGCAATGCTCCTTGAAAAATTCACTGTTTGAATCGGAAGCACCAGTGGAGAGAACTTCTTCAAAGACGATGATGGCCGCAACCTAGCGGTGAATGGCCATGAACCAATTGATATATAAGTTTGGTGAGCAATTAATGTCATGCTTTGACACGCCGCGTTCGCCCATTTGACCCTTTAGCTTAGCTCTTAACAAAAAGTGGCATGGCCGCAGCAAAAACAATACAGATTGAGAACAGACCTTGAGTTTTTTATGATTATCGATGTGAATGTCCCAACCATGGTGCACAATCGCACATGATGTATCTATGTTGCGACTACCATTGGCTCTCAAAACAAACCATGTAAGCCCGGTATGGACGAATCCTCCCTCATGGTTTGGGGTTGAGGTCGTAGCATCCACTTGAAATCACAGTCACCGCGAAACTCACAGATGAAGAACAACAAAATCTCTGGGAATGGTACAAAACGCCGAATACTAAAAAAAAGAAAAAAACGCTATGTGATGTGGAGCCCCCGGTATTTAAATACATCCATCTATAGAAATAATAGATTTCCAACATTCAATGCATTTTTTTCTTCAATGTAGCATTTTGCACCGAAATGTATTACATGAAAAATTTTACAGTTTTTATAAATATGTAACTATACCACTGTATGTTTGGGTCCAAAGTCAACTTTCGTTCAAAGTGTTGATCATCTCTGAAATAGCACAAGATAAGAACTGTTGCAACAGTAGACAGCATACTTAATAAATGAAGTGCTGAAACGCTATCCAACGTTTTAAATCCAAATCACTCCAAACAAATAGTTGGCTCAAAAATACTAAAATGCAAGGCGTTCGATTAGTTTTCACCAAATCCTTAAACTTACTATGGTCAACACAATCTTTACGTGGACTAGCGTCGGTTTCTCACCCCATACATGTCGATGTCAACGAGCAGACTGGCATTGCCACTTTAAGTTTGAACCGACCACCGGTAAATATTTTGAATTTGGAAATGCTGCAGTCCTTGAATGCATCGCTCGAAGAAATCCAACAAAATAAGTGTCGTGGTTTGATATTGACATCGGTAAGTTCGATGTGAAGATTGGACAGGAGCTGATAATTATAATTGTTTTTTCTTTCTCCGTAGACATTAAAATCGGTATTTTGTGCAGGCTTGGATATTAAAGAAATGTACAAACCCGACGAAGAACGCTTAAGGGAATTTTGGACTGCTTTTCAAGATTCCTGGTTGGCATTGTACGGGTCCAGTTTACCAACAGCGGCTTTAATAAATGTAAGAGAATAAGTCTTCTAACGCCGCTAAGGATCCATGAGGATAGTCCAACGAAAGGAGATTGTATAAGGACAAAACCAATTATATATAAAGCATTTCGGAAGTTGTTGTTAAATGCCACCATTATAACTCGGTGACTGCATACTAGATTGATTTTCCGAAAATTCGGCTTATTCAAAAGTGAATCATTTTATTGGCGTTTCAAAAAGCAATCAAAATTTTCTTTATTTCAGGGTCACTCACCTGCCGGCGGTTGTGTGTATTCCACATGCTGCGATTATCGGGTAATGTTACCAAATTTTACTATTGGCCTTAATGAAACACAATTCGGTCTAGTGGCTCCAAAATATGTGCGTGCTTCATTCCGTAATGTTTTGCCACAACGAATTGCAGAAATGGCTTTGATACAAGGAAAAATGTTTAGTAGCGATGAGGCTCTAAAAGCCGGTTTAGTCGACGAATTGGCCGCAAGCAAAGAGGTAGCCCATGAACAATGTGAAAAGTTTCTAGAGACATTCACAAAAGTCGATCCCACAGCAAGATCTTTGACAAAACTTCAATTTCGTGGACAAGATTTGAATGACTTTTATAAGGAGAGGAGACAAGATGTCACTGATTTTGTAAATCTTATAACAGACGACAAAACACAACAGAAATTGGGAGTTTACTTGGAAAGCATCAGCAAAAAATAAATGATTTTTAAACGGATATTTGTTATGATTTTATTTCAATTGTTCCAGAAATCCAATGTCAGAAAGAAGAGTCCTTAAGTGACAGAGCATATATGGAAACACATGGACATGGTATATCCATTAAGTTGTTCAATACGATTCAAATGCGAGTCTTATCGTACCTAAGATAATTTTTTTCTAAAATCCTTAATAAAGCCACGCTAGACCGTTTGCAAATCCTAGCAGATCTCGGTAGATCATGTAGAAAGTACTCCAGAAACTAAAAGTCAATCTTCTATGGCACAGAATTATGGTGCAATGTATGTCTTGCTTAAACACTAACCCCTTATATTTAATGCTGCCTGCCTCTAACAGTCATTTGAAAAATTCCTCCCAAATATCTACAAACCTTTTCTGTATGCTCGACACCGACAACGCCAAATTAGAATTTTCTTCGTATCACTTCCTCTTTAATTAAACTAAACGTATCTTTGATACAGGTTGCCAACATTTTTCTTATACAGCAAATGGCTGATCTTTGCCATCTTCGTGGTATTTAATGTACGTCTCTCCGTGTGTGAAATCTTTGGTGCCCTCCAAACGGCCACGAGGTGGTGCTTTACTATAATCGAAGGCCTTCTCCGATTTGCCAAACATCCGATTGGCCTCCTCGATTTGGTCACGATATTTACCCACTACCACCGATTTGCCGGTGATTGGATCTGTTATGTCACCTAGTGGATAAACCACTTTTTCCACTTTATGCGTGATGAGGCGTGTCAAACGTTCAGGTAATTCACGTATCAGGACAACATCGCCGGTCTTGCAGACTTTCTGGGGATCGTGAGCAAAAAAGAATTCATCTTTTTTAAAATACTGCAAAAAGAATATGCGTTTAATTAACAACTAACAGGAGGAGGAGTTTGATTTCGATGGTTACCATATTTAAATTCGTGTCCAATTCCATGCGGCGAATGCGTATTTTGGAAGCATTTTGTTTTACACACGGCACACATTGTCCCATAAGCATTAAATTACGCACAGACATGGTTTTTATTCAATATTTCCAATAATTTCTGAATAGACGAAAGAAAAACTTAAAAAAATACAATGTGAGTTAATGCGCAATCAGCTGTGAAATTAGTAACAGCTGTTAAGCAGTGTTACGATTCGGAGTTTTTTTTTGCGGACAATTGTAGTACTTTTTAAATGGCCATGCGGAGGGAGAAAAAACGGCCTAAACACAATTAGTGCCTACAACTATTTTTTAATGCGTGAAAATCAATGACATTAGTCAACGTTGATACGTATATTCACAATCACATGTCAGAGTGCAATTCACAATCATCAGTCAGTCGGCCAGTCTGCCAATCTTTTTTATTTGATCGTTATCACCATTTATTTATTGTGCTGTGTAAATAAATTTATTATTAAATATATGTCATATTTCTGATTTACTTCTACCACAAATGACAAGGATTTGATGGACATTGACGGCATTCTTGAAGTTGGTAAGAAATTGGTTATTTTACAACAAAATGTCATTGACATTTCATACACAAAAAAAGGCGCGAAATGGAAAATGTGTAGTGCCGAAAAAAAAATGCAAAATGAAGATTGGTTGGATTACTGTCCTGCGCGAAGGAAACTATATTTCCAACTGCTATCAATAAAATGTGTTGCTTCTCCTGTGACATCTGCATCCTGGCAAAAGGCAAGTACATACTTAATATTGATATGCGTAATACATACTAAGCTTAACAAATAAAAATATATGAATTATGGAGTTCGTATCCATGGTGTCCTATTCCCCCCATTATGTGAGTCACAAATCCTATCTAACCTTAAAGTCCAAAACGCCGGGTTCGTACAACAAATCATCAAATAATGTCATCTGACCTGGCGGAGTGGCACGAAATTGATTTTATTAAAAGGGATAAAATATAAAGAAATAATGATTTCTATACAATGTTTCAGAAGAAAGGTATCAGGTTATCATGGCATTGTGCTCATGCTACCAAGTCATGTACCTGCCGTCACACTTCTGCAATCAAAGCGAACATTCCATATACCGTTTATTAACTGCATACTTCCGGACACATTGACCGACGTACTCCTGTATCGAAATTCGACACATTCTTCTCAGCGGTTAGGTTATAAACTCAGTGTGTCCGAAGCAAGTTTTTGTGTCCATGATTTCATTCATATTGCTTGCCGTTACACGTCTTCCAATATATTAACACGGTTACAAGAATTACATAATGTAAAAGAAATTGCATCATATATTATGACATGGTCAATCCAACTCTTTCATCTTCCCGTAAAAATAAATATATGTACATATGTATATTTTTCGAAATTATATTTCATACTTTTATCGAAAATTGCTTACATTTTCCAAGGATAATTATCAAGACCTAAACTAAATCTAAAGTTCTCATACAGAACAATCACAATAAATCTTACACAATATCAAATGAATTTTACAAACTAACAAAATTCTTTACGAACTTTCCAATATCGGAAATCGTTGCAAGAATTCGGATATGCTTTCCCGTTCACTTTTGGCACGGCGAGTACGTATTGCTTTCGATTCGATCACATCTTCAAGATAACGTTCCCACTGTCTAGAACCGCTGGGCACGCGATATAAAAAATCAGAGACCGTAGGTGTAAAGCTAAATGTATCGATGAAATTCTGGGATTTGGTGGTGAAAGGTTTTGTAGAGTCGTCGACCTTCCACCGTTGACTGACGGGAGAGACGGCGGTTTCACTTATTAGGGCATCGCAGCCTGTTTCAGGAATCATTTTGAAAATACGTGTGTTATCTGCAGGGCACTAGACATGCAAATGATGCCGTAGGTGTAAATTTGCGTGTATTATATAGTGATAGAATGGGTGTATTGTGAGGTCAGATAATCAGTCGTATACCTGTAGAATTGGGTAGTTGAGGTTTGCATCGAATAAACTGTTTACTAGAACAGGTACCCATATTTAGTCTGCAGCTGGCCGATGTTTTACTTCGACAACAGGATTTAGAATTCACATGGATTACAAGGATATGGCGGTTTTAGGATAATAATTGGCATACAGTTCTAGCTAATCACCCAACAATTCCTAAAATCTAATTTGATACCGTATATTATTCATAAGATCGGTGAAATGTTTATTATCCTTTCATATTGTCCTACCTTAAAGAAAAGATTTCCCAATTAGTTCGAAGTGGAATATACAGAATGTAGGCGGCCGTGGTGCCGTAGTGTGCGACTAGTACGAACAAACCCCGTAAAAACATTCAAACATATTGGCGAGATTAATCCCTAAATACTTGAAAACATCTCTAGAAAAACCATTAGCGGTTCGGTGCCGACTTTAAAGTGTAAATATTATAGCATATAGCTCTAAAAGTTCCCTTTCTGTTCCTGTTAAGGAAAATAATAAGTCGTAATGTTCAAATTTAAATATGACTGAATATGTCCATAAAAAATTACGCTAAAACAATACTAAGAAGTGAATCTGAGTCGATCTGTTAAATTGTTTAAACAAATGATAATGTCAGTTCGTGTCGTATGTTATATCTCAAATCGCCTGAAGAATATACTTATATACTTTCGATCATTCTCTTTAGACACAGCCATACTTTACACCAGTTAGACAAAGCACAAACGGAATAAATTCTCATAGAAAGGGTGTGGTGCAAATATGGTTGGAGTCTCAAGTGACTACTAGAGTTGGTATCCATGAGGTAAAAACTCCGACTTAATAAATACAACTACGTGGAATGACATCTAAAATTGTTGGTTAGTTCCAACTTGATGTTATTGAAAGTAATAATTTAAAAATAATCATTTATATACTTTGGCTCACCAATTATAAATCATCACTCTCTTTAGAAACTGCGGTACTTGAAAGCAGTCCGACACTTGAAATCAGCTCAAGCGGAATAAATTCTCAAGTGACTTTCAATGCGCTTACTAAAGTCAAATGACTTTCAATGCGCTCACTTGAGACTCCTGTCGATTAAATCCCCCCAATCATTATTTATTAAGATTAAGCATTTTCAGACTCTAAATATACGTCAGCTAGTTTGTCTGATCAACAAGATCACTATTGAAAGCATTGTCTACTGTCACATTATCATCACTTTAACAATAAATTGATATTTGGTTTCTAGTTACCAGTTAAGTGAATATTGAGAAAGCGAATATATTCACTTCATATGACAACATAAGTCATCAAATTCGGCTCCTACTATAAATTGTTCCATCCGAATCGCTGTTCTCTGTACATTTTAATTGGGCACTGTTACACATTGTATAAATATATATTTATACCTGTACGATTCTGTAGTCAAGGATTGCAACGTATAAACTGTTTACCGGACAAGGTATTTACATTCCTTGGCAAAGCCCAAAACCCTTATTTAGAAATACATGTACACATTCTAATTAGTGATTTCAGGGTAACAACTATTCTACTTAAATGCTTTCCGTTTTTGCTAACCAACTAATCCCTTTACAATTCGATTCCAGGAAAATCTGTTATGGCCCTAAGTTAATGCATCATTTCATGAAAATTCTTATTATCCTTTCATATACTTTCAGACTTTTTGCGTGTATAACAAGTTTGACGTATGGAAATGTACATTAACGGTTGCAGTTTTATTGGTATTGTGTGCGTTTATGACGCAATAAATCCAGGTGCGTTATAAGAACATCAGAACATTTTTAAGCTGTCGTTTTGCACATCTTATGTGCTGACAACTGTACGAGTAAGGAAGTTATCTCTAAGTTAAGTATATAACATATCTAGGAAAGTGCTTAGTCAAGGCAGCAGGTCAGTGTGTCCCCCTCTGTTCTGCCATATGCCATGGTGATTAGGTCAGATGTTTTATCGCCTGAAAGATAGATTACACATTTTCATATGAAGTCAAGTAATTCGATACTGCTAATGGATACTGCTAAGAAAACAGTGACTACATTAATATAGATTTCGTTGTCGAATGTTTATTTAAATCCAATTCTAGATTACTTACTAGCTTTAATAAATTTAGATAAGGAAGTCCGCTTGCTCTGTGTGACTCATTCCTGTTACATACGCCAGTGTCGTAGCAGATGCCCTTATCTATTCCCTTGCATCTTTTGCAATTTTCTTTACGAGGTATACTCATGCGATTTGTCATCTTGTAATGAGTCTCTTTTAGCCACAAAGCAGAACTTTTTTCTTTTATTTCTTGCCATTATGTTAGGGTTATCTTTCTTTTGATAACATCATTCGTTCTGGCTTGAATCTGTCTTAACATTGTTCACCTAAACTTACTCATGAAGTAAATAAGTCGAGTCGAGTCGCCTGCTCGATATATTGGTTATAGTATTCATTGTGAATTTTACATTTTTGTGAGATATTCGCAGACAAAAATATATTATTTCCATTACAAAAATAAAACACCAGTAAGCAAGTTTGTATTTGAAAATTTTCTAAATATTTTCTTTAAAATAAATATTTAATCATTAATGATCATCGTTCTCGTCATCATTATTTATTATTAACGTTATTTTATTATTTTTTATTATTATTATTTTATAGTATTCAATCTATGTTCTACAGCAGTGAAAAATTTATGCTACTTGTTTATTTAGATTTCTTCTGTGTCGTCTTCTTTTCGGTCGGGGAAGGAAGAAGGGTCTGTAGAAGGAGCAAATTATAAGGAAAAGCCGTACAAAAAGAACAATAGTCATCCATTGATTTGTTCGTATTTACAAAATATCAATTTGATCGATTCTAAAATTTGTTCTACGTTAAACAACAACAAAAAAGAAAGAACAGAAGGACATAATGGTAGATTGGAATAGAGGGTGGTTTTCCATAAACATAATTTAGTGAAAAGACAATGTTAATATTGTTGGAATGTTGCAGCAGTATTATTAGACATTTTGTAGGAGTTGTGGTTCTGCACGTTGTCGGCTGTCTTTGTGAAGATCGTAGATCATACGATCGTTGTGTCTAGGATAGTAGTTGTGTGTTAATCACAATCTCTTAAGATTCTAAAATTGTACTGCAGTATGCTGTTGGTATCATGGGGCTTCTCCTGGCAAACATTGGACTAAACAATCGAAACAAATTTCAGAAAAATTATAAAAACAAAAATGATGAGAGGTGAACTTTACCTTCTCGGGATCATTGGTGGCACGTAAAACCAAATCCTTAACAAAATAACCCCGACTTGGTATATTGAGCAACAGCAGTGAAGTGTTGCGTCTTCGTTGCAATACGTTTTGTGACTGATGGCTAGTATGGGCGGACAGAGCCGGCTGAGAGGAATTAATCAAATGTCTGCCATTACTTTTGGAATGTTCATGTAAATTACACATCACCCATTGCAAAGGTAACGAAGATCTGAAAGAAACAAAAACAAATCTTATAGAAAATAAGTAATTAAATCTTGATCTCTTTACAGCTTACGTTAAATGTAACTCTATGCTTTGTTCCTTGAAGAAGCGCGACAAGGGTATGACAAAGGTCAAATTCTTGGATTTACCCAGTTTCGGGCAGTAGTCATCAAAGGCAAATGTGTTATTCAAACGTTCCGCCAATATGCAAGTGCGTATCTTCCAGCAATCCGCATCGGGCGGACGATTCGGATCTACCGATAGGTTGGGCTGTCCAAGCGTTCCCCCATCTGCTTTGTCCTGATTCTTTAGTTTGGATTCGACATCAAGATTTTCATCACTGAAGGTATGCTCTAGTATGGCATCCAAATTATCTGCCTCCGATTCGGACTGTTGCTGTGGTTGATCATCGTCATTCAGCTCTTTGGCCAGAGCTTGAGTGGCATGAGCCGTTTTACCTTGCACCACAGCCACTAGTAAGGAGGCATTTTGGGATTGTTTCGGTTTTTGTTGGGTCTCGACATCAAAGGCAGCTTGAAGGTCATCGTCCGGTTCATGTATGATGGCATCGTTATCCTCAGCTTCGCTGTGATTTTCATTATCGATTTCTTCCTGTTGCAGAGATTTGACTTTTTTCGTTTCGGACTGTTTGTGATTCAACGTAGCTTGAATGGGAGCCTGTAGCTGATTGTTCTCTTCGAAGCAGACAGACTGAAAGCAAAAAGGTGAGAGGGGTAAATAAGTAAAATAAAATTCACATTGAAGACCAAAGTGTTCAATACACCATACACAAAATCTAAGTTATAGCCAAAATGAAGCTCTTGGTTGACTTGATGAAGTTAACGAGTTTCAGCGTGGACATTTGTTATCCGATTTTAAATATAAAAACCGATTTTAAAAGAAAAACTCTGGTCCTTTAACATGTGGCCTTCTGATACTTGGTCTGATACTTGGCTGGGACTGTCCGCTAAATGTTTCTGAATTTATTTTCTGTTAATAACCCGAACTTTTCCAAACAATGATTAGGGAAAATGCAATTTAGCACAACACTACCTTACAATGAACTTAATATTGAGAAAATGTGGACCAGAGGAAAAATAGGTTCAGGAAAAAAATGCATTTTGTGCATTCAGTCGTATGAAAACACAACATCGTCAAAACGAAGATAAATTAAACGAAAAGCTATCCGAGCATCCCATCAGTGAGTGTTTGAAATTTATTTATAATAATCAAAATGATCTACTGATTATAGTCCGATCCATAGGTTACATTTTTTTTAGAAAAAGCTTTGTTAGCCTTTTTCTTGTAACTTCAAGGATAATTCTACTCAAGATACCACTGATGTCGTCAGTAGCCTAATTCCCTTATAAATCCTACCACCCACCAACTTGATGGATAATTAGTTTGTTGTCCCGAAAAACATGATTTCGGTGTATCCTAAATCTCATATTAATCTGTAAAAAAAAGCTCTCCATCAACTTACCTGACAATTGGATATATCCTCTCGTTTAACTTTATTATTACACTGCTCCGGCTCACCAAATGTCTCAACATAGGCCGTTGAACTTTGCACCCATGCATTGGCATTCGATAATGTCTGCTGGTTTACCCCACCCACCGACGTGGAACGGCGTCCCAACAATGATTGACGATTTTCTAGACCCAGATCATAATCGACCGGGTCACCAGGATTAAAAATGGATTCATTGTTATTGCTGGTCAGACTTTGTAAATCATTATCCGAATTATCCGGACTGCGGTCGACATAATTGCGACTTTTATTCGATATCGGTTGAGTTTCCAGCGAATAGTTTGTGTGAGGCGCATCTGTATTGACCTTATTTGCTGGTGTGTTCGTCTGTACGGTGGTGGTTGTTGTGGACGTTGGCGGTGATACAGTTTTGTAAATGATCAAGTCTCCACCCTTGGCATTGGTATGCCTTAGTACGTTGGACTGTGTGGGAGAGTTCAATTCGATGAGACCGCCATCGATGGTACTGCTTGCAGTGCTAGCCACCGGACTATCCACGTGCAGTTTCTGTATCTCACTTTGTGTCCCTTCGCCTGAAGACGACGGCAGACGTTTTTTCGCACTCGATGTCGACTTATGCCGATTTACCGTCTGTTGCGAATCAGTATCAATGGAGTTATTTTCGAAATCCTGTTGCACCAATATCACATCGGATATTTTTTCTGTCGATGTTTCGCTAGCATTGTGCGCCGCCCCAGTACCTTCTTCGGCTGCCGCGGTTCGAGCTGAGGGCGGGGGTAAAGCGTTTCGATGTGTGGCCGCTTGCATCACCCTTAGCACCATTTGCGGTTGTGGCCATTTGTGTTTGTGTTTGCTGATGACCGTCTTATTCGTCCGTATCGGAGGTGCAGTGGTGGTTCTTTGCGGTTCCTTGTACGCGGTCTGAAGTAATTCATGGCTGACGGATGGTTTCTCCATGACAACGGTTATTTCATCGTTTCGTGACGATGGATGTGATGATGGAGGCAACAGCAGATCTTCCTGGGTTTCGAAATAACTGATTTCGCCGCCTGCTCCTGCCATCACATCACCCCCCAGATCACCTTCGCTTCCAGCAGCCGTTCCTTTCCCTGTTCCAAGTCCTCGCTGTGGCTGAGTGCCATTTTGGATTTGAGATCTTGCTAGTCCTCCTAACGACGACTGATACGTTAATGTTGGCAACAAGGTGTGCGTTCGATTTGATTTCAGCATATTGTGCAATTGTATGAAGGTGCGCTCCTGCTCTGTCAGTGATTTGTCATCGTGCCCGTAAATGTGGCCGTTGCTTAACAATTGTATACTTTCTAAATGTTTGAAATTGTGTTGCTTCTTATTGTGTTCTACGAAATAGAGTGTGGAGACGGCCGCGAGACTATAAAAGTGAAAGAGATCGTTAGAGGATAAATTATTAAGTGACTATCGCAATACTCACCATGCAGCCATGACTATAACTAAAAGAAATATTATTATTTGTAAAGTCCGATTTGAACAGATTTCATAGCCATCCCTTGAGCTTCTCGTTCCAGAACCGCCAATATTCTTGCAATGCATAAACTGCAGTTCGTTCTCTTTGGCCCGTTGCAGGCGATGATTGACACGTTCTAGATTCTCTATGCGCGTTTCCAGAGTGCCCGTAACTTTGCACAGCTCTTTGACGGCGCCGATGTTTTCCATAAGTATGCGATCCTTATTAACCAATAGAAAATTCTCGATAACATTGCCATTGGGCAGTACAACACTGCCAGCCTCTTGCACGGCATCCGGAATAACTTCACGCACCTCCTGGGCTATAACTCCCGTATCGACAATGTCCTCGGCGTCTCTGTTCAACTTAAGGCCAGAATGCAAAGCGAATTCCGGTTCAAGACGATAGCGAACTATGCGAATCTTCTGGAGATTTCTCAGCTGAACGGACGTATCCAATTCACCGATTTCCTGCTTGGCCCGACTGTCGCTGGGCTGTACTATGTGACCGGTTATCTTGAGATTGCCATGTACCACCAAACTTTCATCCGGCCGATCGGTATTGATTCCTACGCGTCCTGCATGATATATGGAGTCTTGTGTAAGACCACGTTGCCAACAGAGATCGACATCCGATTCGAATTGCCCGGGATTCGAGGCACGTACAATGATTTTATCGCTACCCTGCGATATGATGGGAAAGTCACCGGACGCCGTGTGAACATGGAGTCCGACAACAAGCTGGAAATAACGTTGTTCGGGATTGGGGCGGCCTTTTTTGCGCATATTGTTGTTGGTTGTTTCGGAGAAGTGTAAGCGTCCCACTGTTACTTTGCTAACAATGTGACTCTGGAGATCGATACTACAAACAAACAGGTCAGACATTAATGTAGATGAAGTAACAAAGGATAATTCGATTTGGAGGTACAATTGAAGTTCTTTAAACCAAACAGAGATCTGTAGAAGGAATACAGGCCCTTAGAGCTCTAATGCTCTATATTTAAAACTAAGCGTGTGTCCTTTATGAACTCTTATTAATCTTTCTTTTTCCTAGAACATTGGAAACCATTTCGATTTCGAGGAAAGTGGGCTTCTCTGATCGCTGTGACAAGGAGGCAAGGCATTCATTAGCAATTTCAAATCGAATAAGAACAAAAACTAAACATCATCATCTACTTACGGTACAGGATAGAACGGTTTCTTCGACCGATCCGATTGGCTCTGCTCAATGCGTATGGTCTGATTGGGGGCCTCCAACTTTACACCATAGAAATGTAAATGGAAGGATTTGATTTTCTCTAGACCGGACGGTGTCTTTACAAACTTTGCCTCACTTTGTAAACGGGCATGGCAAGTTATCTGGAAATGATTTTTCTTCTGGCACACAAAGGCATCATCTGATACGGAAAAATTGAAACCCTTGTCCGCGTCTACACGATAATAGACCACCGATATCTCCTGTAGATTTTGATCGCACAGTTCATGCCAGTTTTGCGGTTGGAACGGTGTGAAGCGTATACAGGGACTGAGAGCATCTCCGCCACCGTTTGTAGAACCATCACCCGATTTACTGCTGCCATCCATGTTGACGCTTGATAGTGCCGGTGATAGGGAAGCCATTGAGTGAGCCGGGGTATCGGCTATATCGTGTGCGCTGATTTGTATATTAAGAGGTGAGGTTGCAGACCGTTTTGCCATCTCCCCCGATAGGGGAGTGCCGCACATAGAACTTCGCGAAGGACTCAAAACTAGTCCTGGGTCAGGTTTAACACAAGCAATATCCGGACAATCGATTTGTGTGGTCATTTTACGTTTGCGTGACGATGACTGGTGGTTGGGTGTGGAAGGGGCACTCGATCTGCCCAACTGAGGTGTGGAAGGCAGGCTACCTGTTATGGTACCAACGACCTGCACATGTGGAAGGTCTCCAATTGCGGTCAGCATACATGTGGTCGAGTCGACTTGGTTGGGATCTATGTGAGCCATGCTCAATTGGTAGGAGGGCGGTGGAGGTGGTGGTGGATTGGCAAGGACGTTGTTGCCGCCGTATAATTTGTTTGTTAAACTTTCATAGTTCAGCTGATTGTTGTTGTTGGGTGTGTTTGAGGTGTTATTACTGTTGGAGTACATAAGCTGTGCTTGATGGCCGGGCATCTCAATATGAGTATCTGCTGGGTGGTGGTGCTGGTGATGTAAATTCTGACTATTAAGTGTTTGAGCTAAACTATTCGGATTGATGATGAGACCCGCCTCATGTTTCACGCGTATGGCGCTGACATTCGAATCCTGTGGAGGGCTGGTCAGCCCATTTATATTAATTTGATTCTCCAATATATGAACATAGTGGTGAGCATGTGAATCGTGTGACTGCAGATGGTGCGGATGCACGGACGTCATGCGTAAATTACTCAATGCTGGCGTTGCCGCCGCCGTCGGTCCATTACCGCTTATGGCTGTCGCCGATATGGGATGGTAAATATCTCGTGCTGTTAGTGTTAAACCTTGGACATCCTGCAATGGACTGTAGGGGGGTTCCGATCCAGAGTCTGGCGGACTTTCGGGCAGATGTGTATGCGTAGAACTACTGCTGTTGTTGCCCGCACTCGTGTGTATGCCAATGTGTGGTGTGGCCGTTAGACTGACACGTGCCGAAACCGTTGGTATCGGTGGCACTGCATCGGAGCCTATTGTGGTGGTCATGGGTGTAGGTGATGTTACGGGTGTTTCGGTTTTGGCACTGCACAACAGTGCTGGTGTGTCCCCCACAACACCAATATGGTTGGCGTTGCCGGCATTGTTAGTACCGGTGGTGGGGTTACTGACAATGTCGCCGCCACCTCCGCCTATACGACCAATGCCGGTCGTTACTTGTAAATCTTCGAAGAATATGGCCTCATTGTCGATGCCGCCCACATAGTCCGCTCGGTCTGAAAGTGAAGAGAATATGTTGTTTAGTTTTAGGAATATTTCATTTGATGGATGAATATTTAATTAAATTGTGTTTGGAGTTTTAAAATATAACCCGTAAGTCTCGTTTAAAACTTGGTTTGTTAAGGATGCCAAATCTCACAAAAATCTAAAAGTTTGTGTTTATAACACTAGAGTTTTCAGACACATGATGGATTTGTACTAGGATCGTCACTTGGTCCCACAAAGTTACTTAAGACAGAACATGTTCGAAAATGAAGTTGACTTTAGATAATTTCAAAATATTTGGAAAATAATCTAACTTTATTTTTTGTATTGTTGTAATTTTCAGATGGTTTGCTGATCTACTAGGTGCTGCTGTTTTGACGCCATCACCGCTCATATGTAAATGGGATACAAATATACGTAACTGCCATTAAAAGACCGAGAAACATCAGACATTCTTCGTCCTGCTAAATTGACCTCATAATGTGATGGGTAGACCGTTGCCCCGACCATGAACTTTAAACTGTGTTGTAAAAAACTCCAATCAGCGAATAGCTGCTGCTGTTATTCGTTGATCATTGGAAATCTTTCGAAGGCATATCTTATTGAGACCGTTGAACCACTCGAGCTGAGAATATTAATTATCACAGCTAATACTGACTACCAGCAAATGTAGAAACGCTGTAAAGATCGACGTCGAGAAGTTGGTCTGCTTTGCCACCTAGATATCACTTGTACCATTATTGGGCAGTGGTAATACATATTTGACTTCATTTACATGATCAGCCTGGCAAAAAAGTAAGGCCAAACAGTATTTCCCGTCAATATAACATACAAAAATTAGTTGAATTGAATGATCTGACTGAAATAATACACCATTCACTCTCTCAAATGTTGGAAAATGATTGCATTTGTTTAACTCGTTGCCAACAATTGTTATCGACATTTTTCCAAAACGTTAAATGTATATTGCTAAAGGTCAATGGACGGTTTTAACTGCATTCACGAATTCGTATACACTGCATCCAAAAGTATTAAATGAAATAATAGAATAAGATATATGATTTTGTTTTTAGTTAATTTTATTTTTCAGGAATTGAGGTGGATGGGCTCAAAAGCACTCCAAGGACACAGCAAGTGTTTGTGGAGTCCACTCATATTTCCAGGTGAAATAAAAAACTAATCGAAATAAAACAGACCAATAATGAAATGTTAAAATTTTCCAGATTTGATATGACTGAGCTAGACTTGCGTTCACTTAACGAGGGAGTGGTCTTCAAGATGGACTATGTTTCACCCAATAAATACCTGATGTTACAGGAGTACTATGTCAGCATGACAACGTTTAAGGGTATGTACTGGGGAATACTCAGACAAATAATATAATAGTGTAACGTTTTTCATAAAGATCGACACAAATTGATAATGTAAATATAACTAATGGTCCAATTGTTATCTTGACTTTGGGGTTAGGGAATTCTTTATCAAAGCGGGTATCAACGAGTAACTCTGTTGTCAATTGGTTGAAATTGTTCCTATCATAGTGTTTGCTAGACTCGTCTAGTTAGATTATCCTTCAATAATAGCAAATGTATGAACTATACTTTTCAAATGTGATACATTTTTCTGCAAACAGTTTTCGATTTTCAGCTTTAACGTGTGTGAGGGTGGGGCATGAAGTTCTAACCTACTTGTATGTAATCTTGACCCAAAGTCAAGATTAAACTTGTGTTATTAGTATTGACTATATAGCCCAAACTGAAAATAGTTGTAGATTTCTACACTTCGACATATATGTATATTTTTAAACAGTAAACACATGGCGTTTTTCTACCTACAGTCTCAAGTCATGCTCTTCCTTTCGTACCCACTGTAATGTGGATAATATTGAACTTTGTCGCCAAAAGAAGACAAAAAAAAACAGAGGGCGTGTAGAATATTTTTTTTGTATATTTCACTAAAAAACGAAATAGTACCATACATTGAACTTTCACACACACACACACACTTGGCTATACTACATCCATACTCGTGCAACCACTGAATACAATTTCGATAAGACAGAGTGAATGTGCTGCGAGTCAAATATTTATTATTAAAAACATTCTACTTTGTTTGATCAATACAAATATTCATATATTTCTGATAAATATTATTATTTTGCATTTGATTTATTTTGTGCATTTTATCTAATATATGACCTGTTTTATTTTACGCGTTTAAAAGTCGATAAAACAATGAGATATTTGAGGAAATCTTTTCAAAATGCCGGAAAGCAGGAAACATAACCAAAATTGTTCATTCACAAATTTGTTATCGAAGACAAATAAATTTAATTTGTATTTCCAGTGCCTGCGTGTTACCAAATTAATGTCTACAAATATGCGTCCGTTTAGATCTTCGCTTCAATTGGACCTACACAATTTTATATTGAAATAAAAAGTATTTATGTCGATACTGGTGTCATTTTATTGCATACTTGCGATAATTACATAAATAATGAAAGCATAACAAAATAAATATCAAGCTAATGTGTGGCGCCAGTGTTCTTGCAGTATCCGCAGCTTTTTTAGATATTTTAAGAACATCGTGTAGTAGTAGTAAATCATGTATTTTATCTCATGTGGAAATGGTTATTGGACATTAAACCCATGACACAGTTACAGATCAAATCTGAATATATAACGGAGTTCAATGTAATGACTCATATCTGGCTGCCAGTTCTACAGAGATCACGAAAGTGCGGTAATAGATTTCTCGCATGACATTAAGATCGGTTTAGAAGGGACTTTTCGAAAGTCTGACCTTTATTTCAAAGATTTAAAGTGATTAGTAAAAAAGAAGACAAAATAAATTCTCCTATTGATGTTAAAAGAGTTTAGGGGGAGTCTGTTACTTGTTGAATCTAGTGGCCGGCTCAATATGGTGAACCCAGTGCGATCCTTATCGACTGTATCTCACTGAACTCCTGGGTAATGGTGTTTTGACACACATCAAGCGGCAGCAGAGGTTAAATAAATTGTGTACAAATACATTTTTGTATTGAAATAAGCAATTTTTGTACTGAAACTCGGTTTCACGACAATTTTACCCATGACAGTTGTTTAAAAATTCTTTACTTTTTAAAACTACACGTATGTGTATTAAAAATATTAAAAAAAAAACGATATCAATCCTCGTGTAATTTTTCAAATATTTTCATATACAGTACATAGGAATGTTCTTAGTATTTGTTTTGTTCAAGGGATGTTTCTAATATTATCTTTTGTACTTTCACGTCCTAAACTCAAAATTTAACAAACTGTAGTTTTTAGTTTCCAGGCAATATTCTATTTTGTATTGTATTCTACTAAAAAACAAATCATGTAAGCACAAATAAATAATTACCATTACAAGTTTTGTGATAATCCATAAGATGCAGTTTTGGTCGTGTTTTTTTTTGTTTTACGAATTTTTGGAATTCACTAGTTTTAAAAAAAATCCCCGCGTTTTTTTTTTTTTCTTGAGACACTTTTCTTTTTATTGTTATTGATTTTCGGAATAGAATTGGAAGACCGATCACCACAATCACGTTCGACGTACAACGCGCTTCATGCAGTCACAGCGAGGAGGAGGAGTAGGTGGTGGGTGGAGTGAGTAAGTCGCCGACTCAATATAAATAGTTTCGATTTTCTTTAAACATTGTCATTATTAATTTCCTATTAACTAATTTGTTGATATGCACAATAAAAATCAACACACACGCACACCACAGAGATTACTTTCGATTTTTTTGCATTTGAATTGAGAATATAAATTTCTGTAAAACTTTTCAAGAATGAATGAAACGACGTCGGAGTTTGAGTAAATGTGTGTGTGGTTGGTTTCTTTTTCTGGTTACAATTAAATCTCTGATGTTTTGTTTATTATGAAAAAGTGATTTTTTCAACTTAAAAAACAAATAAAAACAAATTATTTCAGTCGTTCGTAATGGCGAGATATTAAACACCGTACAAACACTCTCTCGCACACGCACACTACACGAACAAAATTATCTAATGCAATGGAACGAAGGCAGTGCAGTCAGTCAGTGTGGATGATGACGCTAATCATCATGATGTTGGTGGAAGATGAAACAGAAACGTTTTTCTTTATTTTGATTATGTTGGGGTTGTTGTTGTTTTAGTTTTCTTCTTCATTATGATCATCATTCCGCCAGTCCGTCCTAATCATTAGTGCTTTACAATCTGAACGTATCGAGCGAATGAACGTTGCACAGTGGAAGATATTTCCACTGTGTGCGAATTGAGTTAGAAATCTTGTCCAGTTAAAAGGAATAAATGGTTGTATTGTATTTAAAGTATTTTTTTAAAAAAAATGTCAAAACCATGTACTCAGATGTCTATGGTACATCGGAATTGTACAGTGGTTCTATTCATTAAAATAGTTTTTTCTTCTCTTAATAATTGGTTTAATTTCCAATACGACTAATTTATGTAATTTTTACAGAATCCTACCAAATATCCCTCACTGTGCCCCGCCTGACTGGATGGATGGATGAATTGTATTGGATATGCTTCGTCTTATTTGACGTATAAGCGGTTGATGCACTTTACTCTTGACTGAGCATTTAAGGCAAAACAAAAAAAAATCAACCACAAAAATTTTCGAAAAAAAATTAATAATTAAATAATAAAATATGGAGTAACATGGAATGTCAGAGGCTTTAAAGCAATTTTTCATTAAAATAAAGCGCAGCTAAAGATTAACATCATGATCATCGGCATCACCGTCTTCAAACGAAAGTTTGTGGCAAATTGCTCCTAAAAATCCAACGATTTCGTTTTATCACAAAACACCAACCATTCACATTTTGCGGCCAGAGAAATTGTCATTTGAGGAACGAACTTAAGGTGGGTGCACAATTATATTTCTTTATGATGAAAAGTATCCACTTGAGAGTTATAATTATTTTGTAAACATATACTTAAATGAAATGGAAAGGAATTGCAAACTTTTCGGCGAATAAACATGGGATGCTCCTATAAATGCAATGGAATGTATTAGCGATTGGAAATAAGAGGAGGAAAGAGGGAAAGTGTTGGTTGACGTTGGCCCTGAATTCGACAATGTCACAGCTGGCATGCAACACACTGGCTGGAAGAGTAGTCCACATACAACCAGTTCGACTGTAGAGCAAATTTTCTATACTGAGTTGTACGATTAACCGGTCATTCAACGATAAACGGATTAGAGAACCTGGATAGCCGAGTATCTCGCCTGAAAGTCCTAACACCATGAACTAGACGATTAATATCCGAAGGTTTTTTGTAGGTTCACAAATCGTTTACGACTTTTATTTTTAATTGGATTTGTTTCGGTTATAATTGATTTATTCTTAATTTCAGACGAAAATTCATAACTGTCTATTACAATGTGGCCTGGTTATAAAAAAAAACGTACAATGGAAATCATCAAAACTGTAATGTCAAGAGCTGTGTATGTGAAAACTAATTGTCTAACCTAAGAAAGCGTTTTATGTGGATTGCGCTGGCTGACCAGCACTGTCAAATTAATCCAAATGTTCCAGCCAGAAATGCGTTCGACTACAGCTATCCCGGACGCAGACTTCGATGGAAGGACCAAGCGAAAGAAGTCAGGCAAATCCTTAGTATGACGAACTGGTGAAAGCACATACAAAGCCAACGTGCTTGAAGATAAGTTATTAAACAGGTAAAGCCAAAGTCCACAGAGAGCAGACGTCCCAAATTGTTTCTGACTATTTCCAAGAAGTTATTTAAACAGCATTTATTTTAAAAAAAGTGGGTACTTGTTTAAAAAAAAACATTATGTGGTAGTCATCATTTGAATAATGATGTTTGGTCTAATTATTAACCGATTATATTTTAAACTAACAACATTTTTTGTTAAAACTGTAGTACAATTCGGAAAAACCTCAAAACGTCTGAACAAAATCTTTGTTGGGATTTTTCAAGTCATAAATTCGTGTTTCACTCTACTCTGCCGTAATCGAAAGTGAAATTAATGAATAAAGAATCAATCCAATCGACCTTCACCAATCCCGCAATTTATCAAATTTATAAATGTTGGATTATGGAGCGTAATAAAATTGGATAAAAACGTATCCCAATTTTAATTTCTGAATAAATCAGCAATCCTATAGTTGTGTAATCTATGTGTGTACATGGTTCATTATACATAGATATTTACCTATAAATACTAATTATGTATATACAAGAGATATTAATTATAAGGATACGCAAAACCATAAATTAGACAACACAGGAAAACTTGCAAACTCTTTTGTCTTTTTTTTTTTATTACTATTTAGGAATGAGCCAATTGTTTGATGATGTCGTCTCCATGACAATCTTCGTATTTATTTTTTATAATAAAGAATGAAAGCCAAAAAAAAAATGGAGGGATGGCTACATGGCATGGTTAAAAATTAACTATTAACATGGACGAAAAGATATAGAATTGAAGTAAGAAAGAAAACTATCAGAATTCTGATTTATTGTATTCCTACCCAATGCAAGATAAATTTATGTAGAAAAACACATTTGTTTCATATTTTTAAGGTTACAATAGGACAGAGTGTGTGCTAAGTAATATTGATTAAGGACTTTGTAAACATTGCTCAATGGACAAGGATATCAATTCCACAAACTAAAGCTATGTTCACATTTGTTACATATTTGACCCAAATATTTTTTCCTATGTTCGCGCAAAAAACCGTAAAATATTGTCGATTTTAGATTAATGTGAACAGATTGATTGTATGAACCCACTTTTCTTTTATCCCCTTCATAATCCCCATATCTACAAATCGATTATAAACGTTTGCTTATCTCATTAATTCGTTGATTGTTTGACACAGGGTGACGCTAAAATCGTAGAGGTGTTGCAATTTTACATATTAATTTTTGTTGGTCTATCTTCACTTTAAGAATCAATCTTCATGAAGCGAATGTTCTCATGAATCGAATTTTTTTTTCGAGATTCATATCTAAAGTGTATTTTTAATGAATATGTTCATTTCTCTAAAATCGAAATAAATATTGTAAGTGGACGGCCTCTGTTAACTACCCACCCCCCATTATGACACTTGGAAAGCCCAACGTGTTGATGGGTCGTTGTTTGTACTTTGTGCGAATTCTCCACTGGTTTTTCAAATTAATTGTGACATTACTCAGCAGATTATTACTCAGAATTTGGCAGTTGGAAAGTCCCGTTATTTTGTTATTCAAATATGTTCATTTTAAACAGCTCATGTTGTCATTTAGCAGTGCTGTTTATCAGCGTTCGCTTTTGTGTTTATTTATCCATGTACACGTTATTACTTCATGTACTGATTACACTGTCCTACACGAATACTAGATGATGCAAATATCCGTTTGTTTGGACATTAAACTAAAACTGGATTATCACCATACTAGATCCGGCCATTGCCAAAGAAATTAAAATATAAACTTTAAAAGTGACTCTATTCTTAAGCCTCAAATGACGAAACATGTACAAACATATATATATGTAATATTTTTCTTTCAGTATTTATGTGGGAAGGTCTGTACCAGAACTATATTTTTCTGAGGTCTCCATGTTCGAAAGACCAACCAGAATATAATGGCATAAATTGGAATCTGGAAGGAGCCCAAAAATGCGGAAAAAGTACCGCCAATGAGGAAGATATAAAAAAGCACACCCAGCCTATCGGTTTTAAGATATATGGGAATGCTATCCTTGGTAAGGAACTGAGTTCCACAGCGCTTACATTGAAAATAGGCTTTAAGGTCATCTACATGTATTGATATAGCCTGCTGAGGTCAATTCGGTTTATTCAACATTTTTACTGATTCATTGGTGGATGGCCATACTTTTGTTTTCATTGAGTTAATGAAACTCTTTTCTTTCAGAGTGTATTTGGGAAGTACGGGAATTTGTATCTGACCTCTCTGCTGAAGCAGAAGTAAAATCAACATAGCTGAAATATTTCGATCGTTTCGGATGGCGATACAAAAATCCCTTAAATTAGGAACAAATAGGAATATTCAGTTACCGAATAACATCCGATTGATGTGGTAAAAGTCACCCTGTGAGTCTTGAAAAAATGACGTGAAGTGTGCCTGAAGGAAAAATCGAGGAAACTTTTATTAAAATGCACTACTTCTTTTTTCTCCATTGCAACAACTGAAATCTGAGTCTCGAAGTATATCGTAATAGAAATACTACACTTGTCGATGCACATTGGCTTTTATGTATGAATACATGACAATACTTTCACATTGATTTAATGTAGACTTTTTCTTGCAGTCACAAGAAGCCGAGTCTGACGTCTTGTGTACCTCAAGGAAATAGCATTGACTTTTGCACAAGAATATTATACTAATAATGTTTATGTATAAATGACAATTCTTTTGCATTGAATTGATAGAACATCTCTGTTACAGTGTATGTGGAATAGTATGTATCAAACTTTCGGTTCAAAGAGAACAGAGATTTGATGCGAAAATATCAGAGGCCACTGCATTGTAATGAAACGTGTTATTTTGTAGATTACACTGAATTTCTCCTACAACACCAAGCTGCCACTTCAAAATTTACGAGTAAGAATCATTGCGATATCGATAAATATCTGGGATAATGTGTCTGTTGAGGACAATTCTTAGAAAAACCATTTCGTATAATAGGTTCCGCTGTGGTCATAAAAAATCTATTAAAATATTGCGGTGATAGGTCGCTAACAGACTTTCGACGACGATATTTTACGACTTTTTATTTAGTTATACAAACCATTTAGAAGAATTACATAATATAGGAAAATCACATAATAGTGCGGTCATGATCTGACGAAAGTAAAATTAACTTTTTTAAATTTTGAAAATAGCTGACCGGGCATGGGACAACATTATACGTTCCATCCATACGTACTTATCGTAAAACAATAACTGAGGGACTAATCTAATCAAAAAGATCATAAATGTCTGTTCAGCCTTCATGGGCCGCTATCCATGTACGGCAATCCGTTCATTGTCAAATGATCGGTTTATCGGACGACGCACTATGGAGAAAATTCGTTATTCAACCGAACTGTTCGTATGTGAATTACTCTTCCCGATACTTGTCCTGCCAGCAGTTACGTTCTCAAATTCAAAACAAATGTCGGAGCTTTTTTTTCTAATTTTCCGAGGATTTCGATAAAACCCCCTAGGGATAAGTAAAATCTCCTTTAACTAAACAATTTTTGAATAGTTTTAGATTTCCATTAAGCTATTTATCAATAAATAAATAATTCATTTTTCACATTTCATTAAGGAATAAACTGGGAACATGTGGCCTGTTTTCGATACAATGTGTATACTCACTGATCCAAAGTTACTCTGTGAATGACCAGTACATTTTCTAATCATTAAAAGGTTTTTTTACATCCTACTTGTCCTACACGCCTAAATTAAATTATATCATCTTTTCAGACCTTCAACTTTATTTCATTGCAATATTTTGACGACATCGTTGTGTCGCGGAGTAACTCCCACGCAAATCACTGCCTGCCCCTTTTAAAGTCATGTACTATTTTCAATAGGCGTCATACCATGTGAGTAAAAATTAGTACTTAGTGGAACCATTGGTAAATCAACCAAATGACGGCAATTTGTAAATCTAGCCACGCCTCCGAGTCTGACTTAAATTAAACGAAATTAGCTCACATTTGTTACTTTGCAACGTTTTCCCGATATCTTTGTAGCCACGCCTCCGAGTTTGGCTTAAATTAAACGAAATTAGCTCACATTTGTTACTTTGCTATGTTTTTCCGATATCTTTGTAGCAGTGGAATATGGAATTGTTTGTCACACCCCATCTGTAATTTGTAATCATGTAATCTGGGATTTTTTGTAAGCCTTCAACTTTTTTTGCTTTTTCAAATTTTTCTGTTAGATTAGAAATTGTTGTATTTGTCCTCCGACCAATTTCTGAACGTTCATTAGTGACATTTTTTGCCTATCAGTGTGGGGGTTGTGGGTTCGATTGACACCAGAGGCTTTGGTCTGTCGCTGCATAATTCTAGCCAAATGATCTGTGTCACCCGTTTAACCCCCATGGACCCAAAATTAGAATATAAATTTACTTTATATTGTAATTATCCAATAAATTTAAATTGAAAAAAAAAATCCCTGATTGTAAAATCGAATTTTCACTCGAAATAACAATAACTTTTATCACTAATATCGATAATCTCAACGTGGGTGGCACTATATTCTATTCATTTGAAACAGTTTCCATTTCCGGGGGAAAATGAAGCAATTACTTTCCAGCCCAAAACTTTCCGATGTAGTTTTCAATTACTAGCTATGTTTTATTTTGTGCTGGGTTTGTTCTCGTAAAACATTCGCGTTCGTTATTTGTTTGCACTGCTTGAACATTTCATTGCATTTACAGAATCATTTCAGATTATGTTTACTATTTATTTATTATTATTGTAATTTGTTTCTTCTTCTTCGTTATTTTGTTCATATTACAATAGTTAATACAATTACAGTTATGTATTTAAATACACACTGTTTCTGTTTTGTTTTTTTTTTATTATTATTAACATTTCTCAGTCTCGCTATTTATTTAATCAATTGTTTTATTATCGTATAATAAACGCAGCAGCAGTGGAACGGACGGTTTTGAATTTCTTTTCTGTTTCGCAGTATTTTTTTTTTCACATTCATTTTTATTGCTGTTATAAATTGCAAATGACTTTTTTTTCTTCTTTCATTAAATATCGTGGTGATAGTGATTTTCTTTATAATAAATTTCTAATTGATAATTATGTTGTAGTTATTTATCAATGTATAAGTTTTACATTTTTCAAAATGATAAGTAATTCTATTTTTGTAAAACGCAAATTGTACATGGGCCAGAAAGCGTATTTGTGTTTAACGGCACGTCGTCGTCGTATCGTTGGCGACGGGCGTTAAGCCAGAGCTAGAGCGTCACAATATTAGCACACAACCGACAATCGGAACTGTTTCGTTTCGTCGTTCCGTTCTTTAGTAACACCACCGTAAGCCAGCAACAGAACATCTTTGCCAGGCTATCCTATAGACTTTTTTTTTGTTATTGATCAAACAACGAAGAAAAAAATGCTTGGTTACAATTTCAATATTCTACTGAATAACAAAATACGAACGCAAAACACAAGCAACAACAACAAATTGTAATGCAAAAATAACTACAAGAACATAATATGTTGTATTCGCACCGTCAAACGTCGCCGCTGCGCCCTTACAACGCCGACCCATAGTTTTGTTTCGTAGTCGTTAGGACGAACTTGTGCCTATTCATTTGATATTCAGCCATAAAAATGTCTCTGTTAACAATTTGGCGACAGAAAGGTAAAATGTTCAATTCATTTCTTGATTTTCTCACTTTGACGATTCACTTCCGCATTAGTTCGAACGCTCCATCATGAAATTTGTTTTTGTGGAAACTGTTTTAAAGTTTTTGAATTATAATCCTTTTTCCGACCGACCTTAGTCACATTTGTCGTATTTGGCAAAATTTAAATTGGAAAAAATACACTCAGTCCTGGATTCGAGTTATTCTATATTAAACCAACAACATTTTCCACCACTAGAACATACTGATGCACAGTGGCCCCGGATTATATTCGCACTGCTTCCAAAATTTCATTTTTTTTTTTCTGAAATAATTCTTTTGAAATTCTTCATATGAACTCTGAAAACCTTTGTGTTTACTGAAGAGAAATCATGATTTGAAATATACACCTCAGGACACAATCAACTCCTTTATATCTCTGACATATGCAAATATGTTTCAGGTTTCTGTTTGTTGAATGTTTCATTTCGTTTTGTTATTTGTCTTTGTCTTCTTTGTTTGTTGAAATATTTATTTGTATATAAAAAACCTGAAACTGTTGCTTAGCAAGGAGAATACACGGTAAAACGAGTGCAAACTCCGTAGCTGTCTAGGAAATTATCTACTTAACAAAGTCATCCCACGGAATATGTATAGTTTGGAACGACTTGACCAGAACAACAAGTTGTGAAAAAGCATCTAATTTTTTAATTCAATAAAACCAATAATTATTTATAAACATGAAGATTATTTGAATATTATAATTATTGAACATAATTAGTTTTTTTAAACCTTTGTTTCGTTCAGTGCACAATCATAAATGAATTCCATAAGAAGTTGCTGCCCTAAATCCTTCTATTTTTGTTCTAATGTATGTATTTTTTTAATTTTATTGATATTCAAAATGAAGATTCACAAACGACCTCTCGCCCCCGTAGTTTTCTCAGAGCCTACATTAACATTAGGTTAATTTTTTATGTATCTGGCGTCACACAGTGCACTGTGGGTCATGATTCCTATTATTAGTCCATGATTTTAATTGTCATTCAGTAAATCATACATATGATTATGATGTTTTCAACAAAATCAGAAATTTGTTCAAATATTAACATTATGTTACAAATTTTATTATTATTACTTTTTAAAATTACTTTTCTAAAGAAAATAATTATCATTTGATTAAAAAATATGTTTCTATTTAAAACTGTGTGAAATTCCAGATGTCATATTCTTATCGTTTGAGAGCTATGGTATTTTCAAAAGACCTACAAAAATCAATACTATTAAAATTCTGTACTTTTCATTTCAGATTTATTCCATTAATATGACATCACAGAAGAGGAAACAATATTCGAACAGCACGCACATTGGAAGAGAAAAATGTTAGCTTTGCTAAGAAAGTTTTTTTGTATACCCGTTTTGGGATTTCCTTTAAATTGACCTTCAAGTCTGAAAAAAATAATTGACATGAAATCATTTTAAAGTTCAGCTCGTACTCATATTTGTTTTTATGGCTTTCCATTGTCAATAATTGGCAGACACTTTAGCTTAGTATTTTAACTAATCTCATAATTTATTTGCCAGAAAGTAAGATGTAGCTGATGTCTTTTTTTCAGAATAGAGAAGTAACCGACGAAGATGGCTCTAATGGTGAACGAGGACTAGGCAAACGTCGAATGACAGAAAGGCGACTGAAGCAGGCTAACACTGGCATTTTACACGTAGTGGATGAATTTATTAATTGCAAGAATAACGTTAGCATCGAAAAAACAAAATCGAGCTGACAAGTAGTTACTATTGCGGGCTAAGCAAACACTTCAAGACAGAGATTTAGCAACTGAAGGCATCACTTCCCATTTTGGGGAGGAGCTCGAAATGGACAACGTTTTTGCTCGAAACATCATCAAAACACATCTGGGGATCGGAAAATCCGCACGTGATCATCGAGAAGCCAAAACAGCCTCAGAGAGTGACAGTTTGGTGCAGATTTTTGTTGGTTCATTTGTCATTGAAAGTGCGGCTGGAAACTTCATTTCGATCAAAGGTGAGCTGTACAGAGCTATGATAAACCCGGATAGTAAATTGATGGACTTCCATAATCTATAATTTTAGTACGATGCCGCGCCATGCCATAATCGATCTATCATCCGTCTCGTCGAAGTCATTTGGCTACCTCGGAGCGGCGATTTGAAGCCGTTAGATCATTTTTGGTGGAGTTTGGGTATGCCTGATTTCATTTTTTTATTTCAGGTGTTTAAATTATGGAATTCTCGCAGTTGAAAAATAGACAGCTTCACAAGCTAATATTGAGTAATGACACACATATCCAATGGAATGTCGGGGGAGACAAGTAAACAATCAGTATATGAGCTACTGTTATCCAAGAGGATATGATATTAATATTAGAATAATTTTTCATTTTGTATTTCAGGTGTTTAATTGTGGAATTTTCGCAGGTTTATAATCGACAGCTTCACAAGCTAATATGGAGTAATGACACACATATCCAATGGAATGTCGGGGGAGACAAGTAAACAATCAGTATATGAGATGCTGTGAATCCAAGAGGAATTCAACGGCCATTTTTATATCTAAGTGTACTCATTTGTGCGGTGTAACGTCAGGAAAATAGTTGTATATTGTGATGTTGTATTTTGCTGCGCTATCTGTCAATACCAGACGAATGAAAATTGTAACATAGCTAGCTGCAGCATCGCCTCCAACACAGTGGACCTCACTGCCTTTGGATGGTTCTATCCATGGCGGACGGGTGTTTTTGATCAGAACCCAGCAAAGACTCCCATTATCAAATAATATTACACGTAAGTTATATTCTACAATACACATCACAACAGCCATCCTTCGAATTACTTTTACACGGCGATAACATTGGAGAAATAAATACATATTTCAAAGCTGTTTACCTTCGGCTGGAGCTAAAATCGTCAATCTTCGTCTGGTCATTAATTTGAATCAATTAGTTTTGAGACTTAGTCCCAGTCGACACCAAGTCCCAAGCTATACTACACATTTTTCTCTTGGCTCAACTTACCCAAATCGGTTAATATTTGATCATTAAAGAAGTCCATATCCATGTGTTTTGTTTGTATAAACTCCTTTTGTTCTTTCGAGCATCCTTCTGAATTTTCCAATCAAACTCTGATCACAATTGAAAATTAAACCTGGAAAAGAAAGAAGACAGAAAATTATTTTGCAATGCAAACTAACAAAATCCCTAAACATTTATTTATTTATAATTTCTAGTTAGAGAACAAAAAAAAAATAAAAAATATCGTCGCACACACGCTAAACAATGCATAGTATTTAAATTATGATAGTAAAACCAGAAGATGGAACAACAATTGCTGATCTCTTATCATCTCATTGCATCCCATCCGATCCCAACAACCACAATGGTTGGGAACTTTTCGATTCGATTCTGTTCTGGTCGTTGTTGTTCGGGGCGGCGGTGAATGTTAATCGGTGAATAATTATTCACTATCAGCTGAAATTGATTAATTGGGAGAAATTCGAGTTAAAAGCGTTTTTGTTGATGTCGCAGACGCGGCGGTAATGCTGTGAAAAAAAACGCCAACAAACACATCATGCTGCAATTCCGTTAATTATTTTGAAATTAAATTTGTTGTTGTTTTTCTTCATCTTCTGTATGATACTGTTTGTAGGTAGTTAGGTGAGTGCGACGTGGTTATGTCATTTAAACTTGTAAATTGTATGCAAAAAAAAAAAACGCAAACCTTTGCAAAATGAAAATGTTTGTAAGCAAATTAATTGGGTTAGTGGTTGGTGTGAAATATATTTAAAAAAAAGTGGATTTGCTTTGAAAGAAAATAGAACATTTTTGGGTAGACTTCATTCAACGCTACCGCGAATATTCAGTTCCCTCGACATTGCCTTTTGTATAGTAGAACAATATTGTTCTTGGGGTCTTTTCAGTTCGAGTTATTTGTATATGTACACCTTTCTTTATTGCTGAATCATAAATGATATCTTGCAAATTTCCTTGACGTGCTCTCTTGTCAAGTATGAAGAAAGAACATCCCCTGAAACTCGTACACTTAAAACTTGGCATGTTGCACACTGGAGATACATCTTCGTGAAAATCACAATATTTGTTGTTTCATTTGGAAATGGTGTAGTACAAATATTCTATTAATTTCTGTCTTAATAAATTCCTAATAGACTATTTCGCTTTAATGTCATATATTGGATATATTGTTTAAATTGGCTTCTGCTATAAATAAATCTTAAATAACAGTTAATCTCATAAGATGGTGTTCAAGATCGCTATTAAGTATTTTGTATATTTTAAGTTCAAATCTAGAGTTTGCCTATTTAAATTTTAATTTCATTTTTTTAGTTTCTCCGTTTCAATTTGAAATTGATGTAGCATTATTTCGGCGCAAGAGGAGTAACGTAGAGAAAACATGAATCAAGGAAATTAAGGATGGCCGCACCGAATCGCACATGTAAAAAATGTTTGTATTTCAATTAAAAATGTTTACTTGAATAACTTTAATTAATGTTTTTTCCAGAATGGCCAATCATGGTGCGATAGTTAGAGTGGAGACTATCAGCCAAGAAATTCAGGTTCAAACCCTCATGTCTCATGTCGGCGACATTTCACGTATGGAAGCCATGTAAAATGGCTTCGCAAGGCATTCCATGGAAATTTTCAACTTATATGGAAACCACAGGGGATCCTGTTAGACAAGACAACCCTTTCCCCACCATAGATGAGAGCGAATAATGTCAATTATCCAGTGTAGTGAAAGTCAAGAGTGGAATCTCTGACCTTAGAAATACTAAGTCTGCAGAATCTCGATGGTCTACCGGCTGTGCTGTTTCAGACTGGAGGCATTTTGATACTGACAAGCAAGCATCATCTTATCAGCGCAATTTGTTCGAAAGAAGAATTGGAATGGGAGTTAGCGTTAATGGTCGTGGTATAAGTTTACCTAGAATTACCTCCAGGATTATCTCAAGAGTATTATGTGATCTTTATTATTCGATCGTACCGTTGTAACTGGTAAATCTACAACTGATGTGATTCTTACATTGCGCCAATTTTTTATAATATCCATGAGAAACAAATTGGTACATATCAACTCCTCTTCCTTGATTCTAAAGCCATCATCGACAGTCCGAAACGACCAATGATGTTTGCAACCACAAATGACTCCTGTATCTCCTGAAAAATTCGTTAAAAAAAATACGTGACACAAAATCCACGTAAAGAACCTGCACAGAAGAAACCCTCTCCTAAACATTCGATACGAAACGAAGTCAACTGTTCAATATGCTGCTGCAATGATGTCTTGGCAAGGCAGCCAAAAACACCGACTTGTTCCTGGAATGACAGTGACATCATGTGGAGAAATAAGAGGTCTGTGTCTGCTTCACTTGCAAGTATAGGAAATAAGTCGACGGTAATGGTAAACGAGGACATGACAAAGCTTATGGTTGTATTTATTGGAACGAAGTACAGACAAAATCCACATGGCCATAATCAAAAGATACGACTCAGTCCTGATATAAAATGAAAAATGGGCTGTGTACAAAAAATGCGACAATTTTGTATGGGTTTTTTTGAGCCATCTTTCGTTGTTATGTTTGGATCATTTTTCATAGGGATATATAAAGACTTATTGTGCAGAAACATGGATACTTGCTCAAGCTGATAAGGAGCTTTCGAGAGGAAGATTCTTCGAAATATCTTAGAGGCGAAGTTCGACCATCCGAATGATGAATGAATGTATGCCGACATCTACAAAGATTGCGCTGTTTGGAATATGATTCGATACAAATTCTCCGATTCTACGAATCTTCGACCTCAATTTCGAGGTAGCACACAAAAGCTGATGATTTGGACTTTGGTGGAGAGAGCAAGATCAAGAAGGTCTAATAAACTCTGGAAGTGACTCTAGACCAAAGATCGTGTAATTCTTCTTCAAACGCGGCTTAAGGCCTATTGAGGTTGTGAACTGAGTGAGTAATGACATTTCCAAACAGAAAATAAATCGTGAATATGGAATACAAAACACATGGTCCGCTTGAACATGCCTTGTTCGAAATACTCCAGAATTGTGTAATTCAAAACATTACAAATGGCATGACCCACAGAATACACCATTCTATACGGGGCAGATGCCAAAAACAACTGGTCGATCGGTCACATGAGATTTAGCAAAACCTTTTATATTCCAACACATGTATAGATGTTATGGATATTTGTTGCTGTCATTGTTGTCTTATCTATAATACCCAAATAATGAATTCAAAAACAAAAGTATGATAAAGAGAGTGTTGAGCAGAATGTTAGGTTAATAAGTAGCTACGTGTATAACTGGTTTGCAAGACGACATCCTCTTTCTTTCGATCTATGCCATCCCATAACAACACCGTGAATCAAATCATCGCATTCCCCCCATATGAAGAACATCAGAACGTTAACTATGAAATTGCTTAATTTACCCGGATATAAAACAAAGACGATCTAAATTTAATTAAATTACAAGACAAGATGCGACGTGAATTGACTCACTCACGCACAAGTGTTGATAACACTGTCTTACATGATTTTTTTTTTATCGTAGGGTCAGAGAAACGCTATTAGTTTCAACACGTTACATTGATTAGAAGTCTAATATTTCATTAACAGGCGGGATTGATTCGTTTATAGAATATTTATATGCATTTAATGTATAGTTATCACAATTTAACACTTCCGTTGGATAATTGAAATCAAAATGCCATTCAATTTCAGCATCTGGTTCATATTGGGCCGTATGTGAGGATCATTCATTTTTCGTTCTTTTCTATGGGTCACTAAGGTGTATATTTCATATGGTCCTGCCCATTTATATTGCATTGAATCAATCGAGCAATTCATAGAAGCTCTCCAGGAAGTTTCCGCTTAGAGATCCATCAAATTTAATAAAATATCAAAAAAAGAAGCATCGATTTTCGTACATTCTTTTTATTTGTAGTGTCTGTGTAAGACAGTGTAATTTACCACATGTGGGAATTATTCAAGATGTTTGTCATTCTATTACGTTGTACATAAATAATGTCGGTGCGTAAAGGTATCTTTAAGATACACATCAAAACTGAATAAAAGTACTCATAGGCTGTCCTATATGAAAGTACGAGGGCGGATCAGTGACACAAAGTATTTGAGTATATTTAATACATTGCCAGCAAAATCTTTCAAATCTCAGAAGAAATTTTACATTTCATAACTTGAAATTATTTTTTAATTTTGAAAAAGTTGCCATTATTGGCATAGCGTCTTCTTTATTATGAAATAAACATCCAATCATTTATCTCAAAAAAATTTTTTTTTCTGTGAGTACCAAAATAACACATCTTGTTGGAGAACTCTCTATTAAAACAGATTATGATTAAGCTAGGTTCACATTAGGCAAAAACTGTCAAATATTTGCACGTAACAATGTGAACACCAAATACAGTGAATGCTCCGGTGGGCGGACAGCAACGGTCGTAGTGGTTTTGTCCGCCCAGTGGATATTAATTTGCATTCAAAATACCGCATGGACCGAGAAATTACTCTGTATTTTATTGGGACAAACAAGAAATTAGCGGATTTGCCCGCTAAGAAGATTACACAAGTGTGAACACTAAACGTTATTGTTTCCACCATGAGGACATGTATTTTCCAATTCTACCTCGTACATACAAAACGACGGACAATAACCGTAGAATGACGACGGTATGACCACTCATTCTCACTCTCTTAGCTGTCATCTACAGCGTATACTCGTAGAGAGTCTTGTGAGCATGTGTGTGTGTGTATGCAATGGATAAAGGCGTTAATTCAATTAAAGTTCGCATACAATTCGTAGGCTTTAGTCCGCTATTTAATCGTCACGACCCAGCTATGTCGGCATCATTTTCCCCACGTATTTCCAATGCGCTTCTCCGCCTATGTATGGCTGCCGATGGTGAGCGCAGTATCGGTATGTCCGTAAGTGCCTCCACTATGTCCGACAATGTGTGAGTGATATTAATAAAGCCTAATTGAATCTTTACAACAGCTTGTTGTAGTGCGTTATGATTTTATTTAAAACGTTGCCACTAAACAGTACCACGTCCTCACATCATCCGAGGGAGCAAATGAAACTCCATTTTTAATAGTTTAATTGTGTGGACAATAACAATTTTTTTTAATTTAAAAAACAAGAAGAGAAACAAATTCCCTATTATTTGACACCCTTGAGTAATGGCTTGTCGTCAATTCACGTACATATTTGTAATTTTTAAGCTGAAACTGTGAAAAATTCACGAGTCGGGGAAAATCCCCAAGGTTAAATAAGGTCAGGTCTTGAGTTTCGATTTAAAAAAAAAATAATAGCGAAACATTGAAAGGGCGGTCCAAATGAATGTATTTTTTAAATAAAAAAGAACCAACATCAATTTTAATGGCATATTAAAATATCCCAGCAAACATTCGCATTATTGTCATTATTCATGAGGCTGCCTCAACTGTCTTCGCAGTACCGCATGCTGTCAACACAATTTACTCACTTTTCGCCTTAAGGGCCTGAAACGTTAATGGATTGTTTGCACAACATCGATCCCTCACGGTGCTACACAAAAAATAGTCCGAGGCGGCTACATGACATCTCCAAGACACGATTACCGAACTTGGTGGCCCAAAGAAACCAAAGACCGTCCATGTCCATAATCACCGTCCACAATATATAGTCTATTATGCCTCAGTAGCGCCATGTCTCCCTCAGTTTTATTTACGTCGCATTTCTCTTGGCATATGTACATGGCCCACTGTCCCGACTTTTTTTTACTTTTGATTTCTCCTTCACTACGTGTACGGGATGCCACAGCGATTGTAAACACTTTACAATAATTTCACAATCTATAGTCAATAAATAAATAATCGCTTTTCAATACCAGACTAAAGCGTCTCGCACCCATCATCAGCTCGCAGAGCTTGCGCTCATATTCATATTTCAGTGAATGAAAGAGTAATGCTGATTTTGCCGAAAAGAAAAATAAGAAAAAAATGAATAAAACGCGCAAAACGAGAAAATAAGTGCTGATAAGAAACATAAATTGTACATAATGCAGTTATGAGCGTTGTCAATGTCGATAAACCGCATCTCTTCAGGCGTCAGCCGCGAAGACGCAAACATGTTTTATTTTAATTTTTGTATTTTTTTTCTTGAAATAGTAAACTAAACAACAAATCAAAATCTCACACAGTTATAATGGTTGAAAGCAAATACAAATGTAAGGCAACGACACGAAAATGCCAGTAAACCGGCCACCTCAACTACTGCAGATGTATGCATATGTCTGTGTGTGTATGTGTACGAAAATGTGGGTCAATTCTAACAAGAAAAATCTGACGTATGTCTCAGATTTTGGCAATTTTAATAGTTACTACACGAAAGCATTGTTTTGTTGCATTAAGATCAGCGATGTTAGATTTATCGATAACTCGCTACGGTTTACTTTGCAGAATTTAGATTATATGGCAACTACGTGAAACTAGCGACCCTTTATCATTACCGGTATCCTCGTAAGGAGTTTGTGCAAGAATTCCTTCATTTATGAACATATTTTATCATGTTCTTTCGGAAATTGGATTCAAGAGACATGCCAACATCCGTACCTTGTTTTCTTGTGCCGTATACTATTTTTGCCAAGTCCGAGTATTTCTGCATAAATGTGGCGTTTTGCCTAGCCCTAACTTTGTTGAGATTAGTCCTAGAATATTCATAAACGTTACTTCTTGAAAAAGTAAACAACAAGGAAATTCATTCCGATATCAGCTCAGCTGTCGGATGCAAAACACAGGGTTGCGTATTCATTTTGTCCGATAACGCTAAGCCATCATCGCAAAAGTAAAAACTATGAAAGTTGTCAAGCGATAACGGATGGGTTGAATTAGGTTTTTCACACAAGTTTTGTTTGCAAAATGGAATGTTTAATTTTTCGAAATGTAAATGCTAAATTTCCTATACGTGGAATTGACTAGTTTTCACCCGACAGAAACTATTTATTATATATATTTATTATTAATTACAATACAAAGTAAATGTATATTCTAACTTTGGGTCCAAGGGTAAACCGGGCAGCGACAGACCAAAGCCTCTGGTGGGAATCGAACCCACAACTCCCACGAAACTATATTAAACTTATTTAACTATTTATAGGCGTATACGTTGTGTTAGTGTTCCCGTTTCATATTACGTATACGACCTCTGACAAACTGCGAGATAGCCCATACTAAATTGAAACATACACATTTCACACTCAACCTGACCGCCCAGAGATCGTATTACAGTCAAAGAGTGTTTTGGTTTGCAGTATAGCAGACTGCAAAGAACGCTGGATTTATTAGGAATTCATTCGCTAATGATTTTCTCTCAGAGGTCGTTGTATGACTGTTTTCTATGCTTGTCTTTTCCAGAATTCGGGGATCGCTGAAGGGGCCATTAACGGAATGTCATGTGTATGAGAATAACTTGGACGAACTTCAGCACATCCAAATACATCCGATAGCTGGGAATGACATCCGAATACTAAGTGAATTAGTCATATAAATTCATGGTATTTCGATAACACTGTGGTAAGTCTGGCTAACTTAAATTTATATTTAATTTTTTAGTTTTTCAATTACATTGAAATATAAAATTACTCAAAATATATAAACACAGATCTGAGGAAAACATTATTCCCATTATGTGATCAGCCTTTTTGATAGTAGTTTTTTTTTGTGGTCTGCCATTGAAATGTTGTGTTGAAATTTCACCAGATTTGATAGTTAAACGCTGGATGTGACCTTGAGCTTTTAAATATGAACTGTTGGAGATCTTGGCATCCGAACAATGTTATTTATTATTTTCGAAAAGAAAAGGTTATTTCTTGATTTTATTTATCAATTTTGTTCCCTTCAAGTAATCGCTCGCATATATAATACGTTTGGGCAAGTGCTACGGCTATAGGCTCATTTGGCTGCGGCCTTAAGATTTTCCAACAATGCAATCGTGGCTAATATTTAAAATATCGCTTTTTGAAACATTGAAAAGTGACAGGGAGCCAAATGCAATAAAATTATTAAAGTGAAATTATCAGGCATGTCACAGAAGTTTTCCGAAATCGATTTATTTCACCTTTTCCAAATCGTTACGATTTGCTTTTGCTTCTTCAGCACTCGTACGTTTTGACTAATCCGGAAAAAAAATCATTTCACATTTTTGAAACAAAAATATGGTAAATCCATGAAAAAAAACAGCTGATTACAAATTTATGTAAATAAGGGAAAGAAATAAACAAATTGTTGACAATTAAAAAAGGAGTTTAAATTGTTTTTTATAATATAAACACCAAAAGTAAAAATGCCAGGGGCTTCAATACTTGCTGTAATGGATGAAGAAATAAATCAGCGGTCTACTGAAAAAATTCGTCGCCGGACATTGAGGAACGCATCAGATCCTTTATCTCACTCAAATGCAGAGTAAGTATCCACCTGCAATGAGTTATTTTCAAATTTATTTTAATAATAATTTATTTCTACAGATTTATATCTTATTATCGGCTAAATAAAGAAGCTTTTGTTTTAGTTTTGGAAAAAATTTCTCCCCACCTCAAACGTTCCAATATACCGGCTATTATCCAGCTTGCAACAACGCTTAGGTTTTTGGCTACGGGTGCATTTCAAGGAGTTATAGGTAGAGATGTGGAGCTAAGCCTTGGGAGAAGTACAGTTTCTACAATTATGTGGAGAGTTATAAATGCAATTGAAGCTGAAATTTGTCCACATTGGATCAAATTAAGAATGTCTTCCGAAGAAAAAAGAAAGTCAAAATTGTACTTTTTTGAAAATTATGAAATTCCAGGAATTATAGGATGCATTGACGGAACTCACGTTAGAATGGTTAAACCTTCCGAAGACGAATCCCTTTTTTATAATAGAAAAGGGACATTTAGCATGAATGCAATGATTGTAAGTAAACCAACACCATTTTCATTGTATAATTTTTATTATACCCATACTTTAAAAATTGTTCTTCATTTTTCAGATATGCGATTACAAAATGAAAATAAGAGCCGTAGATGCTTGCAGGCCCGGTTCTTGCCATGATGCCTTTATTTGGAATTTAAGTGGGGCAAGACAATTTTTTTTAAATCAATATGAAGATGGTGACAGAAATTCTTGGTTATTGGGGGATTCTGGTTATGGATTGGAACCATTCCTAATGACCCCATATAGGGATGTTAGTGTAGGAACAAAGGAGCACAAATTTAACAAAAAACATACCCTAGCGCGTAACATAATAGAACGTACAATTGGTGTAATTAAAAGCCGTTTTAGATGTTTGCAAGGAATTCTTGTTTATACACCAAAGAAAACAATAAAAATTATAAATGTTAGCTGTGCTTTACATAACATTTGTAGGGAATATAACATAGAAATCGAAGAAGACGAGATACCTGTTACAAATGAGGAAAATTCTGAAAACGACCAAAATATTGTGGAAATCTACCCTGAAATAAATATGTACAACGTAGCCAAACGTATTAGAAATAATATTGCTAGTCAAATGAACTAATACATTTTTTATTTCAATTTATTTAAATAATAAAAAAAAAACATTTTATAAAACGAAAAACAGATTGTGTTCAGTCCATTGTGTAAAATAATGTAAAGTTAAGAACGAGTCGTATTTGCTATTTCCTGTTCTACAGCATATTTAAGAGTTTCAAGTTCAACTATTTTGAGTTTCATTTCATTCCGTTCACGCATTCTCTTTTGCATTTCAGTATTATGTAACTGCTCTTCCACATACTTTTTTTCCAGGATGTTACAAAGTTTGTCCAACTTTTCAGTTTGTTTTTTCATTTCCTTACTGTTATCTTCTAGAATTTTACAAATTTTTTCCAAGTTTTGTAAATGAGAATTTTCCTCAACTAAAAGCGCATTTAGATCTTGCTTTGAGGGAGTACTTGCCCGGGGTCTTTTTACTGCAGGCGTTGGTTTTGCTTTTGTTAGGCTGCCCGACACTTGTCTTATTGGTGTAGATGGCGGAGAACACGATAAGCTTTTATTTCTAAGACGTTTTTGAATAGGTGTTCGCGAACGGTTTTCTTCCAATGTTGGTGTTCTTGGATCAATTGCCAATGTAGAAACATTTTTAAAAGCAGCTGGAACGCATGATCTTGGTCTATCTTTTTTATTTAAAATCGAAGTGGTCTGCTTTGAAGTTGAGGGTGAAAAATTAAGCTCTTCGTTTTCAGATTCACTTAAAACTAATTGACTTGATTTTCGAGTTCTTGGAATATGTGTAGAAGATGACGAATCAAAGTTTTCTTTTTCAGAACAACTGAGGTCTAATTCACTTACAAAATCCCCAAAGCTTACTGCACCACCAACTCCATCGACACTTTTATACAATCCGCAAATTCTGATTAAACTGTTCTCGTGTTCACTGAAAACATATTGATTGATTTCACCACCACCAGTTCCTCGCAAGTCCTTTTTATTATGGCACATCTTCGCCTTAACATTTCCTTTCCAATCTGACCAAACTTTCTTCCATTCTTTACAGGTTTTACTTGGTGGACCTGAACTATTCAGCAAAGCTGTCAATTCCGTCCATAGAGAATCAACAACAACCTTATCACCTTTTACATAGCCCCTGGCAATATCGTGATGTTTATCCATAAAATTGATAAAAATTTTGTCCTGTTTAACGTTTCGGTGTTTGCCCCTAAAGTATAAAATAAATTAAATAAACAGTTTTTGACGAAAATTTAGAAATATGTATGTAAATACTTACATTTTTGCCCGATTGACTGAAGCGCTCTGTCTCAAACCAAACAATTAATTGTTTTTTTTGTTTTTCCCCTTTCTTGCTTTTTCGTCTGTCAGTTGTACATTTCTACACCTTTTTCTTCAACACATATGGCAATAATTCAACAATACAAGTCTGCCTAAAGAAAAACGTTCATTTCTGCATATTTTTTTGCGTTTTCATCATGGATTAGAAAAATAATAGATTTTTTGTAAAATAAGTTCCAAAAACATGTTCATTCTAAGAGAATTTGGTTAATACAATATTTTCTGTTACATGTATGTGTCTTCTGTTTATTTTTTACGTTAAAATCACTAAACATTTCAATTTCACCCTGCTTTTTGAAAGTGATATCAAAACGCAAAATTTTTGCGTTTTCCGTTTTTTAGAGAAGCTAAAACCGTTTTCGTTTTCACTTTTGAACGATTTTACATTCTGTGACATACCTGTATAGAACGCTTTTGTAAAACCGTTTGTGAATGAAAAAATATTGAAAATATTTTTTCAGAACGATACACATTTTCCAACAAATAAAACCGTTTCTTTATAAAAGATATAAACCATTGCGCATATATACACATATTTCCAATAAAAATGACATAGGTTCAGGTCCAATAAAAACGTAGACTGACGCAAGTCCGACAGGGATGTTTTTCTTAACTATGTTCGAGTTCTCTAGAATAAGCAGGCACCGTTCTTAAGCAGTAGGCTTAGGGTTAGAGAGTATACGAATTAAAGCTTGCATAGCTCATTGATTTGAGATGAGTTCCTTCATGGAATGTTGAGGATAACGAATACCAATGACTGAAATTTGACCAACAGTTGAAAAATCACGCACAACAAGTGATCAAAATTCCAGAAATGTCTACGACTAAAATGTCTTTTTCATTTCCGAAACAAAAATCCTAAAGTTGGCCGCAATTTGCGAAATTTCATTTATGACATTAAATGAAACCCAAATCGATTTTCATACTCGATTACTCGTTTCAAAAATCTCCCAAATGAAATTAATCGATTTACATGCTGGCAGGGCAATCCCCGTCAACTAAAAGTGGGGTTTATATGCTGTTTCCATTAGCCTGCGTTTGGTTATCGCGTTAACGATTTATCGAAACTGAACGCATGGTGTTTCCATTGTGTTTTGCATCCGCGTTCACATCCAAACAGCTGATTGAATTTATTTTTTTCTTGGCCGCGAAAAGTTTAATATTTTTGTGTAGTTACAAAATAATGGAGTTGGACGATATTCTTTTGCTTACCGCAGTCGAAGCTGAGGATGAAAAGGTGTTGCGCCTAATGGATATGTGCAGAGCAAGCAGCGCTGCATATTTCATGGCTAATGTACGAAGCGTCTGGAGTTTTGTAAGTGAGGAACAATATTCATTGATTTCAAGTAATTGTTTTTAACTTTTATTTAATAGGAACGTTATGGTACCTTTTGGGAGAGAGACGTGCCTCTGAATTCGGACGAGGTGTTTAAAGAAAGCTTCCGTGTAGAGAGGAGCATATTTCAAATGTTGGTACAGCGCCTTCATGCACTGACCAAGGAAGACACTTCGTTTCGGCTCGCTATCCCGCTGGAATGCTGATAAACAGCTGTTTTAGTAGGGATGGGCAATTTGCAGTGTTGCCATTAATAGGTATGGGGGGGTTTCGATTGCAAAAATAGTCGAATTTATAGTAAACGCAACTTATCGAAAGTCGCGTCCAATATGAACGCAACTTTTTCCCATACCTACCTGCCTATGCTTTTTGTATACGCTTTAACGCGCGTTCGTTGATTTTTGGATGTGGATGTGGATGCAAGCGTAGTGGAAACAGGGTATTAGAATCTGCAAAAGTCCATACAAGAACAAAATTCTAATCACATTATTTTTTGTGAGGGTAAATGTGAAATATGAGAGAGATCGAGCGAATAATTGTGGTAACACAAACGATTGGGGGGATTTTATGATTGTTGACGTTTTGATTTGACACCGTGTGTTTTTATTAATTGCATTTCATTAAACAAATGTAAATCATTGGATTAGTTTGCTTTTTCATATTCTGTTTTATTGTTACTGCTTGACCGCCGTCGCTGGTGATCGATCGTGCGATGAGGACTGAACAACCACAACAACAAATTAAAGATCAGCTACAAATGTTGATGGCACGGTAGTAGTAGAAGATGTCGTTGACGGCTCGATTGGCCTAAAGTACGTCGTGTATGTGTGCGAGTTTATTTAAAACCTAACCAACCGGTTCCCAACCACATTTCTGTGGAGGCAACATCTTCTCCTTCTTCTTGTATTGTTGTTTGTATTTCAATCTGTTTTTTTTTATATTTTTTATTGTCTTTTGCCTGATATTGGAATTGTGTCTTTGGATGTCTTTTAAAATATTATTCGGTTTACGGTTGCTTTTTTGTTGGCCGTGTTTCGAATATTGTGCAAATTAATTTCAAGCACCTATTGTTTCTATTTTAATTACGAGATGGAGCATTTAGTGAAGAGTAACGCTAAGTATTAATTTGTCACTTGGCAAAACGACAGTTGTCTTCTTACTAAGTTAGTAAGAATTAATTTAAAATGCATACATTAAACATATTTCAAGGAGCTGACGGGTACTTTCACGTCATCAATAGGTTCTGGGCGATATAAACTGATATTCATTGAGAGAGAGAGAGAGAGGGAGAGTAAGTTTACTGGCGAGTCTGAAAAACCAGCTGATTGTGTGATATTCACGTAGACCACCTGCCACATCACGGTCGGCCAGAGACTGAACGTTAGAATTTCTGAAATAAATGTTAATATCAAAACATCACAGATGAAACACCATATTTTATCAGATCAAAGAATAGGGGCTAAAAGGCATTGGGTTCTCTACAAAAATCTGATTAGGATGTATATGTTCGAATTACAGAAATCTAAAAAAATATGATATTAGAACACCTTAAGGATACCTCTGCAGTGGCATTGGTGAACCTCTTCCCTAACGAATCAAACTGAAACAAAGGACCTTGAAAGACCTCAGACATAGTCCGGTTATATCAGAAGACGTTGATGTATTTTTAAACGGATTATTTGGTTGAGCGTCACAGGTTCTGTTTACGGCTCTCCTGCGTTTCAAACCCATTTGCAACGCGCATATGTGATAATCGGGAAGGCATCCTCAAAGAGTGACAATTTGGTGCTGATTTTGGAGCAGTGGTGGCTCCATTATCACGTTTTTTCATTAAAAAGGCAGCTAAAAATTTCATTTTCTTTAACAATGAGCGCTGCCAAAGAACGGCAAACCATGCATTCTGGCACGGAGTAAAAAAATATGTTTAAAATATGATTGCATGCAATAATATATATGTTTGGAGACGGGCCCAATCATATTTATGTGTGTGTAAAATGATTATATTTGGACACAATCATAATATGTTTGGGACACAATTCGATGTGTGTTAGAGTTACACAGAGTAATACTCTCAGAGAGCGTAATTATATGACTCTCATCGTTTTGTGCAAAGATGGTTATAATCTTCGGTTTCGGCCACACCACAGTCGACTGTGTGCCGCTGGCCAGGACTTGTCACGTAGAGGTCTGAGATGTAGTCGCACTGGACATGGACCAATTACCCATGTTGGACCAATCAGTAACATTGCCTTGTGACCAATATTAACCCCACAATTTGAATATCTTCAGGTATTGCTCACTGGATTTTTGGTTTTATTATTTTTTCAGGAATAACCTGAAGAAGCTTTTCCATGTTCATTGGTCGATAATCCAATTTTCCATGTATGTGTTATATCCATATCCCATTAGTTACTCTAGCCACGAATGGTGAATTGATAAGGCCAGCACTCACTCCATCGTTCAGTGTCACAGGCACAGAGCACCGACGTATTCCAATTCCATGTAACCAACAACAACAAACGTATGAATCCGTTGGGAACACGAAGTCTGTAATGAAATGTCACAGCCATATGATGAGTAGAGTTTTTGTTGTTGTGATCGCATTTCTGGCGCTGGTCAATAATTTTGCTTATCTTATTTGTTACAGGGCAACGACGAACAAAAAAATGTGTGATTTGTTATTGTGGCAACAAGAATTATTAACAACGAATCGTTAATTGTTATATGACTATAACATATATATATATATATATATATGTGAACAGACATAAATAAATATGTACATATAATTATCATGGATTACCCCCAAATGATTTCACATAGGCGTAAGTAACATCTTGATATCAGACAGAGATTTTGTTTTGTTTGGCCCGAAAATTCGGAGCTGGCCACGTCATGACTTATTCATGACATCAGCCCTATCGAAAATTTTACAATTAACATGGATTATTTTTGCTATTTTTGCACGATGCGATGGCATAGACCGTTCCCTTTTTTCTCCCCCAACGTCCCAATAAGAAATAAACGGGGAACTACTCCCAAATCAGTGTGCTGATCACGATTGAATATGTATACTCGCTGATCGTATCCCTTACAGGTTAGGACCGCTTTCGTGCCGTTACTACTAAATTTGGATATGTCTTTAAAGACTTTTTAGAAGGTTGGAGTGAAGCCCGGCCTTATTAGTCCACCAGCCATTGTTAGAGTTACTAATGTCCAATTTAATACATGGCAACTCTGTGCTATACATTTGATTCTTGGTCAAAGAACCAAGGAAGAGATTCTTTAGGTTATTCCTCAAATATAATAAGAAATAACCGGGCTTTTTATTATGTTAGACCGGTAATGTCATTGCAATTGGTTTCCGATATTTCCATATCGATAAGTGCATCATGTAGGCGATCGTATTATTCGCTGGGTTTAATCGGTACTCACTGACCCGGACCTATGATTTAAAGCCGGCAGCGAACAGCTAATGTTTTTCTAGAAAAATTACACTCTTACTCGTTAAGTCGCCAACATTTACTAGGTGCAAGCAGCCGCTGAAAAATCGTTGATGGTCTTACCAGGTTTCTCCTGTGTGGTAGTCCCACACACTGCCTACCACATCACGACCGTCCAGGGTTCCAACTTAAGAAAAAACCAAACATATTTGAGTCAAACATGTGCCAAATGTAAACCCAGCTTTAGCTTACGCGATGACTTTCTAACTTTCCTCGTAGCAAAGGCTCGTTCCCAACAATTTCAGTTTTTCGCAATTGATAATGTAATTTGTTGCCCAGTGTAATCAATATAAAAAGGGACATCAATATAATGTAAACAAACGTCAATACTTACTTGTACAATACAGATGTCTTGTGAAGAAAAGAAAATAAATGCGATTTGGCCGCCCTTAGCACTGTGAAATGTTTGCGCAAAGAGATTTGCATAAATAGCTGAAAACAGATTTTCTCATGATTTCAATTTATTGCCATACAGTTGTTGTAATTCTTCACTTCAGTTTCAGTTTCGTTTGTTGTATAATAGCGAGAGACAGGGAAATACTTGTGTTTTGTGTTGTTGTTGTTTCTTTTATAAATAAAATGCACTTCTTTTCTACTTCTGGTAATTATGTATGTGTGTGTGCATGAACTTTTCCATTTGCTGTTGTTGTTGTTGTTTGTAATCAATTTTATTTGTGGATGTACGTATGCACGGATGTAACTGCGTTTTAATTCAAATTCTTATCATCATCTCTCCTCACTGAAATTCACTTAATTTTCTTATTTGTATTACAGTATGTAGATCGTTGTGTTGCGCAGTTGTTTGTACTGCAGAGATGTACTATGTACGAGGGTCGTACGACAAGTCGTGTAAACTTTAAATATGTACAAAACAAAAACATGTGCATATATACAGGGTTCTCTCACCCGGTATTTCGGTGGCAGTCACTTTTGAAGCTTGTATTCTTTGACATCTGACAAGTAGAAACTACGCTAAAAATGGTGCGATACACGCTTCAACAACGCATTGAAATTATTAAAATTCACTACAAAAATGGTGAAAATCTTGCAGTCACAGTTCACAAAACTAAAAAGTTTCTGGACCGTGTTATCTCTCGAAGAGGCCACCGAGATCTTGGGGCCATGTGAAAGATAAGGTCTACGCCAACAGCCCCACGTCGATTCAAGACCTTAATGCTGGGATTCGTGAAGCTATCGAAGACAATTTCATGAAAAGGAAATGGTCCTGTATGGTTTCAACTCCTTTTTAAATTCGGTAATCTCTGAAACCGACGAACAAAAATCAACTACCACCTTATATCATCCGGAAATTAACTTACTCGGTGAAAGTGAAATAAAAATGATAAATTAATCGAGTAAAAAAAATTGAGAAATAATGGTTAAAATCTATTCACTCTATTTGGCTTAAATTCCTCAATTCGAAGGAAAGATTTGGAAATTCGAAAAAAAACAATTTTGATAAAATTGTGGTTAAATTCCACAATTCGAAGGAAAGATTTGGAAATTCGAAAAAAAAAACAAATTTTGACAAAATTGTGGTTAAAAATTGTGGTTCTAAATTTTAGATTCTTTGAAAGAAAAAATAGCTGACCTTGATCTGAACAAGACGATGTTTAATTTTTTTCGAATTGAACAAATAGTTTGGGAGAAATGGAATTCCGAATATGAGTTGTCTCCAAATTAGAGGTTCGAAAGTTCGTTGAAAGTATTTGGCTAATTTTTCAGAAAGAGAATAAGGTAGCAACACTAGTATGGTGTCAAATTAAAGATCGACTTTTGGATCATACCTTAATCTGAACTTGAGAAATTGGGTTTCTCTCAATATTAGATATTCGAAAGTCCATTGAAATTGTTTGTTCAAAAAGTGAACCTGAAAAAAACGTCAAACAACATAGGTAACTTTCACTATAGAGGAATTAAAGTGAAAGCAGGAAAAGAATTGCAAATTTCATTTTCAAATTTTATTTTTGTAAAATATCCAAGTTTAGATTTTTTTTTGTTTCTGTAGATATCAATTATTAAAGTTTTTACACCATTTAATTCTGTGTATTGAAAGCAAAAGCACTTGACCATTTCTTTACTTCTGACCAGGTACAGTTAACAGAAATGGTCTCTCTGGGAAACTGGTATGACTATGACCTCTTGGAATTGGCCTTTAGATGAAACTTATAGACTGTAGCATTTGCTGCCACCTATCTCACTACCCTCGTGTGGGCTGTAGCTGTTGCTTCAGTCGTCAGTAATGAAATACAATGATCATAATTTCGCTCTAAAAGAAATCACACAAGTAGTAATTCGACAACGACAACAACAATGAAAGGAAAATTGCAATCGCAAAAACAAAACAAAAATGTCAAAGGAAAAGTGCACAAAAATAACGCAAAAAGGAGGACAAAGTGTTGTTGCCGTGGAGAAGTGATTTTTGTTTGTCGATGGGTTTTGGAGATTTTTTTTTTAAGTTTTGGCGTGTTTTACTGCCTAAGTCACGATGTCGAACGACAAACGTTCGCATGCTTTCTAGGCGACAAACAGCTGATTTGAAGCCAATAATCACCTGTTTGTCGCCTAGAAAGCATGCGAACGTTGTCGTTCGACATCGTGGCTTAGGCTGTATATATGTATCGAGGTCAAAGATTTGTTTATTGAATTAAATTCTTTATTTATTCGATATTTTGTCATCCGCTGGATAACATCTTCAGGAATAAAAACATAGAGTTATAATAATCAAACGTCACACAACGTACACATTTTGTATTGAACTCACAAGAATTGGTAACCAATCAGTGAATCCAAGAAAAGGCTCTATAACTACTAAGAGGATTCGGTAACAATAATGGTCATTGGATGTGTTTATTACACAGGGAGAAAGGAGAACATCTTGCAACGCCGGAAAGATTTTTTTTATAACGAGAATTGCTAAAATTTCAACAGTCCAGGAGTTTGTTCTGACTTTCGCTCCGAACTAAATTCACAGCTTTGTTCATACAGTTAATCAACATGGGTTCTGACTTTCACGTTTCACATTCATGAGTTATGATTTTAATATTTTTTTTTTTGTCTTCGAAACCACTTTCTCTCGAATGTGGAAATTAAAAGGGTGTCGGAAAATTCAGAGCAGCTGTGAAAAGTTGTCAAATTCATGGTGGAAGTTGGAACACAGGATATTTCGAATTTCTTTATTATTATCAATATCTGTTAATTATGTAATCTCAATTCACAGCTTTGGATTGAATTTAGTCAACCGGAGTTTGTTCAGTCTTTTCAAGCTGAACTCAATTCACAGCATTGTGTTGAATTCATGATTTAAATTTTCTTTTTTGGCTTGGAAGAAATTTCTTAAAGGCAAATTCTCCTGGAATGTGAAAAGTAAGCCCATGTTTTGTTTTGCAGAAGAATTATTTTCTCCTTATTTCACAATTTTCCAACTTTAGATGGCTGCGAAGGTGGGTGGCCTGCCTATGTTGTAAACTCAATGAAATCATTTTTTGGGATTCCCAGAATTAGACAAAACGAAGAGTATTTGCACTGAGGCCGTCTAAAGACGTTCTTGGGCAACGGAGTGTCCAAATTGACAGAGCAGCTTCGAAATTTTAATCAATTCACTGTGGAAGTCACTCATCATATTTCGACGTTTGTTATTATTCTTATGTCTATCGTAGTTTTTCCTCCTTTCCATTAAAAATGTAAATGTAAAAAATATTTTGGAACAGTATGATGTAGTAGCCAACCATTACAGCTTTCCCAGCTGCTCGAGTTTCTCTGATTGCACTTTTATTTTGGCGCTTTTTGATTTGCACATATTTTTTGTTTGGGAAATTTTTGTTTGGTTTTTATTTCACGTTTTTTTTTGTTGTGTTTATCATTTTTTTCTTCTTGATTTTCTTTGTTCAGTTTTCTTTTGTGTTTATTGTGTTTTCTTTCGCTAGTGTTGTTTTTTGTAATGCAGCATTTAAAGAAAAGTGCACAAATACATACATGCATGTGTGATATTTTCTCATGTTTTTCTTTGAGTTTCTGACTTGTTGCATTGTTTACATATATTTGGTTTTTTTTTTGGCTCCAAACAATGTTAAGTCTCATACACACACACACACATGAAAAGAAAAAACCCGCTGATTTGAACCGTCGTTTATCATTTGTCGTCACTGACTCTATCTAAGCTTAGCTTTAAATTCCAAACGCACACATTGCGAATGTGGCTCTAAAATTCATATGACGATCCGCCGATACACACACACACACACTCTTGTCATCAGATACTCACATACACGATCTATCGAAAATCACCGTAAACGGAGGAGGAGAGACTAGAAATTCATTTGATTTTTTTTTGTTGGTATTGGCATTTGCAAAAAGAAAAAACAAGTTACGTTTGTTTTATTTTCGTTGTTGCTGTTTTTTTGTTTGTTTTTTATTTTTAATCGTTTTTGATTTTATTATCCACAAATCACACCAACGGAACGAGCAATCGATTTCGGGTAGATTCGATAGTTATAAGAAGAATACGAGAAGAACGTAAGAGATGACGAAAGGAAATACTAACGGACAAATGGATTTTGTGTAAGCCACCAACGACGACGACGATATCGGGGGGCTTAGAACGTGCTAACTGCCGAAAGACGACGCCGATCACTCTCTAGCTGTTGCAGTAGTGGTGTTAGCACGTATTGATCTCAGTCGTGTAGTAGAGAGCAGGAGAACAACCGCGCACGAGATGTGAGCCGTTGAAACTTTTCGCGTTTACTGCTGTCACTGGAGTGGATCAAGTCAAGTTGATCAAGCGCAACCTCAGTTAAGCCAGCCAGTCTGCCAGCCACACTACTTTAAACTCACCAAACGATACAATACACCAACAGATATCTCAAACACACTCACAACAACAACAAAAGACACACGAACGAACAACAAAAAATAAAAAAACAAATCAAAAACGGCACACGATTGTCGTGTATGGCCACTGGCTGGAGCACAGGTTAGCGAGGGTCACTTGAAAAGTTTTGCCTTCTGCCCGATAGAACAAGTGCAGCGAAGTCATTGACACGACCGTGCGAATGTGCGTGTATTAGGGAGGAGCGACAATCAAAATAATATACTAATACGAGCGATTAGTCTTATGCTTCAGCTTCTGGAATTCTGGCGATAACTTTCCAGAAATGGTATTCTAAGAAGGACGTCACAAAAAAACACAAATGAGGAATGTACCAATTTGTTTCTTATAGAAATTGTATTTTAAATTAAATCATTCTTTTAGGGGATCTTTCTAATCGATTGGAATGGAAATTTCAGCCAAAATGTGTACTGCAACATTAAGCAAGGAGATGGAGCTGGAGAATTCTTGTTATATACCTGCAAATTTTCAATTTGCCAGCATCACATTCAAACTAAATCATAATTTCTACTGTAATAATAACTTGAGTGCCATTAATGCATCCACAAAAAATGGTATTCCAGACATCGAAACTTGTCGTCTCTGACTACACCTTTCTGATCTATCGCCCTCGGCTAAAAACAACCTACAGAGTAACGCTTCCTTACTTTACTGGAGCGAATAGCATCTATAGAATATTTGTAAATACTGTTTTATTGACCCTGTAACTTGAGAAGAAACACAAGACATTAGATGTCATTTTAATTTCAATTGTAAATTCCATTTTTTGGAATAGACAATTCCAAGGGAGTAGAATGATGGCGAATTTATAACGTATGTTTTCTTTCTTCATGGAATGTTGCAGTATCATCTGACCCAATATTAAATTCCTCGGTTTGTTGAGCACAGAGTTCAATTTCGTATCAAATCACTGTAAATTGACGAAGTAATTTTGATCATTTTCCAAGCATGCGAACAATTAACTTAACTACGATAGTAACAAACATTCCATCTCCGAGCCCACATGACTTTCACATAACTGCATAACTAATGTATTTCTTTGATAAGGACCAACGCCTAGACTATATCACCTAAGATTGCCATAGCGATCCTCGTGCATGATCGGCTACTTTATTATCATATGCTAAACTTGTATGAGCGAATGTTGTGTACTGTTGTTGGTTTTGATAGCTAACTATTATGATGGACAACAATAACAACACAGTTATTGTTGTCGCACAACATTTTTTATTGTCATTATGTCTGTGTTTACTATGAGTTTTGCTTTTCCACACACACATGCTCATATACTCGCATATGCAGTCTCACACACCCGCCAACCATTTGTATCTGAGTTGGTTTAATCGTATTTAAATTTTGATTTTCAACTTCAATTCATACCAATAAATACATCATCGTCACAAACTCAAGCGTCTCTCAGGTTCGTTCATTCTCTCTAGCTCTATCTCTCTCTGTGGCGATTATCTGGATTCGTCACAGTGGGCTTTTGTAAAGACAACAAAAAGCTAATCATGTGTGGAAGAATGTATCCACTTGACCAACTGCTTACGATGTTTTGTTTTCTCTCAAACTACGTATCCACCCCCACCACTCTCTTCCACCCACTTCCATTACATTCTTCGAAAAGCGCAAAACGAGATTTTCATCGGCCGGTCGGTCAGTTTCTCCCCACAAGAAAATAATAGACGAGGTTCACTCTGAAAAGTTGTGTGGTTTTCAGTGGTGCCAATCATAAGCCATACAAAATCTTTTGTTTAAACGTTGTCCATAGGTTATCCAATTGTTCGTCTATGGGGTGAACTGCAGCGACGATGAGCTTCCCCGCCAGAAAAAATAAACGTTGATTGTAAACATTACCGCATAGAGAATCTATTTCTATTTCTGCATATATACGTCCCGATTTGTCCTTGAGTACTAATCGTGAAATACTCACAATTACTTACTTCGGTCTTCCACTTGAGAATTGATTTCCAGACGCTGCGACTAAATTTGTTTATGTGGATTATGGTATATACAAGGTATATGAGCACGGCTACTAACAGAGAGTATAAGAAAATGCTCACTGATTTCCTTATTGGACGGGTGATATAAATACGTTCCTACAATCTCGAAGTTGAAGGTGCATTTACCGCCTACGTATAGTCCATTAGCTTTTGTATTTCGAATCACAATCATTTGAATCTTCTATCACTCAATAATATTTCCTCAAAAAAAACAATACTCCGTAAACGAAACACTCGATGCAATTCCTTGGAACAACAAAACTAAATATCTATTTACTTATACGGATTACACGACAATGGTAATCATAATCAAATCAATCTGTCAGTTATAATCCAAATAATATAATTATGTGTGTACGTATATGGATATACTTCCACGACAAACGATCTAGAGCGGCAGGAAATGTGTACAACAGAAGATGAAAAATCTAGGAACTTAAATCAAATTGAAATTTTTCATTATCTGTTCAGCTGCATTGGAAGCACCATCCTGAGAGTTGTGCTCCTTCAAAGAATTGACCAATTCGGAGAGAGCTGAAATGAAAGATAGGAAAAATTCACAAGCAGTCCTTAAAAAAATGGCATATTATTTTTATTTTACCTTTACGATCTTCATTGGACATAAGTAATGACAATATGGGCACCTGCTTATTTTTACTTATTTCCAAGAGTGTTGAGGCCATAGAGGGATCTTTCGTTGGCAAATAGAAATCGTGCAGGGTACGTGTAACATCGGTTAGGGTATCCGAATCAAATCCGGCACCAAGGATTTTACACAATTGACTGATTTTAATGCTCTAGAAGATAATAGAAAAATATTGAGATTGAAAGAGGCACAATTCAGGTCACTGAGTACTCAAAATTACCTTTAAATATTGATACTTTTGTTGTGATGACAGCTCTTTCCAATTCGAATAAAACTGAGCCGTTGATGTGGGTGCAGCTGGTAAGGGACGCTGAAAAGAAAGTATGTCAGTTGGATGATCGAAGTATCTTGATTCAATGTTTAAAGAATATATCCACCGCGGTTTTCATAAAACAAATACGATTATTGTGAAATGTCAATTTTGAAAGATCTTTTGTTGCGCTATATTTTTTAACGAACAAACGAGTCATTAGTACGCATAACAGACAGTGATATAGATGCATGGTGTAAGTACCTTCCACAGTTCTGAATTGTATTCCCAGGCAACGTGAACTGAGTGGGGTAATAGAAAATCTATCCGAGGCATATCGGTGAAAGTTGAAGGTCGCTATCTAAGCCTACAGGTATCCGACTCTTGTTTAATAGAAACATAATGAATTAGCTTTTGAGTTTGTTTTTCTAAAAATATATTCTGCAATATGTTAAATTTACGCATTGAAAATAAAACACTATATGCATTTTTAAAAGTACATATATGCCAGTCATGAGCACACATAATATGGAAACTAGAACCCAACCAATAAGCTACCAAGTGTACCGTCTTAGAAAAGTTTGACATTCCCATATTCTATTCAATAAGTTTTTCATTACAGCCTAGAGTACACTCAGGGAGCTTTGAAAGAAATACCACGTCGTAAGTCTAGTGGTTTCTTTTTGAATTATATGGTATTTTGCTAGTAATAGTTCTTTCTGGATCCTAATAATTTTTCAATGAAAACCATGTCGGTTAACAGTGAACGCTACAGACGCATTATAAACCATTATTGGTTTTTGCGGGATGGCGCGCCTTTTGAATTGATTTGGATTCATAATAACAGTAATAACAGTGTCCTAACTCCTCTAGAGGATGTTATCGACTAATATTAGTGAAGTTGACAAGAAATTTTTCCAAATGTTCCGTTTTTTCAAAACAAAAAAAAAAAACAGGCGTTAGGTCAGAAACAACCAAATTTAAGATGTTTTTACCAAATAAATACATTTTCCTACATTGTTGCTTTAATGTTATTAAGAATTCATCACTATAGCTGTCGTAAAAACTTACATTATTTTTAGCGCAATCGCCTGCAGCATCGATTGTCGTTGCTGCCACCTTCTCTTCCAGTTTATTTGAATCTTCCTTAACCTCCACAGCCTTTTTCTTTTCCACTGTCTTTGATGCTTTTGTTGAGGTACTGTCATTTGTCGGGATAATTTTAACATTCTTCTCCTCCTCCACTTTCTTAATATTAGTATTATTATTGTTTAACTCTTGTTTTTGATTGGATGTTAGCTCTTTGGTCTTCATGATGGCTTCGGGATTTTTAATTTCCTCAAAGTTACCACAATTGCTATTGAACAGTTTGTCAATATCTTCATCGGAAATCTTCAAATTCTCATGATTTTTACTGTCTTTGGGACCGACAACATCAGCAATAGCGACACGCTTTAATGGTTTAGTGGAGCGCTGATAGGCCGGTTTATCAATGGGTAAAATATCCACCAGGTTGGGACGCAAACTGCTAAAGTTCGGCCCATGTGAAGTTTTAACTAAAGATGACAAGTGAAAAGAAATCATGTGATTAGGATACAATGGTAAACAGTTTCATGTATAATGAGTTCAGTATACCATTTTTTCGCAATCTGTCATTGATTCTTTCAAGACTACGCTGCGCCTCTGTGTTCTTGGGTTCAATCATTAATACTGTTGTACAATCTTTGAGTGCATCCATGTTATTGCCCAAGGACTCATTGGCCTGCATACGTCTGTAATAGGCTTTAACCGCTAAATTGTCAATATCCGTTGCACGATCACAATCGTCTATGCATTCATCGTACCTGTAAATAAAGATTGTGATAGAGAAGTAAATAAACGCATGAAATACTACATAAGATAATCCTTCCAATTGAATCCTACGAAGACTTTTTTTTTTTTTAATTTTTCAGTTACAACTGATTTTGGTCGTGTTTTTAAATGCACCGATAAATTGGAGAAAATTACGATGATCATACTTCTGCACGAATATTTATTGTACGGAATAACTCCAAGCGAAAGGGATCCGAAAATCATGCTTTACCATTGTAGCACCGCCTGCTAAATATCGGCAATAATAAGCCCAGCTTACGGCAAACAAATGCCGGCAGTCATGTAATGTGGCCAACACTCAGCAGAAGAAAAACTCAACAACTAGCGACCAGTGACAGAATTCCAGGAATAAATTGCCTTTTTGCATATATCATAAGAAAACACTTTCTGGTCGATACAGGCGCCGACATCTCTATTATATACCCGCTACATATGGTCCCTTTAATGTATGGCCAAGTGGTGAGTACTAATTATTTATCCCACAGAAATTAAACCGTAACATAATTTAAATTTCAAAACTTATTAGACGTTATAGAAATTCTGAGAATCGTTTTATGACAACATAGACTCAATTAATGTGTAATAAGCACACGTCGAAGATTCATTCCAATATGTTTCATTACCAATTTCTACACAATTTGTTGTTCCTCTTCTAGCCGAAACTTTAGAAGCTGCCTTAGTTGTAAAAACAGCCACTTACCGGTACCAATTACCCTCGGTACTGGAGACAATCTTAGTAGTCACACTACTTGTCCCATCGACTTTTCGGGACTGAAAGTATGAAAGGAATTTAATATGATTGTGGCTAGAATGGGAATCCGATATAACTGTAGCTACGATCTGAATCTGACGTGATCGTAGCTACGAAGATAACCTGCCATGGCCGTAACAGTTGGAATAATTTATTAGTACCTCATGATCACGATCTTACATTATACTATTAGGCTTCTAGGACCTCAGGGGTGTATGAAGACATCGATCGGTATGGCCCGACTGTCCCAGAGATAGAGTTATTGTTCTATTTTATTATGTTCAAGATGGGACATCAGATGTGGCTCCTGGAGCGGCTATACAAGTGTGGTTTAATGGTCTAGGTTCTTATATTGTGACTAATTACAACAAGATCGGACATCACATGTTACTTCTAGGCCGACTAAAGTTCCATTTGGGATGACCCTTTGTATGGGTGATATTTCAAATCATGCACCAATCTCCATCAATTGCAATATTTCCTGTTCTGCATAGTTTTATAGAAATCAAATTAGACAGACTAAAAGTGAAGGGATGCTGCAAACATTAGAACTCTTATCCACTGTAGTGAACACCAGGAAATGACGTAAAATTAATGAGTTGACTGAACTTTTTCCCCATCTACAACTTCAACATTCAGGCCAGGCATGTGATTTATGAAATTTGAAGATGACATATAAAATTAATTTGCGACGTAACTGATCCCACACAAAAATCACATTTAACAGTCTTAAGGTGTACGCACCTCTCCAATTTCAAATAGCACAACGCTCGATTGCAGTAGAAAACCGAATCATACGGATAGGCCTTGATAGCCAAGGTATACTCATCAATCGCCAAGGCATATTCACCCATTTTAACGAATCTATTGCCGCGATCTTTAATTTCGTTGGCCTCCTTGCGTTTCTGTTCCAACGGATCCAATGCCGTATCACGTTTTTCTGTTGGCGAATCCAAGGATAAATTGTTCAACTGCAGTCCCCCAGTTTTCTGAGAGCCCAGCTCTTGAATGTGACTACGCGGGACCGGCAGGTTTAACTAGATTAGGAGAAAAAAATATCAATGGGAATTACATTCAAACATGTTGGCTTGCTCCAGTTTACCTTTTTCGTTTCCTTGAGATTTTCATCCTGCGTGATCTGCAGTTTCTTCTCTTTGTCCTTAACTTCCTTTTCCCAACTATATAAATCGTTCAGCACATTCTTGATGTCTTCGGCATTTTGACGCACTTGAGATGACATCTCTATATGTTTGCGTTCAGCTTCCATTTTTGTATTTAGCAGGATCTGGATCTGATTGGAGATGATTTGGTGTAAATCTGTCCTTTTGCGACTTTTTTTTTTTGGTAGAACTGAAGTTTCTGGCCTTCTGTTTTCGCGGAATTTCTGTTCGTTCTGTTTTTGTCAGCTCTTCCTCTTCTTTTCCTTTTGTTGTTTCACAGAGAATAGAGCCAACGAATAGTCGAGTAACGGCGACAGCCAAATTCGTTTTGGGTTGTCATGCACCAGAGTCACACGCCGGTCGGATGACAGCAACGCCGTCAGAATTCGTTACCGAACACAATAAAGACGTTGTCTCTTGTCCGACTTATATTTTCACAAAAAACACCTGAAGTTGTTACTTTCCTCAAACTTTTTGCACGTAAAAACTTATGTTTTTCTGCATTTATCATTAAGATTCTATTTTGAAAAAATTGTAATCCAAGAATGAGATATATTGTTTGTATTGTCGTGTTCTACATATTCATTAACAAAAAAAAAATAACAAATTTGTTCGACTTCGGAACATATTTTGGAAGGGAAACACTTCAATGAAAGTATTTCTTTCTTATTGGTTTGGTCTCAACGGCAGACACTTTCATTGTGTTTAGTAGCGCGTTTTGTTGGTTTAGCACAGACATCAACACTGTAGTCAAACAATAACAATGGCTTTCAAACTGTTCACAATTCTTTTTTACTCATCTCGGTCACAAACCTTTCAAAATGTTTTGGTTTCAAAATATTTATTACAATTTCCACACAAAGTGTAATAGATTTGCAGACGATATCCAAAACGACAGCATTTCAATAAGCACACGAACGAAACCTACTTTCACCTGAAAATCTATTACATTTATATGGATTTTGACAGCCTGTTTTTATAAAACGTACGAACTGAATGGAGTTTTTAAAACTCCAACGACTCCAATTAGCCAGTACACACAAAAAACCATTAGAAAAAATGCCAATTAGAATTTTAACAGAGACTTTCGTGTTACCATTTCCCAAACGGACGAAACGGAATTTCTGTTCGTTATTTTAACCCGTTGTTGTCATATTTATTCTTCCCATGTACAGTGTTCTCCAACAAGAGATGTTATTTTGGTTTTTTAAGAAAAATTAAATTTTTTGAGATAAATGATCGGATGTTTAAAGAGGAAGGTGGTATGCCGCAATTAATAAAAAACAACATCAGACAAATGATTTGGTTTTGCGAACTGTGACTGCAAGATTTTCACTATTTTTGTAGTGAATTTTAATCATTTCAATGCGTTGTCGAATCGTGTTTCGTTCCATTTTTGGTAATGGCGTAGTTTCTACTTGTCAAATGTCAACGAAAAAAAGCCTCAAAAGTGACAGTTACCGAAATACCGGGTGATTCAAACTAACCAGGGTTCTCCTGTACAAAATCCACTTTTTCTCTTTATCTCCGTGTCCTTGTTCGCATTTGCAAATAAAATCCTCGTCTTTTCTTAAACTCTATTGCAATTTTTAATTAATAATATATGAATCTTGTAAATTGTACCCTAAAGGGCGTTGATTGATTACTAAATATAGATTATAGATTTCGAGCACTATCTCAAACGCTTAGTCTTTTTCTCTCCTTTGAATTGTGATCAAGGGATGCAATATCAACTGTGATGTTATGTGATTTTCGATTTTCAAATCTTCCAGTTTGGCAGTGGTGCTAAATCTGTATCTCTTGATGAGTTTAGTCAGGGCCAATTTAATGCTTAGTTCGCCATATCGCCAGCCTGAAATATCGAAAGAAATGTGTGAAAAAGAATATCTGATATGCCGAGGCTCGTAACAAAAGGTCTCACAAAGTACCATCAAGCTTGGAAAGTTCAAAATAATTTTTGAATTCATAGAGAAAGCCTCGAGGCCCTCCTTTATAAGCACATTCATTTAAAGATTTTAAAAAAATTTGGTTTTAGAGGGTTAAATAAAGAGAAATCCACAGTGTATTGTAATTGATTTTTATCATAAAATATAATAATAATAAATACACTTTCAGACTTACCTATGCAAAAGCGTACACCCTTCGTGAATGGTATAAATGCATACGAATGTTTCGCTTCAATGTTGCAGGGCAGAAAGTTATCCGGATTGAATTTTGCAGCCTCTGGACCCCAGATCTCTTTGCTGCGATGCAAACTGAAGATATCGATGAGTACTGACTGACCTCTAGGCAGTGTCAGGCCATTGCTCAGTTTCAAATCTCTCTCCGTTACCGACCTGGCCACCAGCGGAATAATCGGAAGCACTCTCATCGTTTCATTTATGATCATGTCGAGATAAACCATTTGACTGAAGTGCTCGTGGGTCACTTCGAACTGTTCGTCGTCGTCGGGAAACATGGTGCAGACCTCTTCATAGGCTCGTTGCTGGTACTCGGGATGCATGGCCAGCATTATAATGATGAAATAAAGACTCGTGGATGTTGTCTCAAATGCCTGAGATAATCAGAGAGAGATAGAGTTTCAAATAAAAAATCCCCTGGTTCTCTTACCCCAGCAAATATATGAAATAGACCATCTACGGCATGTTCGCTTTTAATTGCATTCTGTTTGATCCCCTTGCTCATATAGTCCATGGCCGTATTAATATCGGTCACATAACTGGGATCAACTCCCCGGTTTTCAGCAAAACCATTCAAGGACTGCAAAGACAAGACAATACAATTTTTTTTTCTTGTTAAAACGGTGCTACTATTTTCACCGTACCTCGAATATGAGTGACTTCAGCAATTCCATGGTGGCCAAAGGTTTCTTAAAAATCGTAAGTTGGGCTAATTTTCGAAAGATTCCAACGAAATACAGGGAATTAAACGTCAAAGCGGATAGATATTCTAGGGCTCTGAAATCGGATAAAAGAGGGAAAAATTCAAAATAGTTGTTGGATATAGAATAGAAAGTAAGCGCCCCGGTTGGCGAGTTGGTAGCGAGCGATTACACGATGTGAACGAGGACTTAAAAACTTACCCGGTTATATTTTTGAAATCTTCTTCTTTGACATCTAAGTGGTTCAATTTTCTACCAATCGTTGTTCCTGTGAACAAAGAGAGAGTTGCCATGATAGTTTGGTAGAAACGGAATTAACCAGATAAAGATTATAGATTTCCCCCCGCCAATATTCATTTTTGTTTTACTTACGCATCGCAATATGAACGGTAAATCGTCGGAAATGATCAATTAACGGAGCTTGTAATTTGTTTTCCATGGCTCTGTCGATATTCTGCAGCAGATCATTTGACTCTGCATTGAATATCGGCAGAAAAGACATTAGATTCTTATTATTGAATGAAGTATTCAATACTTTACGGTCCGTATGCCAATCGGGAGCTAAGAGGTTAGACAAATATAGTATTAAATCTACAACTGCTGAATGGAATGGTGGCGATGGCATTACGAACCATTCAGTGTTATCAATCCTCTGCCCATGCCATTCGTTAGGCGATTATAGAAAATGGGTGACTTCTTGACGCATTGATTGGATGTTAGAACATCTTTAATCACCTCTGGATCCGTGGTCACTAAAATGGGGAAGGGGCCCACATACAGCAGGACATTTTTACCATATCTTTGGACGGCTTTCCACAATGTTTCGACAGTGCCTGTAATAATTCGGATAATTACAAATAGATTTCAACTTGAACTGAAACCGAAATTGGACTAGCTGACCGGGCCGACTTGTCCTATCTACGAAAAATGTTGACTTGCCCACAAACAAAATTAAAGTAATTTTTGTATTTATACATATCGCTCATTTACTTCAATAGTGTCACAATTCAAAATTTACTTTTTATTTTTTAGTTTAAGAAAACTCTGTAAGTCTGTAATTTAAGTTGACTTTTGTTCTGCAGTGTATTACAAAACCATTTGTCAGGCCTCTAGTTTATTCGGGAATCCTATAGCTTTTTTCTAATCTGGTTTCGACTTATGACACTATTGAAGTAAATGAGCGATATGTAGATCGGTAGATGACTGACATTAATTGCGATTATCACCCTATTGTGATTGAAATAATCACTGAAATGCAACTGTCAACAATTGAAAATTATTAACAATAATGCGTATTATTATAATGAGAGGAAAAAGGTTCACATAGTTTGAAAGTTTATTGCAAAAATCAGATGAGTTATATCCTAGTTTACATTTCGATACTTATCCTTAGAATCCTTTTTCATTAACACACTCTGCTTTCTTTTCACCCTCTCTCTCTTTCCAGTCACTCTCATAGTTACCTTTGCTGTCCAATAAATATCCGAATCCCAACAATAGATGCAATTTATTTGCTGGCACATCTTTGGCCAATAAAATCGAATGGCGATCATACCACCGTCGAAGAATCCATGCACACCCCAGGCACAGCAGAGTGTTGGCCAGCAAATAATACATTCTTTAAGAAAAACTGTAGCGAATTAAGCGAAGACGAAGTGGAAACTGAACTAATTACCGAAAATCGGATAAGCGGATATATATATACGCTTGGTAGTTACGCACTTTTGTCGCCGTATATTTCCAGACTACAGTGGTGACCTCTGCCGAGGTGAGATGTTAACAATAATTATGGTTTTATTGGCATGATTACTTTAAATGTTACATGTAATAAAGACATTAAAAACAAAACAAGTGCAGAGATTATTGTTAGGCGTAGTTTCAAATAGCTACAGCCGCCGCACAGTGGTTCCGAATTGAGTTTTATATTTGGTGACTTTAACCCATTTCTTACCGGCGTGTGTTTGAACACACGTTTACGATTTCCCGAGTTTGAGCGAATATAAAGAATAGATATATTTTAAATTTAAATGCGAGTGGTGTTAATGTTAAGAGTTCATCTATTACCAAAAAAAAAAAAAAAAATTGGAAATATTTCGTAATCCCCTCCTCCCACAAGGGGGGTTTAGAAAGTCTCCAAAAAAATACTGAAAGTAATTTTTGATTTTTTTTTGTCAGAAATTCTTCTATCTTGAAAACAAGATGTTTCTGAAAGTTTCATCAAAAAATTCCAATGTTGAAATTTCTGGTAATTAATGGGTTAATATGACGTCAGACTTTTGTTTGTTGGTTTGGATGATAGCTGGACGTATTACGATTTTCGTTGTTTGTTATTGTATGTTTGTCGTATACGATTGCTACAGTTCAGACCAAAAATGTATGTTAAACAGTTGAGACCCAAACTGTTTTAAAAAGAAACAAGAATTTGTTGAGAAACAAATATTTGTTGAGAAACAAAAATTAGTTGAGAAACATAAAATTGTTGAGAAACAAAGATTTGTTGAGAAACAAAAATTTGTTGAGAATCAAATATTTGTTGAGAAACAAAAAATCGTTGAGAAACAAAAATTTGATGAGAAAAAAAAAAAAGGTTGAGAAACAAAAATTTGTTGAGCTTCACTTGTGACGATTCCTTACTCCGTTGCTGAAAAATGTAACAAATAATTTCAAAGGACTTTCGAAAATTTTCGAGAAAACCCGTTTCCGAACCCAATTTTTCCCAAACTATTTGTTTAATCTAAAAAATGAAGACACCGTCTTGTTCAGATTGAGGTCCGCTATGAATAAGCAAAATTTAAACAAAATCGATTTTTTCAAAAAATTCGAAAATTTTGATATGACACCGTCTTGTTCAGATTGAGGTCCGCTATAAATAAGCAAAATTTAAACAAAATCGATTTTTTCAAAAAAAATCAAAAATTTTTATTTCTTTGTTTTTGGCCAAAAATATTTTTTTTCTTATTTCCAAATCTTTTGCACTTGTATGCATTCTGGCTTCAAAATTATGTAAATATATCGACATATAGTTTCTATAACATTAGCAGTTATTGAGAAATGGTCAACAAATACAATTTGAGAGGGCATCATCGTATATCCAATAAAGCCTGTGTAAATGATCCTAGGATTCAACTCCCAATGGGTTAATAATAGTCCCAAAGTCCAGCTTTAGTTTGGTGCTACACTTGTGACGATACATCGTTCCATTGCTGAAAAATTTGACAAATAGTTTGATGGGACTTTCGAATCTCTATTTTTGAGAAATTCTATTTTCTGAACCCAATTTCTCCAAAACTAGTTGTTCAATCTAAAAAATTAAGACATCGTCTTGTTCAGATTGAGGTCTGCTACGCATGTGCAAAATTGAAACAAAATCTTTTTTTTTTGCCAAAACATTTTTTTCTTATATTTGTAGAGAAGCAAAAATTTGTTGAGAAACAAAAATATGTTGAGAAACAAAAATATGTTGAGAAACAAAAGTATGTAGAGAAACAAAAAATTGTTGAGATACAAATATTTGTTGAGAAACAGAAATATGTTGACAAACAAAAATATGTTGAGAAACAAAAATATGTAGAGAAACAACAAATTGTTGAGATGCAAATATTTGTTGAGAAACAAAAATATGTTGAGAAACAAATATTTGTTGCGAAACAAAAATTTGTTGAGAAACACAAATATGTTGAGAAACAAAAATATGTAGAGAAACAAAAAAATTTTGAGATGCAAATATTTGTTGAGAAACAAAAATATGTTGAGATACAAAAATTTGTTGAGAAACATAAATATGTTGAGAAACAAAAATATGTTGAGAAACAAAAATATGTTGAGAAACAAAAATTTGTTGAGAAACCAAAATATGTTGATAAACAAAAATTTGTTGAGGAACAAAAATTTGTTGAGAAACAAAAATATGTTGAGAAACAAAAATATGTTGAGAAACAAAAATATGTTGAGAAACAAAAATTTGTTTAGAAACAAATATTTGTTGAGAAACAAAAATATGTTGAGAAACAAAAATATGTTGAAACAAAAATATGTTGAGAAACAAAAATTAGTTGAGAAACAAAAATTTGTTGAGAAACAAAAATATGTTGAGAAACAAAAATTTGTTTAGAAACAAATATTTGTTGAGAAACAAAAATATGTTGAGAAACAAAAATATGTTGAGAAACAAAAATTTGTTGAGAAACAAAAATATGTTGAGAAACAAAAATTTGTATAGAAACAAAAATTTGTTTAGAAACAAAAATTTGTTGAGAAACAAAAATTTGTTGAGAAACAAAAATTTGTTGAGAAACAAAAATTTGTATAGAAACAAAAATTTGTTTAGAAACAAATATTTGTTGAGAAACAAAAATTTGTTGAGAAACAAAAATTTGTTGAGAAACAAAAATTTGTTGAGAAACAAAAATATGTTGAGAAACAAAAAAATTTTGAGAAACAAAAATTTGTTGGAAACAAAAATTTGTTGTGAAACAAAAATTTGTTGAGAAACAAAAATATGTTGAGAAACAGAAATATGTTGGGAAACAAAAATATGTTGAGAAACAAAAATTTGTTAAGAAACAAAAATATGTTGAGAAACAAAAATATGTTGGGAAACAAAAATATGTTGAGAAACAAAAATATGTTGAGAAACAAAAATTTGTTGAGAAACAAAAATTTGTTGAGGAACAAAAATTTGTTGAGAAACAAAAATTTGTTGAGGAACAAAAATTTGTTGAGAAACAAAAATATGTTGAGAAACAAAAATATGTTGAAACAAAAATATGTTGAAACAAAAATATGTTGAGAAACAAAAATTTGTTGAGAAACAAAAATATGTTGAGAAACAAAAATTTGTTTAGAAACAAATATTTGTTGAGAAACAAAAATATGTTAAGAAACAAAAATATGTTGAGAAACAAAAATTTTTTTGAGAAACAAAAATTTGTTGAGAAACAAAAATTTGTTGAGAAACAAAAATTTGTTGAGAAACAAAAATATGTTGAGAAACAAAAATTTGTTGAGAAACAAAAATTTGTTGAGAAACAAAAATATGTTTAGAAACAAAAATTTGTATAGAAACAAAAATTTGTTTAGAAACAAAAATTTGTTGAGAAACAAAAATATGTTGAGAAACAAAAATTTGTTGAGAAACAAAAATTTGTTGAGAAACAAAAATATGTTGAGAAACAAAAATTTGTATAGAAACAAAAATTTGTTTAGAAACAAAAATTTGTTTAGAAACAAATATTTGTTGAGAAACAAAAATTTTTTGAGAAACAAAAATTTGTTGAGAAACAAAAATTTGTTGAGAAACAAAAATTTGTTGAGAAACAAAAATATGTTGAGAAACAAAAATATGTTGAGAAACAAAAATTTGTTGAGAAACAAAAATTTGTTGAGAAACAAAAATATGTTGAGAAACAAAAATATGTTGAGAAACAAAAATATGTTGAGAAACAAAAAAATTTTGAGAAACAAAAATTTGTTTAGAAACAAATATTTGTTGAGAAACAAAAATTTTTTGAGAAACAAAAATTTGTTGAGAAACAAAAATTTGTTGAGAAACAAAAATTTGTTTAGAAACAAAAATTTGTTTAGAAACAAATATTTGTTGAGAAACAAAAATTTTTTGAGAAACAAAAATTTGTTGAGAAACAAAAATTTGTTGAGAAACAAAAATTTGTTGAGAAACAAAAATATGTTGAGAAACAAAAATATGTTGAGAAACAAAAATTTGTTGAGAAACAAAAATTTGTTGAGAAACAAAAATATGTTGAGAAACAAAAATATGTTGAGAAACAAAAATATGTTGAGAAACAAAAATATGTTGAGAAGCAAAAATTTGTTGAGAAACAAAAATATGTTGAGAAACAAAAATATGTTGAGAAACAAAAGTATGTAGAGAAACAAAAAATTGTTGAGATACAAATATTTGTTGAGAAACACAAATATGTTGAGAAACAAAAATATGTTGAGAAACAAAAATATGTAGAGAAACAACAAATTGTTGAGATGCAAATATTTGTTGAGAAACAAAAATATGTTGAGAAACAAATATTTGTTGCGAAACAAAAATTTGTTGAAAAACACAAATATGTTGAGAAACAAAAATATGTAGAGAAACAAAAAAATTTTGAGATGCAAATATTTGTTGAGAAACAAAAATATGTTGAGATACAAAAATTTGTTGAGAAACATAAATATGTTGAGAAACAAAAATATGTTGAGAAACAAAAATATGTTGAGAAACAAAAATTTGTTGAGAAACAAAAATATGTTGATAAACAAAAATTTGTTGAGGAACAAAAATTTGTTGAGAAACAAAAATATGTTGAGAAACAAAAATATGTTGAGAAACAAAAATATGTTGAGAAACAAAAATATGTTGAAACAAAAATATGTTGAGAAACAAAAATTAGTTGAGAAACAAAAATATGTTGAGAAATTGAGAAACAAAAATATGTTGAGAAACAAAAATATGTTGAGAAACAAAAATTTGTTGAGAAACAAAAATATGTTGAGAAACAAAAATTTGTATAGAAACAAAAATTTGTTTAGAAACAAAAATTTGTTGAGAAACAAAAATTTGTTGAGAAACAAAAATTTGTTGAGAAACAAAAATTTGTATAGAAACAAAAATTTGTTTAGAAACAAATATTTGTTGAGAAACAAAAATTTTTTGAGAAACAAAAATTTGTTGAGAAACAAAAATTTGTTGAGAAACAAAAATTTGTTGAGAAACAAAAATATGTTGAGAAACAAAAATATGTTGAGAAACCAAAATATGTTGAGAAACAAAAATTTGTATAGAAACAAAAATTTGTTGAGAAACAAAAATTTGTTGAGAAACAAAAATATGTTGAGAAACAAAAAAATTTTGAGAAACAAAAATTTGTTGGAAACAAAAATTTGTTGTGAAACAAAAATTTGTTGAGAAACAAAAATATGTTGAGAAACAAAAATATGTTGGGAAACAAAAATATGTTGAGAAACAAAAATTTGTTGAGAAACAAAAATATGTTGAGAAACAAAAATATGTTGGGAAACAAAAATATGTTGAGAAACAAAAATATGTTGAGAAACAAAAATTTGTTGAGAAACAAAAATTTGTTGAGAAACAAAAATTTGTTGAGGAACAAAAATTTGTTGAGAAACAAAAATATGTTGAGAAACAAAAATTTGTTGAGAAACAAAAATATGTTGATAAACAAAAATTTGTTGAGGAACAAAAATTTGTTGAGAAACAAAAATATGTTGAGAAACAAAAATATGTTGAGAAACAAAAATATGTTGAAACAAAAATATGTTGAAACAAAAATATGTTGAGAAACAAAAATTTGTTGAGAAACAAAAATATGTTGAGAAACAAAAATTTGTTTAGAAACAAATATTTGTTGAGAAACAAAAATATGTTAAGAAACAAAAATATGTTGAGAAACAAAAATTTTTTTGAGAAACAAAAATTTGTTGAGAAACAAAAATTTGTTGAGAAACAAAAATATGTTGAGAAACAAAAATTTGTTGAGAAACAAAAATATGTTTAGAAACAAAAATTTGTATAGAAACAAAAATTTGTTTAGAAACAAAAATTTGTTGAGAAACAAAAATATGTTGAGAAACAAAAATTTGTTGAGAAACAAAAATTTGTTGAGAAACAAAAATATGTTGAGAAACAAAAATTTGTATAGAAACAAAAATTTGTTTAGAAACAAATATTTGTTTAGAAACAAATATTTGTTGAGAAACAAAAATTTTTTGAGAAACAAAAATTTGTTGAGAAACAAAAATTTGTTGAGAAACAAAAATTTGTTGAGAAACAAAAATATGTTGAGAAACAAAAATATGTTGAGAAACAAAAATTTGTTGAGAAACAAAAATTTGTTGAGAAACAAAAATATGTTGAGAAACAAAAATATGTTGAGAAACAAAAATATGTTGAGAAACAAAAATATGTTGAGAAACAAAAAAATTTTGAGAAACAAAAATTTGTTGGAAACAAAAATTTGTTGTGAAACAAAAATTTGTTGTGAAACAAAAATTTGTTGAGAAACAAAAATATGTTGAGAAACAAAAATATGTTGGGAAACAAAAATATGTTGAGAAACAAAAATTTGTTGAGAAACAAAAATATGTTGAGAAACAAAAATATGTTGGGAAACAAAAATATGTTGAGAAACAAAAATATGTTGAGAAACAAAAATTTGTTGAGAAACAAAAATTTGTTGTGAAACAAAAATTTGTTGAGAAACAAAAATATGTTGAGAAATAAAAATTTGTTGAGAAACAAAAATATGTTGAGAAACAAAAATTTGTTGAGGAACAAAAATATGTTGAGAAACAAAAATTTGTTTAGAAATAAATATTTGTTGAGAAACAAAAATTTGTTTAGAAACAAAAATATGTTGAGAAACAAAAATATGTTGAGAAACAAAAATATGTTGAGAAACAAAAATTTGTTGAGAAACAAAAATATGTTGAGAAACAAAAATATGTTGAGAAACAAAAATTTGTTGAGAAACAAAAATTTGTTGAGATACAAAAATATGTTGAGAAACAAAAATATGTTGAGAAACAAACATATGTTGAGAAACAAAAATGTTTGAGAAACAAAAATTTTTGAGAAATAAAAATTTGTTGAGAAATAAAAATTTGTTGAGAAACAAAAATTTGTTGAGAAACAAAAATATGTTGAGAAACAAAAATATGTTGAGGAACAAAAATTTGTTGAGAAACAATAATTTGTTGAGAAACAAAAATATGTTGAGAAACAAAAAATTGTTGTTTGTTGAGAAACAAAAAATTGTTGATAACCAATACAAAAATATGTTGAGATACAAAAATTTGTTGAGAAACAAAAATTTGTTGAGAAACAAAAATTTTATGAGAAACAAAAATATGTTGAGGAACAGAAATATGTTGAGAAAACAAAAAATGTTGAGAAACAAAAATATGTTGAGAAACAAAAATATGTTGAGAAACAAAAATATGTTGAGAAACAAAAATATGTTGAGAAACAAAAATATTTTGAGAAACAAAAATATGTTGAGAAACAAAAATATGTTGAGAAACAAAAATATGTTGAGAAACAAAAATTTGTTGAGAAACAAAAATTTGTTGAGAAACAAAAATTTGTTGAGAAACAAAAATATGTTGAGAAACGAAAATATGTTGAGAAACAAAAATATGTTGAGGAACAAAAATATGTTGAGAAACAAAAATATGTTGAGGAACAAAAATATGTTGAGAAACAAAAATATGTTGAGAAACAAAAATATGTTGAGAAACAAATATTTGTTGAGAAACAAAAATATGTTGAGAAACAAAAATATGTTGAGAAACAAAAATATGTTGAGAAACAAATATTTGTTGAGAAACAAAAATATGTTGAGAAACAAAAATATGTTGAGAAACAAATATTTGTTGAGAAAGAAAAATATGTTGAGAAACAAAAATATGTTGAGAAACAAAAATATGTTGAGAAACAAAAATATGTTGAGGAACAAAAATATGTTGAGGAACAAAAATATGTTGCGGAACAAAAATATGTTGAGGAACAAAAATATGTTGAGGAACAAAAATATGTTGAGAAACAAAAATATGTTGAGAAACAAATATTTGTTGAGAAACAAAAATATGTTGAGAAACAAAAATATGTTGAGAAACAAAAATATGTTGAGAAACAAAAATATTTTGAGAAACAAAAATATGTTGAGGAACAAATATTTGTTGAGGAACAAAAATATGTTGAGAAACAAAAATATGTTGAGAAACAAATTTTTGTTTCTCGACATATATTTGTTGAGAAACAAAAAATTGTTGAGTAACAAAAATTAGTTTAGAAACAAAAATATGTTGAGAAACAAAAAATTGTTGAGGAACAAATATTTGTTGTTTGTTGAGAAACAAAAATATGTTGAGAAACAAAAATATGTTGAAAAACAAAAATTTGTTGAGAAACAAAAATTTGTTGAGAATCATTTGTGGTGAAACAAAAATTTGTTGTGAAACAATTTGACAAACGCTCACATATAAAAACCTAGGTCTAGGGATTATTCGAATTCCACAACCGTCAAATGAGTACATATGTATGTATATGCACATTCTTTCTACAAATGCGGTCGAATTTTCGCTGCCCACACAAAAGTCCCTAAATATGCTTTGAATCCAAGTTTTATTTAAAAACAATTGTACACAAATTTGTCTACGTCCACAATTTATAAATCGCATTGTATTTAGTGGCTTGGTAGTGCATGCATGGTCATCTTCAAAATAAAACTAAACTTTTCTTTTCCATAAAATTAAATCAAATAATTTTTATTCGCTGATTTTTTCTTTTGACAGACAGAGTGTAGTTTCTAATCTAACACTTTTCACTGTGTCATGTTTACATTAAATTAAAATGTTATAACGACCAAAACAATTGCTTTCTGCCACTAGGTACTCGTCGTTGTCAAAGGTCACATACCGTTTACCTGCTGATGTGAAAATGCGACATTTGTTTACGATTGTGTGGCCAAACAAATAAATCACCCCTCTACGAATCTTCTAGGCCTAAATGTAAATAAACCACGTCTTTAAGATGTAAGACGAATGGCAGCGAAACATATTTTTGATGTAACATTTTAAAGTTGCATGTTTCTTTAATTTATTATTATTTAAATTCTAAATTCATTAGTATTGAGGAACGAAATTTGCTGTTAGTCATCTTATGCTGTATCGGCCACTTATGCACTCTTGGTCTTCTTTCTCTTTTCTAAGTATAAGGGGGGTTCCGTTGTCAACTGCGATGTTATGTGATTTTCTATTTGCAAATCCTCTAATTTGGCATCTGTGGAAAATCTGTACCTCTTGATAAGTCGGGCCATAGCCGTCTTTATGCTCAATTGGGCATAGCGCCAACCTGAAATGAATGAAGGACATTTTTTTTTAAATTGAAAGATTTTTAATACAACTTGTACGTAAGTATTTGGTGGTGGTGGCACCTTGGTTTCAAACTACATATCGCTCATTTTCTTTTTGGGAGAGTCGTTTAAAGTTTTTAATTAAGTCTTACTTTGAAAATATAGGAAGAAACTCATAGGTTTCCCTGACATACGCATAACAAAAGTCAACTTAAATAAGAGATTTTCAGTTTTTTCTCAGGTAGAAAAATAAAAAAGCGCATTTTGAATTGTGACACTATTGAAGTAAATGAGCGATATGTTTTAGACTTGAAGATCTTTTCGGTCTAACAAAATAAGTAATGCCAATCCAGATGGCAGCTTCTTCTGCGGCCGAGACTCACAATTTCAATGAGAGACGTAAATACGTCTAGAGGTTACAGACGTACTACTACTTCTGCACATAGACTTAGGTCCACTATATTGTCTCTGGTGCTTCTCACAAGTCTTCATGCCTACCTATGCAAAAACGCACTCCCTTCGTAAACGGTATAAACGCATACGGATGCCTCGCCTCAACATTGGAGGGCAGGAAGTTATCCGGATTGAATTTATCCGCATCTGGGCCCCATGCCTCCTTGTTACGATGCAAACTAACGAGATCCACGTGGATTGTTTGTCCATCGGGCAAAACGATGCCATTGCTCAATGTCAGTGGTCCACCCCTCACGGTCCGGTAGATGTGCGGTATGACCGGCAGAACTCTCATCGTTTCATTCATGATCATATCGAGGTAGACCATATCAGCGATATTCTCATAAGTAACTTCAAAGTCATCGTCGTCATCTTGGGGGAAAATACTGCAAACTTCTTCATAGACTCGCTCTTGATATTCGGGATACATGCCCAACATTAGAAGCATGAAGAACAGACTTGTCGAGGTCGTCTCAAAAGCCTACAAGAGATCAAATCAGTTATCTGGACATATGTTCATGTACATGTGAATCGCTTACTCCAATGAAAATGTGAAAGAGTGCCTCGGGGATGTGTTCACTCTTAATTTTATTCTGCTGCAGGCCGGTGTTAATATAATCCATGGCCGTATTGATATTGGTCAAGAAACTGGGGTCCTCGCCACGTTTTGTTGCCATGCCTCCCCATGTCTGTTACAAGAACAACACCATCGAATTATGTATGAATGCAATTCGCCACAAATACACTTACGTCGGATATCAGGTCCACAACTCTGAGTTTTGTCCGGACTGCTGTCCTGAATATGGTAACTTGGGCTAATTTCCTTACAAGTCCAAGAACATAGAGGTTGTTAAACGTAATCGTCGATGCGTATTCCAGGGCTCTGAAAAGACATCGAAGCATGTAAAACTTTTTAAGGTAAGTGATAACCAGAAGTTGAAAGTGTTTCTGGTATGGATACTAAATGAACATATGGAAGCATCCCCCCACACATTAATATGGTGCGATAATAGTAATCGAACTTCCATAACTCGTACCACTATTATCCTGTATGAAAGTTTGACTTACGGAGACTTTGAGTTATGGAATTACATGGAAAATTGGGAATGTGTCTCATTAACTGAAACTAGAAGTTCTTCGACTTAAAGAAAACTGGACTTATCAAAGTTCCACTGTATTTTATTTCGAATTTTGTGCAACGAAATATTTGCACAACTGAATATTTTTCCAACCTAATATTTGTGCAGCCAATAATTTGCGCAACCAAATGACAACCCCCTGAGAGTTGTATGCTACGACAATTTTCCTAGGATTTATTGGGTATCCGATGGTGCACTCTCAAATTGTATATTTTGACCATTACTCAATAACTGCTAATGTTATAAAAACTATATGTGGTTATAACTACATCATTTTGAAGCCAGAATACATACAAGTGCAAAAGATTTGAATATTAGAAAAAAAATATTTTGGCCAAAAAAAACAAAAAAATCTAAATTTTCAAATTTTTGGAAAAAATAGATTTTGCTTAAATTTTTCTCATTAATAGCGGACCTCAATCTGAACAAGACGATGACTTCATTTTTTAGATTGAACAACTAGTTTGGAAAAAATTGGGTTCGGAAACGGGTTTTCTCAAAATTGCAGATTCGAAAGTCCCATCAAACTATTTGTCAAATTTTTCAGCAACGGAACGATGTATCGCCACAATTGTAGCACCAAATTAAAGCTAGACTTTAGGACTATTACTAACCCATTATGAGTTGTATGCTACGATCATTTCTATACGATTTATTGGGTATCGGAGGGTGCACACTCAAAATAAATAATTTGCCCATTACTCAACAACGGCTAATGTTATAAAAACTATATGTGGTTATAACTACATCATTTTGAAGCCAGAATACATACAAGTGCAAAAGATTTGGAAATAAGAAAAAAAATATTTTTGGCCAAAAAAAAAAGAAAGGGGTTAACCCATCAAAATTTTCGAATTTTTTGAAAAAATCGATTTTGTTTAAATTCTGCTCATTTATAGCGGACTTTAATCTGAACAAGACGGTGTCTTCAGTTTGGGAAAAATTGGGTTCGGAAACGGGTTTTTCTCCAAATTCCAGATTCGAAAGTCCCATCAAACTATTTTGTCAAATATCTCAGCAACGGAACGATGTATCGCCACAATTGTACCACCAAATTAAAGCTAGACTTTAGGACTATTACTAACCCATTAAGAGTTGTATGCTACGATCATTTCCATACGATTTATTGGGTATCGGAGGGTGCACACTCAAAATAAATAATTTGCCCATTACTCAACAACGGCTAATGTTATAAAAACTATATGTGGTTATAACTACATCATTTTGAAGCCAGAATACATACAAGTGCAAAAGATTTGGAAATAAGAAAAAAAATATTTTTGGCCAAAAAAAAAAGAAAGGGGTTAACCCATCAAAATTTTAAATTTTTTTGAAAAAATGGATTTTATTTAAATTCTGCTCATTTATAGCGGACTTCAATCTGAACAAAATTATGTCTTTGTTTTTTAAATAGAACAAAAATTGTTGGGGAAATTCTGGGTTTTCTTAAAATTAGGGATTCAAATGTCCCATCAAACTATTTGACCAATTTTTCAGCAACATAGAATACTAATTCCTAATACTAATACCATAACTAATAATAATACTAATACCAATTTTTCAGCGACATAGAATACTAATTACTAATACATATACTAATACCAATACTAATATTAATACCAATACTAATACCAATACTAATACTAATAATAATACTAATACTTATACTAATACTAATACCAATACTAATACGATTTGCGATATTTCGCGTAAGTAATTGATTCGCAGAAACACTGCTCAGCAAAATCGGCATCCCCCAGAAAAGTCTAATGAACTTGTTCATTATCAACCTCAGATATTGCTGATCCATTTTTTTTTGGATCAATACCATCACAACTTTATTGTTTGGTTTATTTCTCCGAAAAGTTCGGCTTATGGAAGTTTGTGCCATTATTTTTCTTCGAGCTATAGACAAATTCAAGTTATGGATATTCGAGTTATAGAAGAGCAATTAAAGGGAATTTGTCCACCTAACGCTAATGCCACTAGAAGTGCTTCGACTTATGGTAGTTCCACTGTAAAATGAAAGATGATAGAAATGTCAGACTGTGCTGAGTTTAAGGGCGAATTTTTATAGTCAATAGCAACCATAAGAAGCACGGATGTGTGAATATATTTTTGCGACACGCAACGAAGGAATCTAGTAGGGGTCGTCCGAAATTGTTTACGAAATTTGCGGATTGCACACTTCAAGAGGTACTTAGATATGAGAACATTTCTTCCACATGGTTATAATAGTTGACCCACAATTATTGTATGACATTTAATACTTACATTCCCATATTTTTGGCCACTTCCTTTACATTATGCGTTGTGCCATTGATGTCCCTACCGATGGTGGTTTCTGGCGAAAAAAAGTAGAAGCAGATATTAAATATCGTTCAATCACGCAATGAAATACATTTTTGGGATTCCCCGAATGAGAGACACAGGACGTCAGTTATGGCGTCCTTTTCTTCTGGAGTCATAGTATTTTCAACATTGCAATGCCAATTCGTGGCCAATTTTGAACGAACTTACTTACTTGTCGCAATGTGCAATGTAAATTCCCGAAAGAATACAATTAACGGTGTATTTATGCCGCTTTCCCGGTCTTTATCGATTTTATCCATCAAATCTTTTATTTCGTAATTGAAAATCGGTATAAACGACAATAAGTTCTTATTGTTGAAGGCCGTATTCAATATTCTACGATCAGCATGCCAACGCGGTTCTATAGATGAGACCAGAAAGAGGTAAAATCAGTACTTAAATAATGGGTGTGTGTGTTTTTTCTTCTTCTGTGGTTGCCCCTTTTTTGGCAGTTACATACATACCTTCTAATGTTATCAAACCTTTGCCAATGACATTCTCCAGGCGTCCGTATACAAAGGACGGCTTGTTAACGCACTGCTTTGAGTTGAGAACATCCTTAACGGTTTCGGGGTCACATGTTAGTACCACGGGAAAGGGTCCAATATAGCACAGGCAATTTTTACCGAATCGTTTTAAGGCGCCTTGCAACGTCTTTACAGTGCCTGAAATGATATGGAAGGTGTAAAATAACAAACAGGAGGTTTTATACCGGGGAATTATTTTCAGGTTTAAAATTGGACAATTGTAGTTCCAAAATATGTTCAAAGTGGTATATTTTTCGATTTTTATGGAGTTGTGTTTAGTCATTGGTTTACAAATGACAAAATTCAAGCCACCATTGATGCCATACGGCCAGACTTATTGGAAAAATTAGTCACAGATTGACTGATCGAATGGACCGAAACACCAGAAAAAAAAGTTTATTTTTTTTAAATTTAAAAATTATTCAGATTTTGAAATAATTTTGTGGGAATGTATTTTATACGTTTTAAGAGTTATCCCCGGTATTCACAAAAATGTATAACAGCTTACCAAAGGTTTATAAAGCTATTATAGACTACTGGGGGATAGACTTTTGGCCAATGGAATTTGATTCTGGACATCTGTGCGTCGTTTTTTTGTTTTTAAGAAAACTAAACAGTCTTGGGGAAAAATTGAAAAGCCAAACCAAATAAAACAGATTTCGAATCAGTATCACATTCAGATCAATATCAAATTCAATTCACCGGACTTGAATTTGATTGAAAATGTTTGTCTATGAATCACTCGGAAAGTTTAAAGTGGAGCAAAAAGTGTCGTCTTTTTAAAGAGGCCAATGAATTTTGGCCTAGAATTTTGTTCTACATAATTATTTTTTATTTTTTTTTAAACAAGTTAAGTTAAATTTTTGTTTGTTTGTCGTCCACTTGAATAAGTATTTTTTGGAATTTTTTTGTACGATTCTTTTGTCTTTTTGGATTTTTCGAGATTTGAGCAAAAATATTTATTAAAAATTATTTTTTTTTTAAATTTTGGAAATCAGGCTTTGCTTTACTGATATTATTATTTTTGAATCCTTTGTATTTATCAAAAAAATAAAAAACTTTGTTTATTTTTATTTTCAAGGACGAAGTTTTTAAATGTCCGGATTTTTGGAAATCTTGGGAATTAGGTTTTTTTTCTTTTAAAACATAAAAAATACTTTAATTTGCATTTTTCTTGTACGATTCTTTTGCCTGTTTCGATTTTTCAAGATTTGGGCAAAAATGTTTTTAAGGACGAATTTTTAAAAAATCCATATTTTTTTTTTAAATTCTGGAAATCAGGTTTCTCTTTACTATTATTATTATTTTTGAATTCATTGGATTTTTCAGACACAAATATTAATCATAAACTTTACTTATTTTTATTTTCATGGCCGATTTTTTGGAAACCGTGGAAATTAGGTTTTTTTTTTTTTCTAAAATTTAAAAAAATACATTTATTTGCAATTTTCTTTTGTACGATTTGTCTTTTTCGATTTTTCAAGATTTGGACAAAAAACTATTTTTTTATATTTTTAGGACAAATTTATTTATTTTATTTTGTATTTATTTATTAATATTCCAAAAGTAACCGAGCCTTTAGGCCTTATATAGTTACAAAATCTACATCCAGTTATAAATAATTTTTTTTAACTTAAAATTAAGATTCACTACACATTCTTAAATGTCCCGATTTTTGTTTTTAAAATTTTGAAATCACTTCACTAGTATTTTTTTTAATCCTTTGGATTTTTCAGACAAAATAATGTTTCAAAAAACTTCGTCAAATTCTTCACAATCCATTTTGATGTAACCGCAATGTTTCTTCCGATTTATTTTTCTATTCCCGCTGTTATTTGCACTTCCTTATTTGACTTTATTTTAGCGTTTATTTCAAATTAGTTTGAAATTAGTTTTCTTGCGATACCGCCAGACGTACCTTTACTGGTCAACATATAGCCGAAACCCGACAGCAAGTGCATTTTATGAGATGGCAATTTATTGGCCAGCAGAATTTTATGCCGGTCCAGCCATCGCCGAAGGATCCAAAAGAATATCAGACTAATTGTGGTGAAAACCAATAACTCCTGTATTCGTAACATCATTCGTAAGCCGAGAAATGTGATCCGCAACGTTCGGTTACAAAATAATTACTGGATCTTCTGCTGAATCAGCTTAATTAATAACTGAAAAATGCATTTCCGAACATTTATTTTGAAATGGATTTCGTCAATGGCGTGGTAGGAAGTATAGCCGGCGAGTGTATTTCACATGTAATGATAACGATTGCTTATTTCACAATTCGCTTGAGATAGTTGCTTGAACTGTTGTGGTATGAGTGATGAGAAAATAGTGAATAGTACATCCAATCATATATATGATTACATTCAATCATATATATGATTACATTCAATCATATATATGATTACATTCAATCATATATATGATTACATCCAATCATGTTTATGATTACATTCAATAATATATATGATTACAATCAAAAAAATACTAGTGAAGTGATTTAAAAATTTTAAAAACAAAAATCTGGACATTTAAGAATGTGAATGTGTAGTGAATCTTAATTTTAAGTTAAAAAAAATTATTTATAACTGGATGTAGATTTTGTAACTATATAAGGCCTAAAGGCTCGGTTACTTTTGGAATATTAATAAATAAATACAAAATAAAATAAATAAATTTGTCCTAAAAATATAAAAAAATAGTTTTTTGTCCAAATCTTGAAAAATCGAAAAAGACAAATCGTACAAGAAAATTGCAAATAAATGTATTTTTTATATTTCAGATAAAAAAAATAACCTAATTTCCACGGTTTCCAAAAAATCGGCCATGAAAATAAAAATAAATACATTCAATCATATATATGATTACATTCAATCATATATATGATTACATTCAATCATATATATGATTACATCCACTCATATATATGATTACATTCAATCATATATATGATTACATGCAATCATATATATGATTACATTCAATCATATATATGATTACATCCAATCATGTTTATGATTACATCCACTCATATATATGATTACATCTAATCATATCATTGTATCAAATGGGACAATATGTTGCAATATATTTATATTTTTGATAATGTTGCACCTAATAAGATCGATCTCTACTGTGGCTACATAGTCTGCATGAAACCCCTTCATCAGCCTACCGCCTAATAGCCTAAGCAAACGCTAAGAAGTTGGTCGGTTCGAGCACTTGTTATTGATCCCGAGATAAGACGAATGCAGTTTTGTACATTCAGAAATTAGAGATAAGACGTATATTTAAAGTGTCATTATTAATTATTGTCAACTAATTATGAAGCATCGGGGTTAGCCGTTAGTCAGATAACACGACAGATTAGACGTCAATATGGAAAGAAAATAAATGCGCGGGATCCAAAAAGAAAACAACAACACTATCATTGCCCTTTTGAATGTCATAGAAATGAAATATACGAATTAGCGGAAATATCCCTGATCGCCTAATCTTTCTATTAGAATAACAAATCAATTACCATTTTAGTTGTCTGTCCGATGGGGTATAAAGCTTCGAAGCATGCATTCCTTATCGGATCGTATTATTAATTATTTCAATGACCCCATTCGATTGTCTTATAATCACAGTACATGTGCTTAACATTGCGACAAACATTTAGTACGTCGTACAAATGCTGAGAAACAGATTTGCCATTTACACAAAAAAAAAAAACATCCGTACACAATTTTAGCTAACCACTGTAATGGGTCAATTTGGGAAAATATGAAAGGTTAAGTGACATGTGGACTGTCTCAGGTCCGTCCGTCTATTTGATTTATTCCATAGTCCAAGAATGACAGAAAAAAAAATATTAAGCCATTTCGCGCAGAGAACTGAAATGTTCTGCGCAGATTGATGAAATGACGTCACGCGTAGTGTTCCTAATGGCCAATAGTCAAAGTGGTTTCAATTGCAGGGTTGCCAACAACAGTTCTTATGATGTATTCCAATTACTCGTTGTTGGCAACCCTTACAAGGCACAAACTACGTCATCGAACGGGAACACATGCGCATGGCGTAATCTTTGTTTCTATCATTCTTGCCACAGTCTATGGATGAACAGATCCTTACAGACTAGCTTATATCGCGAAATAATATAAATCTAAATTATATTTAGCATTTATTTGATTAAATTCTTTTAATGATCTTACAATTGAAGTATTCTTCTGGTTCTACAAGGTGGCGCAAAAGTAAACATCCGATGTTTTTTGGCTGTAATTAAAAAAAAATGAAAAACTTTGATTCTTCTTGTGCATTTTCTGATAGGAGGATTACTTTTGCGCCACCCGTTATATTGAGTTACTTCCGAGCACTCCAAACAAAAAATAGACAATTTTCCAATGGCAATTTTCCATTGACAATTTTCCAATGGCGATCTTTTCCATTAACAGTATCACAATCTTAGGAATGCAAATGGTATTTTTTCTTTCAGTGTAACATAAAAGACCCCTGTTCCACAGAGTGAAATATGGTACAAAAAAATAACCTAAGGCCACAGATGTATACATAAATAATCAGACGATCACAAAGTAAATATTGGGGGTTGCAAACGCAATAGTGAAGGGATGAAATTTTGGGAACGCCTATGTTTGTTTTGGACCGCAAAAGCATAAATAACCACAACAGCAACAATCCCAAAAGTCCCTTTTTAATTATTTGTTATTATTATTATGTCCAATGATTTAATATGCAAAAATCCGCTGCAGCGGTGTAATAAACTATATCTTGTTGTCGGAGATTATTTTCGGATGTTTATTTCATAACTAGTAAGTTGTGATGCGCCTATGGCGCCCGTTAATTTGCTTGAGAAAGTATTTGTTACTTAATTTTAAAAATTTTGTAAAAAATATTTTGAGAAAACTATATTGTAAAAAAAAAATTCGGAAAAAAATAAAATTGGAAAAAAAAAATTTGTGGAAAAACAATTTTTGCTGAAAAAAAAATTTTTGTTGAAAAAATAAATTTTGTTGAAAAAAAAAATTTTGCTGAAAAAAAAAATTTTGTGGAAAAAAAAAATGTTTGTCGAAAAAAAAAATGTCTGTTGAAAAAAAAAAATTTTGTTGAAAAAAAAAATTTTGTTGAAAAAAAAATTTTTGTGGAAAAAAAAAAAATTTTGTTGAAAAAAAAAATTGTAAAAAAAAAATTTTGGAAAAAAAAATTGTAAAAAAAAAATTTTGGAAAAAAAAATTTTGGTAAAAAAAAAAATTTGGGGAAAACACAATTTCTGTACAAAAAAAATATTATTTTTTTTATTATTATTATTTATAGAATTATTATAGAATGCCTATTTAAATTCCTACGTACTGCGTGACAGAGTCAGTGAATCAGTGTCGAGGGTAAATATATATTAAGATAAAGAGGAAGGTGCTATGCCGTTAATAATGAAAAACAACATCAGCCAAATGGCCACCACGACGACGCTTACAGGACCATATGCTTTTCATGAAATTTCCCATAACCAAATCGCAAAGTGGCTGCCCTATGTCCTCGATATCCCCGCGAATTCTATCTTTGAGGTCTTGCATCAAAGCTGGGCTGTTGGCGTAGACCTTATCTTTCACGTGACCCCAAAGGCAGAAGTCGCAGGGTGTTCAATCACAAGATCTGGGTGGCCAATTGTGATCACCTCTTCGAGAGATAACATGGCCCGGAAACTTTTTAGTTTTGGGAACTCTGACTGAAAGATTTTCACCATTTTTGTAGCGAATTTTAATAATTTAATAACTTCGAATTCATTAACCAAAAATGTATGTTTCGCCCACTGTCGGTAGAAAGTGAATTGTTCGTATCCACTCGTGGTATCAGCCATTTAAATAAATTCCTGGATGGTTCTTTTCCAAGCCCTGATCTTCTTAACCACAAATAACTTTTTCAACCAAAACAAAAGCACAAATTTTTAAAGCAAAAAAAAATTCAACCATTCTCAGCTAAAAAAAAAACCCTTGTTATTTTTAAATTGTTTATAATTATCCTGATTTTTTTCGATGGTAATACTTTGTACATCCTTTAATTTCCTTTTTTTTTTAAAAGTTCATTTCTTTTTCAACCCTTTTTTTCCCCAAAAAAAAAAAGAAGAAAAAAACCATTTAATGTCAGTCGCAGAACTTGGCCCAGACTATATAATTACATGACCACCAAAACGGCAACAACAAAATGAATGCAAGACAGACAGTCAACATTTGCAAGTTGGTTGGCCAGTTCTCCGGTATGTGATCATGTTTTCATTTCACGCGCGCGCAACATGTTGTTCAATTTTGTATGACATGAAATGGCAGAAATTAAACTGAACTTGACCCAGAGCTGGTGGGAAAATGTTGGCAAATGTTTTGTGGCAACAGTGTTGCTCCATCTCCTTGGATCAGCAGTTAGAAAATTGCGTGCAGCAGTTCAGAATTTTTGGGAATACGTGCGCAAACCCTCAACCTTAAAGAAATGCGTTGCTACAGATGGTGCGCCAATTATTTTGAAGATTGTTAATAAAGAGAATTAAAACGAAGATAACTCAAGGGGTGGTTAATTATGGTTGAGCATAGACATGGGTGTTTTAGGCTGGGCAAACATTAAAGGTCATGTGAGTTGACAAACCTTGAAATTGCTTTGTTTTGAGTTTAACTAATTTTCAAAATTTTTTCCCAACTCTAATGTACCGGAAAGCTAGAGTGTCCCTTGAATCAAGTAGGACTATTTTTGAATTAACCTTTGATTCAACATTCAATTCAATCTCATTTCGTATAAAGGACGCCATCACTCCTTATTGAAAACTAAATGATCTGAAAAAGATTGATGTCTTAACTTTGAACCCTTAATCAAACAGTAATTAAAAGATAAATATCAAAAGTGGCGTCCTCAGAAAAACTCCCAAAAAAACAAAAAAAAAAAGACGAACAGAACTCGTGTTTGGCACGTACTACACTCCGATATAGAAGCAAAAACGCCTAACTGCACTTTTAACCCAATAAATGGTAATCAAGAAACAAACAGGCGAATATTATTTAATATTCGCAACAAATACTAAAAGAAAAAGCCGGAATCATAATGTTGTCGTTATTATAACGCCATGCCTGATGTTTCATGATGATGGATTACTGCTCAAAACAAAAGTCCATTATGATTCTTTGCCATCAGTTCGGGTTATCCATATTCCAGTTGACCACTGAACGCTGAAGATCATGATGATTTCAACTGATGGCACCGGCGATGATCATGATTTTTGTGATAATGATGTGGTGTGGACTTTGTTGTTGATATCTTAAGGGTCTGCTGTGTGCTTAATTGCTATTGTGTTGTTTTTCTTCTTCTTCTGTTTTTTGTTTGTGCGAAAATAAAACAGAAACTTATTTTTTATTTTTTTTTTGGTCTAAATCGTTGATCATTTCCGTTAATGCTTTAAGCGTTATTTGACGAGGCAGTCTCGCATTCAAAGTGAATAAAGAACAACACAACTGAACTGAACTGAAGCGAAACAACACCAAGAAGAGGAAAGAAAATATCCTTTGATTTAATTATAAATGCCTGTTAATATCGTACCTATAGTTTAGTTGAAATATGGTGGTTTCTTTATTATTATTTGTTGTTGTTGATTTTTTTGGTGGTTGGCCAAAACATAGACATCATTTTGGTTTTCTTTGGAAATGATCGGAATTTTCGGCTTGTTTGCCTTTCTCTCTAAAGCACTCTGTCTTAGGACAGACGTTTTGCCTGAGCCATGCGTGTTTTTGTAGTTAAAACCCTTGCAGTTCTAACGGTTTTATTAAATATGTAGGAAATTAAATTTAAATGGTTAATAACATTGGAATACATTCTTGTTTTTTAATTGAAAACCAAGTTATTTGTTCCCCGGATCCTTTTCACTAAAAAAACTGTAAAGTCTAAAAATTGAATACTCGCTGGTTAACCCACTATTTCATAAACCAACATGTTTTTATAGAAAACAGAATACATGCACATAGAAATATTTGTTCAATTGCAGTCAAAGCGTTCGATACCATTTCCGTAAGCGCCGCTTCGCACTAGGCAATTTATGATTCCCTTATCAACTTGCCTCTTGTGCTCACACAAGGAAATTCGATTTAAGCAGTTTTTGTTTCCATTATTGCCTTTTCGAATGCAAATGCCTTTTAAAATGTCATAATTAGGGCAAGGAATCTCATGCAAATGCATGTTTTTACTAGGCATCCTAAAACGGAAACGGTTAAGCTATCTTTGCGAATCGTGAAATTTCCTTTAAAACGGCATTAAATCGTTTTTGCATATTTTGCTAAAAATACCCATTTGTGCGCATATTTTAGAGCATTTTACAATATTTGAATATTTTCAAATATTATGCCCAGAACATTGAAAAATTTGGCAAAGTAGTAAAAGAGCTTGACGATTCCGATTCAATATCGATTAAAATCGGGAAAGAACTGTTAGACTTGCCTTCTCTCAAATCTCAACTGATTTTTGTTCATAGCAATGATGGGTTTTTATGCGAAGTAATATAAAAATTAGAAGGACGAAATTCGTTGAAAGATGCCGTCGATTTAATAAATAATTCTGTGAACAAAATAAACTTGCAGAAATTTTGGAATTTGATGAAAATTCTTCCCAAACCAATTATACTATAAAAGAAGTGTGTGCTTTTAAATATGCTCCTGTAACATCTGTTGATGTTGAGCGCTCCTTTTCTTTGTACAAGAACTTTTTAAGACCTAATGGGGAAAGCTTTGTGTTTGAAAACCTTAAAATCAACTTTTTTGTTTTCGCCAATAACGCAATAAATTAAAATTTATCTCTCTTATATGTACTTAGTTGCTATAATTCTAATTAAATTAAATTTAACTTAATTTAATTTTTTTTTCGAATTTATGGTTTTATTTTTCTTTATACTAATTTTATATGTACATATATTAAATGAATTGTTTTCAGCCTTTTTTGTTAAATTACTTGCAATATTTTTTTTTAAAATAAAATATTGAAAAAATATTTTTAATTGCATATTTTCTGTGTTTTTATTGCAAATTTTCTAATTTTAAATGCATGTTTTATGCGCATATTTTCGATTTTTTAGTGCATGAGATTCCTTGCCCTAGTCATAATAATCTGCAGCCAACTTCACACAATGAAAAACACAAAAGGAAGTTTTTCCTTTACCTCTCTCTCCCACAAACTGAGAATTGTGGCAATTAAAAATGTCTAGTGTGAATCGGGACTTAGCTCTGGTGTCTAGCGTTAAACGCTTTTATTGGGGTTAGCGTTGGCTTTAATATCATTCATTTCAGTTTCCACGACGCTTTTGCGGTGAGTATTGTGGTAAACCTTGTCGCCCGACATCTAGTTTAGGCTGCTCGACTAAACCGTGTTTACGTCACAGTTGGTAGTTGACGACGGCGCTGATTTAAGGTAAATACCTGTTAACCACAATATAATCGTGAGCGAAGGCGTAACGTCTGTCGCTTAAATTCCATTTAAAGATCTAATCCAACCGATATGCTATGAGAGCCGACGCGTAAAGATGGACATCAATAGTCCACAGTTAACGTCTAACTGACTAGAGACTAAAGAAACAATTGTGCTTTCTTATCACGATTGCAACCTGGCCTCCGCGACTTCGTTGATAAGGCTCCATCGGCCTAGAAGGAATATTTGGAGTTCGAACCAGCAAACGTTATTGTTATTTGTATTTCCTTTCAAGATGTTCAAAAAAGGCTTCAAGCATTGTGTTTGTTTTGACTGCACACTTCTTCATCGTTGCCCATTTGCAATGAATTCTGCTGCAATTATTTGTCTAATATGTGTCATAGTTCTACGCGAGTGAACGAGATCTACAGTTTTGTACCGCATATCCCAAAATAAAGTCACGTCGTAAACCAAACAAAACAAACACATGCATTGGAAACACTCTATCGTGCATGTGAATAAACGAGAACACCGAAAAAAAATTTGGGAAGGCAAATTCAAACTGGATATTCCAAACCTGATCACTGCAGTTGTTATCAAGCTGAGATTTTGGCCATTAAAGAAGTAGCAGAATGGCTGAGATACTTAAGGTGGAGAAAACATGTTACCCTGAGATTGAATCTATGGATTTAGTGTTCCTGAAGTCAGTCATGAGCCGCTGGCTTATCAAATGGCCATTCACCTTATCTGGGACATACCGGGGAACTGTAGAGCAGACAGGCTAGGGAGACTCGTGACTCCTTTACAGATTCCAGTCAAACTAGTTCTAGTTCTAGATTTCCGCTGATCTCTGAACGAGATGACTCAGCAGTTTATCATTCACCTTATGTGAATGACGGGCCACAGAAAAATATATCAGGAAAAAGGTAACCAGACGAACTAGCGAGTCTCAGGATCGCCTTACAGATTGCTGACAAACTGAAAGTCGTAGGTGTGACTTGACTCTTACATCGTATTAGAGCCTTGGCAATAAACCGTAGGTGGGTCTCTCCGAGGCTGCATTCAATCTAAATAGATTTGGCAATGCGGTCGCTATTAAGTCTGGATGACTCATTGGTTGTGTCCATCATGACAGGAGACTTTCTGGTTGGTAGCGTGACAAAGAATCTTAGGATTGCCACTAGCATCTACTGTAAAATATGTGGGTATGAAGAGGAGGAGGAAGAGTTCATAAAATATTTTCTCTGCACTTGCTCTGTCCCGGCGAACAGACTCAACGTGGGATATTTATTGATTTAGGCGCCTAGACGAGCAACAAATCTACTTTCTTAAGAATGTACCCTTGTCGGTCTTTCTTAGGGCACTCAGACACCCCCAATTGAAGGAGAAAGGTCCGAGAGTCCAGATTATAATAATATTTGAATTGTTTTTTCTTTGTTTGGGTGTAAATTACAAAAAGGTTAAATTTACTAATTGAAAGATCTTAGAACCGGGGCAACGTTGAAATTGATGTTATATAAAACGGACTCGTGACTTGTGGTCCAACCTGTGATGGCTAACAACAAGAAAAAAAAGTACCTTTCAGTATGTACAACATCTTATGCATTCTGTAAAAACATTTGTGTGGCAAAAGGCCAGAACTTAAAATGAAAACTAGACCACAACTATTAAAAGTTTGCGAAAAAAGTAAATTCAACAATTTTGTCGAACTTAATTATGTTTAGAGCAAAGCGAAGAGAAACAAAACATGTGCTGAACATGAATGAGGGAATGACTGAGACAGTGGACGGACGGATGGACGGACACACATGAATAAATGAATGAATGAACCTGAGTCCGTCTTCTTTTATGAATAAAACGCATATTTTCGCCATCATTTGTCATGGGTACGGTCCTAACGTCTGTCTGTTTCTCTGTCTGCCTGTCTGTCCGTTGCTCAATGTTGTTATTGGCTTCTGCGTCGATATATGACAAATGATTGGTATCGGGAAATAAACATTAATTAAAAGTGCCAATACAAATCATAATGATATGTTTCAGTCAGTCATTTTTTACTCTTTTGTTTTTGCTTTATGCCACCAAAAATATCCACCGAAAAACTGACTCGAGACCAAAAAGCACAATGAAAATTTCAAACTGAATGTCTGTCTATGTGTTTCTTTCATTCGGGGGGAATTTTAGCCATTGCCAAACCAACTGGTAAAAAAAACACACGCCAGCGGAACTTATTTTGTTATCCATTTCATAGCCTCTAACGCTAAATACAGCTGTAAAAGTATTATAGCCAAAATGAAACACACATTCAGACAGACATCCACTTGTGTTTTATACACATTTTATGATTAATTATGACTTAAAGAAGAAAGAAAGGGTTAAGTGACCACATTTGTTTTTGGGGTTCACGGGCTGCCGTATCGCTTTGTCAGCATCGCATTTTGCGTCTTAGCCCGCCCGAATATCCGTCGTTAAGTCAGTCAATGATCGCACATTTGACAGTTCATTAGCAAATTTTTTTCAAATAACTTTGGCGATATGTTTTTTTTTTATTCGAATTTCCATTACTTTTTTTTTTTGGTTTACTGCCACCTTGTGCCAGCGATGGAGAGTTGAGGAGAGTGGGAGCCGGTCAACAAATGAAACTCAACCATTTCGTATGACAGTCACCTAAACAAAAGAGGTGTAAATTAATTTCATTAAATGCAGTGTAAAAAGATCGTAGTGCTAGGAAAATATTTATTCGGCAGGCACAGTTTGAAGAGCCCACTATACATTTCCAAGTTGTATTTGAATCTGTAGAAATCGAATATTTTTTTTTTTTTTGATTTTACCAAATCTTGTAATACATATAAACATATAATGGTTATATATATATATTTTTGCTAGTTACTTTGTAGCCTAGTTGGAAATCATCGAAATGAATAGCCCTAGTGAACGCGCCCAACTGTGCAACTACCATGTTGTCCAATAAAATCATTGCCAGTTGATACAGACAAAAAAAAAAATCATTTTGATATTTATATTAATTACGACAACCCAAGATCCCGGGTTAAACATCGCATACACTTAACAATTCTTGATAAGACATAAGGCAACACATGCTTAGACACTGATTATATGAATACTTATATATGTGTGTGTGTGTTTGTAATGCATGAACTCAATACAATAGTTTTACAAACATAAACAGGCATGTGCAGATAATGTGAATGATTAAACGATCAGGTTATTAAAAGTGCATTATTATTTGTTAGCTTTAATTGACTAATTAAGTGGACACTTAGCAAGTGCAATCTCGCTCTCGAATACAGTTCTATTTTCAAAGACCCGAAAAAGGGCTAAGGACGGACGTAGCCGACTATATGATACTCTACAGGGTTTCTTTTAATAGTCGCTTAACTTGGTTATGGGATACGTATATCTTTAATTGGAAGGGTGTCCCTATCGTGTTGGAGGATATCATTGCCAAAATATATGTGGCTGACATCACCGTCATGAGGGAAATGCGTTTGCCAGCGTAAAGAAAATAAATTCGAGGCCAAAGCCTTAGAGTAATATATGCTGCCGAGAACAACTACAATGTTGTGCGTGGTGAAACCTTCCTCACATTAATAGGGTTTGTGGCTGTATGAAAAAAACACACACAATTGCAATGAAAGCTAACCTAAATTAAATCAGATGGACGAGATGTAAGTGGAATTTACATGAATTGCTCCCATCGCATTTGGCTAAAGGTCTCAAAGGTTTCAAGACAAATTCCCCCCAAAAAATCTAACAATGAAAAATTCTCCAAAAAAAGAATGGGGATCAGTGTGATATTCAATGACGACGATAAATACAATACAAAGTAAATTTAAATTTACGGCTCGAATTTTTTTTGTGGGGATATGCGCTACTAAACAGCAGTTCTCGTTCACTGGCGTAGAATTGTGGACCATATTAGATGGATTAGATTAGGTAACGATGGAAAAGTGTGGCAGCTTACTAAACGACCCCGTATACCTTGCCTGCAATTAAAGCAAACACAATGCTTGAACATTTCGATGTTTGCAAAGAAATATAAATAATCAACAATACATAAAAAAAAAATTAAATTCCCCAAATAATGTATGTAGTTTTTTTTTACAGTGCAAAGTAAATTTATATTCTAATTTTTGGGTCCAAGGATAAACCGGATGTCTAGTGTTTTCCAGCGACAGACCAAAGCCTGTGGTGGTAATCGAACCCCACTCTGATGGGCAAGCACGCTAACAACTCGCCTACCGGGGCACTTTAATGACCCTGAAATTACGAAATGTCCCAGGGAGACGCTAGGGCCTCCGAAAAAGGGTCCCAGAAAATAAAAGACCGTGTGGGTAATCAAAATGAAAAGAAAATGAAAAAACCAGTGAAAAAGTTGCAGTCGGGTAAACCGACTTATATATACCCTCACCCTCAGTAAAAACATACAAGTCTCATATTCCAAAGTATCAGAAAGTAAAAAGTGAGCGTGGCTACACCATTGGATGTAACATATGATGAAATGTCATAATAGCAACCTAAAAAATACCGAATGTTATAGAAAAATATTGTATTACACATTTTTACAGAAAGGGCGGAATATAAAGCAGAGTTTTTTCTCGAAAATTGTGTGTTGTTAGAGCTTTACTAAATATAGAATTCGTTGAGCGAATTTATATAATTGCACGATTTCTAAATTTGTATGGGAGCTACCAGAAGGAGTCCGACTAGGGGTCCAATTTTTTCTGGAGAGCTTTAGATGTTTATAGATTTACTAAATACAGAATTTGGGTAAGATTGCGTTAGGCATATTGATATTATTACACGATTTCTAAGATAGGCGTGATGGTTCATTTGTATGCGAGGTAACAGAAGGGGAGTTGCCAGACTTCCAACTTTTTGTCCGAAACTTTTTCCAGCCATAGCTTTACTAACTACCAAATTTGGGCAAGATCCCGTGTGGCATATTAATATTATTACATGGTTTTTAATGGAGCGGGATGGTAAATTTGTATGGGAGGTACCAGAAGGGGAGTTGCCAGACTTCCAATTTTTTGTTCAAAACTTTGTCTTGGTATAGCTTTACTAAATACAGAATTTGGGCAATATCGCATTGGGCATATTGGTATTATTACACGATTTCTGATGCGGCGGGATGGTACATTTGTATGGGAGGTACCAGAAGAGGAGTTGCCAGACTTCCAACTTTTTCTTCAAAACTTTGCCATGCAATAGCTTTACTAAATACAGAATTTGGGCAAGATCGAGTTGGTCATATTGATATTATTACACGATGTCTAAAGTGGGCGAAATAGACGATTTGTATGGGAGGTACCCGAAGGGGCGTGGCCATATAGCCCATATGCAATCCCATAAGCAGTTTTGGGAAAATATTAAGCCATGCCAAATTTCAGAGTGATTGTTTAACTCTTTCGAAAGTTATCGTGCGTACCAGCAGGACAGGCGGACGGACAGACGGAAATGGCTCAAACGATTCAGAAAGTCATGGATCGAATTTGGTTCAAAGACAACTGGGGTCTAATGTGAATATTTCTAGGTGTTACACTGTTAGGTCGTATCAAATGATATATACCCTCCTACCCTTAGGGTGAGGGTATAAAAAACTTCATCAAATTAAAAAATAAATCGAAAAATCAAAATTTACAATTTTTCAAATTTGTTCAAAACGTTCACTGTGCGCCGACGTCGAGATCCTCACAACAACGTTAAAGCGCTATTTACACGATCAAAATGCTTGAAACAAAATCAAAACATTTTGATTTTTTTTGATTTGCCGTCATTATTCAATAAATCAAAACGAAAAGAATTTGTCAGTGAAGATCTTTTTTCTTTAAGACGTTGACCAATCGAGCCGCATGATTAGTTCACCATAATGCGAGTTGTCGTGTGTGTTGATGTAGTTCATGTCTCCACTGTTGCCACCACAACCCGTGTAGTGATTAAGGGAAATAGTCTTTTTGACCACCCTGTTATTTAAACGCACTATACACGTTTACACTTATGATGTAAATTAGTTTGATCATATAAAGAAAAACTGTAATACTCCCAAGTCTTCCAATTAGTTATTGTTTAACTGCAATTACTATAATGAGGTGTATTTTCTAATTACAAATATAAATAATCATTGTCTAATATTCCATACGTATTTGTATAGAAATTCTGCAGATAAATTCCCCGACACCGGTAAGCCTCATAGTATGCGTACCTTAGGTCTTAAAACAAAGAGTTCACTTTGTTTCCGAAACGAAACAATGCAACGTTTTTTTTTTTGGTTTCAATTATTTGAGGCTGTTCGCATAAGTGCAAACAGTTTTAACGAATCAGAGGTTTTTAATAACGCGCAGTTCAGATAAGTGAAATAATTTTTAATCAAACGACCTGATTGCCAACAATATTTTTTGTAATCCAAGGTTTTTAATGAAACAAAATTCGCATAAGTGCAATAGTTTTTACTTGAATGATCATTTTTAATCAAACGGCCTGATTGAAAACACTATTTTTTGTAATCCGAGGTTTTCCATAAAACAAAAAAGTGTAATCATTTGTACTTAAATGATCTTTTGTTCCAATTATTGGAAGTTTTCAAAAATGATATTGGGTTTTCTTAGGTTTTCAATTCAAGAAAATTTCAATAAAACAAAATTCGCATAAGTGCAATCATTTGTACTTAAATGATCTGATTGCAAATTACCATTTGTTCACATCCTTCGTTTCAATTATCCAAAGTTTTCAATAAACTGATATTCGGATAAGTGCACTTATTCTCAAAAACTCTTAATTACGACATTGTAACTGCTTTTAATATCATTTTTACTTTAATGATCTTATTGCAAATTACCATTTGTTCACATCCTTCGTTTCAATTATCCAAAGTTTTCAATAAACTGATATTCGGATAAGTGCACTTATTCCCAAAAACTCTTAATTACGACATTGTAAATGAATGAATGAATTGTGTGTTTGGACGGGGCAAGTCTGATAGTCCCTACATTCGAAAATTCCTTGACATGATTCGAATTCGGTTAAGAACAACGGTCATTTCACCCCGTAAATACCAGCGACTTCACCTAAGACTGCTGGCCGTTCGGTTACGGCTTTTACCAGTTTCCCTGTTTCGAGAGGAAATCCCCATCGGTATCTGCTTGGAATGTTTAGGGCAAAACCTCACAAATTCTTCTTATGTTATCTGAGGCTTACCTGTATATCTGCATATATATCGAAGAATTACATATTTATATATATATGCCCAAACCGCTGCCAGAGGTGTTCAGTGTTAAATTCGCGACGTATCGTTTACAATCCTCGACGGACAATGCATCCAGTATTCGTGTTAGCTATCGTTTCTTTGGTGGTCTTGTGGCTGCATCGAAGATGGCTGGATCGGCATTCGATTTTATTGGCCACCAAAATGTCATCGAATAAATTGCAATTGTTATTTGGATTTGGTTACATGTTGTCCGGTGAAGGTAATTTCGGAAGGGCCAAAGGAATACAGGTCCAACAAAAAATTGGCCAAAGAAAAGTGATGGCAATAGAAAGTGATTACTTGCCAGGATATAAAATGTCCTTTCATTAGCATTTTTTTTCTTAAACGGAGTTTTGTAGTAATTGCGCACGCTTTGATGCCACATTTGTTTCCCGTGTCGTTGCAGACTCTATGAGAAGAATTGCTGCCTGCCTGCAAAAATATGGTAAAAATGCTTTGGTTTATTTGGGACCATTTCCTGTCTTCCTGACCTGTGATCCAGTGTCCATTAAGGACGTTCTCAGCTCCAAGCAGTGTACCTCTAAACCGGACTTTATATACGGCCGTCTCACCAATGCCATGGGCAGAGGATTAATAACAATGCCGGGTGAGTATTTGCTTCCGCCACATCAATACAGAAACTAATCGCAGATGTATCGCTGCGAACAGAGCCCCACTGGAGTGTCGAACGTCGTGTCTACAATCCCGCCTTCAATAACAAAAACCTGTTGTCCTACATGTCGATATTCAATGAGAAAACCAACAATCTATTGGATATGGTCGATCAGGATATTGAGAATGAGACGCAAATTGAAATACTCGATTATTTCTATGAATTCACTTTACAAATTTCCACAAGTAAGTCTAGTAGACTAGATCATCACCTGCATAACTGACTTCTTTCACAGAAACTACAACCGGACGAGAACTGAGAAAGACCCAGTATGGCGGAAAGGAGATTAAAAATATGAAGAAGTAAGTTTGGACAATTATTAGGAGGAAATCTGTTTGGAAATCTGTTGTTGCAGGAGGCGGCGTCAGAACCCCCCCTCCCTCACACTCACACTGTGGAAAAAGGATATATTTATTATGTTCTTTCTTAGCAAGAGCAAAGTATTTGTGGTTATGTGAGAAATCAGCGGATGAGTCAAACAAACGTATCCGATTTTATCCAGGCTTCGAATTGCTGTTGAACATCATCGAATACTTCTTAGAAGTGGCTGAGGATAGTAAACGCGGCACCCATTGCCCTTATAGCTCTTTCATGAACAAATGTTCTTGTAAAGTTGGGAAGCCCATGGTCTCACCCACCTCATGCTCATTTGTTCAGCGATAGTCCAATATCATTTTATGGATTTTTCGAAGATTTCTTGTGTTTGAACCACCATTTTTTTTTTTGCCGACCTCAACGTACGGCAGCATGATCCTTTGTTGGTTGTCATACCGACCTCTGAGAATTGTTTGAGCAAACTACGTTTTATGACTTTTCAAGATGTTTGAACTTAGTCTAAATTCTCATGAAACTAATTGCCAAGTTTTAATATTATGGAAATATGGCTCTCGAAGGATGGAGTCCTTTCTTTATGAGTTTCTTTTTTAAGAAATAGGTTCTATGACCAAAGCAAAACGCCTGGTAACAGCAGTATTTTCCTGGCAGATTTTCTGATAAACTATGATTTGAAACACGTGTTGTAACTGACGATTTGACCACCTATTATCCCTGTCAGTGTCATGCAATACATGTCCTGTATAATGTGCAATAACTTGTATGCATTTGGAATAGTCCGGAAGTTGGCGCAGAGTACAATCTTTAAGAAGGCAATAAACTTGGTCAAGGACCATCGATTGCTGATAGCGGACGTAAGTACAGTTAACATTCATTTGCAGGGCGGTTGTATGATAGTTCTGGTAAAACCCAAGTAAAAATCACAAACTTCTTTTAGGCAAGACCTCAAGTTTTTTGTAATATCAGTTGATGAAAGACTCGGACATTAAGATTACAGACATTCAACTCAGGGGTCCTATCCGGAAAAATCCAACTGGTCGTCTGTGAGGATATTTTCTGATCGATGACCTCCTTTGAGAAATAGGACAAAGAAAAGAATTTAAAAAAATAATAAGTAATAGTAAAGTCTGTTGATGACATTAAGATTACAGGCATTCAACTCAGTGGTTGTCTTCGAAATTTAAAACACCATTAGAAAATAAAAAAAAAAAAAAGTAATGCAATTATGGGAAATCGGGCGAGTGACCAACAAATAAAAATTACTGCCACCTTTGCTAACAATCGCCAATCACAAATTTCACAATTTAAAAAAAAAAAAAAAAAAAATTGTAAATGAGCTTTCAAAATGCATTACGGTATTTTTTAAATGTTTTTAATAAGATTTTTTTTTTTTTAAATTTAGTTAAGATTTGTTGTAATTTTATTTTAAATGGTCAATGGTTAATCTAGAAAATATTTCAATTGTCGCTTGTTTAAACTTCACCACACGTATCATACGACCCCACCCATTACGCTGTTCGCGTTTTCACAATTTAAAAAAAAAATTTTAAATGTTTGCCGCGTTTGCTTTCAAAATTTATTATGGTTTTTTTAAATGTTTTCAACAAGGTTTTTTTTTTAAATTTAGTTAGGATTTCTTGTAATTTTATTTTAAATGGTCAATGGTTAATCTAGAAAATATTTCAATTATTAACTACAGTTTGTTTGGGTCACTTGTTTAAACTTTACCAGACGTATCATACGACCCCCCCCCCCCCATTCCGCTGTTCGTAACTAGTTTCTTTTACAGGCACTGCAAGAATACAATGAGAAACACACCACAAATGCCAGCATGACCTTGCAATGTATGAGCAAAGGCGTAGAACTGGGTAATGTCAAAAGTGAACATGCTGTGGAGGGTCTCTATCATATTTTACTTGGGGTAAGTTGGGATCGATATGATGAACCACTTCAATGTTAACGGACTGTCTTCCATTTTATTCCGAAATGCAGGCCTTTGAGACCACCTCGACGAGCCTCTACTTCATAGTTGTGATGTTGGGCGTGCATCCCCAATATCAACAGCAAGTCTATGAGGAGGTCTGCAGTATTTGTCCACTGGGCGATGATGACGATAAACCCTACGAAGTTACCTTTGAGAATGTCAATCAAATGGATTACCTTGAGATGTTTATAAATGAGACCTTGAGACTGTTGCCGGTTGTGGGACAGGTATCGCGGACGGTTGCCAACGGCAGTCTGGCGCTGAGCAATGGTTATGTTTTGCCCGAAGGTCAAGTTGTGGGTATCGACATCTATAGTTTGCATCGCAGCAAGGAGGTTTGGGGTCCCGATGCCGATAAATTCAATCCGGATCATTTCCTGCCCGCCAACCTCGAGAGGACACATCCGTATGCCTTTATACCGTTTACGAAAGGCGTACGGCTCTGCCTAGGTAAGCTGTGGTGATCTTGTGTTCAGCAAAATCAACCAATTTTGGTTGTTTTTTTTTTTACAAATCTTCACTGACTCTATCATGATACTAATCGTGCATTTTGACTGTGTACAGAGCGTTTTAAGAACCTTCTACGTTTGCCAACGACTCGTTCAGCCAAGTTCATCCATTCCTCTCTCTTCAATTCGGAAATGTCATTTACCCTGGTTTAATTTTAGGTTACCGCTATGCCATGCTGAGTATTAAAGTGGCCCTGGCCAAACTGATACGGAAATACGAATTTAAAGCCGGTGCCAAGCTTGAAGAATTACGAATCGATAGCAACGTATCGTCCAAAATGATCACCGATCCAAAATTGACAATTGAGAGACGGCGACCGAAGCCCAACAATACATGAGCTGCTAAATGTCGTCCGAGCTCCGTCACAGTCTGCCGTCCTATTTTATAAAAAAAATATAAAATTCGCTAAGAATCATAATTCCATTCGGTATTCGGTTTTATCCATAGTAATTTATGTATGTCCTGTGCTTAGGAAGTTAAAGAAAATGACAAGAGGAGCCGTGACTGGTGGAATGTGGAGCCATCTATAAACTGGTCAAGGTCTATTTACGGAATTGGGTATATGCCTTAAGGATGTTCTATTAAAAGTAAACGAAAAAAAAACAAAATTCAGGCACAGCGAAAAAAAATATTTAAAAAAAAACTGCTACCTTTTATAGTGTTCATTTCGATTTTCTATAAAAACTAATACTAAACTAAAAAAAAAAAAAAATTCAGGCACAGCGAAAAAAAAAATACTTTAAAAAAAAACATGCTACCTGTTATAGTGTTCATTTCGACCGTCTTTTCCGACTATGTACCCTGAGTTAGGGTACAAATTTTATATTCTAATTGCAATTAAAGTAAACACAAATATTTTTCAAAATATTATTGTTTAAAAGACGACTTTGACACATCGTGTCCTTATCGTGAATCTTTCTTTTTAATGAAATTCGACAGAAAATTGTCCAACACTCTTAATAAAAAATATATATAAAAAATTACATTTTTATATTTACAAAGATATAACAAATTCAATTGCAACGTAAGCTCCACACGTATCTTTGATTGATCGCACAAAAAACCCTCTCCCTCTCCGGTAAAATGTTCTCTTTGGCGCTTACGTCTATTTCGCGATTCGGGCTCGTTATGTTTCAAATTCTGGTACTTTTAAGTCTGGTCATTGTGGTTTTATCAATACCACTCCTGTGGTCAAGTAATGATTTAGATTATAATGTAGGCCAGAAATTTCGGGTCGCTATCCTAACAAGAATTACATCTTACTTTCAGATGTTTCGCGTCATTATCCTAACAAGAATTACATCTTACTTTCAGTTAATATTTTCCTTTTTAATCTCTTTATTTTTGGTAGTGCCCAGAAAAATCTCAGTCGTTAGCATTTTGTATTTACACGCAATGAAAGCTTTATCCTCAGCATGAATTCTATAAATAATCACTTACTTACTAATAACGATTTACATGGGTTCGTCGTAGTTATAGGTTTTTCAATTTCTTTATTTGTGAGAATTCCCTCTCTCATTCTAGAAGTAAAAAAAAATGATTATTTATCAAAGCAAACACAACACTTGAAGCCTGTTTTTTGAACATTTCTATTTTTGCCAAGAAATAGAAATAATCAATGATCTCGAATTCAAATTCGAACAATAAAAAAACCGAAAAGAATAAAATTCAAAAATAACAATTTTTTTTTTAAAAAATGTTTGTCATACAAATTCAAAAAAAAATATTTATCAAAGCAAACACAACGCTTGAAGCCTTTTTTAAATATTTCTATTTTTACCAAGAAATAGAAATAATCAATGATCTCGAATTCGAATTCGAACAACAAATAAAAACTGGTCAAACAATAAAGATCAACAATAACAATTTTTTTTTTTTTAAAAAAATTTTGTCATAGAAATTCTCAAAAAAAAAAATATTTATCAAAGCAAACACAACGCTTGAAGCCTTTTTTTAAACATTTATATTTTTGCCAAAAAATTGAAATAATCATTCGAACAACACATAAAAACTTGGACAAAGAATGGAGATCAACAATAATATTTTTTTTAAAAAATCCTTTTAAAAGTTTCTCAGCGAATTTGCACTGAGCCTTGGGTTGTCCAACCGTTTGTAATAATCCACGTTCTTATTCTGTTCATTTATTCAACAATTAAACTACTTCTAATTTCATTCTAATACAATTTGGTTGGATAATTTTTACTTCTGTCGATTTGTCTGTCTGTTCGCCACACTCCATTTATCGCAAAGCTTTTTTTTATGTACGTACACGTATATCGCACCCATTGTCTAAGGTCAGCCCAGATTTTTATTGTCTGTACACTAGAGCCCCGACTTGCGTCGTTAATGGGGACCGGAGGAACGCGACGCAACTCGAAACGACGCAAATCGAATCACCTTTTCTATACATATACAAAATGCACTGAAATTTAATTTATTCGAAATTTAATTTATTGTCAGAAGTTGTACAAATGCTAAAAGACAGAAAAGATGCTAAATCAGGCACTGCAAATGCAAAAAATGGTAATCTACAATGCAGCTCGGACCGACGCAACTTGAAATTGCAACGACGCAAATCAAATTTTTCCAGTTTTTAAAAAGCGACGCAACTTGAAACGACGCAAATCGGGACGACGCAAGTCGGGGCTCTAGTGTATTATTAAATCTATTTTTAGAATAATTTCCAATGTAAATATGGGAGCACTGACGTATGTACCTTTGTTGTGTGCTGTTCCCGAAGTCACGTTATTGCAATTGTTGTCTGATTTTAATTCGTTTTATTGGCTTTCCAGTTTAAATGCTGATAGAAAATTTCTCAATAAAATTAATAATAGACAATAAAATTAATAATAAAACTATTTGAGATATCAAAACTCGAAAGATTGTTGTTATCACTACAGTCTTCTGTCAATTCGTTTGGACTTTCTCCATTCGTTTGGTATAAAACTTTAAGTTGGCATGACTTTTTTAACTGGCGGCCATTTTGTCAGCTGTCAAGTGATTAATATTTAGTTTGGTTTGCCATTTCATCATGAACAGGTTGACAAAAGAACAACGCTTGCAAATCGTGCAAATTTATTTCGAAAGTAATGGTTCAGTTCGCGAAGTTCACCGCAAGCTCCGTCCATTTTATGCCATTACATCCACAAAAACTGACTGTTTGGTGTGCTCTATGGGCTGGTGGAGTCATTGGGCCATACTTCTTCCGAAATAATGCTGGAGAGTCAGTTACCGTTAATGGAGACCGGTATGGAGCCATGATAACCGACTATTTTGTTCCCGAATTGGATGGCATGGATGTGGATGAGTTGTGGTTCCAACAAGTGGTTGAAAATTGGACCTGTAGAATTGGCTTTATTCGAGCCAGCCGCGGCGGCCACATGCCCGAAATCATATTTAAACATTAATGGCATAAAATTATCCTTCCAATAAAGCCAAATTGATGGACATTAAAACGATTTTCTTGTGTTTTATTTCAATTCGAAGTTCTATACCTCAATAGAAAACACCCTTTACATATATTAATTCTGGAAATGGTGAAGAATGCGAAGAAATATCCGTCACGAATTCATTTTAAGTATAAAATAAAAAATATCAAATAAAAAATAAAGGCAAACTTGAAAACAAAATACGCAGTTCTCTTCGAAATGACCAAAAAAACCGGGAAAATGAATATGAAACTTGGGACTGAGGTGACATCGAATGACTCCGCCTACCTAGGTGGACAATATGGTACTCAAATGAAAGGAAATGTCTTCACAAGTTCAAATATGCCCTTATTGTTTGGATATATTTAGTGGGGTGTCAGGTGAGGCACTTCAGCGACATCTGCCAATTTTTTTGTTGTTTTTTTAGGTGTTGTTGGAAAGCTAATGAAAATCCATTAACCCGTTGGGCATTAGTTAAAAAAGTGTTTGATTTTAATTTAATTTAGGACGTAGGGAATCAATCATTTCTCTGGTGGCCAAAGATGCTAACTGGATGTGAAGCTTGGTGTGTCTGCAGCAGAATTACATGTGGAAGAAGTGGGCGTGTAATTTTTTTCCAAAAAAATTGATTGTAAAAAATTTCATTTCGGTAATTTTTGCAAAGAGAACTACATATTTTTTTATTTTCAAAGTGGAAGAAGAATGCTCGATCGAAGAGACTGGCTGAAACTTTCCCACCCTACGATATTCCGCAGCGAGTGGCGTTGATGAAGGTGGTCCAGCATGGCCCACAACAACGTGAATCTATACAAGGTTTCCATATCCATGCTAAAAAAGCAATCTGCAAAATTGTGTCGACATTGATGACAATGACAGTTCCAAAATACCCGAAATGGATACTCTAAGAAGGTATGCCAGGAGATGACACCTACGTTTTCCAAAATCCCCATACTCAATCCTGAGTGCCTTCTTCGAGAAGGCTTTTTCGATTATCCCATCTCGTAGAAGGACTTGTAATTTTTAATGAAACAATCGCATTACGGAAGGTTTTTGTCTGCTTGACAGACCATGTGGTTCTGTCACGGATTCTTGAGTGTCCTTTAAATGATTGGGAGTATTTGCCTGACTGATGGGACAGGTGGTTCTGTCATGGATTCTTGAGTGTCCATTAAATAAAGGGGAGTTCGGAGTACTCGCCCGAATCACTTGACATAGCTTCATACAATTGTTGCAACCGATTTTGCCTGTTGGTTACGTTTGACGTACTTCTCCAATTATCCTTCCAGGCGTAACACCCGCATTGATAACATGAATATATTCCATCCGTCGATGAAGGGGTAATTGTACAAATGATTAAGGAAATTATTTTAATACGCTACCATTGGGCGTAACAAGTTAATTTAATAAAAGTGCAAATATAACCAAGCATAACTTATAAATGTGCTGCAAAGAATACACACGTGTACGTATGTACAGGTGAGCGTCGCACAATGCGTGAGGAGGGTTTGCGTTTGAAAAGAAATGACTAATAGGAGGTTTATTTTCCATACTGAAAAATACTTCGTTACTTATTTTCTTTTAACATTCCATTAATGAACGGTAGGGGAAGTTTTCTCAACTCAGTGAGCTGTGTAGGAGGGAATTCTTGTGTAAAACAGTCTCCGAACTTTTTCTAGAAAAGTTTCACATGGCTGAGAGATTACACAACGACTCCCGACTGCTGCTGTCGATCTGTTAACCAGAGAGCTTCGGTCTATCGATGTTTTACTCTGACGATTCGAGTCTACCGTTCGGCCGATCGTTACCTTTAAGTTGTTAATAGATTGACGAATTGATAATTATTTCGATGAGTGCACGAGGAGCGACTTATTATATTCATTGATGGTTGTAAAGAGCCAGGTCTGATTGGTATTCAAATTGTCGTTTCTGAAGCAAACTTAACTAAACTGAACTTACTGACTGACGCCTTTGGAAAACCAAATGTATTTTTATTGGCAGCCACTCAAATCTCATGGAGCGAATTTTAAATGGAATGACAACTCACGGTCAGCTTTATGTGGAACCAGGATTCGTTGCAAAATGGGCAACAAATTATTGTTTTTTTTTTTAATTACAATTAATTTTGGGTCCATATTGCTAGATTTTTGCAGCGACAAACCAAGACCTCTGATGCGAGTCGAACTACCAACTCGTCTACCGGGGCGTTTTATTAAAATCTCGATTTACACCGCACAAATTCTCAGTTTGTGGAAAAGAACTTGCTCCAACTAGTTTTTCGTAGAGTGAAGTTGGCTGCAGATTATTTTTACAGTTTGAAAGGCATTAGCATTTGACAACAAAAATTGCTGAAACCGAATTTCCTTGTGTGAACACAAGATTCAAAACTCTATAGGGAATCAGGAAAATTGCCTAGTGTAAATCGGAAGTAATATCGACACTGACTTTTGACTTGCATCGTCCAAACGAAAGCTTGAAGGACGGCCTTTGATCTCAAAGAGGCATCGTATCTGCTATTCCAAAACCAAGCACTATCTGGATTAAGACCCTTTATTTTGAAATGTTACATGGAATCCGGATCGAACTTATTTTGATAATCTCAAGCTGCGAAATTTGATACTAGCTGAAATCCGAACCTACGATTGTCGATTCTTCAAACAAAAACCGAGGCAGCTATAATAATTCGAAGATTTGCTAAGCTGTGCTTCAGATATGTAATCAATTTTAAATCGAGTCCGCATGGACATCTTAATATATATTTACCCTCGACACTGATTCACTGACTCTGTCACGCAGTACGTAGGAATTTAAATAGGCATTCTATAATTCTATAAATAATAATAATAAAAAAATAATATTTTTTTTTGTACAGAAATTGTGCTTTCCCCAAATTTTTTTTTACCAACATTTTTTTTCCAAAATTTTTTTTTACAAATTTTTTTTTACAAAATTTTTTTTTTTAACAAAAATTTTTTTTTCCAATTTTTTTTTTTTCGACAAAATTTTTTTTTTTCAACAAAATTTTTTTTTTCAGCAAAATTTTTTTTTTCTACAAAATTTTCAATAAAACATTTTTTTTTAACAAAATTTTTTTTTTTCAAGAAAATATTTTTTTTTCAACTAAATTTTTTTTTTTCAACAAAATTTTTTTTTTTCAACAAAATTTTTTTTCCATATTTCAACGGGCGCCATAGGCGCATTACAACTTACTAGTATGATTATATTTTTTTTAAATATTATTGAAGGCGTTTTACAAACCCACAATTTTCGGAGGGTGACCTGTACATAGGTAAGTATATATATATACGCCAGATGTGTATGACTTTCAGTGGCCTATTCGCACCAGATCGTTTTACAACCTTTGAGGGAAAATGCATCCAGTATTGGTGGTAGCTACAATTTGCCTAGTGGTCGTATGGCTTCAACGGCGATGGCTGGATCGGCATTCGATTATATTGGGCACCAAAATGTCATCGAATATATTGCAATTGATCGTGGGATTTGGTTATATGTTATCTGGCGAAGGTAATGTCAAAGCTTTGAAAAATACCAAAAATTAGCCTCTCAAATTCCTCGTCGTTTCGGAGGATTAATATTAATGTTCCCGTCATCGTTGTAGATACTATCCGAAGATTTGCCGATCTTCTGCGAAAATATGGTAAAAATGTATTGGTTTACCTGGGTCCATTTCCCATAGTCATGACCTGTGATCCAGTGACCATTAAAGATGTTCTTAACTCCAAGCAGTGCACCTCTAAACCGGATTTTATATATGGCCGTCTCACCAATGCCATGGGCCGCGGATTAATAACAATGCCCGGTTTGTATAGCGCTCGTGTCATGTTTACCGACTCAGTTGATTGCAACTTCATTTCATCTGCCACAGAACCGCATTGGAGCGTTGAACGCCGAATATTTAATCCGGCATTCAGCAACAAGAACTTGTTATCCTATATGCCGATATTCAATGACAAGACCAATAATCTGCTGGAAATGGTGGATCGTGATATTGAGAATAAGACGGAAAATCCAGTATTGGATTATTTTCATGAATTCACCCTACAGATTTCGACTGGTAAGAAGGAGACGCATTGTATGTCCGGCTTATTTTCAAATTTCATTCACAGAAACCACAATCGGCCGGGAATTGAGCCAAACACAGCATGGAGCCAGGGGGATTGAAAGTATGAAGGAGTAAGTTAAAAATTTTCCATGACAACTGGCAAAAAAAAAAAAACGAAAATTCGTACCAAATGCTGGAGGTCTGGAAGCTGTGAGGAGCCCTCCTTGGAGTTTTTAATGGCCCAGTAGCATTTTTAACATGAATTCTCCACTTAATCTTCCAATTAGCGTCATGCAATATATGTCGTCGTTAATGTGCAATAACTGGTATGCGATTGGAGTAGTCCGGAAGTTGGCGCAACTCACCATCTTTAAGAAATCTGTGGATCTCATCAAGGACCATAGGTCATTCATAGCGGAAGTAAGTACATGCAGTATTTATTTGCTAAAATGTCGTTTGATAAGTCTGGCTTGTGAAATAATTATGTAAATTATTTTGCTCATCTAAGAGTCATTTTGTGGGAATTCCAAAGTCAGTTATGGTGTCCAACAGCTTGGATCTCATCTGCCCGGCGTAGTCTGCTATTCAATTAAAGAAGAGGTGTTAGGCAGTGTACTCTGATATTTCTGTCATCAAAATTGTGGGCGTGCCCCATAACACCACCCCGTTTTCTCTATGCTTATCCGTTAGACAATCGGCAACTGGAGCTTTATTACTTGTAAAAGTTTGATTAATGGGCCTTATACGCCTGCATTTTAATTTATATTGAGTTGTCTTATCCGACAGAGTCTTCGGACGCCAAAAGGTTGTGTGAGAGCTGTTTTTATTATGCAATACAATTGTCGCTCATTATTTCTTCTTCAGTTCTCTCAAGAACTACACACTAGGGTGGAGTGAAATTCAAAAAAAAAAAAGGTAACCTCGGAAAGAGATGTAGTCTGGGGTCCTAAAGAGGGGAAAAATAAAGAAAACAAATTTAAAAAATTTTTAGGGGTCGCGCCACTCCCTCGAAATTTGGAAATTATCGCTATTTTGGCGTTGATTTTAGAAAAATCCTAAAAACTTTTATGTCAATAAATGTTTGCAATAGCGTAAACAATGAAATAAGGGCATGAAAAATTTTAAACAATTTTTTCTCATTGTTCAAAATTTTCAAAAAGTAAAATAAGTCAAATCGTCCCTTCTTCAGAAAATTGACTGAACAATGAAATCGCCACCAAAGCTACAAATATTAGTCTATTATCCTCATATTTGCCTCAAATACTTTTGTTTGGGCACTGAACAAGCTCAAACTTTCAAATTTCGAATAAGTTAAGTCGTTAATTTTTAGGATTTTTCTAAAATCAACGCCAAAATAGCGATAATTTCCAAATTTCGAGGGAGTGGCGCGACCCTAAATTTTTATTAAAATTTTTTTCTTTATTTTTCCCCTCATTAGGACCCCAGACTACATCTCTTTCCGAGGTTAACTTTTTCAAATTAAAAAAAAAGCATGTTTTCACTCCACCCTACTGTACAATGACTATTGCAAGGAAATTTAAAAAATCAAACAAACGTTTGAACTTCAGACATATCACATGACCCACTTAATATAACAAAATAGTCATATCGTTACTAACTCTCCGCCATGGCAGACGTTAAATGGATTCACAGAAAAATCCCGAAAAACCAATGTAAGTACGGCTATAGATTATATACGCATAGGCCTGGAAAACGGCAACATTAAGAGCGAACATGCTGTGGAGGGTCTCTATCACATTTTGCTTGGGGTACGTTGTCACAATGAATTCCTTTTTAATTGTTTCCTTAAATCCGTTACGCCCTATCTGTTACAGGCATTTGAGACCACCTCAACGAGTCTTTACTTTATAGTCGTAATGCTGGGCATGCATCCCCAGTATCAGGAGCGCGTCTACGAGGAGGTGTGCAATATTTGCCCTGTGGCCGATGGCGACGATGATTCCCATGAAGTCTCCTACGACGATGTCAATCAAATGGATTACCTTGAGATGTTTATAAATGAGACTTTGCGACTCTTCCCAGTTGTTGGACAGGTATCGCGGACGGTCTCGAATGGTAGTCTGACGCTGAGCAATGGTCTTGTTTTGCCCGAGGGTCAAGTTGTGGCAATCGATCTCTTTAGTTTACATCGCAGTAAGGAAGTTTGGGGACCCGACGCCGAGAAATTCAATCCGGATCATTTTCTAACTTCGAATATCGAAACGATACATCCGTATGCCTTTATACCGTTTACGAAAGGTGTACGGCTCTGTCTTGGTAAGTGGGAATGCATTTTCCAAATCTGACTCAAATCAATGGCGTTTGCACTGGTTTTATTACAGGGTGGCGCTATGCAATACTTAGCATAAAGGTGGCAGTGGCCAAACTCGTCCGGAGGTATAGATTTCACACCGGTGCGAAACTTGAAGACATAAGGGTCATTAGTAACATATCGACGAAGTTGGCTATGGATCCCAAGCTGACGATTGAGAGGAGACCAAAGAAGCCTTGCATTGCATGAGTGGCTGATGGTCTAAGGGTGATGCCCTATTTTTTTTTTTTTTAATACTTTAGTTAATTTTTTAATAAAACAGTAAAAATGTACAGTGTACATTATTATAATAATGAGGTAAGAGCCCTGGTAGGCGAGTTGGTAGACTGCTTGCCTATCAGAGCCTCCATATGGTCTGTGTCACCCGATGTACCCTTGGACCCAAAATTTTAATAAAAATTTACTTTGTATTGTAATTAATAGTAAATAAATAAATATTATACTGAGGCGACGAAATATTGATGCTTTCGGTTTATCTTTTTGTGTTAAAGTTAGGTATCATGGTCGAGAAAGTTCTCTCATACATTTTCAAACGCAATGACAATCAAAGAAACAAGAAATAAATTAATAAGTCCAGACTTTAAAACTACACGAGGACTAGAAGTTGGAATTTCGATATTTAAATGATTTCGACATATTTTTCAAGAATAACACTTACCCGAGTTGACTCTCCCATCTGTTGTGGCTTGTTCGTTCTCCGTGACACCAAGGAGTTGCATGTCTTCATTCACTTGGTGCTTCCGCCAACTTGTCAGGATGTAGCGTTTCAATTTATTCAAGCCATATTTTGATGCGATCTCAGTCTACGAACACACTCCACACTTTTTGTTTACTTGAAAATGAAAAAGTAAGGTTTTCATAATTTTTAGCTTTTGCATACATTGTTTGCTGTTTATTTTGTAGGTAAACCAGAAACTTATGGCACAATAGTAGAAGGTAATGGCAATTGCCCAACAACAAAAACTCAGATACAACCCTGGGTATTTTGATGTATAGATGGCAGACTGCAGACACTTACAACTCACCGCAGAATTTTTAGCGAACTATAACTTTATTTTGAATAGTTTGAAATATGGAAACAAAAATTTTGTTGAAAAAAAAAAAAAATTTTGTGGAAAAAAAAAATTTTTGTGAAAAAAAAAAATTTTCCTGGAAAAAAAAAAATTTAGTTGAAAAAAAAATTTTTGTGGAAAAAAAAAATTTTGTTGAAAAAAAAAAAATTGTGGAAAAAAAAATTTTGTTCAAAAAAAAAATTTTGGAAAAAAAAATTTTGTTGAAAAAAATTGGGGAAAACACAATTTCTGTACAAAAAAAAATATTATTTTTTTTATTATTTATTATAGAATGAGTATTTAATTTCCTACGTACTGCGTGACAGAGTCAGTGAATCAGTGTATCAGTGTCGAGGGTAAATATATATTAAGATGAATCCTCAGAAAGGGGTTGAGCGCCCCGCTAGGCGAGATTGCCTAAAAAAACGTAGTTTTCTAAAAATACTCTTGTAATTTTAATGTGACGCTGGTAAACTTTCTTTATTTCTATGGTAAAAGGATCTGAACAATTATTATTTTTCATCCGTCTGAGCAAGGAAATTGAATGGAAAATTCAAATTACGGGAGTTAGAGGAAATCTGATTACATTTTAGTTTTATCATGTGCGCCAAACTTTTTTTAAGTGCCAAGTGCCTACTCAAGTTGGAAATCTGTCAGTCGATAACAATATTTTTATGAGTATCGTTGAACCGAACTAAACATTAGAGAACAATTCGGATAATTTAAACAACTCCATTTGGTTTTCATTGTGGTATAATTTTGTATCAGTACCTAGGTTGAAGCCGCAGATCAGAAAAATCGTGCCAAATTTCAAAACTGATGAAACTGGAAAAACATTAAATTTTTATAGCGGCTTTTCAAAATGGCGCCGTAACAACAAAGACAAGTTTTTGTTTTATTTTATTTTTTTTGTCCAGTGCCAAAGACCAAACAAAATCTCCACAATGAGATATAAAGAACCACGTAAACCGTATGTATGTAATAATATCGCTGTTAGAAATTTATTGTTTTGATTTACAGAAAAAAATCGATTTTCAAATTTATGGCAATATTAGTGAAACCCGAAAACCAATACAAGCCTATAATATCAATACTCATCGACAGACCGATATGTACGGACACCAAACAACCAAGAATCCTTAGGCCTTAGGCTAAACCAAAATGAAAACAAAATACTTGATTTATGGTCAATTCCATCAGTCTGCAAAACAGACAAGACCAAAAAAAAAAAAAAAACAGGAAAATGCAACCACGAAATCTCAAAAGCTAAACGATATATCATAAATATTCAAAAAGTCAATGAAGATAAAAAAAAAAATACGGCAGATTAATAAATTTCAATCCGTCGCAAAACTGAAACTGAAAACTAAACCAAGAATAAGTTATATCTAGTACTCAATACGGCAATAAAGGCAAGAAAGAAAAATAATACCCAAAAAAAAAAAATAAATAAGGACAGGCAAACAGACCGACGTAGGGGAGGGCGGGCGTTTGTATTGGAGATAAAACCTACGCACTCTTGATATTTCATTCGACGTCGACGACGACGACGACGATAACTTTAATAATATTTCATTCCTGTTCTGTTCATAGCAATTTGCAGATTGATACGTGACGGAATTTTACACCAGTGATATATGGATATGTTTAAATCCACCATCACATAGACAGAAAGACCGACCGACCGACAGACAGACTGTTGTGTTTGTTGGCGGTTCAGTTTTCTTTCTTACGTTTTTCATGTTTCGGTTCGGGCTTCAAACGCCTTTTGGTTGGTCGCTTGGCCTGGCTTATACCAGCCACACACCGTAACCAAACCAACAAAACCAACTGCATATCAAAGAAAAAAAGTAAAGGATCATGCTAAAAGTTAATAATCGGTTTCAGAGAGACACCAAAAGCAACAAACCAAAAAAAACGAAAAGGCCGACAAAAAAAAAACCATTCAGTTCAAGAAGAAATATTGTTTTACAAGTTGTTGCTTAAACTTTGATATATATGGCGATGAGGAGGGGGAAAATCTTTCTTTTAAAAAAAACGAACGAACATTTGAGATAAAACTAATGCCCATTGTCGTTGCATATCGATGTAGTATAATTCGAAAGCATGCCAGGCGATGCCTGCACAGTACTCGGAAAGGGGGACATTTTGTCGGTCATAAGAGCCTTCTCTCTGCCTCCTCAAGAAGGCATTCCAAAATATGGTAGAGTTAGCCCTGCTGTAAAAGGGATACTCAGTAATTGGAGGTTTAAGCAGTCCTGTCATGGAAACTTCTGAACGAAGCGTATGTTTGTGAGACGTAAGCAGGTCAGCCATCAGGTTGTACCGGGTGTTTTTCGGGCATTTTGTTTGGAATTTATTCGAGCCAGCCGTGAACGGCCACTTGCCCGAAATCATTTTAAAAACATAATGGTAAACCCTTAACTTTATAATAAATATAAATTCTTGGGCACAACATTAAATTGTATTCGTTTTATTTCTTCTGGAAAAGCACACGTCTAAAAAACACGCCTTAGTATTTCCCCAAAAAAAAAATATTTGCTTTTTATTAGAGTTCAAAAATATACTTATATAAATAGATAAATAAATAGCTTTGAAATTGAATACTTATAACACCGTGTTACACACATTCTGTCCTATGAACCAAATTTACTTTTTCGGAAAGGGGATAAAAAATAAAAATACACGTGTATCGGCGATTTTCATGTACACGTCAGAATTTTTTTTTTTTTTTAAAGTTTGAAGTATGAAGCTCGTAGAGGCCTGTGTGAAAGCCTTTGGACCGATTTTTAATCCTTTTTCAGTGATCCAATCGAGCTGATTTTTTGCAGGCAGACTCGTGGAAATGTCTGTATCACGTCAAATTTTTTAAAAAATATATTTTTATCAATTCTCAGATTTTCCTAAATTTTTTTTTTAGTTCAAAAAACATTTTTTTTTCGTAACGCTTAAGTAGTTTAAAAATTTGGAGTCTCTTCAAGTTATGCTAAGAAAAGTGAAAAAATATTTTTTTTTTCAAAATAATAAAAATTGGGGAAAATCTGAGAATTGATAAAAATATATTTTTTAAAAAATTTGACGTGATACAGACATTTCCACGAGTCTGCCTGCAAAAAATCAGCTCGATTGGATCACTGAAAAAGGGTTAAAAATCGGTCCAAAGGCTTTCACACAGGCCACTACGAGCTCCATACTTCAAACTTAAAAAAAAAGAAATTCGATACACGTGTATTTTTATTTTTTCCCCTCTTTCCGAATATGTGCATTTGGTACATAGGACAGAAAAAAATCTATTTTTTGTAACACGGTGTAAGGAGTCAATAACGCACAGCTGGAGTAAATTTCTCTAAGTAAGTAACTGTCACTAAATTCTGAATTGTATCCAGAGACACTGGATGCCATATGAGGATAGATTTCCCTCAATTTATTTTAATTTTTTTTTTTATGATTTCAGTATGCCCGGGGTTTTTGGAACGTCACAGAAGAACACGCACTCTGGTCTCTCGAATACAGCCATAGAAGAATCCTAAAGCATACAAATGGCCTCCATCGTCGACGATGGATTTTTCTCAAATACTGTGCCACAGACTACAGCTTTTAAAATAAGACTAAAACGCATTGAAAATAAAACAAAAAAAAAAAAAAAAAAAAAAAAACTACAACGAAACATTTTTTTTTTTTCGTAGGCATCACGTACACGGCTATCAATCGTCCACTGTCATAGGGCCACAGACATAATGATAGGGGTCCACCAGCACCACCGCCACCACAGCAACAACAACTAAACAAATGTGATAGAATTCTTGGATTTGCAATACCCAAAATAATGGTTTTCGTATCCGCATTTGAATGCTGAACTTTACCTACAATTTCGGTCGTTCTTTGAGTATAAATCCTGGGCTTTTTTGTTCTTCTCTGTTGTCGGGTAGGGTTTGTTGGCTTGGCTTGGCAGTTTGTTTTGAAACAAATCTTGTTTTGATAGTTTAATTACAAAGTTTTCGGCTGGTGTTTGGTTTGCTGGTATTACAACCGCCAAACTATAAATTTGTGCTTCCTTTTTTGTTTTTGCGTTGGAGGAAAATCGAACGAATCCTTTTTTTTCTTTTTTTTTGTTTGCCAGCATAGCTGTCGTCCATATTTTAGTCTGGAGCATATCTACCAATCCCCCCCTCGCCCACTTGGAAAAGCAAATTTAAACCAATAACCAAAAGTTTGCATGCCAATCGGCCATCTGCAATTTGCTTGAAACAACAAACACAATATCTAATTTCTCACACTTTGCGGATGTGTTTTATTTTGGATTGTGTGTGTGTGGTTGGTGTTTTCGCTCTGGTAAACATTCAAATATGTACATGCAATGCAACAAAGAAATCGACTTTTCTGTTAGTTGGTGGTTGGCTATTAGAAAAGTTGCATGGAAATGAGTTAGTTTGAATTGCCGATTCCTATTGCCGATGGTTCGAATAAGGGGTGGTGGCGTCAAGGGAGAAGTCAGGAGCGTGCTAAATAAAATCGGTGAACCACGGAAAGGAACAAGTCGCGAAACCAAACAAATGGAGGAAGCCAACGAATTAAGGAAGCGCATGAGTCAGGGTGTCAGAATTGTACTGCTGGGCTTGGTTAATGCCAGGGCTGTGGAGTCGGAGACTGACAAATTTTCCCGCAGTCGGATTCTGGAGTCGCAAAATTTGCTCGACTCCGACAGCGAGTTTTATTTACTGACATTTCCCATAAACTAAATAAAATGTATTGAAAATTATTAATATTTTTTTAACTGCCATAAAACGAATTTCTTCGTTTGTTACAAATGGATTTCGATCAGTGATGAGAGCTTATTCGTTAGGGATTGTATTCCATATGTCGATATCTACAATATATCTGAAGATCACAATTATTTAATGTATGAAAGCCATGTTACACAGAAAAAACATATTTTTGAAATCAATTACGAAGTTTGTATGGAATTCGTCAATTCAATTACTTTTTTAATTGATTTTCTTCCAATTTCAAAAGTTGTGAATTCAATTACTCAAATTTTAAATAAGTAATTGATTTTTTTACTATTTTTTACATTGATTTCACCAAGAATTTCTAAGTTCAATTACAACATTAATTGATTTCCAAGCTTAATTTCAATTACGACAGTAATTGAATATTTTTGGCCCGAATTTTTTTCTGTGTATAAAGCTTCTAATGTTGACGATTTGTAACGAACAAACAAATTCGTTTTATGGAAACAGGCAGTAAATGTGAAATATACAGTTTTGTTCGTTGTTGTCGAGTTTGAGATCATTTTTTTTTTTTTTTAAAAAAATACAAATTTGAAATACTTTCGTTTATTTCTGTGGTCACAACCCTTAACAGCCTAACTCGATTTAGGACACAATTGAGTTATTAGCACCATCGTATTCAGCGTATCTAAATTTATTTGCTCTACATTTTTCATGTTTGTATCTCTTCTAGGAAGGCAATTAATCCTAAAAAACCTAATAGCTTAAGTTATTTTTCTAAATTACTGTTTTGGCATAACTGCCTAAGTCAATTTAGGATTACAACAAATATAAACATTATTTTTTCATTATTGCCTAAATCAACTTAAGTCGTTAATCCAAAAAAACAAAGAAACAATTTTATTTTCCTAACTTGAGTTAAGCTCTTATTCCGAATTACAATTTCGTTTTTTGATAAACATAAATTGAGTTAAGGTCTTTCTCCAAACAAAAAGTTTTTTATTTAATCTGGAATAATAGCCTAACTCAACTTGAACTTTTTGACTTTCTTTCGTTCAACAATTCATAAGAGCCTAAGTGTCTTTTTCGATAATATCTTTTGACTGCGAGAATAAACAGCTATTTTTTGTTAACAACTAAGTAAAGAAATTCGTTTCCTTGGAATCTGTAGCAAAGTTTTCCAAAAAACACCTTCTACTGATTTTCAGTGAAGATTCAAAACTTTAAACTCCTGTACTGAAAATATTGAAAAACAGACTTAGGCTGTTATGGGTTGTGACCACAGATTTATCTGTGCAATACGCAGTATAGGAATAGTCTGCGGGAATATAATTTTCCAAATTTGGTTATTGAACAACTGAAGTTGGAATCGAGCAATTTTCGGCTCGACTCCACAGTCCTGGTTAATACCCCTTCAAACAACGCTCCTGTGAGCGTTGTGACCCTTTTGTATTTAGGAGGCGATATACTCCCACATTTGAGTTTATTTTTTTGTTGGTCCTTCTGCCGACCTATTCTTACCAATTTCAAATGAATTTTTGCATTATGGCTACACCAACACACTACACTATATGCAGACATATGTAAACTCCATTTTGACATGCAAACGAATGGAAATGTTTTACAAAACATGAAAACGAACAAGACTTTCATTGTGTAATAGACGCTGATCAAAGATTAAATTGGCGAAAAAACATAATTGGGGTTTTGTGCAAGATTCCTTTTTTTTTTTTTGGAATACTCCAACTTGAGGCAAAAAAAGAATAAAGAACAATGAGAAAAATATTGTAATTTGGTTTGTAATACGATGGATTTTAACCGATCGTCCTTCCAAATGCTTCCCGTTTATTTTTTTTTGCTTCCCTTGGATTTTGATCATTTGTGATTTAAGATTTGCATCTGCGGTTTTTCCTCAGCAATATCTGTGTGGGGTTCCTACCTATCCAAATCGTTTTTGCATCCATACCCTCACTTTGCATCGTCGTTTCTTTCGACCATTTTCTTGTCTCTTCGGGACTTTCCATGTCTCTCCAAAAAATCTTTTCATTTTGAACAGTTCCACTTGTTGGTCTGTTGCCGGCTCCGAGAGAAGTTTTACATTTATAGAGACGTTTTACATAGCTTAGAGATTGCTTTCTTACTCGTAAAGTCGCCAACATTTACGAGGTGGAAGCAGCCGCTGAAAAATGTTTGGTGGTCTTACCCGGTTTTGAAATCGGCTAATCCTTAGTTAATTTTTTCATCCGTCCAAGTGAAGAAAGTGAACGAATTGAGGAAGCGTGGAACTCCTGTCGAACCGGACAAATCAAATGGACAGAAGTAAACAAATCCCGGTTTTCCAGCCGGTGTTTTTTCCGACTGCTATGACATTATCAAATTCAAGGAAAACACCAACAACCACTACTTCCTCTTTCCTTCCCCCAATATCCTTACTTACATAGGGGGGGGGGGGGGGGGGGGGCATCAACAGGGTGTTAGCCAAAAAAAAGAAAATACAAATCCTTTACTTTGAATACGATTTCGATTACGGCTCTAAATAAAATCCCAACAAATATCGTGACCAACACCACAGAAACATTCATATCTCGGAATGCACAATCGTGCTCTTGTCTGTAAGGCTACACCATGACTGTTCAGAATGTCTACCTACACATTTTTGAAACAATGTATGGGCACTAATTATGTGTTTTCAAACATTTCTTCTTTTTCGTTGTGTTGCGGGTTAACAGAAGTATTTTCCATGCGATATCACTTTCATTATCAGCGTTATGCAAATGATCTTCATTTTGTATTCATTTGGAACAACTTCATTTGCATTCTAAAGAATTAAGAACAACAACAACAACAAAAAATGCAAAACATTCGTTCAGACTTAGGCAAACTCAAAAATACCCAAAAGCGATCATGAAGATCGAAGAGAAAAAATAACCGAAAAAAAATCTGCAAATTCAACGTAATAAAAATGGCGACTGAGGGAACACTGGCAAGAACGCCATCGACAACGCCAACCACCAGACGCAGCAACTCCAGTGACTTCAGAATTGCAGCAACAACATTCAAGTTGTTGCTTGATCGCTGTATCGTTTTGTTTCGTATCCGTAGGTACGTGCACGTATATTCGAAGCTCCCACGCCTTCAAAAGATGTTAACAACGCAACGAGTGCAAAACATATGTCGGCATTTCGGATACAGAGTTCCATGCAAACGTACAGCGTGCATAAATGTTGTTGGGTACGGGCATTGCATACGGAACAGCCCCAGCCCCACCACCAACCAAGCAACAATGGCAACTGCCAAGTGCCGGTGATGATGACGGTGGCATCTGAAGAGTGGAGGAGTTGTGCTGCACAACAAAAATGTTGAACAAATGGCTGTCAGACAGAAAACGAAAACAGAATGTAAAAGCGGCGTTTAGTTCGGTTTGCACGAATCGTAGATACTCTTCCGATGACAATCCACAGAATTTCATCTAAATGAATAGTTTGATTTTAAGTTTTCTGCTTCAGCAGAAAGTAACCGGAAAATTCCGGAAAATTCTTCTATCAGCTGGGAGCCCATAAACACACAAAGTAAACCCAGAATATTTAGAACATGAAGCTATCAGTAATTGAAAAATCATGGGAAAAACCGAAAATAATTGCAAACAATAGATTAAGTGGGAATCATCTTGTTGACGCCCAATGTCCCCTCTAGGAATAAATAAAGTAAAAAAACTATTCGTTCGAATTCTTGCTATGAAGTAGCAGTAGTTTGGAGATGTTTGCAAACAAGCGCCCCGGTAGGCGAGTTGGTAGCGTGCTTGCCTATCAGCGTGGGTGTTGTGTGTTCGATTCCCACCAGAGGCTTTGGTCTGTCGCTGCAAAAATCTAAAAACATATGGTCTGTGTCACCCGGTTTACACTTGGACCCAAAAATTAGAATATAAATTTACTTTGTATTGTAATAAATAATAAATAAAAATAAAAAAAAATGTTTGCAAACGGGCGGATGAACTGAATATACTCTTCATCCTATGGTAAACCGTACAAAAACCAAAAAAGTCACGAGCGAATGGTTGAATTTGTAGATGGACGGGCAGTGCAGACAGGTCTATCTTTCAATGCGAGGGATGTTACAAGAGTACAAGGGAACGATGTTGTAACCAGGTTTGTGGAGTCGAAGCCGGACAAATCTGGAGTCCAAAAATTTGCTCGACTCCGACACCGAGTTTTATTTACTTACATTTCCCATAAAATAAATAAAATATATTGAAAACACGTTTATCTGTTAATATAATAAAATTTGAAATATTTTCGATTATATGAACTAATTTATTTTTAGGATTAGTGGACGGAAATACAATTTTCGAAATTTTGTTATTGACAGCTGAAGTAAGAGTCGAGCAATTTTGGCTCGACTCCACATCCTGGTTCTATCTTATTTCTATTTTATCAGACAATTTTCTCAAACGGATAGACAACATTTTCTAAAACAGATAAAATTTTGATAAACCAACACACGGGACAACCGTCGAAGTAACGTGTTGCAGCAACATGTTTTCATTGTTCACTGCACACTTGGCGACCTCAGTATTATGTCGCTCCTTAAACACAAAAGTCGCACATTTCAAAAAATATCAAAAATAATTTTTTTGCATAAAATGCTTCTTAAACGATGAAACTTTCATGTTTCGCTAAAACAGCCGTCATTTTATGATCGAAAACACTCGAAACGAAAACACACAGTTTTTACAAAAATCATAAAATAATTAAAATTATTTTTAAAAATGACGCTCCTGTATAATTTGCTTATTTTGACTTGGGGTGCTTTTGTATATAAGGAGCGATGTGTAGCTGAGTTAGAGAAAAGAAACAAGCGGAAGAAAAGTAAAATTGCATTTTGCAGAAGATATTTCCCATAGCCCTCGAAAATATATTTTTGTTATCTAGTCTGTAAGGCTTTGTTCCGAAGACTGAAATAAATACATATGTTTTTATATTATTTAATAAAGTTAACTGTTTTCTGGCTTATTTTACTCTACACGAATCGCTTTACTCGCTTATTTCCGACGAACTGAACGAGTAGCTGCAGTAAACAATGATACACACATAGCAACGGTTGCGGCAACCGACCCAAAAATATCAAAATTGTTTCACATCTCTGGCAACGGTTGCGGTAACACGAAAATCAATGGGCAACACTGTAGAAAATTATGGAAAATATTTTATCAATTAAGGTGGATACACACGAAGCAACGGTTGCGGCAACCGACCCAACAATATCAAAATCTTAATACATATTTACCCTCGACACTGATTCACTGACTCTGTCACGCAGTACGTAGGAATTTAAATAGGCATTCTATAATTCTATATAAATTCTATAAATAATAATAATAAAAAAAATAATATTTTTTTTTGAACAGAAATTGTGTTTTCCCCAAATTTTTTTTTTGGCAAAATTTTTTTTTTCCAAATTTTTTTTTTTTTACAAAATTTTTTTTTTAACAAAATTTTTTTTTCAAGAAGAAATTTTTTTTTCATCAAAATTTTTTTTTTCAACAATTTTTTTTTTTTTCAACAAAATTTTTTTTCCATATTTCATAGGCGCATTACAAATTACTAGTTGTTAGATAAATATGGTTGCGACGGTGCGAACATCAATGGGCAACACTGGTACCCACCAAGCGAATGCTTCCACATGGCTGTGTTGCTGAAACGGTTGCCTCGTGTGTATCTAGCATAATCAAGCGCCCCGGTAGGCGAGTTGGTAGCGTGCTTGCCTATCAGCGTGGGGGTTGTGGGTTCGATTCCCACCAGAGGCTTTGGTCTGTCGCTGCAAAAATCTAAACATATGGTCTTTGTCACCCGGTTTACCCTTGGACCCAAAATTAGAATATAAATTTACTTTGTATTGTAATTAATAATAAATAAATAAATAAAAAAATCTAGCATAATCGATAAAATATTTTCCATAATTTTCTACAGTGTATAATATTTTGATCAAAATTTTCCACAACGGATATAATGTACGACAAGCTTTTCTAAAACTCATAAATTATTGCTCCAGATTTTCTAACTTACTTAGTTCTGTTGCGTTCATTCTCCAGTTCATCATAGCAAAGATTTTCATGACTGCTTCCACTTGGTCTCGATCCGGAGTCTCGATATTCACTGTCTGCGCATGCGGTGATAGTTGTCATTCAACGGCTTTCTGGCTGGAGCGTTTGTATTCAGCTGCATTTGAATACGCTTAACTACATTCATGTCGGGATATACATTAGGGTGGAGTGAAAACATGTTTTTTTTTAATTTGAAAAAGTTAACCTCGGAAAGAGATGTAGTCTGGGGTCCTAATGAGGGGAAAAATAAAGAAAAAAATTTTAAAAAATTTTTAGGGGTCGCGCCACTTCCTCGAAATTTGGAAATTATCGCTATTTTGGCGTTGATTTTAGAGAAATCCTAAAAATTAACGACTTAACTTATTCGAAATTTAAAAGTTTGAGCTTGTTCAGTGCCCAAACAGAAATATTTGAGGCAAATATGAGGATAATCGACTAATATTTGTAGCTTTGGTGGCGATTTCATTGTTCAGTCAATTTTCTGAAGAAGGGACGATTTGACTTATTTTACTTTTTGAAATTTTTGAACAATGAGAAAATTTTTTTTAAATTTTTTCATGCCCTTATTTCATTGTTTACGCTATTGCAAACATTTATTGACATAAAACTTTTTAGGATTTTTCTAAAATCAACGCCAAAATAGCGATAGTTTCCAAATTTCGAGGGAGTGGCGCGACCCCTAAAAATTTTTTAAAATTTTTTTGCATTCACTTTATCAATTCTTCTCCTCAGGTCTTCGGTAGCTCCACCGATATTCCATCTGCACCGGTGTCCCTATTGGTTAGAGAATGGGTTAGATAATGGACATTCAACACCATCATCTATGATTGGTCGAGTGATGTTTTCTTCGCAGGATTCCTCGGCCACTAACAAGCTGGAGAAGCTCAGCAAACTCGACGTGTATGTCACCAGATTCTCATTTTCATTTCAACACGAAATTCTGCCAGTGGCCGAGTCTTGTTTTACTCGTTGATAGAATTTTCTGGCGTTATTTCTATTACCATAGAACTCAATATCCGCTGATTTCCGTATTTCCACTTCAAGTTTCTACGCAATAGACGATATTGGGAACAAATCTTTTCTAAAAAAAAAATATAAAAACATTTAAAAAAAATTACAAACAATTTTCTAAAAAAAAGCATACAACAGTTTTTGGAAAGTAATTGAGGAAAATTTCCATAGCAAACACAGTGGAACTTCCATAACACAAACGTTCATAAGTCATATTTTCTTTAGGTGGAAGAACTTCCAGTTGCAGGAGACAATTTCCCTTAAATTTCTCTTCTGTAACTCGAACTTCCATAACATGAAGAAAAATGGCACAAACTTGCATAAGTGAAACTTTTCGGAGAAATAGACGAAGCAATAAATTTGTGATGTTCGATGCCATTCTGAGGTTTAAAATGAATCAAAAAAAAAAAACGGTGCTGGGAAATATTTGAATAAAATTCTCAGTCAAACTGCCATAATTCAAATCATCATTATCCCGTGGAAAAGTTCGACTTACGGAGACTCTGAGTTATGGAATTACTTATAAAACTGTTTAAGGGAATTTGTATCATTAACTGCCACTAGAAGGGCTTCGACTTATGGAAGTTTCACTGTTAATGAATTTTTGGCAAATTGTGTCCACCCCTCGCATATCAGTAAATGTGTTCGGTTACGAGTTGAACGAAGTAACTCAAACCAAAAATGTGCAAACTGAAAAAAAGTCTGTATGTATCGCCAATACCGACACGGAGACGGACAGGCAGACAAATAAGGTTTCAGATGAAACAAATCATGAAGCATTAAACATGCGAATATATTTGGCCATAATGTGGCTGTAGTGGTTGCTTGGTGTTGGTGGCGGTCGTAATGTTGCTGATAATCCTACGGTTGTTGTGGCTTAAAAGTGTACATGCATCGATACATATGCTGAGCGAGTACGAATAAATATCTCCACCGACGATGACGACGCCGCCATCGCCAGCATTGAACAACGGACGGGCGGACAGACGGACATAATCATCTCAGCCATTCGGTGTTAGTTTGGCCAAAGAGGTTACATGCCAACAAGGCTCAAGGGCCAACCAGGTATTAAAACATGGTCTAAACACTGACACTGACAGCAACAACCACAACAACAACAGCAGCAAAACGTGCAAAGATTTTCAAAAAACGATAAACCACCAATAATGCTTGAAACAACTCATGGGTGCTGAGATGAGATGGAGAACGCAGACGACCGAACGTTGTCTGAAAACTGAAATCACAGAAACCGAAAACAAATCAGCGTCAACAACAAATGAACTTGAAGGCACAGCATGACGTTTTGGGCCATGACGCCATTTTTTTTGTTGTTGGCGGTTTTGCTGAGCTCCAACTACAGCTGCAGTGTAGCCGTCGCAAATCCGCCACCAATGCCGTTCGAATGGAACGAAATGAAAGCTTCGATTCCATTCGCATTGAATTGCTGATGTTCTGATAACAACCAAGGAACGAATGAACACCAACACCGCCACCACCACCAACAACAACAACGAAAACAACACCATTAATAATGTTTAAATCCATTGAAGTTGTTGGTGGTACTCAGTCGTTTGCATTGGTTTCATGCCGCAGTTACTGAGACTGAGTTTTGAGCTCAACTTGCAACTGTACCCGGGCACCACATACGAGCGAACGAACCCACATTCACACAATTCACATCAATCACGCCAATCTTAACACCAACCAAAACATCACAGGGCCAACAACCAACGAACGTAGCGATTTTTCATTTTGTATCGACTTTGTTTTTTTGTCTGTTGTTTTGTATTTTTCACAGCGCATTTCGAACACGAATCTCGTTGTTTGATTCTGAACAGAAAACCAAATACAAAATGACTGAACGAACGGACATCATTGCTATGAAATCAAGATTTGAATTCACGATTTTTCGGTTGAGTTTAAATTGCACTGAAGTCTTTGGTGGATGGTGGATGTTAAAGCGTCAAATGGTAATATTGACTGGATAGTTCTCATCAGGGCTAAGGATTCTAAGAAATGCAACATGGTTTTGCCCGCTTTCTGACTTGTAAGAAATGTATTTCACTGCAAATAAATTTTGATCGAAAGTGTTTTTTTTTTTCGATCGTTTAGAGGGATTTGATTTGTTTCATAACTGCGGAAATGAATCCGCGGAAACGAGAACCTCAAATGCGGTAAAAATTAACATAGAGCCACTTTCCGTCTCCAGTCGGCTGTAATTTGAATAAATTAAACCACGTTTAACATTTCTAGAATGCCCAATAAATAAAGTGAGAAAAACTAAATTTAAATATTCCCTGGGGCTCTCTGAAAAGTGACCCAAAAAATGAAGAATGTCCCAAATACAGAATTCTTCAAAATAAATGAAAAATTCCCCCAAAAGCCCAATATGAAAAATTCCCCAAAATGCTGAAGAATCCCCCAAAACAATTTATGAAAATTTTCCCAATGCAAAATCCTCCAAATATTATGAAAAATACAGTAGAATTTTAAATTGAAAAAAAAAATTTATAAAAAATTTCCCAATGCAAAATCCTCCAAATATTATAAAAAATACAGTGGAATTTTAAATTGAAAAGAAATTGTTTAATTGAAAATCATTATTATTAACGATTGTTCTGCATGATTTTCCATGCACAGTACTTGGCTTAAACGAAAATCCGTTTTATAGAAAAATCGTTTATGTGAAACACATTTTTAAAAAATAATGTGTCAATCAAATTTAAGACAACTCAACCAAATGAAAATTAGCTTCCGAAACGGATCTGTATACCTTGCAAACACAATGCTTAAAATATTTTTTGAACATTTGAAAACTGTATTTAAGAAAAAGCTAAAAATTAGACTTTTTTTTATTATTGATTCCAGCGCACAATTTTGTCGTTGTATCAACGAAACAAGGTTGTTGTATCAACGAAACATGATTGTTGTATCAAAGAAACAAAATTGTCGTATCAACGATTTGATAAATTTTTCAATTTACGTTGTATGAACGAAACTTTTTACTTCAACGAAACGTCGTTGAAGAGCAACGAAGGTTGACTTTTAACGACAGATTTCGTTGATACAACGAACAAATTCGTTCATTCTACGAAGCTTTTTCTTTCAGTGCAAGCTCATTAATATTGAGTTTAAATCTAACAGACATGTATTTTAATTGTTGTGCTCCAACCTTCTATCTTCGTTTCATAGAAAATTTTCAAAAGTACATACTCAGTTCGTTGAAAAGAAAGAATGTTCAATTGTCCGAAGTTCGGTTTACTGAAATGACCCAAAAAATGGACAATGAAAAATACGCCAATTTTGTTTTTTTTTTGTTTTCATTTGCGATTTTTTATTTTTTTTCACTTCCGCGAAATCGAAAATAAAAATCGCGCGCCCCTCCCAAAAAAAATTGGTGAATTTATTGAGGCATTTTTCAAAAAAATAAATTATGAAAAACTCCCCAATTTGTTGGGACATTTTTCATTCCCTGGGTATGGAAGACATAAACATAAAGCCTGAAACTTTCCAACGTGATTACAGGCATCCCTTCGGTAATCCCTGTTCATACCGGTTTCTGGCTCTCTTCAAGACTCCCCTATTCCTTGATAAAAGTCTTCAAAGTTTAACTTTAGCAAAATTGCGAAAACCTTTCCTAAGAAGACTATGGTCTGGATATTTTTGCCTTTCGGGCGACCCCCAGAAGAAAGAAACTGAGAAACTTTGACATCTGTAAGAGTTCCAGGGAGAGAAACCAACATTTGGCTGCAAATTCATTGAGAAGTGGAGTCTTCGTTACCCCGGTGCCGAATATAAGTCTTTTATCGAATTGGTTTAAATAAGCGTATTATCTTAATATATATTTACCCTCGACACTGATTCACTGTCACGCAGTACGTAGGAATTTAAATAGGCATTCTATAATAATTCTATAAGTAATAATAATAAAAAAAATAATATTTTTTTTGTACAGAAATTGTGTTTTCCCCAAATTTTTTTTTACCAAAAATTTTTTTTTTCCAAAATTTTTTTTTTCCAAATTTTTTTTTTCAACAAAATTTTTTTTTCCTTAAATTTTTTTTTTCCTTAGTTTTTTTTTTTAACACAATTTTTTTTTTCAACAAAATTTTTTTTTTTCAACAAAAATTTTTTTTTTCAGCAAACATTTTTTTTCAACAAACATTTTTTTTTCAACAAAAATTTTTTTTTTCCACAAGAATTTTTTTTTCAACAAAATTTTTTTTTCAACAAATTTTTTTTTTTTTAACAAAATTTTTTTTTTCGGCAAAAACTTTTTTTCCACAAATTTTTTTTTTTCCCAATTTTATTTTTTTTCGAAATTTTTTTTTACAAAATAGTTTTCTCAAAATATTTTTTACAAAATTTTTAAAATTAAGTAACAAATACTTTCTCAAGCAAATTAACGGGCGCCATAGGCGCATTACAACTTACTAGTGTTTAAATAAGGGAAAGTTGGAACGAGGATTCTCCTACTACAGGGTGACCCAAATGAGACCAACTGATATTAAACACCAATGATAGGGATAGAGCATTGAGGTTTCACCGGATACTAGTTGTGTTTTGGCATTTCCGATGTCAACATAGTCGGTTATCGATAACTATATGCCTAATAAAATGTTCAAAGACACATTATTGTTATGTGACGACGCTATTTTTGTCGTCATGGTTTTTGATAACGACTTGGACATTTTTTCAGTTTTATAAAATAGAAAAAATTAAAAAAATAGAAAAATAAAAAAAAAAAATAGAAAAAATTAAAAATAAAATGGAAAAAATTAAAGTAACAAATACAAACTAATTTGAGACATTTCTAGAAGAATTGGAGCAAAATCCTTCGCCTGCATGTTGACTTCAAAGGGGCACTGTTCCTAATAATTTCAAACAACAATGGGACGATATAGTGAACATTTTACATGCTCGTGGCCCACCCACAATAGTGGCGAATGGTAAGGAGCTCGTGAATTTATATGGTGCATTCTAAAAACACAACATACATATAAATAAAGATTTGGAGAGACATACGTTTAAAAAGAAAATGCAATAACGGTGGCGGTAGATTCAAGCAATTTGCCCTCAGCCCGCGGGAGGAAGCTGTAGCTACATCTGCTACAGTTTCAGGAACAGCTAAACCCGGAGGCAGACAAATTGCCCTTTCTAAGGCATTCAGAGTCTCTAATAGTAAACGGGAAACGACTGGCTGTACAAGTCGTTTCCCACAATCTCAATAGTGCAGAAAATTTGAGATTCGAAAGTCCTTTGCAACTATTTGTCCAATTCTGTTTGGCAACGAACTAAGCTATCGAAACGGGTAAGATATCAAATTCGACATTGAGGCTCTTTGACGTCGTCTTTGACAGACAGACAAACCACCGGGGCTCAGACCACAAATATAACAAATTTCCACAAAGACATGAACCAACAACTGATAGTTTTTGATCTTTAAACCTTTAACACTATTTGAATTGTGCATTTATTCCTATATTAGAAAACACATTTAATTAATTAAGGTAATTATTTAAATTTTTGCACAACATTTGCTTTGGGAATTCAGACATACAGTCAGACTTAGGGCTCCCCCCCCCCCCCCTCTCGCTCTTACGTTCGCTTGTTAGGTTACGTGATGGCATGACAATGGCCCCCAAAGAGCAACGAATGGGTTTTTGTCTAATGCAACATTCTGACATGCAACGCAAAAATTCTTGGCAAAAACTCGTCGTTTCTGCTGATAACACCCGCTCCCCTCCTCTGTTGACGAAAAATGCCCGAATAGAACAGAACAGACTAAAATATATGAATTCGCAAAATTTGCAAAAGTCAATACGAATTGTTGGAATCCTACGATACAGGAATATTTTAATCTAACAGTGGGAAGGGGTTTCAGTTGTGAAGCTCAGGCGCGGGTTTAGATCATCCAACTGAACTAATGGTTAATAACGGGTGGCGCAAAAGTACACTTCTGATGTTTTTTTGACTGTAATTAAAAAAAAATGAAAAACTTTGATTCTTCTTGTGGATTATTTTTATTTGGTCTTTTAATTTTTTTTTACATCAAGTCGAGAATATGATGTCATGTAAATGGCCGCCGTCGGAGTTGCCACTGACATTGGGGGCCAATCGCAAAATTTATAGCATTTTCTGATAGGAGCATTACTTTTGCGCCACCCTTTATAAAGGAATTGATGTTACCAACCATTTAATGTTCTTGAAGATCGATCGAGCTGATTATAAACTCTAGCCCCATCTAACGTCCACACATGAGGACGATGGCAATGCCATTATAATTCCTTGTCAATGATGCCATGGCAAGATGGCTGCCATTATTTGTCAAATATTGCCGTCTACAGAAATAGAATCGCTCACTGGGGATAGTCTCCAAGCCTATTCATACATCACTGGCTATGGAAGATGACTTTACTTACTTATATCCCTTAACATTCCATGAATGAACTGACGAAGGAACTTTTGTCGAATCACATACAAATCTATTTTGAAATCAAAATTGAATCCAAGGCTGGAAGAGCTCTATCAAACCTCATGTTCTCAGAAAAGTTTTATAGCTCGTTACCCGATGCAAATCTGCTCAGAAATCTGCAAATTCCTAACCCAAAACCTGATCGAGTTTACCATGTGTGGCAGGCTGTTGGTGGAACAGTGTCGTCCTCTCTGTATTTTCTTCCATCTATCGGCGACAGACAGCATGTGGCCCAGAAGGATTGGTAGAACAACGTTTTGTGGCATTAAAGTTGGTAACTTTATTTTGCATACCGGACCATGATGATAGTACCTGCCTACCTGCTGCCACCTTCCCCGCCACCTTCATTGCTGGCATTTCATGCTTCGTGCTGCGTTCTGAATGCAACAAACAGGAACACTGGGGTAAAAAGAATAACATTTGCCACACCAAAACCTCAAACTGTCCATCAACTTGCGGTTTCATTCAGTTCGTTTGGGTTGTGCAATCAACCATCAAAATATCGGTGGAAAGAGAGACCACTAAATAACAAAAAAAAAAAAAAAAAACTGCGAAGGAAACACAACGAAGCAACCAACATTTCAAGTGTTGGTGGCAATGCAAAAATGTTTAACAAGAACCCGCCAACGGGAGGGGAACAAAACTGCACAAACATTTGCAAGTATTCCACGATGTTGGCCAGAGAGTTGCCCTCCCTCCCTCCCGAGCCTTTCCCCCCGTTTAGTAAACATGTATGCATATGCACCCTGCCATACATTGTGTGTTGTTAAAATGGTTTTGTGCCTTATCCACGCTGTACTAAGGTTGGCCAGTGAACAACATTCATGTGAAACTAACAAATATTGAAATGCAAATGTCTGTCTCTGGCGTTGGCTGTCCGTTCCTACCTCCGTTCGTCCGTCCGTCCGTCCGTCCGTCCGCCCGTCTCCTCACCAGAATGGATGGATGGTTGAAATACACAAATGCTGACGTCGCCTTCTGATAGATATATGGGGTGTTGTTATTGTTAAAAACCACCAATAAAATTGTCATGCGATGACAAATAACATGGCAGACATGTGGTCTTGACTTACAAACACACGCACACATATTTATATTAACGACCCATTACTTGTGTCCATCTATTCATATGAAACGACGGACGACGAGGGATTTTTGCCAGTATATTCACACATTTTGTATTTTGGCATTTAATTCTTTTGTTTCCCTGATAAATTCTTAACGAATTAGCCAACGAAAGGAACGCAAGTTGTTTAGGCCTCATTCTGTCCATCGTCCAGAGAGCAACATTGTTGCCATGATGTTTAATTTGAATATCGAAAGATTTTTAAAATTGTCTTTTCAAAATGGTCTTTGCAAACAATGAGAATCTTTGGCATCATTAGCATGCAGCTAAGTAAAAATGCAGATAACTCATTTCTTACGAAGGCAACTTGTTGTAACGACAAATTTACTCTCAGCCTAAAAACAACTGAATGAAATTCAGGTTTCTTTGAAATTGAAAATAAAAAAGATTATTTTTAGAAATGGATGATGATAACGTCACAATAATCCTTTAGCCCTTACCAACGTCGTTTTTTCATAGACTTCCTGCCAATGGTTAAATACAAAGGTATGAGACAATGGAAGCTGGTTCACGTCTACAAACCAGCTGAATGTTATAGACTACATTTTATTTTGTTGTGCTTTGATAATATTAAAATACGAAAAGTGACTTATTTCATCTTTATGATTTCAAATTTTCTCTGGACTTTCCGACATTCATCAAAATATTAAAAGAATTTTGAGAATCTTTCACAAGAAGTGGATTCCATATCAAAGATGCTAAACGACAACGTAGCAGCCCAATGAAAACATGTTACCAAACGTGATCGATATGCCAATGATTTATTACAAATTGAAGATGATTTTAATCGAGTGTTTACCCAAAGTCGACAGACACCACCACCATCACAGCACCACAACGGACCGACAAATATTGGTTGATGCCTTTATGAAGAGAAGACAGCCCCGACCAGTCTAAAGACTACTTCGCCCGGTCAGCGGCCCTTTGCTCGCTTGACGCACCACTTTGTCAAGTTATGAATATCAGGATTTATGGGAAATTTCAGTGTATGAGTGCAAACTAGCAGATGTCCAGCGTATGAATAAAAGCACTTGGAAAGTGTGGCAGGGATCCTTAAAGGCACTCTTGTGTGTGGAATGATGAGACTTAGCAGAAGACATTTGAAATAATCGTAAGGTAATCTATGATCGCTAGGGATACATTGGTTATACAAAAGGCAATGGAAATAACTTTCAGGTTGTCTATACCCAAGGAGTATCTCGTTCAAGGATAAATCCAAAAATTCCCTTCTATTTATTTTTTAGTTTGTATACATACAATTGTAAATAAATATATATTAAATATATATAATTTTTGTAAAGACAAAATCTATTTTCGTAAATTCAAGCCAACTCATTATCCACAATTTGATATGTATCACAACAAAACATATGACCCTATTTCTTAAAGGCATAGAGTGTTTTAAACACTTCATCTGCTTGAGGTGTTTTAATGTTGTTTTTTCCTTTTTTTTGTGCTCAACTTCCTCTTTTTTTTGGAATATTAATTAGTAGCGACAAAAAAGAGTTAAATATTTATGACGAACCGTCAGTTTACACCATTTCCCAAAAACGAACAAAAAAAAAATATTGAGACTACCCAACCAACTGCATTGGAAGTCACTATTGAGGATTCGTGAAAGAGGAGCTGATTTTTAGATGTATCCACCCATCCTGCAGAAAAGTTAACTGTTCTCACCAATCGTTGACAGAAAACACACACAAAAATAAACATATGTATCAAAATTAACTAAAATAGTTAACAAAAATAGTTGTTCCCGTACAGCGGGGTCCTAAAGCCTCCTTTAGGACCCAAACCTGTAGGGTTAATAATACGAAATGTAACATTTGCCTCTCGGAAGCTGCGACTTATTGGCATTTGTATTTTAAGACAATTATGCTTCTGATTTAATACCCACCCCTTTTACAATCCGTGTGAAGCTAATTTATGAGGTCAACGGTCTATTGAATCTTAATCCATGGTGGAGGGTGCATAAGATTCGGACATTGTTATTAATAAAATAAAAAACAATTTTGTAATTAATTAAGTAATATTTTAATAATAAATTAAATATTATTTAATTAATAAATAAAATATTATTTTATTAAAAAAATATTATTTTATTTAAAAATTTATTATTTTATTAAAAAAATATTATTTTCTTAATATTAATATTAAGAATATTATTTTATTATTTATAAAATATTTATTAATAAATAAAATAATACTTTATTAATAAGTAAAACAATTTTTTGTAATATTTTATTAATAAGTAAAACAATTTTTTGTAAATAAATAAAATAATATTTTTTAATAAATAAAATATTTTTTTATTAATAAATAAAATATTTTTTTATTAATAAATAAAATATTATTTTATTAATAAATAAAGTATTTTTTTATTAATAAATAAAGAAAAGTTAACTGTTCTCACCAATCGTTGACAGAAAACACACACAAAAATAAACATATGTATCAAAATTAACTAAAATAGTTAACAAAAATAGTTGTTCCCGTACAGCGGGGTCCTAAAGCCTCCTTTAGGACCCAAACCTGTAGGGTTAATAATACGAAATGTAACATTTGCCTCTCGGAAGCTGCGACTTATTGGCATTTGTATTTTAAGACAATTATGCTTCTGATTTAATACCCACCCCTTTTACAATCCGTGTGAAGCTAATTTATGAGGTCAACGGTCTATTGAATCTTAATCCATGGTGGAGGGTGCATAAGATTCGGACATTGTTATTAATAAAATAAAAAACAATTTTGTAATTAATTAAGTAATATTTTAATAATAAATTAAATATTATTTAATTAATAAATAAAATATTATTTTATTAAAAAAATATTATTTTATTTAAAAATTTATTATTTTATTAAAAAAATATTATTTTCTTAATATTAATATTAAGAATATTATTTTATTATTTATAAAATATTTATTAATAAATAAAATAATACTTTATTAATAAGTAAAACAATTTTATGTAATATTTTATTAATAAGTAAAACAATTTTTTGTAAATAAATAAAATAATATTTTTTAATAAATAAAATATTTTTTTATTAATAAATAAAATATTTTTTTATTAATAAATAAAATATTATTTTATTAATAAATAAAGTATTTTTTTATTAATAAATAAAATATTTTTTTATTAATAAATAAAATATTTTTTTATTAATAAATAAAATAGTATTTTTATTAATAAATAAAATATTTTTTTAAAATAAATTTATTTTATTAATAATAATATTAAAAATATTATTTTATTTATTAATAAATTAATATTTTATTATTAATAATAAATAATAATATTAATTTATTAATAAATACAATAATATTTTATTTATTAATAAATAAAATAATAAATAAATAAAAAATATTTTATTTATTAATAAATAAAATAATAAATAAATAAAAAAATATTTTATTTATTAATAAATAAAATAATAAATAAATAAAAAAATATTTTATTTATTAATAAAAAAAAAATTATTTATTAACAAAATATTATTTTATTTATTAATAAAATATTATTTTATTTATAAATAAAAAAATATTTTATTTATTAATAATATTATTTTAACAATATTATTTTATTTATAAATAAAAAATATTTTATTTACTAATAAAATATTATTTTATTTATAAATAAAAAATATTTTATTTATTAATAAAATATTACTTTATTAATAACAAAATTATTGTTTTTCTGCGAAATATTTAATAAATATCCAAATACTGTCTTCCATTGGAAATTGTGTCGCCCATTCTATACTTAGAATATTTTCGTTGATTTTGTTTTATCGATACAAAAAAAAGTGTTTACCATTTAAATTGAATTGATGCCGGCGATAATTTACTGTGCCTGGATGGCCCAAGACATGATCTATTCCCCTCCCAGTGCGGGTATAGTGTCACCGAGGATGTTGATTAAGGAATTACAGTTCATTTTTTTTTTTTTTTTTATATTACGACATGGGATTAGAGTTTTTAATTTCCCCACCTTTTTCAATTTCTGGGAATGGGGATTTTTTATAATGTATTCCCGGGAAACAAAAAAACTTAATATTAATGAAAAACGACTAAGTTTCCAAAAAAAAAAAAATATTTGTATGTGTTAGTTTATGATCTGACCCAGGATGTCGAAGAAAAATCTACACGATAAATTTGTCTTCTGAAAAAATAATATTTCGACTTTTTGTGCCAATCGTCAGAGGTGACAGCGCTTTTACCTACCACTTATCTGCTCATACCTTTTTGTGACAAAGCTCCATAAAGAAATCACAATAATCCCCCAAAAATCGAAAAATCGCCAGAGTTGGCGTTGGTGTGTCTTACCACAAATCCCCCTATAAAATCATATTTTTTTAATACCATCAGTTTTCAAAATATTCTGTTCGCTACCGCAAATACCTCCATTAGATCTATCCCAATCGGAGTGCGGATATACCCTTGTCTGTTGTTGTAGAAACCCCTGGTAACAATATTTTTCACTATTAACCATGTTCCAGCTTTCACTTTTCACTTTCATTGCGCCAAAGCTAAAGTTTTGCTGTTTTAGGTTTATGTTTACATTTTGGGCAAAATTTTGAGAAAGACCGTTTTCTGGGATTCAAACTATGGGGAAAAATAGTCTTGTTCAGATTAAGGTCCGCCATGCAAGAGCAAATCTATTTTTTTTTTTTCTTCAAAAAATCTGATATTTTAACTTTGTACAGCCCCAACTCTTTGCTAGTCATACATTTCGATTTCAAAGAAAGTAAAAAATGTTGGAACAAGTAAATTTAAATTAAAAAACAATGAAAATTAACTTACTTTATTTTTGGTGATTTTGATTATTCTCGCATTCTAAACCATTTGCATCTACACAGGGATGCAAAATCGGGTTTTTTCATTTTGTACTTCCGCACTGTAAAAAAATAAAAAAAAAACGTGACAGTGAATAAGAATTTCTTTGGCAACAGTTTGAAATCGTCTTAAAGTGTTATCTGCATGTATTTGATGGCCTTTACTTCTATTAATATTCTCTTTTTTGACAATGGCCGACTTCCAAAATGTTAGCTGCTTTGTATTTGAACGAAGTTTTGTGTTTCATAATGCCGCTGTACAAAACTTTTACGATGCCATACTATTTCAAAACGTCGCCAATGAGTTTTTCTAACGTAATTTATGTACGTAATTTTAATATACCGTAGCAGACTTTGCATACAAACTTTGTATTGATACATTTTGGAAGTCAGCCAATCTCCGAAACCATAAAATTTTATTGTATCACCTTCATCAGGTCATCTAGCACTGCAATAGGAATATTATGTTCAGCATAATTTCACGACATTGGAAGAAAATGTTGTTCATTTTTGTAGCATGGCTCTTGATTTTCTTTAGCCATGGCAATTCTTTTGTCCAAGAGTATAGAAATATTTAACACATTTATGTATTAATATTTTTAATAAAGGAAAATACTTGCAAATTACTTGGCTGTGTTACACTCCTTTCTCACAATTTTTCAGCAAATTGCTGGAAAAAAGGAACATTTGTAAAATGTATCAAATAATGCCCAAATGTACTTACGATGACGAAAATGTATCAAAAAAGTACAATTGCAACGACTTTTGCATCACTGCTTCTCCATCCAATGTGTCCGATATTCAATTACTCGCGACCGCACTCCCACTGACAAAACAACAACTCTTAGAACATGCCGGCCATCTGTTGTTGTTGTTGCAATCTTCTCTCACTTCAAACACTCAATATTCTATGATATGTATGTTGTTGTTTTTTGTTTCTTGTTTACATACACAATTTTACGGCCGTGCTTCCTCTTCCTTGCTACACGAAAACACTGAGATTTCTAGGAAACAATTTTGGAAACAGTTTTTTCCCAACTATTATCACTTTGTATTACAAAATTCGTATAAACACTGGATTCAGATGTTATATAGGACATATTTATCCAAAATCTGAATCGATTTATGAAATATCTTTGAAGATATTTGCAAATGAAAATTGCGACGAAGGCTGTGCGTTTAAATTGTTCGATTTTTCAGTAACAACTAAATGACAGATCATGGAAATGAGCGAGTGGGAGAGATAGAGGGACAAACACTTGCAAAAGAGACAGAGAGGTGACGGCAGCAGCCGTTGTTGTTGACAATTAACCCAACATACCAAATAGGAATAAAATCTCAATACAACTTGAGAACAATATTATAATAATAGTAAATCCACAATAGTTTCTCAAGTTCGCGCACAAAACTTGAGAACAATATTATAAAAATAGTAAATCCACAACAGTTTCTCAAGTCGCACACAAAATCTAGCAAGTGCCGTTACGCTTGAGAAAATCTTGTTATAGACAAACGTTTCTTAAGTATGTAAGAGAAATGTGTCAACAAGGGCCGCTTCATTTGTTGACAAATTTGTTTGTTTTGCTTTCTTTTAATGTTTCATTTGGTGAAAAGTGTCAACAAGGCATGCTTGATTTTTGGACAAATTTGTTTTGTGTTTTGCATTTAGTGTTCGATTTCAAAGCGAGTGTACGTATAATCAATAAAATTAATTCTAATTCTAAAATAATAAAAATGCCTAATAAATATAAAAAAAGTGTTCGAAGAGAAACAAAAGAAGTGATTGAACTTCTTTTTAATAATAAAAAAACTAATGAATTGGATGAAGATTTCGGTGCACGGGGGACCAGTTTATAAAAGACACGCGAACGTTCTTCTAGTTCGCTAAATATCGAACTAAGTTGCGAAATAATTACAAAAAAAAAACCAGAATGTGAATTATTTATTTTTAATTAAAACCGAAATGTACAAAAAAATGGACTGAATTAATAAAATTAATTAATATTAACGAACATTACAAAAAGAAACAAATTTTAATATAAGCTTATTCTACAATTACAATGATAAGCTTAAGAAAATATTATTTTCGTAAGCTTATTCTACAATTACAAGGATAAGCTTATTGAAAGCGTACACATTTAATATTATCAAGAGGGTTCCGTTTCGATTTGTCTACAATTGTTACACAAGCCTTTTACAATAAATTCTCAACTCTTTTTCAAGATTGAGGCATGAGATGGTAAGCTTATTATAATATTATTCTCAAGTCATTTGGTATGTTGGGAATCCTGTTCTCATCGGTTTGTGTGAATGTGTAGGTAGTATTTTATTCCCGGCAATACCCACCCATAATCGGGAAGTAAACAATCGCCAAATTTCCCATTGAAAACCCCTGGATGCGACTCATATGCAGCAGCATTTCATCAGCGGCGTAGACGACGATGGGCCACAACGTCGTATCGTATGAAGGCAATCAACGTTTTGACATATCGATGATGAATTGATTCTGTAGCCGTTTTGAATATATAAGGGACTGGCCACAGTCATGTCTATGGGTGTTGGTTGATGCTGACGATGCTGGCGTTTTGTTCGTCTGTCTGTTGCAATTGTGTTCACGACGATTGGCAACATCGAGTCAAATATTGGCACGTATCGCTGCCGCCTCTCCATATGTAGAGTTTGTGCCGTGATGTGATGGTGGTGTTTTGTTTATTATTGATGCTGTGCTGAATTTCACACATTTTTTATTGATTTCAAAATTATAGTCATTTTCACAATTTTCTAATTATTTAATCGTTTATTGAATTGCATTTTTTTTCCACAATCTTCTTCTTTTCATTTTGATGCACGGCAAGTGAGCATTTGGTCATTATGGGTAAATAAATATGCATCCGTTGAAGGGTGGGGGTTGGGGGGTTGGAACGACTTAAGCAAAGTGTGTCGATTATTGATGGGAAGCCATTAGACAGGTTGTGCTGATATTGGTGATCCATTTTGTGTAATTGGGTTAAAATCGGCAAGTATAGTAGGGTGGAGGGCTCAGTAAAACGGTTTATTTCAGAAGAGAAACAAACTAAGAAGGAATGTGACATGTTTTACTAGAACAGAAGGACATAAATCTAATTATAATCCCTCAGCCCACAAAATAAAACGTATAAATAATCCTTGTTATATACCGTAGGCATGTCCATTATAAGGGGTTATCAAACACAAATACCGGTCCCAACAAATAAGGCTCTATCAAAGACCATACAGAGGGCAAGTCGTTTTCTGATGCATTAGTTCGGAAGCACACTCCAGATGTCAGCAATTGAAAAGTTTTCAAAGCAAATAATGTTTTTTTTTAAAAAAAAAACCTACTTTTTTTTAAAACAAATACTGTTTTAATACCATCTTGGAAATGTTCAGAAAACGACTTGCGACGTCTGCCCTCTGTATGTCCTATGGCTCTAGGAAAAATGCAAAAAAGTTGGTGAGTTTTTCATATGAAAAATGTCCCAAAAAGTCATGTCCACTAATGGGGCATTTTATATCCCATAAGTGGACCTGTCTAAGGGGTTCAAAAACCGCTCAAATACCAGACCCAACAAATAATATAAAATGTATACTCAAATGTATCTGAAACGTGATTTTTTAGTTAGAGGATTGCCTAAATCTCGGGGGTCGTCCACATGTTCCCTCTACAAACGAAAGAGAGTTCCTCAAAAATCTAGATAATCATTCCTCTGTCTAATTTCACTGCGGACCCGAGGGCTGTGATGGCTGGAGCAAACTAATTTTATGGATTGTCAATGGAAAGTCAATCTGACAAAAACTAAATGCACATTAGAAACTAGTAAGTAATGTAATGCGCCTATGGCGCCCGTTAATTTGCTTGAGAAAGTATTTGTTACTTAATTTTAAAATTTTTTTTAAAAATATTTTGAGAAAACTATTTTGTAAAAAAAATTTCGAAAAAAAATAAATTTGGAAAAAAAATATTTGTGGAAAAAAAATTTTTGTTGAAAAAAAATATTTGTGGAAAAAAAAATATTAGTGGAAAAAAAAATTTTGTTTAAAAAATTTTTTGTGGAAAAAAATAAATTTTTGTTGAAAAAAAAAATTTTGTGGAAAAAAAAAATTTGGTGAAAAAAAAAATTTTGTAAAAAAAAATTTTTGTTGAAAAAAAAAATTTTGTGGAAAAAAAAATTTTGTCAAAAAAAAAATATTTGTGGAAAAAAAATTTTTGTTGAAAAAAAATATTTGTGGAAAAAAAAATATTAGTGGAAAAAAAAATTTTGTTTAAAAAATTTTTTGTGGAAAAAAATAAATTTTTGTTGAAAAAAAAAATTTTGTGGAAAAAAAAAATTTGTTGAAAAAAAAATTTTGTAAAAAAAAAAATTTGTAAAAAAAAAATATTGGAAAAACAAATTTTGGTAAAAAAAAAATTTGGGGAAACACAATTTCTGTACAAAAAAAAAATATTATTTTTTTTATTATTATTATTTATAGAATGCCTATTTAAATTCCTACGTACTGCGTGACAGAGTCAGTGAATCAGTGTATCAGTGAATCAGTGTCGAGGGTAAATATATATTAAGATGTAAACAATGAGTTTGACAATCAAAATTCTGTCTAAATGAAAAAAATTGTCAGCTGTTTGCATGCGGCTACCTTAAGTTATTGTGCCATGGGGGCAGGTCTTCCACATATCATGTTAAACAATTCAATTTTGCAATTTTACTGACTTTTTGCAGATGTGAATAACATTTCCCAAAAATCATTTTGTCCTTTTCTGTTTTTTTTTTTTTTTGAAAACTTGTCATTCCAACTATTGCCAAATCTATAATATAAACGTTAATAAATATATAATTTTTCACATAAACAACAGCAACATCAAAAGAAAGAAAAAAACTATTTATGAAAATTCGTAAAAGGAGGCATGTAATTATATTTGAATAAATTACCTTACAATACTCGTGTGTGCGTACAACATTTACATGCAAGTATTTCTTGCAATTGAAATCGATATTGAGGACACATTTCGAATCGAATTCAACCATTACTATTTTATAATGGCAAATAACCAAATAAGTTCGATTGTAATCGAGATATACGAGTATGGACAAATGTACTCCGATACAAATGCACAGATGTACGGCTGTACATTTGTACGAACAGATCCAGTCCCAATTGTGGGTGTCTATGCGAACAATATGAATTTGAAATTAATATAAAAAAATGTCCATAGGATGCATTTGTAGTTGTGTCCATTCGTATGCATATGACGCTAAAGGAAATCCATTCGAAAGCTCCTCCCCTTATATTTGTATTCCCCTTGCCAATGCCTTACATTGTCCATTGATTTTTCTGACATTTTTGTGTTAGCTGCATATGCTTACAGACGAGGGTCGTCGGAGAAATTTCTGATCCACTATAAAATAATTAAAATCAGCTGATGTGTTGGGTAGTGTTTAGGCCAGGCCTGCTGCAAAACAAAATCAAGTTGTTGTTCTGGTATTAAAAGCTGTTCCTTAAGTTGTGTGCCTTTCGAGACGGATTTTTATTTATAAAATCGAGATTATTATCCCAGTAGTCCTGAAAGGGTTAATGAGTGCTTTCAATAGTTCCCGATACAGAGGTGATATCTTCTTCCACCAACAAAATCGACCTTCCCCCATCTCTGGCTTCGCTAACAAATGTGGTCCAACGTGTTTCCGTTTGGATTCGATCGTGGAAAAGCCTAAAAATATTTTTCAACGACAGACTCTGGCCACTGACAAAGCAAGACTTTGACCCCATTACAGCCTTTCAAAACTACCCTCGCGATTAATGTTATCACATGAGCCGAAAACTCTTGAACTAATGTTACGCATTTCCGAACGGACGGACGTTACAATGTAGTCGCTCCATCTGCCGGCCGTTGAATAATTAAATGGTCATTTCTGTGGAAATACTTGTCGCAACTCCTCAAAGAGAATTCTCTTTGGTTTGGATTTATTAATAATTTAACGATAGCAAAGAAAATGCACGCAATTACGGCACACCGCTGAATGTCTAATGTCAGGCGTGCAGTGTCCCCATTGCCTGTTTTTCTTGAACTCAAAGGCGCGGGTGTTTTTTTTTTTTTTTTTTTTTTGTTCTGTTTAACGACCAAAAGCGTGACATGTCACATTTGAGAATTTCTTATGAGCTGCGTCAGCAAAAGATGTGTCCCACGTAATGTGTGACTGGCTGGTGGCGTCGGTGGTGGTGCCATCCGGCCAATCCGGTTTCGTTATCATACATTCGGGATTGTCATGGAATTTCCGTAGGACCATCATATGTGTGGTATTCTCTGGTAAACAGATTCTATAGGGCAAATCCTACGGCACATAGTCGCTTCCAAATACAATTTAAGAAAAAAGGATCAATAATATTACTGAGATTCAATAAGTTCATACATTTTTGTATGGTTGATAGGGTTTTTAACAAACCCAAGAATGAGGAGTAAAGAAAAAAGAACGACACAAAGAAAGTAGCGGAAGCGGTTGAAGATGTACGTAGACGCTGAAGCCTTAATGACAGAAAATCTCTATGGGATCAAATTGGAGCCTTGTTATCATGTGAGGCTCAAAGTGAAGAGAACCATAAATGTGACTGTCTAACAAACACACTTGATGAGATGAAGCCGGACTCTCAAGGAACAGAGTGGCCACTGCACTTGTATTAAGGTCCAATTAGTATTGACGGCGGACGATCAGCTGTTTGAGTTGGGGTTGTATTTTGCATGTGTTAGAGAGAGAGACAACTAAAATTGCCGGTAGGTTGTAGAATCTACCGTCAACCGTCAAGACTAATTGGAACTTTATACTTCTGTTGTACAATGATCTCTCTCTCTCTCTCTCTTTGATTACATTCCTTCCGAAGTACAAGTGTTTACTGCAAGTGTAACAACTCAATGTACATTTGCACATTCGCTTTGAACACTGTGCTCGTGCACTATGTTATCGACTTGCATAATATGGTAATTGTTGCTAGCCAGCAACAGAGGTCGCCGGTGGTGTTAACTATTTCACGTGCAGAGATGAATGCTTATTGGGAAACTAAACTGGTTCTTTCATTTGCCTTGCTATCGATTCTTTGCTAAAGTGAATGAAAGAGATATTGAACTGAAGATTGAAGTGAGTAGTGTTGCTCGACACTGATTCACTGACTCTGTCCAAAATTTTTTTTTCAACAAAAATATTTTTTCCAAATTTTTTTTTTAAAAAAAATTTTTTTTTTCAACGAAATTTTTTTTTTCCCACAAAAATTTTTTTTTCAACAAAAATTTTTTTTTTCAACAAAATTTTTTTTTCAACAGAAATTTTTTTTTCAAGAAAAAAATTTTTTTTCAACAACACTTTTTTTTTCAACAATTTTTTTTTTCCACAAATTTTTTTTTTTTTCAACAAAATTGTTTTTCCATATTTCAACGGGCGCCATAGGCGCATTACAACTTACTAGTATAGATATAACAACTAAAGTGTGGAGGACTTTGGTAGATTCTTCGATACACATTTCTAACTGGCTGGCCGGCTTTGAATGAACATTCACAGAGGTCCAGCAGAAGCTTAAGTCTGAGTGATGAGTCCCTTGTAACTTGTAACTGGAGCGGATCAGTGAGTGTCCATTGGCTGTTCGAGTTTGAGGCCTTGTCGATGTGTAGTTAAATTCAAGTTTAACTGCTGAGCCTCTTTGTTTTGATTGTACCGATGACAAATTTGGCAATCACTTGTAATGGTCCCTGTTTAAACTATCGGGGGGGTATACAAATTATATCGTGTATAGCTCTCAGATTTCAAACAAAGTCACCCGTCTGTCCCATTTTAGGATATTCAGGGAATCTTTGTAAACAAGGTGTCGGTCATAAAAGTAACGCTAATTCCAAAAAAATCCTGTATTCGAATGTAATTAGACGTGAAGTGCATAAAGGCCATATGGTGCGATTTATTTTGTTAGTAGTGTGGCATTTTAAGTAACTACAAGAAATTTGCAAAAAGTCATGTCAAACTGTCCTCGCATCTGTAATAACACCGTGTTACACACATTCTGTCCTATGAACCAAATTTACTTTTTCGGAAAGGGGATAAAAAATAAAAATACACGTGTATCGGCGAATTTCATGTACACGTCAGAATTTTTTTTTTTTTTAAGTTTGAAGCTCTTAGTGGCCTGTGTGAAAGCCTTTGGACCGATTTTTAACCCTTTTTCAGTGATCCAATCGAGCTGATTTTTTGCAGGCAGACTCGTGGAAATGTCTGTATCACGTAAATTTTTTTAAAAAAATAGATTTTTATCAATTCTCAGATTTTCCTAATTTTTTTTTGGTTTAAATGGTTATCGTTTTTTTTTAAGGTTTCAGTTCAAAAAACATTTTTTTTTCGTAACGCTTAAGTAGTTTAAAAATTTGGAGTCTCTTCAAGTTATGCTAAGAAAAGTGAAAAAAAATTTTTTTTTTCAAAAATAATAAAAATTGGAGAAAAACTACCGTTCATAGAGAAGGGGGACATCTGAAATTTAGCTGCTGCCTAGTTACGTAGGCAGTCCCCCTTAACATCTCCAGAAAGAACAGATGGGTGAGATCTCCCAAATCAGCGAGCTCTATACGGCATAATTTGTCTACTCACTGAACGGGACCTGGTGGCTCCGCATGGCTAAAGCACTCTCTTACTTGTAAAAAAAAATATGTGAAAATTAACAAAGTTTTTTTTAAATTTTTTATGAATACGAGGGTTAGTCATAGTGGTTTATAAATACAAATTTGTTTTTCGGATATAAAGAGATTAATTCGGTTCGAAGGACCAAATGTAAGGAGGATCCGGTTCGAAGGACCAAATGTAAGGAGGATCCGGTTCGAAGGACCAAATGTAAAGACCTAATATCAGAAATACAACTCTTTACGCGGCGAGTGCTGATTTTATACTCCGAAACGAAACATTCACTTAAATAAAATAGAATATGAAAATACGTCTAGTATATGCCACTGGCAGCATATATTCAATATATGTACATCGATTGCGCCATAGGAAGAATCAATAAACTATATAAATTTATACAAATACACTACAGACTAATAAAGAGTCCAAAAATACACAAACATGGAACAGACGCAAACAAGTGTTACAGCTTATTGCAACCTCATGCAGTATTAGAGTATCGATATTCACTCGACTGAATGTGCGTGTGTGTTTGAACCACTTGAAGGGTTCGATAGTCGATTTCCAATTTCCAATGTATACGCGAGTACAGCTCAGGCTGCTGATAGTGACACACTTGTAGTGTCATAACCCTATCGCCTGTACACACAAAGGGAACGAGATGGAGACTCATGTTCCATTTTCCACTTTGGAGGGTTCACAGATGAACACTGGCAATGCCCATTGCATTCAATCGTCCTCCCTTAAGCTCGATGTCTGATGTCTTTTCAAAAATGTTTTGAATCCAACAATCACCGAACAATCGGATTCGCAATTCAGCACAGTCTTACATTTGAAAATGCTTCAGGTCCTATCTGATTTCAAATAGTTTTGGTTTGTTTTCATAATTTTTTCCCCTTAGTTGGAAATATTATCTGTGGTGACATCACCCGAAGAGATGAGGCCCCGCCACAGGGCGAGTGAATAATCTCATGCTGCATTTGTTTGAATTTGTATTTCTTTATTTATTTAATTCTAGTTAATACATCTACTTAGGAGTAGAATTTGCTTCAAGTCAACCGAAATGTAATGCTGATGTCGCCCTAGGCATTCTTGATCTTCTTTCTCCTTTCCACAAATAATGGAGGTTCCGTCGTCAACTGTGACGTTATGTGATTTTCCAACTGTAAATCTTCCAATGTGGCATTGGTCGAAAATTTGTATCGCTTGATAAGTCTGGCCATGGCCGTCTTTATGCTCAATTGGGCATAGCGCCAGCCTGAAATTAATGAGGGGACATTTTTTTTTTAATTGAACGAAAATTGCATTTAAACTACATATGTTTTGGGCTTGAAGACCTTTTCGGCGATGACAAGAGAAGTAAAGGCAATCCAGAGGGTAGATTTTTCTACGAACGAGAGACACAATTGCAATGAGAGATTTTTCTACTTCTACACACACACATAGGTCGTCTGCTCTCTGGATTGTCTCAACTCTCCAGTCTTCGGGGCCATGCCTACCTATGCAAAAACGCACTCCCTTCGTAAATGGTATAAACGAATACGGATGTCTGGCCTCAACATTGGAGGGCAGGAAGTTATCCGGATTGAATTTATCGGCATCGGGACCCCACAGCTCCTTGTGGCGATGCAAACTCACAATATCAATGTAGATCCTTTGGCCATTCGGCAGGACATGACCATTGCTTAGGGTAACGGAACCGCCACTGACCGTTCGCACTACATGCGGTATGACCGGCAGCACTCTCATCGTTTCATTCATGAACATATCCAGGTAGACCATCTCACCGATATTCTCGTATGTCACATCGAAGTCGGCATCGTCGTCGTCATCGGGGAAAATACTGCAGACTTCCTCATAGGCTCGCTCCTGACACTCGGGATACATGCCCAACATCAGCAGCATGAAGAACAGACTGGTCGAGGTCGTCTCAAAGGCCTAGAAGAAATTAACATCATGCTTATTATGCGATCTATAGCGAGTAATCGACGGCTTACCCCTATGAAAATATGAAAGAGTGACTCTGGGACTTGTTCACTCTTTATTTTATTCTGTTGCACACCCACACTAATGTAATCCATGGCCGTGTTGATGTTGGTCAGGAAACTTGGATCGACTCCACGTTTTGTGGCAAAGCCATTCAAAGTCTGTTTGGCAAAGAATTATTATTATGAGTGCCTAGTAGTGCTAGTAAGTTGGCCACACATGTACTTACGTCCGATATTAGGTCGACCACTCGGTGTTTTGTGCGAACAGCTGTCCTGAATATGGTCTTTTGGGCGATTTTCCTCACCAATCCCAGAACGAAGAGGTTGTTAAACGTTATGGTGGACGCGTATTCCAGGGCACTGAATGAGTAGAATTTTGGGTTAGAGTTCAGAACAAGAGCAGACATTTCAAAGATGGTACAATGAGTTTATATTAAGTGAGACGATGATAGGGATTACGAGAGGAGACCACAGAATAGTTCCCTAAAACTATTTTGTGATAATAAAAAAAAAGAAAACATAAAACTTACATTCCCATATTTTTAGCCACTTCCTTTACATTATGTTTCGTTCCATTGATGTCCCTACCGATGGTGGTTTCTAGAAAAGAAAAAACGAAAACAAAACCTTAAAAAGACTTTTTCTTAAGACCTTTTCAGATCGCTGTCCATGCGGTTGGTAAGGACAGCCCCCCAAAGACATCTCGGTAAATGGAAAACTACCCACAGCCACTGTGAGAATGTGAGGCCGGTGGTGGTGTAGAAGGATGAAGTAGGATTGCGATTGCAAATTAAATCGAATTAGGCATGACTCAAACAATTTAAAATGCTCGAAGATGGATCCGTCGTTGCCTAAGCTTTGCAATATGTGAGGATTTACAATTTGTTTTAATATTTCGTTTCAATAACTATCGGGTTTCTTTGGTGGCAGTATTATTTTCAAAACCCCCCCCCCATTTGACTACAGCTTTACTTACTTGTCGCTATGTGCAATGTAAACTCCCGGAAAAACACAATCAACGGCGTATTTGTTCCGCTTTCCATATCATCATCGATCTTCCTCAGCAAATCTCGGATTTCGTCATTGAAGATCGGTATAAAAGACATCAAGTTCTTATTATTGAAGGCCGTATTCAGTATTTTACGGTCATTGTGCCAACGTGGCTCTGGGTGGAGTAAGATGGGAATTAGGTTTTTGTTTTATTTGTTTGTTGTCATCACACCTACCTTCTAATGTTATCAAACCTTTGCCAATGACATTCTCCAGCCGTCCGTATATAAAGGACGGCTTGTTGACGCATTGCTTTGAGTTCATAACATCTTTTATGGTTTCCGGATCGCAGGTTAACACAACGGGAAAGGGTCCAATGTAACAGACGCAATTTTTTCCAAATCGTTTTAAGGCACCGTGCAAAGTCTTTATTGTGCCTGCAATAACATCAAATAAAGGGGTGACGTGTTAATGGAATTGAAATAAATGTCGATTGATGGCAACAGTGGAATTTGTACAAGTAGATATATTGTTTTTTTTTATGGAATACAAAAATGGGCCATCTGGACATATGGATATCATAATGAAACGAAATATATTCGCGAATTGCGCAGATTTCAATTAGTCCGAAAGGAAATATGAAATTTCAATTATGTTTAAGAATACAAATATCAATTATGTTTAATATTTCGAGCAAAAATACATGTTGGAACAAAATCGATTAACTTTTATTTTATTAAAGATGGATATGAAACGAAATTTATACGCGAATTGCACTTATTTTAGACCGAAAGGACATATGAAATATTAATTATGTTTACGAAATCAAATATTAATTATGTTTAATATTTCGGGCAAAAATGCACTCAAAAAAAAAAACTGACAATGCCATTCCCTCAAAATCACCCTGAAATCATGAAAATCTTGAGGGGGAGGAGGGGAATGCTTTGGGTGGTAGCTGGGGTCCGCCAAAAAATGTCCAGAGAACACAAAACAAATTAAGTGGGTATTCAAACAGGAAATCGAATAAGAATGAAAATAATTTAAAAAAAATGCATGTTTAAAACATTTTAAAAATTTAAATTAATTGTTTTAGGCGCCCCGGTAGGCGAGTTGGTATCGTGCTTGTCTATCAGCGTGGGGGTTGTGGGTTCGATTCCCACCAGAGGCTTTGGTCTGTCGCTGCAAAATTTTAGCCAAATGAGAAATTTTTTTTTATAAAAAAATCTGTACAAAATATTTGTTTTCTTTAAGAAACATATTTTAGTTTAAACAAAAAATATATTTTATTTTTTTTTGGAAAAAAATTATTTTAAAAGAAAAATATATTAATTTTTTAAAAACAAATATTTTCTTTTTTTTTGGTATTTTTTAAAAAAATAAAATTACTTATTTATTTTTAAAAAAAAGTATATTTTTGATTAAACTAAAATATTTTTTGAATTTAGAATTTCTTTTTTTAATGAGTTAAAGCTAGAATGAAAACAAAATAGGAATGAAAAGAAAAAGAAATTCTAAATTCAATATAATTGAAAAAGGTCGATACAAAATATTGAACATTAAACTAAAATATTTTTCTTAAAGCAAACAAATATTTTGTTCTGTTTTTTCTTTTGAAATTATTAAAATATTTGCTATATCAATTTTAATATTAAAAACAAATTTTTAAGAAATATTATTTGATTTAAATTATTATTTTTTTTTTAGTTTTTTCCGAAAATAGTTAAAGAAATAAAAATTAATTAAGCATTTTTTTATCGATTTTTTGTTTGTTTTTTAAATTAAATAATTTTTAAAAAATTAAAGTACTTTAAAAAGATTCTGTTCAAAAAAAAATAATTTTAATAAAATTTGTTATTTGTAATTTGTCAACTCTTTTTTTAATTAGTAAAATATTTGTTATATAAATTTAAATATTAAAAAAAAATTTAAGAAATATTAATTGTTCTAAAGTAAAGTTTTCTCTCTTTCGCGAAAAAAAAGAAATATAATTTATGTCGACCGATTGAACTGGTTTTTAAGGAGTAATTGTCCTAGACCCACTCTTTTTACGCACTAAGAAATATTATTTTTTTAAATTGAAATTTTCAGTTTTTTTCCCCGAAAATAGTTAAAGATATAATTTATTTTGATATTTTTTCGACCGATTGAACTGATTTTTAATGAGAAATTGTGCAAAAACTACACCTTTTAATCACCAAAAAAAAAAAATCTTTTTAAAAAAGTAATAAAATATACAGAAAATATTCTTTTATAATTTAAAAAAAATGTATAAGTATATTTTTTTAAATAATAATGAAAGCCTTTTAATCTTTAAAAAAAATATTTGTTTTTTTTTAAATTTAAATATTTTTCTCAAATGAAATTATTTTTTTAAAAACTGGTTTTGTATTTTTATGAATAAGAAATTAAAGTAAACCAAAAAAAAAAAAATTGTGTTTAAAAAATATTATTTTAATAAAATTTGCTATTTGTAATTTGTCAACCCTACTAAATTTTTTTTTAATTATTAGAACATTTGCTATATAAATTAAAATATTAAAAAAAAATTTTAGGAAATACAAATTTTTTTAAATTAAGTTTTCCTGTTTTTTTTTCGAAAATAGTTGGAAATATAATTTATTTTGACCGATTGAACTGATTTTTAATGAGTAATTGCGTCAGACCGACATTTTTTACTCACTAACAAAAAAAAAATTGTTTTTAAAATGTAATAATATGTACAACAAATATTTGCTGATAATTTCAAAAAAAAATATGTTTGAATTTAGTTAGGGATGAATTTTACATAAGAATCTATTTTTCGGACTGTTACATGAGCTTGAAAAATAATTAAAGTTATGGTTGAATATAAAAAATATTTTGTTGTTTTTATAAAAAATTAAAAGGTTTTGTTGAAAAAACAGAAGCCCTTTGGTTTTTTGGTTACTAGTTTTTATTCGACCTTTAGGTTACATTTTGGTAAATGTTGTTTTTTTTTTTTTTTAATTTTTGTATATTTATTTTCCCAATATTTCGCAATTCTTTGAATTCCATCTTGAATTGAGTACAAACCAATTCTTAAACTGGTGTAGTGTGACTATCATCGTCTGCTCCACTTTGTTTTAATATGAATTATTTTTTGAAAACATATTATTAAAGTATTTTTTAAATGGCAAAACAATTTTATAGAAATATTCACCCTTTTTAGTTAAAATAACTTTTTGATTAAAGAACGTTTTTTTTTCTTCAAGAATTGAAGTTTTGAGTAGTTCGGAAATTTTCGGGGGGCTTAATGTCTCCAGTACACGTGAGTTTAAATCTCACTGTCACATATACTTTTTTTTATCCAAAAAGTGGACAACATCAACAATTTCATGATATTTTTGCAGAAACGAAATTTGGAAAGCATTTTTAGGATTTTCTTAAATTTAATATTGCCAATTTTTTTTAGGTGCATTAAATTGATCGACGTCTATTAACCCATATTGAACCAGCGTTCGAACACAACACGCTAACAAACACCGAACAAAAACCAAAATCGCTGGGCATTAATGGGTTTATTCTCAGTTTTCAGTTCAATTTATAAACTCATCAGTTTTTATTTCAATATTTTAATTTTTTTTGCTGCTATTTTTAATATTTCGAAAACTTAATATAATTACGAGGAGCACAAAATTAAAAAAAATGTAGTAATTTTTGAAAGTTTTTTTTTTCGAAACCACTTTTTCCCCAAAACCTTTAAAGTAATTTTCCACAAATATTGCCGATTTGATTTTTCACTATTTCAACAATTTGTTCATTCTAATTGATGATATTTTGTGACATTTTCAAACACATTTCAAACACCAGGAATTGCCCCACCGTTTTTCAAATTCCACTGTCACCGCCACTCACTTATTGCACTTTATTATCGTGTAATGATTATTTAAAATTTACGAGCATTTTCTTTATTACACGTTTCACTTGACTAATTTTCGGAATTCGATTTGATTCGATTGCTTTAGACCGTGTGTACCTTTGCTGGTCAACATAAAACCAAATCCGGACAGCAAGTGCAGTTTGTGTGATGGCCATTTATTGCCCAATAGGATCATGTGTCGATCCAGCCATCGTCGAAGGATCCAAACGAATGTCAGGCAAAGTGCGGCGAACAGCAACAAATCCAGCATTCTCAATCCGTTATGTCCGATGTGTTCCGTTACAATATTGTCACTGGTCTTTTCGTTTGCAGGGTGTAATTTATAAGATCGTAATAGATTTGAAAACTTTCATATTGACATTGATTTAATGCGGAACTGACAAATGTGCGATTCTAGAATTTTATGCAACTGGGAAGTATAGCCACGAGATGTACTTCGATGCGAATGATAACGAACGGTACGATAATGACAAGTTGATTGGCCATAATAGCCGCGCGATAAGTTTGCATTTCGTTAAACTTGACGAAATTGAAAGAACAAAAAAAAAAAGAAAAATACCCTGCCGCGGAAGGTACCACAAGGAAGGTACCATAGATATTTTCTGTCCGATGAACCAAATTCACATATTCGGAAAGAGGGGAAAAAATAAAAATACACGTGTATCGGCGATTTTCATGTACACGTCAGAATTTTTAACCCTTTTTCAGTGATCCAATCGAGCTGATTTTTGGCAGGCAGACTCGTGGAAATGTCTGTATCACGTCAAATTTTTTAAAAAAAATTTTTATCAATTCTCAGATTTTCCCCAATTTTTATTATTTTTGAAAAAAAAAAATATTTTTTTCACTTTTCTTAGCATAACTTGAAGAGACTCCAAATTTTTAAACTACTTAAGCGTTATGAAAAAAAAAATGTTTTTTGAAATGAAACCTTAAGAAGAAACGATAACCATTTAAAAAAAAAAAAAAAAACAAATTAGGAAAATCTGAGAATTGATAAAAATATATTTTTTTAAAAATTTGACGTGATACAGACATTTCCACGAGTCTGCCTGCAAAAAATCAGCTCGATTGGACCACTGAAAAAGGTTTCACACAGGCCACTACGAGCTTCATACTTCAAACTTAAAAAAAAAAAAAAATTCTGACGTGTACATGAAAATCGCCGATACACGTGTATTTTTATTTTTTATCCCCTTTCCGAAAAAGTAAATTCGGTTCATAGGACCGAAAGTGTGTAACACGGTGCCGGTTGGCTGTTGATATTTATGTGTAACATATCTATTTAGTGATTACATTTCCTTTAACCTGCTGGCTGTTGATATTTATCTGGAGCTGATCTTCTTGTTAATCGGTTCATCTTTGAACGGTTGGCTGTTGATATTTATCCGTAAGTGATCCTGTTCATGAAATATTTCTTGTTCTTTGCTTGAGTGTTGATAACTTTAACCGGTTGGCTGTTGATATTTATCTGTATCATATCCTTTTAATGATTACATTTCCTTTAACCTGCTGGCTGTTGATATTTATCTGGAGCCGATCTTGCTGTTAATCGGTTGATCTTTGAACAGTTGGCTGTTGATATTTATCTGTAGGGTATTCTGTTCATGAAATATTTCTTTTTATGCGGTTGACTGTTAATATTTTTAACTGGTTCGCTATTAATATCTCTAACTTGTTGGCTATTGATATTTATCTGGAGGTGTTCTTGTTGTTAATCGTTTGATCTCTAAAAGTTGACTGCTGATATTTATCTGTAGATGATCCCGTTGATGGCGTATTTGTCTTTAACCGGTTGGCTATTGATATTTATCTGTTGGGGATTTTGTTCACGAAATATTTCCGGTTGACTGTTGATATCTTGAACTGGTTGGCTGTTGATATTCATCTGCGCGACTGATCTTGTCGTGCCCTCCTCTCGACTAGGCTGATCAACAATAATTGCTGACTGTTCAAGTCAAGACATAGGTGGTGATTAAAAGTCATCACACTTCCTATTTGTATGTGCTGCTGTCACTCCACTCCAATTTTTAATTGCCGGCACTGCTGTTCATTGGGCAACCTTCACCGATTAGTATGTATTTCATTATTAGTAGTACATATATATGTAATAATTTAATATGCATGTGTGCTTGTTCATTATGCAGTGTCGGGCAAAGGTTGCTACAGTTTTCACAAAATTGTTTGGCAAATAAATCGGCGCTCAGCATTTTTTTTCTCTGGGAAATTTGTGATTGTGAAACAAACAAGGATATTCAATTGAAGGGCTGGATGCATATCTTCCGTACACATTAGAAAATGGCTGACATACGTTTACACAGAAAATAGACCTGAGTTCCAGATAACCAGAATTAAAGTAATAAATTAATTGAATTATTTTAAATGACCCTCAACATTGGGCAGATCATCGAAATACAAGCGGTGTGAATGTTTTTTTTTAAATATTCCATCTCAGTGGATTGAGGTAATCGGCTCAATTTTATCCACCACTGTATATACAGTTACATTTATCAATATTTGCAAAACAGAAAAACAAAACATTATAATTTGTGATAATTAATGAAAAGGAAGGACGAAAGTACGGGTCAAACAATTGATCCTTTGCCTTAGGCAGATAAGTGTGACTTTGTTTCATAGACTAACCAGTGCAAAGATCAGAAACAAATTGTTAAACTAATTAAAATGTAACTAATTCATTTAGAAACAATTGAAAATGATAGAAATTTTAACAGTTATAATTAAAGTGCACTTAAAATACAGCGCCGTACTCATTAACACGTAATGTGGCATCGACCATTGTGATATTTCGAGATTTCTGTAGAGTTTTGTTTGTGTCTGTTCAATAAATAAAAAAAAATGTATAAAAGGCAACGTGGATTTCGTGGAGTCGATTAATATAAGACCTCAAACAAAATATTTTCGGAATTCATTGAGGTACTAATTTTGAACAGGATGAATTCTCCAGCACAAGGATTTGAAAGCAGCAGTTGATTGTTATACGACGAAAACCAGCTGACAGTTGTCCTTCGTCCGCCAACGCTTAACTATACTTGGCGTCTCAAAAAGTTCCTAAGTAGGCCAATAACACATTTGGCCAGATTCCTGCAGCAGCAAGAACCTAGTGTTAATACCGGCAAGTCATGCCTCCTGCTTTTCATACCCCAGGCTTCTGCTGATCCTTTCAATCCTTCCATGTCCATTATGCCAAGAGGATTCAAAATATTATGCGATTTCTAAATGTTTTGCAAATTTGTATGGTCATCTTCATCTTCTTCAGCGGTTTCAACTTAAAGTACATTTCGTTCCTTAGGAGACTAAATTATGTAAGTTTTTATTTTAAGTCGTATATTTATCTGTTGCTGATCTTCTTGGTGTTGGATTTATCTTAAACCTGTCGGCTGTTGATATTTATCTGTTGCTGATCTTGTTGGTGTTGGATTTATCTTAAACCTGTTGGCTGTTGATAATTATCTGTTGCTGATCTTGTTGGTGTTGGATTTATCTTAAACCTGTTGGCTGTTCATATTTATTTGTTGGGGGCATCAACGGGGTGTTAGCCAAAAAGAAAATACAAATCCTTTACTTTGAATACGATTTCGATTACGGCTCTAAATAAAATCCCAACAAATATCGTGACCAACACCACAGAAACATTCATATCTCCGAATGCACCGTGTTACAAAAAATAGATTTTTTTCTGTCCTATGAACCAAATTTACTTTTTCGGAAAGGGGATAAAAAATAAAAATACACGTGTATCGGCGATTTTCATATACACGTCAGAATTTTTTTTTTTTTTAAGTTTGAAGTATAAAGCTCGTAGTGGCCTGTGTGAAAGCCTTTCGACCGATTTTTAACCCTTTTTCAGTGATCCAATCGAGCTGATTTTTGGCAGGCAGACTCGTGGAAATGTCTGTATCACGTCAAATTTTTTAAAAACAATTTTTATCAATTCTCAGATTTTCCCCAATTTTTATTATTTTTGAAAAAAAAAAATATTTTTTTCACAATTTTTATCAATTCTCAGATTTTCCCCAATTGTTATTATTTTTGAAAAAAAAATATTTTTTTCACTTTTCTTAGCATAACTTGAAGAGACTCCAAATTTTTAAACTTCTTAAGCGTTACGAAAAAAAATGTTTTTTGAACTGAAACCATAAAAAAAGAACCATTCCAAAAAAAAAAATTTAGGAAAATCTGAGAATTGATAAAAATCTATTGACGTGATACAAACATTTCCACGAGTCTGCCTGCCACAAATCAGCTCGATTGGATCACTGAAAAAGGGTTGAATTGAAAATCGTTTCCAGGATCTCAAAAATATTCGCAAATTGAAATTTTGCAGATCAATTTCAATAACATGCGTTGAGTGACATGCTTTCACAGACGCGAGGGACGCAAAAAAATAAACCCAAAGAGATAGCCGAGGACCGATGGAATGGAAAAGTCGAAGGATTAACAAACGTTGGACGAATCCAACTCGATGTTTTTAAGAGAACCGACTTAGAACCGATTTACACAATGACTTTCCATCCAGGTTGACGTTCGCCAATGGTTGGCGAAGAGTGTAGAGAGGTAAAAGAACAGTTTGAAAATGGAAATTTGGGAAAAACTTAACATTTAAAATTGAAAATTTCAAAAAAAAAAACCAATTATGGTTTTTGACATTGTCAATTTTATATTGGTTTACATCAGAAACAGGCACGCATTAGCTTTGTGGCGTTCTCCTGGTTTAAAGTGGCCACCTACCTGTAGTTGGGTCCAGATTTCAGGTATCTCTCCCCATTTATAAGTGAGCATGCCTTACACAACACATTACCATGTAATGGGTGATTTGATTGCAAGAGTAGATCGGTTTGTTTGGGTATTTCCCATTTGGACAAATTGCTTGCAACATTTTATTACAACGATTTTAATAATTATAAACCTGATAACTGAATTAATCCGACATTTCGCTTTGGAAAAGCTAAAGCAAATGTTATCAATAAAAATAAAAAAAACTTTCCACTTTGTGCTTTAACAATCTGTTAAACCGAATGCGAGAGAAAAAAAAACGAAAACGAAAACATTCCAACAAAAGAAGACGATTGAATGAATGAATACATCATCATTATGTCGGCAAATGATGTATGAATGAATAAAATGAATGGTGACTGAATGACGGCATATATTGACATTTCGCCTTATCAAACAAACAACCCGCCCCAGTAGGTCACAAAGGAAAACAAATCAAACGAACAAAAAAATAAATACAACACAGATCCCATCGACAGATTATATGGAAGCGTGACGACAACCCAGTGATGCTGAGAGATATTAACCCCTTTGGTGGTACACATTTTGTCGATTTGAATGGCTGTGGCGAAGAAACCTAATTAAATTACAATAGTAACAAATTGACTCAAACACACACACACACACAGCCAAGGCTGAGACACATGCAAAGAAAACGGAAAACACAAAACTTTAGCAATCAGAAAACTTCACCACAGTGGGCTATCACGGGAGCCGGCCAACCCATCGACCGCTCACAAATTCACTTTTGTTGTTTGGCTGTCGTTAAATTATTGAAACGTGTAATCTGCAGCACGTGCAGACAAACGTACAAAAAAAAAAAAAAACGATAAAGCGCAAAAACGAAACAGTCTGAAGACGATGGCACTGATGATGTCTGCCCATCGCCTCATTGGGTTAAAGGCACATGGACCACAATGGCAAAAGATCATCGTGGTTGGCGTTCAAAATAACATTGGCCACCATCTAAACCCTCTTAAGGTTACAGCGAATGAACGAAGCACCGTTGAGTCCCACATTTCGAAATGAATTGGTGGATATTGAAATGATTCGCACTTGACCGGGGCGTCATAGCAAAAGTCGTCATAACTGCAATTTGAATGAAAAAACAGGGCTAGCAGTGTTGGTAACAGCAACTTCCCATGGAGATTTGTTCGTCACGGGGAGAATATGAAAAAAAAATAGTCGCCAGCACAAGACAATAACTACATGTTATTAAATTAATAATCTTAAATACTTTTACACGCAATTAGATTTAATTGAAATTAACAGGGGCACATTAAAAGCCCCATAAATAAAGGGCTGGGGAGGGGGGGTGGTTAGTGGTTGTAAAATAAAGGCCATTTCACAAAACACATTTCGGGACAAGTTTATTTACTGATCTGATGCTAAATTCGTAAAGGCCTTTCACAAATGGGACCCGCTGTACGCGATGATTGTTGCTTGATTTTTTTTTAAATCATGATTTTGACCCGATTTACACCCAGGTTGAACAGGCCAGACGTTCGTCGATTGTTGGCGAAGGGAATAGACAAGCAAGATGGGTTGCAAAAGAGTCACGAAACAAAAATTTTTAAATGGAAAAGTTCCCAAAAAACGTTTTTTTTACATTGTAAATTTTTTTTATCTTAATATATATTTACCCTCGACACTGATTCACTGACTCTGTCACGCAGTACGTAGGAATTTAAATAGGCATTCTATAATTTTCTATAAATAATAATAATAAAAAAAAAATAATATTTTTTTTTGTACAGAAATTGTGTTTTCCCCAAATTTTTTTTACAAATTTTTTTTTCCATTTTTTTTTTTTTACAAATTTTTTTTTTCCAAATTTTTTTTTTTTTACAAAATTTTTTTTTTCCACAAAAATTTTTTTTTCCACAAAAATTTTTTTTTCCACAAAATTTTTTTTTTCAATAAAAATTTTTTTTTTCAACAATATTTTTTTTTTCAACAATTTTTTTTTTCCAAATTTCAACGGGCGTCATAGGCGCATTACAACTTACTAGTTGTTAATAAGAAAGAAGAATACACTGCTGAAACAGGGACGCATGTTTGTTTTTAAACATGCAACAATTACGACAGTAATTGAACATTTTTGGCCCGTATTTTTTTCTGTGCATGAACTTACGCAGAAGTTTCAAAGGAAACAGTCAAGAAAAACAGTGGCGACAAAAGTCGTCGTTTAAATTGAGACTTTAACATTTGAGTGGGGGTTGGAAAAAGTCTACACCCGATTTACACGCTAACTTTTTGCTTGATTGATCATGATTTTCGGGTTTGCAGGCGAAAGGAGTAGTAAAGATTGCGGAAGATTTTTTTTGAAAATTCTTTTTGACTTCACAAATACTACGAATCAACAAGATTCAAGGTAAACCTCAAAAAAAAAAAAAAAAACATTCACTACAAAAATGGTGAAAATCACAGTTCGCAAAACTAAAAAGTTTCCAGAGCATGAGATGACCTGAATTGGCCATCGAGTTCTGGTGATTTAACACCTTGCTACTTCTTCCTTGGGGGCCACCTGAAAGACCTTCTACGCCAACAGCCCAGCGTCGATTCAAGACCTAAAAGATAGAATTCGCGGGGATATCGAGGACATAGGGCAGCCACTTTGCGATTTGGTTATGCGGCATTTCATGGAAACCCAACATACCAAATAGGAATAAAATCTCAATACATCTTGAGAACAATCTTAATATATATTTACCCTCGACACTGATTCACTGACTCTGTCACGCAGTACGTAGGAATTTAAATAGGCATTCTATGATTTTCTATAAATAATAATAATAAAATAATATTTTTTTTTGTACAGAAATTGTGTTTTCCCCAAATTTGTTTTTTTCTAAAATTTTTTTTTTTACAATTTTTATTTTTACAATATTTTTTTTCAACATAAATTTTTTTTTTTCAAAACTTTTTTTTCTAAATTTTTTTTTTTTCAAGAAAAATTTTTTTTCCACAAAATTTTTTTTTTTCAACAAATTTTTTTTTTCAACAAAATTTTTTTTTTAACAGAAATTTTTTTTTTCAACAAAATTTTTTTTTTAACAGAAATTTTTTTTTTCAACAAATTTTTTTTTTTTCAACAAAATTTTTTTTCCATATTTCAACGGGCGCCATAGGCGCATTACAACTTACTAGTATTATAATAATAGTAAATCCACAATAGTTTCTCAAGTCGCACACAAAATCTAGCAAGTGCCGTTACGCTTGAGAAACTCTTGTTATAGACAAACGTTTCATAGGTATATAAGAGAAATGTGTCAACAAGTGCCGCTTCATTTGTTGACAAATTTGTTTGTTTTGCTTTCTTTTAATGTTTCATTTGGTGAAAAGTGTCAACAAGGCAAGCTTGATTTTTGGACAAATTTGTTTTGTGTTCGATTTCAAAGCGAGTGTACGTATAATTGTGTTGTGTTAAAAAATTGGTAAAATTGTAGTAAAATAATAAAAATGCCTAATAAATATAAAAAAAAAGTGTTCGAAGAGAAACAAAAGAAGTGATTGAACTTCTTTTTAATAATAAAAAAACTAATGAATTGGATGAAGATTTCGGTGCACGGGGGACCAGTTTATAAAAGACACGCGAACGTTCTTCCAGTTCGCTAAAACTCGAACTAAGTTGCGAAATAATTACAAAAAAAAGACCAGAATGTGAATTATTTATTTATTTAATTTTAATTAAAACCGAAATGTACAAAAAAATGAACTGAATTAATAAAATTAATTAATATTAACGAAAATTACCAAAAAAAAACCAAATTTTAATATATGTAAGCTTATTCTACAATTACAATGATAAGCTTAAGAAAATATTATTTTCGTAAGCTTATTCTACAATTACAAGGATAAGCTTATTGTAAGCGTACACATTTAATATTGTCAAGAGGGTTCCGTTTCGATTTTTCTACAATTGTTACACAAGCCTTTTACAATAAATTCTCAACTCTTTTTCAAGCTTGAGGCTTGAGATGGTAAGCTTATTATAATATTATTCTCAAGTCATTTGGTATGTTGGGAAGGATATGGTCCTGTAAGCGTGGTCGTGGTGGGCATTCTTGGCTCATGTTGTGTTTCATTCTTAACGGCACACCACCTTCCTCTTTATTATGAAATAAACATCCGATCATTTATCTCAAAAAATCGCATTTTTCTTTGAATAGCAAAACAACACCTCTTGTTGGAGAACCCTGTAAAAATTCATATGACTTTTGTGAGCAAATCCAAAAGAGAAATTAAAAAAAAGTCAAGCCAAAAAGTCATGATATAAATTGGGACTAGGCGTTCCAGACTTCGCAAACTTTAGTACGAGGCCTTTGTTTTCGTCGTAAAGTCAGCCCCAGTTACTCAAAGAAGATCTTGAAACCCATAAAAAAAAAGACCCAGCTACGATCGATTTTTCCTGCCTTCTCCCAGAAAAGCGTAAAAAAAAAAATCCAGAAGGCCTTCTGGAAGTTCTTATTTTAAGTTCTTCTGTGACAAGTTCCTACTAGTTTTCAAAATTCCCCACTCATTCTCGAGAGTCCTCTGTAAGAAGATTTTTCTGATCATATCCAGAATCGTACTGAATCGTAGCGGAGACATCGAACCGTCTCAGCTTAGACCTTTATTTCATTGGATTTCTGTAGACAGTTTCAGGATTAACACATGTGAATGTCCGTAGAATTTTATTTGGCTCAGCGACCCTGGCAGACAGACGTTATTCGCTTGGTGGCCGACCAAAAGAAACTCTCATTGCAGCGAACGCGACCTCAACCTAAGAGTGAGGTGTTTTTTTTGGTTTTTATTTTTGTTGCTTTGTCTTATTTTTGAATGAAAACTTTTGTAGAAAACCGCACGATTTTCGGTTGTTGCCATCAACTATGCCATGGCCCATGGCTCGCAAAAGAAGTGGTCGAACGGCTGTGCGGTGCCGCCAATGTTGCACAAATTCCTCAAATGCCAATAATTGTGGTCAAATGTAGTAGTACTGCGTAAGTTGCACGTCGACTTGTAGTATTGTTAGTCAATGACGTTAAAAGATGAACAGATGCCCTCTATCGCTATCCCCGCCTTGCCCTTGTTGCCCGGTTCCTGATGAACTTCAACTCTTCGGTGGACTTCAGTGACTATGCGGTTGCTGTTGCTGGCAGCCATAGCGGAAGCTTCAGAACGACAACAAACATTTCAGTTTTGTTAGTTTGTGGCGGTGCCGGTTGTCGCTGCTGATTATTTTTCGTTCAGAATGTCTTTGATGTGCGGCCGACGACAAAACACATTCGTCAAACGGTTAAAATGTCACATTCAGCACACACAGAGAGAGAGAGAGAGAGCGAGACAGAGAGAAAGAAAGAAATAAAGAAAATATGCACAAATGCAGAAAACGTCAACAAGAAGAAGAAATATAATGAATAGTTAAAGAAACGAACGAACGAGCGAGCGAACGGTCAATTGTACAATCGCGTTCGCCGCGACAGATGCACCAAACATCATTTAGTTCTCATTCGGAGATGAATGAAGCAGATGTCCGCGTTGTTGTTTTTTTTCTTCCTTCACTTTTTCTGTGGCCAGCGACCCAGGCAAACCAGTCGCCGACCGACGTTGCCATTACAGCCAATCAAAATTTCTCTGTTGTTTAGTTAAGATGTTGCCCCGGCAAAGTGATTACCAAGTCACAGCAGAACCGATGACATTTGTGGGAGGGAGCGGCGGGGGGAAATTCTGTTTTGTCCAGAAATATGAAAATTAATTAAGCGAGGCTTGATGCTTAGCAAAGAATCGACCAATGCTGCCATTGCGCTTTAACCATTCTGGATCGCATTGCCAACTATTTGGATGAAAGTAAATTTCACTGACGGTAAAACTCAATTCTAGTGATCTCCATAGTTCATTCGTATGAGCCCAAACAGGTGTTATTCTATTTGGATGACCAATGTGAAATGAAAAGGTTCTGCCAATAGTTATTGGTATTATTTGCCACTTTTCACATCGGGAACATCTTCCAAAGAATCTCAATATTTTGAGGTTTTTTTTGGTTAATCTACAAGTTGGGTCAGTGGCACTAACGACATAACTTTTGCAAATACCAATTTGGTTTTGACATTTGTGAAGTATACAAACGCCGAATACAAAACGACAAGCCATGAATCGGTTGACTGCGCAAGATCTCAAACTAATTATTTCCATGTGTTTGCGCTTGAATTTCGTCGCAGATTTCCTGGCCTTTAAGAGACTGTAACAACTCAAGATCTCAGGAGGAGATGTCCAATTCGTATTATGTTTTTTAGCGTTGCCATCACTGGATCACTTTGCGATCCTTCTTTCTCTAAGCCGATGTCCTTAAGAATATTACAAAACACTCCTGAGTTGTCCGTTAATCCATTGCAGTTGTATTGTTGCCAGACATCACTTGCTTTGGCCATTTTTTCCCATCTTGCCCAATGCTTGCCAGTTGGCAACCACTCTTCGAGGACTCTTGAGCGTTTCTAATTTCATCCAAATAACTTTGTTTACTCAATGACCGTTGCAGAAACAACGACAGCGCTCCGCAACTCTAAAACAAGTTATGAAGCCAACAGAGTGAGCGCACACGCAGACCGGCCGCCTCACAGTCATTGGTTAGAGAAAGCCATACCCTGAAATGCCCTCACATCCGCATGGAGCGCACATGTAAAACCGTACACCGATCAGTGGTTCAGCCGACGTGGCGGTGGATTCAAGAAGAAAGGAAATTCCCACAATTCCCCAAAGGTACGAATGAAATGTTGCCATCCCAAACCAGTCACTCAGACATCCGTCAACGGCAAAAGGCCCAGCGCGCAACGGGGTCGGTGGGTACACAGCGCAATGTTGGGCCGGTGACACGTTGGTTTTATTGGATTTCACAAGAACGTGAAACGTGGAACGGTGGTTCGAGGAGGGATGGAAAGGCTGAATGTCAACGGCAAACTCGATAATGCCGGTAGTTGGAAATCTCAGGCGGCAACCAACGAGCAAGAGCAAGAGCAATGAATGAATGATCATCAAATAACTTTGGACATTTGTCGTCATGTTTGGTTTTCGGTGGATCGGTGATCAACCCAGAATGAAATTGTTTTATTTTCCATGCGCTTTAATGCTCTCCAGCACTCGGCTCAGTGAACAGTGGTCTCGGATGGCGGTAAAAGTGGTGGTGATGGGAAATTAAAGAAGGGCCGGGAGAAATCTCCAACATTCCCCGGTCAGACTTTGCAGACAGATGTCAGATTAGGCTTGCAAAAAAAATAACATCCGTAGGACAAAGGCTTGAGTCACATATGACGCGAAGCCAAGAAAAACCTAGAAAGCCAGTGGAAAGAACCACATTGATGGCCAACCCAACATTACTCATGGTACCAATAAACAGCCGGACTTATGCTGATTGTTGCCAAGGTTCCTGTTTTAAAAGACCCAAGCCCATGCAGATTGAAACCGAACCTCATCGAGGAATACTCGTACTGCTGACAAATCATGTGGCGAATGTGGGTTTAGCGAAGGCGAATACATTTCAGAAATACATTTCTTGCAAAAGCAAATGCGAGTATTGAAATATTAAATTTCAATGCAAATATCTTAATATATATTTACCCTCGACACTGATTCACTGATACACTGACTCTGTCACGCAGTACGTAGGAATTTAAATAGGCATTCTATAATTTTCTATAAATAATAATAATAAAAAAAATAATATTTTTTTTTTTTACAGAAATTGTGTTTTCCCCAAAATTTTTTTACCAAAATTTTTTTTTCCAAAATTTTTTTTTTTAAAAAAATTTTTTTTTTTACAAATTTTTTTTTTTATCAAAATTTTTTGTTCCAACAAAATTTTTTTTTTACCACAAAATTTTTTTTTTTCAGCAAATTTTTTTTTCAAAAAAAATTTTTTTTTTCAACCATGAATGAAATGTATCCACAAAACAATTCATCAAATATTTGGATATTTTTAATGAATTTTTCTGTTGATCCCATTTATCAAATTTCGTTTAAATATTTGATAAATTTTTTAGCATATTTACGAAATAAATTGAATCGACAAAAAATTTTATATTTTTTATGATTTGTATTTTGGTTATCTAATTTATAAAATTTATTTTAATATTACATAAATTTTTTTCGTAAATATGATACGCAATTTACCAAATATTAAACAAAATTTCAAAAATATAATATTTTTCGATCTATTTTATTAAATTTCGTTTCAATGTTTAATAAAATTTTTCATAAATATGCGAAAAAAACGAAATTTGATAATTGTTGATGAGAAAATTTATTGTTAATTTCAAAAATCGATCGAAAATATTTTTAATAAACGACCTACAATTTAGATATGCGAATTTGTTCATTAAAAATATTTTTGATAAACAACCTACAAATTATTTTGTTGAATGTGAATGTTTTCATCAAAAATATTTTTAATGAACGACATACACATTTTTTTGTATATATGAAACTTTCTTCATCAAAGATATTTTGGATAAACAGTATACGAATATTTTCTTTAAGTTGACAAATTGTTTTATCACAGGATTTTCAATGAATTTTTTGCTTGAATTCGTGAATATTTTCATTGAATCGAAAAATTATTTTTTTCTGTGTACAAATCACATGGTCCTAATAAAACTTCGGATCACAGATCACCTAAGGATCACCAAAGGTACTTCATCGCATTTGCCACATTCAAATTGTTCTGTGTCCCAAGACCACAGTGCCACATTTTTGGATGGGCAACATTCTTGTGGCCTACACAGAAAATCGTGTGGCAGCACACAAAACACAACAGCCTTGAATTTATGTTGGTACTCATTAAAATTTACTCTCCCCAGTAGATCGTAAATCCCCGCCAGCTCATTCCAGCTCATGGCTCAATGGTTGACAGACGACAGAGTAGAGTTTGCAACATTAAACGCGCTGTGTTGCACGGTCGTCAAATGGCCAATTTGGGGTGGGGGAACAAAACAACAACAATACAAAAAAAAATCGAAATTACTGCCGAACCAAGGAGAAGAACAACGCAAAGATCATTTCATGAATTTGCATGTCTCCGATCTTTGTTGCTGCTGTCATTCTAAAAATGTCATCTGAACGTACATGTGTCCCTGGTTGGACTGGGTAACGATCATTGGATCTTGTTAAAGATCAAATGAACGGACAATCGGCGGCAGTGAGAAACTATTTGTTTGTTTGCTGCCACATTGGCTTTGTTAATCGCAATCAAACAATTTCCATTCTCATTAGGCGGCAACAGAGAACCGAATGAATGAATCCAATGGATTCCTTAACAAATTGGATATGTTCGATGTGTACGAAGCGGAAATGTTGCATTGTCGTCGACGGCCATTTAATTGTAGAACGCCTTTAAACGGTTTTGCGGTAATAATTCCATGTATAGGTTGTGTTTTTGTTGTTGTGATATTTGAGTGTAAATCTTTTCAATGAATATGAACAAATAATCTATTTAGTGAAGCTAGAGGTCGGTCTAGTTGTTTTTTTTTTTTTATTAATTTATATGTTTATTTTTCCCATATTTTGTCTTTCGTCGTAAGACATCTTCGGGAATTCTACAATTCGATGAGTATTAAATAAATTAAATGTTCAGGGAATTTCGGCAAACCATTTGGTGAGTTTAATTTTTTAGTGACAGTAATTCAGACTGTTGCGAGTTCTCCTTGTTGGCAGAATGTGGTTTTAATTCCTCCACTCAACAATTGTTCTTCGCGGGATATTTTGCAGTCGCCTTAGTACAAAAGCATAAAAAGAGTTCAGAGCAATCCTCAAGTCAGCAATTTTTCCAACTGAGACTTTTTGAGGTCCTTATTCTTGGAAAAGCTAAAGAAGAATTCAATGTCCTCTACAAATTATACACCTGAGACCATTCGGAGTCTCATTCCTGCTTAGCCCAAGCATGTTTTCCATTATTTTATTGTCTTCCACAGATGTCAAACGAACATGGGCTACACAAAACAGCTCTCGAGATTGTTTGTCGTTTCGCGAATATCTGTGACTGAAGATTGTGCAAAAGAGAGCCAGCCGTGAGCACAGCAGCAGGAGAAAAGCCTTGAATACCAGCGATGTTGGCGTCCTATTCCTCGCTCCTTAGTCTGGCTGTGTGTTGTACAATCCGATCGTGACCAATGATAACACCGTGTTACAAAAAATTGATTTTTTTCTGTCCTATGAACCAAATTTACTTTTTCGGAAAGAGGGGAAAAAATAAAAATACACGTGTATCGGCGATTTTCATGTACACGTCAGAATATTTTTTTTTAAGTTTGAAGTATGAAGCTCGTTTTGGCCTGTGTGAAAGCCTTTCGACCGATTTTTAGCCCTTTTTTAGTGATCCAATCGAGCTGATTTTTGGCAGGCAGACTCGTGGAAATGTCTGTATCACGTCAAATTTTTTAAAAAAAATAGATTTTTATCAATTCTCAGATTTTCTCCAATTTTTATTATTTTTGAAAAAAAAATATGTTTTTCACTTTTCTTAGCATAACTTGAAGAGACTGCAAATTTTTAAACTACTTAAGCGTTACGAAAAAAAAAATGTTTTTTGAACTGAAACAATAGAAAAAAACGAAAAGCATTTAAAAAAAAAAAAAATTTAGGAAAACCTAAGAATTGATAAAAATCATTTTTTTAAAAAATTTTACGTGATACAGACATTTCCATGAGTCTGCCTGCAAAAAATCAGCTCGATTGGATTACTGAAAAAGGGTTAAAAATCGGTCGAAAGGCTTTCACACAGGCCACTACGAGCTTTATACTTCAAACTTTCGATACACGTGTATTTTTATTTTTTATCCCCTTTCCGAAAAAGTAAATTTGGTTCATAGGACAGAATGTGTGTAACACGGTGTAATGTTCAACTGATTGCTCTCGACTTGGAGAGATTTCAAGAAATTTAAGTTTTTAGGTGGACACATCCGACTGACGATCCAACATGATTTGATGCCAAATCACCTGGGATTGTGGGTTTCAGACCATGTGTAACGACATCAATCTGAAGTCGCAAAATAGCAAGAAAACTGAATTAATTTCCATTCTTTTTCTACTGATCTCACTGGTCATTGACATGAGCCGAGCGAAGAAATTGAGCTTATTTTAATGAAAAAAAAACCAAACAATTTAAAAGTCATTCCTACGCTGTCCTAGTAATGGCCTCCATAAACCAAACAGAACTGTTAAAGGACCTTCATTGCATTTAAGTGAGATTTTCACATACTGTCTTCCGCATTATTGTCTTCTTCCAAATCATGTGTCTGTCCGCTGTGTGTTTGCGTATGTTTGTGGCTCTGGGTCTGGGGTCTGTGGAAAACCCAACACTCACTTAGATAATTACAATAATTATCCAAGGGATGCATGAATGGATGGCCAAATGTAAACTAGATGCAAGTACATGCCACTATGCCGGGGTGGGGGGGTAATACAGAATGGTAAGAGAGCCACAGGCGTGCGGACACGCAGACAGAGGCATTACATGTGTCGAACCTTTTTAGCCAACTGTCGATGGCTATGGAATCTTTAACAATGAAAGCCGACATTGGTGGTTGGTAAACACACATAGCCAAACACCAATACAAACTAACCTCCCCCCTACCCCTGAAAAGGGCCCAAGACGCACAAGCAAGTCCTTTGTCGAGTTTGAGGCCATGCTTGAGTGATTTCAAATGAGATACAAAAAGGAACACAGAGACGAGAGTGGCCACCTCACTCACACCGTCCGCTTACAGCGAATGACATGAATGACGTTATTACCGATGTGTTTGTGTAATGTGTCCCTGTGCCAGTGCCAGTGTTGGTGTTGCTGTCGGTGTTTTCGGAAAAGGAGGCGTTAACCTGCACAGCAGCTAAATGTGACTACGGAACTGACACTAATTATATGCCGCACTTTTCCCAAAAATTTCTTTCAAGATTCAATGTGCGTATAACACACACACACACACTTTTTTCCCTGGTTTGCCGACTGTCCAAAAACAACAAAGCGAAAAAAAAACCTAGAAACACCCGGAATAAGAAAGGAATGTAATAAAAAAAAAATTATTCAAAAGATCATCCCACCGGCCAGCTCGCCAACCTGCCATCCCCTCCCTGGTAACAATTAGAAGGTCAGAGGTCGTACCTCCTAGTTTGAATAATCATTTTCAAATCGACCACTTTCTCATTGTGCATTTGTGTGTGTATGTGTATGTGAGTTATTCAGCCGATTGAGAAGTGTCTTAATAGCGGATGTTATTTGTAAACAGAGGAACTAATGGAAGCGAGTGTGCATTTCTTCGGTGGCTTTAAAATATTTGTAGGTGGACTCGAAAATGAATTAATTGCCATACAATTAGGCCCAATAAATGTTGAAAATGTGGACACACAAACACACGCACACACACCGGGGAAAACAAAAAGGCCGGCCACCCATGTTTTATCTCCCCCAAAAGATCAGAGATGCCCATATGGAAATATGTGTTCATTGGCCAGAAAATGATATGTTCGCGAATTTGAATATTATGAACAGAAACGGATAGAGAAGAAGAAGACTTCCAGAAATGAGCTAATATTTATTCATGGACATAAAAAAGTGATCACCAACAGAACTTCGACTGGCCAAATCGAAAATAACAAAAACAGAAGTCGGCGGATATTAATGGAGATCCCAAATGTTAGGATAGGCTGAGAATGGATCGAAGCTCATCGGGGGAAAGACTTAGGAAAAGACTTTTTAAAAAACAAGCACATCGGAAGGGAAGACCCTTAAAAGGCCTTAAGAAGGAAAAGACAGAAGTTATTGAGGAGGGAAGATTTTCTAGAAGGTCTTCGGGAGGGAAGTCTTCTAGAAGGTCTTCAGTAGAAAAGACTTCTAGAAGGCCTTCAGGGAGGAAGACTTCTATTAGGTCTTACAGGGAGAGATTTCTCATAGGTCTTAATGGTGAAAGTCTTCTAAAAGAAAGACTTCTAGGAGGTCTTAAGGAGAAAAACCTCTAGGAGATCTAAAGGGGAAGTCTTCTAAAAGGTCTTCAGTAGAAAAGACTTCTAGAAGGTCTTCAGGGAGGAAGACTTCTATTAGGTCTTACAGGGAGAGATTTCTCATAGGTCTTAATGGTGAAAGTCTTCTAAAAGAAAGACTTCTAGGAGGTCTTAAGGAGAAAAACCTCTAGGAGATCTAAAGGGGAAGTATTCTAAAATGTCTTCAGGGGGGAAGTCGTCTACGAGGTCTTCAGGGAGGAAGACTTCTATTAGGTCTTACAGGGAGAGATTTCTCATAGGTCTTAATGGTGAAAGTCTTCTAAAAGAAAGACTTCTAGGAGGTCTTAAGGAGAAAAACCTCTAGGAGATCTAAAGGGGAAGTATTCTAAAATGTCTTCAGGGGGGAAGTCGTCTACGAGGTCTTCAGGGAGGAAGACTTCTAGAAGGTCTTCGGGGAGAAAATCTTCTACGAAGGAGAAAGTCTTCTAGAAAGTTTTAAGTGAGAAAGACTTCTAGAAGGTTTTGAAGAGAGAAGACCTCCTGAAGATCTTCAGGCGAAAGTCTTCTAGATGATCTTCAAGGTGAGGATTTTAAAATGCCGGGGTTCAATTCTCGAAGCTCCTCAGGGAAAAGACGTAGGAAAGGGTTGTTTTTAAAACAAGGGTAACCTCTAGAAGGACTTGAGGAATTAAGGGACTTCATTAACAGACTTAAAGGTCTTTAGGGAGAAAGACTTCTAGGAGGTCTTAAAGAGGGAAAACTTCTAGAAGTTATTGATGAGCGAAGTCTTTTCTGAAGGTCTTCAGTGGGAAAGACTTCTAAGAGGTCTTAAGGGGGAAAGACTTCTAACAGGTCTTAAGGGGGAAAGACTTCTAACAGGTCTTAAGGGGGAAGTCTTCTAGGAGGTCTTCAAGGTGAGGTTTTTTAAATGGCCGGAGTTCAATTCTGGAAGACTCTCAGGGAAAAGACGTAGGGAAGGTTTTTTTACAAGGTCGTTACTAGGAAAGACTTGTAGAAGATCTTCAGGGAGAAAGACTTTCCCCTCAGAAAATTTATAACGGGGAAAGACTTCAAGAAGGTCTGCAGGTGGAAAGGTTTCTATAAGGTCTTCAGAGGGAAGAGTTCAAGAAGGTTTCCGGGGGAAGTCTTCTAGGAGGTCTAAAGGGGGAAAGACATTTAGAAGGCCTTCAGGGGGGAGTCTTCTAGAAGGTCTTAAGAGAAAAGACCTCTAGAAGGTAATCAGGAAGATGTCTGGAAATTAATCATATTCATAAGAAAGACTTTAAGAAGATGATTAGGTTGAAGCATTGCAGAGGGATGTCGGAGGTCAGTATTGAGAATCACATATTTAGGCGTTTATTATACACTCCATCATAGGATGGAGTATATACTAAGTTTGTCATTCCGTTTGCAACACCTCGAAAGAGTGATCTGCGACCCTATAAAGTATATATATTATTGGTCAGTGTAACATTCTAAGACATTCTAGCGATGTCCGTCTGTCCGTTCGTCCGTCCGTCCGTCCGTCCGTCTGTTGTCTGTTGAAATCACGATAGAGCGCGAACGACTAACCCTAAAAAGCTGAAATTTTGTAGGAAGATGTTTTTTGCCCATAAGCAGGTTAAGTTCGAGAATGGGCCATATCGGACCAAAGGGGGAAAAGTTCTCCTTTACGGGACTAAATATATTCCGGCCATAATCAAATTTTTCAAATATTTTTTTTCACTACATCTAAGTTCTAAGTTTATATAATTTATAGATGGGGAAAAAATCCCAAAAATGGGCGTGCTCATGGGTTCCGTGGACCCTTGGGGCCCAAAAAAGGGCCCATGATAAACATGCGCATATGGGTATCGAAGTGCAACGAAATTTATTCATGAACCCAAATATGCCTTTATTTTCACGATTTTACTAAATTTTTTGATCTGGTTTCTGGGACTATCGGGTCACCAGCGGCCCAAAAACCGTCCCTTGACAAACATGGACATATGGGTATCGAAATGCAACGAAATTTTCTCGCGAACCCAAATATGCATTTATTTTCATGATTTGGATAAAATTTGTGATCGGGTTCCTGGGACTATCGGGTTACGAGGGGCCCAAAAACTCAGTTAGTTATACCCTCACCCTACGGTGGGAGGGTATATATCATTTGATACGGCTCAAAAGTGTAACACATAGAAATATCCACATTAGACCCCAGGTGTCTTTGAAACAAATTCTTTTTATGACTTTCTGAATCGTTTGAGCCATGTCCGTCTGTCCGTCCGTCTGTCCTGCTGGTACGCACGATAACTTTCGAAAGAGTTAAGCAATCACTCTGAAATTTGGCATGGCTTAATATTTTCCCAAAACTGCTTATGGGATAGCAAATGGGCTATATGGCTACACCCCTTCGAGTACCTCCCATACAAATCTGCTATTTCGCCCACTTTATAAATCGTGTAATAATATCAAGACTTGCAAGTTCGATCTTGTCCAAAATCCGTAGTTAGTAAAGGTATAACCGGACAAAGTTTCCGACAAAATCTTGGCTGTCTGGCAACTCCTCTTCTGGTACCTCCCATACGAATGTACCATCCCGCCTGCCTTAGAAATCGTGTAATAACACCAATATGCCCAACGACATTTTGCCCAAATTTTGTATTTAGTAAAAGTATAGCTAGACAAATTTTTAGACAAAAACTTGGAAGTCTGGCAACTCCCCTTCTGGTACCTGTCATACAAATTTACCATTCCACCCATTATAAACCGTGTAATACTTTCAATACGACCAACGCGATCTGCCCAAATTCCGTATTTAGTAATGGTATAACTGGACTAAGTTTTGGACAAAAACTTGGCAGTCTGGCAACTCCTTTTCTGGTACCTCCCATACAAATGTACCATTGCACCCACTTTAGAAATCGTGTAATTATATAAACTCGATCAACGATTCTTTCCGAAACTCTATATTTAGTAAAGCTTTAACTACATACAATTTTCTAGTAAAAACTCTGCTTTATATTCCGTCCTTTTTGTAAAATCATGTAATAAAATATTTTTCTAAAACATTCGGTATTCTAGGTTGCTATTATGACTTTTCATCAGATGTTACATCAAATGATGGTAGCTACTCACACATTTAACTTTCCGATACTTTGAAATATGAGACTTGTATGTTTTTAATGAGGGTGAGGGTATATATAAGTCGGTTTACCCGACTGCAACTTTTTCACTGGTTTTCTTATTTATTGACTTTTTAAGGATCCATGATGGAGGGTATATAAGATTCGGCCCGGCCGAACTTACTATTTGTCCACTTGTTAAAATCTCTGGCAAGAAGATCATTGGTATGCGTTTCAAGCAGGCGCTTTGTAGTTCGATCTAAAGCAATTCAAAATGCTGACAACTTTATGGAAATCTAAGGGAACATTTTTTTTGGAAAATACACAAAGGATGTATAAATTGTTTAGAAATGAACAAAGGTAGTGCAATACAAAACGACATTGTAAAATCGAAAAAAATGTGAATTAAATCAAATTTTTTTAAAAGGATTTTCGTTCATTTTAGTTAAAATGAGTATATTTTTTTAACACTGCGACATATTCTGTGTTGAAATATGGGACTTTTAATATTAAACCTTTTTTTATTTCGAGAAGGGAACACTCTAAGAATGTTTACGAGTTTTTTTTAAACAGATTTTCTTTTGTTTCAGTTAAAACGAGGATTCTTTTTCGATGATCTATGAGATTTTTAGTATTAAACATGTTTTCTTTTCGTAAAGGTTGAAAGTGGACGGAAACTCTGGCTTGATTTAATAATAGTTTAATAAATTTTAATAGTTTCTCGGTGAGTGTTTCTGCAGTGGATCCATTATAAGTTTGTGTCATTCTTTCCATCAGTCGCATAGTGGGCAGGATGGATTCGGCGCTTTAAAGCCATATTCTAATACTTTTTGTTTCCAAAATCTAAAATAAGAAAAAAAGGAGTCGTGGAAAGTAATGGAGATCCCAAAGACTACGTGGATTATGCCGTATGTGCTAAACAATTTTCTTCGAAGAACTTCTTCCAAATTCAAGAGTCAATCAAAGTTGTTAATCAATTTCTTGGTGACTTACCAGTTATTAATGCAATCGCTTTGCTTGCTAAGTGTCAGAGCACAACCAAAGTTCATCCTAAGCAATTTACACAGTAATTTAATAAATAAATGTCTTTACCTTCTTCATTAATTGTGTTTAATTTCATAAAAAGTATTTGTTTGTGCATAACTGTTGACAGGTTGCAAGGATTTTCCAGGATTTCTGTTTGGCCGTTTAGAGGGTGAACTCGATTGCCAAACTGGCGAAGGCCTGCGGACAGACACACACGGACGCATGTGGACATGCGTAAGGCGGAAGAAGCTGCATTGTGTCGCCTCCAGTGAAACGATAAATTAGTAACAAATGAACTCAATTAGTAATCCCGAACACACAAGCAAAGATTATATCAAAACTCGGTAAACCGCCCACTCCCCCACACCTCCCCTTCACTGTTGAAAACTGGATCAAAGTAAAAGACATGACTCGCTCAATTGTCGATGTTCGTCCGATGAAAATACGCACAAAAGAAAATTAAGTAATTGTGTGTGACTTTTGAACCGAATCAAATGGAATGCGGCCCAGTGAATGGAGAAGGAGTGCAAGAGAAAAGGAGGAAGAGGAAAACAAATCAACATGCGAAGAAGAAGTAACATTGTCACACACACACACGCACACACAAATGGCCATGGCCAGCCAGACCAGAACAAAATAGAGAAGCTTGTGTCCGTGGTTGGTTAGACACAACATTTTGTTGAACGGATACGGATGGAAACACTCACGGGCACACACACACACACACATGTGTGCCCACAAGTGATGCCGATTCTCAGGCTCACACGCACACAGCGGCAGATTTACGCAACGCACATCATTTCGAGCGGTGGCGACGACGACTTATGCCCGTGCATTGTGGAAAAAGATGTCATGCGTTACGTGCGACGTCGTGGCCTGCCTGCGACGAACAACATGCAACAAAAGCAACAACAGCAGCAGTGACAACAGCAACAATCATTATTGTGTTGGTGGCACTGGTCGCTACAAAAGTCATGTGGTGGGCAGAGGCCTGGAATGGGATGCGATGTTGCGAACAAAGGCTTGTTTTACACTTGACTACATCTGAATGTGGACTAATGGTCTTTTTCATGATGACAATGATGACGTTCGTTCGGCGGTGATGATGAACATGAGGACAATCCATTTGATATTGTGTTCTATTGTATGGCTCTGTGTGAACTTTATTTTTTTCTGTAAAAGTGGGTGGTCTGATGAGTCGGAAATATTCGAGTAAATATTTGTTTTATTCATTTAATAGGGTAACTTCATTTGAACACCACTAAATCCAAGTTCGTATTCTGACAAGACCAAACAAGACAAACATTTTACAACTCCTGTATATTTTTGATTATGAAAAAATTTTTCATTATGAAAAAATTCCCAAATTTTTCATTATGAAAAAATTCCCCGATTTTTCATTACGAAAAAAATTACTTAATTTCATTACGAAAAAACTACCAAATTTTTCATTATGAAAAATTCCCTAATTTTTTTATCAAAAATTTCCCAAATTTTTTTTATCAAAAATTTCCCAAATTTTCATTATGAAAAATTCCCCAGTTTTTCATTAAGAAAAATTCCCCAGTTTTGCATTAAGAAAAATTCCCCAGATTTTCATTATGAAAAATTCCCCGATTTTTCATTATAAAAAAATTCCCAATTTTTCATTATGAAAAAAAATGTTGTGAAAAAAATTCCCAAATTTTTCGTTATGAAAAAAAATTTCCAAATTTTTCATTATGAACAAAGTTGAGTTGGCAACCCTGAAGAGAAAACGTCAAAATTACAACGTCCGCATACACGGTTATTAATTATTGAAATTAATAGGTTTTGAGCGAGTTTTAGTGATTAGAAATTGTAATAACTTCTGAATTAAAATCATAAAAACACCAATTTGTTGGAGTATGGCAAATAAAAATCGTCGTAGTGCCGTAATTCCCAAAATATTATGTGTGAAATGTAAAGCACAAATAAAGGAAGAAGAAGCATGTATAGAATGCGACAAATGCGCCAACAGCTACCATCCACAGTGCGCCGGCTTAAGTAAACGTCAGTTTGAGCGGTTGATAAACAACGAGAGTGAAGAGTATGTGTGTATTAACTGCAACGAAGATGAAGGCACAGTGAAAAATGAACTAAGCGAAATAAAAAAACAACTATGTCACAACAACAACAAGCTTGATCAGCTGCAAGATTCGTTGACGTTTATGTCTAACAAATTTGATGAACTTATACGAGGGGTGGCTGAAAATAAAAAGAAAATTGATGCTGTGGAAAAGGAAAACCGTATTCTGAAAAGTGATGTAAAAACATTAAAAGAATCCATCAAAATGCTTAATGATCAACGGGTTAAAAACGATTGCCTAATAAGTGGTATAATAGTTAATGATGAAACTAAGGCTATTGATAAGTTGTTGCAAATATCGAGCAATGCCGGCTTGCAGTTAAATGAAAGTGACGTTGAAAGTGCTTACTTTTTGAAAAATAGAACCAATGCTAATAATAATAAAAAAACAATGGTTGTCAAATTCGAATCGAGTAAACAAAAAATTAATCTAATGCAATTAAAAAAGAAGCTAAAAGAAAATAAAGAAACTGAAACCGTTTTTATAAACGATTATCTGAGCAAGGAAACTCTAAATGTTTTTAAACACGCCAAAGCCTTAAAATCGATTGGTTATCAGTCAGTTTACACACATAGTGGAAGAGTTTATGTTAAACGAAGTGAAATTTCAAAGCCAAGATTAATACGGAGTGAAGAACAAGTTGATGAGTTGTTACTGGAAGCTACAACAAATAAATTTCAGAGGCGCAGATCTAATCTTGCACATGCTAAGGTTCCTGAAGATATTGATGAAGAAGATGATAATCACACTTTCTTATCACCAGCCTAAAATTTTTTATTTTTTATATTTTTAATTAAATTTTGCTAATTTTTATAAATTTACTTTTTTTTCTCCTATGAGTAATCAACATTTTTTGAATTTGGAATCATTCAATAATGTTTTTAATCAAATAAAATTCCCAGTTATGAATATTATTTCTGTAAACATGAGAAGTATTTCTTCTGTTGGAAAATTTAACAAATTTAAAGCGATGATTTCTAAGTTTCAGAAACTACCTTGTATTATTGCCGTCCAGGAGACATGGTTTTCGTCTAATCTGTTACAAATTTATGATATTCCTGGTTATAACGTGGTGCACTGTTGTAGATCCGATAGCTATGGTGGAACGTCTGTCTACATTCGAGATTGTTATCAGTTTAATGTGGAAATGTGTCGAAGCAAAGATTTTTTGGAAACTATAACTATATCAGTTGAAAATTACAAAATTAATGGGAAAACCTTAAAGTTTACCACGTTTTACAGGTCGCAGAAGTGTGATGTTAATATTTTTTCAAATTTTATGAAAGAACTATTAACAACCTATGGAAGACAGTCAAGTATCATTGTGGGAGATTCTAATATTGACTTCCTTAGAAGTGCTTTGTCTCAGAGAATAACTGATATATTGACAAGCTTTAATTATAAAAACTGCCACGTTTTAATCACTCGCCCAGAATCACGTACCTGCATTGATAACGTCTACAGCAATATAGAAGATAGAGTTCATGTAAATACCCTTCAGTCTTCTTTAACAGATCACTATATCATTTCTTGTACACTTAAAAAGCTAACTAGTAGCCCAGAATTCCGAGTAGATGTTCGGAGAACTTGCGATTATGATAAGGCGAAAGTCATTCTTTACAACTACATGCAATCTTATCATGAAACTGGTAATCCTTCAATAGACCTATCACATGTAATTGATTGTATAGCTACTGCATCGCAAAATGCAACTGTTAATAGGACTGACAGAAAAATGGTAAAGCACGATTTAACCCCGTGGGTAAGTAAAAACCTGCAATCCCTGATCATGTACAAGCACAAACTTTTAAAACAGCGCAGAAATCGAAAGGATTTAGATGAAAGGTTAAAGAGACTTAGCAACGTAATAAGGAAAGCTTCTAGAGATTCAATGAATCAGTTCTATACCTATAATTTGGAAAGGTTTCAGTCAGATCCTAAAAAAAGTTGGCACTTTCTGAATGAAAGCCTTGGTAGAAATGTTAAAAGGCCGATAAAAATAAAAGATTCCAATGGAGTAATAATAGATGATAATCAAATTAAATGCGATTTATTCAATCAATATTTTATAGAAATTCCAAGAACATTGAAACAACAAATTGTGTACGCGCCTGATGATTCGTTTAATGCTTTTAGAACACTGATTTATTCTGGAAATTCGTTTAGCTTTTCATATACTACCTCTATTGAAATTGAACATATTATATCGGGCTTAAATTTATCGAAAGGCTATGGCTGTGATGGAATATCTCCTAGAATGTTGTGTGAGTGTAGAGAAATTATATCGCCCTTTTTGTCATCAATCTTTAACTGCATGATTGACACCTCTATATATCCGGATAGGCTAAAACTTGCCAAAATTGTCCCAATTCCTAAAGAAAACAATGCAGCTGAATTACATAAATTTCGGCCAATTGCTTTATTGCCAGTAATTGATAAAATATTCGAAATCATTTTGCATAGACAGTTGTCATCATATTTAGGAAATAATAATTTATTGAGCAGATTTCAGTATGGGTTTAGAAAAGGATGCTGGACAGAGGAAGCTATGGTGAATGTAATCAACAATATTTGTAAAGGTTTAGACGGCGGTGCTAATGGTGTGGCCGGTATTTTCTTTGACTTATCTAAAGCGTTTGATTTAGTTGATCCTACAATTCTTATTAGGAAGTTAGAATATTATGGAGTTGATGAATCTGCTTTAAATCTGTTGCAAAGTTACTTAACAAACCGTAAGCAATATGTCGAAATCGAATCCTGTAAGAGTAGTATTGGTCGAATAGAGTACGGTGTACCACAAGGTAGCGTTCTAGGTCCACTGCTATTCAGCATATATCTGAACGACATTCAAAACCTTGGTCTAACTGGGAAACTATATATGTATGCAGATGATATATGTCTGTTTTACCAGTATAGGAGTGATATAGTTTTGAAGGCATATATGGAGAGAGATGCGGCAATAATCAGTGAGTTTATACGGTTGAACAAACTTGTTTTGAACGCAGAGAAAACTAAATTGTTGAGATTCCGACCTTATTTGATAAATAATAGTCAATTTAGTATTTTTATTGATGGAATGCAAATTTTTGAGAATGATTCAATAAAATACCTCGGGATTCACCTTCAAAACAATCTTTCGTGGGATTCTCATATACAATACCTCAAGAGAAAGGTAGCATGGGCTTTAGGATTGCTCTATAAGTTCAAAAATAAATTCAACAAAAGGACAAAGCTAATGGTGTATCAGTCTCTGATTCACAGTCATCTTAACTACCTTCCTATAATATATGCAAGCAGAAAAAGTAATGAACTTAAATCCCTGCAGAGAACTCAGAACAAAGCTATAAAAGCAGTTTTTAATTTGCCTCTAACATATTCCACTGTCTCATTGTACAGGGATATTTCACAGACGGTTCTGCCCATTTGCGGGCTATACAAGCTGCAATTACTTGTGTATGTTTTTAAATCTATCCATAATATTGGCCACCATACAATTTCGTTTGAAAGAAATCAAACAAGGTTTTACACCAGAAATACCATGAATCTGAGAACAGTAAGATGTCGATTAGAGACTACGAAACAGCGCGTTGAATATATGGGAACTTTTGAATTTAATTGTCTCCCTCAAGAAATTAAAGAAATAGGTCGAATTTCGGCGTTTAAGAGAACATTAAAAGACTAGTTGCTTCAAGACCTAGAAACACTTCTCATGTAATACCTATGTATATATTAATTATAATCCTATAAATAATATTGTTACTTTTTATTTATTCATTTTTTTTTTTTTTTTTTTTTTTTGTTAAGAGTTGTTATTGAATCTTGTAATATATTGCCAGCTCGCCTCAATAATGTCCAAGTGGCGCTGAGGCATGTTTGATTATTGTATATATTATATTCGTAAATAAAAAAAAAAAAAAAAAAAAAAAAAAAAAAAAAAAAAAAAAAAACTGTTACTTACAAATTATTAAAAAATTCCCAAATTTTTCACTATGAGAAAATTCCCCAATTTTCCATTATGAAAAATTCCCCAGTTTTTCATTATGAAAAATTCCCCAGTTTTTCATTATGAAAAATTCCCCAATTTTTCATTATGAAAAAAATTCCCCAGTTTTTCATTAAGAAAAATAAAAAAAATTCCCCAATTTTTCATTTTGAAAAAATTCCCAATGTTTCATTATGAAAAAAAATTCCCCAATTTTTCATTATGAAAAAAAATTCCCCAATTTTTCATTATGAAAATTTACCCAATTTCTCATTGTGAAAAAAATTCCCAAATTTTTCATTATGAAACAAAAATTCCCAAATATTTCATTATGAAATGTTACTTACAAATTATGAAAAAATTTCCCAATTCCCCAATTTTTCACTATGAAAAAATTCCCCAGATTTTCGTTATGAAAAATTCTCCAGTTTTTCATTAAGAAAAATTCCCCGATTTTTCATTATGAAAAAAAATTCCCCAATTTGTCATTATGAAAAAATTCCCCAGATTTTCATTAAGAAAAATTCCGCACTTTTTCATTATGAAAAATTCCCCAATTTTTCATTATGAAAAATTCCCCAATTTTTCATTATCGAAAATTTCCCAATTTTTCATTATAAAAAATCATTGTGAAAAAAATTTCCAAATTTTTCACTATGAAAAAATTCCCAAATTTTTCATTATGAAAAACTTCCTAATTTTTGATTATGAAAAAACACCCCAATTTTACATTATGAAAAATCTCCCCAATTTTTTCATTATGAAAAAAATTACCCAATTTTTCATTATGAAAAAATTCCCCAGATTTTCATTCAATTTTTCATTATCGAAAATTTCCCAATTTTTCATTATGAAAAATCATTGTGAAAAAAATTTCCAAATTTTTCATTATGAAAAACTTCCTAATTTTTGATTATGAAAAAACACCCGAATTTTACATTATGAAAAAACTCCCCAATTCTTTCATTATGAAAAAAATTCACCAATTTTTCATTACGAAAAAAAAAATTCCACGATTTTTCATTATGAAAAAATTCTCCAATTTTTCAATGTGGACAATTTTTTTCCAATTTTTCATTATGAAAAATTCCCCAATTTCGTATGAGATTTTTTTGGGAAATTCTTCATTATTATTTTTTTTGGGGGGGCATTTCTCCTAAAGCCTTTCTCTTTGACATCAATGCCAATTTCCTCAACTTTTCATGCCCTACTCCATATTGTGCCGGCACCACAAACTACGATCTGATGAATTTCAATTGAAATTCGATTTTGTTTCTGCGTGTGTGTGTTTTGTTGTTGTTGGCTTCAGTTCAGCATGATAATGTTGCCTTATTGTCGCTAATGATGTCGTTATTTGAGCTTTTTATTTGGTCGTTATGTTGGGCCCTTTTTTTTCTGTTTGCTATTCGATGCCAGTGGTGTTGTTGGAATTGGCATTTGATTGTTGTTGTTGCTGTTGTAGCGGAGGGACGCCTTCATTGCGTGTGGTATTGCGTGACATATGCGTGGCTCTCTAGCCCGGCTCTGTCACCAGTGCGTGTTGAACGCCGATGTCTGCCTTCACTTCATGTTGTACTCATTGGTTTCTAGTGTAGTTGTTGTTGTTGTTGTTGTGGGTAACAAAAGGCCCTGGTGTTGTTACTTGTTTTATTGCTGGGGAGTTTTCACCCAAAAAAATTTCAAAACATGTCCTTATTTGCCTTTAGTTTGTTTTCCTTTAGATTTTATTTCCTATTTCAACAGTCCCTCAAAAAATGATTGGCCTTTGACATTAGTCATGTGTATGGGTGTGTGCGTGTGTGAATTTCTGATTAGTTGGCATTTGTCCCTTGAACGAGTGTTGTCGTTATCGTTTCACAGTTTCCATTCGAAAGGTCTAAAGGTCCTTTGTTAAAACCTCCATTTTGGTGGGGGGAAACCTAATGCAACAATAGAAATACAAACTCGAAACGACCAATCGAATTCAATCGAGGGCAACGAATATCAAAAATTCGAACAAATTTAAAGTAGAAGAGCTTGGTGTCTGTCACCCACATTATCTGTAAGCACCCGTATTCACACAAATTTATAAGAGCTTTATAAAACTTTGATAAGAAATAAGTGTGCATTTTTTTTGTATTTTCATACAAAGAGTCACGGTTTGTTTCAGATTATTGATTTGGCTTTGAAAATAAATTTGAAAATTCTTAAGAGTCCAATTAATCAATCTGCAAAGTGAATTTACACACCGGCTTCGTTATCGCTTCTCAGTTTGGGTCTAGAGCAGCAGGAAATGGACGTCGATTTTGCACGAAAAATAATCTGTTCTAATGGAGCGCACTTTCATCTGGGGATGGGAAAATCCACACGTGGACGCCGAAAAGCCAAGGTCTCCTCAAAGAGTCACAGTTTGTTGGAGATTTTTGAGCGTAGTCATAATTGGCTCGTTTGCTGGAAACGCCATATTTTATTTTAGGACACAACTCAAATTTAATGTCAAACTGCTGCCTGCAACACAAATGCCGAATGCGCTGTTGTAGGGTGCTTAAGCAAAAGCCTTTTATGCTTTTGGCCCCTTTTGTCGACAGCTCTACAAATACACCCACAAATCTGGCCCCCATACAACTATGAGTCCACCCACAGTTTTCAAAGTATACGTGTGTGTGTGTGTGTATATACAAATATACATAGATAGGGCTACTGTTTTATATACACACACACATTTCTTATACATATGTATATATGATATCTTTGTGTATGTCTGTGTGCATTTGTATTTATGTGTACTGTATCTCTTGTGAATTATTAATGGAAATGTCCAATTTCTATTTGAATTGCTTTACTAATGAAGTAGGAAGTTAAACCGCCCTCCATAACTTTGTCTTGTTGTTGTTGTTGCAAAAGTTTTCTTTTGTCAAGATTTCTGTTCAAATTTTGTGGTGAAACTTTTTCGGTCCGACGAATAAGCACAAATCCTGGAAAAACTTAAGCGATGGAAAAAATGGACTGTAAGTCGTCGGTGAGGCTTTTTGCAATTTTTTTTTCTCTTTTCTCTTGTCCAGTTGTTTGCTTAATTTTTGTTTCTTTTGTCAAAACGGAAATCAATCAAACTTAGATCGTTTTGTTGTTGTTGTTTTAAATGGTAGTTATTTGTGCAAGGGTAAACCTAAATTTTAGACAAAATTTCACTAAACCAGAGTTGTTTAAATTAATGAAAATATTAAAATCTGAAAAAAAAGTATTCATAATGAGTACGTTTTGTGGAAAAATATTACAAATACAATTATAAATGAACAATATTGTAAACATTCGTTCATAATTTTCGAAACAATTTTGTATGTACCGTCGAATTCGGTTAAGCGGAAATGAAAAAAAATCAAAAAAAATGTTTTTTTTACTTATGCAGGATTTTCAATAAGAAGGACTTTACTGGCTGTTTCATCGTTCGTTACAAATTGTCAATATTCGAAGCGTTTCAAAATGAGTTTCAGACATTATTCAATTCTGGTTTTCTGATATATGTTAGATATCGACATAAAGAAGACAATCTCAAAAGAATAAGCTCTCAACACTGATAAAAATCCATTTTATTGCGCCTAAAAACGGAAAAGTATTTTTGCAGAATATGTGACTTTACATGGAAGTAATAAGAAAAGACACTTTTCTCCGTTTTGGATTTTTCAAGATTTTTTTTTTCTAAAAAAATTAAATTTTTTTGGGAAGCAAAAATATTATTTGTCTTTATAAAAATATTTATAACTCGAAATTTGGTTATGATGTAGAGAAACAGTGTATGAATATATTTAATGTAATTCTTAATTTTTCTAAATTAAATTTAATTCAGCAAAATCAAAGTAGTCCTTCTCGAATTTTTTTGTGACCAAAAAAAAATAAAACTAAGCTAAAAAACACCTCAAGATAAGAAAAAAAATGTAAAAGGTCATAAACCAATTTTGGTGTGAGAACGTCAAACCATTTGGGGGTTTTACAATAATGACCTATTTCTTTCATCCTGATTTGGAATCAACACAAACTCCCCCCCCCCCCCCCCCCACCAAAATGAATTATGAAAATATTTCATTGGCCGATAAAGTAAGAAATCAATTTTTTAATTTAGTAAATTATCCATTACAAAAGTAATTCACTAGCTGGCTTATAAAGGGTCCGTCATCTAACGTTTTTTTTTTCAACAAGTCCTTATTTCGTTTTCGTTATCGGGCCATGTTGAACGAATTTTTGTTTACAAAAATTTAAGAGGAGGATATTGGGAACATTTGGCGCTACATGCCACACAGCTGAAGCTACACTCCATGTTTTGCGCCCTGTTTTTGAAGATCGCATTATCAGCCGCAGGGCTGCTGTCGTTAGGCTACTGCATGGCCAGCCGAGGCAGCCATTTGAATGAAATTGTTTGGCATTATTAATTTCAAATAAAAAAAGAAATTTAAGAAAATATTCGGTAGTTTTTTTTTTGTAATAGAATTTTGTAAATTTTTTCTGTGCTCAGAGACATTTTTTGTTATTTATTCAGAATATTTAAACTTTTTTTTTTATGAAACATTCCATTTATATTACGAAATGTTTACATATAAGTATTACACCGTGTGTGTAAATTCTGTCCTATGAACCAAATTTACTTTTTCGGAAAGAGGGGAAAAAATAAAAATACACGTGTATCGGCGATTTTCATGTACACGTCAGAATTTTTTTTTTTTAAGTTTGAAGTATGAAGCTCGTAGTGGCCTGTGTGAAAGCCTTTGGACCGATTTTTAACTCTTTTTCAGTGATCCAATCGAGCTGATTTTTCACAGGCAGATGTCTGTATCACGTCAATTTTTTTAAAAAATAGATTTTTATCAATTCTCAGATTTTCCTAATTTTTTTTTTTTTTTTAAATTGTTATCGTTTTTTTTAAGGTTTCAGTCAAAAAATATTTTTTTTTCGTAACGCTTAAGTAGTTTAAAAATTTTTAGTCTCTTCAAGTTATGCTAAGTAAAGTGAAAAACATATTTTTTTTTTTTCAAAAATAATAAAAATTGTGAAAGTAAGAAATCATATTTGTATTTAATGAAAAAATATCAACAACCAACGGAATATTGTCACGTTGCCAACTAAAACAGTAATTAACGGGTGCCATCAATAATTTATAGCGATTTGTTAACCCTTATTGAAAGAGAAGAAGAAGAAAACCAATGAAAACAAAAACCTCTGCCTTAAATCACACTACGATTTAAGACCCAGTGATATCACTAAAGAAATCATGACGATATAGTTTCAGAAACAATAACTAATGACGCCATAGATGGTGACCGATAAACAGTCGGAGTGGCCAATTAATCGGCTTGGCATCTTCAGTGGATGTAACGAGCCGCAACGGCCAACAAAAGGACACCATCAATGCTGTCGAAATTCGTGTTAATTAAAGACCAATTAAATTGTTGTTGGATTGCGGCATAGATCCTAAAATATTTACGAAACGATTACATTATTAACAAAACAATTTCTGACTATTATTCAGCGTTGAATACATGGCAATACAGACATGTGTGTAAATATGTTCGCAGGAGTTGAGGTAATTGCTTTACATTCGTCAATGGTCAGTGTGTCTTATTCTTCGATTATATCGGACTGCGGTGGAGGTGGAGAGACTGTGGAAAATGTACACCAGGTTATATAAGAATATTAACTCAAAAGCCATATGGCCTCGAATGCCACGAAACATCATAAAGGACCTCCCCCCACCCCCCGGGTCCCATTTATTTTTTCCTTACGCATTAAGAAAACATTTGCATGTAATTCTAATGTGTGTGTGTTTTTTTTCCAACACAAAAAACGCCAAGAAAATATTCATTTTCGATAGCAGCACTTCATGGATTATTTATATAAAAGAAACAATGAAATAAAGCAGCTTTTCCGCCAGCGAAGACATATGCATGTCCATAGGCCTTTCATACACGTACGAATTGTTGGTGTTGTATTGTATGTGTTTGAATATCTGTATATGGCCGGTGGTTACGCCCAATTTTTCTTGTTGCAAGGCAATGTTTTGCGTGTTTACATTGTGACCAGCACCAATAACAACGACCACACCACATTAATGAAATGTCCAGCGACATTATTTTCTATATACATACATACATACATGCTCATGCACAGACATGAGCGTGTGTGTGTGCACACGCTTATATATTCCAATATGTACGTGACTAAGCCCACTAGGTGGTCTGTCGCCTGAACCGTATTTACAAATATGGCCACCTCGCTTATGAGTTCACTTTAAGGGTAGCTAACGATTCTTAGCCAAGCACAATGTTGGGCTATGACAAAATCGGCTTGGACGAAGCGGGTGTGTATTTCAACTCACGAACAATTCAAAGAAACTCCCAGTGTATAGACTTGGTTGCCAGATGAGGACAAACTTGTGATACAATTGAATTTGTTATACAAATTTTGAAAATATTTTTTTTAATTAATATTAATTTCTTTAAAAAGCGAGTTTCTTTTTCGCGGTTAGGGGCTGGATGTGGTGTTGCACTCACCGTTAACCTCACCGTGGAGTTACCAGCAGCATTCTCCAAGAAAAATGTACCAACAAAGCCACCACCCCCTAATCCAAATTCAAACTATGGCTCTGTAAGGATGCTTAGGCTTTTTCAAGAACTGTTTCGGGTTTACGATCCCCAGATAGAATAGTTTTGATCTTTAAAAAAGCCGGTCGAGATGAAAATGCTTTTCGTCAGAATAGAAACATAATTTTGTTAGCGGATCTAAGGCGGATACTAGAGAGCGCGCTACAAGCTTTGCTATAAGCACGCTACAAACGTTGCGGGTTAACTATCTTCAGATGATGATTCTTTTCGTCAGAATAGAAAAACGATTTTTTTAGCGGCTCTAAGGCGGATACTAGAGAGCGCGCTACAAGCTTTGCTATAGGAATGCTACACAGAAAAAAAAGACAACCAAAAAATTTCAATGAAAATATTTGTACAAGAATTTCATCACTTCTCAGTGAAACTTTTCGTTGATATGCTAAAAAATTTGTCAAATATTGAAACAAAGTTTGATGAAATGTATCAACAAAACAATTCATCAAATATTTGGATATTTTAATGAATTTTTTTGTTGATCCCATTTATCAAATTTCGTTTTAATATTTGATACATTTTGAGCATGTTTACGAAAAATGTTATCAAATGTTGAAAGAAATTTGATAAATTGAATTGACAAAAAATTTTATATTTTTTATGATTTGTATTTTGGTTATCTAATTTATAAAATTTCTTTTAATATTACATAAATTTTTTCGTAAATATGATAAGCAATCTTCTTAATATATATTTACCCTCGACACTGATTCACTGACTCTGTCACGCAGTACGTAGGAATTTAAATAGGCATTCTATAATTGTCTATAAATAATAATAATAAAAAAAATAATATTTTTTTTTTGTACAGAAATTGTGTTTTCCCCAAATGTTTTTTTTTACAAAATTTTTTTTTTGCAAAATTTTTTTTTCAACAAAAATTTTTTTTTTACAAAAATTTTTTTTTCAAAAAAAATTTTTTTTTTTTTCAACAATTTTTTTTTTTCAACAAAATTTTTTTTGTCAACAAAATGTTTTTTCCATATTATTTTTTAAGAAAAAATTGTTTTTTAAACAACAATTTTTTTTTTTCCACAAAAATTTTTTTTTTCAACAAAATTTTTTTTCCATATTTCAACGGGCGCCATTGGCGCATTACAACTTACTAGTTTACCAAATATTAAACAAAATTTAAAAAATCATAATATTTTTTGATCTATTTTATTAAATTTCGTTTCAATGTTTAATAAAATTTTTCATAAATATACTAAAAAACGAAATTTGATAATTGTTGATGAAAAAATTTATTGTGAATTTCAAAAATATTTTTAATGAACGACATACAAATTTTTTTGTATATATGAAACTTTCTTCATCAAAGATATTTTGTGATAAACAGTATACGAATATTTTCTTTAAGTTGACAAATTGTTTTATGACAGGATTTTCAATGATTTTTTTGTTTGAATTCGTGAATATTTTCATTGAATCGAAAAATTATTTTTTTCTGTGTACAAGCTTTGCGGGTTAACTATCTTCAGATGGGACAGTTTTGATCGTTAAAAAAGCCGTCGAGGTTAAGATGCTTTTCTTCAGAAAAAATCGGTTTTTTTGAGCGCTGCAAGCTTTGCTATACAATTGTGCTATAAGGCGCTACAAAGGACTGTCTGTTAGGGTGGAGTGAAAACATGCTTTTTTTTAATTTGAAAAGGTTAACCTCGGAAAGAGATGTAGTCTGGGGTCCTAATGAGGGGAAAAATAAAGAAAAAAAATTTAAAAAATTTTAGGGGTCGCGCCACTCCCTCGAAATTTGGAAATTATTGCTATTTTGGCGTTGATTTTAGAAAAATCCTAAAAATTGACGACTTAACTTATTCGAAATTTAAAAGTTTGAGCTTGTTCAGTGCCCAAACAAAAGTATTTGAGGCAAATATGAGGATAATCGACTAATATTTGTAGCTTTGGTGGCGATTTCATTGTTCAGTCAATTTTCTGAAGAAGGGACGATTTGACTTATTTTACTTTTTGAAATTTTTGATCAATGAGAAAATTTTTTTTAATTTTTTTCATGCCATTATTTCATTGTTTACGCTATTGCAAACATTTATTGACATAAAACTTTTTAGGATTTTTCTGAAATAAACGCCAAAATAGCGATAATTTCCAAATTTCGAGGGAGTGGCGCGAACCCTAAACATTTTTTAAAATTTTTTTCTTTATTTTTCCCCTCATTAGGACCCCAGACTACATCTCTTTCCGAGGTTAACTTTTTTTTTTTTGAATTTCACTCCACCCTACTGTCTGTGCTTTCTTATGTGAAAGCTTGAAAAATGTCAGAGCGTAAGCGAAGCGAGAAGCAAGTGAAAGCGACAAAGCCGGGCGTGGAATAGTTTAAGTGTATTTTTTTTTATAAATATATGAAAGAATTCCCCTAAAGGTCAACATGAAAATTTTCCAAAACAAAAAAAATATGAAAAATTCCCTTAAATAATTTATTGAAAATTCCCTAATGAAAAATCACTCTGACATCATGTAGCATTGATTAGCGACAACTATTATCGCTTGTAGAAACGCTAACCAGGCGAATGGTCGTGTGCCTTCATTGGCTGATTCAATTGGATATTGTAAGCGAATAATGCAAAGTCTTTGTACAAAATTTGGCCGAGCCGGGAAATGTTGAGGTCTTGTGTGTGAAGGCTAGTTGATGATGCAGGACAGAGTCGCATAATCTCGCCCATATTCTCCTCAGGGTGGTTCTCTAGCCAGCCAGTCTCACAAACTTGTTGTACAAAGTTGTTTAGCGCTGGCTGTTGAAACTTCTTTCAGTTGAAAGTTCTTTTCAAAAAAAACCCACATCAGTCCAAATATCTTCCTTAAAAAGGAGTCTCAGAACGTTGTTCAATCGTAAAAAGATTCAGGTGTTTTAGGGAGTTGTGATACTGACTTTCTGCCAAGATTTCGAGCTCCAAATATCTGTCATCGTACATACAAGTATTTATATACAAGTATTAATTTTACAGTGCTGGGGCCTAATCAGGGCATCCGTTACCGACAACATTGTCGTACCGACATAATTGTTGGATCACGGCTTCGATCGACATTGTTCTTAGTTTGTTATCATTTTACGTCGACAGTTCGACAGATTTCTCGAAAATAATTTGTCGAAAATGCGCAGTTTACAAATCGACAACTTTCGCCATCGAATGCCCTGATTGGGCCCCTGTTCTCGAATCGCGGACAATCGTATTTGATGTTACAGTCACAACTTTTATGACAAGAAATGTACTTTTTAATACAGAATTTGGGTAGTCCTACTTCTTTGTGTGGAGTTATTTGAAAAGAAAAAAAAAGTCAAGAGGACCCATTTTGTCGTGGCCACTAAAGGTGACCATTTGATGGATGTTGTATTCACAGCAAATCCACATACCGACAGACACTAACAGGTTTTTGTTTTTAATTTTTTTTTTAGGCCAACTCAACGTTTGCTTGGCCTTTGTAATTTGCATACACACACACACACACACTCTTGGACCCGTGGAATTGAAGTTAAATTCCAATTCCAATTCGAACGACATGTTGATCGATTTCCGCATAAAGTTTTATGAAATGTGAACACAATCGATAAAAGTTGTACTTCCGTTCCTCTTCCTTATGGAGAACGAACTTGAACAGCACAAACCATTAACAAGATATATCGCCGCTGAACAATTTCACAAATTAATGATAATTTGTAAGTTGTGTTCACATATCGTCCGTCCGTGCAGGTCTTCGCCTGTCTGTTGCTGCCGTTCGGTCAATGTAAATGAGCAACGCGTGCTTTTTACAATACATTTTATTTAATTGTTTCTATAAACAATTACATATTGTGCACATAAGTCGTTGGCGAAGAGAATGGCATAACTCACAATTCGTAGTATGGGCAAGAGTACTAGACAATGGATTACAAGAAACAACTCATTTTGTTGAGAGTAAAAGTGCAGTTTTAATTATTTTTTTCAAAATTCTAGAACAAAGCGACCTCTTGTAAAAACAACCAATTCCCATGCTGTTGAAAGCAGCAGTTTTAATAATTTTTTTCAAAATTCGACAACAAAGCGACCTCTTGTAAAAACAACTCAATTCCCATTCTGTTGAGAGTGCAGCAGCAGTTTGAATAATTTTTTCAAAATTCTAGAACAAAGCGACCTCTTGTAAAAACAACTCAATTCCCATTCTGTTGAGAGTGAAAGCAGTTTTAATAATTTTTTCAAAATTCGAGAACAAAGCGACCTCTTGTAAAAACAACTCAATTCCCATGCTGTTGAGAGTGAAAGTGCAGTTTCAATAATTTTTTAAAAATTCGAGAACAAAGCGACCTATTGTAAAAACAACTCAATTCCCACTCTGTTGAGAGTGAAAGCAGCAGTTTTAATAATTTTTTTCAAAATTCGAGAACAAAGCGACCTCTTGTAAAAACAACTCCATTCCCATTCTGTTGAGAGTGCAGCAGAAGTTTTAATTATTTTTTCAAAATTCTAGAACAAAGCGACCTCTTGTAAAAACAACTCAATTCCCATTCTGTTGAGAGTTCAGCAGAAGTTTTAATTATTTTTTCAAAATTCTAGAACAAAGCGACCTCTTGTAAAAACAACTCAATTCCCATTCTGTTGAGACTGAAAGTGCAGACTTAATAATTTTTTCAAAATTCGAGAACAAAGCGACCTGTTGTAAAAACAACTCAATTCCCATTCTGTTGAGAGTGCAGCAGAAGTTTTAATAATTTTTTCAAAATTCGAGAACAAAGCGACCTCTTGTAAAAACAACTCAATTCCCATGCTGTTGAGAGTGAAAGCAGTTTTAATAATTTTTTTCAAAATTCGAGAACAAAGCGACCTCTTGTAAAAACAACTCAATTCCCATGCTGTTGAGAGTGAAAGCAGTTTTAATAATTTTTTTCAAAATTCGAGAACACACGAGAAATTCAAAATGCAATCTGGAGCGAGTCCTTTTAAAAACAATGCAATTTCCATTCGGCGTTATATTTTGAAACTTTTCCCAATTAAAAGTTGACTTGTGACATTCTTCTCTTAAACACTGGGCAATTGTGTGCTCTTCTTACTCACACACACACACTCTGACACTCGGTAAGTAGTTCGTAATGTTGAATACTTGTGTTAATTAAACAAATTAGCCATTAAAACTGTAACATCGATCCATCCCAATGGATGCAGTCGCATCCATCACTGGGCATATTAACCGCATGCCAATGTAATCTGTCCACAGATGATGGGTTTTGTGGTAGGTCTACTTCCGTTTTAAGTTCCTTGTTGGGCCATTATCGACATCATCGCTCCAGGAAGGCAAGGGATGTTGGCGAATCTTAAGATGTTTGCTTGGGGGGAATGAGTGCAACTGTAACGCATTTGCATATGATTAATCTGGTTGAAATAATTATGGAGGACCTGGCGGATATGATGAATGTTTTCGGATATATCAACACTGTCATCTAGCACGAGACTGTGGCAGAGGGTCGTCTGACAACGGTGTGATTGGAATAAGAACATATACTGCAGAAAGAGAAAATTTCAGCTGATACATAGGTAGGCTTTATCCTTTATTTGTCAATGTACGATAATAATAATATTGGTAATTGTTGGTATACCAATAAAATATTCAGGAGGAACATTGGTGGACAACCAATTCTGTCCACCTTTTCCTATACATGGAAAGGTCCTTAGCATTCGAATCCAAGTGTTTCTTGGTCTAACTCTGCCAAAGGCCATACAGAGGGTAGACCTCCCATGTCGTTTGATGAACATTTCCAAGAGGGTATTTAAACAGTATTCGACGTCTACCCTATGTCCAGTCATTGCCGCTGCTTCTTAGACCTTGTGCATTCCAGTCAAGCGCCATTCTAGCAATTTCTTCTGTTGGACATCTGAGAGTGTGTCCTAACCACATCCATCTCCTCATGCGGATTTCTAAAGTAATTGGTTTCCTATTTGCATTTTGCCAAAGAGTCTCATTCGAGATCCAATAGGAATGCCATATATTTCTGCTTTATTTTATTTATTAACCATTGAAGTCCATCTAGTTGGTTCTTTTCTGAGTCATATGTTATTTTGCAAGTGACAGCTCTTTCCCACTAGAAATCTCGCTTGAACTAAATCGGTAAATAATGCAATAGAAAAATCACATAGCTGCAATGAAAGTTATGCCTTCAGATCATATGTCTTCGGTTGTCGCTCACATCGATCATTCCCCTGTGAGTCGCCTTAGCCTCAAATTAAGATGACAGAATCAGAGTTCTCTGCAAACATCGCCTCTTTCAGTTCCCCATGGACGTACACTTTATTACAAAATCTAAATCTATTCTTGTTAGAGACATCTTTAAGATCTTCCCTTTGTTACCCGCACATGTCATTTGGAAAAATTATCTCTCACATTAAACTGACATCCTGTCACCACACAATTGCAATTGCAATATTTCCATTTCATTGTGAGTGCTTACACGATGTCCATTGACAACATGCCTGCAAATTGCTGTTGCATTCACATTTAATTAAAAGCATTTCTTTCTAATTATAACATTAATGCAAATTTAAATAGTCTCTAATATGATGTGTACCGTTTATTGGCCACATACTACTTTCAATAATTATTTTCGAACCGTTCAGTGTCACACATGAAGCGGTGTCAGGGCACCGTTCGACTGAGTCCATAATGAGCGGTAATTGATATGGCTACTTATGCGAGTACAGGTGGCACTCGCTGGGTGTGGGAAGACCATTTCATCGGGCGATGTTAAGATTTTATAAGATTATGTCCAAGATTATTCAGAAATCTGCTCCCAAACAGAAGAGAGTTGAAGTTCCATCAGACCTCGTCTGCATCACTGCAGATTCTGCCGTAGTTCTCACGAGTAATATCCGTTTGATTTCCCATATTGGCTATAGTACAGTGTGCCCTGTAAGGACTCATGGGAGGACGCTTTGGTTTTGGCAGATCTTAGTATTGTCATAGTCCTTTTGATGTTGATTAACATATCTAACATTGAACTATTTGAGACATATCTTGACATGGATGTGGTTCAGCACATCGAAATACAGGGCTTGTGTTCGGAAGGTCGTGTCGGCCAGAAATGCATAAGATGACAACTACCACGGATGGTGAAGACATGGTAGACCGAGATGGACGAAGGAGAAGAAGACATTCAGATTGTTGGATTTACAAATTGGCGACAAACGGAAATAGAGAAAGAGAGAGGATGGGAGAGAGAGAGAATGATAGATACATAGGGAGAGTGAGAGATATGCAGATAGATTGAGTGAGATATATGCAGATAGATTGAGAGAGAGAGATACAGAGAAAAAGTGAGAGATCCAGAAAGTGAGAGAGTAAGAGAGGCACAGGTAGAGAGTGAGAGAGATAGGTAGATAGAGAGAGTGAGATCCAGAGGGGGAGAGAGAGACGGATATCCAGAGGGAGTTACTAAGAGAGATACAGAGTGATATATAGACAGAGATATAGAGAGAAAGACAAAGTGAGAAAGATAGATAGTGAGATAGCTACAGAAAGAGAGTGATAGAGATACAGAGAGAGTGTGAGAGCCAGGGAGAGATAGAGTAAGGGATATCCAGAGATATATATATATACATAGATAGAGAGATATAAATAGAGATATAGACAGAGACAGAGAGAGTAAGAGAGATAGAGAGTGAGCGAGGTGCAGACATAGAGTGAGAGAGAAATATACAGAGTGAGATAGAAAGATACAGACAGTAAGATAGATACGGAGAGTGAGAGAGAAACAGAGAGAGAGCGAGAGAGATACAGAGAGTAAGAGAGAGGTACAGAGAGTAACAGAGGGAGAGAGGGAGAGAAAGCGACGTGCAGACATAGAGTGAGAGAGAAATATACAGAGTGAGATAGAAAGATACAGACAGTAAGAGAGATACGGAGAGAGTGAGTAAGATAGAGATACTTAGAGTAACAGAGGGAGAAAGTGAGAGAGAGTGAGAGAGAGCGAGAGAGATACAGAGAGTAAGAGAGATACAGAGAGTGAGCGAGATACAGAGATTGAGAGAGATACAGAGAGTGAAAGAGAAACAGAGGGAGAGAGTGAGAGAGAGCGAGAGAGATACAGAGAGTGAGCGAGATACAGACAGACAGAAAGTGAGAGAAATACAGAGAGAGATTCAGAGAGAGAGATACAGAGAGAGAGATGCAGAGAGAGTAAGAGTGAGAGAGATACAGATACAGATAAAGAGTGAGAGGGATACATATAGAATGAGAGTGAGCGATACAGGTAGAGAGTTACAGAGAGAGTGAGCTCACATCAGATGGAAGTGTTTGGAAGTCAGTTATTACGCAGATTGTAGAACCTACAGCAGATTGTAGAACCAACATAAATAAATAGGTAATTAACGAATCCTTGATCCTATGATTCAGACAGTCTACTATTTTACAAATACCTCTGAGGTCCCTATATGTCTCGATTTTAGAAAAGGGATATTTTGCACAAAATATGAAATACCAGTTCGGTATGTATTTCCAAAGTTTTAGATGCCTCATCCAAATCAATCCATTGATTTCCTTATAATATGACAGAGAGTTTGATTGAATGTGATTGAAAAGGCTGAGTCACCATATTCCTTCCCGGCTTAGGGTATTTCATATTAAAAAAAAAAAATATTCCCTGCTCATATATCATTAAAATAGTCTAAGCCGAAATGCCCAAACACATTTTGGAGCTCGTTGTACCGCAAGATGACGGATGCCATTATAACAAAAAAAATATCGATTTCCATATTCGCATATGCAGCGTATATATACTCATATGTGTGAGTGTGTGTGTACAACTTGTGTACATAATCAAAAAAAACAGCTTATGGCTGCCAACACCCAAAAGAAACTTTGCAATTCATATTCGAAAGAATCCTTCAACTTAGAATTAAAAAACAAAACATAATCGTATGTATATGTGTGAGTGGAATATCTGAAAGTGGAAATGTTTTATATACGAATATCCCTACAGACGTACGTACGTATACAAAAGTATATTTTGCATGACTAAAAATCATAAAAGAAGAACAACAAAAACTACCCAAACACATCAAAATGAAAACAAAAAACAACAACAACAAACAGCTCTACAATAATGGCGGTATTGCCTTAAAACGGAGAGAAGACAAAAAAACGATAACAAAAACATGCGCAAAATTTCAGTACTGCTGGTGTTTTTTTTTTCCTCCATCCTGTTGGTGACTGGCCCCATCCCCATCATCGATAAGGCCACAGCAAAGCTGCCGTCTGGAGGCCATACTTGGCGAAGGAGGCGGTTGGAGGGTTGCAACAATTCTCTGGAGGTTCTTAAGTTGCCTGGTGCTGATTTGCGCGCTGCTTTGTGATTCCATCCAACTGATAACATCGTCCATGTACTTCTACTACTCCATTGTCTGGCTGCCTGCCTGCCTGGCTGGACTGCCCGCTGAGTTTGGCGTTTTTTGGCTGTGCTGGTTTTTTCTGTTGATGTTTTCATTTTATTTTCATAAGTTTTGTTTTCATTTTTATAATATTATGTTTTATAAAATAACATAACTGGTGTAGGTACTTGCGCACAATAACGCCCCGGTTATACTTAAAAAAAAACCCCAAAATACTTTTGAATATACACACGAACACATATGTCTTTTTCTTTAATCTATTTGGTCATGTATCTGAAGGCAGACTTTCGGTTTTGCGCCATTGCAGAACTTTAGGGGAGTATTTGCAGTATTTTTGAACAAATTTTAACTCCACTGTAAACTATTCTAGTGTTTGTTCGTTCAATACTGAGATGCAAATCTTTATAAGCGAATAGACCAAAACAAAACTTTAGAGACGAGCCGGATTCTCAATCCTGGAGTCTTTGGGCTCGTGGTAGAATTTTCGAAAATTTTTAAAAAATAAACGGATAATTTTCTTTGTTAGGAAAATGGAAAAAAATTTTCAGCCTAAAAGGGAATTACTCTCTCGCTTGTAAAGTCGCCAGCATTTACAAGGTGGAAACGATCCGATTGTGTTGAAATACATTTTAAAAAAATGTTCAATAGATTTTTTTTAATCTTTGCCGTTTAGCGTGAATGACATTTTCGGAGTTATAAAAAAAATCAATTGTTGAGATAAAAAAAAAACATCAGAACTCGAAAACTTCTTGTCCGACATTGTTGAAATTAATTTAAAAAAAATGCATCACTAAATTACTCTTAGTGGCTTTTAATCCGAATAACATTTTCAGAGTTAGAAACAAATTTAAGATGAACATTTCTCTTTTCGTATTTTTTTTTAATGCATAAATTTAGTATTTGCCTCTAGATCCTTTTAATGTAAACGAAATTTTCAGAGTTATAAACAAATTTAAGACGAACATTTAATTGTTCGTAATTTTTGTTTACATGCGACTTTTTGCGACAAAAATGATCAGCAGTGTTAAAACGTGTTGCCGGATTGTGTTGAAATAAATTTTTTAAAATTTATCACTAAATACTATTGAATGAGACAAAAATTGTAATAACATGAAAACTACCTAACCGATTGTGTTGAAATAAATTTTGAAAAATTTATTAACTAAATTAGTTTTAATCTTTCAACCGAAAAAAAAATGTGTAAAACTTCAGAAATCCCAATACAAAAAAAATATGCAGCGTATATATACGTATATAAAACATTTTCAATAGTTTATCATAAAGACTTGTATATTACAATTAAAATGAGGTATAGATCATTAAAATCGATTGAGGATTTCCGCAATTTAGTGGAGGCCCCTTGCGATATCTCCACATAAATTGTGGAGTTTCGTCATGCAATCCGAGAAATTGTGGAAGATGCTGTGATGCCATCTATCAAGTTTTTAAAACAGTTTTTAGTCCGTCTTTCAACTAAATCGAGAGCTTATATATTGTTTTTCCCCCAAATAATGAAAATATTAGTGTGAAATTATTCTAGGCACTTAACTTTGTCGTTGGCAACCTCATGAAATTGGTTTAATGTTTAGATGTGATACCAGTTGTCATATTTAAATTTTAATGGAAAACGTTGATGTTTATGATTTCTCAACTTCGATATACAAATGTGTGTGAAACTGTTTGGCTTACCTTGAGACTGATCTGAAATGAAAAAAAAAACCCAAATTATTAAAGAAAAAAAACACATTATTCGGAAATATTATGAGGAAATCAAAAGAATAAGCAAATCTTAAAAAAAAAAAAACAACTAACCCTGAATTTTATAATCCGGAAGACATAAAATAAAAATATGTTAGTGGCATTCATGGCACTTGTATGTTTCAGTGCCCCAGATATGAGAGAAAGCCTACTTTTTAAACTGTCCCAAAAAAAAAAAAAATCATTATACGAGAGATACAAAAAAAAAAACACAGTGGCTCTTGGTACCCATAGACTGTGACCAATCGAGAGTCACACTTGTGTTGAAAATCGTAAAAGCCTGAGACCCGATGATGTCAATGCTGTAGTAAGCTCCATCCTTAAATCAAACACAGATGGAGAAGTATCAAAAGGCAAAAGAGGTTATTGCGTTTTTTTTTTGTTGCTGAAAAAGAAAACATTTTTTTTTCTGTGGGCCGGCTCGATCCGTTCCCCGCCACAGACGACAAAAGTCTAAACAGAAAAACTATTGCAAAACAGAAAAACTATTGAAATACAAAATCAAATCAGTGATCACAAATCATAACGGCCTAACTCCGACTAGAACAAAGCACTCTACACTCTGGACTCTATCAACAACTTTTTCTTAAGAAGTAAATAAAATAATACGTTTCATTCAAATCTTTCTGAAAGTTAAACCAAGCTTTGCTTGAGAAGTCTGTGTAGAATGGAAAAATACACTTAGGTTATTATGTGACTTGTGACCACATAAATGCTTAACCTCTTTTTGTACAGGTTATAAAGAATATATTGCACACTTTTAGGTGTAGCAAATAAAACTGGTAAAAATCTGATTAAAATTTTAATTGGTACAATTACTTTTTATTACATGAAACGTGGTGAAATATTTTGTTTCATTGATTTACACTCAGCATAAACTCGGTGGACGACTTTTTTTACTCTCATCCATTTTACCATCTCCATTTAGTTTCAATTGCAATATGTGTCTTTGGTCCTTTTATTTGGCTAAGAATATCCCTTTCCAGGACAGACAACTCCCTTATGTCACCACCATTCCCCCAACAATATCACAGTGACCAAAACAAAAATTTGTATACCCTGATTTCTTCTATGTTTTTTCGGCCTTCCTGGAAATATTCAAAATCGCATGAAAGGATAGTGCGGTGTGGTGCGGTGCGGTATCAAACCACGACGGCTAACTTTCAAACGCGACAACCACTACAAAAAAAAAAAAAATATAAAAAAACAAATGCACCGGCAGGCAGCCTTCCCATTTCTACGAAAATGTTCGAAAATTTTGTAGTGGCCGTCAGTGGTAATTGTTGGTGTACTCGTATGCAAATATGCAATTAGTTGTTGCAATTGTTTGTATATCCCACCCCAACGGCCAACGCCTCCAACTCTACCCCCCTCCCCCCGTCGCTAAATATACACTGTTGTGGCTGTTGTTGTAATCTAACAGAGTATTGGTGGCAGTTCGATAGGCTATGGTTAAATATAACAGATTCTCTACAAATAAACGTCATATTGTATGGGGTACATTTTCAGGTTCGAAAGCAGAGGGAACCAGATGGGCTTGTGAAGGTTGTGTTGTCTCATGTTTTTGGAGAAATGTGGTGATCCTTGAAGACGTTGGCGTTCTCTGGAATTAAACGACAACGTGTGACATTATCAACTATATCAGCCTGAAGTCTTGCAATGAGAAGTCGTCAAGTTTTGAAACGTTAGAGTGCCGATGCCAGTTCTGTTTGAATCACCGCATTTTCAAACAGCTGAAATCAGTTTACAAACAGACAAAGTCAGAATCGGCTGAGTGTTTTACTATTGTCGGTGATATTATTGTCATAAATTATTATTATTATTGTCGATTACATGTAGTTTATTTTTGAACTGACGCCAATTGCATTGTTGCATTTATCGAAAACCAACTGGCTGCAATTTTTAGTTTTGATAATCATTAGCATTAGTGTAATCAATATTTTCTTTAGAAAAATAATAGCGATAATTATAAAAAAAAAAAAAGTTGAAAATGGTTGATGCAACTATTTTACTGAATAATAAAATAGTTGCATCTACCATTTCTGGGGTCTGCTTTTGGTTATGACTATAATTATTGCAATCAGACCCTAACAGCTATAATAAAAAAAAATATGAAAATGGTTGATGCAACTATATTACTGAATATAAAAATAGTTGCAAAAAGACCCTAACAGCGACAATAAAAAAAAATGGTTGATGCAACTATTTTACTGAATAATAAAATAGTTGGAACTACGATTTTTTGGGGGTCTGCGCTTGGTTATTCTTATTATTATTGCAAAAAGACCCTAACAGCGACAATAAAAAAAAGGTTGAAAATGGTTGATGCAACTATTTTACGGAATAATAAAATAGATGCAGCTACCATTTTTTGGGTCATTGCAATTAATATTTTCTTTAGAAAAATATTAGCAATAAGAAAAAAAAAATATTGAAAATGGTGGATGCAACTATTTTACTGAATAATAAAATAGTTGCATCTACCATTTTTTTGGGGTCTACGTTTGGTTATGACTATTATTATTCCAATCAGACCCTAACAGCGACAATAAAGAACATTTTTGAAAATGGTTGATGCAACTATTTTACTGAATATTAAAATAGTTGCGGTCTGCGCTTGGTTATTCTTATTATTATTGCAAAAAGACCCTAACAGTGACAATGAAAAGAAAAAATGTTGAAAATGGTTGATGCAACTATTTTACTGAATAATAAAATAGATGCATCTACCATTTTTTTTGGGTCATTGCAATTAATATTTTCTTTAGAAAAATAATAGCAATAATAAGAGAAAAAAAAATATTAAAAATGGTTGATGCAACTATTTTACTGAATAATAAAATAGTTGCAACTACCATTTTTTGGGGGTATTTAGAAAAATAATAGCAATAATAAGAAGAAAAAAATATTAAAAATGGTTGATGCAACTATTTTACTGAATATTAAAATAGTTGCAACTACCATTTTTTGGGGGTCTGCGCTTGGTTATTCTTATTATTATTGCAAAAAGACCCTAACAGCGACAATAAAAAAAAGAATATTAAAATGGTTGATGCAACTATTTTACTGAATAATAAAACAGTTGCATCTACCACTTTTTTGGGTCTGCGTATGGTTATCATTATTGTTATCAGAGCCTAACAGCGATAACAAAAAATTTAAAATAGTTGCATCTACCATTTTTAGTGGTATTCGCTTGGTTATTATTTTTATTGCAATCAGGCCCTAACAGCGACAATAAAGAAAAATATTTGAAAATGGTTGATGCAACTATTTTACTGAATAATAAAATAGTTGCATCCACCACTTTTTTCGGGTCTACGTTTGGCCATTAGCATTATTAATAGTTACATCAACCATTTGTTAATTTCTGCTTGTGGTTATCAATATTTTCTTTTAAATAATTATAGAAATAATAAAAATTATACAAAAAATAGTTGATGTAACTATTCTACGGTTCAGGAATACGTGTTTTTTTTTGTCTGCGAGTTACGAATAAATTATTGCGACCACCGATAAATCGCATTTTACACTGAACAATGGTTACATAGACTAAAAGTGGAAACTGTCTCATAAACTATTTTTTTGTTTACCTAAATCTATTTTTCAAATATTTTCAACCAATGTTGGAAGGACATCTCTTAATGAAGCACAATGACAAGATAATCATAAAGAATTCAAGCAATGAAATAAAAAAATATTCTTGGGGATTTCCTTGCCAAAAGAGGCAGGAAAAGCGTTTTTGAATAATCGGACAGAAAATTCAGTACATACGAAAACACCTATGAAAATCTTGAGACTTAAACACCCATAAGACTGCCTGGCTGTGTCCAGATCCTATACAGCAGTAGAATGCTGCCCATAACGCAACACTGCATGGAAGATATAAAGCAATTGACGTAGAGACTAATCCCACGAAACAAAAAAAACAGAAATTGGAATCGAGCCAGTGTGAGAATATTAAGTAGATAACCGATAATATCGACAGTGGTTGAACTGTATAAGCCTCTTTTTTAAAAAAAAAAATGCCACCACTGTGCATCATAGGTAAATTGCATTGGCCGACACGTAACAAATCAACGATATCCATCAATTTGTTGTTAGTTTTTTTTCTACTCAGCTTGCTTGATGTCTCGACAATACAACATTTACATATTCATCCATCCAATCCAACCAAGAATTCAACGGGGCCCCAAATGTACACCAACGACGGGACGGCGACGCGCAAACATCTCGTCCCATTGCTGGCATGTCGGAGCATCGAGCATTGCATTGGTTTACATTTCCATAGAAATGTGCGAAGATTATATGTTTCAGCAAACACGAAATCGTTCATGAAAACCTCGAGCGTTGTGTTTCTTTTTTTTCTGGCATTTGAGTGTGTGTGTGTTTTTTTTTTAAAATTTTTTTTTATGCCGTAGACGATTGTTGCACGGTGATGTTGTGATGTTGCAAGTTGTTACATGTTGTCGTTGTAAACTGTAAACAACATACAACAACACCGACAACGGTCGCAGCAAGAACGACATCTACATTTACAGCGACAACGACTTCAACTTCAAATGATTGCCAGCGTTTTTTTTTTGTTTGTTTGTGTTGTTGTAGTTGGTGCTTTTAGCGTTCACGACTAAATGAACACGTTAAAAGTGCTCGTCGTATTTGTATAGAGAAACAAAACCGAATAAAAACTGCAGAGAATGTGGGATAAATGAAGGAAATGCAAATAGGATGAATTGCAATTGAGAATGATCGAAGACGATTTTAAAGTTACCCTTCTCATTACTATTTACATTACCAGGTAATATTCCAGGTAATATTCCGGGGTCAATGAAACGCTTGGGACACTAAAAACATTCTCCTCATTACTAGGTACTGCAAAATTCGAAAATTTCAGGACGAATTCCGAAAATTGCTGATTTTTTAAGATTTGACTGAGATTTGCGGTTATGTCCTTAAACTTCCTGGAAATTTCAATATAATTGTGTTGTTGATTCAATTCTAGTAAGTTACCTTATTGGAATACACTTCAGAATGGAGAGTATTAAGATCAGGTCATTCCCTAGTGACGAAGTGGGTCGAACGACTATGGAATCAACCGAATACTTAAGTTTTCCAAATCAGTTTTCCCCTTGCTACCAACGTCATGACCTAACTAACATAACCGTACAGTGCCTGGTAGAGTATTTTAAATAATCAACGAATGAGCGAATGAATAAATGATAGAATGACAATTTCGTGCAATGTTTAATGAACTGTTGAAATAAATTTAAAATTTAATATCGACAGAAAGTCTGTAGTCAAAGTGTAATCGCTGCAATTGATGTGGTTGCTTTTTTTCTTGGTTTGTTTGTTTGAGTGGAAACCCATTTGGGGTAGAAACGTTTTTCGTGTAAACGAAAATGTTCTTAGATTGAACATCACTACCCGAACTGGGCGACCAGAAACGTACTCCTTTGGGGGGGGGGGGGGGATAATATAAGAAGTCTTAAGAGTATTAGTCGAGATTCTCCATAAAACCTTTAAGACTCTGAAAACATTGTGGTATCGTTACGCAGTAACTTGTATAAAACTCTACCTTAACCCTGTTTCGTTTAGCCCTTCACTTTTCGTTTAATTAATTTTTTTTTTTTTTTAAATATTATTTTGTTCTGTGCCCCATTTTGTGTCTGGCATCCTACTGGTCAGCCTTGATGTTATTCTTGTGTTTATGATTGAATCTCTCTCAGAGTGTTGTGAACTTGATGACTTGCTTTCGTTGGCTTACAACTCCGGCCGTGTCCAGCCATTTTAATAGCCCCCCGAAACGGACGGATTGAAGACAACATCATCAGTGTCGGCAGCAAGAGCGAAAGGAACAAACAACAACGGCAGCAGGAGGTAACATTATCAACATCTAACATGACAGCGGCCATGTTTAATACGAAACGTGACTGGACTCGATTTCATTTTCATACAATATCGCCTCAAAAATGACCAGCCAAAGGCATGAGCGAATATTTGCCAAAGATGTTTTACAACTTTGTTCACATTTTGTTGGTTGGCTGCCACAATCCGATTCTGTCGATGACTTTATAATGGAAAAAATGCATTTTCATATTAAAGTATTTAGTGGAGTCTTAGCTACATAAGTGGTTATTTATATTGGCGTTTTCGAATGGACTTTCTGGCAACTCTGTCTTCTGGGGACTTACTTTAATTTTCCTTGCAGGCAATAACTATGTTCTTATTTTATTTCTGAATCTGAAGGGATTTTTTTAAAAGTGAAAGGATTTTTCTTCTTTTTTTTCGAATCCGCTTGAGAATATTTAGAATATTTTTCTTATCGATTCACAGTTTTTGTGGCAGTCCAAAGAATAGTCGGTAAAATCGTGACTCTCGCTCAACAAAGCAGCGACACCAGAAATCATCAACAAGTAGTTTATATGAATTTTGTAATTTGTCCACTGGCTTAAAATTACAAATCTGGAAGATATAAATGAAATGATATTAAACGATCAGAAATGGAAATATTTTTCTCTAAATCTAAAACTACAATTTCACAATTTATCCCCAACGCTTGACTAGTTTTGGAGACAAGTAGGTATAATTATTGTTTAGTATAATTTAATTCATGTGTAGTATGTAGAACCACTGTCCAACGTTAACTGCGTTCACCACTTCTCTCCACATATTCACCAGTTTCGTCGAATTATACCGAACGATTAAGAATGAATAAAGAATGACTAACTTAAAAGCACGAAAATGATTAGATATCTATGAGACGTTCATAAACACGTCGAAAATAGCAGTAAAATCTCCGGTTGACCGTATTCATCTAACCGGATTTTGAATCGCTACACCATGGCCAGCATTACCTTCGAACGTTTTTTGGTTGGTTTCGTTGTTAACGCATTCTCTTCTGACTGTCATTCGTAAACATTTGCATTCTGGCTGTGGCAAATGTTATAAATATGGGTGGCATTTGTTTGAAATTATTTAATATTGTTTAAACCGTTATACCGTTAAAATCAAAAGAAACCAGAACGAACGAATTTGTGTTTCAAGAAATCTTTCTAAGCTTGCCAACCAAAATGTCAAGACAGAAACCGTTTATTTCATTTTTTATTAACAACCTTCCGCTGGTGGGCCTAATATTGGCCTATCCATTCTTTATAGCCGCATCTATATTTTATTATGTGAAGACGTTTCTAAGAAGTGATGCGACACCTCCTTCGGTCAAGGGTCAAGTGGCTGTGGTAAATATTAAAGCTCCAATGAAATGGTGACAGTTTTTTTTTTAGCAATGCAGTTGTTGTAAAGGTTGTGATTTGGAAAATATTGAATGGTTTATAGTGGAAAAAGTAGAAGTGAAAGTAAATAAAAAAAAAAATAAATAAATAAATAAATAAATAAATAAATAAATAAATAAATAAATAAATAAATAAATAAATAAATAAATAAATAAATAAATAAATAAATAAATAAATAAATAAATAAATAAATAAATAAATAAATAAATAAATAAATAAATAAATAAATAAATAAATAAATAAATAAATAAATAAATAAATAAATAAATAAATAAATAAATAAATAAATAAATAAATAAATAAATAAATAAATAAATAAATAAATAAATAAATAAATAAATAAATAAATAAATAAATAAATAAATAAATAAATAAATAAATAAATAAATAAATAAATAAATAAATAAATAAATAAATAAATAAATAAATAAATAAATAAATAAATAAATAAATAAATAAATAAATAAATAAATAAATAAATAAATAAATAAATAAATAAATAAATAAATAAATAAATAAATAAATAAATAAATAAATAAATAAATAAATAAATACATACATACATATATAAATAAATAAATAAATAAATAAATACATAAATAAATACATAAATAAATACATAAATAAATACATAAATAAATAAATAACTTAATAAGTAACTTAATAAGTAATTAATTCGTTAATTAACTTAAAACGTAATTTATTAAATAATTATTCAAATACATAATTAATTGACTTAATAAATAATTTATTTCATAATTAATGAAATAAATAATTAATTACTTAATAAAATTATTAATTAATTAATTAATTAATTACCTAATTAACAATTAATTAATAAATAATTAAATAATTAATTAATAAATAATTAATTACTTAATTAATAATTAATTAATAAACAAATAATTAATAAATTAAATAGAAAATTAATTAATTAAAAAAAAAAATAAATAAAATATATAAATATTTTTGCAATTAAAGAATTAATTACCTTGAAAAGTATTTAATTAATTAATGAACTTAATAAGTTAATTAATTACTTAATTAAAAAAATAATAACAAAATTAATTAACTAAAAAATAAATAAATCGACAAGTAAATAAAATTAATAAATATTATTGTAATTAAATAATTAATGAACTTAAAAAGTAATTAATTAATTGATGAACTTAATAAGTAATTAATTAACTTAATAATTAATTTATTAAATAATTAATTTAATAATTAATTTATTAAATAATTAAATAAATAATTAATTAATAAATTAAATAATTAAATAAATAATTAATTAATTAATTTAATAATTAATTAAATAAATAATTAGTTAATTAAATAAATAATTAAATAATTTATGAAATAAATAATTAATTAATTAGTTAATTAAATAAATAATTAACTAATTAATAAAATAATTAATTAATTAAATAAATAAATAAATAAATTAATAAATTAAAAATAAATAAATAAATAATTAATTAAATATTTAATTAATTAAATAATTAATTTATTACATAAATTAATTAAATGAATAATTAATTATCTAATTAATAATGAATTAATAAATAATTTAATGCTTAATTAATAATTAACTAATAAATAATTAATAAATGAAATAATTAATTAAAAAAATAAAGTAAATAAAATATATATATATGTTTGCAATATAATAATTAATTAGCTTAAAAAGTAACTACTTAATTAAATAACTTAACAGGTAATTAAGTGACCTAATAAGTTATTAATTAATAAGTAATTGATTAATTAATTAACTTAATAAGTAATTCACTAAGTAACTTAATAATTAATTGATTTATGAAATAAATACTTAATTAAATAAATATTTCATAAATTAAATAAATAATTAATTATTTAAATATATAAATAAACAAGTAAATAAATAAATGCTATTGGTAATACGAAATTTAAATTGTACACTCTTTTAATATTAAAAAATTTTACTTAACTTTTTTTATTGAATTTCTGACAAATTCTTGACTGTGGAACATTATTCGACTTTATGATCGAGGTTTTCTAGCTCGAACTTTTCCCTCTATTAGTAATTTATTCACTTAATAATTACTGCACTATGATTACTACTAGAATTACCCTGGGATGACATCTCATTACTCGACTTTATGATGGAGATGATGTCTCATTGCCATTACCATTACCACGATATAAACAAAGTAGTTATTGGTAATAAACTATTTTTAAATAGTCCTCTATTTTTCCATTTTCCATTACTCTCATATATTTCAATGATTATCAAATTATATTTATAACTAAACAACTCTGGTAAGTGCTACTTTTGAATTAACCTTTGCCCCCATTTGGTAATTTTTTGGTAATGAGAGTCACTGCTGATCTAGTCTTAATGATCTAGTCTTTACAGTTAGCAAGATAGGTTTCAAATATCTTCAAAACTCATATGGTCAAGGTTTTCTGTTTAGAAACATTTGATAGAATCTTTTTTGAATGGTTGTATTGGTCTGATATTTTAATTTCAATTTCGAAAAGTTACTATTCCGTTTTTTTTTTCGTGTTTTGTTTTCAACTCATTACCGTTATTTTTCTATGCATCCGAATACAGATAACCGGTTCAGCTGGAGGTCTGGGTCGTGAAATCGCCATCGAATTGGCCAAACGTGGCTGTCACATTGCCATCGTCGATGTCCAACAAAAGCTGGCTGAAGAGACGGCGGAATACATCGCCCAGACATACAAAGTCAAAACGAAAGCTTACAAGGTAAACAAACGTCACACGCGCCCTCATTAGCATTCACGTTATATGTTCAATGATCAGCGCTGCGAGGGGGGGAGATCAATGGTCAGTGATACGAGCATTAGTCACAGCGTTGCGAGATAGCAATCTGCATTATAAAACGTCTATTACGACTGAGTAGCAACGTCCGATGTCTCATAATAATATTATGCGATTGGGTTTAGCTAACAAATACTTGAAAATTCTACAGAAAAATAATAACAAAGTCAATGAGTTCAGCAATAAGTTTTGTAAATCATTCGATAACAAATCGTAATGCAATAAATAACATTAGAAAATTGATCTCTTTCATGTGTCTATTGTGATTGAAGCAATTATGGAGCAACTGTCAAATGGAAAGCGGTAAAATAAATAGGGCTGAAGTATTTTCGAAACACCCGATTACTTGGAGACATTTCTCTTGGATGTTGTCGTTTTTCTAAAAGATCCGGTTTTTAGCTGGCCCGCAGCCTTAGTTGGTGTTTTTTTTTGTTCTTAGAGACATTCATCAACCACGATAGTCATTTTCATTTGCCATAAATCTAAAAATCCCTCTATTACTCTCATAATGGAAATTCGTTAATATTGCCCAGGTGGACGTCAGCAGTTATCAGCAGTTAACGGAATTGGAAGCCAACGTCACAGCCGATTTGGGTCACACCACAATACTGATTAACAATGCCGGCATTTTAATGTTGTCATCGGTGCTTAATCCACCACCGGAGGAAATCGCCCGCATGATTAATGTCAATCTCACCGCAATCTGCTACGTAAGTACATGGACTGGAACTAATTGCAGAAATCCAGCTCAAAATCCTTCCATCACTTTCCATTTCAGGCGACCCAAATCTTTTTGCCCAAAATGAAACAATTTAATTCGGGTCACATTGCCAACATCTCATCACTGTCGGCTCTCATGGCCTCGCCCACTTTTAACATTTATGCGGCCACCAAAGCGGCCGTGCGCCACTTGACCTCCATGTTGAGGGCGGAATTGATGCATTTGCGTCATAACATTACGGCCACCACGGTGATGCCATCATTTTTGAATACCAACAAAAACGTGGAGAAACTACTTAATCTGGGCAGCATGAGAAACCTGATGAACATCACCGATGGTGACTTTGTGGCCCGACAAATTGTCGATGGCATGCTGAGAGGCGACGATGAACTGGTAATACCGCCCGCGGCCAAACATGTCTATAAACTGTTGGAGTAAGTATTTGGGGGGGCGTGTGGGGTGTGTTTAAAATATAATTCTTGTTTATTTCAATTTCCAGACTTCTGCCCACCTACATAAAGGAACGACTTCTTGTACTGCTCACCGATAGTTCGTATCGCAAGTTTGTACGCTCGACCAGGGTTAGTAAAATTTTAAAAGAAGAAACGGCCCTGGTTGATGTTAATAACAAACATTAGTTATGTAGTTAGTTTACTGTTAGTTTTCTAGAGTTATGAGAATAAATGTACTAGACTGAACTGGTGTTCTTTTTTTAAGGTGGTAGAAAATTGTGCTTATGGGGGGCATCGCCTGAGTGTTAGTAAAAAAAAACACTCAATTACTTCTGGTAATTGTAATCAATTGTAATTGTCCATCAATTGTATTTGCAGCCAAATAAACTTTGTTTAGAAGCAAATAAACTTTACTTGATACAATTTCCAAACACGCGATTTACTTGTGTACAAACATTGTAAAAAGACAGATTTTTCTGCGTGCTGCATTTGTTTAAATGCCTTATCTCTCAATTCCAAATCAACTAAATAATATTCTGTCATTCAGTGTATGTTATGCCTTTGGTTGATTTAATTCACTTTGGATGGAAAATAATAACAAATATTTTCTTCTTCTTTGTCCAAGTAAATGACAAATATTATATTGTGCAAATTATCACCTCAATTGTAGTAGAAATATTTCTAACTAGTAAGTTGTAATGCGCCTATGGCGCCCGTTGAAATATGGAAAAAAAATTTAGTAGAAAAAACATTTTTTCTTGAAAAAAAAAATTTTGTAGAAAAAAAAAATTTTTTGAAAAAAAAAATTTGGTTGAAAAAAAAACAAAAAATGTTTGTAAAAAAAAAAATTTTGAAAAAAAAAAATTTGGGGAAAACACAATTTCTGTACAAAAAAAAATATTATTTTTTTTATTATTATTATTTATAGAAAATTATAGAATGCCTATTTAAATTCCTACGTACTGCGTGACAGAGTCAGTGAATCAGTGTCCAGGGTAAATATATATTACTAGTAAGTTGTAATGCGCCTATGGCGCCCGTTGAAATATGGAAAAAAAAAATTTTGTTGAAAAAAAAAAAATTTTCTTTTGAGAAAAAAAATTTTTTCTTTTGAAAAAAAAAATGTTTGTTAAAAAAAAATTTTTGTTGAAAAATAAAATTTTGTTGAAAAAAACATTTTTGTGGAAAAAAAAAATTTTTTTGAAAAAAAAAATTTTGTGGAAAAAAAAAATTTTGTTGAAAAAAAAAAATTTTTGTTGAAAAAAAAAAATTTGGAAAAAAAAAAATTTTGTGAAAAAAAAATTTTTGTTGAAAAAAAAATTTTGTAAAAAAAAAATTTTTGTAAAAAAAAAAATTTGTAAAAAAAAATTTTTGGAAAAAAAAAATTGGGGAAAACACAATTTCTGTCCAAAAAAAAAATATTATTTTTTTTATTATTATTATTTATAGAAAAATATAGAATGCCTATATAAATTCCTACGTACTGCGTGACAGAGTCAGTGAATCAGTGAATCAGTGTATCAGTGAATAAGTGTCGAGGGTAAATATATATTAAGATAAGATGTGCTTGTGTATTGTTGATATTTTAAATTATTTTGTTTTTTTTTAGAACAAATTAAGAAATACTTCTTATCAGCTTTCAAAACCGATTTGTCCAAACAACAATTAATTCTCAGATTATATGAGTGCATATATAAGTGGTGCAGCTACGGAAAGACATGATTGGTTACATTCGAAACTATATAAATACTAAACGATATTGCAATTTCTGTCTGGATCGTATTGTTTCGCAGTCTAATCCTGCATTGATGTGGTTTCTCATTCCCACGTACAACGCCATCGATTTAATCTAGGCCCATAGCGATCATGACGATCACGTTGAGTGTCATTGTTTTGAATATGCCACGACGCAATATCATGTGTTGTCTAAGAGTTTCCATTGTGATCGGCCATCGATTAATCGTCAGAGAAAACTACGATTTGAATAAATAAATTAACATTCTATTTCTCAACATTGTCTGGAATTAGGTCAATAGCATAATTTTTTTCCAGTTCTTTCTTTAGACAATGATGTCGGGAATCTAAGTACATAAAATATGGCAGCATAGGCAAGAATTCGTTGACAAAACTAAGGAAATCGGGCAAAAGTGTTAAGTCCAGTTTTTAAAATTTTATATTCTTTGGTGAACTTGTATTTAAAAAAAAAAAAACATTTTAATAGGCTTTCTCTCAACAATTTTAATTATTAAGTGGGAAAGGTAAGAAATCGTCAAACTCATACCAAAATCAACTGTAAATACTTTAATATAATTAAATAAATAAATGCATGAATGAATGGGGCACCTTCACCTGGAGGTGCTTCATCATTCAATCATTTTCAGTGATCTAATTAAGTTAAGAAATTAATTAAAGTGATTTAGTAATTAATTGAGCAAATTGATTAATTACGTATTGATTGGCGGTCATATGTAGATGTCAGATGGTATCGGCTTTGACAACCATAACAACCGATTAACGCTAACATTAAGTCAATTTGTTGTTAACATGGCCCTGTGTCATGAATGGGTTAAGTGATAAGTTTGTTTATATATTTTTAAAAAAAAAAAAAATATTTTCTAGTTAAGGGGAATTAGCATTTATTTTATAAATTTCGTGAAATTTTATTCCTGCCTAGCATTTACTAGTTCTTAGAGTCTAGAGTCTCTTAGAGAATTTTCTTGTTTAGTAGTGATGTTTAAAAATACTAAATTTAATTGATTAATATACAGGGTCCGCCAAATAACTATTTTTTTTTTTTGGAAAATTCTAAAAAAAAAACTTCTGGATATTTTCTAAAATTTCTTTTTTTATTTGAAAGTCCAATCCTTCCTGGAAAATAATTTCATTCAAATGACTGCCTAGGCTGGCCATGCAGTAGCCTAACGACAGCAGCTCTGCGGCTGATAATGCGATCTTCAAAAACAGGACACAAAACCTCGAGTGTAGCTTCGGCTGTGTGGCACGTAGCGCCGTCCTGTTGTAAACAAATGTTGGCAATATCCTCCTCTCGTTCAACATGGCCCAATAACGAAAACACAATAAGCACTAGTTGAAAAGAACCGTTAGATGACGGACCCTTTATTAATTGAGAATCTTGGCTGATTGGAAAGTATTTTTTTTCTTTTGTAAGCAATTAATTGCTGTCCACCTAGTATTGAATGTTTAAAAATATTATTTTTAAATATAAACGGTTTTCCAACAAGCGGTGTTATTTTGAATCACCCGGTTTTTCGGTAGCTGTCACTTTTGAAGCTTTTATTCTGTGACATTTGACAAGTAGAAACTACGCATTGAAATTATTAAAATTCCCTACAAAAATGGAAAGAAATTTCCTTTTCACTTGAAGTTTTAAAAGATTATTCTTATTTTTGATTTACAAGACCAATGTTTTTATTAAACTATTAAAACTAATGTTAATAATTTTAAATTGAAGTTTACCAAGAATTTTATTTATTATAGGATTATTTTCTTTTGTTTCTAATCGTAAAATCTTGCAGTCACAGTTCGCAAAACTAAAAAAGTTTCCGCACCGTGTTATCTCTCGAAGAGGTGATCACAATTGGTCACCAGGGAACTGTTCTCTGGCCGGCCGGTCTCTACACAATTTAGAAAATGAATTCTATAAAGACTTGCGCCTGATAACTTTGGGTATACTTTTCCTATTATACGTAGATCGGTGCTTTTTTTTTAACGCGAATCCCCTTATTATTTGATTTTTAGTTTGAACCTTATTAATCACCACATATGTTATAGGTGTCACACACGCCAGACAAATAACACAGGGCAACAAAATAATATTTTGAATTGGTCAGGTTAGGGTTGCTTTGAAAAAATAAACCATTTAATTAATAGTTTTGAGAATTCATTTGTCATGGCTCGAAAACGACTCATTCGATTGAGTAGAAATAAATTGTAAATAATTGATAGCGGCATGATAATGGTAGTGAATGGTACATCTGTGTGGGAGCAATCTGAAAGGGGCCTCTACGAAATACGAAAAAAATTGTGTCTGAAAAAATTAAATTTTTCAAAAAAGAAAACCCCAAATTATGAAACACATTTTCTGCCATTTTTGATATTGTGGGACAATGTAGTGCAGTGAAACTTCCATAACTCGAACTTCTATAAGTCAAATTTTCTTTGAGTCGAAGCCCTTCTAGTGGCAATTCTCCGTAAGTCGAACTTTTTTACGGGATAATGATTGTTCCAGTTATGGAAGTCTGGCTGTAGTTTATAGTACATCTAAATTGTTTACTGGTTATTCATTACAATATTAGTTTCTGTTGCCTTGTGTAGTGCATTTATTTCAAGTAAAACATTTAAAAAAATAGCGTTCGGATTCGATTGCCACCAGAGGCTTTGGTCTGTCACTGCAAAAATCTACCCAAATATTCGGTGTCACCCAGTGTTGAACTACCTTCAACAACTTTTTGGCTTTAAGATAGATTTTAGATCTCTGAATTGATTCCCTAACCTACCCTTGAATTTCCTATTTCTATACTAGTAAGTTGTAATGCGCCTATGGCGCCCGTTGAAATATGGGAAAAAAATTTTGTTGAAAAAAAAATTATTTTCTTGAAAAAAAAAAATTTTGTTGAAAAAAAAAATTTTTGTAGAAAAAAAAATTTTGTTGAAAAAAAAACATTTAGTGGAAAAAAAAAAATTGAAAAAAAAAAATTTTTTAAAAAAATTTTGTGAAAAAAAAATTTGTAAAAAAAAAAAAAAAATTTTTGAAAACAAAATTTTGTAAAAAAAAATTTTGTAAAAAAAAAATTTTGTAAAAAAAAAATTTTGGTAAAACAAAAATTGGGGAAAACACAATTTCTGTACAAAAAAAAAATATTATTTTTTTTATTATTATTATTTATCTTCTTTAATATATATTTACCCTCGACACTGATTCACTGATACACTGATTCCCTGATTCACTGACTCTGTCACGCAGTACGTAGGAATTTAAATAGGCATTCTATAATAATTCTATAAATAATAATAATAAAAAAAATAATATTTTTTTTGTACAGAAATTGTGTTTTCCCCAATTTTTTTTTTTCAACAAAAATTTTTTTTTTCAGCAAACTTTTTTTTTTCCACAAAAATTTTGTTTTCAACAAACATTTTTTTTATCAACAAAATTTTTTTTTTTCCACAAAAATTTTTTTTTTTAACGAAAATTAACGGGGTCCATAAGCGCATTACAACTTACTAGTAGAATTATAGAATGCCTATTTAAATTCCTACGTACTGCGTGACAGAGTCTGTGAATCAGTGTCGAGGGTAAATATATATTAAGATATGTATGTATGTATATCTGTTTGTAAACGATGGAAACCCTACAGCTTTCCTTATCTTTTAAAGAAAAGCTTTTACTCAAATACCTAAAGGATTTCCAACTTATTTGCCATTTTCCACACGTTTTTCGTTCACTCTGGCATCAGCATCAAAAGCGATAAGAATGCAAAACCAGCGGCGAATAAATGTTTGTAACGATTGATTCTGAAAACCTTTGTTTTTATTTTCTTCTGTAATAATTGGAAACTGTCTGAGTTTATAATCTGGGGCATTCTCCAACGAATTATACAGTCCACTCTACAGGTAAAGCTACTCTGAAGCCAAAATCATCAGCTCAAGATTGTACACCCGATTTAGCCTTGGACCCAAAATTTAGAATATAAATTTAGTTTGTGTTGTAATTAAATAAAAATTAAATATACACTATTAAGAGCCGATGACTTTTCATCCAGGCAAGACGTTCGACTTTTGCTGACGAAGGGGGAAGAGAAGCAAGAGGGGTAGCAAAACAGTTGCAAAAAGGAATTGTGGGCGGATTTGGATTTTCAATTGAAAATTTCCAAAAAAAAAATTTCACTTTAATATTATTTATGCAAAAGAAGAATACACTCCAGAAACAGGCTCGTGTGCCTGTTTTTAAACAGCCATCGTGTAAAGGGGGTTCAGGGGCTTAGGAAGGCATTTCCAAAGAAAATGTCAAGAAAAAGTGTCGGCAAGAAGTCATCGTGTAAATTGTGACTAAAAAAGAAAATCGACCAAGAAAAACATTGAATTTTCTAGATGAGATCAGATTTTCCCAGGAGTCATGACAGGCCACTGTAATATGGACACAATGGTTCGTCGAGCATGTGTATATCTCAGGATGACGAATGTACAGCCTTCATTGATGCCGAGAAGCAAACATCAGCGGATCCATTGTTAAGCCACTGTCCAGTGGAATGTTGACTCACTCACCTTGGGAGCAGGTTCCGTGACAAAAAGATTATCTGCGAAATCAATCTTGTTTTATCGTTTTCAGTATTTTATATTTTCCAAATTGCAACTGCTTGTGATATCTTGAATAAAAAGAAAAACAAAATAAACCCAGCTATCACCTCGTGTTTAAATGTGTATTTAAATTGAGGGACCTGTTTTCTATTATTTTCCAAGTGATCTATTTTGAGCGGTGATTATAAATATCAACACCAGCGACAATCAGCTGAAACGGACTGTTATCAACCGTAGGTGAAGTGCACAAGACCGTAGCGTGATAAATTATATTTTCTAAAAACGACTAAGGTTTATAATGACCGTATATGTCAGTGGGTGATTAAAAAACAAATGATATACAGGGTCCGCCAAATAACTTTTTTTTTTTTTGAAAACCCTATAAAAAAAATCTACTGGATATTTTCTCATAATTTTGTTTTTGTTTGAAAGTACAATCCTTCGGGTTAATAATGGAAAATAATTTCATTCAAATGGCTGCCTCGGCTGGCCATGCAGTAGCCTGACGACATCAGCTCTGCGGCTGATAATGCGATCTTCAAAAACAGGGCGCAAAACATCGAGTGTAGCTTCGGCTGTGTGGCACGTAGCGCCGTCCTGTTGAAACCAAATGTTGCCAATATCCTCCTCTTCAATTTTTATAAACAACTCCAGACCCCTTCTCCGTCAAATTAGTCCGACTCTCACTATAAAGCCCTGGCTTGAAATTGTACCAGCCTTTTGGAAACGCCAGATTTATTTCCAAACAAAATATTCCAAAAAAAAATCCACCACTGTGCGTTGTTCACCGGTGACCTATAAATCAACACCCATTCGCGTATTCCAGTTCATTTCAAACCCTGTACCCTACAATATATGATATTTTATTGATTTCATAGTTGCATTTGTAACCATTTAAATTATTAACATCAAATTATTAACAGTCCATCTTTGGAACACTGCAGTTCACAAAAAATGTTGAGCAACGGTGGGGAGTTTATAAATCAATGTCCCCCAGTCGGTGACTAGGTTGTGTCTCCTATGTACGTGGTCCATTGGGAGGATTTTATTAAAAAAGCCACCTTAATTTTTGGCCAATTGAACTACAAACACATAATTTATATGAACTAGATGGCGCTGTAGCTGAGATCAGCTGTTGGATCTTCAACACTCTTTACTCGCTATGAATTTTTTCGGTATATTAGAATTCGTGAATACATTTCCTTTCATTGGAATACCATATTGTCCACATAGTCGTTGTTCGATGTGATGTAAATGGCTGGAAGTGCTGCAAATCAAAGGTGAAGGGTACATCGCCTTCAGCGTAGCCTACCTAAGCTCCCTTTCTATATTATGCGCTAATCTGTTTAGCGCATAACAGTTAATTAATTTTTTTACAGATTCGATTGGGTACTTAATAAATAGAAGTTCATTCAATTATCTAGAAATCATTTTTTTTGCAACGTTGAACCGAACACACGTCACTGCAGTAGCGACAGCGAAATGTTTAAACAGATCATTTTACTTGAGTGCTGCTACAGTCTGTATGTGATTGTTACCATTATCGCATATCCGTTTCTAATATCCTTCTCGATAATACGTGCCCTGTACAGATGTCTGAAGACCAAAGTTGATAGTGAAAAGTGCATTGCCGGTGAAGTGGCCTTGGTAAGTTTATTCTGAAATTTATTTTCCAGTTCTCATTTTGATTTTTAACTCTAGATAACTGGGTCGGGACGAGGATTGGGCCGTGACATAGCCGTAGAATTGGCCAAGTTAGGCTGTCACATAGCCATAGTGGACATACAAGGTAAATTGGCCGAGGAGACAGCAGAGTATATCGCTCAGACGTACGAAGTCAAAACCAAAGCATATAAGGTACGATTTTGTAGATACAAATCAACAATTTAATTGAGTATTATATGTCATTTTGGCAGTTACAGCTCTCCAAGGAACGAAATTAATCGTTTAATGCTTGAAGAACATGGGGAAATAAAGCAAACCTTTTTCTAAAGTCTATGTTGTGTAATAGGGTGGAGTGAAAAATATTTTTTTTTTTGGCCTTGAAATTTGAAAATTTCAGAAATATTAGGAAAAAAAAATTTTAAAATTTGAAAAAAAAAAAGTTTTAGAAAAAAAAATTTTTTTTAGAAATTTTAGATGTTTTTTTTTAGTAGGAATTTTAGAAGCATTTTTTTTTATAAATTTTGGAAAAAAAAAATTTTTAGAAAAAAAATTTCAGTAATTGTAAAAAAAATTGTTAGTCATTTAGAAATTTAAAAAAAAAATGTTTAGACATTTTGAAATAAACATTTTTATAGAATTTTAAAAAACTTTTTTTTATAAATTTTTTTTAAATTTTAGAAATTTGGAAGATTTTTCTTTACAAAATTTTAGGTATTTTTTTTAGAAATTTTGGAAAAAATGAATAGAAAGGTTTTTTCAAGAAAATTTAGAAGAATTTTTTTTAGGTAATTTAGATGAATATAGAGAATATATATTTTAAAAGAAAATTTTAAGAAAAATCCACTATAAAAAAAATTTTAAAAGACATTTTTTTTTAAAATTTTTTGAAAAATATTTTTTTAAAGGTTTTAGAACATTTTTGTTATACATTTTAGAAATTTTGTTTATACATTGTAGATGATTTTTTTTGTTATAAATTTTGGAAAAAAAAATTTTTTAGAAAAAAATTTCAGTAATTGTAAAAAAATTTGTTAGATATTTTAGAAACAAATTCCATTTAATTTTTTTATAGAATTATAAATATTTTTTTTAGAATTTTTTTTTTAAATTTTAGAAATTTGGAAGAATTTTTTTAGAAAATTTTAGGAAATTTTTTTAGAAAATTTTAGGAATTTTTTTTAGAAATTTTGTAAAAAATTAATAGAAATTTTACAAGATTTTTTTAGAAATTTTAGAAAATATTTTTTTAGATAATTTAGAAGTTTATTTTATATATTTTAAAAGAAAATTTTAAGAAAAATCCACTCCAAAAAAATTTTTTTTTAAAAATTTTTGAATAATATTTTTTTAAATGTTTTAGAAATTTTGTTTATAAATTTTAGATGAATTTTTTTATATAAATTTGGGAAAAAAATTTTTTTTAGAAATTTTAGAAAAATTTCAGTAATTCTAAAAAATTTGTTAGACATTTTAGAAATTAAAAAAAAAAAATTTAGAAATTTTGAAAAAAAAAAGTTTTTTTTAGAAAAAAATTCCATTTAATTTTTTAGAAATTTTTTTTATAGTATTTTGGAAAACATTTTTTAGACAATCTTTTTAAAATTTTAGAAGATTTTTTTAGAAATTTTAAGAAAAAAATCCACTTCAAAAAAAGTGTTAAAAAACTTTTTTTTAGAAATTTTAGAAATTTTTTTTTTATTGATTTTAGAAAATTTTTGTTGTTAGAAATTTTGTTTAGACATTTTAGATGATTTTTTTTATAAATTTAAAAAAAAAAAATAAAAAAAAAAATTAATTTAAAAAAATTAAAAAATTTTCTATAGAATTTTTAAAAACTTTTTTAGAAATTGTATAAAGTTTTGTTTAGAAATTTAGAAGATTTTTTTAGAAATTTTAGAAGATTTTTTTTAGACATTTTAGGAACAAAATTTAAAAAAAAATACATTTAAAAAAAAAATTAAGATTTTATTTTTAGAAATTTTAGAAAATTTTTTTTTAAACATTTTAAAGAAAAATTTTTTTATAGCTTATAGAATTTTTTTTTTAGAAATTTTACATGATTTTTTTTTAGAATTTTTGAAAAAAAAATGTATTTATTAAAAATTTACTAGTATGACCTTTACCTAGTATGACCTCAGTACCCAAATAAAAGTATTTGGGGCAAAGAAGAGGATAATCAGCCAATATTCCAACTGGCTGATCGGATTTAAATAAAAAAATAAAACATACCCAGCTGAAGTGTTTCTAAGATAGATCAAATAGAGTCGAACCCAGTTGAGTCGTCAATGTCTTAACATGATAATTGGGATTCCCAGTAATTATTTTAATATAAAATTGTTGGTTTCTCTTCCTTTGTCATCACAGATCGATGTCACCAACTACGAACAATTATTGGATTTAAAAACTCAAATCACCCATGATTTGGGCGATGTAACGATACTCGTTAATAATGCCGGCATTCTAATACTGTCCTCCGTCGATAATCCCCCGGCCCAAGAGGTGCAGCGTATGGTAAATGTGAATTTCATAGGAACTGTTTATGTAAGTGTCATTGGACTGCTTGTACAATCTTCAATTGAACGGAATCCCCTTTTGCTTCTCCTAATAGGCCACCCAAATATTTCTGCCGAAAATGAAACAACTGAATCGTGGTCATATTGTTAACATCTCGTCGATTTCCGCACTGATGCCCAGTCCCCTCTATGCGATTTATAGTGCCACCAAATCGGCGGTGCGTCACTTTACATCGTCGTTGCGCATCGAGCTGATGCAGTGCCGGGCCAACATCACAGCCACCACCATGTTGCCCACATTTATTAGTACCAACGAACGTATCGATCGGCTGATGAAGGTGACCGACGGTTATTCGGTGATGCCCGGCGTCGGTGGTGACGTTGCGGCCCAGTATGTGGTGACGGCCATGATACGGGGCGATGATGAGGTGACCGTGCCCCGTATTGTTCTTTCTCATCACAAATTAATGAGGTCTGTCAGCCGGATTTGTGGAGTTCAAATAGACTTTTGCTTATGTGTTTCTATTTTTTTCTTTTTTTAATTTTTCAGTTTGTTTAGCACATTTTTCTTGGAAAAGGCAATTGCGCTGAGTACCATGAAATTTTGGAATCGAAGGCATTGGGATGTTGTACAGGATGTTTTAAAAACCGACGATATACAAAAGGATTAGTAGATGGCCATCGTAGCTTAAGAGGGGATGGTAGATTTGGCAAATCTCTAAAGGTGTGGAAAAACGAAAATGTGTTTAGCTTAGAATAAGATTGTTATTCTGTATTTGTCGAAACATTTTTAAAAACATATTACAGCCTAATTGTGAATTTTAATTTGTCTTGTCGTATTTTGTTTGGTTACCAAAAATATTTTTTATTCATTTACAAACTTTGTATGAAAACAATTATGTCTTCGTTCGGCCATTTGTTAGAGCATGTTATCGAATGGCAGAAACTTCATAATCGATACACAAAGTCTCAATACTTAAACATTTATCACCTTTCAAACTGCATTGTTCCATGGAATTTTTAAAAGTTCTGAAACGTTTTTCCCTCATTTAAATGAGATTATTCTCTCTCCTTCTCAAACTCATAAAATCTCCATCATTTACAAGTTAAAAAAGGCCTCTAAAAATAGTTAGATTTTCTTACAAATCTGGATTTGCTGAGTGAAACATGAAAAAAAAAAATTATTTTAAAAAAAAATTAAAAATTAAAAATTTTTTTTTTAATTCATAAAAAATCCAAAACGGTAAAAAGTGTCAAGTCCTATTACTTTCACGTAAAGTCACATAACCTAAAAATAATAATAAAAATAAAAAAATAAAAAAAAAAAAAAAAATTTTTCTTCATGCGCTTATTTTTAACTTGGAAACTATTACTTGTAAAGGAAAATAATATATGAACAGATTAAGGGAATTGTAATTCTTGGTTTTTTAAAATGTATTTCAGCTAAATCGGACGAGTGGTTCTCAAGTTATGTCAAACAAAAGAGCCAAAAACGTGACAAATTCCCCTATACGATACTTACTAACTTCAAATCGATATATCTCGATTCCTAGATGAGACCCAACGAAACGCTGGGACACGTATGACCTTTTTTTGACCGATATAACTTTCCCCGGTGGTTTCATCCCAAACCGATTGTGGCTGTCGCACAGTGTAATCATTGGCATGATCGCACTTAGCTCCCTTTGTAATCTGAACTGCTTCCCAATTATCTCTCTCGGATGTATTGAAAATAGTAAACACAATTACTTACAGCATTATAAATACTTATTCGCTTGTTAAAGAGAATGTCAGTATTATTCTTTATTCGAACCGATCGCCAGTGCAAATTCTCCAACAAGCGCGGAATGAATAAACAGATTATTTTACTTGAGTGCTGCTACAGTCTGTATGTGATTGTTACCATTATCGCATATCCGTTTTTAATAGCCTTCTCGGTAATACGTGGCCTATACAGATGTCTGAAGGCCAAGGTCGACAGTCAAAAGTCCATTGCCGGTGAAGTGGCTTTGGTGAGTTCAATGGGATATTTATTTAGCTATCCGCTCTTATTTGGATTTTCAAATTTAGATAACTGGATCTGGTCGGGGTTTGGGTCGCGCCACCGCCATAGAATTGGCCAAATTAGGCTGTCACATAGCCATAGTGGATATACAGGGTAAATTGGCCCAGGAGACAGCAGACTATATTGCTGAGACATATGGAGTTAAGGCCAAAGCATATAAGGTAAAATGCTCTCGATGCTTAAAGAAATCATATTCAAAATTGTCACCCTTTTCCGATTTTGAAATTTCATTTTTTGACTTAATCTGCCTGTATACATTGTAAGAGCTTTTGCAGTAATTTCTGATTATAATGTGTGTTTTCTTGTCTTTATTATGTACCAAATATATTTTGGGTGTAGCAACTATCTTAAAGAATATTTCTTTTCCTTATATGATAAACTTGTCACAGATCGATGTCACCAACTTCGAACAGTTATTGGACTTGAAAACCCGAGTCACCACTGATTTGGGCGATGTTACGATACTCATCAATAACGCCGCTATTCTAACGCTGTCCTCCATTGGTAATCCCCCGGCCCAAGAGGTGCAGCGTATGGTAAATGTGAATTTCATTGCCACAGTTTATGTAAGTAGCCGATGCTGCTTTCTCAAAAATATGCTACTAATGCCTCAATAGACCATACAAATATTTCTGCCGAAAATGAAACAACTCAATCGTGGTCATATTGTTAACATCTCATCGATTTCCGCACTGATGCCCAGTCCCATCTATTCGGTTTACAGTGCCACCAAATCGGCGTTGCGTCACTTTACATCGTCGTTGCGCATCGAGCTGATGCAGTCGCACAGCAACATTACGGCGACCACGGTGATGCCCACCGCATTGACCACCAACAAACGTGCCGAAAAGCTGGTGAGGGCGATTGGGGCCACTAAAGTGGGCACCATCGCTGATGGTGACATTGCGGCCCAGTATGTGGTGAGCGCTATGTTGCGCGGTGTCGATGAGCTGACCGTGCCCCGTGTGTTTATTTATTATCACAGATTAATGAGGTGAATGCTGTGAACGAATATTTCCAGATGTTAAAATGTTGTTGTATTTCTTTTCAGTTTGTTTGGCGCAGGCATTTCGGAAAAGTTGATAGCACTGGGTACAATGGACCTTTGGGAAAATCGGAATTGCGACGAAGTGATTAATATTTTAAATCTAAATGATATACAAACAGATATATAACTGGGATAACGCTTCAGTTGGTCTAATATAACCACCGGATACTGTAATAGGGCATCTTTAGCAAATACACAAATGCTAGGCTAGTTTTGTTTTTTATTTAAAGAGGTATTTTTTCCCCAAGTTTCTTTGGATTTTAAAATTAAGCATAAATTCTGTATCACCGCTTAATTGTGTGTTTACGCTGGGTTACCCTTTTTGTGTTTTACCATTTCATTGCATTAAATATTTGTATGATCTGTTCCAAAACCAACATTTATTTATACAAAAATAAAATGAAAAAAACATGATCTATTGTCTACTTTTTTGTATTTACTATTTTATTTTATTTCATTTCATTTCATTTCATTTCATTTCATTTCATTTCATTTCATTTCATTTCATTTCATTTCATTTCATTTCATTTCATTTCATTTCATTTCATTTCATTTCATTTCATTTCATTTCATTTCATTTCATTTCATTTCATTTCATTTCATTTCATTTCATTTCATTTCATTTCATTTCATTTCATTTCATTTCATTTCATTTCATTTCATTTCATTTCATTTCATTTCATTTCATTTCATTTCATTTCATTTCATTTCATTTCATTTCATTTTATTTTATTTTATTTTATTTTATTTTATTTTATTTTATTTTATTTTATTTTATTTTATTTTATTTTATTTTATTTTATTTTATTTTATTTTATTTTATTTTATTTTATTTTATTTTATTTTATTTTATTTTATTTTATTTTATTTTATTTTATTTTATTTTATTTTATTTTATTTTATTTTATTTTATTTTATTTTATTTTATTTTATTTTATTTTATTTTATTTTATTTTATTTTATTTTATTTTATTTTATTTTATTTTATTTTATTTTATTTTGTTTTGTTTTATTTTATTTTATTTTATTTTATTTTATTTTATTTTATTTTATTTTATTTTATTTTATTTTATTTGTAGAGAACAATTTGTAGAGAACTGTAATTAAGTTTAATTGAAGTATTTAAATTTGATTGTGAGAATTGCAGAAGGAGAAAAAACTATTGCGATCAACGTTTAAGTGATCTTGGTGACACCGGGTCGTAGTCTAGTCAACGACATTAGCAGCTAGAACATGTTATGTGGTGATTACACCGACCAGTTTTACTGTCATTTGTTCAGCGCAAACTTCTAAACCGCTTACACGAACTCGTTTTTTCATTCATCGACTTTTTTTATTTATTATATTCATCAATGATTTTGTTTCCAAACACATTTGTATGGCTTTAGTATTTTATTTCTTAAATGTTCCCCAATAATTACTTTAAATCTGAAACTTATTGAATTAAAATAAATTTGAATGGACTGTCTGATGCTGCTTTAATTTGTCCAAGGTACTCAACTGACTGAATAAGTTTTGATTTATTTGATGAAATATTTGAAAAATTTATAAACACATTTGAGCGAAGTAGTCTAGACTTTTTCAAGCCTCAGTGCGGTGAAGGGTACACAAACTTCGTCCTAGCCGATGTTAGTTTCGTATTCAAGTAATTTCTGTCATTGTACCCTACACCACAATGTAGTATTATAATTTAGGGCTTTTGTTTGTGGGGAGCTTCAGTATTTGAATCGTTTGATGAATGTCTGTTTATATATATATATACTAGTAAGTTGTAATGCGCCTATGGCGCCCGTTGAAATATGGAAAAAAAATTTTGTTGAAAAAAAAAATTTTCTTGAAAAAAAAATTTTTGTTCAAAAAAAATTTTTGTTGAAAAAAAAAATTTTGTTGAAAAAAAAAATTTTTCTTGAAAAAAATAAATTTTGTTGAAAAAAAAAATTTTGTGGAAAAAAAAATTTTGTAAAAAAATATTTTGGAAAAAAAAAATTTTGAAAAAAAAAATTTTTTTTTTAAAAAAAAATTGTAAAAAAATATTTTGGAAAAAAAAAATTTTGGTAAAAAAAAAATTTGGGGAAAACACAATTTCTGTACAAAAAAAAATATTATTTTTTTTATTATTATTATTTATAGAATTATTATAGAATGCCTATTTAAATTCCTACGTACTGCGTGTCAGAGTCAGTGAATCAGGGAATCAGTGTATCAGTGTATCAGTGTATCAGTGAATCAGTGTCGAGGGTAAATATATATTAAGATATGTATATTGTATGTTGTATATTGTATATTGTTGTAATGAAAGTACTATTACAAAAATATAAACCAATTTCAATTATGCCCATATTTTGATATAGCCAACAGTTGTGATGTATCTTCTGAAAGTTTTTATACAATGGCAGCAGCGTGTGGTGTAGGGCATCTCACTGTCGATCCCAGCTATTACTTACAGGTTTTGTTATCAGTTTTTTTTTTATTAAAATAAAATAACCTAAATCTGTTTAGATCATGAGTAGAACCAGTTTGTTCGAATACTAAATCATTTTTTTAAAATTTTTAAAGTGATCACTAGTCGTTGCGCCAGCTAGCGGATTGAATAAACAGATTATTTTAGTTGAACGCAGAGTTCTCTGATTTATTGAGAATAGTAAACACAACTACTTTAGAGAATTATAAATACTTATTCGCTTGTTTAAGAGAACATCAGTACTCTTCGTTATTCGAACCGATCGCCAGTGCTAGTTCTGAAACAAGCGCAATGAATAAACAGATTATTTTACTTGAGTGCTGCTACAGTCTGTATGTGATTGTTACCATTATCGCATATCCGTTTTTAATAGCCTTCTCGGTAATACGTGGCCTATACAGATGTCTGAAGGCCAAGGTCGACAGTCAAAAGTCCATTGCCGGTGAAGTGGCTTTGGTGAGTTCAATGGGATATTTATTTAGCTATACGCTCTTATTTGGATTTTCAACTTTAGATAACTGGATCTGGTCGGGGTTTGGGTCGCGCCACCGCCATAGAATTGGCCAAATTAGGCTGTCACATAGCCATAGTGGACATACAAGGTAAATTGGCCCAGGAGACAGCTGACTATATTGCTGAGACATATGGAGTTAAGGCCAAAGCATATAAGGTAAGTTGCTTCTATGAACGTGAGATACCTCGTCTTATAAATAAAAGTCCACAACTAAGCATTATTTCCCCAATCAAGTCGGCAGTGCTTGTGTCCATGTCGTAGTACAGAACAGAATGTACATCAAAAAAATATCAATTACCATAGTGATTCAAATCAACCCATTAAATAACAAAAACGTAATATTTAGTTTAAAAAAACCTGATTTTGGAAGTTAAAAAAATGCAAAATAAATAATATAGATTACTGGAGTAAGTAACCAAAATTTAAGAATATTACCAGCAACGAATCGAGCAAAAATTATTTACTCGCGTAATAAGACAAAAAAAAATAATATTCAATCGTAGGCTCATGTCGCCTATCATCCCCATCTAAGCTGAAAGACTCTTCAACTAAACTTTAGTGAATAATTGAAGAAACAAATAAAATTATAAAATTTTATACTCGTGTAATAAGGCAAAATAAAATAATTTAAAATTCAAAGGTAGGCTCAAGTGGCCCATCTTCCCCTTTTAAGCTGAAAGACACTTCAGTGAATAATTTAAGAATCACATAAAATTAAAAAATTGTTCACTCGCGTAATAAAATATTTTAAAATTCAATGGTAGGCTCATGTGGCCCATCTTCCCCATTTAAGCTGAAAGACACTTTAACAATTCAACTAATAATAATCTAAAAATTACAAGTTTATTTCAATGCAAACATAAATGTTTCAAAATACGTCTGAATGTGTTTGATCGTAATCGAGAGCTACAGTGTCGGACAAAAAACATTGGACAGCAATAAAATCTTCTGATTCGTGATGATTTGAAAAAATAAGTAAAAAGTTCGATTGGACCGAAAATTGTATATCTTCCACGGAGAATTGAATCTTCATCTTATACCATATGCACAGAGGTCATTTTTGATGGACTTAAAAACCAGATAATTTTTGGATTTTTGTTAATTTTATATTGTTTATACAAAAGAAGAATACACTTCTGAAACAGGCACGAGTGTTTGTTTTTATACAGTCATCATAGAGATGCTCATGACTTTGAGAAGGGATTTCCAAGGAAAATATAAAGAAAAAGTCTGGGAAAACAGTCATCGTTAAAATTGGGAATTATGAATCACAGAGCTTGAAACTTCATCAGATTTGAATGATTGACAGTCTAACCGATTTAAAACCGAGAAGTTTCATTAAATTTCAATGAAATTCGGTATGTGGGTTTTTTATTCGCAAATTGGGTGAACCTTGTAAAATATTGGCCGAATCGATTCATGGTTTAATATCGAAGTTGAGCGTGCCAATGATGCTGTGGGTACCGATCAAAGATTTTTATCAATTCTCAGATTTTCCTATATTTTTTATTTTTTTTTAAAATGGTTATCGTTTTTTTTAAGGTTTCAGTTCAAAAAACATTTTTTTTTTCGTAACGCTTAAGTAGATTAAAAATTTGGAGTCTCTTCAAGTTATGCTAAGAAAAGTGAAAAAAAAAATTTTTTTTCAAAAATAATAAAAATTGGGGAAAATCCGAGAATTGATCAAAATTGTTTTCAAATTTAAATTTGACGTGATACAGACATTTCCACGAGTCTGCCTGCCAAAAATCAGCTCGATTGGATCACTGAAAAAGGGTTAAAAATTCTGACGTGTACATGAAAATCGCCGATACACGTGTATTTTTATTTTTTCCCCTCTTTCCGAATATGTGCATTTGGTTCATAGGACAGAAAAAAATCTATTTTTTGTAACACGGTGTAATTTTCCGTAGTATCAGAATGAACTACAGAGTCTTGGGTAATATGCCACTACAGCGTAAACTAAGATTTAAGAATATATTTTGAATTTATTCTAAGTTAAAAAAAATTAACTTCGATAATTTAAGATATTTATGAGTTTTCAAAAAAAATTAAATGTTATATAAATAAATAAACAAACAAAAAAATAAGTTTTGTCTGACACTGTTGTTACCTCTAATGCCTTGCACAAAATAAATAAGCCACAATTTTATGATAGCAAAATAAATTAAAAAAAATGTTCAATAACTTTTGTCTGACACTGTTGTTACTTAATGATATTCTAATGCCGCGCACATAATAAATAAGCCACAGTTTTGTGATAGCGAAACACATGAGACTATGCTGAGACTCATATTCTTGACCTCCACAAAATGTTTGCTCGGTCGGCTGATAGTGAAGCAGAATCAAAAGCGTTGTCCAGATTTCTTATACTTAAAGTAAATTCAAAATATATTATTAGTAGAGATGTAGAAAACTCCAAACAAAGAGTCGTTCAATCTTAATATATATTTACCCTCGACACTGATTCACTGACTCTGTCACGCAGTACGTAGGAATTTAAATAGGCATTCTATAATTCTATAAATAATAATAATAAAAAAAATAATATTTTTTTTTTGTACAGAAATTGTGTTTTCCCCATTTTTTTTTTTCCAAAATTTTTTTTTCAAAATTTTTTTTTACAAAAATTTTTTTTACAAAAATTTTTTTTTTACAAAATTTTTTTTTCAACAGAATTTTTTTTTACAAATTTTTTTTTCCAAATTTTTTTTTTTCAACAAATATTTTTTTTTTCAACAAAATTGTTTTTTCCACAAAATTTTTTAAAATAAAATAAAATTTAAAATAAAAAAAATAATATTTTTTTTTTGTACAGAAATTGTGTTTTCCCCATTTTTTTTTTTCCAAAATTTTTTTTTCAAATTTTTTTTTTACAAAAATTTTTTTTTTACAAAATTTTTTTTTCAACAGAATTTTTTTTTTACAAATTTTTTTTTCCAAATTTTTTTTTTTCAACAAATATTTTTTTTTTGAGCAAAAATTTTTTTTTTCAACAAAAAAATTTTTTTTTCAACAACATTTTTTTCCATATTTCAACGGGCGCCATAGGCGCATTACAACTTACTAGTTAGAAAATAAAAGTATAAACGAATAGAGTTCAGGTCAGCACTTTCCTATAAATGTTTTAACTCATCGGAGCGGGCTTTTAGCTTTGCTATAGAATTTATATCGAGCACAGCTCAATGAAAACATGTTATAAATTTACCCATTTTAACCCATTATAGGCCATCGTTGGGTGTTTGGTGCTAACAACGACTAAATTTTCTGTTCGCATGTGGCACACGCTGTGAAAACCAATCTCACTTGGTGGGTGTATGGATGAAGGCGATACACTGAAAAGAGAGAAAACGTAATCAACTTAACCCTATTCGTACCATAACCCTATTAGTACCAGGTCACTATTGAAAATAATACTTGCTGATACTTGTAATATCAGCCCATACATCAAGGTTTCTTTCCTTAAATAGTTGACTTTAAAACAGTGCTGTGCAAATGGAAAAATGTAGTTGTGTTAGTGAAGAGATGAAACTGCCAACTTTACAGCCAAATCATAATGTCAGTAAGAGGTTGAAAAACAGAATAATTATATCGCTCATTTACTTGAATAGTGGCATAACTCAAAATAGGATTTTTTCCGGAGAGCCGTTTAAAATAGTCAATTTCGTCGTACTTTCCAAATATAGAAAAAGAACTGCAGGCTATTTCAATGAATCCATAATACTCAGTAGAACAAAAGCCAATTTAAATTAGAGATTTGCAGCTTTTCCAAGACCAAAAATATATAAAGTGAATTTTGAATTATGCCACTATTCAAGTAAATGAGCGATATGTATTCATATAACTAAATTTTTTTGGAGTGTGACCTGACTGAATCAAGAGCGTAAGAATACATGTAAATTGAGCGAGCACAATTGTGCAATGAAATGAACAGCACTGCTTTAAAACATGGTCATTCGATTTTTTTTTAATTTTTGTTTTTATAAAACATTTTGCGTTTTACTGGCGTTACTTTACAAATTTGATCTTCATTCTTGAGTTAGGATTTAGGACGAATTGTTTTTGTTTTGTTTTAGGTGCAACTTTAACAACATATTTAATCGTGGACTGTGCTCTCCCATTAGATCGTATAGCAATTTATTTTAATACAATTTTTACAAATAATTTTCTGAATCTATTTTTTTTTTTTTTTTAATTTTTTGTCTTCTCAGACCGACATCACCGACTTTCAACAGTTGTTGGATTTAAAAACCAACGTGACCAACGATTTGGGCGATGTAACCGTACTCATAAATAATGCCGGCATTATTACACTGTCCTCCTTTGAGAACCCTCCGCCTGAAGAGGTGCAGCGTATGGTAAATGTGAATTTCATTGCCACCGTTTTTGTAAGTCTACTCAGGTCCCCTAATGAAATATCCTCTCCCGTTGTAAAACCGATTTCTTCGCTTCTTAGACCACCCAGATATTTCTGCCGAAAATGAAGGAACTGAATCGGGGCCGAATTGTTAACATTTCATCGCTGTCCGCCTTGGTTCCCTGTCATCTGTATGCGGTGTACGGTGCCAGCAAATCGGCGGTGCGTCACTTTACGTCGTCGCTGCGCATTGAGCTGATGCAGTCCAACTGCAACATTACGGCGACCACGGTGATGCCGACATTTGTGAATACCAACGATCGCATCAATCAGCTGATGAGAGCGACCGGTGGTCATATATTCGTGCCCGGCATCAGCGGTGATGTTGTCGCCCAATATGTGCTGAACGGGATGATGCGCGGCGATGATGAGGTGGCCGTGCCCCGTATTTTCCTTTATCAGCACAGATTCATAAGGTAAGCTGTGACATGTAGAGTTCGCCACTTGGTTTTGCTAAAATTCTCCGATATATTTGCAGCTTGTTCACCACATATGTTATGGAAACTGTGATTGCTGTGGCGACCAAGAGTTTTTGGAAAAAACGAGAATCGGCTGAAGTTACAAAATTCTTGAAGCTAGACGATATACAAAGGGATTTGTAAGTCTGAGATATTGTAGACCTGGGCGCGTTAATTGTTGGCAATGTAGACTGTATACAATAAAATAAATGGAGCGGAGGATTTGAGACTTGTTGGAAATAATTACAATATTATTTGGATAGCTGGCATTTTGTCTGTATATACAGGGTGTCGTGCAGAAAAAAAATCAACAAAGAGTATAGAAAAAAACGAAAACTATGGGAAATTCTAGGAAAATTTCACCAAGAAACCATGGGTGGAAAAAAAATCCCTACTTCGTGAAAATCCATTTTGTATTTTTTTTTTTTTTAAACTCGATATTTTTTAAAATATGTACTACAACTAGGGTTCCCGAAAATTTGCCCATATTTTACTTCCCTATTCAAGGGAATAAAATTCTACCAAAACACTGTAACTATGTACGATTGTTTACTTGCTACAACTAGGTGATCTCAACTAGTTGATCTTATTACATTTTAATTGTAAAGTATATTTTTTTCCACATTAATTTCGTATGATTTTTCATTCAAGTTTTATTATTTTATTATGCCTGAATATTAAAATTTAAGTTTTGGTTAAAAAAAACAACAATAAAATGTAGAGATAATATGTTGACAGGCAAAAATACTTATGATTGGGCCCGTCTTCAAACATATATATGATTGCATGCAATCATTTTTTTAACATATTTTTTTTCTCCATGTACATTTGGTATAAAAAAAATGTCCACGTCATAATAAAGATAAGAAAATTGGTTTTAAATAAAAATCAAACGAAATACCGTACAATAAACTCTTACTTTAATCCATTAATGACCAAAAACAAACTACAGGTAATCTATCGTTTTCGTAGACTTTTATTAATTCATTAGGCATTAAGTAAAAGGATTTTAACAAAAAAAACGTACATTTTTTTAATTCACTTTTATTCACTCGAAACTGACTGAAGATCACACTTGTTTTTGCTTCTGTTCTATTACATTTTTTCTACACGTGGTTTGCAGAGGGCGGTAATGGGTTAAAGTAATTAATAATTGAAATAACAAATTTTGTGTTAGAATTTGGTCAATTGTTTTTTTCGTCTTTTGTACCAAATGAATATATTCGACAACTTGCCTCTTGATTGTAAAAATTATAAATACAAATGAATACAAAAATAAAAAATTAAAAAAAAAAAATACCATAACTCTTAAAATATAAAAGGTACAGTTCGACAAAGTGGAGAAATCAAATAACATTTTTTTTAAATACAAATTTTTCACAGACAAATTTAACATTTGTAGAATGAAATTTTATGTCTCACCTTAAATAAACCCGTAGTTCGACTTATGGAGACTTGGAGTTACGGAATTACTTATAAAATTGTTTCCCATTTGGAAAAGCGTACCTTTTGTATTTTGTATTTAATCATTTTTTTTTAAGTTCTACTGTAGTTACTGACAATATTTGTTGGTGATGAATATAAAAATAACTCCAACTTAGCAAGGCTAGAAGGATGTATAGAAACCCTCCTCCTACTCCTCGCCATCACTTTGAAGAACATCATGAGGGAGTCTACACAATTTGGAGGTATTCCTAAAATATAATCCATTGTCCGAGTTTCAATATTAGTGCCTTCAAAGAATCCCTCCGAGTCCGAGTTTCAATATTAGTGCCTTAAAAGAATCCCTCACTCCTTGCCTACAACATGTTTTTTACAGAACTCCAAAATTTTGTACTAGATCAAAAGTTACAAACTTTTGGCCGATGAAAATGGTTTCTGGACCACTGGACCGGACCATCGTGTGTTTATTGGTTGTTTTTTTTTCGCCAGAATTGAATTTGGTAAAATGTGCAAATTTTGTTTCCTGTTAAGATATCTTCATTTTTGCTTCTTTTCCCTTCACAAATCGACCAAATCGATTTGCGCGAGCTAGGCATTTATTTTGGATTCTTGGTGAAATATTCTTAGAATTTCCTGTAGATTATTTCTATGCCGCATTAACCCTTTGACCACTGACATCAAATCCAGTAGAAATGGCTGTTAGCGATGACCGTCTGTCGAGGAAAACATCAAACAAGGTCATGCTTTCTGGGACATTGAAATACAATGCAGACAAAAACTGTCTCAGGGTTTGCTGCGCTGTCAGAGGCATCATGCGCTGTCGCGGGGATCAATTCGACAAATGGCTGGAAGCAAATTTATACTAGATTGTCAAAGTAGGTGGGAACACTTGCCAAAGCGATGGTGGATTTTTAAGGTAATCCCCGACACACGACAAAAAATACATACATCGCAGCCACGGAGAAGTCAAGTAGCACCTAACAACTCGCCTACCGGGGCGCCTTTATTTTTTAAAAATTATTTCCATCATATCGAGCACTTACCTTTTTTGAAACTGGCTTTTGAATGATAAGACCTACAGCCGGGTGAACTTAAAAATTCCGCTTTTGACGAGTATCCATCTGTTCATTAGCGTAGTTATTGATTTATATGGAATGATTGAACAGTGTGCATTAGGGTGGAGTGAAAACATGTTTTTTTTTTAATTTGAAAAAGTTAACCTCGGAAAGAGATGTAGTCTGGGGTCCTAATGAGGGGAAAAATAAAGAAAAAAAATTTAAAAAAATTTTAGGGGTCGCGCCACTCCCTCGAAATTTGGAAATTATCGCTATTTTGGCGTTGATTTTAGAAAAATCCTAAAAATTAACGACTTAACGTATTCGAAATTTAAAAGTTTGAGCTTGTTCAGTGCCCAAACAAAAGTATTTGAGGCAAATATGAGGATAATCGACTAATATTTGTAGCTTTGGTGGCGATTTCATTGTTCAGTCAATTTTCTGAAGAAGGCACGATTTGACTTATTTTACTTTTTGAAATTTTTGAACAATGAGAAACATTTTTTTAAATTTTTTCATGATCTTATTTCATTGTTTACGCTATTGCAAACATTTATTGACATAAAACTTTTTTAGGATTTTTCTAAAATCAACGCCAAAATAGCGATAATTTCCAAATTTCGAGGGAGTGGCGCGATCCCTAAAATTTTTTTAAAATTTTTTTCTTTATTTTTCCCCTCATTAGGACCCCAGACTACATCTCTTTCCGAGGTTAACTTTTTTTTTTTTGAATTTCACTCCACCCTGGTGTGCATACCCCTTGGTTTCAACACCATGTCACGGGGACAATGTTTTCATTAGCTTTCTAAAAAAAATCGCCGACTGTTGCACAATTTTTTTTTTTTTTTTTCGGTGAAATTCGCTATTTATACACAACCTTTTGTAATAACATTCACCAAACCAAAAAAAAAAAAAAACATCAAAGGGCTAACCGAGGGCAATTTGAATAGTTAAACGGTGCTTAGCAAATTGAGTCCTCTTTTTTTTTTTTTGGTCTAAAGAAATAAATGCCTATAAAAACCTTAAATTCTTATAAAAACCCTAACACATGAAGACCGTCCGTCCATGGGCCAAGTACGGCCATGGAAGAACGTTTCTACACATTGGATGAATTTCTGCTGAAACTGCAGCCCTCGCAGCGCTACACCGGCATTGTGTATTTCAACTTCAAGCGGGAAAGTCGTGCCACACCCTTCCGTTTCACATCGCTGCGGCTGCTGTACGTGGCACTGACCATACTGATTGTCGACTGTATTTGCAATGTCATGAAAATCTCACGGGAAATCAGTGCCCAGCGCTTGAGCGAGGCCAAACAAATCGGCGCCGTCTGGAGCATCGAATGTCTGTGTCTCATTCGGGGTATTTCGCTGATGCTCAAGCACAGCAGCATGTTGCAGTTGACCAATGACTTGGATGGGATATTTCCGCAAAATGTCAGTATGCAGCAGCGCATGAACTGTGACAAGTTCGCCCGATATCTGCTGATGCGACATCGTGTCCTGTACTGTTATGCAGTGGTGGGCCTGACGGCATTCACGGGCATTCCGCTGCTAAAGTATGTGCTCTTCTATGATGGCGGCTCAGGTGTCCCGATACCGGATGAGTACCATCAACATGCCTCCTGGTTCCCGGGCCACCTGAAGGAGGAGCCGCGTACCTATCCGTATTTGTATGTGTGGGAGACGGTAATCACAATGTTCGGCATCAATTGCCTCTTTACGTGGGATCACGTTTACACGGTGTCCGTCGCCCAGTTCATTATGCATTTCGAGTTTGTCAACAGCGAGTTGGAGCGTTTGAATGCCAGCGAATCGTTAGATGCCATGAAGACGAAAGATTTCTATACGAGCCTTGTGGAAATAATCAAGTATCATCAAAATGTTTTGCGGTGAGTGGAAGTTGGGTTAAATAAGTCATTTCATTCTTTATATTTCATTACATTGGGACAATTTAGTGATGTGAAGAATAAAACAAATAAATTAATAAATACATTTACTTTCAGTGTCGGCGAGAAACTCCGCAACACATTCAATTTGTCACTGTATTTCACGGATTTGATAAGTGCCGCTTCTATTTGCTTTCACCTGTATTTGATGGCCAATAGTTCGGATGTCATAGCCATTGTTCTATTTTCATTTCCGTGTTTTGTTCAAGTGGCCTTTGCCTTTGACAATTGCTATCAGGGCTCCCGCATTGAGAGGGCCGTAAGTGTTTATTCGAGTGATTCGATTTCCTGTTTCCTGTTTTCCTCCCCCCCCTTTCAGACAACGCAAATGAGCAACTCTCTGTTCGATCAGAATTGGTACGAGGGGTCTCTGGAATATCGCCGGCTTCTGGTAGTGCTGCTGCAGTTGGTCGGGAAACCCTTTACCTTGAGTGGCTACAATTTGTTCAGCATTGATATGGTTCATTTCCGGGGTGTAAGTAGATATCAGCGAGAAAAAGACAAATTAAGGGGAAAGGTTTTTTTTACATTTGAATTTGCTATATCTTTGTTTACATTTTTTTAAAATTTTTAATATTTTGGCATTAAGAGCGTTTGAAAAAGTTCTATCGAATCTCATTAAGAAACGAGTTTTGAAAAAAAACATGGCGCTTAGGTCTTTTTTGCGGCAAGATCTTGATATGGTGATTCTTTGGCTCTCTCTCCCTCCCTCTCTCTTAAGCGGACACCTAAGAAACTAGGCAATATGTCGGCTTATGAGAAAAATACATTGGTGAACAGAAACAAGTGTCCGTTCATGGCGCGTTCAATAGAGAGAGAGAGCGATCTCCTTTAGTTGAGAATTTACTATATGTGAAATTCTTTTCGTTGCAGACAATGATGATCGCCTACAGAATGTTTACATTTCTGCAAGCCTGTGGCAGGAAGAACACTTAATGGACTTTCATCGATAAATTCTTCGCTCGGCGGGCGACATGTACTTACTATTGAATAATTCTTTAAATAAATGGCGCAGCCAATGTTTGTCGTCTACTGTGTTATTTTATATCCTTAGTCCCAGTTGCATATGATCCATGTAGGAAATGTAAACGGCAAATGTTATTCCAGGACTCTTTGGTAATGTTGGCTAATATTATGCACTGATACACACAGAAAAACAGAATTTTTCGATTCACTGAAATTATTATTCGAATTCAAACAAAAAAATCATTGAAAATCCTGTGATAAAACAATTTTTCAACTTAAAGAAAATATTCGTATACTGTTTATCAAAAATATCGTTGATGGAGAAAGTTTCATATAGAGTCTAACCTCGATATAACGAATCTCAAGGGGATCAGAAAAAAAACGTTATATTGAATAATTCGTTAAAATGAGGTTCGTTACATCGATCGGTGAAGTTGCACTTCCATTCGTCATAAAGAGATAAATAAACCTTGTTTATTAATCATCATCTACATATCGTGTTATAGCGAACGATTTCCGCTAATAAATTAAAGCAAATTTGAACATCTCTTTTTTCCCCTACCATTAGAACTTTACAGCTAACAGCAACGACAACTATCAGTGCTTATTTTACTAAGCATCAAACAAATATGATTTTCTATCGAAAAACTTGGAAAACTTTGCTTAAGCCAAAAAAAAAACACAATAATTTCGTGTGTGTCTGTGTCACTGCAATGGTTGATAATTCGTTATAACGAGGTTTTTGACAAACGTATTCGTAATAGAGAGGTTTATTTTGTATTAGATATTATGGAGCGCTGTTGGGGATTTCAAAAAATTCGTTAAATCGAGGAAATCGTTATATTGAGGGCCGTTATATCGAGGTTGAACTGTATACAAAAAAAATTGTATGTCGTTCATTAAAAATATTTTTGAAATTAACAATAAATTTTTTCATCAACAATTATCAAATTTCGTTTTTTTCGCATATTTATGAAAAATTTTATTAAACATTGAAACGAAATTTAATAAAATAGATCGAAAAATATTATAATTTTTGAAATTTTGTTTAATATTTGGTAAATTGCTTATCATATTTACGAAAAAATTTATGTAATATTAAAAGAAATTTTATAAATTAGATAACCAAAATACAAATCATAAAAAATATAAAAATTTTTGTTTTGATAACATTTTTCGTAAATATGCTAAAAAAATGTATCAAATATTAAAAGGAAATTTGATAAATGGGATCAACAAAAAAATTCATTAAAAATATCCAAATATTTGATGAATTGTTTTGTTGATACATTTCATCAAACTTCGTTTCAATATTTGACAATTGTATTTGGTGTTGGTAGTAACTTCTATCGATTTAAAACAAGTTTTCGCAACAATCCCCGCAGGAGTCCCCCAAGAAGATTCAGTTCTCTCTCCTACTTATTTTCGCTGACGACCTGTTGGGTCAGGCTGTGAAACCAATCTACAATTCGGTGGAGGACAGCAAACTCTGTAAGAGACAGACGGCAAACGATGAACTACTCGCTCAACCGCGTTTTGGGGACGATTTATGTGTGGGATCAAATTAACGGAATAGTTTTTTGAGACAGGCAAGAACCAGTGCTGTTTAGTGCCACTCAAACGTTTCATGGATACAGGAGGGTCACCATCTATATGGATGCTGTGGATCTCGACACTTTTGATGTTCTGGACATGGAAGCTCATTTTTAAATACAAATAATACGCCATAAAAATGGAGTATCCGTTGTTAGGGTGAAAAATAGACATAACGAAAAACCATGATAGTCCTTGTCCACGACCTGTATTTACTTCTTCCTCTTCTTTAGCCCCAAGCAATTTGAGTTTTAATAGAAAAAAACAAAATAACACCTAAAGAATTTTATAGAAAAAAAAAACTCTCTTAAAACATTTGTACCAAGGAACTACAATGGAAATCGCAGGCCAAGAGGAACATCGACAGCCGAACAGCCACAAACATCAAACATTTTTTTTTGTTTTCGTTAAACATAAAAAATGCATGCGTTGCAAGTGTGCATGTTTCCATAAAAATGAACACCACCACGACAAACTCAAACACACACACACACACTCCACAAGGAAAAGAAAGAACACACAAAAAAAAGAACAAAAACCCCAAACAACGCAAATGCGGCATGTAAGCCTTTCCATCCGTCGTTCGTTCGCTTGGTTATGGGGGAAACTATAGGCAGGAAAACGCTAACCCACACACACACATACACAGTCTCATAGACACGCACACCTGAGAAGCAAACTGAAAAGAAGCAGAAAAAAAAAATCGAAAATGCTGTGGCGGCAGAAACGCAGTAACCAACCCAAGATATGGATGGAACCCAAAACGGCCGCCATATTTAATGATACACCTTCGTTTTGTGCGCTCGTTCGCCCGTCCGTCCAACAACAACAAGTTGAGCACTTTACTTTTTTTTTTTGCCATTTTTCCACTTTTTCCATACGTTTTTTTTCTTTCTTTCATTTTTTTTTCTGCTGTTGCTTTTGATGTTCTGTGTGAGGTTTTTTTTTTGTATTTCTGTTCATGTTTGGCCCCCAAACTACAAACTGTGATGAGTGGTGATGGTGGCGGTGGGAAGTGCATTCAAATGTATTCAAGCCTACCTTTGGGCCTTGTTTTCGTACGTTTCGTAACGGAGCGCTCACGACGGCCTAGTGGAAAGTTGTACACGATGTGTGGCAAGGGAGTTTCTGCCCACAATTCAACTAACATCTCTCGAATACGAAATATGGAAAAAAGTACTTGGCTTCAAGCTTGGCGAACCACCACTACTCTGGGGTACTCTGGTTGCCAAGAGATGGCCAGGGCTCCTTTGAAATAATCTTGGACCAGTATGAAGCATGCAATGAGGACATGACATTCGCCTAGAGAGATCACCTTTGCTGTGGGTATCATGAAATACAAACAACCTTAAAACTGCTGTTCACCGAGAAATCCACTTGCCATCACACCACGGGTTCACTAAGAAGAAATAACCGGGAAATGCCAATGCCAGATTGCACTCACTCTTGACGATTGATAGAAACTGAAAGCCAGAGCGAAATTTGCCGAAGGTCCCTTTCCAACTGAGTGTACATTAGGGTGGTGGTGAAAGAAATGTAAACGTCACACTCGGAAAGTGGTGTAGTTTGCAATCCTCAATAAGGGATAAATAGAGAATTTTTTTAAAATTATTTTCTAAAATTTTTTTTTAAATATTTTAAAAAAAAAAAATTTTTAATTACTTTTTTTAAAGTTATTTAAATGGCGCACCATTGAAATTTGAAAAATTCGCTATCTTGATTTAATTTTTTTTTGTACTTTCAGAGTTTCTGGTAAGAACAAACATTTTTTTTTGGTGGGAAATTCTGGTGTTGATTTAAAATGTATTTGTATTTTTAGAGTTTCTGGAAATAACAAAGAATTTTTTTTTGTGAAATAAGCAAAAAAAAATATATTTTTTTAAAAAAAATTTCGTGGATTATCTATTTCAGGCCTACAACGTAAAATAATGCGCTCACCAAAAGTTTCCTTTAGTAAATTGATAGTTAATTGATTTTTTTTTAATTATTTTCTAAAAAAATTGTTTATATTTTAAAAAAAAAAATTTTTTTAATTACTTTTTTTAAAATATTTTTCACCATAGAAATTTGATTTTTAATTAATTATTTTCTAAAAAAAAAAAAATTTTAATTACTTTTTTTAAAACATTTTTTTTAAAGTTATTTAAATGCCACACCATTGAAATTTGAAAAATTCTTGATTTAATTTTTTTTTTTTGTACTTTCAGAGTTTCTGGTAAGAACAAAAAATTTTTTTTGGTGGAAAATTCTGGTGTTGATTTAAATTTTATTTGTATTTTTAGAGTTTCTGGAAATAACAAAGAATTTTTTTTTGTGAATTTTTTTTTAGCAAAAAGCAAAAAAAAATATATTTTTTTAAAAAAAATGTCATGGAAGATCTATTTCAGAACTGGGAGGCCACGCCACAGGCCTGCGCCGTAAAATAATGCGCTCACCAACAGTTTCCTTCAGTAAATTGATTGTTAATTGATTTTTTTTAATTATTTTCTAAAAAAAAATTTTAAATTTTTTAAAAAAAAATTTTTTTAATTACTTTATTTAAAATATTATTTTAAAGTTATTTAAATGCCACACCATTGAAATTTGAAAAATTCGCTATTCTTGATTTAATTTTTTTTTTGTACTTTCAGAGTTTCTGGTAAGAACAAAAAATTTTTTTTGGTGGAAAATTTTGGTGTTGATTTAAATTGTATTTGTATTTTTAGAGTTTCTGGTAAGAATAAAGAATTTTTTTTTTTGTGAAATAAGCAAAAAAAAATTATATTTTTTTAAAAAAAATTTCGTGGAAAATCTATTTCAGGCCTACGACGTAAAATAATGCGCTCACCAAAAGTTTCCTTCAGTAAATTGACTGTTAATTGATTTTTTGTTAAATTATTTTCTAAAAAAATTTTTTTTAAATATTTTTAAAAAAAAAAAATTTTTTAATTGCTTTTTTTAAAATATTATTTTAAAGTTATTTAAATGCCACACCATTGAAATTTGAAAAATTCGCTATTCTTGATTTAATTTTTTTGTGTACTTTTAGAGTCTCTGGTAAGAACAAAAATTTTTTTGGTGGAAAATTCTTGATTTAAATTGTATTTGTATTTTTAAAGTTTCTGGAAATAACAAAGAATTTTTTTTTGTGAAATAAGCAAAAAAAATATATATTTTTAAAAAAAATATATTTTTTTAAAAAAAATTTCGTGGAAAATCTATTTCAGGCCTACGACGTAAAATAATGCGCTCACCAAAAGTTTCCTTCAGTAAATTGATTGTTAATTGATTTTTTTTTAATTATTTTGTAAAATTTTTTTTTAAATATTTTAAAAAAAAAAAATTTTTAATTGCTTTTTTTAAAATATTTTTTTTAAAGTTATTTAAATGCCACACCATTGAAATTTGGAAAATTCGTTATTCTTAATTAAATTTTTTTTTTGTACTTTCAGAGTTTCTGTTAAGAACAAAAATTTAACAAAATGATAAATTCTGGTGTTGATTTAAATTGTATTTGTATTTTTAGAGTTTCTGGAAATAACAAAGAATTTTTTATTTGTGAAATTTTTTTTTGCAAAAAGCAAAAAAAATTATGTTTTTTTTAAAAAAAAACGTTGAAAAAAATAATGAGCTCACCAAAAAAAAAAAAAAAAAAAAAAAAAAATCAACATCCTCCAATTCCGGGCATGAACAACTCATTAATCATGGCTCTATAGCGTGCCCCATTGACATTGACATCATGACCGGCTTCATTTTTGAAGAAATATGGACCAATGATTCCCTCTGCCCAAACAAAGACTTTTTGAGAGTGTAACAACGTCTCAACAATCGTTTGTGAATTTTCATTACTCCAAATGCGACAATTTGGTTTATTAACGTAACCATTAAATCAAAAGTGGTCTTTATGGCTGAACAAAATTTTCTTGTGAAAATCGGGATGGGTGGCCATCTCGTTTTGGAAATGGCAAATCCTACTGAGCCTCATCATTAAAAATATTTTTATTATTTTAGCCAAAGGAGAAGTCACACCACGGTCCTGCAATCGAGTGACAGCTGTCAAAGACCACCTCCGAATGAAAGTGTGGCCAGATTGAAAACCACACGCCTAATAAAAAGACACCCATTAGATCAATTGAAGAATCGTTTTCATAGATTTGAGGTACAGCTGCTTTTTTTCAGTGTACAATTGTATTCGTATGTCTTTAGACAAATAAACATTTTCCTCCTTTACATGAACAAATTTCGTAAATATTATGAAACATTTCATAGAACCAATGAAACAATTATGAAAATGTTTTGGTGGATAAAAAACTAAGAAAGTTTTCGTAAAGAAGCGAAGCTATCGTATGCTGTCACACACATGAGTAGTGTTGCTGAGTGTTATCATTATCACTTTCAATAATGCCAGTCCCACACTCACACACACATGCTCACTATTGAAATAATCCTTATTGTGAAACCGGCAATTTTAGATAATTACGCAAAAGTTAAACACTTCACAAGTCAATTTGTTTGTCTGTTTGTTGTGGCTTATTTTTTTTCTTCTTCTTCTTTACATTTTGGGTAAATAATAATTATGTTTTTTTTTATGGTTTTCTTTATTTCGCCTTTTCATAAAATCAGCTAAACGAAATCAGATTAATTGACATATCAGGCAGTTTAACACCACGACCACCACCGCTACTTAAACGAAAAACCCAAGAGTAATAATTTCCAGTATAAAATAAACAGCACTTAACCGAAATACAAGGACTCCCAATGTACCCGAATGAACACAACAAGCAGCCAGCAAAACAAAAACAAAAAGAATTCAATTGAATTGAATTGAAAACAACAATGCTGGAGTAAAACGGAATACGAATGAATTCCGGTGAGGTGAAGAGGAAAACAATGAGATTTTTTTCGTTTCGTACCAAAACATTTTGAAGATCTTGAGGAAATACAACGGGCAGGCCAACAACACTCGAACAAAGTTGGACGAACGACAGCAGAAGGCGGAGGCACAGTGGTCGGCATGTCCTTGTTAATTAGGAAATTAGTTTACAGTTTATTTGGTTCGATTTCAAATTTGGTTTTAAAAAATACCGAAAAAAATATGCAGAAAAATTTCATTACAAAATATTTTTTTTATTTCAGCCAAAGGAGAAGTCACACCACGGTCCAGCAAATCAGGGCAACGGGGTTAGTAAGTTCGCCAGGAGTGTGAGTGCTACGGAGAAACAATGGCAGAGCGGCAGTTATTTTGCAATTACAATGGAAAAACAAACACACTTGTGTTCGTTCCACAACAGCAACAAGAACTCAGGCACATACGGAAAGGACATTCCGGTACAACTGCTATGAAAAAAAAAACACACACACACACACATAGAGAAAATGGAGCCAAGGTACTACCACACACACATACACACACACTCAAGCGTACATGCAGCAACTCACCCAAGATCCTTAAGAATGTGTAACAATAGAAATCTCAAAAGCAACAACAAAAATGTGAAACTGCTCGTAAAACATTGTGATTCATTCAAGAAGCTCACACCCAAAGTGTATAATTACACAATCGTCAACGTGAATGACTATGGATGCCATGGAACAAATGTCCGTCCGTCCCTGCGTCTGTCCTTTGAATGAGTCTAAGATTGCTGCACCGTTGCGCTGCTGCTGCTACCGTTCATTGGTACGTACACCCTCCGTTAGACGTGTGTTGTGGAGTGTACTCGGTACTCGCCGCTTTTACCCTACACACGGACGGAAGGCAAAGCCGGGCATTGTTGGGCCCCTTTGTGTGTCCTTTGTGCGATCCTTTGATATGCAGCAGCTCGTCGCTTGGGTTTCTTTTGCAAATTTCTTTGCCAACGCCATTTGATTCCATCGTCATCGTGGTGGCACCTTTAGCTCGTCTCGTCTCCTTTTCTTTATTGCGTTTTTCAATTCGAAAAACTTTTTTTTTTCTGATTAAGTAGTCCTGAAATATTCAATTGTTTTTTAATGTCGTCCTCTGGTTGTAGGCACACAAAAAACAACTGCCAAACAGTTCGTTTGTATTATTCTGTAGTGTTGGGGCGTGTCTGGAGATATTTGTCAGACGATTTCCGGCTGGTTTTTTTTAAAAATAATAAAAAAAATAAAATGTGTAAAATTGAAGAATTGCAGAATTGAGGTACAGTAACATGCAGTAACACGACAAATGCCTAGAATAGTATAGATCATCAGAGACTGAAGAATTTTAAGAGTGGGGCAGCCAAAATAACAGCCTCAGTTCTAAGGTTAAGGAGAATTCTACGACATTCCTTACGGCCAAAAGTAAATATTTGTAGATTTAGAATTTTATTTCATGTAGTTCTTCCAGATTTGAAATTTTAAGACTGTAGGTCAAGTTATTTATTCTTATTCACAAAATTTAAAACAGCTTTACAAACCGTTTTTGCGTAAAACCAACAAATACAAAAACTAAAATTGAACGAAATATTACGAGAGATGAAATTGATAACAAAAGACTTTCAAAGACATGAACAAACAAATACAAAAACTAAAATTGAACGAAATATTACGAGAAAAAAGAGCGCCCCGGTAGGCGAGTTGGTAGCGTGCTTGCCCATTAGCGTGGGGGGGTTGTGGGTTCGATTCCCACAAGAGTCTTTGGTCTGTCGCTGCAAAAATATAGCCATAAGGTCTCGTTTTACCCTTGGACCCAAAATTAGAATATAAATTTACTTTGTGTAGTGAACCCCTTGACATGTAACTTGTACGTTTGATATCGTTCGCGCCTGAAACTAAAAAAAATAAGAAAATTGTCGAGTTTTCTTATTTTGGCAAATATTTGGTAAAATGGTTGAAATGTCAATATATCCAGTGGAGGCTCTATGAAAAATGTCCTCAAAGTAAATGAAATATTCCCAAAAAAGTCTGAAAAATCTCCCAAATAATTGAAGGAGATTTCGCTCTTAAAGAATTGGATAATTTTTTATAATGAAAAAAAATCCAACTTTTTGGGGATCTTTCCATAATGCAAAATGGCCCAACTTTTTCATAATGAAATTAGCCCAATTATTTTTGGTAATTTTTTATAAAATCGCTAATATTTGCAATTTTCTTATAATGAATAATTGTTGGGAAGTTTTCATAATCAAAATGGCCAAATTTTGTTTTTGGAATTTTTCCTAATTAAAATGGCCCGAATTTTTTTGGGAAATTTGTCACAATGAATTTTTTTTGGGGCAATTTGTTTTTAATGAAATTTTGTTGGGAATTTTTCTTTATGAAAATGGGGCAATTTTTGGGAATTTTTTATATAATGCAAAATGGCCCAACATTTTGGAGAATTTTTCATAATGAAAACCAGCCCAAATATCTTGGTAATTTTTCATAAAATGACGAATATTTTGGGGAATTTTTCATAATGATTATTTTTTTGGAAAATTTTTTTGTCGGGATTTTTTCATAATGAAACTGGTCCAATTTGTTTTTTTGGAAATTTTTCATAATGCGAATAGTCCAACTTTTTGGGAAAATTTTCATGAAAACTAGCCCAATTATTTTGGTAATTTTTCATTAAATAATGACTAATATTTTAGGGAATTTCTCATAATGAATTTTTTTTTTGGGAAATTTTTTAATGAAATTTTGTTGGAAATTTTTCATAATGAAACTGGTCCATTTTTTTTTTTGGAAATTTTTCATAATGCTAAATGACCCAACATTTTGGGGAATTTTTAATAATGAAAACTAGCCCAAATATTTTGGTAATTTTTCATTAAATAATGACTAATATTTTAGGGAATTTCTCATAATGATTTCTTTTTTATGGACAATTTTTTTATAATGAAATTTTGTTAGAAATTTTTCAAAATTTTCTCCAATTTTTTTTTGGGAATTTTTCATAGTACAAAATGGCTCAAATTTTTGAGGAATTTTTCACAATGAAATTTTTTTTGGACAAAAAAATTACTTTTTTTGAGGTATTTTAAACCGACCAAATTTTTTTTAGAAAATTTTTTTTGTAATGAAATATGTTGTGAATTTTTCATTATGAAAATGGGCCAATTTTTTTGGGAATTTTTCATAGTGCAAAATGGCCCAACATTTTGGGGAATTTTTAATAATGAAAACTAGCCCAAATATTTTAGTAATTTTTCATTAAATAATGACTAATATTTTATTTTTTATAATTTATAATTTTTTTATAGTGAAATTTTGTTGACAATTTTTCAAAATTTTTTTAATGAAATTTTGTTGGAAATTTTTCATAATGAAACTGGTCCATTTTTTTTTTTGGAAATTTTTGACCCAACATTTTGGGGAATTTTTAATAATGAAAACTAGCCCAAATATTTTGTTAATTTTTCATTAAATAATGACTAATATTTTAGGGAATTTCTCATAATGATTTCTTTTTTATGGACAATTTTTTTATAATGAAATTTTGTTAGAAATTTTTCAAAATTTTCTCCAATTTTTTTTTGGGAATTTTTCATAGTGCAAAATGGCTCCAATTTTTGAGGAATTTTTCACAATGAAATTTTTTTTGGACAAAAAAATTTCTTTTTTTGGTGTATTTTAAACCGATCAAAATTGCACACTTTTCATAAAATAGCTAATATTTTAAGGAATTTATGAAAAATTGTTTTAGACAATTTTTTTATAATGACATTTTTTGGGAATTTTTCATTATGAAATTGGCCCAATTGTTTTTTTGTGAATTTTTCATAGTGCAAAATGGCCCAACATTTTAGGAAATTTTTCATAATGCAAATTTTTTTATAATGAAGTTTTGTTGTGAATTTTTTATTATGAAAATGGCCCAAATTTTTTTTTAAAAATTTTCATTATGCCAAATTGCCCAACTTTTGGAGAATTTTTCATAATGCAAAATGGCCTAACTTTTTGGGGAATTTTTCATAATAAAAAAATTTTGCAAATTTTTTATAAAATCGCCAATTTTTTGAAAAATGTATAATAGCTCAATTTTATTTTTTGAAAGATTTCCGTTTTTTTTTTGGGGAGTTTTAGCACAAAAACTCAAATATTTCCAAAGTTGACTACTTTACGTTCTTTTTCGATTTAAACCTTTCACTGCGGATATATTTTTTTAAATCTTTTGGGTTCATTTAAGTTTTGACGGCAATTATAGTTGTAAGAATAATATCTATGATATTAGGGATACATGATATAAGCACCTTCGGGAAATATGACTCCAGTGGTAGCGAAAGGGGGTAAACATTTTTTTTGTATTTTTCTTCTTATGTTTTTTTTTGCACAGTTTAACACATTTGTTCGTATTGCATTTTAAAATAAATGTACTGTTTTTCTTATAAACATTTTAAAGTTCTGTTAAAAAAAATTGGTAGTAGGCAAAGAGTGGACGATTATTTCAAGGTCTTAGTATTAAAAATCGAACAATTGGATATTTTTTTTAGAAAAAAAGTTACCTAGTTCAGTTTAAAGGCAGATCAAGACCAAATCAACAAAAAAAATGACTCACTTTTTAGATAAAACATAACCGTCATTAGTTGTCTACCCATGTGCATGTGTTTCATTTTACTTAAAACTGTTTGTACAACCACCATCAACAACGACATCATTCAAACAGAAAACAATCTTGTGTGCCAAAATATTTGGGGTATTGACGGCGATACACTTCAGTCCGCTTGCAACCACGACCCCATCGCTTTACTGGTTTTTTGGAGGCATCGATTGCATGAAACCTATTGATGGACTGACTGGCTTGCCATTTGCCACAGCATCTAACGCACGTAATATCAAAATTATATAAAATTATAATCACCCCAAACGAAAGTATATAATTTTGTACTCTTTTTGTTTTGGAAATGTTTCTGTTTGTTGTTGTTGTGATTTCGTTTGCACGTTTTGTTGTCTTCTACGAAAATGCCAATACACGTATCTGCAATTCCCCGTCGTACGACGACTAAACAGAAAGCAGTGAATTGACTTCAGCTTGAGAGTAGTATCAAAAATTATTTAGAAATGGGAAAAAAAAATCGCCAGAAAAAAGTGAATTTCAGTCCATAATTTGTTTGCGGGTAAATTATACGTTAATATGTTGAAATGTCTGGTGACCTTGAGAATGGAAAATTACTTAACGGATGTCGACGATGCCTGTCGGTTGCTTTTGGTTGTTGTCTCTTTTGTTTCTGGGCCTCTCGGGGGCACTTGTGCTGCTGTCTCTATTCGACAAAGGAAAATGGCCAGTGCTTTTGTGGGGTGGGGGGAATTTTTTGGGTTTGCTGTAAGGAGGGCGAGAAGAGGAGGAGCTCAGGTGGCAATTTCTCTTTAAGCGTTTTAAACGAATTAAAGTAATGCTTTGGAAAACAACAAACTTGAGTCTGAGCGGCCAGGAATCTATTAAAAAAAAAAGGGTATCAGTGATTTGAAACAACAAATCCGCAAAGATTCATGTTTTTAGTAAAAAATATTATTTTTTTATTTACTTACAATTCAAATGTATATTTTTAGTAAAAAAATATTGTTATTATTACAATACAAATTAAATTTATGTTCTAATTTTGGGTCCGATTTTTGCAGTGACAGACCCCTAGAAGACTCTGGTGGGAATCGAACCCCACGCTGATAGGCAAAAAGAATATTTTTCACTTGTGCGCTGTCTTAGAAGCGAAATCCATCCATAAGGCTGTGGCTTAAAATAATAAAAAATGCTCATTCAAACTCAACTAGAAAATAATAAAAAAAAAACGCACCACCTCAACCGATCCCTTTCAGCATTGTTCACTCACCTGAGCGAAGAAATTGTATTGTTTGAAAGAAAAAAACTACATCAAATGAACCACCATAAAACAATAATTAGAGCTATACAAATGTCCATATAGAGAAGAAAAGTCCAAGTCCGAGAACTTTGGGGTAAACAAGAAATAATCAAAGCGTTGAAAGTAAATTTAAGAGCCACACACACTCAAACGCTCATTACACAGCTGGACACGGGAGTTGGGCTAACAAACCGAAAACCAAACACTTGATGGAGCAACCGGCTCGACTGGCATCGGCCATTCATTAAATCCATTCATGAAGAGGACGTTCAAGACGTTGAGGCTTACCACGGCGTCACTATCTGCAGATGAGTTTAGAATCAATCATTTTGTCGATTTCATATCGGGCCCCCCCACCCCGCTCACATGTGTGCTTTTATTTCTAGTTGTTGTTGTCTATTTGTGCGCATGCGTATCAAGCCTGTAACAAACGCGGTAATTAACCAGAAGCCAAGCATTAAATTATAAAAAAATATACTTCAACACTTTGATAATAAACCACTGCCGCGCACCCCGCCATCACGTAGCCAAGGCACCGCACCAAACACCACAAGAAATTGCCCGCAAACGCTAGAAAAATCCCCACACAGCATCGACATCCACATCGGCATCAGCTAATAGCAACAATATCAAGCTGGCAATAGCAACAACAGGTTACGCTTAGAAAGATCATTACAATATTTGATGGACGTCAATGTTGCTCATTGATGTTTTCACTGTTTGGCATTAGAGAGTTGTTGGCTGTGGCGTATTGGCACAGTGGAACAAAGTGTTACATAGTGAACCGCAGAAAATGTCATATATCCATTTTGAGACTCCCAAATACCCCTAGAAACGAGATACTACAAATTTGTTGTCATATAGAGAAAATTGGCTAATCATCAGTTTAGATTCACCTCGTTTCACGATTAATGGTAAACATATGTTTCAGCACAAACTAATTTTGCCCCAAATATAAACATGTTTGTGCCCAAACAAAATATGTTTGCACACAAAAACTGTTCATATTGAAATTCACATTTGTAGACATATTTTTGGCCAAGTAATATATTAGAACATTTACTTCAATGGTGTCACAATTCAAAAATTTCCTTTTTATTTTTTTTTTTGCTCAAAAAAAACATATGTTTCCTACACTCATCGATATGTTTGGGGATAGATTTTTCAATATTAACTAATTTTGCCCCGAAAATAAAAGTGTTTGTGTCCAAACAAAATATGCTTGTACACAAAAACATATTTTTGGTCAAGTAATATAGTAGAAAATATCGCTCATTTACTTCAATGATGGCCATAATTTTCGGATAATCTTGTTCCACAATAAAATTCATGATAAAATTTCGTAGCATTTGGTCTTTCAAAGGCCCAAAATTTTCGGCAAATCCTGTTCCAAAAGTAGAATTAGAATTTTAGGAAAAACTACATGCACTTGTACATAATAGTGGTGGTCGCACCATTCAGCCCACTGTGCCCATCATAACCTAACGCTCAATGGCTTGATCTTTGTGTGTTCATTCACATTTATCGTTTTGCCGATCCCGAATGAAACCAGTTCAGACATCGATTTAGAAATCAATTATGATGGTTATTTGGTTACATTCATTTGTTTTCTTTGTTGTTGTTGTTGTTGGTGTGGCTTTTCCCCCGGTTTCCATTTTGGTTTCATTCATTCGATATTAAGATATTATTGCTGCGAGTTGTCTGTGGTTGTAGCTCAGGTGCATGGATCCAACCATCCGACCGATCGATGGGTTGCAAACTTTAACTGGGTGGTAAGAAGAAGAAAACGCCACAGGTGCTGGTCTAGCACCGGAGAGAGAGAGTGCCTTATTCCGTTTTTTTTTCAATCTTATCATCGTTTTCCAACATGCTGAGTATTTGTGGTAATTTCAGTTAAATTTCATCACGGGGTAACAGAAAATGAAAAAACAAAAACCATAACATCTCTCTCTCTCTCTCTCTACTGTTTGAAGCAGCTGTAAGCGTTACTTTTTTACTGTTGTCCTCAGTTTGACAAAAACAAAAAAAACAAACAGCGGAAATGGACGGACAAGAAAAAGTATCAAAAACGCACATGCATATGTGGCAACACCTCCTCCATGAATGGGAAGGGCTCGTACATGCACAACCCAACCGGTCGCAATCTAATAAGATCAAATGACATCGATGGCGTTGTTGGCCATGCCACACAGGCCATGACGACAGTGGCAGTGGCAGCCGTTTGTCTGAAATGCCAGGACAACAATAAGATCATGTTGTAGCACCACCCCTTGACGGGTGTTTGTTGCATATTGAACATGCAATTTTTTTCGGTGTGTCTTCCTCCTCTTTTAGAAATCTGTTGCGCAATCTCTTTTGTGGCACACAACACCTTGAGGGAATACTCAAATTCGATTGAAAGGATATACGTACTAAACAGTTAAGGATATCAGTAGTTGACAAGAAATTACCCAGAGTTTGTGCAACAATTGATATAAATATCGCTCATTTACTTCAATAGTGTCACAATTCGAAATTTACTTTTTATTTGAAAAAGCTGTAAATCTGTTATTTAAGTTGACTTTTGTTCTGTCTCTACATGTGTCTCTACATATGGCTCTAGTTTATTCGGGAAACCTATGGGGTTTTTTTCCCTATATTTGTCAAGTAGGACGCAATTGGAAAAAGGGGGATTAAAAGGGTCCCAAATGAGAAATAATCTACATACGAGTATTTTAAAATCTTGCGTGACTGGCCGATTGATTCATCCAGTCCTCACCAAAAGACCGAAGCTAGAATCATGAAATATGGGGAGTATGTCGTCCTTGCGGCGTTTACATCCACTAAGAAGAAAGGGGAAGAAATGGGGAAAACGGATAAACGAAATACGCAAAAATACAAAATAATCAAATATTGTGATATTTGTTGGAAACGTGGTTCACAACTACGCTTAGCAACAGCAGGTGGAAATGAGTTTCAAAACGTGGCTACACGGGATAAAAAGGGACAACAAGGGGGAAAAAATAGTGAACCAAATTTTTTTTGAAAAAAAACTGGTGGAAATCTCTAGGCCAAAAAAAGGGTTGAAACAAATTTTTGGCAACAAAAAGTGGATGATAGTACCAAAACGGGATAAAAAAAAGGACAAAAAATGGGAAAAATAAAAAAAAGTGAAACCAATTTTCGACGGCAACATGTGGATAATAATTAGAGAAGGGACGGAAAAGGTCCAAAGCGGGATAATAAAGGAGAACACTAAAATTTGTGAAAAAATTTTTTTGGAAGAATTGGAAAAGTTGACAAAAAACGAGATAAAGGACATAAAGAATAAAAAATAAAAAAATGTGAAACAAATTTTCGACGGCAACATGTGGATAATACTTAGAGAAGGGACGGAAAAGCGCCAAAAAGGGATAAAAAAGAGAACAAGGGACGGAAAAGAGGCCAAAAAGGGATAAAAAAAGAGAACAAAAACTAAAATTTGTGAAAAAAAATGTTTTTGGAAGATATCAAAAAGTTAACAAAAAAACGGGATACAAAAGGACCAAAAGGATAAAAAAGGAAATAAAATAAAAAAAATAATAGTTAGAGAAGGGACGAAAAAATGGCCAAAACGGGATAAAAAAGGAGAAGAAAAACTAAAATTTGTGAAGAAAATGTTTTTGGAAGAAATGGAAAAGTGGAAAAAAAACTGGATAAAGGACCAAGAGGATACAAAATAAAAAAAAGTGAAACAAATTTGAGACGGCAACATGTGGATAATATTTAGAGAAGGGACGGAAAAGGGGCAAAAACGGGATAAAAAAAAGGAGAACTAAAACTACAATTTGTGCAAAAAATTTTTTGGAAGAAATGGAAAAGTTGAGAAAAACCCGTTATCCACAAAACGGGGAAAAATAAAAATTGGTGAAACCAATTTTCGATGGCAACATGTGGATAATAGTTAGAGAAGGGACGGAAAAGGGGCTAAAGTGGGATAAAAAAGGAGAACAAAAACTAAAATTTGTGAAAAAAATGTTTTTGGAAGAAATGGAAAAGTGGAAAAAAACTGGATAAAGGACCAAATAGATACAAAATAAAAAAAGGTGAAACAAATTTGCGACGGCAACATGTGGATAATAGTTAGATAAGGGACGGAAAAGGGGCAAAAACAGGATAAAAAATGAGAAAAAAAACTAAAATTTGTGAAAAAAATGTTTTTGGAAGAAATGGAAAAGTAGACGGGAAAGTAGACTGGTGAAATATATAAATAACAAATGATTTACAAAATAATCACAATAGGGCGAGAAGTAGAAATATGCAAGAGGAAAAAGAATTAAAAAAGTGAGCAAAACGGCTCTATGAAAAATTCCACAAATGAAAAATGGCGCCAATGAAGAATTCTCCAAATAAATGAAAAATCGCCACAGAAAAGACCAACATGAAAATTTCTCCAAAAATTCTGAAAAATCTCCAAAAAATAAACCAAAAAAAAAATTTGAATATATGATTGACTTCCGTTATGAAAATATCTCAAAAAAATTAGCGAACAATGCCCACACAAAAGGCCACCATGAAAGTTCTGAAAAATCCCCCAAAATATTATGAAAATACCCTAGAAAAAAATTATAAAAAAATCGCTATATGTGATTGACTTCTGTTATGAAAATTTCCCCAAAAATTCTGAAAAATCCCCCAAATATTATGAAAATACCCCAGAAAAAAAATTATAAAAAAATCGAGATATATGATTGACTACTGATTGACTTATAAAAATATCCCCAAAAAAACGAAAAATTTTAAATTTTTTATTGTCCCAAAAAAAAAAACCAAAAAATTAAATGTTACCTAAAAATTACGAAAAACTACCCCATTTTTCGGGAGAATTCTTCATGAATGAAAAAATCCCACAATTGTACATGAGATTTTTTTTTGGCGCATTTTCCTTTTTTTTGGGCATTTTCCATAGACACGGAAAAACTACATTAAATGAAAATGAAGGGGCGAGAAACTGTAAGGAGGGTATAAGGGGACAATAAAGGTCCAAGACAGGGAAAATATAAAAACTTAGAGAAAGGGCCAAAAAGGTCCAAAACGTACCAAAGCGGGATCAAAAGTGATAAAAGGTGTGGAGACCACAAAGTTTAATAAACTGAGCTAACAATTCGAGATTACTGAAAATGCTACAAAAAGTGCCCAAGAAGGGTAAAATATAGAGGAGGTGGAAAAATGTTTTAAAAATAATCAGAGAAGTAGAAAAGGAAATAAATTATTGGAAATATTTCAAAAAAATGTTTTGAATCCGTACAAAGAATTTTTTTTTTTTTTTTTTTTTTGTAAACCAATGCATTTAAACAAATTTTTTGTGTGTGCTGGAAAAGAGAAATGTACGCATAGCGCGTATTTGCTATAATTGTGAAAAAAATTAAAATCTCTCTGATCCATATGCGATGATATTCAATTATTATCTTTGTTTGGCTTAACACATTTGGCAGCTACAGAGCTTTACTTTGTCTGCCGAAAACCGAAGAGGTGGCATTTTACCAACATTAAATCCTGTCATTTATCCATTCGTTTGACTATATTTTTTTGTTGATCCACATACTATTCCTCTAAAGACTCTCAACATATCCTTCATTAATATCCCGTCACAATGTTAACCTTCTGCATTGGACATATCCGTACAATTGAGTACTTAAATTGGAATTCCATCGGTGAAGTAACATCGAATTCTTTTGTTATGCATCTAAATAATTTATATGGGCCATTTGAAAAGTTTGCGTGATATATTATCATCAAAATGTTTAGCTCGTTGATAATTGTATTGAAAATACCAACTCTGACCGTCAAGTCAGACAGAGTGATGAGTTCAAAGCGAATGTGAACGTGAACGTGAAGGAGCGAGAAGCCCAGAACAAATCAAGATAATTTGTTGGCGAGGCAACAATCAACATGCGGGGTGAGCAGGCAGCCCGCCTGGTGATGGTGACGATTTAATTGACCTCTAAAGGTCAAACTATCAAAGACACAATTCAATTTCATCATGTCGCCGTCGCCGTCTTCGTCTTCGGCGCTGCAATCCAAGCCGCACGATACCAAAGTAAAATGTTGTCAACTCGCAAAGAATTGAAGTGCAGAACTGTAAACTCAAATAAATTGCATTGAACAAATTAATTGTCCGAGAATGGACAGTTGGCGTTCGAGTGCTACACGTCGGTTGGCAGCAGGGACGACGGACTCTTTAGAGTACACATTAAACTTTAAACCAGCCGACCGAAAGGGTTAATGGTAACGCGTATGAGCAGCAGCCTGTACATGGATGTGACGAGTACCCTTTTCCAAATAATATGGCCCTTTAATTGATTTAATTGAATTTTCAATTCAATAAACAACATTCATGTTCATGTCTTTCTTTTCTTTTTTCGCCCCTCTGCCCACCCCCCAGGAATTGGCAGTACAGAGCAGGATGGCTGTTTGTTTGTGGTTGACTGGGGTCCGGGTTCGGTTAGTTTCGGCTAGTTTGAAAGTTGTGCATTTCTATGTCGAGATGTGTGCATTTGTCTTAATTGTCTGTGAAGTAAACATAAATCACAATTGCATTTTATTGGGAAGTGTATGCAGTTTTTTTTTTTGGAGTGATAGGAATCAAGTGCGTCTTAAAAATTAGTTCAGGTTCAGGTGGACCAATAGATCATCTTTGTTTGGTGTTTAAAATACCAGAAGCTTTAATTACAAAATGTCGATGACCGCAGTAGTGCTAAGACATACTGCGACAAATTTCTTCGAGGTGAGATTTATTTTTTATTTATTTATTTATTTATTATTAATTACAATACAAAGTAAATTTATATTCTAATTTTTGGGTCCAAGGGTAAACCGGGTGACACAGACCATATGTTTAGATTTTTGCAGCGACAGACCAAAGCCTCTGGTGGGAATCGAACCCACAACCCCCACGCTGATAGGCAAGCACGCTACCAACTCGCCTACCGGGGCGCTTAGGTGAGATTTAATTTTCAATTTTTAGAGTGGCAGAACAGAAATCGGCCAGAAGCGACCAAGTTTGATGGCTATAGTAAGTTACATACAAATATATACATGTTTGCATGCAATCATATATACATATGATTACATTCAAACATAAATTTGATTGGGTCTAATCATTTATATGATTGGGTCTAATCTATATATATGATTGGTTGTAATCATTTATATGATTGGGTCTAATCACATATATGATTGGTTGTAATCATTTATATGATTGGGTCTAATCATATATATGATTGGGTCTAATCATATATATGATTGGGTCTAATCACATATATGATTGGTTGTAATCATTTATATGATTGGGTCTAATCATATATATGATTGGGTCTAATCATATATATGATTGGGTCTAATCATATATATGATTGGGTCTAATCATATACATGATTAGACCGAATCATATATTTAGGTCATACGCTTTCTTTCGTTGCTGATATCATCCTTTCTATATATGGCTAAGCTGAGATGTAAAAATTCCCCCCACTTCCTTGATCTTGAAATTGGCGGCCTTCTCTATGTCGACTTTCCACCGTCGCAACGTTTGTTTAACAGTTGCAAGCATAAATTGTGACTTGTCTTCGTTCAACATCAGACTCATCTCCGCCGATTCCTTACCGATTCCCCTTACTCCTCGCTCTCTATGTTTCCGATTTCCGATATTTTAATTTCCATCGTCCCTTTCAAAATCACCCTGTACCATCCTGTAAGTTTAACAATAGCGGACAATTGTTGGATACATTTGTTGCACCAGAAAACCAAATTGCGAAACGCACAAAACTCACTGAATTTATGACACTGATGATTGTTGACCGGTTCACACACACAATTAGAGTTGGAACAGTCCAACAGTTCCTGCTCTATACCAGCAGATGATGGAGGAGAATGTCGGTCTGTCTCGTTGCCGTTGTCGTTGAGTTCTGTGAGAATTGTTGTCAAAAAATAATCATAATCATCGTCGTCATCATGATCACCATCAGTCTTCATCGTAAGCATTTACAATTCGACAGTTACAGTGAGTGTGTGAGTGCATGGTCCCCACATCCTCATCATCTGCGGCACTAACATCTCCATCTCCATCACCTCGACCAGCAAATGTGCCTGCTCCTCCTCTGTTTTGTTTCAAAATTGATAAAAATCTTTAAGTCTTTATCAAGTGCAACCCGACCAAACGACAACCGACAATAAGTCTTTATTTCACATCCAATGATGATTGTGCGTTTCTTCTTCGTCCATTCCGTATCGGAGGTGGAGATGGTGAGGCGCGTCGCTTCGCCGCTGTCGATGGTTGCTTGTATTGTATGGTTCCACACAGAAGACATAGAGAAATGCTGCTGAGATCTCCACAATGTCTGGGAATGCTATCAATAAAGTTATAAACATGCGAGACGACAAACGCGCGCACTCTGACACACACAATTGGTGTCGTCTCTCTATTGTTTTGCTGGCGGTGCAAAGTGTTTTGGTGTTTCTCTGGTGGTGCCCTCATTCATCGCATTGTCTTTGTTGCAACCCCGCTCCATCCAGCGGCGTTGGCATATCCCGTTGGGCATAATGTTTGCAACTTCCAGGAGCGATCACAGAAATGTATGTAGAATTCTCAGAGACCAGGACCAGGTCCGCTTATTTACCTTCCCGGATTTTGTTTCTAGTAATAGACTGATCAAGAAGGACAATAAGATTTGCTGTCTGATACAGACACACACTACCTATCACACTATGGAGTCAGCCTAACTGAGGTGTAGGGTATCCTTCGTTCAACTTCAGTGTAGGGTGAATTTTATCGCAACTTCACTAAATGTAATTCCATTTGTGCTGCTATTGTCTCGCTATGTTCTTCAGTTGTGAGATCCAATTGTTCTGACAAGCTACGGATCAAACGCACAGAGACGACAAAACGAAATGTTTCAATGCAAATGTATCGGCCGGGTCTGGTCAACATTAGTGGGCCCAACAAACATTTTCGAATGTGTTCGAAATTTTCTTCTGTTAAAGAATTTTTTTTTATACACACGTATTTTGAGCGTAAAAAAGTATGTATGTTGTGGAAATGTATTAATTTATTATTATTTCGTGGAAATTTCGTAATTTTTCTTAGAAAATGTCTTCGAAATATAGAAAATTTCGTCGAAATTTCCGAATTTTCTATAGAAAATTTCGTCGAAATTTTCGAATTTACTATAGAACATTTCGTCCGAATTTCCTATAGAAAATTTCGTCGAAATTTCCGAATTTCCTATAGAAAATTTCGTCGAAATTTCCAAATTTACTATAGAAAATTTCGTCGAAATTTCCTAATATACTATAGAAAATTTCGTAGAATTATCCTAATTTTCTATAGAAAATTTCGTAGAAATATCATAATTTTTTTATAGAAAATTTCGTAGAAATATCATAATTTTCTATAGAAAATTTCGTAGAAATATCATAATTTTCTATAGAAAATTTCGTCGAATTATCCTAATTTTCTATAGAAAATTTCGTCGAATTATCCTAATTTTCTATAGAAAATTTCGTCGAATTATCCTAATTTTCTATAGAAAATTTCGTCGAAATTTCCTAATTTGCTATAGAAAATTTCGTCGAAATTTCCGAATTTACTATAGAAAATTTCGTCGAAATTTCCGAATTTACTATAGAACATTTCGTCCGAATTTCCTATAGAAAATTTCGCCCAAATTTTTAATTTACTATAGAAAATTTCGTCGAAATTTCCTAATTTACTATAGAAAATTTCGCCCAAATTTTTAATTTACTATAGAAAATTTCGCCCAAATTTCCGAATTTTCTATAGAAAATTTCGTCGAAATTTCCGAATTTTCTATAGAAAATTTCGTCGAAATTTCCGAATTTTCTATAGAAAATTTCGTCGAAATTTCCGAATTTTCTATAGAAAATTTCGTCGAAATTTCCGAATTTTCTATAGAAAATTTCGTCGAAATTTCCTAATTTTCTATAGAAAATTTCGTCGAAATTTCCTAATTTCCTATAGAAAATTTCGTCGAAATTTCCGAATTTTCTATAGACAATTTCGTCGAAATTTCCAAATTTACTATAGAAAATTTCGACGAAATTTCCTAATTTACTATAGAAAATTTCGACGAAATTTCCTAATTTACTATAGAAAATTTCGTCGAAATTTCCTAATTTACTGTAGAACATTTCGTCGAAATTTCCTAATTTACTGTAGAAAATTTCGTCGTAATTTCCTAATTTACTGTAGAAAATTTCGTCGAAATTTCCGAATTTACTATAGAAAATTTCGTCGAAATTTCCGAATTTACTATAGAAAATTTCGTCGAAATTTCCGAATTTACTATAGAAAATTTCGTCGAAATTTCCGAATTTACTATAGAAAATTTCGTCGAAATTTCCAAATTTACTATAGAAAATTTCGACGAAATTTCCAAATTTACTATAGAAAATTTCGACGAAATTTCCAAATTTACTATAGAAAATTTCGACGAAATTTCCAAATTTACTATAGAAAATTTCGACGAAATTTCCAAATTTACTATAGAAAATGTCGACGAAATTTCCAAATTTACTATAGAAAATGTCGACGAAATTTCCAAATTTACTATAGAAAATGTCGACGAAATTTGCTAATTTTCTATAGAAAATTTCGACGAAATTTGCTAATTTTCTATAGAAAATTTCGACGAAATTTGCTAATTTTCTATAGAAAATTTCGACGAAATTTGCTAATTTTCTATAGAAAATTTCGACGAAATTTGCTAATTTTCTATAGAAAATTTCGACGAAATTTGCTAATTTTCTATAGAAAATTTCGACGAAATTTGCTAATTTTCTATAGAAAATTTCGACGAAATTTGCTAATTTTCTATAGAAAATTTCGTAGAAATTTGCTAATTTTCTATAGAAAATTTCTTTCCTAATTTTCCTAATTTACTATATAAAATTTTGCCCTCCTTATCGAAAATGTTATACATTTTATTTGTAGTTGCTAAGTTTTTCGTATAACTTTGATCACTGGGATGTGTGAATAAATTTGTTCTCCACCAGAACTCTCGACATTCTCGCACTTAAAATTAAAACAACGCAACACGAAAACGACATCATCTGTTTAAGCTTTGATCGTCGATGCTGTTGTCGTCGAATGGGTGGTGTGTGTGTTGGTTTGTTTTTAGTGCCACGTCCGTCCGCCTGTCCATCCCTCTACAAGTCGTGTTGTTTTACGCAAATTTATGCGGGTTACTCTGATTGTTTTCGACAACAACTACAACAAACAGAGGAATAAAACTAAAACAAATCACGGAACCACAAATCAAGACATTATTAATTTTAATTTCACTTAATTTAGTAAAATTTATGACAATGCCACTATTTTTTTACGAGAACATACGACTGACTGCCAGTGTACACCCATACCGCACTCTTATGCTGCCTCCTCCCGTTAGGTGCAGAACGACATTTGTGTGGTGCTGGCTGTTGTGTTGTTTTATTGACGAAATATGAAAGCTTTTTCCTTATTAAGTTTTGTGGAGAACAAAAATATAGAACTCTTTCTTAAATGTCACATGCATTTAAGAAAGTTTCACAGCAATTGAATTTGCCAAGTAATGGGGATGATGGGAATTTGTTTATTTTCGGTAGACCGGCAGATATGGGCGAGTCAATTACTTTCAAACCGAGAAGGGGTATCTGTGCATCCTGTGGGGTGATCTGATGTATGGGGGCCCTGCAACCATTTTCCCAAGGCTTATGATCCTCACGGAATGTTAATGAACTAATCAATCAATGTGAAAATACTTTACTTTCAAAATTAACTAAACAAACACCGATAAACATCTTGAAATTAAAAAAAAAATAGTCAATTGTCTAGAGATTATTCCACCGATATCATCTGGCTGCGAAAGTCTAATGAACTGTAGCAGTTTGCGAAATGAACAACGTAAAAAAAGATCCTCGTATATCCTATGCCGAAAAATGTACACCCCTGCGGAGATGATCAGATGTTCTCTTAGGGATAGGAAAAAAAAAACCTTTGTCCAAAAACACAAAACACGCATTGATGCTGCGTTTGGCAACGCCCTCGATTTTTGCATGAATTCATGCGTGTTTGTTTTTCAAGTACTGTGAGAAAATCGTCCTTAATCGCTCATGAACACTGTTTAGAGATTCCAAACAGCATTCGTGTCCTTAAGAGGATTATCAATGTTTTTGTAGTGTTACCTTATGGCAGAGGACGAGTTCGCATTATGTTGGATGGATGCTGGATGACAGTTTTTCGTAAATGGAAATGCACTTTTTGGTGTCTGCCTTGGATGTCCTTTTAGATGACAATGATCACAGTTGGATATCCTGCTAATTTGCAGTAAATATTTTTGTTTGTTTTGGGTTTGCCTGGATTTGAGGAGTAGGTGTTGACGTGGCATAATGGAATTTTGCGGATTTAAAAGACAGCAGGACAGTGCAAATGTGTTATTTTGTTTTTCGCTGTGTGCAATTATGAATATATCTAATAAAGAGTGTCAGAATTGAGGCCTGGAAAGTATTTGCAATGCATTTGTTTTGTAGCTACGGAAATTATAAAGAAGGTGATTTTAGAGATTTTGTTAAACATCAAAGGCAAACAAATATTGCAAAAAAAAATCAAAATAACGCGCAGTCTTTGCACGATTTTTTATATTCTGAAACATTTCTGAACTAGTTGATTTTTAAATTATACGGAACATTTGCTTCATGATTAATTTCGCGTTTTTAACGTTGAATTATTTATTTTCAAGTTTTGGTTAAAAAAAACAAACAAAACAAAAATAGTATTTTTTTTTATTATATTTAATAAAGAAAATCTAGTCCCGGGAAGACGTCGAAAAAATTCTCGATTCCCGGAAGTTTTAAAAAGTCGGGAAATTAAAAACCCTACAGACAATAGGGAAGTACACAAGAGGATTGAAGCGGATTGGTACTGAAAACAAGTGTCTGTTTATGAGAAGTGTCCGCTTTAGAGAGGTGTCCGCAAGTTGAGAGTAGACTGTACAATTATTAATTTCAGTAGTGACCCGAAATCACTGCCTGGTACGAATACGAATAAATAAAGTCAAAACTAATGTTTGTTATTTTTACCGGATGAAATCCAATCGAAGAAAAAACAATAAAAACAAACTTACCTTATAATCCACCTCCTGTTGTACTCCATTTTTTTTTTTGTCCTAAAGTTTCGAATCTACACCAACTCTTATTTAATCATCTCCAAATCTCTTTAGATTTCAATGTTTATTAAAATACTCGCGACCGCACACACACGTATTTCACACAATTACAACAACCACAACATCTTTGCCATTTCTTGTTGTTGTTGCACTATTCTCTCCCTTAACACACTCACGATTCATTACTCTCATTACAACATGGATTGTTGTTTTTGTTTTTTCTTTTGTTTTCCTAATTGCACACACTGCCGTTCGACGGTGCTTCTTCTTCCTTGATACACAAAGTCACCGAGATTCCTAAGAGAAAAACGTTGAAAGTTAGAAAACGTTTTTCAGCACAACTAACACGAATTTTCTTGCACAAATTTTATAGTCACTAGAGGCAAATATTCTACAGAATTTATTTATCACAAATCTGAATCGATTACCGATTAATTCAGTAGAGATATTTGCCAATGAAAATGACACCGAAGGAATTTCGTCTAAGCTGTTCGCGTTTAAGTTGCAACTGAATGACAGATCAATTAAGGAAGAGCGATGGAGTGAGAGAGAGAGAGAGACCAAAGAGGGGAGAATTTGCGACTGTTGTTGTTGACAGTTACCCCTTTTGCAAATGCATTGTGTGGGTACGGACTGACAGATGTAGCAAATGAATAAAAGGAAAGATTATGGTCGTTCATAATTTAAGATTTGTCGTGCGATTGAGTTTGTCAACAAAAATCCTTTTACTCCTACTTAAAAGATAGTCTGTAAGGATTGTAATTTTCCCTAGACTATAATAAATAAATAAGTAAAAATCAAAGAAATATTGCTTTCCTCCCCGTCTGTCCCTTCAAGGAATGTTATGGGAGATAAGGAAGTAAGCAGTGGCTTCTTCAAACTATTTCAGATATTCACAGCTTTTTTTAATTTTCTGTCAAAATGAAATTCGAAGAAAGTAAATTTGCTGATCTTTTCAGCTGCGTATCTTATTTTCAAACGTTAATAGGAAAAAAGTAATAAATCCGCATTTAGATGAAGACCGCTTTAAAAAATCGTTTTATAGAAGCAACGAATTATTAATATGCTTATTAAGATAGTATTTCCTCTCACAGAAGGCGCAGACCAATAAATTCCAGTTGCCTTTGGAAAGATCTTCATCGATCTTCCAGCAGTGCAGGGCGATTCCATGTCCCAGGGCGATTCCATGTCAATACCAGTAGTTTTTTTGGTTATAAATTTTTCAAAAAAAAAGTTATTTGGCGGACCCTGTAATTAAATATTTGTTTAGTGTTTGAACCGCAAAGACTATTGCAAATGTTTTTCGACCAGAAGTCTGGATGATGGGGCAAACCGCCGATGAGCTATGAGTTTCTTTTCTAGAAGAAAAACACATATAGATTTCGCAATCCACCCACAAATACTATTCGAAATCCCATGGCCGAACACTCCCCATTTCCAGCGTTGTTTTCACATTTCATCTAAAATATGAAATTCTTCCAGATCTCATAAATTTGTTGCCGTTGTATTTGTTGTCTCTTCCGAGCAGAAATCATAAAAGGGTGCCTCGTAATTGCTTATTTTCCCCAGTTATGGATATAAAACGGAGTACATTTCATTGCAAACACCGACGTACACACAAATGTGTTCCTTAGAGAAACGAGGAATAATCGCGCGTACCGCGTTGTACAACTCTCACAAAACCAAATCAGGTTAAAAATGTCTCCAATGAATTCCAAAATGTACCAACGACAACATGATGGCCAACTCGTGATCATCATCGCCGCATCGAGGAGGATGACGATGATGACGCGGACGCGGACAAAAGGCGTGTATCACTTGAACAAAACAATGTTTCTCGCAGAAAACATCAAAAGACAACAGCCGACAAACTTCACTTTTTTTGTTCTCTCTTCTTCGACGACGAGAAAATCGGAAAACGAAACGGTGGAGCAAATAAATCGAGCAGGCAGCAATGTTTAATGTTTGCTTGCAAGCGACTTGTTTTGTAGTTGTAGCTGATGTTGTTGTTGTTGTGGCTGTTCGTAAATCGTTGCTCAAGGAAAAGCCAGCAAAAAGTCATACATACTGGATGCGAACTTAACTTGCGCTCTTGTTGACAACTAAATAATGCGTTAATGTGTTTATTGCCACTGAACGAGATGATCGCTTTTTGTCTCCTGGGAACAGATGCTACTCTAGCCTGCTGCCCCGTTTGTGCGGACATGCAACCAGAGCCGTTACCGGTTGCCGCCGAGTCATACCAAGCCAGGCCGAGCCAGCCACTGGAATATGGAATGGGATTAAAAAGGCACAACCACATTGACACCATATTACATGATTCCGATAAATACCGGGAATGTATCTTCTAGCTCTGGTATTATGGAATAATATGTTCCTTGTAACACCACCACCAACAACAACAACATAGCTACAATAACAAACGATGTTAGGTGTCAAAGTAATCGATTTTAAGCACACATGTTGTTTGCTGGCTGGCTGGCTGGCTGGTGCCCGCCGCTAGTTTCCTTTGCCAAATGCAATGCATGCCACAACAGAATGTTGGCAACATCAATAAAATGCTCGGCTTGATTTGTTTGCCCCCACCTCAGCCCACCGGCCACAACTGCTGCTGGCTGGATGGCTGGATGGTTGGCAAGCAAAAAGGTACAACAGGAGTAATTTTATGCTGTTTGAAAACACACACACACACTCACACAAAAGGAACAACATACATTCAAGCGCTGACATTTCAAACGTTTAAGCATGCGCATAAAACATGAGCGATATAAACTGTTAACATACACACGCACACACCTGCAACATCACCGGCAACAGCAACAACAATGCATCGTTTTTTCTACTGTACGGTGTGGCGTGTTTACGGCATGAACCTATTGCTCACTCACACCACACACACACACAGACACAGTTCAACTGCAATCCAACTCCGATCGAATGATGATGACGACGCGACGACTGTCTCTACTAAATGTGGCCACTGTAGTTACTTTTCCATTTCCATGTTGATGATGTGCAACCAAATAGATTCACGCCTAAATTCGCCTGGGAAATATTATCAAACCGGGCTAAATCCTCTTCCCGTCGCGTCTGCTCTAAAAGGTATCCACAGCCACAACAGCAGCAGCATCAACACCAGCTACCAGTGGCGGTTGCCACTACTTTGCCAGAAGTCAACAGGATCAGTTATTTTTAAGTAGGTGACGACAGCAAGACACGCTACACTGATTGCAAAGAAACTTCTCCAACGACATTGTGGGTGATGTACGGAGTTAGTTTCCCAATTTTCCCCACAATCAGTGAGCTGCATTAAATATGTTGATTGAATCAATGTGCGACACGAAAAAGTTTGTATTTTAATTCCGCAGCTGATTGGGAGAGATTTCATATTTGCTATAGAGACCCATGCGACTGTTTTGTACTCCTGAGACAAGCTCAGTTATTCTCAGGAGTTTCTTCAAATCAGTCAGGCTAACGAGGGCCCAACGCTATCGTTCAGTGTAATTAATTTTACTTGCTAAATTTTCTACAATCCGATAATCTGCGCACTCGTATATATTTCCGTGGGTATATCTAGTCGATTGGTCATTCGTCTGCTGTGGGTAATGAAAATGTGTCTATTTAGATTGGGATTTGCCGCATTTCGATAAATGCAGGCATTTTCTGACTCGACGGAGGAAACCACCTCCACATCCGAAGAGGAACTCAAGCGAAAGACAAAAGGCATGTGTGAAGAATTTTTGACATTTTCGGTCGCTTAGATGACAGAAAGATAAAGTTAGTGGTCCCCGATTTTGTACTGATCATATTCGTAGGATTTACAGTTTCTTTCGACTTGCCCGTTTTCACTTGTCGACTTACTGTTTGTCGTGTAAAAGGCGTGTGCATTTTAGAGTTCGACATTCTGCACAGACTTTTATGTTTGTAAAAAAAATCGTTCACACACACAAAAACAAAATCAAATTTAAAAAAAATCATTAATTTAAAAAAAATAGTTTTTTTTAAAGAAATCATAGTTCACACAAAAAAAAATCAAATTTCAAAAAAATCATTAATTAACAAAAAAGTTTTCCAAAAAATCTAGATATTCAAAAAAAAAAAAAATTCGAAAAAAATCATTAATTAAAAAAAAAATTTTTTTTTTAAAGAAATCATAGTTCACACAAAAAAAAATCAAATTTCAAAAGTAAAAAAAAAGTTTTCAAAAAAATCATAGATAATACAAAAAAAAATCAAATTTCAAAAACATCATTAATTAAAAAAAACATAGTTTTTAAAAAAATCATAGTCCACACAAAAAAAAATCAAATTTCAAAAAAATCATTAAGTAAAAAAAAAAGTTTTCAAAAAAATCATAGATATTACAAAAAAAAAATTTAATTTCAAAAACATCATTAATTAAAAAAAACATAGTTTACAAAAAAATCATAGTCCACACAAAAAAACAAATTTCAAAAAAAAAAAGTTTTCGAAAAAATCTAGATATTCAAAAAAAAAAAATCGAAAAATATTTATAATTTTTCATCAAAGTCCTCTTTGTAACAAAAAGAGTTTACACCGTTCTAGCTTAACACAAATCCTCGCTTAAAATTTTCGTTTTTTCGGCAAAAAATATTCATAAACAAAAACAAAATTTCGAATAATCTCCAGAGTAGGAAAATTCATAGTTCACACAAAAAAAAATCAAATTTCAAAAAAATCATTAATTAAAAAAAAGGTTTTCAAAAAAATCATAGATATTAAAAAAAAATCGAAAAATATTTATAATTTTTCATCAAAGTCCTCTTTGTAACAAAAAGAGTTTACACCGTTCTAGCTTAACACAAATCCTCGCTTGAAATTTTCCTTTTTTCGGCAAAAAATATTCAAAAAAAAATCAAAAACATCATTAATTACAAAAAAAAATAGTTTTTAAAAAAATCATAGTCCACAAAAAAAAAATCAAATTTCAAAAAAATCTTATATTAAAAAAAAAAATTTCAAAAAAACTCATAGATATTAAAAAATTCGAAAAATATTTACAATTTTTCATGAAAGTCCTCTTTGTAACAAAAAGAGTTTACACAGGTTTTTGCTTAACACAAATCCTCGCATAAAATGTTCCTTTTTTGGCAACAAATATTTTAAAAAAAATGCCCCAGAGTATGGAAATTCTTCCCCACATTCGTCTTTTCCCTACCACAAACCCCAGAGTTGGCAAATTCCTCCCTATTACCCATTACAAATGTTGCCATTAACTTGATCGCAACCGGACTTCAAAAATACTTTTGTGTTGGTTTATTTTTAAAAACTCCCCCGTTATAATTAACAAATAATTACACCAAGGTTTTTTTTCAAAATTTTTTCAAATAACAAAATTATAAAACAATGTTTTATTTAATATTCCAAAATGCAACAAAGTAGTGAAATTTAAGTTACCTTATGATTGCTGATTCGTTTGCCATCATTTTCATGTTCTAAATCAAAGTTGAATCTTCTCCATGGCTGTGTGCTGGATGTTTCCGCGAACGCACTCCCCCCACCCACAAGTACAAAAGAAGACTTTCGTTTCTTGATGACATACACACGTTCACGAATGTGCTTCCTCTTCCTTGATACACGCAAACACCGAGATTTCTAGGGAAAACACTTTTGGAAAAAATGTCTTCTGCACAACTAAAAGTAATGTGTTTTGCACAATTTTTATAAACATTGGATTCAGATGTTATATGAGACTTATTTATCCAAAATCTGAATCGACTTCTGAAATATCTGTGGAGATATTTACAAATGAAAATAGCGACAAACGAAATGCGTGTAAATTGTTTGATTTTTTAAGTGGGAACTAAGTGACAGATCAATGAAATAGGAGAGTGTGTGAAAGACAGAGAGTTAGAAATTCTTGCAAAAGAGTCAAAGAGGTCGCGTTGTTGTTGTTGACACTCATGGATGAGAGTAAAATAAAGGTTGCCTATTGCGCATGCCCGTTCTTCGATGGTCGATCAAGAGAGGTGCAGAGTTCCCTGCGCAGTGATGCCAACTTAGCCGTTTTCGGGCAATTTTAAGACTTTTCTTGGGTTGCCCAAAAACCGAAAACAAAATTGTAGCCCCAAACTAAAATTGAAATATCAATTGTAATACGAATGACTATAAAATTATACTTTACTTAAGTATTCAACTTTTTTAATATAAAAAAAAACTATGGGTTGATCTCATATTTGGAATATGATAGGGAATATAAAGATTTTAAACTGATTGGTCAGTGATTGAACAATTTATTTTGAGTTGTCTGCCCGTTTCGCTACCCCGGAGTTGGCAACACTGTCCCTGCGTAACCTTTATTTTCCAAACCGTGGTTACTAATTCTGTTTATTAATAGCCTTTTGCGATTGCATTGATTTTTTATCAAGTTTTGGGTGAAATGAAAGATACGAAACATGAACGGTACAGTAGACGGGTTCATACAATCAAATTTGTCGACCGATTGAAATTGAAATTATTTTTTTTATAAATATTTAGCAAAACAAATGTCTTTAATATCCCCAAAGTCTTATTAAAATCGGTCAGCGCGTTCATTTCAAATTTTCCAATTAATAATTTGGGTTGATTGTATAGAAACTTCTTTACATATCGTCGGTGTGCTGCAAGATCTGAAATCAACTTAATGAATAGAGCACAAACATGCCCTTTCTATGCTCTGTAGAAAATCCCATGTCAATTTAAGGTAGGACGCTCCGGTAGGCGAGTTGGTGGCGTGCTTGCCTATCTGCGTGGAGGTTGTGGGTTCGATTCCCATCAGAGGATTTGGTTTGTCGCTGCAAACATCTAGTCTGTGTCAGCCGGTTTACCCTTGAACCTAAAAGTAGAATATAAATTTACTTTGCATTGTAGTTAATAAATAATAAATAAATAAAAAATTATTTTTTATTTATTGTATCACACACTTTATATCAGAAATAGCACAGAAACACAATTATGTGACTTGAGATCTTTTAGCTGCATACCGACGATATATAGAAGAAATTTTTATTTTGAGAAATTTCCACAGAAAAATATAAAACATGCCAGGCAGTCAGATCCTCCTCATCCTACCACGTTTGAATATCCAAAATAGTTTCGATATTTATTGACAGACTCAATCGAACGATAAATCATAACTTACGAACCTATCATTATACACTCCATCATAGGATGGAGTATATACTAAGTTTGTCATTCCGTTTGCAACACCTCGAAAGAGTGATCTGCGACCCTATAAAGTATATATATTATCGGTCAGTGTAACATTCTAAGACATTCTAGCGATGTCCGTCTGTCCGTCCGTCTGTTGTCTGTTGAAATCACGATAGAGTGCGAACGACCAACGCTAAAAAGCTGAAATTTTGTCGGAAGATGTTTTTTGCCCATAAGCAGGTTAAGTTCGAGAATGGGCCATATCGGACCAAAGGGGAAAAAGTTCCCCTTTACGGGACTAAATATATTCCGGCCATAATCAAATTTTTCAAATATTTTTTTTCACTACATCGAAGTTCTAAGTTTATATAATTTATAGATGGGAAAAAATCCCAAAAATGGGCGTGCTCATGGGTTCCGTGGACCCTTGGGGCCCAAAAAAGGGCCCATGATAAACATGCGCATATGGGTATCGAAATGCAACGAAATTTTCTCGCGAACCCAAATATGCATTTATTTTCATGATTTGGATAAAATTTGTGATCGGGTTCCTGGGACTATCGGGTCACGAGCGGCCCAAAAACTCAGTTAGTTTTCTTATTTATTGACTTTTTAAGGATCCATGATGGAGGGTATATAAGATTCGGCCCGGCCGAACTTACTATTTGTCCACTTGTTTTCTTTTGTATTATTCATATGTCACGTCACTCACGTCACCCTAATTTACCAACAAACTCAGTCAAAAAACTAAATTCACAAAAACAAAAGGATTAACTGCCAACAACTGTCGCGATTTCTCACCTCTTTGGATTTAGTAACTAAATCCAAATTTTAGTTTGAAGAGTTTATCTCTTCCTCTCTTCTTTGATCTGATGTGTCATTTAGTTGCTACTTCAAATCGAACAAATTAGACGTGATTCCGTCGGTGGTATTTTTAATTTCAAATATCTCCACAGAAATGTCATTAATCGTTTCGGATTTTCGATAAATATATTCTGTAGTCTTTTTGCAACCGGTGCCCATAAAAATTGTGTAAAAATTCGATTTACTTGTGCCACAAAAACGTTTACTAAGTTCCAACGTTTTTTCTCTGACAATTCTGGGTGACTTCGGACATCAAGGAAGAGGAAGAGGAAGCACAGTCGTGCGGTTGTTTGTGCAATTAGGAAAAGAAAAAACAACGTTAATAGAAAAAAAACAAAGAGTGCTGAATTAAGAGCATTTAAAGAGAGAGAGAGAGAGAGAGAGAGAGAAGTTTGCAACAATCAATGGCGAAAATGTTGGGGGAGTTGAAAGAGTGTATGTGTGTGCGAGTCGCGAGTTACTCAATAAAACAGTGGAAACTAAAATGATAACGAAGATTAAGGAAGAGTTGGTTTAGAATATAAAAAAGAATGGCGCACGAAGTGACTTCTACAGAAACAAGGTAAGTTTGTTTTTTCTTTTTGATTGTCTTCATAATATGAATAGCAATGAGAGAGTGGCATCAAACATATATATAACAGGTGGCGCAAAAGTTAACTTCTGATGTTTTTTGGCTGTAATTAAAAAAAATGAAAAACTTTGATTCTTCTTGTGGATTATTTTTATTTGGTCTTTTAATTTTTTTTACATCAAGTCGAGAATATGATGTCGTGTAAATGGCCGCCGCCAGAGTTGTCAATCGTATTTTCTGATAGGAGGATTACTTTTGCGCCACCCTGTACTTTACCATACCACATACATTAACTCGTTTGTGGGTGATAAATATTAAATACAGTGTACTCTCTCATAATCGGACACCGAAGGGACTGAGAAATTTGTCCACTTATGAGAGGTGTCCGCGTATTGCTTTGGTTTTAAAGAGCGCAGCGGCCAAAAAAAATTATCAAAACTGTTGCAAATAGACATTTGTTCGCACTCAAATTTAGTACTTTTTTAAATTTAATAAGTTCGTTGTCTGTTTTTCCCAAACACGCTAATGCTTATACACAAATAGTTAATATTAATAGCAAGTGAGTTATATTTACATCCAACTAAGCTTTGTGTAGAAACAAAATAAGCTTTACTTGCTACAAAGACCAAACACGCGCTTTATTTATGTGGAAACATTTAAAAAAGACGTATTTTTCGGGGGCTGCTATTTCTATTTCAAAAAAAATAGAAATGGAATTTTGAACTGTGACACTATTCAAATAAATAAGCGATATATTATTTAAATGTTATGAATACTGGGCTAACTGTTTTCAATGCAGCAAAGTTTTTATTATTGATTTGAGAATTATTTGAGAGTAATTTTGATTACAATTGAGGTATTTTGCAATTACAAAAATTGTTAGAATTAATTGAATTAAATGTTTTTTTTTTTCCCATAAATCCTCTTTTTCCATTTCATCAGATTTTACTCGTTTTAGATTTTTGAGCTCATTATTTCGAGACTTACTTTTGTGAGACTTAATTTTTGTATTTTCCATGTCCCCATTTAATATGATCCCCTCATGATTCGGCTATTTCCTGACTAGCCCCCAGACAATTGCTCGCCTTGTCACATACCACCTCCCTCCCCAGGTGTTGCCTAGTGTAGGGCCAAAAGGAAAGCCACTTCAACACTTGTGTGCAAAAGTATGCACGTACGTAGTATGTGTGTGTAATTTATGTGTGGATGACATTTAAGTTTCCGCATAAATTAACTTCTGTATTACGTTTGTCCGCTTCTGTTGTTCGACTGAATGTTTCTCTTGTTTTTTGCTTGCGATACAGAATAACTTTTCATAAGTTACATTTTTATTTGCACTTATCAAAATGCAAAAATTCATAAAAACAACACATTCACTTCAGTGCAATGTGATAATGTTGTTGTGGCTTAACAGCATTTCATGGAATACAACGATTTTCAATTTGGAAAACCACTGGGTCCGTTAGAAATGTCACATCCATGCCATCTAACGTATGTGGGGGGGGAAGAGGAAAAGATTGAAAAGAAAATGCGTAATCCAAGAAAGTGTAGAAACATCGCTAGTTGATAGAATTTTCGGTATTCATTTCAGCATGAGGAAATCAGAAAGTAAAATTCTTCTGCACATATTTACCGAAATGTCATCAGCTACAATTTATCACCCCCCACCTCCCCCCGAACCATTCATCCAAAAAGAATCGTTTTGCTGCAAACATTTCCTGTCTGTAGGGAATAAAATCGCCAAAAATCACACACTCGAGTATCAGATGAAATTTGTCACGTGATTCTTTCGCTTTCTGTTGGTGTTATTATTCATTTGCTATTAATGAACGCCCACATTTTTCTGCATTTCCGTTCACCCCTCTGAAATGTAATAAACTGGACGGACCTCTTGAACATAATTGGCTGCATCGCTTGCAAAGCTGTTAAAAACCAAATGGAATTATTAAATCAAATCATCACCAACGACGGCAGCAGCAGCCACAACAACAACAGATCAAGCTGAAATATGCTAAATACAGGGTGGCGGAATTGACAAGGCCTTTTAAAAAAGGTTTTTTTTTGGTTTTGCGCGAAAATAAAAAAATTAGCTAAATAAGCATTAAATTAATTAAACCGAATTCGAAAAATTCGGTCTCTTGTCATTAACACTAATTCCCATGTGGTTATTTTTTCGATGCAAAATATTGAAAGTAAAAACTTCTTAAATTGTATTCGAAATTCGAAAAAAAAGTTATTGTGCTTAGGTTGAGCACATCATTGTGACGATCTCGAAATGGTTCTATCTGCAGTCGTTTTAGAAAAATTGACAAAGATTGTTGAACCATTTAAAAAAAAATCCCAAGAGTTCGCTCTGGCACCTTTTTCGACACAAAAAAAAATATTTTTTTCAAAAAGTGACCAAGATATTATGGAAAATACGAAGAAAGAGCCAAAACGCCTTTTTGGAGTTTGGAAAAAAATTGAAAAAACAAAGTTCTATGTGGGTTCATATAAAACAGTTCGAATTGCAGGAGTTTTTTTTTTTAAAATCGTCTATTGAAAAAAACGCACCACAGCCAATCTTTTAAGGAAATCGTTTAATTCGTTCTGGCATCTTTTCCGAAACAAAAAAAAAAAAATTCAAAAAGTGACCAAGATATTATGGAAAATAGGAAAAACAGCCGGAAAGACTCCATGGTATTTGAAATTTTTTTTAAAAAATTTTGTTTAATAGAGAAATCGACGCAGATTGTTGATCCGTTTTTAAAAAAAATCTTTTTTTTCATTCAGAATTTTTTTTTGTAAATAAAAAAAATTTCTTCATAAAAAAAATTTTGAATTCGAAAAAACGTCAATTTGGAGAAAATGCCAGTGCCATTTTTTTTATTGAAATTTCACCTAGATTATTGTGCTGATTTTGAAAAATTCTTAAAAAAAAACACTTTTTTCTTGAAGAACTAATAAATTTTTCTAAATAGAGATTAGAATGTTGATTGTTGTGCCGTTTTTTATTAAAATGCTAAAAAAAAACACTAGTTCTGAGAAAATCGTTAATTTCATTTTAGAAAATTTTCCGATTTTTTTTTCAGACCGCCAATTAAAAACAAAAATACTTTTTTTGAAAACCTGGTAATTTAGCAAAAAAATAGAGATTTCGACATTGTTTGTTGTGTCGTTTTTCATAAATTCCAAAAAAAAAACACAAATTTTTTTACAATTAAAAATTTTTTTTAAAAATATTTTAAAAATAAAAAAAGAGCACAAATTTCATTTTAGAATTTTTTTACAATTAAAATTTTTTTTTTGAGAAATATTTTAAAAATAAAAAAAAGGAGCGAATTGGTCACGATTCTGCCGCTTTCAAAAATCGTCAATTTGAAAAAAGTGCCAGCAGCACCATTTTATGTTTTTCGAAACCTTAACAATGTGTTAATTAAAGAATTTCACCTAGATTGTTATGCTGATTTTGCAAAAGTCTAAAAAATATCAAATTTACTTTTTTTAATATAAAAAAAATTTTAAATACAAAATCTTTCGAAGGTGGGAATTGTACTGTATTATGATCACCCAACCACAAATACCTCAATAACAATATAAATCTAACTTGTATACACAATTAAGGAGAAATGACACAATATTTAAATTTGACGACTTTTAAAAATCGCTGTATCATCTGGAAAATGGAAAAGTGCATATATCCAAATACCCCCTAAAAATACATTTTCTTATCTGTTACTTAAGTTGGCTCTACAAACTTGTGTTGGTCTTGGTCTGCTTAAAAACTGATTTCCAAGCAATTCGGTCTGCCTCTTGGCTTCTCCAGTTCGTGATACCTAGGATTTTCATGTCTTCTTCCAATTGGTCCCTCCACCGGAGTCTCGGTCTTCCCTGTCTGCGCCTTCCGTGGAAGGTGTCCCACCATCCCATGGACCAGCCAACGCAATCGCTGTCTCACTTTTTTAAATAAATCCAGTTTTGAGAAAAACAACAATTTTGTTGGCCGAGTTCCAACTACTTACTCGGTAATGGGTGAGAAGTCTAAAGTAATTTTCCCACAGTCATTCGGGAAGGCCCTGTAAGAGTATTCGCTGTAGTTTGAGGTTGTTTAAGGCACCCGATCAGGCCGATGTTTTTCTCAGCCGACAAAATCGTCCCCTCACTATAATAATAGTGTATAATACAGTATAGGCTATTGTTTTATTGAGGGGACGCAGTGTCGCATTTCAGTTCCTAGTAAAAATAGCACGTGTAAAGTTTTTACTGTGGCCAACTTTCGACGACTACTAAGTGAGGCCCACCCTTGTAAGGAGACCCAATTGTAGCGTGTTTCCAAAAAAGTCACATGTAAAGGCCTCTTTGCCATAAGGCCTGCCAGCTCCTGACGCCACTAGTTATTTATGTTTCTACACCGAGCCGCATACGAGTACAGCGCTCATAAATATTATGGGGGTTAATTTAATCAACTGCACGCCAATCATAGAAATCACAACTCGTTTTGTAGCGGCTAAAACTCAAAAGTGTGTATTGAAAAAATTTGACAAAAAAAAAGAAGTCTAATTTGAAAGTATTAAATTACATATGTCACGCGTACGTTCCTTATGCTTATGTCGTTACGCTGCAACCACACCTTCTTCAAAATCGTCTGTTTCACATCCCTGCTCCTCCTTCCCTCTCTCTCTCCCTCTCTCTCTCCAACAACCACCCAAATGCCATATAACAAATTTTATGGCAATCTGTCCCTTCTTCTATCGCTCGTTCACATCATCTCATGGCCTTTTCACTTTTGTCCATGCCGCCGCCGCCGCCGCCTTCCTTTTGTTTTCGGTTTGCGTTGCTGTTTCGGAAAACATGACAGTTACAAATTAAATCATTTTCAACACCTATTTTGACAGTTCATAAAATACATTTGTCATAAAACTTCTGGTTTTTTTTTTGTTTCGAACCCAATCGAACTCAAGTCCCAACTGAAGCTGGCATGGCCAGTAGCCGGAAAAACATTCATACAACAGAGAGAGAGAGAGAGATAGCTGTACTTTTGTCGAAACTGGTGAGTGGTCGGTGGCAAGACCGCCGCCGCATGTTGTCGCATCGAGTGATGGACGGACAGCACAGGACAGGACCGAGGACGGTACGGAACAGATCTGTGAGTGAGTAAGTGCACAATTTAACGATGGTCATTGGAAATTCAGTTCAAAGTTGTATGTTATGTCTGACAGTTTGTCCAAAAGGAGGTTGAAATGAAAAGTATTTGTCTTTTGGTATTCTCTCATTCTTGTGCGTTTTTTTCTTCTTCTTCTTCTTGATTTTATATTTTTTGGTTGAATATTTTGCTGCATTTCTTCCGAAGCTTTCTTTGGGCGTTTCAAGTCTCAGCTGAAGTTTGTTGCAAACACGGGGATTTTAAGCTGTAAAATGTCTTTGAAAGAAAACAAACACTTGGCGATAGGAATTTCGTTATTGTTCCAGGAAACATTACCTCAGATACTATGGTCCGGGGGTTTAACCCCACGATTGGTCAGTCTGCAGCTGGCCTTAAAGTTTGCACATCAGAGACTCCCTAGGGATCTTCTCACAAACAGAAGGGTTAGCTGTTGATTTGATGACTTCTCGAACATGTTAGTTCGGGATGGGAACCTAACTGTCAAACAAATTAGTTGCCTCAATTTTGATTATGTTTTCATTTATTCCATTAACCTTTTAATTGAATTAAAAAATCAACTGATAAAATTAAAAAAAATATATTTATCTCAATTTTAGAAATCCCAGACAATTAATATTTTTTTTAATTCATTTGATTATCTATTAATTAATTCAATCAACTTTTTAATTGGTAGTGAATTAAAATACCCAAAACAACTCGCTATTTCATTGTTTCTCCAGTCAGTTCAATTAATATACATACATATTAATACATTCAAATAATTTTTTTTTCATCTCAATTAAATAAGTTCCAATCGGTTCAATTAATATATTAATTAAATCAATTATCTTTTTAATTGAATTAAAAAACCCAAATGTCTGTTTCGCTGTTTCTCTGCATAAAACAGTTACCTTAAATTAAAAAAAAATTGTTATCTCAATTTAATAAACTCTAATCAGTTCAATTAATATATTAATCAATTGAATTGATTGTGTTTTCATTTATTTTCAGTATAAAATAATTACCTCAATTAAAAAAATAGTTTTTTCAATTATATAAGTTCCAATCAGTTCAATTAATATATTAATTAAATCAATTAATTTTTTAATTGAAGTAAATTAAAAAACCCAAATGACTGTTACGCTGTTTCTCTTTATAAAACAGTTACCATAAATTAAAAAAAATTGTTATCTCAGTTAAATAAATTCCAATCAGTTCAATTAATATATTAATTAATTCAATTGATTGTGTTTAAATTTATTCAATTAACTTTTTAACTGAATTAAATTAAAAAAAAACCAACTGGCTGTTCGTTGCGTCTCCGTATAAAATAATTACCTCAATTAAAAATATTGTTATCTCAATCAAATAAGTTCCATTCGGTTCAATTAATATATTAATTAATTCAATTGATTGTGTTTTCATTTATTTTCAATATAAAATAGTTACCTCAATTAAAAAAATAGTTCTCTCAATCAAATAAGTTCCAATCAGTTCAATTAATATATTAATTAAATCAATTAATTTTTTAATTGAAGTAAATTAAAAAACCCAAATGTCTGTTTCGCTGTTTCTCTGTATAAAACAGTTACCTCAATTACAAAAATTGTTATCTCAGTTAAATAAATTCCAATCAGTTCAATTAATATATTAATTAATTCAATTGATTGTGTTTTAATTTATTCAATTAACTTTTTAACTGAATTAAATTAAAAAAACCAACCAATAATTACCTCAATTAAAAATATTGTTATCTCAATCAAATAAGTTCCATTCGGTTCAATTAATAGATTAATTAAATCAATTAACTTTTTAATTGAATTAAATTTAAAAAAACAACTGGCTGTTTCTCTGTATAAAACAGTTACCTCAATTACAAAAATTGTTATCTCAATTAAATAAATTCCAATCAGTTCAACTAATATATTAATCAATTCAATTGATTGTGTTTTAATTTATTCTTCGTTTAAAATAATTAATATATTAATTAATTCAATTGATTATGTTTTAATTTATTCAATCAATTTTTTTTTTAAAAATTAAATAACAAAAACCAACTCTGAATTTACCGCTCCGGCTTTCCTCAGTAAAACTTTGAAGTAAAGCCTATAGTCCAGTTTTTGTGCACCCAAAAAAAAAAAAACAGAAGAAAAGAAGAGCAGAGAATCCTCGAAAATGTTTCCAATAACAAAATAACAAATTCCAATCGGTTGCCTTATGGTCTTCTTTGCCACATTCATCTTGGCAAAGGCTCAACTTTTGCGTGGATTTTCAATAAGAAAACATACCTTAAAAACAAGACAACAAACAAAACAACAACAACAGCGAAAAACACAAAAACAACAACGTAAGCATTGACATCAACAGACCGGCCGACTTGTGGCAGTGGTGCTGGCGGTGGTGTGGCACTGGTCGGAAGGTCTACTGCCGACTGCCGACTGCCTACTCTCCACTGCAGTGCAATCGATATGTGTACAGATGCTCCACTTTGATCAGGTCATCAGCGACACATCGTTCATCATACCATGAATCCTTTTGCCAAAGGAATGCGCATTGCGGTAGCATATCCAGCATACATATTCATCCGCAGACACAGCCACAGCCACAGTCGCATTCAAGCCGAATGGACGACGCAAGAACAAAAACAGAAGCCAGCGGAATGATGGCAAACGGAAGGGCAACAAAAATGCTGGCGGTTGCTGTTGCCAATATTGGCCGAGGACGACAAACGGAGGAACGCTTTTTATGTTTTACGCCATGCAGCTAAAACGAGTCATCCATGTCCGCCACGACCGCGACCACGACCCCGGCCCCGGCCCCTTGTCACATCTACATGCCGGCAGTATTTGGCGGATTGCTCCAGCGTACGTTGATTTGTTTGTCGAGCTGTTTCGCATCTCTCGCTTGACTTGACTTTGGTGAGGAGACTTTGATGGATGCATTTCAGAAATAACTTTTTAAGGATTCCACTTGTGTCTTTTTTTTTATTGTTTGCCCTTTTCGCTGTTTTGCTTAAGTCAGCTTCCAGCCCCTCTTGGCTTACTCCAGCTCGAGCAGCACCAGTAGCTAATGCTTGCAGTTGACTTTTCGCTATTGTTGACATCGACGTCTTTTGCGTTTTGTTTTCATTTTCGATTTTTATACGTTTTTACTGTATTTTGATCACTAATTTGGTATGACGATTTTAATGTCCGTCCATGAGTGAGCGTTCTAAGCATTTAGTAAGTCCATACGAATGTCCGTCCCAACGTCTGTCTATCTTTCTGCTGCAGCCTGCCTGTCTTAGGTTCACTGAAGACTCGTATGTTGGAATATGTTGATGTGCATTTGAGTCATACTCACTCAGCGTACATTGTTACGTCCAGTGGCTTTTTGCTGGTGCGGATGACGATGGTGGTGGTGGTGGCGATGACGATGGTGGAGGCATTGTCTTCTTCGTGTTGCACTTGGTAGTCACATTGACGCTGCAGAGGTTTTTTCTTGGCATAACAAGGGATTTTATGGATATTTCTTGGGCTTTTATAGGGAAATTCTTTTGATTTTGGTTTGAAACCATGACACTAACTTTTTTTTTTCATAGCACAAAGAAATCTAAGGATTTACTGGCCACACATTTTCCGAATGTCTGTGATCGGAGGATGACCAACTAAATAAAATTATGTGCCAGGGTTGGGCTCAGCCAGGATTAGTATGCGGTCTTCGTCTAAATGCGGATTTATTACATTTTCCCATTAACGTTTGCAAATAAGATACGTAGCGGAAAAGATCAGCAAATTTACTTTCATCGAATTTCATTTTGGCAGAAAATTAAAAAAAAATGCTGTGAATATCTGAAACTAGTAAGTTGTAATGCGCCTATGGCGCCCGTTGAAATATAGAAAAAAAAAATATTGTTGAAAAAAAAAAAAATTTTTGACAAACAATTTTTTTCTTGAAAAAAAAAATTTTGTTGAAAAAAAAAATTACTGAGGAAAAAAAACATGTTGTTGAAAAAAAAAATTTTGTGGAAAAAAAAAATTTTGTTGTAAAAAAAATTTTGCTGAAAAAAAAAAATTTTGGTTGAAAAAAAAAATTTGGAAAAAAAATTTTTGTAAAAAAAAATTTTTGTAAAAATAAAATTTTTGTTAAAAAAAATTTTTTGTAAAAAAAAAATTTTTGTTGAAAAAAATTGTTTGTAAAAAAAAAATTTGAAAAAAAAAAATTTTGGTAAAAAAAAAATTTGGGGAAAACAAAATTTCTGTACAAAAAAAATATTATTTTTTTTATTATTATTATTTATAGAAAATTATAGAATGCCTATTTAAATTCCTACGTACTGCGTGACAGAGTCAGTGAATCAGTGTATCAGTGAATCAGTGTCGAGGGTAAATATATATTAAGATAGTTTGAAGAAGCCACTACTTACTTCCTTATCTCCCTTAACATTCCTTGAAGGGACATACGGGGAGGAAACACACTATTTCTTTGATTTTTACTTATTTATTTAGTATAGTCTAGGGAAAATTACAATCCTTACAGACTATCTTTTAAGTAGGAGTAAAAGGATTTTTGTTGTCAAACTCAATCGCACGACAAATCTTAAATTATGAACGACCATAATCTTTCCTTTTATTCATTTGCTACATCTGTCAGTCCGTACCCACACAATGCACTGGCAAAAGGAGTAACTGTCAACAACAACAGTCGCAAATTCTCCCCTCTTTGGTCACTCTCTCTCTCTCCCTCCATCGCTCTTCCTTAATTGATCTGTCATTCAGTTGCAACTTAAACGCGAACAGCTTAGACGAAATTCCTTCGCTGACATTTTCATTAGCAAATATCTCTACTGAATTAATCAGTAATCGATTCAGATTTGTGATAATTACATTCTGTAGAATATTTGCCTCTAGTGACTATGAAATTTGTGCAAGAAAATTCGTGTTAGTTGTGCTGAAAAACGTTTTCTAACTTTCAACGTTTTTCTCTTGAGTATTTCGGTGACTTTGTGTTTCAAGGAAGAAGAAGCACCGTCGAACGGCAGTGTGTGTAATTAGGACAACAATAGAAAAAACAAAAACAACAATCCATGTTGTAATGAGAGTAATGAATCGTGAGTGTGTTAAGGGAGAGAATAGTTCAACAACAACAAGAAATGGCGAGGAAGTTGTGGTTGTTGTAATTGTGTGAAATAAGTGTGTGTGCGGTCGCGAATGTTTTAATAAACATTGAAAACTAAAGAGATTTGGAGATGATTAAATAAGAGTTGGTTTAGATTCGAAACTTGAGGACACAAAAAAAAATAATGGAGTACAACAGGAGGTGGATTATAAGGTAAGTTTGTTTTTATTGTTTTTTCTTCGATTGTCTTTCATCCGGTAAAAGTGATAGACATTAGTTTGGATTTTATTTATTCGTATTCGTACCAGGCAGTGTCTTCGGGTCACTACTGAAATTAATACTTCTACAGTGTACTCTCTCCTTGCGGACACCTCTCTTAAGCGGACACTTCTCATAAACGGACACTTGTTTTCAGTACCAATCCGCTTCAATCATCTTGTGTACTTCTCTCATAAGTGGACAAAATTCTCTGTCCCTTAGGTGTCCGTTTATGAGAGAGTACACATATGTATTTTTGTTTACATTAGTCATTATCATCCTATATGTCTAAATTTAGTTTAGACACACAGTTTACTTTGACAAATTGTCCGTTAGAATTTTTTTAATTTATGATTTTATAAACCATTCTGAGTTTTACTGGCGTTACTTTACGTTACAAATTTAGCTTGCTACGAATAGGGTTAAATATGTAATACTTTTTATTTATAATTTTTTGCGGTTTGATTTAATTTTTTCTAAAGTGTAGTTTGAGATCGTGCAATTCTTAAAATCATCAAAATTGTCGGAAAAAAGTCTATTAGTCGATTTAGGGAATCTGTAGTTGTAGGTTTGGCAGGCTTAAATATAATTTCATTAGAGCTTTCCACCATTTCCTCTTCAATGTGGGCACTAGTAACTGCTTCAATGAATTCTTCGTCATATCAGTTGATTCTTTGAAGCAATCCATTTTCTCATCGGTATCAATAGGAAGGTAAATTCCATTATAAACGTGAAATTAGTCACTAACTAAAATCGTAACGTTGCCAATGGGATTTTTTCAAAGTAACTTTGATTCCAATTAAGCTGAGTTTCGATTGACGCGAGGGAAACGTGTAAAAAATTGGTATAATTACACTTATCCCTCGATTTGCACTATCCTTTTACTCAATCACCGGTGCCTACGGTTTAATGCTGGCTCCGTACGGCTAATGCTTTTCTTGAGAAGTTTTACAAGGCTTAGAGATTCCTTTCCTACTCGTAAAGTCGCCAGGACTGATTTTTTTTGAATTTGATTTGAGAATATTCGACCTAATAAAACAGAATCCAATCACTCATTATTCAGAACTTTTGATAAATCACGCATGTAGTGTCCCATATGCTTACGAGACTCATGCATGCATACGTGGGTACATACGATAATAATAATTTCAATAATGTCCACAAAAAGATTTTGCCGCACATGCGTAGAGCATGTATAAGCCGCCTTTCCTACACACAAACTGTGCGCTTGCGCTGCTGATGTCCGGCTTGCAGCTTGTGGCTGTATACATGAATGAGAGTTGGACTGGGCGATGGCGTAATGAAAACCAGAGCACCGCAGACGACAACACATTCGAGCACGTAATTCGGTAGTCAAAATCTTGAAATATTTTTTCAAAACTCCAAAAAAGATACAAAACCCAAATGTCTCCGACCCTAGCTCACTGGCCGACTGGCTGGCTGTCCTTCCGCGTGCCCATTGCATTTCGCCGTATCTGTCCTTTTGGATGGATGGATGTTTTAAATTTTAAATTGAAATTTTAGCAAAACAAAAAGAGTTGATCAAAACAAAAACCACAGACCAACAACACATATAAAAGAAATCCAAAAAAAAAAGTAAAATTCACTGCAAAAATGCCCAAATCCTTTTGTGGAGTATCGGCCGAGTGCCTGTGTTCCCTTTGGCCCTCCAAATGTAAAAGTGCGATTTTTATATTTATTCTTAAAGAGTTTTGTCACCGTTTTTGGTTTTAGCACAAATCTTGTTTTGGTTAACAAATCCTTTGAAGCCAAGTTTCGTTTTGTTTTGTTTTTTTTTTCGGATTGTTTCGTTGTTGGCATTTTGTTCAAGATGAATTTTAAGTTAACGTAGGCTTTGGTATTTGTGGCTGACGGCCTGGCCTGCTTAGCTGACTGTATGAAGATGTACGCATTTGCAAAATCTGACTTAATGAGGTGCGGCATTGATTGACATATGTTAAGTTTGGAGAAGTCAAATTGAAGCTACAGCCACGCAGGTATGCGGTCAACACCTTGACAAGGCGAATACATTTGAATATGTTGTCGGGGCATAAGGCCATCCAAAATTGTCCCTGAAGGGGGTACTACTTTCACGAGTTGTGTTTAAGTACATTTTTTTCTTTACACGGATAGTTACTTTGTGAGAAGCCATCAGGCAAAATATTTTAATACAGGCCGATAGTTGCTGCGTCGAGAGGTATAGGAGAAACTTGTCGACTCTATGAAAAATCACCCAAATAAAAAATCACCAAAATAATGAAGGAAAATCACTCCAAAAGCCCAATTTCTGAAAAATTACCCAATGCAACCCCCCCCCCGCCCAAAAAAACACGAAAAATTTCCCCAACACAAAATTGGATAATTATTCAAAAATAAATATCACCCAAAAGTTATGAAAAACTCACCAATTTCTGTATGTGATTTTTTTTTGGGGAATGCTTTATTATTTTTTTTGCCCATTTTTCATAGAGCCAAATTTGTCTACCCCCGCTGTCATGGCACAATAATCCAGAATCCCATTCCATGTAAAAAATTAGTTATTAATGTAAAAATAGGGAGTTATATCCCTAAATTCTCGAGATGCGGCAATATTTTGGCCATACACGGAGGAAAACAATAGACTGTAACATAGTGTCCCAAACATATTTTGCCGGCAACATATATATGTTTGGAACAGGTCCCAAATAGCATCTAGCATCAATGTTCCCAAACATATATATGATTGGATGTAATTGGATATTTTAAAGATATTTTTTTCTCGTTGTAGCATCGACAATTGAACTACGAATGGTATAAAATTTGGCATTAGAAGAAAGGAAATTTCCTATTTTCAGCTGTGTACCTAGTTTTCAAAAGTTAATAAAAAAGAGGTCATAAATTCCCCTTGTGGGGTTAAAAAATTTAACTTTTTACACTAAATGTGCCCTAGCTTCCAGAGGGGCAACTTCGGGTGAGTAAAAGTTACCCACCAAAAATGGAAAACCCCTGCACCATTCCAAATTGTAATTTGCATTCTTTAACTTAATTGGATACATTTCTTTTGGTCCAAATTTGTTTTTTCTTTCCAAAATGTAGATTTTTTTAAAATAGTTGCTACGACCAATCTGTTTTTGGTACAGTTATAGTGTGGATGTCATAAGAAAGATGAGACAACACATGTTATGCTAAAAATAAATTGAGTACAATATTTCTTAATATGTATGAGATACAGTTCGACGAAGTCGAAAAATCAAATTACATTTTGTTTCAAATTTCAAAATATTTTTTTTAAATAGCAGTATGAACGAGTAGATATTTATTTATGAAGATATTTAAAAATACGAAAAGTAGTCGACTTTGGAAAGGTGAACATTTTTTTTGTAAAAAAAATAAAAAAAAAGGTTTTTTCAAAATACGAAATGTAGTTGACGAAAAGTAGTTGAACAATTCGTCTGAATGTGAAAAAAACAGAAACAAAAAAATATATATTTTTTTTTTACAAAAACGAGTATTAGTGGACTATGAAAATATTTCTAAAATATTTTTAATGTGAACAAAACAAAAAAAAAACAAAAATCTTAATATATATTTACCCTCGACACTGATTCACTGATACACTGATTCCCTGATTCACTGATTCACTGACTCTGTCACGCAGTACGTAGGAATTTAAATAGGCATTCTATAATAATTCTATAAATAATAATAATAAAAAAAATAATATTTTTTTTTTGTACAGAAATTGTGTTTTCCCCAAATTTTTTTTTACCAAAATTTTTTTTTACAAAAATTTTTTTTTTTACAAAAATTTTTTTTTTCCAAATTTTTTTTTTTCAACAAAATTTTTTTTTCCACAAAATTTTTTTTTTCAACAAAATTTTTTTTTCCACAAAAAATTTTTTTTTCAACAAATTTTTTTTTTCAAATTTTTTTTTTTTTCCACAAAAAATTTTTTTTTTCAACAAAAATTTTTTTTTCAGCAAAAATTTTTTTTCTACAAATTTTATTTTTTTTCGAAATTTTTTTTTACAAAATAGATTTCTCAAAATTTTTAAAATTAAGTAACAAATACTTTCTCAAGCAAATTAACATGCGCCATAGGTGCATTACAACTTACTAGTTAAAAATATTTTTTAAAAAAGTTGTTACAACCAATCTCTGTTTGGTTAAATTATAATGGTGATGTCATTAAAAGATTAGAAAACACATGTTATGCTAAGAATAAGTTTTTATAAATTTTTTTTAAAATTTAAAATTTTTTTTAAAAATACGTAATGTCGTCGACTTTGAACAATTCGTCGACTTTGAACAATTCGTCAATAAAAAAAAACAAATTTAAACAAAAAAATTTGAATATATTTTTAATGAGAAAATCCTAAAATTACATAAAGAAGTCGACTTTGAATAGGTAAAGGAGAACATTTTAATCGCAATATGAAAATTCTCCTGATCGTGTAAAAAAAACAAAAAAAAAATTTTAAAAATAAAAAATATATTTCTTATATATTTTTCATGTGAAAATCTACGAAAAGTAGTCGACTTTAAAAACGTAAAGGTGACATTTTTTTTTAAATTTTAAAAATACGAAAAGTCGTCGACTTTGGAAAGGTAAATGTGAAAAAAAAATTTAATCGCAATATGAACATTTCGTTCGAATGTGTAAAAAAATATTTAAAAATAATAAAGTAGTCGATTTTGAAAATATTTCTAAAATATTGTCAAAATCTTAAAATTATCGCTATTATCGTATGTTTACCACATCAAAAGTGTCAGACTTTTGGCCGATGGATCTGGATTCTGGACCACTGCGCGACATCGGCTTTACCAGTAATCTCTAAGCCATGTCAACTTTCTCTGTTCGGTGACGGCTTTAAACCCGAATGCCCCTGTTAGTGAGTTAAAAAAATTATAAAATATTATGTTAAAAATGTATATCAAGTCAGAAGGCCAGTAACAGATAGTACAGCAAAGTAATTTTAAACAAAAATATCTTAAACAATTTATAAAAGGGCCTGTTTGTATGTATCCTAGAATGGGTGAGGCAAGATCAACCATTTCATTCCTGAAGGAAGATTTGTAAAACTGGCCATACCAAGTGCTGTAGTAAAGGGTTGGCTGAATCTGGCCAGACCACCAGTGAATTACTTTCACAATACACAAACGGCACCACCTTACTAACGGCTTGAAGGTAAGCGATAACTGTAAGCGATCGCTTACAGTTTGCTATGACCTGCACCTGCTAAATCTAAGGCATTTCGTCGAAGAATTAACTTCATCCGACGCGACGGTTTAGTACATGTTCTTCGTCCAACTGCCTTACAATACTGTGAATATTCAGACTCAAGGTGAAGCGTTGCATGCGTGCTGTGTAACATTTCAACCGAGAATTCGGCCACAACAAAACGTAAAGCTCATTTGAATTTATTATTTTTACCATGTAACATTTTCATCAAACATTTGTTATTCGCTTATTCGCATTATTGTGTTCTCCTACATGTTGTGCTTTGTTTTTGCTGTTGTTGTTGTTGTTTTTCTCTTATGTTGGATTTGTTGGCGAAACAATAGCACATTTGTCTTTTGGCGTAATGACACTTTTCGGAGGTGACAATGACCGCTAAACGGCGAACATTTTCTCAAAAACTACAATTGATTTGCTTCGTTTCGCTTGTTGCCGCGACGGCAGCAGCAGCCGCTTGCACTTGCAACTGATGTGTGGAGCAGCAGCTATTCTTCGTCTTAAGTCGATTTTATTTCGGGTTTGGTTGCTCCACAGCGTCTGTGTACACATGTTCACCGGCGAGTATATGGTTGGTAAAGTGCGCATGCGCAACATCGCACTCGGACGAACCGTCCATGCACAAAATGCGAAATTCCCATTGTTAGTGAGTGGTGCAACAATGCTTTTGATGGAATTCCCTCAAATTCCGACAATATTTCTTTCAGCTTCACAACTTTGTGTACGTCGTACTTTGTATATTGTCCGTTAAGGCTTGAGAAAAATACAAACATTTCGCAAGCCTTGGAAAATGAGCTTGACGAAATGGTAAGAGTTCTTCGCAGGAAGAGTGTTTAACTGCAAATGTATTTCCAGCTAGAAATGGTTATTTTTTCTCCGCCGCCTTTTCATTGTTGTAATTTTGCTGTATGGGATACGTAGTCTACGAGCATGAGTGCCACTGGGGGCCAGTGTGCGGTGATTCGATTTTTCAGCTGGAATCTTGACAGACTAATCGCGGCCCGCGTTCTCCAAAGTAAAGCTGATATCACGGAGATGGATGCAAATGTCAAAACTATACTCGTTGTCTGTGTATCCTCCGTACTGACTTAGTCCCAACGTCCAGTAATCTTCATCTCTTCCAGAGATCTCCGGCACTCTTGGGCAATTTTTGAAATGATGTACACTAGGGTGGAGTGAAAACATGCTTTTTTTTAATATGAAAAAGTTAACCTCGGAAAGAGATGTAGTCTGGGGTCCTAATGAGGGGAAAAATAAAGAAAAAAATTTTAAAAAATTTTTAGGAGTCGCGCCACTCCCTCGAAATTTGGAAATTATCGCTATTTTGGCGTTGATTTTAGAAAAATCCTAAAAATTAACGACTTAACTTAATCGAAATTTAGAAGTTTGAGCTTGTTCAGTGCCCAAACAAAAGTATTTGAGGCAAATATGAGGATAATCGACTAATATTTGTAGCTTTGGTGGCGATTTCATTGTTCAGTCAATTTTCTGAAGAAGGGACGATTTGACTTATTTTACTTTTTGAAATTTTTGAACAATGAGAAATTTTTTTTTAAATTTTTTCATGCCCTTATTTCATTGTTTACGCTATTGCAAACATTTATTGACATAAAACTATTTAGGATTTTTCTAAAATCAACTCCAAAATAGCGATAATTTCCAAATTTCGAGGGAGTGGCGCGACCCCTAAAATTTTTTTAAAATTTTTTTCTTTATTTTTCCCCTCATTAGGACCCCAGACTACATCTCTTTCCGAGGTTACCTTTTTTCTTTGAATTTCACTCCACCCTAATGTACACGTTCTCCATGGACTGGATGGCTGCCTCTCTATCAGTAAATGGGAAAATATTCCTGCATTGATATCTCATGATGCGGCTGTTTCTATTGCCATTATTAATGGACTGCATTATACTGCAAGAGTCTGGTAGTTTAATGGGATTTGAGATTTTAACATGTCCATACTCCCTGTACTTCCATGGATTTACGACGCCTAGTCAAATTAGGAATAACTTATTTATTTTTCTTTTGGCTTTCCTTTATCCAATGATGAAACGAATCAAAAGTACGACTTTCTTACGAATTGGCCCTTCTCAGAGAGGGATATTCCAATAAACGCCCCTATAGGCCGCGTAACAAGTCCACAATTTATTCCCGATCTCTCCGTCTAACAGCGTATATATCATTCCGCCATATATCCCGTCCCCCCCTGCCCAGCAATCGTTTGACGAATTCAGAATAGTTGTGGTCATTATTATGCCGAGCACATGGGTATTTACTAATTAATTAGTAAATATTTCTCCTTGATGTTTTCGCTTGAAATTGCTGCACACAAAGCCAGCCAATGTCACATGCAGCAGACGCTGTCCAAATCGAATGCCTCAGCCAGCATCGGGATGAGATGACGAGCTGTCATAAACACCGCAGACAGACGAAATGGAAAAACTATAAACAAAGTGCAATGCATATCGTTACAAAATATGCAATGGCTGGTGGATGGTGGATGGAGACTATTTGATTTGCTGATTTGTGTCCGTTTCTTGTGAGGAGTGAGTAGATCATCAGTCGGTGTGGAGACGTTTGGTGATTGTTTACATGCACATTGTGGCATGTTTTTACCTTGTTTGGCGGAATCGTTCAATAACGATCAGATCACTCGGCATGCATGCATGCAGAGTGATGCAACCACATTTTCATTTCTCTTTCATTTTGTTCAGGCAAATCGTTGGCAGTTAGCGGGCTGCGGCATCCTCATCATCTCAATGCCATGTTTTTCGTTCTCCTATGGCATCAATCGTGTATTCTTCTATTTGTGGTTCGTTCGTTGAGTTGTTTTTTTTTTGTTTGCGATCCACGTGCCATCACATCATTTGTTATACATAATTTTGTATGTTTTGTCATTGTTATCATATGTACGCATTCATGTATTTTGTCACTTCTTCGGCTGCTGCTACATGTTTGTCTCGTTCAATCATGTTTTCACCATATAATCTGCCCAGGCCCGATGTGGTCGAAATGTGGCCGTACAGTCTCCCGCCAAACTAAGGGACATCGAGGAGATTTCATTTATCAGAAAATTATCTAAGTGACACTTTTGAAAAACACCATATCAAAAAAATGGTGCACTTTTATGGCCCGAATCGAGCAGGGTTTTATACGCTATTTTTAGGCGGATATTTACTTAAATGAAGATGAATAAATTTCCTTTCTTCTTATTCCAAATTTTATACCAATCGGAGTTATACTGTCGATACTATCGCCAAAATATGAATTACAAAAACCTTCAGTTTATCCAAAATTTATTTACAATAAACTCACTAGTTGGGTTGCACAGCATTGACTTCGGCAACGATTTTCAATTATTTGCCAACATTGCGCAAACGTAATGCGATTCATTTCGTTCCAAGGCCATCTATATTGACTTTCTGTTAGAATTCGGAGGGAGAAAAGAGCTCCCATCATTGTCTCCCATCATTTTTTTCTTGAAAAAAAAAATTTTGTTGAAAAAAAAAATTTTGTGGAAAAAAAAAAATTTTGTTGAAAAAAAAAATTTTGTTGAAAAAAAAATGTTGTTGAAAAAAAAAATTTTTGTTGAAAAAAAAAAAATTTGGAAAAAAAAATTTTGTAAAAAAAAAAAATTCTGTAAAAAAAAATTTTTGTTGAAAAAAAAATTTTCTAAAAAAAAAAAAATTTTTTAAAAAAAAATTTTGGAAGAAAAAAATTTTTGGTAAAAACAAAATTTGGGGAAAACACAATTTCTGTACAAAAAAAAATATTCTTTTTTTATTATTATTATTTATAGAAAATTATAGAATGCCTATTTAAATTCCTACGTACTGCGTGACAGAGTCAGTGAATCAGTGTCGAGGGTAAATATATATTAAGATTAAAAATTATTTAAATTTTGTATCACATCGTTTCCGGGAACCCAACCGGCATTACTTTTTAGTTGACTGTACCATTTATTAAAAAATAAAAAAAAAATATTTAAATATTGTATCACATTTTAGTCAGCGACATTTGCAGAACCCAACCGGCATTACTTTTTAGTTGACTTTACCATTTATTACAAAATAAAAAAAAAAAAAACCTTTTGTATCACATTTTAGTCAGAGTCGTTTTCGGCAACTCAACCGGCATTACTTTTTAGTAGACTTTACCATTTATTACAAAATAAAAAAAAATCCACATTTTAGTCAGAGTAGTTTTCGGGAACCCAACCGGCATTACTTTGTAGTTGAAAATAAAAAAAAAAATCTTTTGTATCACATTTTAGTCAGAGTCGTTTTCGGCAGCTCAACCGGCATTACTTTTTAGTTGACAGTACCATTTATTAAAAAATAAAAAAAAAAATCTTTTGTATCACATTTGAGTCAGAGTCGTTTTCGGCAGCTCAACCGGCATTACTTTTTAGTTGACTGTACCATTTATTAAAAAATAAAAAAAAATATATATTTAAATATTGTATCACATTACTTATAAGTTGATTTGTATCACATTTTAGTCAGCGTCGTTTTCGGGAACCCAACCGGCATTACTTTTGAGTTGACTGTACCATTTATTACAAAATTAAAAATTATTTAAATTTTGAATCACATTTTAGTCAGCGTCGTTTCCGGGCGGGCGTTACTTTTTGGTTGACTGTACCATTTACTACAAAATTAAAAAAAAATCCACATTTTTATTTCAAAAAAATTATTTCAATTTTGAATCACATTTTAGTCAGCGTCGTTTTCGGTTTTACATGGCTTAGAGATTCCTCTCCTACCCGTAAAGTCGCCATCATTTACTAGGCGGTAAACATGGGGCTAAAAAATGTTTGATTGTCTTACCAGGTTTCGAACCTGTGTCCTGCGGCGTTGTAGTCTATTCGATGTAAGGTTCATAATCCCAACTGATTTCCAAACATTCATTTCACCGACTGCTAACTTTTTTCGAATGCTTCATTCAAGATGGAGATTCTAATTAATGAACCGGCCACTGTAACTCCTATTGCATTTGTACGGGCACACAACTGATTGCGTACATGTTTAGATCCTTCTTGTTCCGCCATCACTCACATTACATTTGAAGTCAAACTAATAAATAAATTATTGCTAAATGCGGTTATTTTTAAGGCGTACATGAGCTTTTTAGTTGGAATATGCTGTACGACATTCGTAGGCTGCTCTGTGCTGGGTTTACAATTAAGGTCTTGGCCGTGTCTTATGGCCTGGCCATAATTGTATGGTGATTTCTGACATGTTTTCACAGTCATTAATTACAGAAAAATTCTCTTAATCAAATTAATATGCAAACGAAATTGAAGCCAACGAAGGTAAAAATGATCGAAAACAAGCGCTTGGCCGGCCGGTTGTTGGGTGAGCCAGTCAGTCGGTCGTTCGTTTGGCAGCAGGCCTGTTTGCCATTGGTTGCCATATTAAGTTGTCCCTTTTATTGGTTACGGTCCTTTTTAGAAAGTTATGCTGTTCCATAAGTGATTTCAATATGTGGAAAATTGAAATTAGTGTGGAATTAGCATAAAAGTATTTACAAATAACTTTGGTTGAAACGAACTCAGCTGGATGTCTAGTGTTAGTATGGATTTTTCTGCTGTCACTCTGTGAGATCAGAGGACACGTGCCATTTCTCATTTGCATTTTTCTTGGCATAAATACAAGTTCTGCCGATGGGCATGCGAAATCATTGTCCATAACTGGAAATGTGAAATGTGTTCTATTTTTCTATTGCATCGAATTGTTTGGCCTTTCTTTGCAAATCTGAGGTTGCTCCTGCCAAGATCCCAAGATGTATTTGGAAATGTATGTCCACATATTACATGAGAACGATCACGATTCTGTCACAGAGTAAGTGACAACATTTTTCATTAATGAAGTGAAGTGGTAATTTTTTCTTGTTAAAACATATTTTAGTAATTACAGAAGCCTGTCAGTTTATAGGAAAAATCCTGCGGTGGGGCAACACATCAATAACAGCGGAAAAGATTCCGCTGACTGTCTGTGTCATAACAATAACCTCGGACGGACTACAATCAACATCGGATTATGTTACTTATTGAAAAAATCACGACTCAAGCTATCACAAACGAGCAATTAGAGCCTCAAACTCTTCTAAAAATAGATTATTTTGAGACTGTTGCAAAGAGGGAGCATTTGGACTTCTACACTGTTGTAAAATGAGAACATTTGGCCGTTCACACTTTTCTGTAAAGTGATCATTTTGAGTTTCAAACTGTTCTAAAAGAAAACGACATTTTGAGGCTCAAACTGTTTCAGAGACAGTCCAGATTTAGACCCACTTTTCCACAAACTGTTTCTCAGAGAAACCCGATTTAAGACAGGTTCAGGCTCAAACTGTTCGACAGAGAGTTTTGTTTGAGGATCAAACTGTTCTACAGAGAGGCCAATTTGAGACTCGAACTGTTCTAAGAGAGAGACCAATTTGAGACTCAAACTGTTCTAAGAGAGAGACCAGTTTGAGACTCAAACTGTTCTAAGAGAGAGACCAGTTTGAGACTCAAACTGTTCTAAGAGAGAGACCAGTTTGAGACTCAAACTGTTCTAAGAGAGAGACCAGTTTGAGACTCAAACTGTTCTAAGAGAGAGACCAGTTTGAGACTCAAACTGTTCTAAGAGAGAGACCAGTTTGAGTCTCAAACTGTTCCACAGAGAGAACAGTTTGAAACTCGAACTATCCACAGAGAGACCAGTTTGAGAGTAGAAATTTTCCACAGAGAGACCAGTTTGAAAGTGGAAATGTTCCACTGAGAGTCCAGATTCAGACCCACTTTCTCCACAACGAGTTTAAGTCTGAAACCCTCTGATCGCTCTTACCAGAGACACCAACACTTTTAGACCAGTGTGATACTCAAACTGTTCCAAAGAGATACCAGTTTAAGGATCAAATGGATCTGAACAGAGACTACATTAAGATTTCAACAGATCCAGGGTGTGGAAGGTTTAAAACTCTGTTCGCATTATCAGCCGCAGAGCTGATGTCGTTAGGCGCTACTGCATGGCCAGCCGAGGCAGCCATTTGAATGAAATTATTTGCCATTATTAACCGGAAGATTTGTACTTTCAAATAAAAAAAGAAATTTGAGAAAATATCCAGTAGCTTTTTTTATAGAATTTTCCAAAAAAAAAAAATATTTGGCGGACCCTGTTCTTTGGGTTTCGAACTGAGAATACTTTGAAGAAAAGAGAATAATTTTCTACTGAAGCTTTTCTCGGTGAGACACCAGTTTGGAGATTTAAACTGAGGTGATACAAATTGTTGTAAAGAATTTTTAAGACTTATAGAATCATTCTCAAGTCGGACGAGATTGGAGCACAAAGTGTGGGAGGTTTGATAGCTCTTCAAAAGAGAGGGAGAGTAGCTAATTAGCTTCTCTAGAGAGAGAAACAGAGAGATCAGTTGGATAATTGGATTTTCTATAGAGAGAGCAGTTTGGTAATTAGCTCTTCTAAAGCGAAAGCTTTTTTTAAAGAGAGACAGAAAGTATTAGCTCTTTTAAAGATAGAGAGAGGTTTGATAGCTCTTCTAAAGAGAGAGATAGAGAGAGAGTAGTCTGTTAACAAGCTTTTCTAAAGAGAGATATAAAGATAAATTTGATAACTGGATGTTTTAAAGAGAGCTAAGTTAGATAATTAGATCTCCTAAAGAGAGAGAGAGAGTGAGAGGGTTTTTAAAGGAGTGATAGAAACAAGTTTGATTATTAGCTTTTTTAAAGAGAGTGAAAGAGGTGTGAAAGCTTGTGTACAGAGAGAGGGGGAGACAAAGACAGTGGTTTGATAACTTTACTAAAGAGAGAGATAGAGAGAGAGTAGTTGGATAATTAGCTCTTCTAAAGAGAGAGATAGAGAGAGAGAGAGTTGGATAATTAGCTTTTCTAAAGAGAGAGATAGAGAGCAGTTTGATAACTGGCCTTTGAGATACCCGTTTGACTTAGATTAGCCCACATTTACTAACCTTCAATTTGTTAACGATTTGACATTTCGAAGGAGTCAATTCATTGCATAAGGACAGATGCTGCCCATTCAAAAATGTCTGATGTCCATCCATCTGTTTCTTTCAACGAAATCCAATGAAATTATAATCCTGTGCAATTGTAGCCACCCATCGGACTTGTATTCGATTTTTGCTGTTGTTGTCGTTTGTCCTTTTGGCCGTCAACAAGTCCTTTGGAAAATGTTTTACTGTTCACGTTCCATTGTGATTATCGTCAGTAGCGACATTCGTTGTCATCCACGTTCTCAACGTACTCATCATCGACGACGTGTTGCCACTTGTCTGTACTTTATTAAGGAAAAATGGAAAATATAGCAAATGGCATACGGACGGACGGGCAGACAGACGGGCGGGCGGTCGTACAAAAAAAAAAACAGTTCAAAGGAAAGAGAATATGAACAGAATCATAATGAAAAGATATGAAAATTCATTCGAGCACATAATGGAACCATTCATTGTTCATCAGAGTTGCTTGTGTGAGCTCCACTGACAAAAAGCAACAGCAGCAGGACCAATGCCTCCTCCTCCTCCCCATCCTCATCCAATGAAAGCCATCACATTAATGTCAGCCCAGCCTTTGACAAGATGTTTCCCACAACCCCCCGGGAATCTTCTGTTTTTTATTTGGCTTGATTTTTTGCCAAGCTCTTCGCCGGCAAGTCCTTGTGTAACTGTGTGTGTGTGTGTATGTCCTCGTGTACGCGTATTAAATGTATGAGGATTCCCGTATCCTGTTGCATTTGCAGTCTTTGTGTGATTAATGGAACAGATTTTATGCTTCCTTCCGTTACTTTATTGCAGTTTGTAGCACTTACATTAACAACAACAAAAAAAAGGCCCCCACAACAACAACAACACCACCACCATTCAGTCCTCAACTACTGATGTCTAGATAATAACAACAACAACGACAACAAAACCGAAATGAAGTGTGTGAACGATGTTCTACCCTAAGCTCCGTGTACTCCAGCTCGCTTCTATTCCCATCCTATTCCCTCCAGTCCAGATTGGTTTAAATGGTGCACTTAACTTTTTAAGTGTTTTAATGAATTTTGTTGTTGGCGCATTTTGCAGAGCATAACTCTGAAATGTTTCAAATGGATTTTAAGAAAGGGTCCGAGTTCGTCGGGTCTTTTTCCTCAGCAGATTAGTTGACATTTGCATTGGTGGAGTAGCAAATTTACCCTTTATTGATGAATTCCGGATTGTATTAAGACAAATTGCCTTTGGCAAAAAGGGTTACGGTCTATTTGTGGTCTATTGTAAGAGTCAATTTGGAAAATAGCAACAAAAAAAATGGGTGACAATTTGCTGGTGTTAGAAATTATTGAGAGCTCAATGAATGGAGGACACTTCATAACATCTGGGAGTCAATGGAAAAGTTCATGGGAATCGCTTCATATTAACAGTATTCTTGTCTTGAATTGATGTAAAAATTCAGTGATTTGATGAAAAACTGTCTTTAACTTCGGTATTAATATTAATCTAACTGTACAAGTGCAGTTGGATAACTTCGTGAGTTATTGATGAAAACGCAGTCGCGACAAACAAAAAAAAACTTTTCATTGCTCAACATAATCTCTTTTCTGTTCGATACATTAATGGGCTGATCCACGATGTTCGACCTTAACGTTCGATGGCATTCTGTGCGACGAGGATGTGATTTGCGTTCCACTAACAGCCACGAGAATTACAAAGCGATCAAAAGCATTTATGTACAAAATTGGAGTTCACAGAATATTTTTTCTGGCAACGCAAACTTTTAAAAGCACAGAATTGTGTTTTGTTGGATAAAAAATTTGGTGGACCATCATATCATAATACACACGGAAATACCATCGGCTCCATGAAAAATATTTATATTTATGAAAAATTATCCAATGGAACATTCCCCAAATATTATGAAAAATGTCCCCAAAAAATTGGGATGTTTTTCGTAATTTTTAGGTAAAATTTCATTTTCTTTTTTTTCCACAAAAATTCTGAAAAAAATTATCCAATGGAACATTCCCCAAATATTATGTAAAATTTCCCATTCGGGTGTTATTTTTTTATAATTTTTAGGTAAATTTTAATTTTTTGTTTCTTTTTTCCTTCATATGAAAAATTCCCCCAAAAAATGGACAATAAAAAAATTACACAATTTTTTTTGGAAAATTTTTCTTTTTACAAAAAATTACCCAATTACCCAACATTTCCCAAATATTATGAAAAATTTCCCATTCGGGTGTTTTTTTTTATAATTTTTAGGTAAAATTTAATTTTTTGTTTTTTTTTCCTTCCTTTATTTTTTTTTTGGAAAATTTGTTCTTTTTATAAAAAATTACCCAACGGAACATTCCCCAAATATTATGAAAATTTTAAAATTCGGATGTTTTTAATTTTTTGCTTTTTTTTCTCTTCATATGAAAAATGCTCCAAAGAATGAACAATAAAAAAATTACCCAATTTTTTTATTTTGTGGAAAATTTTTCCTTTTTATAAAAAATTACCCAATTACCCAACATTTCCCAAATATTATGAACAATTTTCTCATTCGGGTTTTTTTTTATAATTTTTAGGTAAAATTTAATTTTTTGTTTTTTTTTCCTTCATATGAAAAGTTCCCCAAAAAATGGACAATAAAAAATTACCCAAATTTTCTATTTTTTGGAAAATTTTTGGTTTTTTTTTTGGGATATTTTCATAACAGAAGTGAGCCATATATTTTTTTTATTATTGTGTTTTTTGGGTAATTTTTCATAATATTTGGGAAATGTTCCATTGGGAAATTTTTCAAAAATTGTTTGGGGTGATTTTTGATGAGATTTTTTTTGGAGGACTTCTTCATATTTTTTGGGGTCATTTTTCATTTGGGGGGATTTTTCATTTATTTTGGTCAATTCTTCATTTGGTTTTATTCGTTTTTTGGGGGGCATTTTTCTTAGAGCAAATGCCATCGAGTCAAAAAATTTCTCCTTTTTTGAATTTCCTTCAAATGACACAAATTCCATCCTAAAGGCCGACACATTTCACAACGGGGGAATTCGAAAAATGTTTGCTATTTGCAATTGGCTTGTCCGATTTAATTGAAATTTCACACTGACCTAGCTAAAGTGTGTTTGAGGTCTATCCAGGAAACTTGGATTCTTAGAAAAATTTAAACTTTCGTTAAATTTGTATTTAAAGTATAATCTAACAATATGCTTTATGTAAATGAGGGGGTTAAGACTTGGCCGCTACACGCTGAAACATACGTCTTTTTTAAATGTTTACACACAAGTAAAACATGTGTTTGGTCTATGTAGCAAGTAAAGCTTATTTCTTTCTACACAAAGCTTATATGGATGTAAATATAACTCATTTGCTAGTAATATTATCAATTTTTTATTATAACAGCGTGTTTGAGAACAGAATAAGTGTATATTTGCAGCAGTTTTTGTAATTTTGTTTTGCCTCTATGTTCAGATAATAACAATAACCGAGAGAATTAGATGAGTCGCCTTTGCTGTGGCTATTTCTATATTTTTTTTTTAAAGTCATTACTTTCTCTTTCTATTATATTGTACAGTAATATTTGTACATTTCCGTTTTTAATGAGAAATTCTGAAAGAGAAGTATAAAAAGTCCCAGACCGTAAGACCCTCCTCATAGGAATTCCTACGAAAATATAAAATAGTTTTAAAAAAGTGGGGACTTTAATTTTTTTTCGATATTAATTGACAGACTCAATCGCACGATAAATCATTACTTATGAACCTATCTTTTTCTTTTGTATTATTCAAATGTCATGTCACTCACGTCACAAACTCAGTCAAAAAACTAAATTCACAAAACAACTGTCGCCATTTCTCATCTCTCTGGATTTATTTTGAAGAGTTTATCTCTTCCTCTCTTCTTTGATCTGATGTGTCATTTAGTTGCTACTTCAAATCGAACAAATTAGACGTGATTCCGTAGGTGGTATTTCTAATTCGAAATATCTTCACAGAAATGTAATTAATCGTTTCGGATTTTCGATAAATATATTCTGTAGTCTTTTTGCAACCGGTGCCCATAAAAATTGTGTAAAAATTCGATTTACTTGTGCCACAAAAACGTTTACTAAGTTCCAACGTTTTTTCTCTGACAATTCTGGGTGACTTCGGACATCAAGGAAGAGGAAGAGGAAGCACAGTCGTGCGGTTGTTTGTGCAATTAGGAAAAGAAAAAACAACGTTAATAGAAAAAAAACAAAGAGTGCTGAATTAAGAGCATTTAAAGAGAGAGAAGTTTGCAACAATCAATGGCGAAAATGTTGGGGGAGTTGAAAAAGTGTATGTGTGTGAGACTCGCGCGTTACTCAATAAAACAGTGGAAACTATTAAGATAACGAAGATTAAGGAAGAGCTGGTATAGAATACAAAACAGAATGGCGCACGAAGTGACTTCTACAGAAACAAGGTAAGTTTGTTTTTATTGTTTTTTCTTTTTGACGGTCTTTCATACGGACAAAATGTGTTGTTGAGATTTGGTAGCCGGGAAATCAACAGGCATACATTCGACTACTGTCGAGTCGAATCCGCTTATTCGAAAACACGAAAATCCTGTGAATTTCTTTCAATGAGAAGGTAGATAAATTTAATTTTAAATGTGTTTTAACCCTTTCGGTGGATTTGTCAAATATATTTGACAATTAATGTACTCTACTTCTATAGACTTTTGCAATATATTAATTTACAGTTATTAATTTTTTTTTGTTTTAAATGAAATGCCGATACTTATGCTATTTATAAATGTTATCGTAATAGGTCTTCGCTTTGTTTTGTTATTTTTAAGAATAAGTTGACACTTTGTTTGTAAAAATAGCCAAATTTTGATATTTTTACAAACACAAAAAATAATATATTTAGTCATCGAACGATATCGACCAGTATTAATAGCATTGATAGAGGTATAAAAAAATGTTTTCTAAATAAAAAATTAAAAAAACATAAAGCGGGACCTTTTGGTGGTTGTTTTTCGGTTCTCGACATTTAGGATTATCATCCTCTAAAAGCCGCTGTGACCACCAAAAACAAAAATTATTATTTTTCCCAGCATCAGCGTCATCATATTACACTAAATTCAAATTTTCGCATTGTTAGCTCGACTAAAATTTTTTTTGACACGGAAAGGGTTAATGTAAAATTAGTTAATTAGATAGTAAAGTCGTAACCCTCGGTTGAGAAAATAGGTTACGCAACTGTTTTCTTCTCCTGCATTATCTGCAGACAATTTCAATTTGTGTTCTCTCTCGATCTACGGACATGCGCAACCTTTATTTTCTCAGCCGTGGACAGAACCCATTGTATTTTTTTTACAATGTCTGAATGGTTTCAATTAAGCGCAGTTTATGATGTCATTGAAATAAGATTTATTTGAGAGTTTTTTTGATTTCAATTGAGTGTTTTTTTTTAGTTAAGGAGTTAATGGAATACTTGAAGTAGTGGGAGAATTACTGGCTAAGCGACGATGTCGAACGACAACGTTCGCATGCTTTTTTCGAGACAAACAGCAGTTTCGTGGCTATATTTAGCGCCCCGGTTTGCGAGTTGGTACATGCTGAAAAATACGTCTTTTTTAATGTTCACAGCAAGTAAAGCTTATTTCCTTCTACACAAAGCTTATTTCGATGTAAATATAACACGTTTGCTATTAGTATTACATTTTTGTGTATAAGCAATAGCGTGTTTGGGGAAAAACAGACAACGAACTTATTGAATTCAACAAAGTACAACATTTGGGTGCGAATAGGTGTGTATTTGCAACTGGTTTCGTAAATTCTTTTTCTGCATTTACGCTCTTCAAAATAAAAGCAATACCGAGAGAATGAGATGGATTGTTATATAGAAATTCAGAAATTAAAAAAAAAAAAGTGGCACAAAACTGCATACATATATATTTGATATGTATCACCGTTGGCGTTGGCAGATTATCAGCGTGGGGGTTGTGGGTTCGATTCCCACCAGACCCAAAATTAAAATATAAATATACTTTTATTGTAATTAATAATAAATGAATGAATAAAAAGTGGCTATGAAATCAGCTGTTTGTCTCAAAAAAATGCATGCGAGGCCGTCTAAGCGACAAACAGCCGTTTGTCAGCTATTTGTCACTAAGAAAGCATGCGAACGTTGTCGTTCGACATCGTGGCTTTATCTGTACGTGTATCATTTCGGTTAATCGTTTTTCGATTTGTTTCTTTATGTACATATGCATTACAAATCGAAAGAATTAATTGATTTAAATATTTGGTTTTAATTAAGCGCTTTTCAGCGCGTCAGCCTATTCATTCGTTTTAGTTTTTGAGCTCATTATTTCGAGACTGACTTTAATAGTTTTGACTGGATGGAGACCTTGGAAACAGGTGGTGACCATACTAAGACTCCATTTATTATGGCAATATGGATTGTTAAATAAATTTGCGTAGTAAGTGGAACAACTTCGATTTTCACCTCGCACATATTCCTGCATACACATTCCATGGGGAATTGATGTGCCCTCAGTGTTAAGAGTCTTATGATGGAGCCCACGATTTTATTAAATTCAAACTTCGTAGCAAATGACTTGCGACGTCTGCCCTCTGTATGCAAAGCACGATACTTTGCGGACAATCCTAACGAGAGAGAGAGAGAGAGAGAGTTAGAGATCTTTCTGTTAGAGTTGGAGATCTTTCTGTTAGAGTTAGAAATCTTTCTGTTAGAGTTAGAGATCTTTCTGTTAGAGTTAGATATCTTTCTGTTAGAGTTAGAGATCTTTCTGTTAGAGTTAGAGATCTTTCTGTTGGAGTTAGAGATCTTTCTGTTAGAGTTGGAGATCTTTCTGTTAGAGTTAGAGATCTTTCTGTTAGAGTTAGAGATCTTTAAGGCTGGTGAATTGTAATTTCCTTTTTCTGTTGTTCAGGGAGATACCTATAAGTATGCACACCAATGTGTTGGCCCAAAAACCCCTGTATAATTAATAAAACTCTTTCTTTTTATATTTAGTTGTATTTATTGTTTTGTTTGTATCATCTTCTAAAATTTACAATGTTACGACAAATATTATTTATATTAATTTTGTTTTTTTTATATATAATATAATATTTCTTTAAATTGTTTTCTTTTTTCCACATTATTTTTATTTGTTGTTGTTTTTTTTATTGTTTATAAATGACAATAATAACTACTACTTAATTACTGCTTTCGCTAAAAAGGATATCTCTTTTTTAGGGGGCTTCGTTTAATATTACTTTTGGGTTTTCCTTTTTTCTTTCGATTACTAGTTACGAACTACAAATAAAATAAAATTAACTGATAATAATTAAGATTTAAGGTTTTGCAAAATTATGTAGAAGAAACGAAACGTGTAGAAAAACAAATTAACAAAAGTTGGAAAAAAATCGGCAATAAAATCATGTTTTGTTCAACCGTAGAAGAACAAAAAACGAAAAAAAAAGTATTTAAAAGAAACAAATTTTACAAAACATGCTTAAACTCAATAAAGCTAAGGAAACTAAATACCGTTTTGTGTGTGTGTCTTTTTATGCAAAATATTTATAAAAACTAATGTTAAGCAAATCATAAAAAAAAATATTTAAAAATTAAAAAATAATAATAATTAAATTATTACAAATAAAGAGTTAACATTGTAAATGTGGTGGTTATAATATTTTACAATTGGTTTTATGTTGTCTTCTTTTCTTGTGGTTTTTGAAATGTAAGTGAGGTTTTGAGTAGGGACATTAACAGACTTCTTTACAAACAAATTTACATAGATTCAGGATATTCCGTTTCGTATACAATTTGGGGGGGCATTTTGGAAAAAATTACACATTTCGATAGTCATAAGAGTCATCTCTAGATGTTGAACTTATAATTTGTATTATGTTTTTTTTTTTGAAAGCGGCAAATTAACATTATATTGCACTTAAATAGATTTTTGTTGTTGTTAAGTTTTTTTTTTCAAATTTTTTTAATTCGATTTTATTTTTAGTTTTTTTTTTATTACCAACAAAATAATTAGAGAAAATCTGGCAACAATAACACTGGTTTCAAGCACAGATAAACAAATAATGTTCTGAATCTGAGGTTTTTGGAAAAAAAACGGGAATTCCTTGGAATTTCACAAAAAAAAAAATATATAAAATTCTGTACTCCTAAAAATTAGCTAATTCTTGATGAAAAGTCGATAGAACCAAAGCTCTGACTGAAAAAAAAGTCTACGATTGTTAAGTATTGATTTTTTTTTCCATTTTTTTATGTGTTTCTTTGTTTCGAGAGGTTGGACTATTTTAGCCATATCTCGAGAAATATTTAATGGGAACAAATGTAAAACCCCTTGATTTAAAGGCAAGCAAATAGGCAACAAGTCTTACAGCCAATGAATTTTGATCGGTGTAGTAGTTTCAGGGACCAGGTTAGAGACAAAAAATATAAGATAAACAAAAAAATAAAATTTTAAAAATAGAAAAATTCAAAAAAAAAAACATAAAGAGGATTTTTTTTTTTTTTTGTATTTTCTAAGAAAGATTGATCGTTTTTGAAGAAAATAATTTATCTTCCAAAAACAGAAAAATTACGACTTGTATATTTATGGATTTTTTTTAAGAAAACTCCATAGTTTTGGCAAGAAAATCCAATGAAATCTATCGATAAACACCGAAGTTATGATTTTTCTAATGAAAACGTTGCTGAATGTTGCCTGCATTGGAAACTTTCCTCTTGGACTACAAAAAGTATTTGATAGCTTGTTGGAGACTTTTCCACTTGCATTGAAATGGGAAGAATCACAAAATTTCTATTAAGGTTTGATTCATCATAAAAATGTTGTCATTCTCCGCGAGAGAATCTTCACAGGACGACGTTGTCTTCTTGTTAATTAGAACTACACATTCCTTCTGGACTACAAATGAGTGTCCTTTTGGAAATGTGTTGATTTGCTTGGAAATTCTGAGAATTATAAGATTTCTATAAATGTTAGCCCTGTCTTATGAAAATTTCAATTTACCCCACGACAAAGTTTGGTTGAGAAAAAAAAATTTCTTTTAATTGAAAATTCCACCTCCAGTGCTGTAAAATCCTTGTAAACTAGTGTTATTATTAAGTTGAATTTAGTTTGTGTTTGTTGTTGTTGTTGTTAAATGACATCATTGAGATCGTATAAAACTGATTTTAGTTCGTTTTTTTTTTATTCATGTTCTTAATAATTTTTTTTTTGTAAGATTTAACGCTTTTGTCGTTGGCGAAACAAAATGAGGAGAATTTGACTTATTAATTTCTGCGTCCAGAGGGGAGGGAGGCTGGTGGATGAAGTGAGTGACTGTTTTTTGTTGAAGTGAGTGATTGTGTGTGTGTGTTTTTTTTTAATTACTTTTTCTTTCTGCTAAAAATTTCCTTTTTTTAACTATTTAAAATTTTTTTCAAAACAAATTCCATTTTGTTGTTAAGTTTATATTAAGATCATCAGCTGATTTATTTCACAATTGTTGTTGTTTTTTTTTTTTTGTTTTTGTTGAAAATTTTATTTTAAATTTCTTTTATTATAATCATTACTAGTGTTATATAAATTACAAATTAAATTATATGTATCAAAAAAAAAAAATATTATATTCATATTCATATTTACACAAAATGCACATAAAATCAATGAGGAATGTTTTTTTTTGTTTTTTGTTGTTGTTTTGTTTAAGTTGTTTCTTTTCTCTTTATAATAATAATTAAGGTAATATATCTTTTTATGTCTTACATAAAATTTCTATATATATATATAGGTGTTTATTCTAAAGATTTTAAACTTATTTAGTTTATTTATATATATATAAAAAAAAAATATCTAGAAAAAAACGTTTCTTTCTAAAATATGATTATCAATTATTTTATTTTTGTTGTTGTTTTTTTTTTAAAAAAAATAAATCTAAAGAAAATCATTTTGTCAACTTTTTACACAGAGTTCTATGAGAGTGAGAGTGAGAGAGAGATAGAGTTCGTCCTCGGATATTTTGAGAAAACCAACTTCTATTTCAATTAAATTCAATTTAAAATTGTAATGCCTGTTGGGCGCTTCTTTGCTAATCGTCGTTTGTTTTCTTTTTTTTTTCTTTTAAATACACTTCAGTTGTTGTTTTGTTGATTTTTAAGATAATTCATTTAGTTGCCTCTAATTGTTGTTATTGTTTTTTGTTTGTTGTTGTTGTTAATATATATGCATTAAATTATCTATAGGATCGGTTTGGTAAAAGGTTGTTGTGGTTGCTATAGTAGAGGTTGGAGGTGTCTGTTAGACCGCTGGCCATACCCTAGAGATGGATAAAATGAGAACAAAAGAGAAATGGGAAATTAATATTAAACATTTTATAAATTTATCATTTAAATATTTTCTTAGAATATTTCTAAAAGTATTTTGTTTTTATATCTATATTATTAATTTTTAAATTTTGCAATTTTATAAAAAATGCTTTTTATTTTGTGAGAAAATACAATGAAATGAAATACAAATGAAATAATATGAAACTTTAACAAGTCAACAAAATGAAATAATTTTTTAATTTTTAAAACGCAAACAAAATTGTGAAATTGTTTTTTTTCTCACATTAATTAGTTATTAATGAAATTAAATCAATTTTTTAAAATGATTTTTTCTGCAATTTTTAATGGATTTTTATTTGATGAGAAAAAAATAATGGAATTAAATTAAATGGATTTTTACAAAATTCAAAAATTATAAATTTAAAAAAAAAAACATGAAAATTTAATAAGTCAACAAAATTTTCTCACAAAATTAAATGGATTTTTACAAAATTGGAAAATTCAAAAATTATAAATTTAAAAAAAAACATGAAAATTTAATAAGTCAACAACATTTTCTCACAAAATTGAATGGATTTTTACTAAATTGCAAAATTCAATAAATAATTTTTAAAAATTGATTTAATTTTGTTATTAAATTATCATGTTTTTTTTAAATCGTATTCACGTATTTCCAAATCTATATTTTTGTATATATTTTTTTCATATCGTAACCTGAAATGCAAACGGTCGTAACAACAACAACAAATGGAAAATTGAGTTAATCAGTGATTATGATGTATGATATCAATACACATCATCAACAATTTTTTGCTTGAAAAATACCGACTCTATTAAACAAATTCAAAAGGGGCGCAACAAGATTTCTAACATTTTTTTTTTTAATAAAAAAACATTTTTTTAAAAAAAAAAAAATAAATTTAATACAGAAAAATATTAGTTTTTTTAAATAATTTTGTTTTTGTAAAAAATTTTTTTTAAAATAATTTTTGAATTTAAAAAAAAAAAATTTTAAAAAATTTTATGTAAAAAAATATTTATTATTAATCGTTCTACGACCTTCTGAATATTTTTTTGTAATAAAAAAAAATATTTTTTATGATAATTTTTTTGAATATAAAATAAAAAAAAATATTTTTCTTTTATAAAAAAAAAAAAAATTCTTTGAATTTTTTTTTATAATAAAAAATATATGTATTTTTTATGATAATTTTTTTGTATATAAAATAAAAAATATTTTTCTTTTAAAAAAAATAAAAAAATATTTTTCTTTTATAAAAAATAATTTTCTTTTGGAATTTTTTTTTATAATAAAAAATAATATTTTTTATGATACATTTATTTTATAATAAACAAATATTTTTCTATTATAAAAAATAAAAAAATATTTTTCTTTTATAAAAAATAAAAAAATATTTTTTTGATTTTTTTTGTAATAAAAAATAATATTTTTTATGATAAATTTTTTTTATAAAAAATATTTTTCTTTTATAAAAAATAAAAAAATATTTTTCTTTTATAAAATATAAAAAAATATTTTTAGTTTGTTTTAGTTTAATTCTGATGAAAAGTGTTGTTGGCCCTTTTTGCATTTCAGCTGACGATTTGTTTTTGTTCTATTATTCATTTTCACTTCAAATTGAGAGTAAACTATTTACTTTTGTCTTAAAAATTAAATTTTACCTACGTTAATAGCGATGGATTTGTTTCCGGTTGATACCAGTACTGATGAGGTACATAACCGCCCATTTGTGGTGGGGGGTTATGATGATGGGTCTGCGGATGCGTTACAGCTGGATGAGGTGGTTGCGGTGTCATTTGCGGCGGTTTATGATCGATCCAATGCGGTTTTTGATCCCAGGGCGCTTGCGTTGGCGGACTTAACCCCGTTGGTGGAAATTCTACAGAAACAAACAAACAGAAAAAAAAAATAGAAATTGAAATTAGTTTAGAAAATAATTTGATTTAAATGTATTTTATATGTCGTTTTTTGATAAATCTTGATGCAGTACTATTTCTCATGCCCTTCGGATGTTACATTTCAGTCTTAAGTTCTTTAAATTATGTTTGTTGATTAAAAAAAGTCTCAATAAAAATAAACTAAAATTGTTTGTCCAAAACAATGGCAGGGCAGTTATGGTATCCTTAACATCCCCAAAAGCTCAAAACAGAAACCCACTCCCGGTCGGTTTAACATTTCAAAATCAACATCTTTAGAGATCGTTCAAAATATTCGGAAATGTGTTCTATTGTTTTCTATAGCTTCACGGAATATGTTCTCCTGATTCGTAAATCTTTCTCTATTTTAACATTTGATCTGATTTTCTTTGTTAGTGTTGAAAAAATATATTTGAAACTTACCGGGTGATAATTCAGATACAGGCGTACTTGAAGGCGTCGGACTATGTCCGGGAGGTAGATAATGTGATGGTGAACCACTATTTGAACCGCCACCGTTATTACCGCCTGAAATTAGCAAAAGAGAAAAGTGGACATATTAATAAAAAATATTTACATTTTTTTTTAAAGAAAAAGTCAGGTAATTCCGTAGGTCATAATAAGAACTCTGACTGGAAGGCTTTAATTCCTTAAAACAGAATTTGACCGATAAGTGATCTTAAGGGTGTTCACACCAAGTGGCAAGATTCTTACTCCAAATATTTGGAAATCATAATCAGATTGTACTTTTTTGTTTTTTTTTTGGGTTGATATGACTTTTTGGGGAATTCTATGTAAATTAAATTGCAAAAAAAAATGTTCAACTTACCACTGTGCATATTTTGATTTGGACTATGTTGACCGGGATTCGGACCACCGCTACCCAATGGCATGCCGCTACCCTGGCCAGGAACCTGAGCGGCTTTCATCATCTTTTTGTACTTTGAACGGCGATTTTGAAACCAGATTTTGACCTAAAATGAAAATGCAACAAAAACATACAGCCATAATTAATATCTCTTTCAATAAGACAACAACAACGACAACAACAGCAGAGTCAATAAATATTGTTATCATTGAAACTGTATTTAACACTTGTTTTGGCTGCTCAGCCAATAACTCGGCGCGAGCAACAACGCCGACAATGACAAGTGAAAAATAATAATGAAATAAAATTAAAACTAATTATGACATTAACGAATTTTCTCCTCAAAACAAATCATTTTTCATTGCGACTGAAATGTTGTACGAGAGAGCCGAGTAATGCTAATATCTTTTAATTGGACACTATTAATACATTTATAAACATATGTACACACATTTGTATGTATATAATTTAACAGTTAATAAACTAAGTAATCATAGACAAAATGAACGGGCCTCAAAGAATATACGACGAGGATTAGTGTGTGTGTGTGCGCTGTAATATCCAAGTGATGATGGTGTGAGCAAAACACCGCCACCAACACCGCCGACCGCTACGTCAGCATGTTTAAGCACGCCGTCAATGGGCAACCATAACAGGTAGAAATAATAATGATAATAGTAATTGTTAATAATAGGAGATAATTTTGTTTTGGCTTCTTTCAAATATGTCTTAATGCATGTCTGAAAATGCGGAGAGGCATCAGCATAAGCGCAGAGAGTCAATTTCGTGTTATGTTCAAATTTGTTAAGTTGTTTGTCTTAAGCCGGCGTACGAGAGCAGTTGATTAACTTTGCCGCTTCATTCAATCGTTTAAAAACAAATAAAATTAGTGACAGCATATTTTAAATTGCGGCAGCGGCAAACGAATAAATTATCCGCAAGTAATTGCATTGCGGAAAGTGAGAGTATGGGCGGCAAATTAATTTGATTTACGTTCTGTTTGCTAACGTTTCAATTCATTTAAATTATATTCAGCTAGCTGAATATGTTTGAATTGTTATATACGGTCATATGATATGACATACGACTTATTTCATAAGTTAATACAAGTCAGCTGAATAGCAGATCCTTGGGAAATTGCTATCGTAGATTCATTTATAACTACGGAGAATTACAATTGCATACAAGTTTTGGCCATTCAGCGATATTCAATGATATTCAGCTAATCGAATATTCCTAATCATCTTAAAAGACACGAACAGCTAAATTGGTTGTCATTCAGCTAGCTGAATTGGTGTTGTGCACACCATAGGTTATATGAAATACACATTTGTTTAATAATTTAGGTATTCAGCTAGCTGAATAGCATTTTCCTAGGACGTTACTATCATAGGCAGATTAATAACTTAGAATTTTTGCTCATCAGCTCTCTTAAATGATATTCAGCTAAGCTATAATTGTAAACCACCTTAAGAGACATGAACAGCTAAATTGGTTGTCATTCAGCTAGCTGAATTGGTGTTGTGCACACCATAGGTTATATGAAATACACATATGTTTAATAATTTAGGTATTCAGCTAGCTGAATAGCATTATCTTAGAAAGTTACTATCATAGGCAGATTAATATCTGAGACTTCCTGCTGTTCAGCTCTCTTAAATGATATTCAGCTAAGCTGTAATTGTAAACCACCTTAAGGGACATGAATAGATAAATTGGATGCTATTCAGCTAGCTGAATTGGTGTTGTGCACACCATAGGTTATATGAAATACACATTTGTTTAATAATTTAGGTATTCAGCTAGCTGAATAGCATTTTCCTAGGACGTTACTATCATAGGCAGATTAATAACTGAGACTTTCTGCTGTTCAGCTCTCTTAAATGATATTCAGCTAAGCTCTAATTGTAAACCACCTTAAGGGACATGAATAGATAAATTGGATGCTATTCAGCTAGCTGAATTGGTGTTGTGCACACAATAGGTTATGTTCAATATAAATTACAATATTTTTGGTAGGTATTCAGCAAGCTGAATAGCCCTTCCCTTGGAATTGTCTATCATATGCATTGTTATAACTACAAAGAATTACAGGTTTATTACAATTGCTTTTAAATTTTCGCTGTTCCGTTCTCTAAATTGTTATTCAGCTAATCTATAAATGTACAGCACCTATTTAAATGATATTCAGCTAGCTGAATTGATGTTAAGGACACGATTCTGCACAATAAAATATAATTTACATTATATTTGTATGTATTCACCTTGCTGAATAGCCTTTTGGTAGGAATACTCGAATACATGGAGCCGCATAGTAAATTAGAGACAACGTAGGTAATGGAAAACATATTAATAATGAAATTAATCAGCTATTCAGCTAGCTGAATTTAGGTGATATATATAACTTGTAACTATATTGGTCTTATTATATTATTCGAACTCATTAGTGTGCTATTCCGCTTGCTGAATTACTTCAATCCTTAATCTCAGTTCTCATAAAACTACAAACCTCCCACATTTCTGACCAAACTGTTCTATTCAGCTGTCAAAATATTTAATAAACTTATTAATTAAATAATGTTGTTTGTCCATTTCTTACTCCATCCCCACCAGCTGAATAGACCATAAAAGTGAAACATTCTTAAAAAAAAAAAACTGACCATAAATCACCAAAAATTGTCCAAACATTTCACCTCAACAACTGCACACACACATGTATTTGATTTTCTTCTGCCATTATTCGCATAATATGAAATGAAATTGAAACTTGTTATGTTAGCTATTACAAGAGTTCGCTTACACTGTCCGGATTACTTTTTATTTCATTATGACCGACTCTTTAACCATTGTTTGCCGTATGAAAGCCGCTGCTGCTTCACTTCCATCATACAAATTTATGCCACTTATTGTTTAAAGTTTAAACGTCATAAATGTTAAATACTCTGCGCCGTTTGGGCCGATGTTGTTATGTTTCTGCACATGATTTTTTTTTTTTCCTGTATGCAAAGTAATAACGCGTCTGTCGGTCCCGTCCGCATGTACTTGTGAGCGCAAGCGGTATGTCTGTGTCTTGTAAAAGAAACTTCTTGTCTTGTCTGGTATCTAGATTGGCTTTGAAAGTGGTTTTTCTTATGGCGAAAGTGGTTTTTGTCTTAAGCCAAAATAATAAAGAAAACAGAAACCAACAACAACAAAAAAAGATAACAATATCTATATAGAAATAAAACAATAAAGAAAGAAAAAGAAACAAACATCTACAACAAGCGCAGGCGCAATAGCGTTATTATTATTATGAGTTTATATGTTATGATCGCTTTAAGCTTAATGGTTTCCTGTCACAAGAAAGAGTTGTTAAAATTAGATACTTCTTCTGTTCCGTGTGCGGCTTTTGTAGATAAGATCCCGACGACGTTAGAGCCATAAAATCATATGTTTTGTTTGTTGTTGTACTGTTATATATGATTTATAACGTTAAATATTTACTGCAAATATCGTTTGATAAACGTATGTTCAAATTCAGCCAGCTGAATTGGTAGTAAAACTACCAAAAGCTAGATTTTAATCGATTTATTGTGAAACTTAGTTTTTTTTTACATAATTCAGCTAGCTGAATTTATGATCAAACAACTAAAAGACTATTTTTAGTCGATTTATTGTAAAATATTACATTTTGAAAGAATTCAGCTGGCTGAATCTATGACTCAACCACCAAGAATCTATATTTTAGCCGATTTATTGTAAAATATTATATTTGACGATGAAACAGTTGTAAAATATTATGTTTTTGTTATAATTCAGCTAGCTGAATTGATGATAAAACTGTCGGAATACTTGATTTTATTAGAATTATTGTAAAATTTGTCTATTTTATATAATTCAGCTAGCTGAATGTATGATTAAATAACTAAAAGACTATTTTTAGTCGATTTATTGTAAAATATTACATTTCGAAACAATTCAGCTCGCTGAAGGATCTACATTTTAGTCGATTTATTGTAAAATATTATATTTGAAGATGAAACAGTCAAAAGGCTAGAGTTTATTCGATTCATTGTAAAATATTATGTTTTTGTTATAATTCAGCTAGCTGAATTGATGATAAAACTGTCGGAATACGTTATTTTATTCGAATTATTGTAAAATTTGATTATTTTATATAATTCAGCTAAAAGACTATTTTTAGTAGATTTATTATAAATTATTATGTTTCAAAACAATTTGGCTGGCTGTATTGAGGATAAAACAGCCGAAAGGCTAGAGTTTATTCGATTTATTGTAAAATATTATGTTCTTTTATACAATTCAGCTAGCTGAATTGATGATTTTTCACCAAACAACGAAAAGGCTAGAATTTATTCGATTTATTGTAAAATATTATTTTCTTAGCTTGCTGAATTGACGATAAAACACTCAGCAGGCTAGAATTTAGTCGTTTTATTGTAAAATATTATTCCTTTATACAATTCAGCTAGCTGAATTGCTTATAAATCAGTCAGACTTTATTCGATTTAACATAAATACTGTTTTTTTTGCAATTCAGCTAGCTGAATTAAGATTTACGCACCAAAAAACCATGATTTCATTCGATTTACAGTAAAATACTAAATTTGTATACAATTCAGCTAGCTGAATAATAATTTGTATTCCCCGCGCCCCTGTCTTAAAACAATTCTTTGATTCATCCCCTTTACAAAACAAAACACGTTCGTTCCTGACCATGCGTAACATATTGTTGAGTCAATGGTAGAGCCATGGCTGTTATTTCGCCCTCCTACAGCGTTTGTTTTGCCAATTGCCAGCAAATGTTTGACATATTCAATGAGAGTAAAAGTATTTTTGACACACACAGCATAAACATTTAACAATATGTCAATAAAATTTTAATTGTGCTGGGTTATTTCTTCGTCTTCTTCTGCCATTGTTTTCTTCAGTTTTTACGCGCAACTTTCAAACGAGTAGTAGTTGATGTGGAAGTGGCCTGAAACCGGGCAACAGATGAGAACAACAACAACAACAACAAAAGATGAATATCGACCACATTAGCATAGCCTCGACAGCAGTGACACGTTTTGTTTTGTTGTTGTTGTTGTTGCTGTCTGAAATGATGCTCGCTGTCGTCGTTGCAATATCCTTTTTAACCTACTTTCAATTTCTGTTGGCCAACATGTTGGCAACCTGAATGATTATGAAAAATAAAAGACGCAATAACAATAGTCGCAGCTTGTTTCTCGACTTGTCTTGATCACTTCCTTAACATGTCACGTCTGATAATTTATGTGCGTTGTTTTTTTCTCCTCTCTCTCTCTCTCTCTCTCTGTCTCTCGGTCTAGTATGCAGTGGTAAAGTTTTTGTAGATGTTGCTTAACAGATTACAGACATTTATGACAGCTCTTAAGACACAAGTGTTTTTTTTGTTGTTGTTGTTGTTGCTGACGCTATGACTGGATCTGGTTTCCTTGATGTTGTTGTGGCTAACGTGTAAAGTCCAGCGGTGACCACGTCTGTGTGTGTTGTATGGAAACTATAAAGTAGAAGCTTTTCCATGTCAGGTCTTTAGTTTATTTTTTTTTTTTTTTCAACCTAATCCTTTGGTGATTTTCACAAGTACACATCCGAACTAATAGCAAATTATTTCATGACTTTAAAATGTCAACACATTTGCTGTGTTCGAATTGGCGTTAAAATTATCATTAATTAAACTACATTGGGCCTGATTTGCCACCGCCCGCCTTAGAGCACTTCATCGTTCATTCATACGATCAGAATTTGTAGCTCCGCAGAGCTCGCTTATAATCCATTTAAATTTAATGACACATGATTGTGGAGCAACAAAACAAACAAACGAACAAAAAAAAAACATAAAAATGAAGTTAACTAAAATGTTGCATATTACACACACAACTGGGTAATTGTTTAGTTGGAGTTGGTCTGTTACTTTTCACGCTCCCCACAGTACGAAACGTGGGAATTTCAAATTGCCAAAGAAGAGAGGGAGAAGTAGCGAAAATAAAAAAAAAAAAATCAAAACATTATTAATTTACTTATGGGAAAATATGAAACGCAATACGGAACGCAATGCTGGAATTAATAGAAATTGACAATTTTATGTAATATTTGTGGTGGTGGACCGTGCACACCGATAAATAGTACCGAGAAACTTGTTTTGCTGGCCATCGCATTACGATGACATATTGCTTAAGTTTATCACAGACACGATATAATAGCGGCTATTTAATCTATTCAGCTGCGAACGCTTATGGAAAACTTTAATATCAAGGGTATTAACAGAATCGTTGTTATGGTGGTTTTATTCAGCTTATGAAATTCAAATTCAGCTGAGCGAATTTAAATGGAAAATTTGGGGAAAATTTGAATTTGTTTGAGTCAGGCCAAATATCTTTTTGGATGGGGAAATACTAATGAACCCGTTTGCTAAATTATCTCCAAGTGATATTATTTGATTTATTCTAATGAACCTTTAGTTAATTCAGCTGTGAAAATACATATTCAGCTAAGCAATTCGGTTGAGAACTGCTAATAATTCAAACAATCCATAATATTTTCTGGAATACTCTCATATTCAGCTGAGTAGTAATAAGTAGCTTAACTCATACCAAGGTGAAATTTACTTAAAAAAAAAAAGTAGAAAGTAATGTTTCAATAGGCTAAGAAAACCCGCATTCAGCTAACGGAATATAAATTCAGCCAGCTAAATTCCAAATTGAAGCAGATTACTTAAAATGTTCTAAATAATTATCAAATCAGTTTACATTTAGAGGTTCCTTTACATTCAGCTAGCTGAATTAAAGATACCGACTGAAAATACTTAAAATGTTCCTAATAATCATTTATATTTTGAGTTTCCTTTACATTCAGCTAGCTGAATTAAAGATACCGACTGAAAATACTTAAAATGTTCTAAACAATCATTTAAACAGTTTATATTTTGAGTTTCCTTTATATTCAGCTAGCTGAATTAAAGATACAGATTGCAGATATTTAAAATGTTCTTAATAATTATCTAATTATTTTATATTTTTAGTTTCCTTTATATTCAGCTAGCTGAATTGAATACACCGACTGAAGATACTTAAAATGTTCTAAACAATCATTTAAACCGTTTATATTTTGTGTTTCCTTTACATTCAGCTAGCTGAATAGAAGATACAGATTGCAGATATTTAAAATGTTCTTAATAATTATTTAAACAGTTTTTTATTTTGAGTTTCATTTACATTCAGCTAGCTGAATTGAGGATATAGGTATGATATACTTAAAATCTTCTTAATAATCATTGAAATATATTATATTTTGTGTTTCCTGTATATTCAGCTAGCTGAATTCTTCTTTTTTCTTTCTGTATTTATGTATATTTTTATGTATATTTAGCTAGAAAATAGTTAATAATGTTACATTCAGCTAGCTGAATACTTCTTATTTATTTTATGTAACAATATTTTGTTTGTGTTAAGGTAGGTATTTACTTATTCAGCTGGCTGAATAGCAATTTGGAAAAATCAAACTAAAAAAAAAGTAATTTTTTATTATTAATTATTTCAATCATTATTTAAAATCTTTATTTTTCCATGTAATTTGGTTTTTATACTTATTCAGCTAGCTGAATAACTGTTTAAATGTATAAATAGTTTGTGTTTTTAGTTTTACATAAATTGTATGTGTGTAACGCATATTCAGCTAGCTGAATTTATGTTTTTTAACATAATATCCCACATAGCTCATCATAGAGATGATTGTATTCTTATTCAGCTAGCTGACTGTTTCATATTTTGCAAAAAATTGATTAATCATTCATTTCAGCCATTTAGAGTTCCAGAGACAAAATATTAGCTGAATAGGTTGTAAACTTTCATGTAACCACACGTTGTTATTCTCACAGCTATCAACGTTCGTTTAAGCGTTTAGATTTCCAACTAAATAAAGACCCAATTAGTTAACGGGTCATGACAGTTTAATATCTCTAAAGTAATAAACACATTACCCACACACACACACATATGCAGATATTAAGAGCGAAATTCCAGTTTTACAACTTGTATCCTTTGGCCAATATCTCAGATCAGCTATCGTTACTGTGGACGGCCGAAAACCGATGACTAGTTTAGCATGTATTTTTTTAATGAATAGTTAAACCCATGTTATTGTCGGTAGACAAGAAATAAAATAGATTTGGAAAACTAGTATTTGACACTCGATTTAATAGGCGTCATAGGTTTCGTTTGGCAGACTTGCAAACATTTATTATTGTAGAAGTTTGCAGTTTCTATTTGTGATGGGCCCAAGAAGAAACCGAAGAAACAAGCAAAAAAAAAAAAAGTAATTTATTTTAAGTATTTCCCAAGCGCCACTTTTGGTTGTAAATCATTTCGTTGATTTTTGTTTTTATATGCAAATGCATAATAACTTTATCTTCTTGTTTCCTTTGAAAGACAAAGCAACTGCAATGACACCCAAAGACCGGGTGGGGCGGACGGACGGTTGAACTGGCTGAAATCTTTTGTATGCAAACACTCTACAAAACACAGAATTACATGCAGCCATCCATCCATGTAACAATTGTTAAATGTGTTTTAAACACAAAATATTTTTGCAAATATTTACCAAAAGCCATAGTTACTTACCTTAATGGCCTGACAACGCCTTCCTTCCCCAAGTGGGGCTGGCAGAAACCGCGAACGCAGCAGCTCAGGCGAATTGTTTGCTTTACAGACACATGGAAATCTGTTTTTGTTTTGTGTCGTTGTTGTGTGTGGTATTTCGGCTTTTGTTGTTATTGTCTGACAAACAAACAGAAAATAGTTTTCTCTACTTTGCAATTTTCCAAAGTTGTTAATAAATTTATGGCCTAAACGTTTCCAAAACGAACACAACACATAATAACGAAACGCGAAAGCGAAAAAAAAACACACACACCATACATTTCCTCTTTTCCATAATATCACACCACAAAGGGAGGGGGTACTGGCATCGGGGGGTAGGCAGGGCACGATGTAAGCCCTCAATCCATTTCTGAAGCCAAGCGCTCGCTGATAGTCTTTTCTCTCACTCTCGTCTTCTTCAAAGCGAATTTCTGAGCTGCGGAATTCGAGGCTTCTTAACTTTTTTTTTTGTTTTGTTGTTGTTCGTTTTGGTTAGACATCCACTAACGAAGCTCCGTCCCTATGTGCATTTTTTCCCGCAGATACTTTTGAAACAAACGGCCGAAGCCGCCGCTGTCGCCGCCGCGGCCACTACTGCTGTTTGCTGTCGTTCGTTGCAAGTCTTCTTGTTTAGCAGAAACTTTTCATTCATAAATTCTTTATTTCTTCAACATGATGATGATGACGACGAAGGCCCAGCCAGCCACATGAAGAGCAGCGGCAAACAAACAAAACAAAAATTGTAAAAATTGTTAACATTTTGCACTGGTATTTTGTACATTTTCCAGTGCACACAAACACACACAACAAGAAAAGAAACCGACAAATGTACTCTCCGCGCGTACATATGCAATATTTTGTTGTTGCTGCTGCTCTCGTTATAATTTAAACAATAGCAATTGTTAAACAACACCGGCAACAACCAAAGCCAAAGCCACAACAACAAACATAAAACAGCATTACTTGATTGTTATTGTATAGAAAACAATTAAAAGAAATGCATAAATAAAAGCCCCCCAAGAATTTGTTGTACGGCACACGCAATTGTTTAAAACGCCATATTGTGTGTAATAAATTTGTATTCAGCTCAAGAAAAATTAAACTAAATACATTTTGTAATTGTGTAAGCATAGAATTTTTGATAGATGTGTGCTAAACATCACAAGAATATGTGTATTGCTTTATATAGGAAAAAAACTGTTTCAAAAGTTGTATTCAGCTTAAAGGAAAATTAGCTAAATATAAGCCTAAACTAGCGAAGAATATAATTTAAGAGAGAGGTCTTCAATTCAGCTAGGAAAACATTTATTCAGCTAACAAAAAAATAGTAATTTAAGTAAAAAAGGATTAGCAACAATAAATTGGGTAAATTTGTTCAGATTTTCATATATTTCTTAAAGAAACACACATTTGTCAATGATCTAGGCTGTCTAAACCAACCAACTGAAATTCATCTAAGCAAAACTCAGCTGAATAAGGCTTACAACTATCACAACATATCACCTTAAGTGGATTTTTTAACTCAAGCTAAGCAAATTCCAATTCAGCTAACAAGTAACTTATTCATTTAACTGATTTGAACATATTTCTCAAAGCCACCAATGACCTATGGCATCTTACTGTAGCTGAATATGATGTATGACCATCAAAAACCTATAGTTTTAAGCCCACTTACGAAATTCCGCTAAGTCAATGGTTATTCAGCTAACAAAAACCTTATTCAGCTAACGAATTCTAACGAATACATTATCTATCTAAAAAAAAACGATTTACTTTAACAATACATGTGTATTCAGCTAAAGAAAAATTTAGCTGAATACGTCATAAAACTATGACAACATGTCATTTGAAGTGGATTTATGGAATTCAGCCAAGAAAGTAGTTATTCTAACTAACAACAAACGTATTGAACTAATTGAAATTTTACAAAAAAAAAAAAGAATCCAACAATTGCCAGCTATAGTAAAATGTAGCTGAATACAGCTTAAAAGTAAGGCAACATATAACTTAAAGTGGATTTATGAAATTCAGCTAGGATAATTTGTATTCAGCCAACACAAAAACTTATTCAGCTAACGAAAAAAATATCTTTAGGAGCATTTTTATTAAATTTCTAACGAATGTGTAATTAACCTATAAAATAGACTTTACTTTAGCAATACATATGTATTCAGCCAAAGTAAAATGTAGCTGAATATGCCATAAAAATAATATGTGTTAAAAAACATATAACTAGAAGTGAATTTATGAACTTCAGCTGGTAAAATTGGTATTCAGCTAATTGAAATTACACAAAAAGGAAAGAAATTCTAATGATTTTAAACAATTTTAATAGTGGTAGTATATTCAGCTATAGTAAAATGTAGCTGAATATGTCATAAAAGTATCACAACATCTACCTTGTAATGAATTTATGAAATTCAGCAAGTAAAATTTGTATTCAGCAAATTGAAATTACACAAAAAAGGAAAGAAATTCTAAAGATTTTAAACAATTTTAATAAAGTTTCTAACGACATGTTCATTTAACAATGGTAGCGATAGTGTATTCAGCTCTAGTAAAATGTGGCTGAATATGTCATTAAAGTATCACAACATATAACAAGAAGTGAATTTTTGCAATTCAGCTAGGAAAATTTGTATTCAGCTAATTGAAGTGGCTTGCTTTTAAGTCATTTTGCAATTAGACACCATTTTTTTTTGAAAGTTCTATACGTTAAATAAATAAAGGCACTCACTGTGTATTCAGCTAAAGCAAAAAGTAGCTGAATATGGGTGTTTAATATCGCAACGTATAATATGCCAACAGATGTGTAAACTTCAGCTGAGAAAATGCTTATTCAGCTATCAAAATGTCAATATATTTGGCATTATCAGCATAATTTTCGCCAAGATGGGTAAAGTCATGCATTCATTCGGCGTGTATTCAGCTGAGCTAAAAGCTGAATACCGGTATTGAACACAATTATTGTTTCATTCGTCTAAGACAATTTTATTCGAATATTTACAACAGACTTTGGGGAACCACCCAAAGCTATGAAGAAATCTCACATTTGAATATTTTTTATATATTGACAACAACAAACACTAACTAACCAGTTGGTAAAATGGGGATTTTAGCTAATTGAAATTTGCTGAAATTCCCCACTATTCCCACAATTCGTAAAAACATTTCAGGACAAATTATAAATTCTTGGCAAATTCATCAATTCAGCTGTGCAAAATTATAAAATCCATCGACAACAATGAAAATAACCAAAAAGAAAAAAAATCTAAATCAATTGTATGCGGTTTTTTTATGAGGAACTTAATTATACCAAATCCAAATAGCGCAGAAAAAAAAAGCTCTGGGAAAATTATTGTTGTCAACCGCAATCACATGAAATATTTGCCGGGCAAAAAAACGAAACGAAACGAGACTCGTAATGTCGCTGAGCCGGAGAAGACCACAAAAGTCAATGAAGCTTCAAATTTTCCAATGATCCAATAAGATTCACTCCCTCCCGAATGCGAATGAATGTTAAGTTCATTGTCAATGCTGTTGTGTTTTTTTTTTGTTTTAATTATATTTTTAATGTTTTTTTTTTTGTTTTGTTTTTTTACATTTAAGCTTGACTGTAAACCTCAATGCCTAGGTTTTTCTGTCTGCTATTGTTGGGAATTTATTTTCTATGCTCGCTGGTTTGTTGTATTTTCATTATTTTCCATTGGCTTTTGTTACGCAAGAGTTGTCATGTGGAAAATTCATTTTCAATGCCGCCACCGATCTGAATCACACCAAACTAAAGTTGTGCTAGTTGCGTTTTTTTTTTGTGGGCTTTGCGTAAAAAAATGTTTTGCTTTTATAATTTTATTTTTTTTTTAAATTACTTTGAAAAATTTCACAAACTTTTTTCTGTGTGTATGTGTGTGTGTGTTTCTTTTCCAAAAGATACCAATCTCCAAGTTTTTGTTAGCCATTAAACATGTTTTATGTGTTTCAATGAAATCTCAATGTATTGCAAAATTTCATTGGTGTTTCGTTTTCAAACACGTGCTAGTTTTCTGTGATTTTTATGAATGATCACCGCTTTTTGGTACAACGATTTTTTTTTCCTTTCTGTGTCTTTCTTCGCAAATGTAGTCGAACGTACGCTGCCTTTGTCCGCTTAGAGACACTTGTTGACCAAAAACGTCCGTTGAATTTGTCTGAAGTCTGAAAACGAGCTTTGGAGACGTTAAATATCAGCACCGATTCCCCGTCGCTTTTCTTGTCATGCTGGCCACCGATCTCGGAGCGTTTCATTGATGATGAACAACTTTAAGCGACAAGATCATAAATCAAATTTTCCTTATTCTTATAAAACCGGCATAAATTTAAAAGACAACACTACCCCTCCCCTCTGTAAATGAAAACAAAACGCTCGGATAAAAAAAAACGGCGATATTGCATTTTGATAAGTTTGCCGTTGCAGCGAGCTGCATGCATGTTGCACATGCAGCTTTAAGCTACGCTCGTAAGGTTGCAATGTTGGTCGGCGGATGCTGTCCACGTTGACTTCTGCCTTACGGTTAGTTGTTACATTGCCGTGGTTGTTGTCCGTCGTCATGTTGTCCCTCCGTTCGTTTGTTCGTGCGTCCGTCCAACTACACGTTTAATGTTGTTTAGTGAATGGTATTTAATATTACTTAAATATTTTGACTACCCGTGTTTAGCACACACTCTGCCCCCTCCTCCCCCCTCCTCCCCCCACAACTCCATCAAACACATGATGGTTCATTTATAATGACGACGGAAAGAGGAACAACATTGACGGCTGTATCAAGCAACAACATCAGCAAAAACACAAAAAATTATAAATTGTGTTAATGAAAGTGGTTTGTGTCCAACATGGTTCGAGTGAGTTACATGTCCACAAGACAAAATTAACATATTCCGCGGCAAATAAAACAATGTAATGAAATTACATAGAATTTGTAAGAAAAGTTGTTCAACAATAAACTACGATGTTAAGACTGGCCGCAATTCACTTAAACACAAAGGCGTTAAACTTTAATTCAGCTGGTGCCGGAGGTCAAGGACAAATTGCCCACGAATAAATAAAAATCCAAAGTGTTTCTATTGTTGTTAAAGCCTAATTCAGCTGGCTGAATTAGCAATGCAAAGGAAAATGAAAGCACTGTCAGTGTTTAAAGGGGTTTATATGGTTAATTAGACAAATGGTCAACAAATGACGAAATAAAATAAAGACCAAAGAGCCAGTTGGCTAAATTCTTAGCTGAATTAACAACACACTATAAAATTACTGTTTAAACTAATTCGTGTGGTATAAAAAACATATTCAGCCAGCTGAATTACACAAATATTTGAAAAATAACAAAATAATTGTCAAACCTATATTTTGTTACACTTTAAATCAAAAAAAAACTTTAGCTGAATTAGTATAAAATCACAAAATTATAGTAATAATGCAGATTAAAGTTATTTTTATGGTCTATGGTTTTTATTCAGCTAGCTGAATTATAGACATATCCACTCAATAACAAATGCGTACAAAGAAAATATACTCGGCAGACAAATTATGCTGATGACACCGGTTACCGAGTTGTTTACAATATAAAAAATTATACAATAAAAAAATCAAAATTTAAATAGAGATCTGAGAAACTTATTCAGCTAGCTGAATTGGTAATAAAATACAAAATTATAGTAATGAAACCGATTAATGCAATCTGTATCGTATACCAGCCATATTCAGCTAGCTGAATTAGACACATGTAGAAAAAATACGCTGTTGGCTGAATTATGGCAAATTATTACAAGAAAGACGATTTAAGTTGCACCATGTTGAAATCTGAAGCCAAAAGGGAAGGTTTCAAATCGTATTCAGCTAGCTGAATTAGTAATAACACATGAAATAATTGCAATTACCCTGTTTAGAGTGGTTAAGCATAATAAATAAACGTATTCAGCTAGAAAAAATAATCTGCTGGCTGAATTATGGCAAATTATTTCAATGAAACGGCTTAAGTTGCACAATTTTAAAATCTAAAGCGAAAAGGAAAGATTTTAAATCGTATTCAGCTAGCTGAATTTGTAATAACGCTTGAACTAGCAATTTCCCACTTTAGAGTGGTTAAGCATGATCGATGTGCCGTATTCAGCTAGCTGAATTACAACAACACACCACCGACTGTGTATTGTAAGACAGAATGTTTTAAATATTTTAAATACCACATGCATTTTTTTAAGAAAATCTTTGCTGAATTCAAAATTCGGTGTTAGGAGTGATTCCGAAATACATGCAAAGTATATTTTGACAATTCAGCTGAAGAAATTCCATGATTTTTTTTTTTTGAGTTTTTCCTAACTTATTTAGCAAAGGTGTTTTAAATTAAATCAGTGTTGCGCTTGTTGTTCAACTAACTTCACTTCCCCAAAATTCAGCTGGCTGAATACACTTAATATTCGCTCTTTAGCTGTTATGTCTTTCAACTGGCCACCGCTTCATGCCACAATCTTACCGAAAGCAACTTTTGTATACAAACACAAAACAACAACAACAAAAAAAAAACGAAAAACAGAAATGTACTACACCCCTCCGAAAAGGAATATTCAGAAAAAAAATACGAACGAATTTCCAAATAAAAACGTTAAAGGCAGTTTAAGTTAACGCCCTCACGCCCCTATTTATAATATTGAGAAGAGAAGAAACTTTAAACTGCACACCAACACTAGCACCACCACTACCAAAATCCCTCAAAGGCTTCAAGGCCAACAGAGACCACAACAACGCAACGAGCACATGAAGAAGAACAAGAAGACGAAGAAAAAAAAACGCCAAAACCAGATACTCATTGTACGTATTGAGTGACTGACAGTCGGATCTTTACCCACCGTTTTTTTTTCTTTTTTTTTTGGTTTTGTTTTGCCTTTTTCAGTCGGTCGCTCGGTTTTTCAGAGATTCGGCTGTTGCCTTAACAAATCAACTCAATAAATGCATTATGACTTATCACTTTTGGCCGAAAGTCGCTAACGAAAAATTCAATATAACTTTGAATGAATAATGGTTTTGGCCTTTTTTCTCTCTCGGTATTTTCTTCGGTTGCGCTGCCCCAGCTCACAAAAGCGATAAACACATTTACGCTTTAAAGATGCGAGTTGCAGAGTGCCTAAGCTACGTTTACAAAAGGCGTTAAGTATTACATTTATAAGTACCGACAGACAAACGTACAGACAGACAGACAGATTAATGTAGTCACTGTGGAACGTTGCAGCGTATGGAAATCTATTAAACCGAAACTCATCATCATTCATCCTTAAGCGCACGTACTCACTCACTCCTCAAATGTACACGCACGTTCTCTGAACGAAACCGGAGAACAGCAAAACAAGGTGGTACAAGTGTGCTCTACACGTAGACCTAGTTGAGCTAAGCCTCCATTGAACTATGCCACGAGGTCTACTGCAGCTCCTCTTTTTGCTTTTGGAGGCAAAACAACATGAGCAGTTAGGGCAGATATACGTATTGCCAAACCCTACACAGGTTAACTGAAATTGGCCGATACCGCCGTGCCACAATACACACACAGTCACACACACCGAGACAGAGCCACAGTGTGTGTGTAATGGTGTTAAAATCAGTGTTGCTGCTATTGTTATTATTGTGGCTGCTGAACTCATAATAAAATGTAATTTATTGTACGCACGCGTTCATGTCTTTTGCTACCATTAAATGATATCATTTAAACGTGTTTATGGCTGTTTATTGCGTGTTTTACTTTGATTTGAAGCTCCAATGGAAATGATGTGTTGATTTTATTGAAAGTAAAGCGGGAAATGTCTATAATTCAGCTGGCTGACTCTATTTATAAATCGACGGTAGATAGTTAGCAATGAAAAGTGTTTTGGGTATTTATGAAATGGCGAAACTAAGCTGAATATATTTTTTTGGGAAACTGTACAAACAACTTCAATTCAGCTAGCTGAATTTATAAATATACTCAAAATATACTATTTAAATTTAAAATTCTCTAATTCAGCTGGCTGAATATACGTATAAAAGCCCAATGCCGAAGAATCTAGTTTTGGAACTTTATGAAATGGCGAAATGAAGCAATTCAGCTAGCTGAATGTAAATGAAGATGCCTGTGGGGATATTTATTTATGACAGAAGCAGACAGAATTTCAATTCAGCTAGCTGAATTGAGAAATGTTGTTAGAATATAGGCAAAATGGCTACAGTGAACTAAAAATTCTACAATTCAGCTGGCTGAATATACATATAAAAGACCAATGCCGAAGAATCTAGTTTTGGAACTTCATGAAATTGCGAAATGAAGCAATTCAGCTAGCTGACTGTAAATTAAGATATTTATTTATGGCGAATAGCACACAGAATTTCATTTCAGCTAGCTGAATTGTAAAATACTGTTAAACCATAGGCGAAAGGTGCACAGTGAATACAAAATTCTACAATTCAGCTAGCTGAATTGGCTGAAATTCCTCTTATTAAGGCAAACATGAATGTAAAGTATTTTCAGAATTTGTAAAATGGAAAAAATTAAGTAACTCAGTTTGCTGAATATGAACTAAGACCCCACTTTGATATTCTGTAAAATCAGGTAACAGGTATTCGCGTTATTTTCATAAATAGTTTTTGATACCCGAGTAAATTCTATAGAATTTATCGAAATTGTGTTTGAGGATTTTACGGTAAACAATTTCAATTTTCTGCTTGCAGCTAGCTGAATTATTAAATATATAGGAATACAATTAAAAAAATATGAATTCACGTGTGTGTGGGTGAAAATAAACAATTCAGCTAGCTGAATTTGTATTTTATAGAACAGCTAAATTATATCAGACTTCTTAAATTCAAATTCAGCTGACTATATATTTAAACTGTTTACTAAGAAACAGTGATATGTCTATAAAATAGAAAAGTGTTTAAGGAAATATCAAAAGAGCAAAAAAAAAACTCAATTCAGCTAGCTGAATATGAGGCAAAAATCGTTCAAGATCATTAAATGTTGACTTTATGACAATTTGCAGAAAGTTTCTACAATTCAGCTAGCTGAATTTGATAATTTAAACCTGATATAAAATGAACGTGCATTAAGATCATTTAGCAGGGTGAAATTATGTAATTCAGCTATCTCTAAACGTAAATTCAGCTAGCTGAATATGAGGCAAAACTCATTCAAGGTCATTAAATGTTGACTTTATGACAATTTGCAGAAAGTTTTTACAATTCAGCTAGCTGAATTTGATTATAAAGCTGATATAAGACATACATTAAGATCGTTTAGCGACCCTAAATTTAGTAATTCAGCTTAATATTATGCTGATCTATGAAATCGGAAATCTGCTGTATTTTTTATGATACAATTGAATGTTGACCGTCAAACAGGTTGAATGTCGTTGGACAGCATCTTACAAATCCGTTGCTGAATATACATCAACGAGGATTATATTTTGTAAATATTATATAGAATATGAGTAAATTGAATCAGTGTGCTTATAAAATACATTTCTCGCTAATTCAGCTGGGTGAATGTTTTATAAAAAAAACAATATGAATTCACGTTATAATGGAAGTTTAACAAAAAACGTAAATGCTGACATTATCAAGGATGAAATGTAACTTTTTATATAATTTGATGTACATACTCATAGGTACACGTGTAACGACCTTTTGTTCTGTGGCGACATTCCCCATAACTTTCTGTTATCTGAGAAATATCTCTAGCAGTTGCTGTGTAAAACTGTAACAATGGGCTGGGCTGGGCTTAGACTAATACTTTAGGAATTCTAACTTGAAATTCAGCTATGTAACCTTATTCTTGGTGTCATCAATAATTCATATCATTTTTTTGTTTGTTTTGTATTTCAATCGTACAACAAGGAAAAAAAAAGGGAAAACATTTACAATTTCAATATCGTAACAGAAACGGGGAATTCCTAGAATTTTGTGCAAAACTTCATGACAAATGAACAACAGCAAACAACAGTAACCAAACAGTATTACAATTTAAAATGACTACAAGTGGGAATTTTTCCATAGTGTTGCGAACGTGTTGTGAAAAAATATTGGCGGCGAAAAAAAAAAAAAAACTAGTATTGCACAACGGAAATAATATTTCATATATGTGTGTGCGCTAACGTTAACATATAATAAAACAATAAAATTCATATGAGAATGTTGAAGAACGAAAAAATATGCAATTTGTAACAACAACACTGGCACAGTATGTACATTGTACAACAACAAACAACATCTAATAAAAAATTCATAAAGCAGCAAATTCTAAAACAAAGCCAACCAGTCAGCCATCCACCAGCAATTAATGCAGAACTGCAAAAAAAAAAATGGCAAACTATTTGACAGACGGACGGACATACATTCATCAAAAACCGATAGAAAAACCGAAACTGGAAACACGCAACAGGTGTTTTTGTTTTTGGATTTCAAAAATTCTGTGTGCGAACAATTTGCAACTGGAATTCCTTGCAATCAACTGACATTTTTCTTTGGCTGTATGCCTTTAGATTCGATACTCTCTAAGTGAATTCTAACCTTGACAATTGTTGATCAAATGAAACCGACAAATGAATTGTTCTGCTGCCACTGCCATTTTTTGTTTTCAGTTTGTTGGGTTTTTATTTTTGTTTGCATGAACGATGCTATTTTTTTCAGAATTCAATGACTCAGTTTTTGGAAAAAAAAACAACAACAACAACAACAAATTGTATATTATATTCGTTATATTGAAATATAAAAACAAATAGTCTGTCAGTCGGGCCATCAGGTCTTGTTGCTCTGTGATAACACTGAACAACAAATCTTTGTCTCACAGGTGAAACGTTGCGAGTATTTAGTCACCCGGTAATAAGTTCGATTTGGAGAAATAAGGCAAACGTTGCATGTTCGTTCGTATAAAAAGGCAACGACAGCAAACAATCCATTAGTTTTAGTTGCGATATTGAAATGAATTTGTTTATAAAGCTCACCAACATACAGACATACATACATAAATATGTATGTACGTATGTAGGCAGGTATGTCTCTATAATGTATTGTTGATAAAAATCTCAAAGGTTAAAACATGGGAACAGTTTCCGGATTTTCTGTGCTATACGATGCGAATGAAAAACACAACAAAGTGTTCATTGAAAATACGCTACGGTGAAAACTACAACATTGTAAGACTTTACGAAAAAAAAAACAAACGCAAAAAAAATACTTAAAAGAAAAACAAAAAAACAAATCTATGACGCCATGCCATGGCATGCCATACACCAAGTATTGGCCAGCCGATATATACTTTCAATGTATGGGTGTCACACCATACATTCAGTCAACGGATGTACGTCAACAACATCCGTTCATACAAACGCACACACACACACGCACACACACTTACACATATCGATATTTAACTAAAAGTTTTCTACAATGTTTCTGCATTGGGAATCATTTGCAAACCACTTTTTGTTGTTGTCAATATATAATTTTCAAGGATTTTTGTTGTTGTTGTTGTGATCGGAAACCCAAACACAAAACCTGAAACCCCAATTGGATATGGTTAAATAACACAATTCAGCTGGCTGAATTTGCCTAGAGTTCAAGGAGACCATTACAAATGTATTAACTGGTGTCAAATATTTTATTTACCACAGCTGAATTAGCCAAATTGAAGTTGCCATGTTATACAAGGAGTAACTCCAGAGAGCTATGTTGCATAAAACTCTTTTCAGCTAGCTGAATATGAGTAAATTTCTGTTAAATTACTCATTAATCAAGTGAAATGTTTACTCGACCTCCTTAAGCGAGTTCAATTACCTGTAATTACCCAATTCAGCCAGCAGAATAATCTTTGTTTTGTATTTCCCGCTTCAACGAGCACTCTTAACTGTCATTTCCTCTTATTCAGCTTGCTGAATACAAATGAAATTGCTTAAATTAGACTTGGTTCAGCTAGCTGAATTATCCACAGTATATTTTATGGCGTATCGAAAACATTAAATAGATATGTTACATAGAGATCTATTCAGCTAGCTGAAAAGTAAAACGATTTTCCTTTGTATCTACCTATCGCTTCAAATGTTAATACAAACTTTAGAAACACAATTCAGCTAGCTGAATTATCTTTAATAACTCAATTCGTTTGGCTAAATTACCACTAAATTGTATTTCGATGGTAAATACATTGAAAATGAAAATAAAAAGCTAGCTGAATGTCAATTAAGTGACAGACAAATAAACCTAGGTGAATTATCATTAATAATCCAATTCAGCAGCTAAAGAAAAAAGCTATTCAGCTAGCTGAATTACGTTAAATAAACCCGATTCATAGAAAAAGTTAATTTAATTGGATTTCGAGATAGTTGTGAATACAAAATGCAATAAATTGTTTCTAAACTCAATTCAGCTAGCTGAATTTGTTACATTAGTAAAAATATTTATAAACCCGATTCATAGAAAGAGTTCATTTAATTGGATTTCGAGATAGTTGTGAATAAAAAATGCAATAAATTGTTTCTAAACTCAATTCAGCTAGCTGAATTTGCTACATTAGTAAAAATATTTATAAACATGTTCGGTTCTACAGACAAATGTTATTCAGCTAGCTGAATTAGGTAAATTAATACAAATTACAGTCTAGGTTCGTCTTAATCGACCGAAATCACTTGAGCCCTCATTTTCAGCCAGCTGATTTATGGAAAAGTTAATTTAATTTCAATGTGAGATGTTCATTTTGGAATAATTCAAAAATAATCCTTTGCATATTGTTTTAAAATCTAATTCAGCTAGCTGAATTTGTTTAAGAAGTAAAAAGAGTCTATAAACATGTTCGTTTCGAGAGAAAAAAACTTATTCAGCTAGCTGAATTAGTTAAATAAACCTTAATAAATTAATACAAGTTCATACATTGTTTTAAGTCTAATTCAGCTAGCTGAATTCGTTTAAGATGTACAAATATCTATAAACATGTTCGTTGCGAAAGAAAAAAAACTTATTCAGCTAGCTGAATTAGTCAAACAAACCTTTGCAAATTACAGATTCGACTCTCTATTTAATAATTATTTCAGTTCACTTCACAAAATCTATGTGAGTTCGCATTCCGATGGTTTGTTGTTTAGTGAAAAATGCTCGTGCTATGCGCTTTGCCATTCAGCAGATTAACAGTTCACTGGGGTTAAACTTGAACTTTAATGTTGTGTTGGCAAATACAATGTATTTCATTATTACGGTTATTAGTTTGTTTTTACTCCACAATTATTTAGTACATTCGAAATATTGCCATTGTTTTCATTATAAAAGCTCTGATGACTTTATGAATTATGGACAACAACAAAAATCCAACACGTGTCATAGACAATTTATGAGATTTTTGCTTAGTTCAAGTATAATAATTGGCACCTGTCTCAGTTGTTAACTCAATCTATCATCGAGATCTCTTGAGCTCCTTTGTCCGCTTATTCTCTGGTCCCCAGTTAGCAGGGCTGGCTCTCCTCTTAAAGTTAAAATGTGAACAATTTATGGAAATCCTTTTTAAAGGCACAACAGGAAAAAAAAAACTATTAAAATAAGATAAATCAATAAGTATTTTTAATGAGTTTTTTTTCTCTCGTCTGTTTGAGGTAAGACCATAACGACACTAAACACTCACTGGATGAACAATTACAAGGATATAGATCTAGTCGAAAAGCCAAGATTTCCCTTGAAATCTCAGCCCCGCATCTCTAGCCACAAACGAATGAAAGATCTGCAGAAGATACGGCGGCAGCAACGAAAGCCAAATATGGCAAAGCCTGTGTTCGCTGGAAGACCAGCCTGATGCCTGTGGTACAAAAACACACACACACACACATTTGAGGCAAATCCTCTTCGACACACACACATGGAAGCAAACAAACACTTTTTCAAACTCAATACAGTTTATATGCCATTTAAACTATAAAAGGCATCGAAAGTGGCCATAAGATGCTGCTGCAGCTCTGATCATAATGATTACCCATAAGATGTGTAACTGCACGTAGTACGTGCAGTTGTGGTGGTGATGGCCAACAACTTTTGGCCAGCGCTGGCCGTTCTGTTTGTCCATTACAATTAAGCAATCACATTGGCCAAAGTTGCGGCCATAACAACTGAAATAGAAACGTTTAAACGTCTGCAGACGCTTGACTGTAAACTGAAAAGTAGTAACAATAATCAAGATCAATATCTTTATTTATAACTCTATAAATGTTCAAAATACCATTCGACATTAACTACTGTTGTGTATGAGGTGTATGTCGGTAGCCCCCCCCCATTGCCCATGTTCAGTCGTATGGTAGGCCAATCCCAGAGGCACTTTTTGTTTGAAGACGTTGTGTTCAGTGGTAAATTTTATTATGATGAAAGTGATTTAATTTATTTTTTTTTTCTTCTTTCGTTTCTGTTTGTTCTACTTCAGTTCAAAAATGTAATTACAAACATTACTTCATGCAACAGACACTTGTGTCTGCGGAAGGTATTCTTTCAAGGCATTTTTGTTTGCTGTCGAACACAACAATTTTCCCAGGAGAATATTTCAAAATAAGAATATGTTAACACTTGTTTGGCCGTAGGACATGCCAAAGTAGGCAAAGGGGAACGTGAAATATCTGCTAAATCGTAATAAAAGAAAACCATTGAAATGATTACAAGAGTTGGATGGTCGGAAGGTCAGAGGCGTTTAAGCGAAGACGGATTTTATGCAAAACCTTGGGCCAAATTTTAGTGTCACAAAAATCGATATTATATCAATTAGAAAATAGAGTCATGTGGTGTTCAACAACAGATGTGGGAAGGGAGAGTCCAACGAAAACAGAAAAGTTTTTATGGCGTAACGCTTATGTTGGGGGTTTTACTGCAGAGATCAGCTGGTTAAACTATGTCAGATTTAAGGGGGAAAATGACCTCTAAGGGGTGATTCAAGTGGGAAGTACAACACAAACAACAATTACAAGGTCTGACCTATAAATTTTGATAGAGGAGACAAAAAAAGGATACGTTTATGTCTGGGTTTCATTTTAGGGAAAGGTAAAGTTTCCCGCAAATGCCAATTTTGTGTATTGTCAATCGGCATAGAAAATCGAGTAAAGTTTACCTTTAAAGTATATGGTGTGTTCACGCAAATTTATGTAAAATCTTACGGAGAACATTTTTGTAGAATATATTAACCCTCTAACTCTTCAACGTATGGGTCTTTTTTGTACTTCTTTTCAGCGTTGCCACTACAAACATTTTTTCTCTACCAAAAATTTCCAAAAAACCGACCAAATCCCCTTATTGCCGACCAAAATTTTGAAATAATTCAAAATGAACCTTAATGTTCTTGTAACAAAAATTAATTTAAGAATTTAGTCTTTTCTTTTACACATGTTTTAAAGAAAGTGGCGAAATCTTACGTTCTGAAACTGCAGAACTACAAGTCAAACAAATTAAATTGGAAAGTTACACAAAACAGGTTTTATATAGACTATTTTAAATTGAAGCAATTGTCTGCAAAAAAGAATTAATATTAAAATCCAATGACAAGTTCGTTTCAAGTTCAATTCGAATACAAGAACTTGAACGTGAACTTTCAGTCTGGAACTCTATGTTGAATTACCCTATGAACAAATAAAATCAAAAGTGTTTGTAATGAGTTCTGATTTACTGTTGTCCCTTGACAGTTTTTTTTTTTAATTATTTGACAAATTTATAAAATTCCAAACAAATCGAAATTCCAATCGAAAATCTACCATAATCAAATTGGACCGACCATCCAACCAAATCTTACTTACAAAAAATCTATCCGACCAAATTTGGTAGAAAAAGCCCAAAACGGCAACTCTGCTTCTTTTTAAAGTGGGATTAAAATGTTTCGCCGAAAAAAATTCTCCGTGAAATTTTACTCTAAGTTCCTGAATACACCAAAAAGAGAAAATTCAAGCAGTAAGTCAGAAATTAGATACAACAAACGATAGCTAAGGGTCATAATTAGGCAATCCATTAAGTTAGATAGTTTATACTGATCGTATTCATAAGGATTTAAAACTGTTGTTAAGAAAAAGATGTGCATTTTATAATGTTTCAAACGACTATTTATGGGGGATATTTTTGTTTGTTTTCAAACTTCTTCGAACTTATAATATTTCGAGGCCTCTGGCATAAACGAAAAAACCTTGAGCCTCTCAACACCTTCCCTAACTACAGTCACACAAAAATTAATCAGTAACTTTTCGATGGGTGGCGGGGAAGCTTCGCAGATTTTCCAACAGAATTTCCTAGACAATTAAAACGAACAATGACTGCAGGAATACAGATACAATATTCCCACAATGCCACGATTTTGTTGGCTTGATGTCAAAAAAACACGCACATTTAAATTGAAATTAAATGAAAAGACTCACTTCACTACACTTGAGTCACCGCGTACAGTCCAACTAAGCAGTACAACGCAACGTCATTGTTGCCTGTCTCTTGACTTCTTCGTCAGCTTCATGTACTGTTTTTTTTTTGTATTTTGATTGCCATGGTTGACGGATTGCGTAATGTGTTTCTTACTGTTTGCTTGTTGTTGTTGCACAGGCCATTGTAGTTGCCACAAAAGAAAAACTCGGCGGGAACAAAAAAAAAAACAACATTTTCTTTTAAGACAATTTTCAAAACACGCAATTGTTGTGGAAAATGTCTAACCATTGGACAATTACGATTTGAATGTAAAATGTAATGGCAGCAGCCGCCACCAAAACAAAAAGAAGATAATAAACCAACAGCAACAACAACAATGTGATACGTGGTTTACTGCGCGTCTATAAAATGCAGTTAACGTTTAGATTTTGTTACGTTTTCTTTTCGAAATATACACAGCAGCAACAATAATACAAATATCGTTGTCTATATGCACAATGCAATGTTTCTGTTGTTGTTGAAACAATGGCATATCGTGGTAAAATGTAATTGTTGTTGTTGTTGTACACATTATCGTCTTTGGAGATACTTCACTACAACAGTTAGATTTTGCTTTTCTGTTGTGGCTTTTCGAAGACAATTTTTTCTATTTATGCTAATAAATTTGAAGAAAAAAATACCGCCTATGGGAAAACCGAGACAAGTGTGTGAGAGAAAAAAATCATAGCAGGTGGGTGGGGAACAAATATGATATTCAAATTAATCAAGAAAGTATAAAATAAATTTGTAGAATTTCACTCATGTTATTTTTCTTTGGGTGTCTTTGGGTTATTTTTAATGGCTAAGCAACATTTTGCTGTGAGTGTCACATTCCTTAACATCCATGACAATACGAAAAGCTACACCTCATCTGCTGTTTAGGTTTTTCTAGCTGCCGACGGTATTCCCTATGGCTGGCGATAAATATCAAAATTGCTTATTTCAGCATTCTACAAATTGTCAATGCTCACTCGCTCGTTCGCTCGCTCGCTCGCCCATTCATTCATTCGTGTGATCGACTGCTGCTGATTAATTTTGACCATAAATGTCTCTCAACCATAAACATAGTTTTACGCAAATCTTTAAATGGCTATAGTGCAATACATAGTAACATTATAACCAAATAGTGTCCAGCGAACGCTGTGAGACGGCCGTCCTCTTAAGGCATTCCAAGAGGTATGAAGATGATACCATCATTGGTGGCCATCCAAGTTGTTATCGATTTCCATGTGGAATGTGATGAACAAAAAACAGACTCTTCAATATTTACATATTCAGAGGAGAATGTGGGATTTGAACTGGAATGAGCTGGAGTGAGTTAAAAAAAAACGGAATTAAACTTTTTAGGAAAACAGAAGCCAGCAAATCATTTTGGACTTCCATATTAAGTCCCTCCATATCGCCCGCCCCTTCTACCCAGCACAATGGGAATTTTTTTTTTCTCTTACTATAAATATTCATAGTTTCTGTTGTGTGGGGTTTTTTTTTGTCTGTTTTCCATTTTTTTTTCAGATTTTTCAAAACAATAAATCCGACGACAAAATGTCAGTGTAATTGTTTGTTGTTTATCATTCAGTTTTTTCTACGGCTGTTGCTGTTGTATCATAAAAAAAATTTCATGGTTTAGTGATTTTAAACAATTTTAAGGTTTTCTGTTGTTGTTGTATTATTATTGTTATTAAGTCTACAGTAAAATGACCAAAAACAGAAGAAAAAAAACAAGAGTTGAAAATATTGTTGCCATTTGACAGACAGTGTAATCACTAAAGTGTAACCACCACAGAAAGTCACGTGAGACCAGACCAGGTTCAATAAAGAAACCCAAAAAAAAAAATTAATTGAAGTTTAACTTGAAACGAATCCGTGATTGTGGTTAACAAAACAAAAAAAACTATTTCATTATGTTAACAAAATGCAGTTTTTTTTTTTAAAAAAATCCCCTTTTTTGATTTAAAATTAACATAGAGAGGAAACCAACTAAAATCCAACATTAATTAAAAAAAAAAATCCCTTTTTGCATTTTAAATGTGAAGAGTGGAAATTAAAAAAAATTCCAACATTAGTTAAATAAAAAGTTATTTAATTTTAATATAAAGGAGGGAGGGCGGAGAAGAAAACCAACAAAAAACAAACATTTATTTAAAGAAATTCCCATTTTTTTGATTTAAATTTAAAATACAATTTTGTAAAGGAAGGGGTGAGGAGGGACGAGAAGAAAATGAACTAAGATGAAAAATTTTTTTTAAAAAAAAAAATCTCCTTTTTTGGATTAAAATTTAACATAAAATTTTGAAAATGGAGGAGAGGAGAAAGGAAAATTTAACATAAAATTTAAATTTGAATTTAAATATATTTAACATAAAATTTTGTAAAGGAATGAGGGAGGAGGGAAGAGATGAAAATGAACTAAAATCAAACATTTTTTAAAAAAAATCTTTTTTTGGATTTAAATTTAACATAAAATTTTGAAAATTGAAGAGAGGAGAAAGTCAAATTTAAAATTTAACATTTAACATAAAATTTAAATAAATTTAACATAAAATTTTGTAAAGGAATAAGGGAGGAGAGACGAGAAGAAAATTAAATAAAATCAAAAATTTTTTTAAAAAAAAAAATTTACTTTTTTTGGATTTAAATTTAACATAAAATTTTGAAAATGGAGGAGAGGAGAAAGAAAAATTTAACATAAAATTTAAATTTAAATAAATTTAACATAAAATTTTGTAAAGGAATGAGGGAGGAGGGTCGAGAAGAAAATGAACTGAAATCAAAATTGTTTTAACAAAAAATCTCCTTTTTTTGGATTTAACTTTAACATAAAATTTTGAAAAGGGACAAGAGGAGAAAGGAAAATTTAAAATTTAATATAAAATTTAAATATAAATAAATTTAACATAAAATTTTGTAAAGGAATAAGGGAGGAGAGACGAGAAGAAAATTAACTAAAATCAAAAATTTTTTTAAAAAAAAAAAAATTTCCTTTTTTTGGATTTAAATTTAACATAAAATTTTGAAAATGGATGAGAAATTTAACATTTAACATAAAATTAAAATTTAAATAAATTTAACATAAAATTTTGTAAAGGAATAAGGGAGGAGGGACGAAAAGAAAATGAACTAAAATCAAACATTTTTTTTTTTTAAAAAAAACCTCCTTTTTTGGATTTAAATTTAAATTAAAATTTTGAAAAGGGAGGAGAGGAGAATGGAAAATCAACTGAAATAAAATATTAATTTAAAAAAAATCGCGTTTCTTTTTTTTTATTTAAATTTAACATAAAATTGAGCAAAGGCAGAAGGGATGAGTAAAGAGAGGAAAACAAACTGAAATCAAATTTTTTTTAAAAACAAAATTTCCTTTTTTTTGGATTTAATTTAAAATTGTGAAGAGAAGAAACTGAATTTTTTTTGTGGGGCTACGCGAAAGACCTTGTTTATGGAGATAAACCTTTAACTCTTGAGCACTTAAGAACCAACATTCGTCAAGTTATGGCTGAGATACCGACCAATATGTGCCAACAAGTGGTCCAAAATTACCTCAAAAGAATAAATGATGTGGTGTTTCACACATATAATGTGAACGTTCAAACTTTATAATAAAAAAGAAATATCATGTGTTTTATTTACGTTTACTTTTGAAAACGCAAAATGGATGAACTTTTATAATTTAATTTAAAGGGAGGAGGGAAGAGAGGAAACCAACTAAAATCCAACATTAATTAAAAAAATTTAAATTTCATATAAATATAATTGATTACAAAGGGAGGAGGAAAAAGAGAAAAATCTAACTAAAATCAAACCTTAATTGGCATCACATTATAAATCAAACATGTGCGCTCTAAGTACGAGGGTTAACTTCAAATGCATATGCGAATAGCTTCATTGCTCAGATTACTAAATAGCCCTTCAGCCGGCTTGTCTTGCTGTTGTTGTGGGTTTTTCTCTCTTTCTGTTTGCCTAATACTGACTCTTATGACATTAAAGCAAACAACAACATCATCCTTCTCCTGTTCGGTGAATATGAGAGTACGCACTCTCATGGAAACCCCTTGAACAGGTCCTGCTGTGTGTGTGTGTTGGTGATTTTTTTTTTTTAATGTGATACATTTTGTTGCCAATTAGTATTTGAAACCTTTGCCCAAGAAACTGCCCTGTTGGCCCCCTATTACAATTTAAGGGCTAATAGTGATTGGAGTCCTGTTGTAAGGACACCAGCTACCGGATAAGGCTGCTGAGGTCTTAAAGGGTAAAACACAATTTCATTTCGAGTGTAAACCTTAAGGTTTACTTGCTCTGCTTAAATGATTCATGCCAATGACGGCGAATGTTGGTGTATGTGATTTACATTTTTTGATAGTTAAGTCAGTTGGTAAGGCAAACAACAACAGTTTTTGATAGTTAAGTCTGTAATACAAAACAAATACAACCACAACAACAACAAACTCAATCCCCTATTCGAGAGACGATGCAAGGCAACCATCGCCCACCTTTAAGACTGAAAAGTGAAGAGAAAAAACTCATCGATTAAAAATCCATCATGTGGCACGATGATGTGGTGGTGTTTGTTCAGGTTTTTCTTCTTCTTTTTTGGTGTCTGGCAAACAAACACCACAGACACTCAAGCAGCGAGAATTTGTTTTTTTTTTTTTTTTTCGAAAGACAACAACTTTGCCGGGTGTTGCCTACTTTTATTTGGCCACAAAACCCAGAGAAGATGAAGGAGTCTTTTCCACGCAAAAACTAAAAAAAATGAAAACAAAGAATCGCTTTCATCAGAAAAGAGCCTGCAGTGATGATGCAACAGACAAGTCACTGCGTGCCATATAAAAAGCATAACACGCTTCTTGTCGAAACTTTACGCTGGACCCTTGTTGTTGTTGTTGTCTTGACTGGGTCTCGCTGATTTTATTAAAAAGTTGAGTCTCCTTTTTTTAATAATAAAATTATAATTATTATTATTATCGCGTAACAAAAATCACATACATTTTTTCGGAAAGACAGAGAAAGAGTCAACAGTCAACGTAACGCCGAGAAACAGGTTAACACTTGGGGATAAAAGGTTTTTTTTTTGTTTATAGAAATATTCGAATATAAGTGACAAAAGACTTTAAAAAGAGGAAAGATTAATTGTAAAATAGAACAGGCACAGATTTATTAAAGATTTTCTTGTTTTTTTTAATTGCTGCCTACTTTTGGGAGTATTTTGGAAAGCTCAGGATGTCTTAAAGAGGGAACTAGAGATATATTTTAAAAACGACAGCATACTTTTGGGATGTTTCAACGTGGGGGGCGTGGGGTTACAGATATCTGATAAAAAAGACAGCATACTTTTTTGGAGCACTATGGGACACTCTGGCTGGTTCTGCTTGAGACTAGAGATATGTTTCAAATAGTGCAGCCTACTTTTAGGAGCATTTTTGTGAGCTCAAGTTGGCTCACCAGGGGAACTGAGAAGATGTTGTTTGTTAGCTTCCGAGGTGTCAGACAAAAATGTAGAAGAATTTCGGACAGGCGAAGATTTGTTAGAGGTTTAGGGTTTTCTTAAATTGCAGCATAGTTTTGGGAGTATTGTCGAAAGCTGGGGATGTTCTAATAATTATAAAACCGAGCATGTTGGGTCACTTTGGGTACTTCTGCTTGTGACTGGAGACATGTTTCAAATAGTGCAGCCTACTTTTAGGAGCATGTTGGAGAGCTCAGGATGGCGGAACTGGGAATATTTTGGACAGACTCCATAAGAGCATGCCAATATTTGAAATGGAAAAAACGTTTAGGATGCTTCGGCGGAAGGACTACGGATATGTTTCAAATATTCGAAACCACATTTAGGAGTAGTTTCGGCCTCTCAGTGTGGTTCAGCGGGGGACTAGGGATATGTTTATTTTTTTTTTCATTTCCGTGTTATTGAAATGGACAGGGTATGTCAATTTTAAAAATGGGAAAAATTAATAATTCAAAGCATATTTTTGGGATAATTTTTTTTGTATTTAGACTTGTAATAACATAATGTGTGAAAACCATCTCAATGGGTCAGCTAACGTTTTGCCAGAGACATTTTAAAACTTAAAAAATGGGGAAATGGGAAAAATTAATAATTCAAAGCATATTTTTGGGATAATTTTTTTTGTATTTAGACTTGTAATAACATAATGTGTGAACACCATCTCAATGGGTCAGCTAACGTTTTGCCAGAGACATTGAATCATATTTTTAGGAACACACACATTTTAAAAAAAATTAAAGGTAATTTAATTACTGGACCCTCCATTCATAAAAACTTAAAACATTATAAACCTGTCGTTTAGAAGAGAAAAAATATTAAAGCATACTTTAAGGATTTTGAGTTAACAAAAAATCAAAGCACGATTTTAGGCTTTATGAAACCATTATCATTTTTCAAAATTAAAGCATACTCTAGGAACTCTGAATGAACAAAAATCTAAAGCACGATTTTAGGTTTGATGAAACAAAATTCCAAATTCTATTTTTAAACAACTAGTCTTTGGCAACTTTAGTTTTTTTTACAGCTTTCGCGGTTTTTCTCTCTGCTACTTTTCTCATTTCTGACATAATCTGTTGGCCTTTACCGCCTATTGTTTGCATTTTCCATCCACCAAAATATTTGGCAATTTCCTTATGAGCGTCACCCTGCTGTCATGCTTGCGTCTTCTAATGCTGAAACAATTAGATAGCTATCAAAACTCAATCATAAAGTTTAGCGTGGCACCGGAGTTTCCAGTTTTGCAATCAAACAACTCAGTAACAACATGAGTTTGACTGATTTTCAGATGATAAAACCAAAAACAAAACAAAAAATGAGATGTTGTTGATTGTATGATGTAGCCATGGTCTCCAAGAGCAGTGGATGTCAGCGAGCCCACCTATGTGTGTGTGTGCGTGTGTGTGTACATCACTCACGGTGAGTGATTCCATGGCAAGCGTGTGTTGGCCGTGAGTGTGTGTCGGTTGCCATATTTTATGATATTATAAAAAAAAAAAAATATATTGTCAATCTTCTGTTATCGTTAATGGAAAATCGTATTGAATCAGAAAAGAAAAACATGATCTAATACGTTGTTTTTTTTTTTAGGAAAAAATCTGCAGAACTGCGGATTATGTGTGGTGAGGCAAACGGTGTGGCCAGTGGAGAAACATTTCATTTAATCAAAAGAATATTTGTTCTTTCTATCTTAGCTAGTTTTGAAAAAGTCAAAGTTCATTAAAAGTTACAAGCCAAGAAAAGAATTGTGACAATCGAGGAGGTTCAGTCGGACCCACCAAAGCCAGCATAGATTTTATTAAAATCGTTTCAGTAGTTCCAAAATTTTCCTACCACATTTGTTTTTGACCTTACATATTAAAGCCTACTTTTGGGGATTTAAAGCATTTGTGTACTCAAGCCTATTTTGGGGAGTTTTAAAATATCCATCAATCTAAATACGGTAAAAACTTCCACCACAACACATTCCCTCATTCTAGCGTAAAATATAAATAAACTCAACTCAAAACTCCTCCAAGAAACCTTTATGTTGAGAATTCTCTTTTATTATTATGTTGATAAGAAAATTATTAGCTACACTTAGCTGCTAATGTATAAAATCGCCAACCATTTATTAACCAACCCAATAATCACTACTGGAACTTCGACGCACAAGTGTGTGCTAACTGGCAAAAGTAGTACAAATTGAAAAATATAAAACGTATCCAACAGCCAACAATAACTGATCCTAATTGAATAATTACAATGTTTTAAAAAACATACGAAAATAAATATGGCCCACTGCGTATAAGAAAACGTCAAAGATCACACTTCATCAGGCCGTTGCAGACGCTGCAAAAACCGCCGGATCCTTGCTGTTGGACGGACAGACAGATGATGCCACACAAAAGAGCACGACGACACCATTCCAACAAACACTCACTCACACACACACTCCCCAAGTTGAAAGCCGTGTGAACTTTTCAACAAGTTTCAACCAGAACAGAAAACGCCCGTACCGTATTCTGATCTCAAGAGTTTTTAGTTTTTCGTGTTCAAGAGTTTCGAAAAAAAAAACCGAAAAAAATGATTAAACTGCGTGTTTATGGCGGTTTCTGCACTATCGGCATATTTTGATCTCGGTGCGCCGTCCTGGTGCTGATGGTGCTGTTAAGCCTTTCTGACATTGATTTTACCGAGTAGATAATGATGGAAATCCTTTTTGTGTTTTTTTCCTCGGGTTTTTTTGAACTTTTAAACAAGTTTAAGATGAACTGCCAAACAAAACAAAACGGCGCTTCACGATAACCAAAATATAAACAACAACGAGTCCCAAAAACTAAAACTTCAGAAAACCAAAACTCACAAGAAACCAGAAGAGGGAGCGAGCGAGCGGGAACCGAAGCATGACGGCCAAAAGCACAGACGCATCGCCCACGGTAAACACCCCCCAAAATACCACAATAAAGGGCGAAATTTTCAGCAACACAAAAATTATAATCGCCATGCAGAGAACAGGCAAATAACAGCAAATTCCAAAAACAAAAAAAAATTGGTTGAAAAAAAAATCCAGGAAAAAATAAGAAATAAAAATAAAATTCAGAAAAAATAAGAAATACCAAAAAAAAATAAAAATAAGCAACTAAAGAAAAATTCAATAAAAAATCCTTAAGAAAAATAAAAAATAAACAACTAAAAAAGAATTCAATAAAAAATCCTTAAGAAAAATAAAAAGTAAACAACTAAAAAAAAATCAATAAAAAATCCTTAAGAAATATAAAAAATAAATAACTAAAAAAAAATTCAATAAAAAATCCTGAAGAAAAATAAAAAATAAACAACTAAAAAAAATTCAATAAAAAATCCTGAAGAAAAATAAAAAATAAACAACTAAAAAAAATTCAATAAGAAATCCTTGAGATAAAATTGTAAATTAATTTTTTACAAATTTCATTAGCTTTTCCAATTATTCCCAAAAAAATCCAGGAAAAAAAGAAATAAAAAAAAATAGAAGAACAGCGAATTGTCAATAAACCGTCTACAATTTCCTTAACTGTTCTCATCATTCATGGAAAAATCCAGAAAAAATAAACTAAAAACATTAAAAAAAATCCTTACGAAAAAAATTTAAGAACATCCAATTGTAAAATACTTTCCTACAATTTCCTTAGTTGTCCTCATCATTCATGGAAAAATCCAGTAAAAATAAGAAATAAAACAATAAAAAAAACAATAAAAAATATCCTTGGGAAAAAACTGCAGAAAATCCAATTCTAAATTTCTTTTCCTACAATTTCCTTAGCTATCCTGATCATTCCTAAAAAAAAAATTCAGAAAAAGTAAAAATTAAAAAAATAGAAAAAACATCCTTGGATAAAATTGAAGATCATCCAATTGTAAATTGATTTTATACAATTTCCTTAGCTGTGCTCATCATTCAAGGCGTTCCACCCAAAGAAGTTTGACAAACAACCACAGTTAAATTATGGCCCATGTTTCAACGCAACACTGTGTTTTGGAAAATAGTAGCTATTTGAAAAAATTGTGATATGAATTCATTATACTGCTTTTGTAAATTAACAAAAAAAAATTATTTAAAATTGCATATTTTCAGGGATTTACAGATAATTTAAGCTAAAGCCTATTTTTGGCAATTAAATGTTTCGATTACATTGATTTCAAATTGTAATATCAATGGCGGAACCCTTTAAAATAATCATTCTATGAATTTACAAAAATATAGCATACTTTTAGGATACTTAGAATAATTTCAAGAATTTTGTTAACAATCCATCCCCAAAGTAGTTTGACAAGCAACAGTTAAATTATGGCTCATGCTCCAACACTACACTGTGTTTGGAAAAATAGTTGCTATTCATTAAATACTATTCGATTATACTGATTGAAAATTGTATTAACAACTGCGGAGCCCTTAGAATAAGCATTCTATGAATTTACAAAAATATAGCATACTTTTAGGTTACTTAGAATAATTTCAAGAATTTTGTTAACAATCCATTTTTTTGGGAGTTCAAAGTTTCGATTATACTGATTGAAAATTGTATTAACAACTGCGGAGCCCTTAGAATAAGCATTCTATGAATGTACAAAAATATAGCATACTTTTAGGATCGTTGGAAGAATTTTAGGAATTTTTTTTTTAACAACCAATATTTTTATTAAATTTTTTTCCAACTTGAAAACGACTTTGTTAAAGTAAAACAAAGTATATTTTTAGGGATTTAAATTTTTTTTATAAAGGGTGGCGCAAAAGTAATCCTCCTATCAGAAAATGCTATAAATTTTGCGATTGGCCCCTAATGTCAGTGGCAACTCCGGCGGCGGCCATTTACATGACATCATATTCTCGACTTGATGTAAAAAAAAACTTAAAAGACCAAATAAAAATAATCCACAAGAAAAATAAAAGTTTTTAATTTTTTTTTTAATTACAGCCAAAAAACATCGGAAGTTTACTTTTGCGCCACCTGTTATTATAAATTCTTTGTATAAAGTTAGAGGAAAAATTAAAGCATACTTTTGGGATAGTTTAGTGAAGAGTCTTGCGTAAAGCCTAGCAGAGTTGAAGGGTTTTTTTTTTTTTTTTAAATTGTTCTATTCTCAACAACTGCTGTGTGATGTTAAAATAAAACAACAACTTTTTTTTCCACCTTTTACTTTCAGCGACTATACGAGTAGCAGACTTATCTCTAAGCCATATAAATAATTGCTGTAAGAGTCTGGTAACCCTAGTACTCTCTTATCCACTCCAGGAGCTATTGTCCCTATTCGTAAGTTACTTCTTTCTTATTATACTCAATCCTACAGTAAAGGTCAGTGAAATACTTGTCCTCTTTTACATCTCGTGTAATTTGACTTCTTATTTAATTCCACCACTATGTCAACATTTTCTCTAGAAATGCATTAGCCTTAGGGGGAGTTTCAACAACAATTTTATTTATACAAAAAAAAATCTTGCAACAACCTAATTGTAAATTTATAAAATTAGCAATTTCTTTTTAAAACTAAAAACAGACAAATTAAGTTTAAAAGCCAAAAATTACAAAATCCTGCCTCAACATTAACGAACTCTAACCCTTTCAACTCTGTCTTGCCCAATACAAATTTCTGTCATGCCCCTTGTGTTTTTTCGGTGCATATACTATGTATAATAACAGAAAAGAGGAGGTGTAGTGTATATATACAAAAAGAGGAAGAGGAAGAAGAAGAAGAAGCAGCAAACCAAAAAAATATCATGCATAAAAGAAAAGTGATTTTTTTTTGTTCTTGCTGCTTAAATAAAATTAAATAAAACTTGCTGACCGCAATTTAAATACAACAACAACAACAAGTACTACTGCTGATCAACGTCAAACATCATTTACATTAACAGAGGACAACGAACAACATCAGCCACCGCGGCAACAACACGACAAAACCTTCTCCAACATGTGCCACTACCCTACCGGTCTACATGGCCAGCCCGATGCTCATATCACTGAGCTGTTGTTGATAGTGTCTGTAAGTTATCCGTCATGATCATCATCCAAACTAGAAAACTAGACATTGGGGGACAAGCTGGACAACTGCAAACGTTGATGATTTCAGTTCCATGCTCATCTTATTTGATATGACGACTGGAGACTGGCATATACAAATCGTAATGATTTTGTTGCTTCTTTTTTTTTTTTCTTCTTCACTGTACAGAATCACGTACAATTAAATAAACCCTCAGTCTTTTGTTGTTGTTGCTGGTCTAGATCATAGAGAGAGCATTGTTGGCTGTTATGTGCGCGGGATGAATGTGATATAGTTTACGAGTATGACAACAAAATATTGTCCGCTTCCATGTGCGGTTGTTGTTGTTGTTGAGTTTTCAATACTATAGACAAGTGCCATGGCAAGTACTACAGATGGCTGTTGCCGGCCACACAACAATGTCAATTAAATTATGGGTCATGTGGTAATCATCGTCATCAGCAGCGGCAGCAGCAGCAGCATTAGCAGCAACATCATCGTCCATAGACAGAGTAGTAATAGCAAACAGCAGCAACAACCTCAGCATCATTCATGACTACGATGATTGTTGCTTTGCCGTTTGGCCCGAGTAGCGAGATCGATCGACCGTCCGACCGACCGACAGATGGACAGACACAATTCACATACATAACTAATGCATGGAGTATGGCTGCTGACATTATATATACATATATATATATAGTGTTCCGAGATCAAGTTGGACGAGATTATTAAAAGACAACAACAACAACAACAACAACAACAACAATAATAATAAAAACAATATCACCACTAAACATAGAAACACGTACCGCGGTGTTATTTGGCCGATGTTGCTGCTGCTTCGGCTGCCGCTTGGATGTGAAAACGTGCTGCAGTTTATTGAAATGCGCCGAGGAATGAAAGTGTTTCAAAAGTGGTTTCATAAATAAGAAAGTTACAAAGACACGCCGATATTATGCGAAGCAAGGGAACAGCTCAGTGGATTAAGTTATTAATTGAATTAAACAGGATTAAACAGAAAGGAATGAGAAAAAAAAACAAAGGAAGGCTTTTGAAAAATAATGAAAACTGCTTGCTAAAGGAATCTCCCAACTAAAGTAAATAATAATAATTAATTGAAGTAAAGGCAACCTGATTAAACAGGATTAAACAGAAAGGAATGAGAGAAAAAAACAAAGAAAAGTGACTGCAGAAGGCTTTTGAAAAATAATGAAAACTGTTTGCTAAAGGAATCTCCAAACCAGAGCCTACTTTTAGGAGATCTTAGGTTAGATTTTCACCGGACATAAGCTGAAGCATGCGAAAATTATACAGATTATATTAATTACAACCACGTTTTGGAGACATATTCGAATGACTAAAATACGTGGATGGCCTTGGTGCGGTACGAAACCTGGTAAGACCATCAAACATTCTTCAGCGGCAGTTTTCAGCTCGTAAATGTTGGCGACTTTACGAGTAAGCCATGTAAAACTTCTCTAGAAACGCATTAGCCGTTCGCAGCCGGCTTTAAACAGTAGGTCACGGTCAATAGGTCCCGGTCACTGATTCGTGAGAAGTTCCACGTCTGTTGCTTCATGGAATGTTAAGGGAAATAAGTAAGTAAGATTTTCCATCTCACACATGCTGGCGATTTGACGAGTAAGAGAGCAATCTCTAAGCCATGTAAAACTACTCTAAAAAAGCATTTACTTTAAGATATAAATTTTGTAAAATATTTTTTTTTAAAGAATATGATTTTTTTTTAGCAAACTGTAGATACGAAATTGCCTTGATTTTTAATATTTTCGTAAAGATACGATTTGGGAGACTCGAACACGGGCGATTAAAATAATTGTGGAGCCGGAACCCTTAAAGTGAATTGGCAAAACCAAGGCATACTTTTAGGAGGGCATCATTTATATTTAATAAGGCATAATATTAAAAATTTAAGGCAGTCGTTGGGAGTACACATGTTGTAGATCAAAAGCCTAAAATTTTTTAGGAAAAAACTATACGATGCCAGCGCTTATATTTATTAATGGAATAATACAAGGGTTTTCAATATTAACGAACATGGTGTCACCAACGGGAAGCGTTGAAAAATTCAAGGACAAATCAGTAACAAAATTTGATAAGCGACTAATTTTCAGTTTAAATTCAAAAAAGAAAAATTTTTCAAAAATATTTCGGCTCTAAGTGGGTTAAAAAAATTAAGTCATATATTCAGGAAATTTGGTGGGAGTGATAAATGTTGTAGATCAAAAGCATAGAATTTTTTTTTAAGAAAATACTATAAAACTGCGGCATACTTTTAGGATAACATCATTTATATCTATTAAGTGCATAATACAAGGGTTTTTCAATTTTAACCAACTTGACGGGAAACGTTGAAAAAATTCAAATCTGATCAGCGATAAATTTTCAGTTTAAATCCAAAACAGAAATTATTTTAAAAAATATTTCGGCTCTATGTGGGTTAAAAAAATGTAGGGCATACATTCAGGCAATTTTATGGGAGCTACAAATACAGTTTTTTTTAAAGTATAACATTAAAACTGCGGCATACTTTTCGGATGGCATCCTTTATATTTATTGAGGGCATAATACAAAGTTTTTTCTTAATTGAAACCTTTAAAGCATACTTTCAGGAAATTTTTATGAGTTTTATAAATTAAGAATGTAATGCATACTTTTAGGGAATTTAAACGAGCATCAATAACATGATGAAATCACTTTTAAGCCCCTGACTTTTGTTTAAGTGAAATATCACAAGTAAGGCACACTTTTAGGATGTCACCGCAGTTATGTTTTCTAAATTGAAACATTAAAGCATAATTTCCGGAAATTCGATGGGGTTGAGGGGGGGGGGTGGTATGGTCATACAATTATGTAGATAAAAAAAATCAAAAATCAAGTTATGAATTTTGAATTTAATGTATACTTTCAGGAAATTTACTTCAAGTCATAAATTTTGTAAACTATGTTTTAAAAGCCTACGATTTTTTTTTTATAGACAACTGTAGATCGTTCATATTTTTTTTGGTGTGGATAAGAAAAAGACTTTATAAATATAATATTCAATGCGTACTTCTAGGAAATTCGGGACCAGTTAAACATTTTACCAAATCCAAAGCTTCGAAATTCCTACCTTAAGGGAAATTTGTATGTGTCATGAATTTCATAGATAAAGTAAAAATCATATATTTTTTTAACAGGACAATAATTTTTTTTTAAATCAAACTTTAGAAATTACAGTAAAAGCTCGATTTTTGCAACCCCCGATTATTGCAACTCCCCGATTAGCGCAACCGTCATTTTTTTTATATTACGGTCCTTATAAGTGCAACTTTCGAAGAAAAAGGTCGTGATAAGTGCAACTTTTTTCTGATGCACTGAAATCAGGAACTTTGTTTGGAGGTCGCGGTTAAACCAAACCTTTCAACATTATTCTCTGTTCGACTCTGTCCACTGAGAACGAGCGTACAATAACTGTTATTTTACCGTTGCCTTCCTGTTATTTTTCATCCCATATTCTTAAATTTCAATATTTCAACATATATATTTGGGGCTCGGTAAGTGCAATAATCTCAGTTAATGCAACAGGCCTGATTTCCTATCGGTTGCGCAAATCGAGCTCTTACTGTATTATTTTCAATGTATAAGAAAAGGGTTTAAAATGCATAGCATACTTTCAGGAAATTAAGAGCGAAATCGAATTTACTTTAGAAATTAGTGGTTATCACGTTTATATTTTTTCAGTGCATAAGAAAAGGGTTTTATAACTTTAAAATGCATAGCATACTTTCAGGAAACTTCGACAAAATTAGGAAAGTTGGCTGATTTTATCATCGTATTGATTTATTAACCCAATCATGACCAAGAAAATTTTTTTAAAAATAATTTTAAATTGTATAACAACGAGTCCTGAGTTCGAATCCATTGATATTTGTAACTTTACGAAATCCTTTTCTCTATGCAATATTATAACTCTTCGTAGAGGTAATCGCATCTATTTTAAGGATACGTATGCCTTTAAAGGACATTCATTGCAAAAACTATAAAAAACAAAATTATTTTTTTTTTTGGCAAATTTTCTATCAATTTTGTCTCCCTGAAAAATGACTTTTTAGGCGAACGATAGGAAAGACTTATATTCTTTTTCTTTCAATATGCATTAATGAGAATGCTTTATCTACATGTAAAATTTCCTCTGGGCTGTTGCTTTTTAATTGTCCTTCATCAACTGGTGGCAATTTTTCTCAAAACCAACCGAAAATTTTCCACAATACTACAAAAGCGGATATCGCCATTGTTTTGGCCACCCATAAAAACAAACGCACATAATAACTGTCACACTCTGCACTACCCTTGTAACAAATATTTCGAGTGCCTTTGGGAAATTTTCACTGAATTGGTCGCCACCAAGTCACACCAAGTTTTTGTTGTTGTTTTGGTTTTGTCTAAGACGACGCAGGCATTGAAAGCTGCCAAGTCACGATGATTTAATAAATTTTAATCAGAACAATATAAAAAAACAACAAAAACCAACCAACAAACTGGGTAATGAAAAAAAAAAAAATCCCCTAAGTACTCGTTTCAACTATAGAACTTTGCTAAGTAGGAACGTATTTAGTACAAACCGCCAGCATAAGATACAACAAATTGAAACAACAACAACCACAAACAATTGAATGTAGAATGTAAAACGCTTTTAAACAAGTGCATCATCCGCAGCCAGCCACAGCGACGATGTCTACACGCTCACAGGCAAAGATCCATGAGTGTGGTACACTCACAAAAATCGGTCAGTCAAACAAAACACAACACGAAAAAGAAAGGCAGCTGATGCCACAGAACACAACGGGGATGAGTGTTATTTTTTGCTGAACGATGACAAATCAGCCCCCGTTCATACGGACGGTGTGAATGGGCCGGGCTCAGCCCAGCTCACAGAGAACAAAACAGAAAATTGCCATAATTAAATTGGTATTAATTAAAACAACAGTGAAAAAGTGAAAAGCTTAATCTTTTTTACTAATTACCCCGAAAAAAAAAAACGCAACAACAAAAACGTTCTTACAGAAAACCGATGATAAGAATACACTCACTGCTCATTCACTCATTACAGAGTCATCGGGGAAGGAATAGACGAACGATCGCTGAAAGCGTCCCATCCAGTCTCCGCCGCCGCCGCCACCACCGCCACCGCTTACAGTCTGTAGACGACGAGCTGGAGTATTTAGTCATAACTGACTGACAAACTAACTAACTAACTGACAAAATGACGAATGTTTAGTAATAATTTTAATGCAAAACAAAAACACCACGCCAAAGCTTTAAACAGGGCAGTGGCAACAAATTATACAATACATTACATGCAACTTTTGCTTTTGTTGCTGTTGCTGCTGCTGTTTCAGTTTTTTGTTGCCGTACATTTCAATTTTAGTATGAGTTATAAAAAATACACCGAAGTTGTTGTTTTTATTTCAGCTGCTGAAATGCTTTTAGAGTAAACCATAAAAGCCAAAGCGATGAAAAAACAACAACAACTGAATAACGACACAATCAAATTCAAGTAGCCCGCGTCATTTAGTAGGTACATTCAGTCCGTACGTCCGTCCGTCCGTCCATCCATCTGTCTGTTCATCTCTGCGACTATCTGTCAACTCCAGCACTTGGCCGCTGCTGTAGTTGTTTTTTTTTTTGCACACACTCGCACTCGTACGTACGTACTTAAAGTTTATAACAAAAATAAAACATGATTTGTGAATAAAATTAAAATTATGACCATGAATGATGTTTTGCCGATGCCGCGCCGCCACATATACTCGTACGCTAGCTCACTCGTTCGTTCGTTCGTTCGCATACATGAAGCTCGAGTTTTGTCTTAAATAAATTCTACATTTGTTAAATTAAAAACAAGAATATAATCAACATTTCGGTTTTTTTTTCAGATTTAATAAAAATGATATTTTTAAATTTTAGAGATACCCTACAGAAGCTTGGGATTTAATCTCTCCGGCGATCTTTCAAAAAGTAGGATTTTGAAATTTTCAAAAAAAACTAAAGCCTACTTTTAGGATAGTGTTATATGCTACATCCACGGTGGACACTTTTGGGTCACAGAGACTTGGATACAACTTTATTTTATTTAAATTAATTGTATTTAATTGCTCAAGTCTTCTCCGAAAAGTATGCTCAGACTCCGACAGTTAGTACCAAAGTTAGAAAGATTCCCCAATACCATTCAATTTGATTGTCTTTAATTGGTGTACAATTCAAGGATACTTTTTGGCAGTTGTGATGTTCCTCATCAACTGGTGCGAAGTTTTTCATAATAGAACAAATCGAGACTACGAAAGTTGGAAGAAGCGTTTTATGGTTTCCATTAAATTGTGGTGTGTTTGATTTATTGCCTCGTCTCCAAAATGTAGGCTTCAATTTGTGAAACATTAGGAAGCTGTGATGCCAAAATAATTTAACAAAAAACACGATATTATTCGTATCTATGAAAGTTATAATTTTTGGTGTAGGCTCATCAAGCACAACTCAGCACAGTTTTCAGATTTTGAAGTTTAGAAATGTGGGCAATGTTATAGCAGTTTTTTCTCTCAAAAAATACCCCAAAAGTATGCAACGAATTTCAAAAACTCAATTTATTAACAGAAAGTAAATGAACTAAGAGAAGGCAAGTTGAGCGCTATAAATTAAAGGCATTTGATCAAATGTATATATTTTAAAAGTTTTGGGAAAATTTAGCGATTTTTCGAAAATCGCCAAAATTAAAAATTGTGTTTTTTGTGCCAAATGAAAATTACCAATTTTTTTTAGAACTAAATTTTTTTTTCTTGCGCGACAACCAGGCACAATTTTCAATTTTCGAAAAAAAAAAAACAAAATACAATTTTTTTTGTTTATTATAAAAGCTGCGTTAAAATTGTAAGAAAAGCGTTTGTGGGGATCAGTGACTAGCACAATTTTTTAAAAAAAAAATTATTAAATTTTTTTTTTCAAAAATTCCGTTTTTTTATTATTAATTTTCACCAATTACAGTTTTTGAAAAGAAAGGCGGTGTTGGCACTTTTTCGAAATTAGCGATTTTTTTCTTCCGAAATCGAGTTTTTTCTTTTTATTATAAAAGCTGTATTTTTTGGGGTACAAAAATATTCACAAATTTCAAAAAAAAAAATTTACAATTTTCCGTTTGCGTTTTTTTATTTTTTTTTTACCGATAAAATTGCCAAGTGGTAATTTTTTTCTAAACTAAAATTTTTTCAAAAATTCAATTTTTTATATAAATTTTCACCAATTACAATTTTTTTCAAAATTTGCGATTTTTTTTCTTTTTATTATAAAAGCTGGAATTTTTGCTGTCCAAAAATATCAAAAAAAAATTTATTACAATTTTCCGTTTGTGTTTTTTTTTTATTTTTTTTTACCGAAAAAATTGCCAAATTCTATTTTTTTTCTAAACTAAATTTTTTTCAAAAATTCAGTTTTTTTATTATAAATTTTCACCAATTACAGTTTTTGAAAAGAAATGCGGTGTTGGCACTTTTTTAAAATTAGCGATTTATTTTCTTCCAAAATTGCGTTTTTTTTTATTATAAAAGCTGGAATTTTTCCGGTCCACAAATATTTACAAATTTTAAAAAAAATTTATTAAAATTTTCCGTTTGTGTTTTTTTATTTTTTTTTTTTACCGAAAAAATTGCCAAGTGGTAATTTTTTCTAAACTAAATTTTTTTCAAAAATTCAGTTTTTTCTTATAAATTTTCACCAATTACAGTTTTTGAAAACAAAGGCGGTGTTGGCACTTTTTTGAAATTAGCGATTTTTTTTTCTTCCAAAATTGCGTTTTTCGAATGTAGCGATTTTTTTCTTCCAAAATTGTGTTTTTTTTTTCTTTTTATTATAAAAGCTGGAATTTTTCCGGTCCAAAAATGTTCACAAATTTCAGTTTTTGAATAAAAAAATGGCGGTGCTGACAGTTTTTCGAAATTAACGTTTTTTTTTTCGAAAATTGCTTTTTTTCCTTTTTTTGCTAAAAGCGGGAATTTTTCAGGAATGTAGCGATTTTTTCTTCCAAAATTGCGTTTTTTTTTTATTATAAAAACGTTTTCTTCCAAAGCTGCGTTTTTTTTTATTATAAAGCTGGATTTCTTCCCGTCCAAAAATGTTCACAAATTTCAATTTTTGAATAAAAAAAATGACGGTGCTGTCACTTTTTCCAACAACATTTTCTAACATTTTGTATTTTCGATTACTAATATCGAAAAAAAAACACTAAATGTACATTTTTCAATTTTCTTGGAATTTTTTATTAACGGCCCAACAAACTTCACAAATTTTCGAAATTGGCGATTTTTTTGAAAAAGTTTGCAGATGGAAAATTGTTCACATAGCACAACTTTTTGTCAAAAGCAGAAAAAAGATAATGGCTGTTTTTTTTTTTATTTTCAAAATATCTCAGTTGATTTTGGAAATTTTGAAAAACGGCTCATATTAGCTGACATTCGAGTAGCAACATACGCGAAAACAAAACATATTATATTATTTTTTTTTTTTATCATATTTTTCATATTAAATAGTCTTGCCTGTCGTTGTCATGTTTAATCAAACGATCTGGTTTTGATTTTATTTACAGATTTTTAATGAATTTTAGTTAGCCAGTTCTCTGAAGCTCGCACGCTGTTTGTTTTGTTTCTATCGTTGCCAGCCAAGTTTGAGGTGTAGTACGTGTCTCAACTTGAGTTTGAATAGTAATGGTATAGTTGATAGCCACATCCGTCCATATGTATATACTTACTATACTGACAGATCTGGCCATTCATCCATCCATCGGGTTGGCTGTCTAGCTATCAGTTTTGTCTCTGAAGTGCATCTAACAAAACTGACAGTTGTACGCAGCAGTAGTTGTACGAATGGTGTTGGCTGTAGACTGCCGGAGGGCATATTACGAAAGTTTGGCTTTTTCGATAGACGCGAAAACCAATGCCTTGGCAGAGGGAGGGCGGGTGGTCGTTCAGATCATACATATGTATATATATTATATATGTTGGCATTGCACTGTGCTTGTGGTTCCTACCATTCATTGATAGATAGTGAACAGCCATACAGCATATGACGACCCGGCCCGGCCCGGCCCGTCCCGTGCGCCAGCCAGCCAACCAACCGAACTAAACTTATCGTACAAGTATCTTGAAACTACGCTCAAAGTTTTTGCGCGTTTTATTTGTTTGTGTTTATTCTATGTTTGCGTGATTGCGGTGTTGTGGTGGTACCACGACCACCGCCATACAGTTTTCCATGTCGCTTCGGTTCGGGTATTGAGCATTTGGCGGTGTTTGTTGCCGTTCGTGGTGTTTGACTGTTAAGACGTTAATGTGACATGCAATTGCAAAATGTTGCCAGATATTGCTGTTGCCGCTGATATATGCGATATTTGCTGAAAGTCTTGGCGTCTTTAGCGTGTGTGTGTGTGTGCGAGTCTTTCCCAGCCAACAACCGCCATCGTATGGACGGGTGTGACATTGGCAACAACAGCAGTGAAAAATCCGATTTTCTGTTTTTATTTTATTTTCAGTGCATTATTATCATTTTTAATTCATGCATAAGCCAAAGTATGAAGTTAGTTTTTTTTTTCATTAGCTTTGTTTTCTGAAAATCAAGTTTATTACGTTTTTTGTTCAATCTCCGTTTGGCGTATAGAGGCGAAAGACAAATGTCAATTTTAATCATACATTATGAAGTGAATCGACAGAGAAACCAACAAAAAAAAAAAAAAAAAAAACTTCTCATGATAATAAATGCATGTTTTGTGGGGTCGATCTGATTGAAACTGGGTTACAATGGAAGTTATCACTAAGAGGGGGAAGGTGTCCAGTGAACAAAAATCAATTTCTTTACATAGTTTATTGTAAAGGCTGAGCTATGATTTTTTTATATTCCTCAAGTCCTCTGGAGTTTGTTTTCCATTAGCACCACCCACGTTGGGCGCCAATGAAATAATTTTTTCTTAGAACACAAAAAACTCTGTGAAGGCTGAGCAAAGATTTTTTGTACATCTCAAGTCCTGTGAAGTTTGTTTTCCACTAGCACGCCACACGTTGGGCGCCAATGAAATAATTTTTTCTTAGAACACAAAAAACTCTGTGAAGGCTGAGCCATGATTTTTTACATTCCTCAAGTCCTGTGAAGTTTGTTTTCCATTAGCACCACCCACGTTGGGCGCCAAATACTCTTTGAAGGCTGAGCTATGATTTTTTATATTCCTCAAGTACTCTGAAGTTTGTTTTCCACTAGCACCACCCACGTTGGGTGCCAATGAAATAATTTTATCTTAGAACACAAAACACTCTCTGAAGGTTGAGCAAAGATTTTTCCTAACCTCAAGTCCTGTGAAGTTTGTTTTCCACTAGCACCCCACACGTTGGGCGCCAATGAAATAATTTTATCTTAGAACACAAAAAACTCTGTGAAGGCTGAGCTATGATTTTTCTCCCCTCAAGTACGCTAAAGTTTATTTCCATTAGAACGCCACACGTTGGGCGCCAATGAAACAATTTTATCTTAGAACCTACAATACTCTGTGATTTTTTGTATACCTCAAGTCCGCTGGAGTTGGTTTTCCACCAGCACCAACCACGTTGGGCGCCAATGATATCATTTTATTGAAAACATAAAATACTCCATGAAGATGGATAAGAAATGATCAAGGGAATATTTCAAAGACAACATTTTTCAACACTACTAATGCGTTTCCCTTACACTCGAGCAAAATAGAAAACAAATCCAATTTGACATACATACAACTGTACACGTTTTCACTTTCTGGTTGTTTGTGGTTGCTGTTGCTATTGTTGCTTTCTGTCCCCCAAAGCCCCTATATGAAATTAATTAAATAATTTACATACAATTCCCATCGACCGTCCTCCGGCCCGCCAGCCACACTGCCATCCCATTCATTCCTGCCACAATTCAACGTCATCATCAACTACCACGCGAATGAACGCAGTCACATAAAAATCACATTTTTAAATGCAACACCCACATGTTCAGCGGTTTTTTTTTGTTTCGTTTTTGAAAAAGAACAGAAAAAATATACCAGTGAATTGAAAACAAGTTTTCTCTAAAGGAAAAAAGAAACGCAACAAAAAAAAGTTTTGAAAAAAAACCCAAAGAAAACTCCAAACACGCTTCTCAAGTTTAGACACACGAGCAGACGGGAACGCTACATGAAAAGTGAATTTACAATGAACTTTACGAACTGCGAGTTCACTCTATGGCGAGGTTCTTTCTACAGGCCGTGTGGTTGGTTATACATGGGCCGCACCACTAACACACAACTAATTCAATTAGGATATACACGCCCACTATCAATAAATTTATCAAAATGGGTGCACAAAAACCCAAAACAACCGCACACGGGGCACGGGGCACGGAGTGCAACATGAGGCTGATCAAGTCATTCATTAAACGGTGGCATTGTGCAAAAAGAAATGTGGAAAAAAGAGAAACACGAGCCGCATGAAAGCAAAAGAATAGTTGCCAAGTTTAAGTAAATTATTACATTGCCGATTACGCAACAAAGTTCAACAATTGTCTTTGAAATGAGAATGGGCCACTTGGGTGGGCGGGGTGGAAGCAGGAGAGTGAGGACCAACTCTGAAGTGAAGTAGATCAGGCTCTGGCAAATGAAAATCAATACAAGTTGAAGTATGAGGGGATTTTAACAAACTGGCGCCCGAACAGAAATCGCTTAAGTTTTTTGAAATGAAAATGGGCCACTTGGGTGTGGGGTAGCCGGAGATCAGGCTCTGTGAAGTAGATCAGGCTCTGTCAAATGAAAATCAATACAAGATGAAGTATGAGGGGATTTTAACAAACTGGCGCCCGAACAGAAATCGCATCGTAGAACGTCAGTCGACACTCCAAACAATACGAGGAAGGACCACTATGACCACTCACAATTTAAATTGTGGAAAATTCCCGAGGAGAGTGATCGGAACAACCTTGTTGAAAGAAATTGACTATGAGAATGTGTTAAGATTAAATGGATCCAGGTAATTTTTTGGTGGGCCACAGTACACAGAAAAAACATATTTTTGAAATCAATTACGAAGTTTGTATGGAATTCGTCAATTCAATTACTTTTTTAATTGATTTTCTTCCAATTACAAAAGTTGTGAATTCAATTACTCAAATTTTAAATAAGTAATTGATTTTTTTACTATTTTTTACATTGATTTCACCAAGAATTTCTAAGTTCAATTACAACATTAATTAATTACGACAGTAATTGAATATTTTTAGCCCGTATTTTTTTCTGTGTAGAGTGACTGGAAGTTGTGAAAAAAAGAACTTAATATGAACATGTGTTGCGACTAAATGGATCCTGGTAATATTTTGTTGGTTACAACCACTCACTATTTTTGGAGAAATTTATCCACATACTAGGAAATTAGTTTTTGGTGGTTACGACCACCCTGTATGTTTGTAGCCCTAAACTCTATGGCGTTCATAGCATAATGAACCCCCCCAAAGACACAAAAAAAAAATACCAAATAAATTCAAATTCAAGTTAAACTTTTACCCCAAAGAAGTCTTGTACTATTTCATAAAGTTCACTTTGAGGAAATAAGTCAGAGTCCGCCAAAAGATACACACAACAGAACAAAACACAACACAACAATCAATAAACAACTTCCGGTTTTAGTTTCCGTTTTCATATGCGTTTGCTGTTACTGTTGAGGAACTTAACCGAGGAGGCGGTTTTAATTAGTGTTGGCCTAAGTAAACTGAAACTACACATACATTGGCATTGCTACGAGTACTCAACAGCCACAACAACAACAACAATCACACACTAAGGACAGTGAAATCGATTGTGTTAAAGTTGAGCAGACCCTTTTTGTGTGTTGGACACATGACGATGGTCTTGCGACAAGACAAACAGCTTTATGGCCCAGCAAGGCAAGAAGGACAAACGACTAACATTACAATGGCCTTCTCGTCGCGTCTCGTCTCTTCAGTTCGTTTGTTGTTGTTGTTGTTGTTGCTTATAACATCAAGATGTTGTGGATATCCTCAATGTTGCCGCCTTGACGTGCCAGCCAACGTCATGTGTTTTTGTATATTTTTTTTCTGTGAGTATCCCTTTTGCTCCTTCTAAAGCTGAAACTGTGGGCAGTTTCAGTCTGTTGCCAGAGATAACAGTTAAAATGTAAACTAACAGTTACACCCCGAAAACCATTCCCGCTGCCATAAATTAATTTTTTTTTGGTGTTTTGCGGAAAAGGGGTTACTCACTCTCCTTTGGCCGCAAAGTTCATTAACTTGTTTAATTAACACTATTGTTGTTGTTGTTGTTTTTTGTTTTTTTTTTTTTGTTCTTGACGCCCGGTCTCTGTTTGTTTTTGCTCGAGTGTACGGGCGGGGTGCGAGCTTAGTTGACCCCTCTGCATTGCCTTAATGACTTATCATAAAGATATTATTTTCATAAATTTATTAGTTGTTGGTTTTATAGACAAAACGAAAACACTTTAAGTTTGTCGTCTTCTTTGTTTATGGCTTATTTACATTTAGTGCCTTCAACTCCTTTTCCCTTCCTTTCTTTTTTGTTTGTTTGTTAGTTAGTTCTTCCTTACACACGCTCTGTGTACGCTTTGCCTTGCACAACAGCGTTTATTGATTTCTTAAGTTTTTGCCGTGATGTTGTATTCATTTAAAGTTGCTGTGTTGTCTAATAAAGTAACACAAAACCGAGGGGGCGTGTCTCAAATAACAGCACCAACAACAACATATGCCAGCCAACAACACCATTGCGGTTGCTGCCGCCACATGCATTTGTTTGCATGTTGTCGTCAGTTTGCCTTGTGTTTTTTTTTGTCTTCTTTCTTTCCAACTACAGTTTAACTCCTTCATCTCGTTTTTATTTTTTTTTTGGCCACAAAGTTGTCTAGTCTTGTTACCTGATAAAATATGGTTAGGTCGTAAAACCGAAAAATAAAAAACAAATGTATAAATACACTCGAAGAAATCGAAAATGAACAATTTTGGTTGACCTAATCTAACCAATCAGAAATTTATTAAAATTTAAAAACATTTAAATTGAAAGTGTTTTGGATTTAAAGATATCAGGTTCGTTTAAGAGATTAAAAGGAAGTTGCAGATGTCAGTTAACAAGGAATTCCAAACTCCAAATTGAGTAAAGTGGATGTTGAACAATTAAAGTTTTAATAAAAAGGAGAACATACTAAGTTCATTTGGGGCCAAGTGATATGAGATTCTGGAACTATATTAAGTAAACATTAATTGGAACAATTAAAAAATGTATTGAGACAATTAAACAAATTGAGAATTTAAATATTTTTAAAAAACCTCTCAATTAAATATTTAATTTATTTTACAAAGCTTGGGGATTTGACAATAAGTACTTTTTAAAAGGGACAAAAGGCGATTTCAAACAAAATAAATTCCCGAATGAAATAGATAATTACAAATTAATTAATTATTTAATTGGAACAATAACACTATGATAAATTAATTGGGATACTTTCGAACATAAAATGGAGCAATTACCAAAAATAATTGGAACACTTCTAAAAATTTTTTCAACAAAAAAAAATTAATTGCAGAAATTAAACAATAATTGAAACAATTACAAACATTAAACGGAATAAGTGAAAAATTCAGTTGGAACAATTAATAAATTAATTTAACAATTAGATAAGTTCTTGAAATTGTATGTTTTTTCTTTAAGTCAAATTTAATTGTAACAATTAAACATTTATTGTGACAATTAAGAATTAATTGTGACAATTAAATATTAATTGTAACAGTGAAAAAATAATTGTAACAATTAAAAATTAATTTTAACAGTTACAAAATAATTGTAACAATTAAAAATTAATTGTAACAATTAACAATTAAATATAATAATTAAAAATTAATTGTTACAATTAAAAATTAATTGTAAAAATTAACAATTAATTGTAACAATTAACAATTGGGTAAGTTCATGAAATATGTTTTTTTAATTCAAATTTAATTGTAACTATTAAACATTTATTGTGACAATTACAAATTAATTGTAACAATTAAAAATTAATTGTAACAATTAATTGTAACAATTAACCATTAATTGTAACAATTAACAATTAATTGTAACAATTAACAATTAATTGTAACAATTAACAATTAATTGTAACAATTAACAATTAATTGTAACAATTAAAAATTAATTGTAACAATTAAAAATTAATTGTAAAAATTAACAATTAATTGTAACAATTAACAATTAATTGAAACAATTAAAAATTAATTGTAACAATTAAATAATTGTAATAATTCCACTTAATTGTTTAATTGTATCCATTAATATTAAGTTGCTCAAATTATTTTATAATTGCTTCAATTACTTTTTAAATTGTTCCAATTAATTAATTAATAAATTACAAACAAATAATTAAAAATTAATTGTAACAATTAAAAATTAATTCTAACAATTAGATATTATTTTTAACAATTAAATATTAATTGTAACAATTAATTATAATAATTAAAAATTAATTGTTACAATTTTCAACATTTCTCCACAAGAGAATGTCAATTTTCCATGCCAAACGTAAGAGGGTTTTTTTTTTCTTTTGGTGTAAACGATTGACAGCTGCCAGGGTTTACTGTGTTTTGTGTGTTAAAAGTGAATATATCCGAAAGTGTGTGTATACATTTTATATAAAATGTGCGGGTTTCGTTTTTTATTTATGTCTAAAGTCTCCGCGTTGTATCTTTGTTGTTGTTAAGTATTTAACGCCTTAGGCGTTAAGTGAGGCATGCAAATGTAAATAGAATTTTGTTTTTTCGCCCAGCACAAAAAAATATCTGAGCCGTGCAGCTCAATTCGTTGAAAGGTGTAGCCAAAAAAACGAGATCTTTTAGACCGAAAAAAATAAAAATAATAAAGAAAAATGTGATATACGACTATAATTTAATACGAAATTCACTTTTTTCCAAGAATTTTTGAGACGTTTCCAAGTTTTTCGAATGAAATTTACGTCATGTAATAAATGCAATTTTATGACAAAAAAAAAACAGTGTAGACATAAAACAAGAAATTTAAGAGAATTTTAGCGATTAATTATTTTTTTTCCAAACATTTTAAACAACAATATTTAATATTTTTTTGCTAGATGTAAACTATCAACTTCTGTTTTACCTTATGTAAAGTATATGATTGAATTGTTTACATTTTGTAATTTAGGGTAAGCTTAAATGTTATAGCTAAAACTACTGACAAATCATTGTGACAGACGAAAATCTTTAATGAATCGCACACAAAAATCCCCCACCCCGTATTTCATAAATACGCCAAGTCTTTACATAATTTACATCAATGTAAATAATTATTGATTTCCTGGAAATCGCCACAACTCGTATTACTCCAATTATCATGTTACTACTTCGTATTCAGAGTAATGTGAACATATTAATCGATACGATGATATTTATTTATTAATTAATTGCTAACGAAAACATTTATGTGATCATAAGCAATCGGTGTCGTTGAGAATGCTGAATGCATGCAACAGCCGATCTGAATGTAAGTGTCGCATGTTGTTGACATTAAACAATTACCAGGGGGAGTAACAATTCCCTCGGCTCTCCGTATTTTTTTTTTAGTTAAACGTAGTTTGCTTTAAATTCTGTTGGAAGTTGGTGTGAATGTGAATGTGAATTGTACTAACCTGAGTTTGTGTCAGGCCCAGACTCGCCGCCAATTCAGCACGTTCGGGTAAGGCCAAATATTGTGTACGCTGGAAACGACGATTCAATTGTTGCAACTGCAATGAACTGTAGATGGTGCGGGGTTTACGCATTTTCTTGCCTTTGCCATTGACACGCAGGCCGGAATCTTCGCATTTGTCCGATATGGAAAAATCTGAAAAGTCTGCAACAACAAAAAAAAAAGATGAAAATGAGAATCATGAACAGAAAAACATATTAATTAAGGAAAAATACTTTTGAAGACAAAGCAAATGAATTTCAAAATGGCGCCCAATGCAGTCCTCCTCTCTATAGTTTAAATTTTTTGTAAACAGAGATGAATGTCTTCACCATTCGCTGTAAATTGCAAAAAGTGGAGATATGTGAACTACGTTCTTGCCAAATTGTTCGAGCAAAATATCCTATGATTTAATAAGAATCCTCTTAATGGGGCACCCTGTATATGGAAATTATTTGCGACTGTCTTCTTTTGGACAGAATCTGTTTTTCTGACATGAATTAAATAGAAATACTAATTGAGATTTTGAGACTTGTTAATTAAAAACTTGTTTGACTTAAAGTAATGCAATTGAAAATTTAATTGACAAACAAATTTTGAATCTATAGCTCTTAACCGGAGTTTAAGCGAAATCGCCTCCACAGCTTTGACTATGAAAAATTGGAATTTTGAAAGGTGGCGCCCAACGAGTTTTTATAAAATACCTACACAGTTTTCATTCTATGAAAGGAAGTTTGAAGTATTTGCCACACATTTTTGAACAGTTTAAAAGAAAAGAATACCAGAACGTGTTCACCCACAATTTTGAAAAGTGGCGCCCAACGAGTTTTGACAAAATATCTACTCTTTTTTCATTCTATCAATTGTAATTGGAGTCATTACTAATTCTTGCTATAATTTTTTTTATAAAAATTTGCAAAACAAAAAAAATACCGTATAGAATTTCCCCAAAGAAAAATGGCGCCCAACGAGTTTAAAGAAAATATCTAACAGTTTTCATTCTATAAATAGCAATTGTAGTCATTCTTGATTCGTGTAAATTTTTTTTAAAAAATTTTTAAAAAAAATTGCCAAGACCAAAATTTTGAAAATGGCGCCCAACGAGTTTAAAGAAAATAGTTTATAGAACTATGCACGTGGAGTCATCCTTAATTCGTGTCACAAATTTTTGAAAAAATTTTAAAACAAAAATCACAAAGTCGAGTTCCCCTCCAGACCCCACATTTGAAAATGGCGCCCAACGAGTTTAAAGAAAATATCTATGGATTGCAATGGGTGTTATTTTTAATTCGTGTCACAAATTTTTAACAATTTTGTAAAACAAAAAATCATCAAATCGAATTCCACAATTTGGAAAATGGCACCCAACGAGTTTAAAGAAAATCTCTAAACAGTTTTCACTCTACAAATTTCAATTAGAGTCATTCTTAATTCGTGCAACAAATTTTTGAAAAATATGCCAAGAAAAATTACCAAGACCACAATTTTGAAAATGGCGCCCAACGAGTTTAAAGAAAATATGTACACAGTTTTCATTCTACAAATGTCAATTAGAGTCATTCTTAATTCGTGCAACAAATTTTTGAAAAATATGCCAAGAAAAATTACCCAAAACCACAATTTGGAAAATGGCGCCCAGCGAGTTTAAAGAAAATCTCTACACAGTTTTCATTCTACAAATTTCAATTAGAGTCATTCTTAATTCGTGCAACAAATTTTTGAAAAATATGCCAACAAAAAATTACCAAGACCACAATTTTGAAAATGGCGCCCAACGAGTTTAAAGAAAATCTCTACACAGTTTTCATTCTACAAATTTCAATTAGAGTCATTCTTAATTCGTGCAACAAATTTTTGAAAAATTTGCCAACAAAAAATTAGCAAGACCACAATTTAGAAAATGGCGCCCAACAATTTTAAAGAAAATCTCTACACAGTTTTCATTCTACAAATTTCAATTAGAGTCATTCTTAATTCGTGCAACAAATTTTTGAAAAATTTGCCAACAAAAAATTAGCAAGACCACAATTTTGAAAATGGCGCCCAACAAGTTTAAAGAAAATCTCTACACAGTTTATAGAATAGCACTTGCAGTAATTCTTAATTCGTGTAATAAATTTTTGAAAAATTTGCCAACAAAAAATTACCAAGACCACAATTTTGAAAATGGCGCCCAACGTGTTTTGATGGAATATCTACACATTTTTCATTTTATGACAGACAATTTAGTTTCTCTGATTATTCAAGAATATTTCAAAGACAAAAATTGCCAAATCGCATACCAGGAAAAGTCACTGCCTTAAAGGAGAGTAATCGGTGTCCAATCTTGATTTCACACAGCCATCTATTACAGCACATTAGGCGCCAGTTTGTTTAGCCCTTGCAAACCAAGGGCTGCTGTCCTTGCTCTGGGCCAAAAATACACATCACCTACCTATACGCCCCATTGGAGGTGGATACTGTAAATGGCCCGAAACGGTTTGGAGAAATATTTGTGTTTTTTTTGTCTTCTCTCAAACTAAACTGCACCCATAACGTCGAACAGAAGCTTGACATTCATTTTGTTATTGTTGTTGTGTTTATGGCATTTTATACTGTTTCTTTTTTGTACATGTACCTACACCCGACTGATTACCTTTGCCTATCTGGTCTGGTCATCTTCATAACACCATGTACAAATATGCGTGTAAATGTGTGAGTGTGTTTAAAAAATATTTAATATTGAAAATGAAAACATTTGTCTGCTAGCCGCACTTACAATCGAACATAACAATATATTCTCATTCACATCAGGAATAAAGAATATACTCAAAAGTTATAAACAAACAAAAAAAGGAAAACGAAAAGCCCAGGAAAGCAAAAACCACCACACCAAGAAACGTCTGAAAACTATGGACACTCGTACATAGTCGACGTTGAACATACACCGCCAACATTGAGGCAGACATTGGAAAGAATGGCTTATAATTAATTACAACGCCAAATGAAAACTTAATTACAGCAATTACAATTACCTACCAGACACTCGATTCACATAAATATAAATGGCACGCACATGGATACAAAAATGTCATACACATACACACAGCCAAGTACTTACTAATCCACACACACACACATCCATACGCACAATTTGTCTATATATAGAATGTAGAGATATGTAAACGAATCACGTGTTTAAATATAGAATAGTTTTTTTTTTTTTTGTATATAATCGTATATTTTTTTAAATTATTATAAATGCTCCTTATTGGTTTCCTATTGCCAACAGAGTTTACATTTTATTTGCCAACATTAATTAAAGCCTAATTCAGGGAATTCGTAAAATTATATTCAATAAATAAAGACAAAAACTTATGGCAAAATTTAAAATACATCGCAAGAACTGAATGGATTTCTTTAATAACTACTCATTTTTTTTAATGTCCACCTATTACAAACTCAGACTGAGGAAAATTTATCTTAATATGGGTGAAAGTGAATTCAAATAAAGTACAACTGAACTGAAATTGAGTAAAATAAACTAACAAAATCCAATTGAGTTGTGCGAAAATGAACACAGACAGAGTAAAACTGGCCTTAAGTTGAGGAAAACGGGAATTGAAGTGAGTAAACTAAACCTATGGTGAGTACAAACAAGTTTACTCAAACTGGGCGAAAGTGGACTTGAACAGAGTAAACTAAACTCAAATTGAGCGAATGTTAAACCAGATGTAAACTTGGGTTAAGTACAGCGAACGTTAATTAAAACTGCTTTTGAGCTAAAGTGAACTTAAATAAAGAAAGTTCACGATTAAGTAAACTAACCTTAACATTGTAAAGGGTGTTTTTTATTGAGGTATAGAACTTTGAATTGAAATAAAACACAAGAAAATCGTTTTAATGTCCATCAATTTGGCTTTATTGGAAGGATAATTTTATGCCATTAATGTTTAAATATGATTTCGGGCATGTGGCCGCCGCGGCTGGCTCGAATAAAGCCAATTCTACAGGTCCAATTTTCAACCACTTGTTGGAACCACAACTCATCCACATTCATGCCATCCAATTCGGGAACAAAATAGTCGGTTATCATGGCTCTATACCGGTCTCCATTAACGGTAACTGACTCTCCAGCATTATTTCGGAAGAAGTATGGCCCAATGACTCCACCAGCCCATAGAGCACACCAAACAGTCAGTTTTTGTGGATGTAATGGCATAAAATGGACGGAGCTTGCGGTGAACTTCGCGAACTGAACCATTACTTTCGAAATAAATTTGCACGATTTGCAAGCGTTGTTCTTTTGTCAACCTGTTCATGATGAAATGGCAAACCAAACTAAATATTAATCGCTTGACAGCTGACAAAATGGTCGCCAGTTAAAAAAGTGATGCCAACTTAAAGTTCTATACCCCAATAAAAAACACCCTTTATAAGAGTAAACTTAAACAGAGAACAATTAAACTTAGATTGAGTAAAGTAACCCTTAAAAAGTCCAATTCAGTTTACTTTACTCAATCTAAGTTAATGTTGATCTTTATTTGAGTGCACTTTTACACATTTGTTAAGGTTACTTTACTTAACCTAAGTTCAGTTTGTCTCTATTTCCGTTTGGGTTACCTCACAGCCTAAACTTGAATTCTTCAATCAATAATTCTAAAAACGTAAACCAGCTTTTCAAATTAGGTCAGTGATAAAATAAAACCAACACTTTCCCATTCAATCATGCACAGTGTTGCCATATCTTTATGTACAACGAATACATCTATTTTCAATCACACGATGACATAATTAAACGTTTTAAATAACGTTTTTTGTTCTCGGTGTTTGTGTGTGTGTTTGTTAAAAAAAAAAACGAAAATACGAAATTTATTGTCTATGTTTCCGCTTCAGTGGCTGCAGATGCGACACATCTTCATAAATGGTCATGTGAACCCCCCCCCACCCCAATCGAAAAACAATTGTTTTCGAAAACATTTAACCTTGACGTAATGTATTTAGAGAACAATAACAACAACCAGCGAGTACACCCGCCGATTTTTTGCGAAAAAAAAACAACGTTCTCAAAACGAAAACGAAAAAACAAATACAAAAGTGAACAACAAAAAAAAAACCCATTGAGAATATTTGAACTGATTTTGAAATGGCAGAAGGTGGTGTTGGTTGGTTGTCACTTAACATGACATGACATTTAAAACGTCAATTGTTACGTACACACATGCACTGCGCTTGAATAGAAAATCGAAATAAATCAAAAAAAGCTCAGTACGACCAACAAAATGTTGTTGTCGTATTCACATTGGGTGGGTGTTTGGCAAACAAACGAAAAATAAATTTGCCGTTCAAATGAGCAGCGGCGACGGCAAACAACAACAACAATAAAAAAGGTGTTAAAACAAATATGTCACAATAATGGGCTACTTATGACAGTGAACAATGCAACAACAACAAAATGTTTATGGCCCACAAGTTTGCAATTGATTTGTTCTATGGCCCGAGGAGGAGGAGGTTCTTAAACCTTTTTTTTTTTGCTTTCTAAACATTCGTTAGAGGTTAGAAAGTTGCTGTGAACTCTCGAAACCTTGACACCACAGGGGGGAGCTGTCAGTACGGGGCTCGATACGTTTGTGGCCCGGTCCGTCTTGCCTTACTGGTTCGAGAGACCAATTATAGCATTTTCAAATTAAAAGATCATTGAATGAATGAATGAATGTATTGTGGCACAAACACACAAAAAAATCCCCAAGAGTTTTGTTGTTTAAACAACATGAGGAAGCATTTTTTTTGTTTGTTCTCTTGTTGGGTTCTACCAGGTTTACTGTGTGAGTGTGTGTGTATGGACTACCCTTTTTGCCATCCACAACAACAGCAGCAGCATCACAATCTTCATTATCGTCATGTCTATCGTTGTTATTGCGGTGTATTCGTTCGTTGTTAAAGTGCCATTGATAAATTTGTATTATAAGAGCTCTAGACAAGTGTGAATTTTGCCACAATAAATCACACTCCAAATTAACAATAACAACAAACAAATGAACAGCTACAACAACAGCAGTAAGGAACTGTTGAGGAGAAACCAAAATAGTCTACACGAACGTCAATCGGCCAAAGGGTTTGGGAAAGACGAATGATGGGGAAGTTAACCAGTCTGTAAAAATCAATCTAAAGCGGTTGTCAAAATCGCCAATACGCTTTCCTTTGAGAACTTATACTCAGTTCACTAATTTCAAACACACTTTATAAGAAAAGAAAATGTTTTGAGCACAATAATCTCAAAAATGTATGAGATACAGTTCGACAAAGTCGAGAGATACATTTTTTCAAATTTTAAAATCTGAAAAAACTTAAAAATTTTTTGATATGAAAAAAGTAAATTTTTTATGAGCAACTATGTCAAACTCTTAAAGTTTATGTGAAACAGTTCGATAAAACCAAAAAATTAAATTGAATTTCACAATCAGAAAAATGTGGAAACTTTTAATATAAAAAAAATATGCGCAGTTACGTCAAACTGTGTAAAATATAAAAAAAATCAAAAAAAATTACAAAAAAAAAATATCCCGAAAAAAACAAAAAATAGTCAACTTTGGAAATATTTAAAAATTATATTCAATTGTCCAATTGTTAGTGTTGATATCTTAAAACTATATCCCACTCCTTGCTGACAACATATTTTTTATAGAACTCAAAAATATTTACTAAATCGAAAGTTACAGACTTTTGGGCGATGGAATGGGATTTTGATTATTTCATGTCATCCAACAAAAAAAATGATAAGAAAGCTTAAAGTCTTTCTTATCACTCCTCCCTGTAGACCCTTTCTGCTGTTAGACAATTCTCAAATAAAAATTTGTTTTACATTTCATGTCCATTCTTTACGGCTGGATATTTTTGTGTACAATTCAATCATTTAGACATTTATCGAATAAGCTTTAAACAATATGACACAACAACAACAGCAAATGCAGCAACATCATCTCCCACAGCAGCAATCTCATGTTCTCTGGTATTGTGTTAAATGTTGCTGGTCTTTAACAAAAGAAATTTGTATTATGTGAGTTGAGAGATGAGACCTCTTAATGTTGCCTGACTGTCTGTCTGTCTGTCTGTCGATCGGTCTACCAGCACCATCACCTTTTGGCCGGGTCTTTGAAAGATTTGATGACGATGATGGCTGATGAGGAGGGGGAGGGCAACGGTGCGGGACGGGCGTCTGATGACGATGATGCGAATGATTTGATGATCTAAAGTGGTTTCTTGCTGAGCTGCTCAAGTGTAGTAGGAGCTGTTGTTTGTGTGTGTGTTGTTTTTTTTCGTCTTTCAATGAGATGTTAAATGTTGTCGTTGTCGCGCTGACATCGATGCGCGTTGATGCTTAATTTTTTTTCTTCTGAGTGTATTATGAATTGTATAACCTGAACAGGAGAGGGGGAGGGGGAAGACAACAGGAACAACAAGTTAAACTATCAAGAGATACTTCATCATATTGTTGTCCAGCAACAGCAACAACCACAACTACAAGAATATTAAACAAATAACACAAATATGAGGGTGACGTGAATGCATTGGACCAGACAACCCATAAGACGACAAGACACGGCAAGATGTCAGCCATCCATCGCAAGTCAAACCCTACAGAAAAAAAAGATCGCTCTGTGTGAAGGCGTTTATTTACCATTTCTTTTGGGTGATGAGAACGAAGACAGAAAAAAAACGAATTATGAATAAATTATGTGAAATAAAACGTTATATTCTCTCTACACTAATCAATCACTCATATATTCACAGAGTGTGTCTCTCTGTGTGTGTGTTTGTTGGTTTAACCATGTATTAATGTCACATAAATGTCCTTTTTTCCATTTCATCGATAATAATCTCTATGGTAATGTGTGCTATGACACTAAATATACACTAAGCCAGCCAGTCAGCCAACCAGCCAGCAGACAACCGGGGCTAGTTGTTGTTTTTTTCTTCTTATATTAAAACTGTCATATTCATAATGAGTATTGATAAATCATCGGTAAGAAGAAGAAGAAGAGAGGAGCGGGAAAAATCTATTTATAAAACGATTCATTAATATATTTTCTCTCATGACTGACAAGCACAAATGAGTGACATAGTTTTGTGAGTGTAAAACAAAAACTAGTTAGAATTGGAAGGGATTCTAATAAAAGACTAGTTTATTAGTTTCTAAGAGTTTGTAGAGGGATTTAAATCCACCCTCAAACCATTTAAAATGATATCAGGTTCAACAATTCTCTATGAGTGTATGAGGGCTTAGAAAAAAAAAAAAAAATCCAATTCCATTGGCTTTGAAATGCATCAAAAAAAATATTTAATTTTGTTTATGTTTTGTTGATCTATATTCTTCATGCAGTTTTGTTTCTAAAATAGAAATGTTTCAAAAATGTTTCAAGCTTGTGTTTGCTTTGATTGCGGATCCGATTTCGGAAGCCATCACACTTCTTCATCGGTAACCATTTGCAATGATTTCTGCTACAAATTATTATTTAAAAAAATATTAAAAAATAGTTCCCCCCCAATTTAAAATCGAAAAATACGAAATATTTCTAAAATATATCCTGTTGTTTGATTTTGTATTCTAAAACCTTAAAATAATCGCTCGACAACATATTTTTTACAGAACTCAAAAATGTTTACTAGATCAAAAGTTACCCACTTTAGCTGAAAATTATGATGAAATTAGATTCTGAAACAGCTCGGGAAAATATGTCCTTTAGCGATATTACCCCTAAACATGGGAAATATTTGTTAGGTCACCAATCACTGGGATAAGCAAACCAATTGGTATTTAAACTGTTTGCCGTTTTTCCATATTTTATTATTTTTTTTGTCGTTAACTACAAATTTTGTTATCTAGTCGATTAACCATTTTTTTTGTTTTGATTATTTTTATAAATTGTCTGGGAGATTGAACACAGCCAAAAATCTCCAGCGATCGGCGACTTGATTTTTTTTTACAGAGGTTTTTTAACCTCCCTCTAAGAATCGCCCTTGGCTGACTTTAGTCACTCCAAAAGTGGTTTATCCCTCCGATTAGAGAGTCTCCCTTAAAGTTTACTCATCACAAAAGTTCCCCGGGATTTTCTCACAAAGACAAGGGTTAATATTTATTTATCTTCACTTTCTTGTTTGGGGTACTTACCATCTTTTGGTGGACTGTTGCAGGGCGGCGCATAGCTGCCCAAATGATAGCCGGAATATGTGTTCTGATGCATGGGCGGGAATGGATAACCTAAAGCACTGCGTGGACTGGGAAAACCAGAATCTTGACCACCCTGTGGTGCAAAATGTTGATAACCGCCACGTATGCCACCGTAACTGAAAAGGGCAAAATGAAAAACAATGTGAATATAAATTTACCAAATAGAAAATAAAGCAATTTAAAAATAAAATTATATAAAATAAAAATACAGACGACGATTTGCAAAAAATACAAAAAGACAATTTGCCTGATTAATATTAATAATTAAATTACATCGGAGAGACTGGACTTAGTAAGAAAAAAAACTTAATATTTTGTGGAGCATAAAGTTGTTGGACAATTTATTTAATTTTTTTCATTAATAGTCTGAAGAAAACAAGACTACAGTGACATTTTCTTATTAAATTGTTCTTATGTTTCACAGCACCGACCTTTCGTATACATATGTCTTAATGAAGATTTCATAGCCATGGGGATTTTATTTACCCAACTTTGATCTTTAATAAATTGACTTTAAAAAATTTAAAACAACACAGTTGGTAACAAAATAAACAAATAAACTCTACACACGGCAAAAAATCAGCCCTGGTCTATGAATATGAATATTGTAAAATGTCCTTAGCATTCCATCAAGGAACTGGCGGGGAACTTCTCAGTGAGCAGTACACGATATAATTTTAATACTCATTGAGCGGGAATTATTGGTTAAATCCCTGCATCGCACAGCTAATGATTTTCTAGAGAAGTTGCACATGGCTTAGAGATTACTTTCTTACTCGTCAAGTCGGCAGCATTTACGAGATGGAAGCAGCCGCAGAAAAAGTTTTTTTTGGTCTCACCAGCATTTGAACCTGGGTTTACTGAGTGCTAGTCGCTCATACGGCCATCCACCGCTAGCCGTCTCCGTCATCGTAACGCTGCTTTGTCAGTGGTGGGAGTTTTTTTCAAAATAATTTTTGGAATTTTTCAGAATTTTTCAGGAAAAATTTTTATGGGGAATTTTTCATCCATTTCTAAGAATTCTTCAGTTGAGGCCGTCTTAATTCTTTGTTGGTTCATAACGATCACACAGTGTACCCAAGTTCGTATCCTGGTAAGAAATTAAACATTTTGCAGCCACCTCCGTCGTCATTGCTCCGATTTGTCAGTGGGTGGAGATTTTCATAAATAATTTTGGCGATTTTTTAGAATTTTTTTGGGAACAATTTTGATTGTGAATTTTTCATCTATTTTTGGGAATTCTTCAGTTGAGGCCGTCTTAATTCTTTGTTGGTGGCATTATGTAACGAGCCGCGACTATCACACAGTGTACCCAGGTTGGTATCCTGGTAAGAAATTTAATATCGTCGTAGCGCCGATTTGTCAGTGGATGGAGATTTTCAAAATAATTTTGGCGATTTTTTAGAATTTGGGGAATTTCTCATTTATTTTTGGGAATTCTTCAGTTGAGGCCGTCTTAATTCTTTGTTGGTGGCATTTTACATTTGGGGAATTTCATAACGATCCGCCACTATCACACAGTGTACCCAAGTTCGTATCCTGATATGAAATTAAATATTTTGCAGCCACCTTCGTTGTCGTAGCGCTGATTTGTCACTGGGTGGAGTTTTTTCCAAATAATTTTGGGGATTTTTTAGAATTTTTTTGGGGAAAATGTTTAATGGGGAATTTTTTATCTATGCCGTCAACTTTACGACTAAAATAGAGATCTGTAAATCATATTCGCCTTTTTCTAAAACAAAAAAAAACTTTAGTCCTTCGGAGTTGGTAAATTAGATTTTAGAGTTCACCGTCTCTCTTCCTTGTATGTCAGGGAAAAGGGCCAGGTTGCAACAGGCCCTTTTCCTATAGTGATTCCTGTTCCTGAACCTTGGTCGCTTGTACCAAATAGGTTGATTCAAATGCATTTAAAAGTGTGGTTCGAACGGTGACTAATGGACACAGACTTACAGATTGAATTGTTCAAAGTGTTGAAATCATTTGGCGGTGGTCTTTCAGATTTCTTCCATTTCAACTCAGCCATGAGTTCCATAAATTGATTGTAAGGTTTATATAGCCTTCACATTATGAAGGTCGTGTATGATTTCTCCCTCAGTTGATTTCCATTATTCAGTAGGAGAACTTTCACAAGCTCCATCAAAATTCCACACAAAAAAACTCACATAAAAAATTAAAAGAAAAAAAAATTCCTGCTCTTAAATAAAATATCCTAGCGAGGGATTAGAAATTTTTAGAATATTTATTCTAAATTGGAATATGTATTTTGATTTTTGACCAATATCATTGAAAAAACTGCTGCTAAATATTAACCCTCTAACCGGCAAGAACGCTCTGAAGATGTCTTCATTAGAACTGGTAAAAGAAAGGCAGATTGCAAGGATTTGCCAGGATTTCTGTTTGACCGGTTAGAGAAATATTTTTATGAAATTAAACACAATTATGGAAGACCACCGCAGGGCGGTCTTGTCCGTTAGCGGGTTAATATTCAATTGCCTTGTAATTTTAGGCTCCCAAACAAGGAGGAAATCATTCCAGCATTGTTTTTGAGAAGGCGCTGGTTGACGCTAATCTAGAGCACATCTGTCTCTTTCACCAATTGTCCACAAGAATTTATAATATTTATTGAACGGATTTTATGAAACCACCAAAAGTTATTGATAGTTTTTGAAAAGTGGTCAAAGAAAAAACAACGCCATGTTTTTTTTTTTTTTAAATACAAATTCAATAGGTTTGTTTTTTTGCACTAAACACGCAAAGGCATGTATGTGTTGTGGTTTTTGCGGCGGAACAGCAAACATATGGTGGTCGGGTCTGTCGGCAAAAGTATGCAAACACATACAGAAATATTATAAATATATACCATATGTCTGAGTATGAGTGTGCTGTAGCTGTGGATTTGGTGATTGTTGTAGTTTTTTTTTCAATTCTATTCAATTTTTATAAGTTTGGTGGATTGAGCCACACACGCACGTGTGTGTTTGTGTGTGCGAGTGCTACCACTTCCGTTTCCGTGTTTGACTACACATACACACACACACACACACGCACGCAGGCAAACACAAGAGACACGCAAAAAGCAACATAACAGTTTGCGGTCAAAAAAAAAACATTGAAAACGCACCACTACTTGAAGCAGTCCCCCCCGCCCTGGTCACCTTCACCCCCTCTCCAAAAATTATAAATATGATTGTGAAACATGTTTCAAACGCCCCCCTACATTCATTCATGCATACATATTTCTATGTATGCAATTCCAATTGGAATTTTAAATTGTTCAGATTTCCATCATTTCAGTTTTTTTTTCTTTCTCTGTTGCTCAGTGTTAACATAATATTTTTATAACACACATAATATTCGATTTGAAATATTTATGAAATCACCTAAAAGAACAATTTTTTTTTGGGGGGGTGGGGGTTGGTCTCGTGTCATTTCCATTCCCTTTGGGCACCCTCTTATTTTTTTGGTTGTCATGGCCTTTGAAATATTTTAAAAATAAACACCAACAAGAAAGACCATTATTAACGTCAATTGATTTGAACAGTTAAATGCCGATATTTTATTGTAATTTTTTATTTCAGTTTAAACAAATTCAGAGATTTAATTTGTGGTGCAGTCAATATCGTTGATCGGAATATTCAGTTTCTGTGCAATTTTACACTCAAATAAAAAAAATGTGACAGCCAGAGAAAAGGATAAATTCCTTATGTCGAGTATATCCTTGAGGGACCAGCTTTTCGCTTGTAGAAATTGGTTGTGTTTTAATAAATTTTAAAAAAGCAAAACCCTGTCTTACATAAAGTGTGAAGTGGTGTCTTCAAATAAAACAATTCGATTGAAAGGACTTTGTTTCTTTAGGTAAAGACCAGACAGAGGGCAGACGACCCAAGTCGTTTCCATGAGGGTATTTAAACTATATTTATTTAAAAAAAAGTAGATATTTGTTTAAAAAAAAACATTATTTGCATTGACACGCAAAGGCTATACAGAGGACAGGCGTCCCAAGACGTTTTTTGACGCATTAGTTCGGCTACACACTCAAGATGTCAGTAATTGGCATGGCAATATTTGAAAGGTCTTCAAGGCAAATAATTTTTTTTTTTAAAACAAATACCTACTTTTTTAAAGCAAATACTGGAAATGTTCAGCAAACTACTGGGGATGTCTTTGCCCTCTGTATGGTTTTTGCCCTCTGTGTAGTCTTTGGTCCTGATTCACAGTAGGCAATTTAACTGGCGGCAGTTTTTACGATACCCTTTTCTACTTGCCACAAGAAAATTCAGTTTCAGCAATTTTTCTTTTTCCATTCCCTGCCTTTTCAATTTCAAATAAACTACAGCCAACTTCACACTACGAGAAAAAAAAACACAAAAAAGGAATTGCCAGTACGGGCTAATTTGTTGGCCTTTACATTCCTCTTACCTCTCTCGTACAAACCGAAAATTGCCCAGTGTGAATTGGGACTTTATTCGTCGGGCTTAAAGCCCAGAGGATTTATTGGGCTTTGAGAATGTCGTATTTGGGGGCAAATTAGATAAACAATGTATAGTTTTTATTTTATTGATATGACAATATGACCTTAGCCACTTTCAATATAGAACAAATCGGTAACGACTTTGGATAAGTCCATAGTCCTTCCATTCTAAACATATCGATAGCTTTTCAAATGCAAATGCCTGGCAATATGTCAAAATAATCTGCAGCCAACTTCACACTATGAAAAACAGTAAAGGTATTGCCAGTACGAAATAGTTTTTTCCCTTTCCATTCCCCTTACCCCTCTCTCGACCAAACTGAGAATGACGTCGTTTACTGGCCCAGTGTGAGATGGAACTTTCTTCGTCAGGTTTAAAGCCCAGAGATAAACTCTTATTTTATTGAGGGGACGATACGACTTTAGCCACTTTCAATATAGAAAAAATCAGTATCGACTTTGGATAAGTCCACTCCGAGGATAGTCTTTCCATATGTTTAGAATCGCTTGCTTTTCAAATGCAAATGCCTGGCAAAATGTCAAAATAATCTGCAGCCAACTTCACACTACGAAAAACAGTAAGGGTATTGCCAGTACGAAATAGTTGTTTCCCTTTCCATTCCCCTTAGAATTGCTGTAGTTGAAATTGCCTGTGTTAATTGGAATTGGGAAATTTTGGAACGAAGTTTATACGATCGTTTTGAGTCAGTCAAATCGAAGGGTGGTCAAAAAAGATTTGTTTCTTTATTTTTTTATAAATTCCTTAGCTACGAGACATCTTCTTAAAAACATTTAGGAAAAGAAAGAGGGGGTGAAATATTTTCAGTTTTTTCAGATTGTTAAAATAAATTTTAAAAAAAAATTCCGGAAAAATTGGATTTTCTCGAAAAAAAAATGGGGGTTTTTGAAAAAATGGTATTGCCAGTACGAACTATTTGTTTCTCTTTCCATTCCCCTTAGAATTGCGGCAGTTGCGTAGTGTTCATCGGGAGTAACTCTGGGTCAAATCGAAGATTGTCCAAAATGTTTTTTTTCTTTATTTTTTGTGGTTAATTCCTTAGGTAAGCGACTACTTCATGAAAGTTTGTAGATTGTTGAAAAAAAATTGGATTATCTCGAAATATAATAGGGATTTTTCGAACCTCATTGCAAGTTTGCCAATATCAAGCAGTTTTATCAGCCTTTGAGTCATAATTCCAAAAGAAAAATTTTCAAGCTTTAATTCGATGTAGATCAATCTGTTTGGACAATTTCTTGGCTCGTTTTGGTGCGATACTATTTTGTTTTGTTTTTTGAACTTTTAACTCCTTTTTTTTGACATAAAAACAGTTCAGCTCTGACGTCTGCTGCTTCCAGGTCCCCGTCAAAAACTTCATGGTTCTTCGTTTTGCCTCTGGGAAAAGCTACACGAAACTAAAATTGTTTGATTTGTTGTTGTTTTTTTGCTCAACATTTCCATTCGAGTGTATTGACGAACTAGCCTGCGTCTGCGAATGAACCCCACCATTTTATTTTTTTTTTTGTATCGTTTGCCTCATTTTTTTATTTCACTTCTTTGGCTGAATAGTATGTGTTTTTTTTTGTGGGCTTTCGTTTTTTTTTCTGTTTTGGTTTCTTTTGAAAAAATGTTTGCTATTGTTGTTGTTTTCTGTTTTACAATAAAAAGGCATTTAAACACGCAAACTTTTGTTAGCTTTTCATTTGTTCGGTATAATTTATTTCGCTCGTTGCTTTTTTTTGTACATTTTTCACTCACTTCTGTTTTTTTTTATTTATTATATTTTATGTGTTGTGAACCGCAGCCATTGGCATTTTTTCTGATTCAAACATATTTTATGTTATGTTAAGAAAACAATAAAAAAAAACAACAGAATTTACTGAAAATATAAAGGTTTTTATGTACCGGTAACTTCTGAGGAAAAGCGTATGGAGGGGTTTTAAGAGAAATGAGGAGGGAAGGGAAATTGGGCAAAAAGAGATATTTTGTTTTTCATGATGAAATCAGGTGTCCCTTCGATTTGAGATTAGTCCATTCAATTTGAATTACAATTGAAATGGCAGCCATGACTTAAATTGGAAATACAGATGTATAGGGTTATCCAGTTGGTGGTTTCAAAAGTATAGGACCGGAATTCGACATCTGTCAAACAAAGTTGTGAAACCATTTTTTTTTTTTTTCCGTTGGAAGTCTGTCATTGACAATTGGCAATTTATTGGAAATTTCCCGCTGATCTGTTTTCAGTGCCATTGGAATATTAATTTAGTCGAAATTCGATTTTGATGATTTACCCTCTTTACAGGATTTATTTTTCTGGCTGGGAGGTTACTCTCCTACTCAAGGGTTTTTGCTTAACCCATTCATAACCAAGATATTTTTTTAAAAAAGTTTTATATTTTTCAAAAAAAGGGGGTCCTGAGTTAGCATCCGTTGACATTGCCTTCGCTGGCTATGAATGGCTTAAGATCTTTCACACATGAACTTTAAATTTTGTTTAAAATTTCGAATAATTCGAAACTTCGTTTTTCTCTCAGTTTTCATTTCTCTTTAATTTAATTATTTCTTGTCTCTCTCTCTCTCTCTCTCTCTCTGTGTGTTTTCAGGCAAATTAAATAGTATTTCTATAAAAATATGTATGTTTTTCTTTTTTGCTTAAATTTATTATTTAAAATATTAGAATATGTTGATAAAGAAATGTGTTCACAAAAACCTTTTGATAATATCCCCATAAAGATTTCTGAAAAATAATAGAAAAAGGATCGTAATTAGATTAAAAAATATTGATGGATAGAGGCATAAACAAAACAAAACAAAAATAGTTTCAAACAAAGCACAATAAAAAGGGGTAAATACAATTTTCAATAGATCGGAGTTTTCACACAGCAAAATATTTGAAGGGGGGGGGGGGGGGGGGGGAGCTACATTGGGGCAACCAAAAAAAATACACGGAATGATTCAAAAATAAAATTAAGGATGTTACCAGTAACCTTCAAAAGTTTGGGGGTTGGTGTAGTCTGTTACCAGCACCCAAGACAATTTCGCCTGCAAAATTTCTTTGGCAAAATTCTCAATTTTCGAAATTCTAAACATGCTGGTAATCTCTTCAATATTTTTGGGACAAACACGTCCATCTTGTTTGTGACCCGAAACACAGCAAAAGACCTTGTTCATTTTTTTTTCTTAAAAATTAATTCAATTTCTAAATTTTAAAAAAAAATTCACAAAAACTTTGGACAGACAAGGCTTTTGAGTCAACAAATCCTTGGGGTCCGTCTAAATCTTAATTTTTAAAAAAAAAAAAATTAAAAAAACCTTTAGACAGAAAACATTTTCGAGTAAACAATTGGTTATTTCTAAATCTTAAATTTTGTTTAGTGAACTATTCTTTAGGTTCCTTCTAATTCTTAAATTTAAAAAAAAAATAACAAAACCTTTGGACGAAAACTTTTGGTTCCTTCTAATTCTTAATTTTTGTTTTCTTCCAATTCTTAAATTTTAAAAAAATATTTAACAAAATCTTTGGACAGAAAATGTTGTTGAGTGAACAATTCTTTAGGTTCGTTCTACTTCTTAAATTTAAAAAAAAAATAACAAAACCTTTGGACGAAAACTTTTGGTTCCTTCTAATTCTTAATTTTTGTTTTCTTCCAATTCTTAAATTTTAAAAAAATATTTAACAAAATCTTTGGACAGAAAATGTTGTTGAGTGAACAATTCTTTAGGTTCGTTCTACTTCTTAAATTTAAAAAAAAAATAACAAAACCTTTGGACGAAAACTTTTGGTTCCTTCTAATTCTTAATTTTTGTTTTCTTCCAATTCTTAAATTTTAAAAAAATATTTAACAAAATCTTTGGACAGAAAATGTTGTTGAGTGAACAATTCTTTAGGTTCGTTCTACTTCTTAAATTTAAAAAAAAAATAACAAAACCTTTGGACGAAAACTTTTGGTTCCTTCTAATTCTTAATTTTTGTTTTCTTCCAATTCTTAAATTTTAAAAAAATATTTAACAAAACCTTTGGACAGAAAATGTTGTTGAGAGAACAATTCTTTTGGTTCCTTCAAATTCTTAAATTTTGTTTTCTTCCAATTCTTAAATTTTAAAAAAAATATTTAACAAAACCTTTGGACGAAAACTTTTGGTTCCTTCAAATTCTTAAATTTTGTTTTCTTCCAATTCTTAAATTTTAAAAAAAATATTTAACAAAACCTTTGGACGAAAACTTTTGGTTCCTTCAAATTCTTAAATTTTGTTTTCTTCCAATTCTTAAATTTTAAAAAAATATTTAACAAAACCTGTGGACAGAAAATGTTGTTGAGTGAACAATTCATGTGGTTTCTTTCAATTATAAAATTTAAAAAAAAACTTAACAAAACCTTTGGACAAAAACTTTTGGTTCCATCTAATTCTTAAATTTTGTTTTTTTTTTTTTAAATTTTTAAATTTTAAAAAAATATTATACGAAACCGTGGGAAAAATGTTTTCGGGTAAACAATTATTTTAGTGTCTTCTAATTCTTAAATTTAAAAATATTTAACGAAGCATTTGAACATAAAATGTTCTACAGTAAACAATTCTTTTGGTGCCTTTTAAATTTTAAAAAAATATTTCAAAAAACCTTTGAACAAAAAAAGGTTTCTTGTTACTAAGTAATAATTAAGTCTGTTATCTTCTCCGACCACATCTTTCAAAACCTTTCAGTTCTACCAAAAATCCCATAAAAACGAAACTGATTGAAAAAAAATAATTTCCCTTTAAAATAATTCTTCGGAAAGCTATTCTAACTACATAATATACAATCTTATCCGACCAGCTGCTAATATCTCCTCTCCTTAGTTTTTTTTTTAATGATTACCTCATTTAGAAAAACCAAACCAGATAACACTTTTCCTGTTAGTCCTACTCACACCATTTAGTCTGACATTTAGCAAACGGCAAAGCCTCATTTCGCCTGATGATGATTTGACAGTATCTTGGTTTAGTTTTAGTTGTTTGAGCTTTAGCCAAGTAAAAGTGTTAAGTCGTCGAGACCAAAAAAAAAAAAAACTAAACAAAAAAGGAGTCAAACGAAACTGTCATCTCATTTGATGGACATATAAAAATTATACCAATAAGTCACTGTACACAAAAAAAACAACCACAATGTAGCAGACTAAAAAAAAAACGACAGACGGACAGTGGTGGGGCTGAAAAACCGCGTTAAATATAAAATTGCATGACAATGTGGAAACATGCCGGGTGAACAAAAAAAAAACGCCAAAAAGATCAAAACGTGATGGATGCAAAAATAGGCAAATGGCATAAAAGTGGAAGCGTTGAAATATTGGGGCTAGGAAAGTATTTAAAGGCTTTGCAAGTCCTGCCCGCCGAGTCACAAATCTAAAAGACACCAGTCAACGAGCGGAGCCGTCGGTTGGTAATTCGATTCAGATACATTTTGTAATATTACCCTGTGACTTTTATCCTAAAACGACCCACTGAAAAAATATTCCCGAAGGAATCGGTTTACAATCTCAATCGGCTAGAAGTAGCAAAGATCTCAGAGTAGGCTTCAAACTCTACACAAAAGCATGGACTGGATCAGGCAGCTAATAAATAGTTACACTGGGTTTAACTGATTAGTAGAAAATGTACACACTGAAGGTAAATTTGCCAATATTATTGGGGATATCACCTATAATAAGGGATTTTGAGACTATTTAATTATATTTTTTTAAATTACTATTATTCAGCTACTATTATTCACCCAAAGTAGGATGTAGGAGAAGTAGGATTTTGTCTGTCAATGCGAAATCTTTCAATGACTTCCAATGATTAAATTTTCATATGTTGTAAAGCTTTTAGGTCTTCTTCATGGGAAAACCTGAGTGTACTTAAAATTATCTTAACTAAACCGACTTTTTTCTTTTAATTTTTTTTTCTAGAATTCCCCGTATACAAACGTTGTCTATATTAACTCTTGATTTCGTTGATTTCAAATGAATCGGAAACCAAGGTTAGCCTAACAAAACAGTTTCTTGGTTTATTGATTTTTCTTTGTTGCTCGTTTTATAAAATCAACGTCATTTTGATACAAATTTATCAACGAAACTCAAAACGAAACATCATTATGCTTTTACCAGACCACCGTTTTTGGAGAATACCAAATAAATCAGCTGTCATCTAAAGTAAAACCCGCATTTTTGTGCAATCAAAGAAAAGCGAGAGACAAAAATAGTTTTTAAACAAAATATGATTGCACAACAAATTCAAATATTCACTGAAATAATCAAAAAAAATGACAAATAACAAAAAAAAGGAACAGCTGTTTGGCCGGCATTGCCAGCGGCAAATATTTAGAAAGAACAGAAACCCAAAATTTCTGGAAATTTTAGGGGGCCCAAATGGCGGAGAACTTTTGCCTTGAGGGGCTTTTATATTTGTCCGTCTGTATAGAGGCGAAAGACTAGGTAGACATCCTAGATAGAGTAGGCAGACTCCTTCGGCAGAGTAGGCGGACATCCTTGGGCGGAGTAGGAAGACTCCTTGGGCGGAGTAGGCAGACACCTTCGGCAGAGTAGGAAAACGCCTTCGGCAGAGTAGGCGGACATCCTAGGCAGAGTAGGAAGACTCCTTGGGCAGAGTAGGCAGTCTACGCCTTCAGCAGATTAGGAAGACGCCTTCGGCAGAGTAGGCAAACGCCTTCGCCAGAGTAGGCAGACGTCCTAAGTCAGCTGCGAACTTTGCTTTTAGATGACAGCTATGGTTTTTTTTTTTTTTATATTGTATTTCCATAAAATTTTTAGTGACTTCGGGAGTTTGTAGCCCAACTAATTCGTCTGCAATTGGACGTAGTCTTTGTCGGGGGCCTTAAACCTTGGCAGACACCTAACAACATCCTTGCCCCATAGCGAGTGAGACCTACATTGTGGGACTTTTCCAGGAACCTTTCAAATGACAATAGCCTTAAAAGCCTTAAAAACAAAACAAGAGTCACACTAAAGCCCAAAAACGCGATATTTATTTCACAAACTTTTCAATTTATCAGAAGCCTTTGAAAACAGCCACAGAAAATGCGAGACATTTCATGATTTGCTTCGTTGTTGTTGTGTTTGTTGTCAATTCTATCCGCCCATTACATTTAAAACCCTTTAAATGTTTTATTATTAATCTACGGCTATTATTTATATGTAGTGCTCGGACTGGTTGGTGTTTTTTTTTTTTTTTTGTTTGAAGTAAAGCGGAAGTTTTTAATAAATGTTCATAAACTAACAAATGAAAAATAAAAATACAAAAAACAGCAGTTTCTAAGGGGCGAGGGTAAGGGTGATTTGGTTAAATGTTATTGGCTAATACACATTTTCCCAGCGGTAGCAACAAGAAAATAAAAGAAATCGTTCCATAGACAATTTTGAAAATATTTTTCTAAAATATATCCAATTAGCCGATTTTTAATGTTAAGATCAGAAAATAACTCCTCACTCCTGGTCTATAAACAATTTTTTACAGAACTGCAAAATGTTTACCAGATCAAAGGTTACAGACTTTTGGGCCAATGGAATTGGATTCTGAAATACGGTGCCTTATACGTTGAGACGTTTAGGGCCAACGGCAAAGACAATCTAGAGGACAGACTTCTTAATTCATAAGTGCATTTTTGCAATAGAGGTCTGTTTTGAGTTCTCGGTGAATATGGCAAAGATTTTCTGGACGAGATTAGATGTAGAGCAGGCCGCCGCACTAATTCTTCGGCAAAAAGACAAAATTATCGTGGACAAACATTGCGCGGAAGACAAATGAAGAAGAAGTTGTAGTGAAAATTTTGATAAGAAGCGAACTGCGGCAATTTCCGACGGAAAGTCTTCATTTTATTATTATTTAACACTCAAGTGGCTTTAGGAAATCAGGATATTGGAAGCTGGAAAGAGGGAGTAGTGTTTAATGAATTGGCGATTTGTCACAACGGGCAGGAAAGTCATTTTCCGTAAGCGTGGAATACATACGTAAGTCTGAAGAACAAATATTGATTTTCTAAAAAACGACAATTCGTATTCACCCATAGTCGTATTCACTTTGGCTTTTGAAGTCAGTCGCAGGGAAAACTAATAAATTCGAAAACTACAAAAACAATCAAAAAAAAATTTAAAAAAAAAACTTTTAGTTAGACAAGTTAATTCACATTTGTAGGCCTACAAAAATTTTTTCTGGTAAAGTATTATTTTTTGTAAAAATTCCGACAATTTTCAATTTTCCATTTTTTTTTTCTTCCCAGTCAAAGAAAAATTTTCATGATTTTTATAAAAAAAAAAAATAAGAAATTTTCATGAAATTCCAAAATTCTTCCCAGCCACAGCAAAATTTTCATGATTTTTATAAAAAATAAGAAATTTAAAAAAACAAAACAATTTCATAAAAAAGATTTTAATGAGAAGCGTGATTTTAGGTTTATAAAAAAAAATGTAACATGTAACATAATGTAACAAAAGTAACATTTTTTTATACAAATTCCGTCAATTGAGTGCATCCTCATAAAAATGATAAAATTTAATTTTTATTATTTCTTCCCAGTCATAGAAATTTTTTCAGGATTTTTGAAAAAAAAATGCAGAAATATTCATATTAATTTCCAAAAAAGTCTTTTAATGAGACGAATGATTCACTTTTTTAGGTTTATAATTTTTTTTTTTTGAAAAAGCACATTTTTTATAAAAATTCCGTCAACTGAGCGTATTTTAGGCTTATAAGCGAACCACATTTATGATAATACAAAATTATTCTTTTGAAAATCACAAAATTATTTTTTTTATTTCTTCCCGGAATTTTTATAAAAAAAGGAATTAAAAAAAATTTAATTTCATAAATAAACTTTTAATTATCCACTTTTTTAGGTTTATAAAAAAAAATGTTTTATTGAGTGTATTTTTGGCTTATCCTTATAAAAATCATAAAATTATTTTTTTCATTTCTTCCCAGCCAAAGAAATATTTTCAGAATTTCTATAAAAAAAAATTCAGAAATGTTCATGAACATACTTTAAAAATAAATCATAAAAAAGTCTACTTTATTAGGCCAATAACTAAAAAAAAATTATTTATAAAAATTCCGACAACTTTCAAATTGTTTCGACAAAAAAAAAAATAAATTCAACCAAAAACCTTTAATTAAGTCTTATAAACGAGCAAAATCATACAAAAACATTCTCATAAAAATTACAAAATTATTATTTTTTATATTTTTGCCCACAGAAATATTTTTATGATTTAAAAAAAAAATGTTCATAAAATGTTTTATGAAAATTTTACTTCGCTAGAATTATTAGAAAACAAAATATTGAAAAAATAAATTATAATCGAACAAAATCATACAAAAACATTCTCATAAAAATTACAAAATTATTATTTTTTATATTTTTGCCCACAGAAACATTTTTATGATTTTTTAAAAAAAAAAAAAAAAAAAAAAATGTTCATAAAATGAAAATTTTCCTTTGCTAGAAAACTGCCTGCGAATTATTGGAAAACGAAATATTGAAAAAATAAATTAAAAAATTCTAAATTCAATACAATTGAAAAACATCGATACCAATTATTGAACCTTAAATTAAATGAACGTTTTTAAAACGACCCCGAATACATAAAGTCTAGCCTAGAGAAGGAATTACCCACGCCGGCATTAACGACATTTAAACTTTATTTAAAATTTAAACTAATAGTTTTGTTTGTGAGTTATCATGGAATATTAGTTTCGCGCGTTTGTCCTTTAACTGTCTAATAGCGGGGAAGTAAATCTCGTAGAATTTTTAAAAATAATATCCCTGGACCATATGGAAATCATTTAAATTTCATAAGTTTACATTTGTCCATAAGCTTGAAACCTTTTTTAAACATTTCCATTTTTGCAAAGAAATAGAAATAATAAATGATCTCGAACTCGACGAACAGAAACCAAACTGCATTTGTCCAACAGTTAAAATAATTCCACATTTGAAACAGATTGAGAAAAACAAAAAAAGGTTTGGACCTACCATTGCTACAACTGTGCATCAAAATGCCGACGTGAAAAGTTTGAAAAATAATCAAAAAAAATCTTTGTTTCTAGTACAATTTGGTTTTTGGTTTGATTTTCTTACATTTCATTACGATATATTATTGATTTATTTATTTTATATAATTTATTCTTAATTATTTTTGACAAAAAGAGCTGCTAGTCTCTTATTGTGAGAATCGCTGTATAAAATAGAGATTGAACACATGAGAAATCGCCAGCGACGGCGCACAGTGAGTCGGGATTTCCGTCGGCCCAACAATTTTCCAACTTTAATGTTCAATATTTTTTATCGACCTTTTCCAATTGTATTTTAATAAGCTTGAACTGATTAACAAATTCTAAATTCAATATAACTTTTAAACTTTGGAATCGTTTTTGACTTCTGATTAATCACGATTGTAGACAAGTGTTGAGATATTATTTGGGAGATATTCCCTTTAAAAATCATACTCGCATAACTGAATATTCACTGGATCAGAAGCTATTGATTTTAGCCGGATAGAAAGTGTTTCCGATGAGTTTACCTTAATTTGTTTTCATTTACAATTCACATACAATCAAAAATGTAATAAAACAATTTATGGACGGACGGTCGAACCACATAAGTGAAGCTGTATTCCACGATGATCTAAACTGTACTGAAGAATTAAGTTTTAGTACAAACAAAATGTATGGAATGTCTAGCGAGCCGAGCAATATTATCACTCTTAGTAAATTAATAAAATTGACGAAAAAAGAACTAGAGACAAAATATCAAAAGAATTAGTGTCATGATCAATTCTTAAACTGCATGTAATTCCCCAATCTTTCGAGTTATTCTATGGTTAAATGTTGCCAAGCGAGTTCACAAATTTAGTTGCATTTTAAAAGGGAAATCATCTAACGAACAACCAGAAGAATGTCTACTCACAAAATCTCTGTAGAAAAAAACACTATTGTGGAATTTGGATAAGAAATTAAACTCAATCTAAAACCTCCTTTTGCTGGTAGAACGAAGTTGTGTTCTATCACACAATAGACCCTCCACCATTTCCTTTTTCAGCGTACCATAATATTTACTAGATCAGAGGCTATTGAATTTAGCCGGAGAGAAAGTGATTCTGATGAGTTTATATTTATTTATTTTAATTTAGAAAGAAAGAAAAAACCTGCAATATTAAAATCTGAAGATGTTAAAGGTATTATTAATCTAAATCTCCTATTAATCGAATATCCTGTGAAATATTTCTATCGTTAAACTTAGGACCCGATCAGGGAGTCAATAATTTGAGAGAAGTTCTGTTCCCACTAGGAAATTTAAAGCGAATAGGATTTATCACGATTAATCATTGAATCCGAGGGGAATCCATTCTGACAAATGAATCGGCCGACAACATTTATTTTGTCTTTTTTTCATTACCATACAAACTAAATTTATATTTTAATTTTGGTAGGCTAGTTGGTAGCGTGCTTGCCTCTCAGCTCGATTACCAACGGAGTCTTTGGTCTGTTGCTGCAAAAATCTAGCCGGTTTGCCACTGGACCCAAAATTAAAATATAAAATCGAATTTTGGGTGATTTTTTTGTGGCAGCGACAGATCACAGCCTCTGTTGGTAATCGAACCCGCACTGATTGGCAGGCACGCTACCAACTCGCCTTTGATGGAATTCATGTAGGATTTCATTAGATGTTATTGAAAAGTAGTTTAAAACAAAATCAAATTTTTAACAGAGAACGAAGATATTTTAAAATTTTTTTTGACTTCTCTAAAAATGCTGAAACCTAACAGAGACTGCCTAGTGGCAAACAAGTAGGACTTGTGTGATTACTTACCCTGCGGCAGCATGCTGTTGCAATTCGACAAATGCCGATTTGCCCGGTATATTGCCACCGGTGGGCCCCGAAGGACCACCGGAGCCGGGGCCACCGCCGCCGCCAGAACCGGCGCCGGGCGTTATGCTGGCCGTTGAGCCGCCATCCATGTATTTGGGTGTGTGCGGGGCGTCGGGGGCATCCATGCCGGATTGTGGAGTGCTGGGAGGCCCCTCGTAGGGGCTCCCTAAATCAGTGAAATTAAGCGTGTTGGCGCCTATTGAGGCCACTTTATCTAGAATTTTGAAGGCTTTTTAATGGCACTCGAGCAAAGACACAAACAGCACTCTTTCACGCACACACACACACGCACGCAAGCACTCACACAGACAAACGACGCTGATGCGTTACAGTTGATTTCTTTTAAATTCCCAATCGAATTCCAAAACACTTTCCTTATAATTTGATATTTTTGTTGTATTCTTTTCTTTTTTTTTTGGCGCGTAGAAATTATGGTGTGCACGTGTTTTTATGACACTTGTGTAATTTTAATATTCTTTTTTATTTTTCTAAGGTAAATAAACTTTTATTTTTTTTTATAATTATAGTTCTATTACGGAGCGAGAGAATTTCAGTTGAACGTTTCGCAGCGGGCAGGGAGAGGTTTGAAGAGCGCCGGCACAGTATGTTGAACGTCTGCCACAAAATGAGTGTAATTAAAATTGATGACACTTATTAAAAAACCACAACAAAAACGAAACGAGCAATGACAGCAAAAAAAAAACAAAAGAAAAACAAACAAACGAGCAATGGAATAGAACAGAATGCGTGGGCTTGTAGATTTTCGCTGGCTGCTTAAACGAACGAACGAAAGTTGAGTTAGGTTGAGGGGGGTGGTGGTGGCGGTGTTGGCGATGATGAGGATCCGTTTTGCAGTTTTGTTGTATTGATCAACTATTTAATTTTGTATTTTCATTTTACTTTTTTTTTGATTTGTTTACTTTCCGCTTTTTTCTCTCTTTTTCTGAATTTCATTGAAACTTCATTTGCGTAATGAAATGAAATGTTTGGTGGTGGCTTTGCGATATTTTCGTTCAATTATGGATCATTTTGTAGTAAACACTTAATTTTTATTGGTATTATTAACTAAAGTTGTTGTTGCTGCCGATATTATTATTATTATTATTAACCACTTTCGGAGGGGGGGTGTTTATATTTTTCTTTCTTTCTTTTTTTTTTTTTTTGTAATCTCAAAAAGTGTTGAGGGATAATTTCACACGACGAAATTGATGGTGCGGTCGCGACGCGCAGTAGACTATTAAATGTCCGAATATCCCAAAAAAAATTATACGTTTAATTTAAGAATATAGCAAAGAATCTCGGGCAGATGACGACGACGACGACGTAACGTGACGTGGTGGTGTATAGCAGCGAACAGTGAGCGTACGGGCGAACAAACGAGCGAGCGAACGAACGAACGACGACACAAAACACAACATTACCGCTGTAAAAAACATCAACAACTAACCATTAAAGACCATAATCAAAAATTTGCGACGGTGACGGTGATTATTTTCCAACCAACACAGGCACACACACACACGCACGCACACACACACTCGCACAGGCTGTTGCAACAGCGCGGAGGAGAGCCAGAACGAGAGACACAAGCGCTACAAACTTCAACACGGCAAGGTAACACGGCGGTGGGCAATGGTTTTCTTTTTCTTGCTTGCTTTCTTTATTTGTGGCTGACGATGTAGCAATGCAGAGAGCGCGCGCACACTTACTCGCCCCGAGAGAGAGAGCGAGCGAACGAGTAGTAACCCAGCAAACGTCAGTACTCACTACGAAAAATATACTCTGGCACACACGGCTGCTGCGCGATCAAACACGAACACAGTGCGTGAACGACTCGACTAGGTACGACGAGATTATAACAAACAATATTTGCCAGGGATACACTGTGGCTGAGAGGCACTGTGAGACTACTCAGAACGACTGCACACAACAGCAACAACAATGATTTGCAACACCAACCACACACGCACACACACCAAAGCACACCAAGTCGAGCAAACCAGTTTACACACAATATCAGTAGCCGAGAGAGCAATGTACAATTTGTAGTTTGTCGCCTCACTTGTGGTTGTCGCGCAAGAAAGGGAAACGGAATCAAAATTCCACCCCAGCACTCGGCCCCCAGAGAGAAAGAGAACACAAATACAACATGACTGGAATACAAAGTTCACTGTGTAGGACTGGCAGCACAACCATGACTAACAACAGAATGAAACAGCACAACACAACACTGGAGAGTCGTACACCAGAGCCATGTGACTCTTTCTCTCTTAGACCAGCACACTCTGCACACAAAACACCCCTAAGCAGAACCCACAACGCACACAACCATTGCCATTGGCTAGATGGCCGGCAGCAGACAACAACTCTTAGCTGAGCTAAGCGAGGAACTGAAAGAGCCCACCATGCTGTAGGTTAGACTGTGCGCTGTCTCTTTTGCTCTTGCGTTTGATTTTACATGCGACAGTTCACACCCATCCCACCATTGCGGCTCGCTGAACACTCATACACATCAACACTCACTTCCATTTTTATTTCCACTGCGGCCAAGAAAACCTGTTACAATGTATCGTCTTTGTTGTTTTCGCTTGTTTTGTATTATTTAGTGTGTGTGTTTCGTTGGAGGCAAAACGAAAAAAAACCAACCTCAACAACTCCGCCCTTTCTTATCGTCATTCCTTTGGGTTACTTTGGCAAAACATCAACATTTCTCTATACGGTTTTTTTTTTTGCTTTTGCATTTGTTCGGGCGTCTCATCCAAGTGAAATGTTTTTTCCTGGTGGGAGGGGGGAGGGGGTTTTGCCGTCAATTCTCAAAAATTCTTTTTACAACATACATTTTCTATTTCTTTAAAGCTTTATTTATGGTTTTTTCTCTTTTTTTTTTCGTCGATGTTTACAATGAGTCGCGGACAGTGGACTTAGGCAGAGGAAAAAAGTGATTTTCAAAGATTACCAGCCAGTTTTTGTAACTTATTTTTTTCCGTTTTGTTCGTGAAACGAAGAAACGAATATCGGTTTTGGTTTTTTTTTAAACATTATTAAGAGATTTTTTGTTGTGTTGAAATTCTTGGTTCGCATGAGTTCAATATGAGCGAAACAAATGTCAAACCGGCCGACTATCAACAATAGGGTGGAGTGAAATTCAAAAAAAAAATGTTAACCTCGGAAAGAGATGTAGTCTGGGGTCCTAATGAGGGGAAAAATAAAGAAAAAAATTTTAAAAAATGTTTAGGGGTCGCGCCACTCCCTCGAAATTTGGAAATTATCGCTATTTTGGCGTTGATTTTAGAAAAATTCTAAAAATTTAAAAATTTTTTTCTCATTGTTCAAAAATTTCATAAAGTAAAATAAGTCAAATCGTCCCTTCTTCAGAAAATTGACTGAACAATGAAATCGCCACCAAAGCTACAAATATTAGTCGATTATCCTCATATTTGCCTCAAATACTTTTGTTTGGGCACTGAACAAGCTCAAACTTTTAAATTTCGAATAAGTTAAGTCGTTAATTTTTAGGATTTTTCTAAAATCAACGCCAAAATAGCGATAATTTCCAAATTTCGATGGAGTGGCGCGACCCCTAACAATTTTTTAAATTTTTTTTCTTTATTTTTCCCCTCATTAGGACCCCAGACTACATCTCTTTCCGAGGTTAACTTTTTCAAATTAAAAAAAAGCATGTTTTCACTCCACCCTACTCTCCATCCCCAACGTGTGACTGTTTGGTGTTTATGGTCCGGGTCAGTCCATTTGATTATGATTTTTAACCCTAGGACACTAAACCTCTGTGAGGCTACGTTTTTCAAAAGTACAACATTTTAATTTTTAAATCAATTTTAATTTTTAAAATAATTTTTTTTTTTAAAAACAAGTCAATACAATTGTTTCATAAGAAAATAAAAGCTAATTTATTTAATTTTTTTTTTTTTTGAGAAAATGTACATTTAAAAAGAACTTACATTTTTTTTTTATTTTACAGAGAAAAAAATTCAAGTGGCCTCACAGGCCGTGTTAGTTCTAGTTACTAGTTCTAGGGCTAAGCCTCCAATTTCATTTCTGTTTGCAACCACTGTGCGTGTTAGTTTATTTTGTTTGACTTTTTTGTAACTTTTTTTTTTCGAGGTTTTGTTTTGTTATTTCTTGGCTGGTGTTGTTGCAATGCATGTACGTGTATTTTTCGTTGTTGTTGTAAATGTATTACATCTTGCTATTGTGTTGTTGTTGCTGTTGTTGTATGGTTTTGTTTCGTCCGTTCGTTCATTCAGTTGTTTTTTTTTGTCTGTCTCTTTCGTGTTGATATGTAAGTGCAAATATTTTGACATATCGATAATTTTGTTGTTGTTGGTGATTAGCGAACACTCGTTTGCGTATTATTATTGTTGTTATTGCTCTTCTTCTTCTTCTCGGTGAATGTGGTTGCTTTATATTATAATTCCAGTTAGAGTTTTTCTGTTGTTTTTCTTTTTTCCACTTCTTCTTTTTTTGTGGCATTTTCCTTTATTGTTGTTGTTGTGTCTCCCTCTGCCTAATCATGGCATTTAACTTTTCGTCAAATATGAAGTAATCAACCGCGAAAGTCGTTTTCGGTTCGTAGCCATTAAAATTGTAACACTTTTGTTTCTCTGTATTTTGTTTTTTTTTTTTTGGAAATTGTCTGCTTATGTTTTTCAATTTCTTTGGTGCCTTCTGTGGTTTTCTGTATTGTATTTTGTGCACGTTTACTTCTACTTCACGTGTTTGTGTTATTATCCGACGCCTTGTCGTTAATTGTTATTAATTAATGTAATTAATAAATGTAATCGGTATGACAATATTTTGTTTTTTTGTGTTCTTAATGATTTGTTGTGATTTGGTGGCTTCTTCTTCCTGCCGTTGTTGTGCGAGTGAGTGTGGGTATTTCATGGTTATACTCTTTTGTGGTTGACTAACCAAACCCCTCGTCTACTACTGGATGGAAGGGTACACGAGTTGAAGTAATCACTGCAGATCCTAATTCTACGTACGGATATGCTCCAGAATCCCCATTGCATATGAATCGTAAAAAGATTCTGACGAAATTTGAAAATATTAGATTTTGATTCGATGATCCGTTTCCATTCGTGGTTTCAAAAGTTCGACATCTGTCAAACTAAGTTGTTAAACCATTTTTTTTCTTTTCACTTGAAGTCTGACATTGACGAAAATGGATCGCTTAACTATCACACAACGCGTAAAAATTATTAAAACCTACTCCAAAAATGGTGATTCTGACACAGCCACATATTGTGCTTTAAGAGGAGATTATGGTTTACATAATCGTCCAACTGCAAACATGTGGAGAAATTTGAAGAGACTGTAGCGGTTACAGATATTGTAAGGCCTGTGAATTATCGTTTCGCTCGTTCCGCTGCAACTATCGCTGCTGTCAGTGAAAGTGTTGCCAAAGACCCGAATGTGTCGATTCCTCGTCGTTCTCAGGAATTACGACTGTCTTACGGAACATTATGGCTTATTTTGCATTTGGATCTGCACCTACATCCATATAAAGTCCAGCTCACACAACAACTGAAGCCAGCTGACCATTCACAACGTCGTAGATACGTTGAATGGGTGCTTGAACAACTGGCATTGGACGGCGATTTTTCAAACAAAATTTTCTTCAGCGATGAAGCACATTTCTCACTGGGTGTGTGTGTTAATAAACAAAATTGTCGTATTTGGGGTTCTGAGAATCAAGTAATTAAAGAGAGAGGCCATGACATCCACAATCAGTCACTGTTTGGTGTCGATTCTTGGTCCGAAAATGTGATTGGACCTTACTTCTTCGAAAAAGACGAGGGAACGACTGTCACCGTCAATTCGGAGCGTTATGATCGTATGATAACCGCCTTTTTTTTGCCTGCTAATAAGGAATACGACTTGGAGAATATGTGGTTTCAACAAGTCGGTGCCACACAACTCGAGCGAATATGGCTTTATTGCAAGAGACATTTCCTGATTTAAATAATTCAAACTTTATAATAAAAAAGAAATATCATGGAAAAAATATTTTATATGTGTTCTATTTACGTTTACTTTTGAAAACGCAATATTGTTGACCCTTTACATGTACAGTCTACTCTCTCATAAGCGGACGCCTAAGGGACTGAGCATTTTGTCCGCTTAAGACAGGTGTCCGCCAGGAGAGAGTACACTGTATTTCATATTTAAATTCAATATTAAATAGATTGGATGAAAAAGTCACTTATTATCATTTGGTTGAGTTTTTAGTGTGGTTTTTTTTTAGATCATTTGTTTTGCCCGTTTTTGTCGCCCTTACATTCATCATGATTTCTCTTGTTCGGTGTTCGTATCGCACAAGTTTTGTGTCTTTGCATTTAAAAATTTGTTTCACATAAACGGTTTTCCAATAAAGCGGATTTTCGTTTAAGCGAAGTACAGTGCATGGAAAATCATCCCGAACAATTTTTACTAATATTTATTTTCAATTAAACGATGTTTTCAGTTAAAAGACGTGCGCTTAGCCGAATTCGACTGTACCCATTAATTCTTAACCGGTCAGCAGTTTGCAATATTTGGAATGGCGCTTTTGTAAAAGTAATAAATACACATGTAATATTCTCACACATGGATAAGTTGATTAAATTCAAAATAATCTGAAATTTATCGAATAAAAAGCATTTTCTGTAAAATAATAAAATAAAATAAAAATTTAATAAAATAAAAAAATATAAATTATACAAAAAAAAAATTCAAAATAATCTGAAATTTATCGAATAAAAAGCATTTTCTGTAAAAGCCATATTTTTTTTAATAAAATAAAAAAATATAAATTATACAAAAAAAAAAAAATTCAAAATAATCTGAAATTTATCGAATAAAAAGCATTTTCTGTAAAAGCCATGTTTTTTTTTTAATAAAATATAAAAATATAAATTATACAAAAAAAAAAAAATTCAAAATAATCTGAAATTTATCGAATAAAAAGCATTTTCTGAAAAAAGCCATGTTTTTTTTTTAATAAAATATAAAAATATAAATTATACAAAAAAAAAATTCAAAATAATCTGAAATTTATCGAATAAAAAGCATTTTCTGTAAAAGCCATATTTTTTTTAATAAAATAAAAAAATATAAATTATACATAAAAAAAAAAATTCAAAATAATCTGAAATTTATCGAATAAAAAGCATTTTCTGTAAAAGCCATGTTTTTTTTTTAATAAAATATAAAAATATAAATTATACAAAAAAAAAAAAATTCAAAATAATCTGAAATTTATCGAATAAAAAGCATTTTCTGAAAAAAGCCATGTTTTTTTTTTAATAAAATATAAAAATATAAATTATACAAAAAAAAAAAAATTCAAAATAATCTGAAATTTATCGAATAAAAAGCATTTTCTGAAAAAAGCCATGTTTTTTTTTTAATAAAATATAAAAATATAAATTATACAAAATAATAAAAAAAAAATTGATGACGGAAATTTTAAAAATTTCCTTTACAAGTAAGGAATTATCCAATGTGTTTCTTTAATTAAATTTTAAAAAATACTCTTTACAAGTAAGGAAAGGTTCAATGTGTTTCTCTTATTCAATTTAAATTTAAAATCAATTTAAAGTGCCTTTCCTTGTCTATGTTTCTCCAATTCATATTGTGATCGAACTTGATTTGCGAAATTGATAGGTCAACAGTCCTGTTGTAAAAATCGAGTATCAAATTATTCTGCTATAGAATTTGTATTTGTATCATAAAGAATAACAACAAGGAACTGGGCGAAGGTTCCTTGTTGTTATTCTTTATGGTTGTTTATGTTTTTTCAAGTAAATCGGCAGGTCACTCGTCTGCAGAGGATGCGATTGGTGGCGGCAATGTTTTCCTCTCCATATTAAAATTCCCTGCCATATACAACGAAACCATTTGATGGACTAAGTGGTTTGAAAGGTCTAGCCAGCTCGAAATATGGACACAAAAGTCAGATTTGCTTTACACCCAAACAACGCTGGGTAATAATGCAATTAAAACATCATAATGCAAACTTATGGCCAACAAAAACTTGTGACCCAAAAAGGCACACACTGTAAGTAAGATCGTGAGACTGTTTTGCTAGGTCCCCATCGTCGTAGGGTCGGCTCTGCCACAATTCGAAATTTTCTTTTTGGAAATGAATTTTTAATTTTTATTGAAATAAAAAAAAAAAAAAAACCTCTCATTTTTAATTGACTTGCGCGATTTGATGGAACTTCCACACAGACCTAGCTGAACGGAATTCCCTGTATAAATTTTCATATTGACATTCACTGAAAACTAAAAAAAGGCACTTTTCGAAGTTTTATCCAATTTCAAAATTAAGATTAGTTCAGTTGTTACGTCTTTAAATCGAATACAATCTCATACAAATAAAAAACAAATTATTTTTTAGTGGACTCCCCCCCCCCCCCCCCCCTCACTTTACTGGTGATTTCCAGTAAAGGCATCGTAAACAAAAAAAAACTCACGACACCTAATAACAATCATATTTATTTGATTAAAACTATAATTAAATATGATTTTTTTCCATAGAATTTATCCAAAAAAAAAAAAAAATGAGGAAAAAAAATTGCAGCAATAAAAATCGAACGAAACGAATGAAACTTCACGACGAAGACAAAACGATTTTAATTACATTATTCACAACAATAAACAAATTGAAAGCAACACATAAGCAATAGCAACAACAAAAACTGCAATGACAAAAGAAATAAATACAAAAAAAAAACTCAACAAACAGACACGGATGATAATCGAGGAATAATAAGGATTGAAATGAAAAGTAATAAGTGTCAAAAACTATTCGGGGGGAAAAAAACGCTACAGTCGTGGCTAATCGAAATACAGAAACTCCAGCTCAACACGTATATGTGCCGTTCCACGCTTTTCATGTAATTTTCCATAACCAAAATGGCAAAGTGTCTGCCCTATGTTCTCTATAGCCTCACGAATTCCATCTTTGAGGTCTTGCAGCGACGTTGGGCTGTTGGCGTAGACCTTATCTTGCACGCGGCACCAAAAGGAAGAAGTCGCAAAGGTGTTAAATCACAAGATCTCGGTGGCCAATTGTGATCACCTCTTCGGGAAACTTTTTAGTTATGCGAACTGTCACTGCAAGATTTTCACCATTTTTGTAGTGAATTTTAATAATTTCACTGCGTTGTTCCAGCGTGTATCGTTCCAATTTTAGTAATGGCGTAGTTTCTACTTGTCAAATGTCAATGAATAAAAGCTTCAAAGGTGACAGCTACCGAAATACCGGCTGCTTCAAAATAACACCTCTTGTTGGAGAACCCTGTACAACTTTACGTCTCGTTAACATTGATGAGAACATTGATTTTGCGGAAGAATTTCTGTTGAAAACACCCAGCTTTCGCAATTACCCTTGTTTCAGAGCAATAAAGAAGCACGGGTAGAATAATTTTTTTTTTCAAATTCAATTATTTTATTTAAAATTTTTTTTTAAAAAAAAGTACTATTGTTTTGAAATGTTTCTATTTTCATCCTCTAATCTTAGTCTCCATTCTATAATGCACTTTGTTATGGAATACCCTGTATCTACTGTATGACAAATATATAATTACATGTGTACAAAGATACGCCAAATATAGCTGATAAAGTGAAATATGTACGTATGTGAGTGTGTGTGTGTGTGTTTGGAAGTACATTCTCCATTCACTCATTGGCTTGATGCACGGTCCGACGGACGACCGTGCTGAGAAGAGATGGTTATCGAAACAGTTAATCAACATTTATTTCAACACCCAATAAATCTTACACATCCCGGCAAACAAACAGACGGGCAGAGCCAACACAAGCCAGTCACAATAATGATGATGACATAACAAATGAAAATGATAATAAATAACAATAATAACAACAACAACTACAACAATGAAAAGAAAAATTACATCAACACCAACAAATGTTAAATACGAAATGAACAGCAAATAAATTATTATTATAATACCATTAACGCCATCTAGTGGCCTCTTCTATATGAGTTGCACCATATACACTCACACACATCTGCACTTTCAAAGCACTTTTGATGGATATCACACAAATGGCAAAACAACAATGCGAACAGAAGAGAGAGAGAGAGCGAGCGAGAGCTAAAAGGCGCCAAAAACAATAAGCAATCGCACACACGAACGAAAGTATAAAATAAAAGACAAAAAAAAAACACCTGCAATAGCACAACAACAACTCCAACAATAGCTTAATAAAGCGCGCTTTGTGCAGACAGCAACACAAACAAAGAAAAACACTACAAAAGGGGGGGTGGTCTTTAATCAAATGCCCGCCTCCCCATTGGAAATGTTGGCTGTCGTTGGAGATTCCAGTGGTCTTGCGCAAAACAAGTTTGCCAGGTAGAAGATACAGTTTGAACACAGGGCCAGTGTGTGTGTGCGTGTGTGTGCCACCATCTAACCGCATCTAATTGGAATTATGACGATTCACTCACTCACTTTCAAAACACACCCAATTTCCCTTCCAGGCCACACTGTATACAAATACTCAGTCACACGCTCTCTCACTCTCTCTCTCTGTGTTGTGTGTAGCTCCACACACATGTACACACGAGTGTGGAAGACCATGGACGTTGGTACAAACAAAAATGGCGTAGCTCTGTTGCTTTGTGCTTCATACACGAATACCACTCAACTCAACACCCTGTCGAAACACTCTCGCACATACGCTTACTGCAGGGCTCTCCACACCACCACTGTGGTTCGGTTGTATAACCCAAAAATGAAACGGGAAGAAGAAATATTTTGAGAAATACTCTTCTTCACTGTACTTCTTTATCACCCCCCTCCCGAATGATTTGGTCAAGGGTGTGAGTGTGTGAGCGCAAGGAAACAGGAAGTGTGGTGGAGGGTGCAGAGACAGAGCCTGGCAAATGTTTCCAGCAACAGCAGGTAAATGTAAGCAACGTTGGTTGCTGCCACACATGTGAGGCCCAGACGGCACCACAAACCCACACACGCACAACAACCGGCAACCCAAGGAAACAACCGACGACCAAACAACCGACGACCGACCAACAACTGACTGCGCCTACCGGTCTCAACGTCCGTCCGTCCGTTCCGTCCGCCTGCCGTTCTTGGGCTTCGCTGTACACCCATGTTTTTTAGTTTTAGTAAAGTTGTAACTTGAAAAATGTTTTTAGTGCCGTCAAAACAACAACAACAAAAACAGAAAAAATAAGTTAATGTTTTTTTTTCATTTCGTTCACAAGAAATGTGGAAAAAGTGTTTCAAGCAAAAAGGAGAGGAAAAAAAAAAGGAAACGGCCATTCACTCATTCCTTCGGTATTCAAGTGTTTGAAGGAAGTTACAAAAAAAAAAAAAAAACAATTTGGAGTCTATTTTTTGTTTTCAAGAGAATTTTCCGCAAAAAAAACGGAACATTTTAAATGAGTTTGTGTATGACGCGAATGTAGAGCAACTGAACGAATTTAAAGGGTTTGCTGCTAAGGATGATGGCTTTGCATAGTAGCGATCTCACATGGGGAAATTCTAAGGGCGTTAGAGGAATTCTCCAGTTTTTTTTCCAGAAAACGCAATTTGACATACTTTTTGTTCAAATTGTTTAATAATAAATATGAACATTTGACTAAGACACGAAAAAATTATGTTGGGAAATATGTTACAGAGGCCGTTCTTCTACTCCGTCCACTTAGTGGTAACACCGTGTTACAAAAAAAAGATTTTTTTCTGTCCTATGAACCAAATGCACATATTCGGAAAGAGGGAAAAAAATAAAAATACACGTGTACGAGCAGGGTTTTCCAACATTAGGTGTTATTTTGGTATTCAAAGAAAAATTAAATTTTTTTGAGATAAATGATTGGATGTTTATTTCATAATAAAGAGAAAGGTATGCAGTTAATAATGAAAGACAACATTTGCCAAGAATGGCCACCACGACCACGCTTAGAGGACCATATCATTTTAGTGAAATTTCCATAACCAAATGGCAAAGTGTCTGCCCTATGTCCTCGATAGCCTCACGAATTCCATCTTTGAGGTCTTGCAGCGACGTTGGGCTGTTGGCGTAGACCTTATCTTGCACGTGGCCCCAAAGGAAGAAGTCGTTAAATCACAAGATCTCGGTGGCCAATTGTGATCACATCTTCGAGAGATAACACGGTTCGCAAACTTTTCCCGTAAAAGAACCTTGGTTTCGTTGCTTATGTGGCACGTAGCGCCACGTCTTGTTCGAAGTAAACGTTGTCCAGATCAATAACATCCCACTCCGACCATAAAAAATCATTAATCATCTCTCGATAGCACCGTAACTGTTGATCCAACCTCATTTTGGAAAAAGTAAGCTCCAATGACCCCGACGGAACATAAACCGCACCAAACGGTCACACGTTGAGGATGGAGAGGCTTCTCAACAACAACTCGAGCCCCAGATGCGACAAGGCTCAGTCAAAATGATTTTTCGATGGAATTCCTGATCATTTTCATGCATTTCAAGGACCAAATCAGCAAAGACGCGACATTGTTGATGATCGGCCGGCTTGAGTTCTTGTGTTAACTGAACTTTTTAAGCCTTAAGACAAAAGTCATTATGCAAAATACGGTCTAATGGCATTTGTGGAATGCCCAATTCCAAAGAACGACGAGGAATGGTCAAACCTGCGGGTTTTCTTCAACACTTTGGGCAACAGCAGCAATATTCTCACGGGATTTATCCTTCACATCACTAACTTGTCTCAACAGCTCGAATTTGTCCATCAATTTCTGTATTGCTTTCCGACAAGGTGCTTCGCGACGATCCAAAAATGCTTTAGTTTTGCCAACTGTGACTGCAAGATTTTCACCATTTTTGTAGTGAATTTTAATAATTTCAGGGCGTTATTGAATCGTTCCATTTTTAGTAATGGCGTCAAATGTCAATGAATAAAAACTTCAAAAATGACAGCTACGAAAATACCGGGTGATTCAAAATAACACCACTTGTTGGAAAGCCCTTTATAATATCGAGCTGTTTAATTGTTTCATTCATAAAGTGGTAACAATTTGTTTAATGTTTTGTAGTTGGCCTAGTAGTTTCATTTTGGCCATTAATGGGTTAAAAAACCAAAAACAAGGCGAAGACATTTTGTATTCGTGTATGAAAGGCCTCTCGATGCCATTAATTACCTAAATTGGATCGACAATCTGTTGTTGGTCATGCTTAATAAATAATTTCCAAGCTCTTCGGGACTGTGCGCACAATCAGCCAACACTTTGTCCTTACGCTGGCGAAATAAGGCTAAATTTGACCGATAACAAGGGCTTTATTGTATATTCATATGTCTATGGCACATAAACCTTATCGACTAGCTTACAATTAACTTAAAAATATAGTAAATTCAACAAATCAATAAGGTTACTCAATCCAATTTCATATGTAAATTATTAAAGTCCCCCATGGACATCATCATGGGTTCAAAATTTGAATAATTGCTTCTATGACAAGTAGCATTAACAAAATGCATTATGTCTAAGTAATCTACACAATAACCACAAATAAGTTTACAGAGAAACAACAACGAGCTTTTACTTTGTCGATTTTCAAGCGATTCCAAGTGTATAAGCCTACAACTGGCCATAGACGAGGGAAAAGTAGACTGGAAAGGGACCGAATACAAGGGAAATTTGAGGGCCACTGTGGCTTGTGACCATTAACTGTTATGTTGGCCTTAGATTTGTAGACTTTTCCAACAGCATCATGAAAAACTCCCCCCCTATTCGAGTTCTGAGTATTTCAATTCTTCGCCATGTGTCTGTTGATGTCAATTATTACTTTTTTTCTCCTGCCTCAATCCAGTTTTATTTTTCGTTATTAAATTATTTTTCTAAAAAGAAAAACGGAAACCTGTTGTTTTGATGTCAGGCTAAAACAAAAAAAAAAACAAAATAGGTGGTACCTGTACAGTAGGGTGGAGTGAAAACATGTTTTTTTTTAATTTGAAAAAGTTAACCTCGGAAAGAGATGTAGTCTGGGGTCCTAATGAGGGGAAAAATAAAGAAAAAATTTTTAAAAAATGTTTAGGGGTCGCGCCACTCCCTCGAAATTTAGAAATTATCGCTATTTTGGCGTTGATTTTAGAAAAATCCTAAAAATTAACGACTTAACTTATTCGAAATTTAAAAGTTTGAGCTTGTTCAGTGCCCAAACAAACGTATTTGAGGCAAATATGAGGATAATCGACTAATATTTGTAGCTTTGGTGGCGATTTCATTGTTCAGTCAATTTTCTGAAGAAGGGACGATTTGACTTATTTTACTTTTTGAAATTTTTGAACAATGAGAAAATTTTTTTTAAATTTTTTCATGCCCTTATTTCATTGTTTACGCTATTGCAAACATTTATTGACATAAAACTTTTTAGGATTTTTCTAAAATCAACGCCAAAATAGCGATAATTTCCAAATTTCGAGGGAATGGCGCGACCCCTAAAATTTTTTTAAAATTGTTTTCTTTATTTTTCCCCTCATTAGGACCCCAGACTACATCTCTTTCCGAGGTTAACTTTTTTTTTTTTTGAATTTCACTCCACCCTACTGTACAGCAAAGAAATGAAACAAGTTTGTGTGTGTATGTTTTTTTTTTGTATCTGTTTTGCCTTCACAACGCGCGGTGAATTTACAGAAATGCGGTAAATATCAGTCACATTGGCAGATAATCACGGATTATTAGCGGCAAAATTGTACGATTTACATACATTCACAGATACATGAGAAACGACAACAACAACAACAAAAGTATTATGTGATCTACATTTCAGACGCAGATCACATTTACAGAAGTAGTCTAAATGGTACGGGTAATATAAGGCCAACAGGGATGCCCTACACATGGGGTAGATGGGAAATGTTCACTTAGAATTTGTGATGTTTCGCAGTTCGGAATATTTATTCAATATATTTATGCAGAACCATCACAGAAAGGAGGAGCAATTACAAAAATGTTTCACGGCAAGAATTTCAAATTCTCTCATCCAGTGCGATTTTATATCTCTCGATGACCATTGCAATAATGAAACATCTGCAAACTCTGCCTTCGAATACCCCATTCTGACAAGTCACTTTTTTTTGCGGCAAATGTTTTCTGTTCTTGTGTATGAGGGCAGTTGTAGTGATTGCAAAAACTTCCTGAATCGTTTTTTGATTTGATTTTTTTTTCGATTTTCGAATATATTTAGTTTTTCTGAAAAGTGAGTCCTGAAGTTGTTTGCTGGGCCTCCTTAAACACTGCAAAGCCTGAGGTTTATTTCTAGGCTTCCTTTAACAAAATCATAGCACATAACACCAGTCGTTAATGTTTTTTTCCAAAACATTCACACAAAGTAGCATTGATCCGAATTATTCCACCCCTCCGGCTCCCAACCACTAATAATTGTCACTTATTATAGAGTTTTAGCATTTTTATGGGAGGTCTTAAGTTCATCGTTCAATTATGGCATAGGTAACCGATAAATATTCCATTTTTTTTGTTTTGTCACAAACCCGTTTGTTGACATTTTTGCAAGACGACTGGTTTTTTGTCTTTGCTCCCTACCAATCGGGACCGGCACTTTGTGTTCGGGCACTTTTTAATATTGAAAATAAAGCAAAGAAAATTGAAAAAAAAAACACATGAGTGGGGAAATTGTGCAATAATTAATAGCAGGAAGTTGAAAACAATAATAATAACAAGAATAAGAACAAGTTTTTGTTTTTCGATTTTTTTCTAAATTCATGAAAACCAAACAAACAGAAACAAATCAATGATACAGAAATAGATTTTATGGTCGATTGTGAGAAGAATGGAAATGCTGGCAAGACTAAAACAAATTGAAACTAAATCTTCAATGTTCCAACTATTTGTCTTTCGTTCAAAAAAAAAAAAAAACCTGATATTAAATGTCTAAAAGGACGGCCGGAACTTTTTAATAAATGACAAACACATCGGGAAAAAATTAAGCAACTTATATTTTTTATTCTTGGCATGGCTACAATACCAACCAAGGATGGTCGTATTGCTTAAGACGCGCCCCAAGGACTTCTATGAGAAGACATTGTCCTTTATCGATGATCGATTATTGCCCTGTAGACTTTTGGTACCGTTGAAGATGCGATAGAAGTCTGCCAGCAATATGTGTTGCTTAAGAAAGAGTCCTTCCGACAGAAAGAGTCCTTCGTAGAAAAGCGACACGGGATGGCTTTTCATGTGCAAGAAAAGTTATTTTTGAAACGCTTTCCCTGTGGTTTGGATGTGAGAGAGAAAGAATATGACATTTCTGACAAAGCCTTTGACTATTTTCCTTTGTGTATAATTTATTTAAACCATGTGTTATATTTTAAAATAATATTAATTCCTTAATTTGAAATTGTTTGAAATTTTGTGACGTCAGATGTTTGTTTTTGTTGGGAATTAAGAGCAAAAGTTATTTTATATCACAAACAAATAGCATTCAATCATATTATGGTCCTATGTTTCAAATCGGAACGACGGGAATAAATTCGACAATATCTTAAATTCGCCAGCTTCCCAAAACAAGAGCTGAAATATGTCTGTCAGGCTTATCAGTGGAGCTAAAAGTCAAAAGATCCATTTGAAATAATTTGTCAAGTTTTTAGAATAAAACCGGGTCGGAAAGAGAGCGTGAAAGGGTGGCTGTATAAACGATACCTGCCTAAAAACGGGTCTATGAAAAACAAAAAAATCCCCAACAAAAATGGGGAATTTTGTTCGCGGGCGTTATGAAAAATTTCGCCAAAAAATAGGTGATAATTTTTGGTTCTCTGGTAATTTTTCATGGGGGAATTTTTTTTAAAAATAAATATTTAAATATAAATAAAATAAATAATTATTTGGTGGATTTTTCACAAGTTTTGGGGAAATTTTCGTATTTGGCGAATTTCACTTTTTTTCTGGGAATTCTTTATTTTTTTTTTATGAAAATTTATTTAAAAAAAATGGTATTTTTTCATAATTTGTGGCCATTTTTCTTATAAACGAAAATTTGATCGACCGGACCGCGCCATCGCCATTGCCGTAGATCCGATTTTTTATTGACAATTTTTTTTTAAATATATGATTTTTGGAGAAATTTTAATTTTACATTTATTTCTGGGAATTCTTAATTTTTTTGTTATGAAAAAATACCAAAAAAAAAAATTTTGTATTTTTTCATAATTTTTGGTTTTCTGGTAATTTTTCTGTCGTCCCAAGCAGCCGCATTCGTGTAGAGTCGATTTTTCATTGGGAAATATATTTTTTAATTAATTTATTTTTTTGGGGATTTTTCCAAATTTTTGGGAAAACTTTCGTGTTGGCCTTTTGGGGGAATTTCTCACTTATTTCTGGGAACTCTTTAAAAAAAAATTGTGTTTTTTCATAATTTTTGATTATCTCGCCATTTTTCTTATAAACGAAAATTTGATCGACCATCGTCGTAGAGCCGATTTTTTTCGATTAATTTCTAAATAAATTATTTAGGTATTTTTCAGAATTTTCTGGGGAAATTTTCGTGTTGGCCTTTTGGGGGAATTTCAATACCAAAGAAAAAAATTGGTATTTTTTCATAATTTGTGGTTCTCTGGCCCGGTTTTTCATTGGGAAATCTTTTTTTTAATTAATTTATTATTTGAATGATTTTTCCAAATTTTTGGGAAAACTTTCGTGTTGGCCTTTTGGGGGAATTTTATCATTTATTTCCGGGAACTCTTTTTATATATGTATGTTTTTTTATGAAAAAATATCAAAACAAAAATTGTGTTTTTTCATAATCCTTGGTTATCGGGCCATAGTTCTTATAAACGTAGAGCCGATTTTTTTCGAATAATTTCTAAATAAATTATTTGGGTATTTTTCAGAATTTTCTGGGGAAATTTTCGTGTTGGCCTTTTGGGGGAATTGCAATACCAAAGAAAAAAATTGGTATTTTTTCATAATTTGTGGTTCTCTGGCCCGATTCTTCATTGGGAAATAATTTTTTAATTAATTTATTATATGAGGGATTTTTCCAAATGTTTGGCATTTTCCCATTTATTTCTGGGAACTCTTTATATATTTTTTTATAAAAAGAAAAAATTCAAATTAAAAATGGTGTTTTTTTCATAATTTGTGGTTCTCTGGCCATTTTTCTTATAAACGAAAATTTGATCGAACGACTCTAGCCTCCTCTATTTTTGTAGAGTCGATTTTTCTGGGGAAATATTCGTATTGGCCTTTTGGCGGAATTTCATATTAATTCTTTATTTATTTTTTATGAAAAAATACAAAAAAAAAAATGATATTCTTTCATAATTTGCGGTTTTCTGACACTTTTTCGTATAAGCCACAATTTTACCGATGTCTTTTTTTCTTTATTTTTTTTTTATGAAAAACCCAAATAATTTTTGTTCTCTGACCATTATTTTTTATAACCCAATTTTTTTTTTTCAAAGTAAATAATTTTTCAGGATTTTTTGGGGAATTCCAAAATCCACATTCGAGAATTCTTCATTTTTTTACGTATTGGCGAAAGTAGTTAATTTAGGTGTTCCGTACTATCCACGAATCTTTTAAGGTGGTTCCTGTCAATACTTCTGAGGTTCTTCCAGTTAGATATCGTTGTATCTGGGAAGTATTTGAGGCTCAATGTTGCTTAAGAACTAGTAGAGAATGAGTTTCATAGTTTTAACGTCCCCTTCGCAACAGGCATCGCAACAGTTTGCTTCGTTAACGTTCAAAATCGGAATGGATGTGTCCACTTAGGACCGCCCTGAGTTTCCTGAGTTCAAGTTTGTTTCAAGTAATTCCATGACATGTTTTGTATTCACACCGGTCGTCCAATATCATTTTTGAGGTTTCGTACCCCGTATTCATAAAAATGTATAACAGCAGAAGAGAACAGCAAATACAAATACAATTCTCACACATTTTCCTTAACAAAGGTTTACATTTTTATGAATACGGTGGATAGTGTTCTGTTGTAATTGCTTGGAAGATCACAGCTCTCGACTAACGGACGATCTGAAAAAATAAGAAAAGATTTGCGCATTTCAAAAAGTATCATTTAAAGCCCCCCGCGCCTTTGTTTTCTATACAAAATGTTTTTCTACAAGTAGAAAACTTTTTTTGCCGTCGGTTAATCATTGCCCGCCAATTAATGTCATCTCGTCGTTTTTCTTCTTCTTTGTTCTGTTTCTATTTTTTGCTTGATTGAGATGTTTATTTTTCTGCCATGGATCCGTGTTTCAAGCTGTCATAATTGCAAACTGCAAGTGTTCAAATTGATGACGCTTGTTAAAGATGAATGCAAAGTCAGCCAACCCCGTGTTGGCCCCAGCATTTTTCAATGTTAAGGAAGTTTGTCAGGCATAAAAAACATATCTTTTGGCCGGTTTTTTCTTCTTCTTTTCATTATTATTGCTTAGAGGATTATTAATTTTCCACACTCTGGCACCCTTTTCGGAACACTTGCAATAATGATACACTTTTCGAGTTAAGAAATACAACTGAAGGTTATTAAAACTCCATTAAAAGAAACTCGAAAGAGTTCGGGTTTTTGTTTCTCTGTTGCTGATTGCAAATAAAATAGTCAACGAAATGAAAAAGGCACAGCAACATTTCAGGCAATCAAACCAAATTTATCATATCAACAATTTAATGGTGTAAAAACAACTGAGAGCCCGTGAAAACAAAAAAACTAAAGAATATTCATAAATGAAAATGTCCATCCATGGCAAATAGCCATTTATCTGTCCGTCCGTTTGTTCGTAATCATTCTTTTGTACACCAACGGCTAGTGCCAGACACCAACATTCATTGCCACATACTGTAGGGATTAACACTTACACACACACACACATTGGTTTGAATGGACTGGCCTGGACTGGACTGGATGCAGTTGCCGTCTTCCTGGTCACATGTTGAGCGGTCATTTATGTAAAATCTAAAATATAAACGAATATCATCAAAAGTTAACAAATTTGTATATTCCATGAAATATGACTTAATTTGTCGCAGATATGAAAAGAAATGCGCTGAAGTAAACTTTAAATGGTAATTTGTAAGTTTTGTGAATATTTGGAGGGAACTTTCATAATATAAAGACTTTATTTGTACACCGACCGACCGGTTGAATAAGACCCACTTTAATATTAATTTCTGACAAGTGGACCCGTGAACTTGATAAACATAATTTTGTGTACACAATTTAAGCAATTTCAATTTTAATGGAAAATCTTTTACTGTCTAGGAAAAATCGTAAAATTAAAATTTATAATGAATCTGGCTAATTTCTGTTAGAAAGTGGAGATACCAGGAGTTGGCCAATTTGCGTCCACCACAATGAACGCAAATCGCAACGAGCTTCTTCTCATTTAACTTTTTTTTTTTGTTGGCAGATTTTCAGTGGACGTTTGCCATGACAATCGACCAAGTTACACTGCCCTAGTGACAAAGTCGTGGATTCTGGATCAAAATGTCCAGCTTCATGATTAATCTCTCTGGGAAATGTCAAGCCCAATGCTGTCGTCGAAAGCTTCCACTGTTTGTGAAATGGCCCCACAGAAAATACCCCAAAGGTTCTAAATTATATTTCTCCCGACTCACGTGAAATTATTTTCTTGGGAATTTCATTAGCAATCTTTGGCACCATCTTGCTCATTGCCTGTTTCTCCGTCACCTTTAAATGTACACCCTTTACATCACGAAAGAGATACATTTTCATAACACAATATTGCATACGGGTTTCATAGTTTAAATACGAGTAATCCATTTAAAAAGCAGCTCATCTTTGTTTAGATTGTGTCCGTAGTAACGTCCGTCCATTCATTCGCCTTTATTAAAGTGTAATTGGACAAAAACATCACTAGAAAGGCAAATGTTGCAAAATTAATAATATTTAAATTCTATAATTTTCTATAAATAATAATAATAAAAAAATAATATTTTTTTTACCAAAATTTTTTTTTTCCAAAATTTTTTTTTTCCAAAATTTTTTTTTTACAAAATTTTTTTTTTCCAAAATTTTTTTTTTACAAAATTTTTTACATTATTTGTAAACCACCACATAAAGTCATGGCAGATGGCAGGTTGACCAAACGGCCCACAATAGAGAAAGTTCCTTCTTCAGCCGAACTGTGCTGTATGTGAAATAATCTTACACTGGAGCAATCTTCACCTGAGTGTTATTAAACAACAAAAAAAAGTGTCCACTTTATTTTTGATAATTTTTCCCCCATCTAATTTTTCTTGATATATGTATTTTATTTTACTTAGTCATTATCGCCCCATACGTCTAATTTGTTTCCTTGAAGTAGTTTACTTTTTAATTTTTGTTCTTATTAAAAATTTTGCGTTACAAATTTACTAATTTATTTATTTATTTATATCGGACAACAGTTTAGACACAAATTACTTACAATATTTTCAAAATTGATTTCAAATGTCAATACTCACACACATCAGTGTCGAACACATCTGATGCGTACAGCCCTCGAATCGTAACGATTGCTGCTGTTTGTTGTTAGTTCGATGAGCTGTAACTCACACTCGTATTTTGCGTAATTTAACGCATCAGATCGTTTCGTAACAAAGTAAGGCCCAGCGAAAAGGGAAGACATCGACGTCTGCCAAATTTAATCCTTGAAACCTTTAATTCAATCACATGCAATACACGCTCTCTCTCACTCTCGCTCTATATCTCTCGCTGTACCAAGGATGTATGCCTCTAATTACACAACGAAAACAAAAAAAACATACATACAGACATGTATTCGCAATCGGACTACGTTCGTCTTCTCAACCCTCCAAACATCAGTCATTCCTGCATCAGATATTACATTGGTATCATTGGACCCTTGTGTGTGTGTGTGCGTTTCTCTGTTTGTACGTCAATCTTCTTGTTGACTTCTTTCACCTTCGGTTGGGTTAAACGCGTGTGAAGTTCCATTCTCTCTATTGTTTGCGACGGGTTTGGCTGGTTTTTTTTTTGTTGGCTGCCATTCAATTCCAATTCATTTCAATTCATCGTTCACTATGACCAGCCAGTCGTCTTCCCTTCTCCCTTTTTGTTGTTGTCATTGTTGCTGTTTTCATTACAACAATTGTTGTTGTTGTTGTTTTGTTTTCAATATTTTTGCACTAAATTGTCTGCTCTCTGTCATGATGTTGCGCCACACTGTTGTTGTTGGTCCCGTTGTTAATTTCTCTTGTTTTATTGTTGTTTTTTTTATATAATTTCTTTCACTTTCATACGAATTGAGTTTGAGGTCTGCAACTATTGTCCGTCATCCGTACAGTGGAGATGAACTCACGGTGAATGGCAGATTTTAGGCAAGCGAATTAAATTTTTTGAAACACATCGTTAGCTTAATATAAAAAGGACCTAACTCACGGAAAACACTTTTTTAAAGTATATACAGTTATGACAGCTGTGAAAAAGGGCCGCCTGTGTAATTTTTTTGTTTACATTTTTTTTGTGTTTTTTCCTACAAAAGGACTTTAGAATTAGGAGTGTAGGCTTGAAAAAAACCATGTAATGGACCTCAGGAGGAAAGTTTTAAATAAACCTTTAAAGATTTCTCTTTAAGATTTTTCATTAACTAACATTTGGATGACAAATTCATTTCTGTTATTTTCTTTAAATAAAAATAAAGTTGCATGAAATTGAAACCCCGGAATATCTACCCGAAAAATCATATAATTGACCCCCCCCCCAAAAAAAAAAAATATGAAAAAGATCTCCACACATGGCATGAAAATGGCTCCCAAAACTATTTGATCGAAATGGCCACCAAGAAACAAAAAAATTAACAGCCAAAGCCACGATGTCAAATCGTTAGCTTAGTATGCAAACGTGCTAAGTCCAATTTTTTAAAATGTTCAGGAGGAAGAAAACACTTTCTTACTTATTTTGTTTTGAATATTTTTTAAATATTCCAACGCAGTTATCTTCTTCTATTAGTCCAGCGTCGACAACAATAATCGCCATATTTGAAAATATTACACATTTAAACTCATAACCTCTTTTGTAACTTAGCACTTTTGCTTTTGCGAAATGCTTTCCAAGCGACAAACAGATGTTTAGAGTCTTCGAAATCAGCTGTTTCTTGCTTAGATAGCATGCGAACGTTGTCGTTCGACATCGTGGCTTAGGCGGTTAGAATTTTGTTTTGTAATTTAAGGCAAAACCGGTCACGATGTCGAATGCTTTCCAAGCGACGAACAGCTGATTAGTGTCTTCGAAATCAGCTGTTTCTTGTCGTTCGGCATCGTCGCTTAGGCTATTCGAATTTTGTTATGTAATTCAATGTGTAATTTTTTAAATCTCATTTTCATTTGAGATCTGGTTGGATTTTCCTGTTGCACAAAAATAATTGTGCCCTAATTTTTTTATTTATTTTTTTATTTTTTTTTACTTTTCTAGTTTTAGTTTTGCAATTTTTAAATTTGACTTCTCCCAAAATGAAAATCATACTGTCCTGGTAAAAAATGTATTCAGATTTAGCGCTTAATTTCAGTACACTCCTATGTTAATCGGGATCCCCATTTTTAGAAGGTCTATTTTTATAGAGAAAGCCTTTAAAGCTTTAATTAAACCAAATGTCCATAGAGTGTTCTCACAATGTATGACGACTGGAAGTTGTTTTTTAAATAAAAATTTAAATTGTTTTACTTATGGCTTTGAGCTGATTTTTTTTACTATCTTTTTTGTAATATTTTTTTTTATATTTTTTTATTTAATTTCAACACAAACTAGCATTATATTCTAATTAGTAAGTTGTAATGCGACTATGGCGCCCGTTGAAACATAAAAAAAAAAATTTTGTTGAAAAAAAAAATTTTTGTGGGAAAAAAAAATTTGGGAAAACAAATTTTGTAAAAAAAAAAATTTTGTAAAAAAAAAATTTTTGTTGAAAAAAAATTTTTTGTAAAAAAAAAAATTTGTAAAAAAAAAATTTTGGAAAAAAAAAAATTTGGTAAAAAAAAAATTTGGGGAAAACACAATTTCTGTACAAAAAAAAAAATATTATTTTTTTTATTATTATTATTTATAGAATTTAAATTCCTACGTACTGCGTGACAGAGTCAGTGAATCAGTGTCGAGGGTAAATATATATTAAGAAGAAGATTGCGTCCATATGGTCACACAGACCATATGGCTAGATGTTTGCAGCGACAGACCAAAGCCTCTGGTGGGAATCGAACCCATTACCCCCACGCTGATAGGCAACTCGCCTAGCGGGTCGCTTAAACCTGATACAAATATATTTGTGGAGTGTTTTGTTCTTCTCTACAGTCGGCATATGACTACAAATTAGACCCAAAGATGAGGACCATTCCACGTCTTCTTTTAAGGACAGCTATCACAGTCGCCGATTTTTATTCTATTGAAGCCAAGCCCTTAGGTGTATGCTGTTCACCGTAAAATGTGGTCCTTAAAACAACAGTCTGGAGGACAAAAAAAAATTGGGGGAAAAGAACAAACAAACAAAAATTAGCCATAAACAAAATGAAAAAAAAAAATTGTTTGCCTTGAATCATTCATATTAAAGTTCGCGAAAGGTTCATGATAAAGTCAATCTGGAACTCAATTTTTCAACCAATTCGGAAGAGTCGTTTGCGAGTTATGGCAAACAATTTCTAAAAAATTTAATTAAAAAAAAACATAAAAAAAATGTTTGTAATCAGAAAACCATAGTACGGAAAATCTGGCTTCGCGAAAGGTATTTTCATTTTTATCTCTCGTTTTGTTACTCACACTCAGAGACAAAAAAAAATAATTCTCGTGAAAGTAATTTTTATGTACGAAAGTTATCTTTTTTATCTTTCATGAGTGAATAATACATGCTTTAAAAGTATTGCTCTCTCTAACGAAAGAGAAGAAAAGATAACACTCACTCATAAAAATAACTTTCACGAGAGTTTTGTTTTACATTCTGAGTGCGAAAGTTAAATAAAGATAAATATTAAAGAGAGCACGCGTGAGACAAGAAATATAAAAATACTTGTGTTTGGAAATTGACGCAGGTCAGTTTCTTCTATTGTTTTGTTTGAAGCAGTTGAAAAAAATGGGTCGTAAGAAGTGCTTCGAATAGAATTGCTTTATTGTTATTTTTGATTTAATTTTTTGGTTTGAAAACAATAAAAAAGAAAAAAAAATGTTATCTGCTGAAAGTTTAATTATTTGTTATACATATTTTCGTCCCATTTCGCCGTTGTAAAGGGATTTCCTAAAAATTCAGTTGATGACGAATATTTTTTCTAATGATTAAACTCATGAATGAGAATTAATTTCTAATGAGTAGATATAACTCTCGCGCGAGTGCTCGGTAGATAAATCTCGTGAATGAAAAAAATAATTGTTCTCTTCATATTTTAAATTACTTTCACGAGAAAAAAATATTTATCTTGAGAAAAATGTATATTTATCTTTGAGGAGAACAATTTTTTTCTCATAAGGTATTTTTCTCTTGTGAAGAGAATAAAAATTGAGAATTTTTTTGACTAACACTCAGGGGATGCCCCCTATAAATGCAATGCACTGTGTTAGCGATGGGAAATAAGGGTATTGGAAGGAGGAAAGAGGGAGTAGTGTTTGTTGAATTTGGTAATGTCATAGCAGGAAGGGAAAACATTTGCAGGAAGATTATTCCACATACGAACAGTCCGGCTGAAGAACGAATTTTCTCTATAGTGGAACATATTTTTTTTTCTTGAGCAAATTTGGTTTCTTTAGAAATCCTTAAAAGACTTCATGTTCAATGGTGCCAAAATCTCACGGATAAGCCGAGCCTGAATACATTTTCCTTTTAATTTCTTTTAATTGGAACATTCTCCCGCCATTCCAAATCGATTGTCCTATTTATTTCCTTAACGGTGTCATAATATTCAATAATGAATATAAATGTGTCCACGATACGATTTGTGTGTAAAAGTTCTATTATTGCTAATGTTTGTAAATATATAAGAGACCGGGAGGGGGTGGGGGTAGCAAGAAGGTATGTAATTTGTGGCATATTGTTATTTTCATGATTAATTGTAATATGTTACTGTGATGTGTTGCACATACTTTTTGTTTTGGCCACAACGGCTCATTCCAACACAACACATTATGGTGGGTTTTTTTTTGCCCCTTATGGGCAACAATGTCGATGGTGGTAGTTTAGTGTGTGTGTGTGTTCGTTTGGTCAAAGGTCATATGTTTTCATAATGTCTTTTTTCCAATTGTATGCTAAGGGTTGGTTGACTGACTGACTGCCAGCGTGTATTGGCAGGGTTTCTTAGGGCTTTGGTGGTCTAGCATTGCGAGGGCGTTTAGGCCTGTACACAAATTCCACATTAATGCGTCTATTTTCCCTGTTTAATTTGTCCTGAAGGGGGTCAATGCTTTGTGCCGTGTGTAAATTAATCTTTTCCTTTCCCTTTACCTTTGTAAGTGTGTCTGTGTGTGTGTGTGTGTGTGTGTTTACGTCGACTTCACTACGAGTGAGTGCTAATGATTTTCCATGTATGACCATTTTATTGTAGACGAAATCGATTAGGCTACTGAAGGGCATTTGTATGCCGAATGTGATAGACTAAGTGCTGCGATGGGGAGGGAGGTAACCCTAAGAAAATGGTGTCCATCAACGGCGTCAGCAGGAGGCGAGGCGAAGAAACGATCAATGGCTGTGCTGCCAAGGAAGCAAAGAAACATGGATATGAGGAAATATCGATAAATCAATTTTCCACTTCGAAATTTTTAATGGTCGACCATAAATTATGCACCCATTGAGCCAGCCATGCCGGCCTCATTCATTCAAGCCGTCCACGCATCGGCGATTATTAAATAGAATATTAATTTTTAATAATTTTCTGTTCAATAATAAAATTGATCATCACTTTTCACAATTTAGCCATCAAAAGTCTTATTTAACTCCTAAATGGCCCAACAGCAACAGCGAACGTTCATAGTCTGGCGCATCAAACCGCAGCGAATGCGTGAATGTAGAAAAGAAAAACAGCCGCGGCCAGCACATGTGGCAAAATACCTTTAACGGGGCTATTATAAATGCCAACACATGGCAGCAGCAGCAGCGGATGCAGAATCACATTACGATCATGGGGCATGGGCCAGCGTAGCACATGGAGCTTAAATGATGATTATTAAAACACCAAGACAATCCATAAATTGTTGTCATAAAAAAAATCTTTCAACATAAATAACCACCATGGCCAGAGAAAACTAAAACTTAATAAAAAAAATGAACCAAAACAAAAATCCAGAAGAGCAAGAGGCCACTAATAACAATCACGGCTAGCAGGAAGAACAGTCGGGCAACAGGCTCAGAAAAATTGAACAAGTTTAGCTAAAATTACTCAGTGAACCATCACCGATCATCAGTCTCTGTCTCTATCTCAGTATCCGTCACCGTCTCCGTCGCATCTAAACTCCAAACATCAAACCAAGACTAATGAATGAAAACAACAGCGGCGCTCGAGAGTTTTATGGCAGCTACGCAAAGACTGTCGGCCGTTTAGTTACCGACTTAGTTACTGCTCTTTATTTACCAATTTTTTTTTTTGCGCTCCCAACTAGTCAGCCCATCCATCCATCCAGCCAACCATTCAATCATCCGGCTCGCATCATAGACCAATTAAATGATCACAAACGCCACAACAGCAGCAAACGTTAAGTATACATGAACAAAAAAAAGAAAAAAACTGAATGGAAAACGCATCATAACGCCGCATGTTTGTATTTGAAAAATACCGCCAACACCATCACTCATCATCATACAGCGCAGAGCTACTAAAATCAAAAACGTACACAAAATAATCCCCACCGAAAACGGAAAATTGAAACAGCACCGTCAAACGTCCGACCCATCTATGCCACACACACATTGGCGCAGGAGGTTGGCTGTGAGCTCGATGAAGTCGTCGTAAAGCGAATGATTTATACCAAATTAAGAGCCAATATGCTGCGGGAGGTCCATCATCATAATGAGTGGCCCCAACAGCAGCAGAAGTGGCGCGAAAATCGCCACAACAACACCATTAATATTGAAAGATATTTTAATATACAATCTGCGAAATAGTTAGCAACCGAACGCAGAAATAAGCAGCCTGAGAAAAAGGATTACGATTTATTAAATTTGAATTATATGACGGGAAATCCAAAAGGCCAAAATTGTCAGAGGCATTTATGCAATGATCAAGGTTTGTGACTTAAGTCTTTCGTTTTGTTCTTCTCGAAGGAGAGCTTTACCCCCGCTTGCACAATGTCTACACTAAACCAAAAAATTGTAAGAAACCACCGTAAAATTGATAATTTTACGCTACAAAATACGTCCAACAAGAAAATTATCAATTTTGATATTGAAGCAATATCAATTTGATATTGGACATTTGGATTGATACGAAAACATGTAAAATTGATAATTTTAATGTGAAATGTAATATTAATAAGATTAATGTTACTGTTAATGTTAATTTTATATGAATAAAATATTAATTTGATACGATTTAATGTGTAATTCATATTATATGTAATTTTTTGTATATACTCACATACAAACCCACATATATTCCTTTATTTAAATTAAACAATAATTTGTTTGTTGAAATAATTAGAGATATGTTTTATTGTATTTTTTTTAATAATAACTTATATTTAAATAAAACAAAAAAACTTAAAATTCTTTGTAATAGTGCAATAAAATTACAATTTTTTCTGCTCCAGACGGCTTAAAAAATGGCCTGAAGCTTTGATGTCAGTGCTGCGTAATGCAAAGGTTTTATGCCATAAATCCATTGAATCTATTTCGTCGTTCTGCATAATTTTCATTTTATTCTGTATGGACAACATCTCCGGTGTGGGACTAGTTGGATTAGAAATATTTTCCTTTTTAGGGGTTTCTATTTCTCTCTCAGACGAGCGTTTGCGATTTAAATTGTTAAACCTGTGGGTTGAGGAAATAATGATTGCATGAAAAATAAAAAATAAAACTTTAAACAAACCTATTGAACAATAATCCCGTAGGATTCCTCTTTTTTGCATCCTTTCCTGAAACGTAATATATTTCTTTTGTTTCTGAAGGAAAAATGCCAACTATTTCATTAACCTATTTCATTTGCTCAAGTTGCGGACTGCGAGGAATAGGGTACTTATTCGTGGTGACATCGTAATAGAATTCAACTATACAGTTCAATAATTTGTTCCTGTTGTCTGATGACATTTTTTTCTCGACTGCATATTTTTTTATAATTCCATCTCCAACCTTCGTTTGCTTGAGAATATCAAGGAGCGGCTTTGAATGGAAACAAACAATATTTTATAAAATTATTTAAATTATTCACGATCTTCCGAAAAACACTTACCGTATAGCCAGTAACATTTGCTTTAGAAGACGATGTTGTATTGGAACCAAAATCTTGGGATTGGACCCATCCCAGAACTTTGGAATGACAGCTTACGCTGGTAATATCGTCCTTAGGAAACTAGATTAGATTTTTCAAACAAATTTAGTATTGTTCGATAATAACATTAACAATTTTACATTCTGTAATTTCCAAATAGACATCTTTTCCCTCAGCTCTGCCTTCAAACCAATATTGTAGTTTCAGGAAAAACCGCATTCAAATCGTCCTTATTAATGTACCTAAGACGGTCGTACATAAAACCACAAGCTTTTGAAATAAAATAAAAAAAAATATTAAAAATATATGACTTCATATCAATTTCACATTTTTAATATCAAAATGTTCATATAAATTGTACATTTTTATATCAAAAATATATGAATTCATATCAATAAATTCACACATTTCCGTATTAAGAGCAGCATGATGAGACAATTATTTTTAACATTGCTATTAACAATATTTTAATAAAAATAACTAAATATTATATTACTTAGCATTAAGAGCATCAAATGCGTTCTTTAAATTGAACTCCTCCAGTATTCAAATTTCAAATATTTTCACTAAATGTGGATTTGATAAGAAAAAAATTTCCAATTGATATGCGGTTTTTTTTTGGGTGTACCTAACAAAAGTTATAACTACATGGTTCTCCAACAAGAAGTGTTAGTTTGAATCACCAGGCGGTCACGTTTGAATCTTTTATTCGTTGACATTTGACAAGTAGACACTACGCCATTCCTAAAACTGGAACGATACACTATACACTACAAAAATGGTGAAAATCATGCAGTCACAGTTCGCAAAACTAAAACTTACCTCTCGAAGGGGTGATCACCACCGAGATCTTGTGATTTACCACCTTGCGACTTCTTCCTTCACCGCCATGTGAAAGATAAGGTCTGCGCCAACAGACCAGCATCGATTCAAGATCTCAACGATAGAATTCGTTGGGCTATCGAGGACATAGGGCAGACACTTTGCCATTTTGGTTATGGAAACATTTCATGAAAAGGATATGGTCCTCTAGGCGTGGTCGTGGTGGCCATTTGGCAAATGTTGTTTGGCATTACACCGTGTTACAAAAAATAGTTTTTTTTCTGACCTATGAACATGCACAATCTGAGAATTGATAAAAATCTATTTTTTAAAAATTTTTTTTAAAAAAAAAAAAAAAAATTTGACGTGATACAGACATTTCCACGAGTCTGCATTTCAGCTCGATTGGATCACTGAAAAAGGGTTAAAAATCGGTCCAAAGGCTTTCACACAGGCCACTACGAGCTTCAAAAATAAAAAACTAACGTGTACATTAAAATCGCCGATACACGTGTATTTTTATTATTTATCCCCTTTCCGAAAAATAAATTTGCTTCATAGGACAGAATGTGTGTAACACGGTGTTATTAACGGCATATCTTCCTCTTTATTATAAAATAAACAACCGATCATTTATCTAAAAAAAAAGTCATTTCTCATTGAATGCCAAAATAACACCTCTTGCTGGAGAACCTTGTAGTTTTAATGAAGATCTATTGTGACACTCACATTTAATCGACAAAGGCTTACAAGTTTTGCAGGGATCTCATAAGCTGATATGAGTTTTAATAATAAAAAACAACTACAACTATTACAATACTACTACTTAGTTGAATTCAAAAATAAATGTGAAACAATTTAATATTTTCCAGTCACACACACTTTTTTTTGGCAAAAATATTCTAAGCGAGATGTGAATGCTTCACTGGAAACTTCAGTATTTCAAGAATCTGATTGACCGGTATCAAGATTGTTCCAATCTGATTTCATGTTTGAATGGCGGAAACGAACGACCCAGCATTGGGCCAGACAGCCATCTGTTTGACTAGAATAGTTTCAATGACCAAAATATCAAATGTGTACTTCATGCTTGCCTGAGTATGTGGTCGGGCGGAGAAGGAAACTCCTCAAATTAACTTGTTGCTTCCGTAAGTGAGTAAAACTCAACAAACCCCATCCCCCAACCCTTGCACACAGCCAGAAAAAAAACAGGTAATATTGACTAATTCATTTTAAATTATGTTGTAGCCGCATAGCGCGCGTAGACATACCGACACTCCAACGGGGGGGGGACAAATGACATTTCGACATTTCATTGGGTTTGCTTGAAAGTCGACAGCGTTGTTCAGTTTTGTTTAGAAGTCAAATAAATGTTAGTGTTTAATTTGGCATTTGATTATTTTGATTTGTTCACGTTTAGGTTGGCTTTTTTTGTCTTCTTCTTCTTTGCTTGTTGTTGTTGTTGGTTGTTTAGCTGACTGGCTGTGTTTTTTTTCCTCCATTTCACAAGTATTTTGTGTATAACTCACATTCAAATGTGTGACAGTTAAAAAACCATTTCCGTTTTCCAGTATTTTTTGTTGTTGTTGTTGTTGGTGTCTGTGTAATATTTAATTTTCCCTGGGCATGTGTAAAATATGGGATTATTTGTTATTATTTAGTTGTTGTTAAGACGGCTGGTGATGTTGTTGTTGTTGTTGTTGTGGTTCAATTATGATGACTGACAGTGTGCCGCGAGTATGAGTTCTCTATGATTTTCCATTAGTCACCGGTTAGGTTTTTGCTGCTACTGTTGCTCGTTTGTTTGTGGCCGGGTTTCCTCTTAGCCATTATGGTTGTTGTTGTTGCTGCTGCTGCTGCTTGTTAAATATTTGTACAATTTAATTATTGTCATTGGTTGTCAGATTTCTGGTGGTTTTTTGTTGTTGTGGTTGTTGTCTTCTTTTGTCAAAAGCTTTGTTTGTTTGTTTGTTGTTTCTAGCTTGGGCTTTTTGTCTATGTGTGAGGTGGAAAAAAAAGAGTTGTTTAAACACTTAACAAGTTTTTTTTTTGGTTCTCTTTCCTTTTGTGTTTTTTTTTGTGTGCTTCACTCCTTTCGTTTTGTCATAATATTGTGGCGGAAAATGATTTGGTAAATTGCTTAAATGTGTGTCAAATTTCAAGGGTTGGTGATTTATGAGAGCTGTGGAAATTGTTGGATCTCATGCGGAGGTTTCTGTTCCACGGATGTTGTCTCTAAAGAGCAATTCAACACACAATTGGAAAGGCAGTGAAAAGCGCACAACAAAAAAAACACAAATGGTAGATCAATTTTTGAAAATCAGGCTAATAAACAGGGCACAGTGGCAGAACTGGTAATTAGTTGGGCAATAGATGTGACTCCTAGGCTGTGAATTAAATAAAATTTTGCTGGACATAACTTGGCCGTGGATAGTACGGTTCGAGGTTGGTTTTTTTCAGATGCTTTTGGTTTGAGCAGAACTTTCCAAAGCTATCTTTTCGAAAAAATTGTGATTCAAAGTGGGAATTTGTCAACTACGGTGGGGACTTTGAACGAAATTATAAGGTTAACCCCAGATTTTGAATAGAATTCGTTTACATTTAGATATATTTCAGAAAAGGATAAATATTTTTCATTAAACGTTGAATTTTTAATGAGTTCAAGCTCCAAGTCCAAGGTGTTTTCAATAATAAATTTGTATTTGATTCTTAAATGCACAGAGAATGAGTTTCAACCAAAAATGTATACAAATTAACAAATTATGAGTTATTTTGGTGCAGGACTGTACTATTCGCCAAATATGATTGATTCCCTGTCTTAAAAGTTGACTCGGTAGGCTGTACATTAGGACAAAGTCAAAATTTCATTGTATCGGATTTTTTATAAAAGTGGAAGGGTTGGGGGGGGGGGGGGGGGTGTGGGGCTCGGCTCTGTGAAAAATGCCTAACAAAATATAGAAAATGCTCCAAATGAAGAATTCCCCAAAATAAATGAAAAATCCCCCCAAAATCCCAATATAAAATATCCCCCCCCCCCAAAAAATTCGGAAAAATCCCCCAAACAATTTATGAAAAAATACCCAATACAAAATTCACAAAATATTATGAAAAACACCCAAAAAACAACAACATTATAAAAAAATCGATGTATGATTGATTTCTGTTATGAAAATATCTCAAAAAAAAACCGAAAAATTTCCAAAAAAAAAAAATACAAAAAAACTTGGGGAGTTTTTGATTGTCCATTTTGATATTAAAAATTGACCCAAAAACAAGAAATGAGATGTTACCCCATTTTTTGTTTGTGGAATTCTTATTTTGTTGTTGGAAAATGAAGAATTCCCCAAAATAAATGAAAAATCCCCCCCAAAATCCCAATATGAAATTTCCCCCAAAAATTCTGAAAAATCCCCCCAACAATTTATGAAAAATACCCAATACAAAATCCACAAAATATTATGAAAAATACCCAAAAAAACAACAAAATTATAAAAAAAAATCGATATATGATTGATTTCAGTTATGAAAATATCTAAAAAAAAAAATGAAAATTTTCCAAAAAAAAAATAAAAAAAAACTTGGGTAGTTTTTGATTGTCCATTTTCATATGAAAAATGACCCAAAAATAAGAAATGAAATGTTACCCCATTTTTATTTGTGGAATTCTTAATTTGTTGTTGGAAAATGAAGAATTCCCCAAAATAAATGAAAAATCCCCCCCCCCCCCCAAAATCCCAATATGAAATTTCCACCAACAATTCTGAAAAATTTATGAAAAATACCCAATACAAAATCCACAAAATATTATGAAAAACACCCAAAAAACAACAACATTATAAAAAAAATCGATATATGATTGATTTCTGTTATGAAAATATCTCAAAAAAAAACCGACAATTTTCCAAAAAATAAAATAAAAAAACTTGGGGAGTTTTTGATTGTCCATTTTCATATGAAAAATGACCCAAAAATAAGAAATGAAATGTTACCCAATTTTTTGTTTGTGGAATTCCTAATTTTTTTTTTGGGCATTTTTCAGTTGAGGCATTTGTCATATAAAAAAAAAAAAAAAAAAAGAGATGTGACCTAAAAATTATGAAAAACTCCCCATTTTTGGTTTGGAATTTCTTCTTTTTGTCCAACCGAGAAAGTGCCCTGTAAAAAGTGGGCAATGTTACGGCTCTATGAAAAATACCAAAAAAATGGATTTTTAGGTCACATTTAGTTTTTTGTTTTTTTTTAATATGAAAAATGCCCAAAAAAAATTAAGAATTCCACAAACAGTTCTTGTTTTTTTCTTATTAAAATAAGCCTAAACAAAAATTAGAATTTCCCAAAAATAAAATTGGGAATTTTTTAATAATTTTAATGTAACATTTAATTTTTTTTTTTTGTTTGGGAAATTCTTACTTTTTTTTGTATGGCGGTGCCACGCCCCTCCACCTATAATGACAGCATAATAATTTCCTAGACGACAGCAAAACATTTTTTTTACACTTTTATGAAATTTCTAAAAGTTATGTAACGTTTTCCAAAATTTTGTGTATGATACAAAAAATTACGAAACTTATAATTTATATACACCAAATAAAAGCTCAAACTCATTTCTTTGGAAAAGATGACTTAATGACTTAGAAAATGCTTTTTATTGATCAACTTGTGCTTGAAATATGATGAACTCAAATAACAGGATGTTTCGCAAAGCTTTTCCAAAGAGTCTGAAAAATGTTTCAAAAATGCTTTACACCATAATCTATCAAAATCCGATTTTGTTTTGTTTATTGGACCCCCTAGTGTTCTCTTGATATATCAAATATTAAAGTAGTCTATTCTCACTCCTGGGCACATTCCATCTGCTGGACAATTTTTCCTTATACGAACCGTTCGGCTGAAGAACGATTTTTTTCCAAAGTTAGTCTTACGATCAACTGGCCGTTTGACAATGAACGCCATTTCAGACAACTTATTGTCTATTTGGGCTAATTAAGAAATAACTAGAAAAGTTTAAACTAAATAACCGTCCCTTAACAGTTTCCGACTCATTCATTATATTCTCATGCAGTTTGTGTCTTAAGTCTTTTGATTTGCTAATCAACAAGTAATTAAAACAAAATTAATTTAAAAAAACTGCCACTGGCTGCAAATAACTCAATGAACTTCTCAGGATGGCAAGCGGTGGGGGGGGTGGTGTAGTATTTCCGTGTTCCTGGCCACAAACAACTCCAACGCACTCAATTCTTTCGTTTTGCCATGGCCAACACTAATAAATTATGGTAATGGGGTGGGGGGGAGTGCTTTTTCTCCATTCGGATGCATAGAGAGGGCTAAGAAGGCAAGGCATTAATGCAAGTTTTGCGTTTTTGCATCAAACACACAAACAAATACAAAAAAAATTCAAGAGTGGTAGCGTCATTAAGATTTAAGACCATTTCGCATGCGCTATTCATTGCTGGCTTTGTAAAATGCTGCAGGAGCTTTGGTGCAATGGCAGAGCAAGAGCCACAACAACATAAACTATCACCGACCGAGCCAACGAACGTGCTGTAGTACCCACCAAATTCTCCTCGCTTCGACAAGTTGGTTTTTGCGGGCGGGGGTTAAAACGTAAACGAAACGGAATGGAATTAACCCGATGGCTAAACAAAAGGCCCACTTTACCATAAATATTAGAAAGTGAACTGATGTTGGCATCCACTACGACTGCATCGCACCGCACCGCACTTACTCGTTGCTAGTGGACTGCAGGCAGAGCCGTGGCACATCGCTGCATGTGGCAGTTGCCTAATGTCGATGGTTGCTATTTGCTGGTGTTTCACAAACGATCATGTTTTCAGTTGTGTTGTCGCTGGATCGCTGTGGCGTTTCATTATTTATATTCCCCCCTCAGTGGAGCGGCGTATTTCCACACTAAACGCCATTTAGGCCACATTTAAAAGCATTTAAGCCATTTGGCTACCGTTCACCTAAAAACCCGAAACTCTGACTGCCGCTGATAACGGCCGAGCGAAACTATTACCGCATAGCATGGAACGATTAACGATGCAATCGAGTGCAGCAGCAGGCTGCACTTTCATAGGCTTTCATACGAGGGAACTCGCAACTTCAAAAGATCATTTTACATCTGCATAGGCCAAGTAAACTATGATAGCTAGCTGTGTGTTGCCGGTTGCCTGTTGTTGTTATTGTTTTATTAATATCATTAAACTCTGTGTGAGTTTGTCTTAATTTGTTCCTTGTGTTGTTATTCTTTTGTTGCTGATGCGTTTCTCTTTTATCGCAGCGATATTTATATGATCCATATGCAAATGGAGCAATGAGAGAAGCGGGTTTGTTAACAACAACAACAAAAACTCAAAATGGCAACGAAAAAAGGGGCACTATCGTGTTTGACATTCATTTGTTTTCCCCACACCGCGTTCGACTTAACGATGACAGTTATGCAAAACTAAGACACATCGAGCTGAGTTCAACTCGGCCGTATTTTAATTAGTTGTATTGCACATTACGGAGATGACTTTATGAAGTTATCGTGATGTGTTCATTTAACGGTCAACCATATTTTGCTGTCGGCTTAATGACTGCAGCAACATTGTGTTATTGCAGTACAAAGTATGTATATTAGGGAGGGTCAACATTTTTTTTTGCGCGCGCAAAGCGTATAGCAAAAATATTATCTACAGGTAATTGTAAGAATATTTCATCAAGACCAATTTTGTATGTGTTTTTCTTTTAAAAAAAAATTGATATTTTTGAAAAGTTGTGAATAGAATTTTGACGATGTGTCTCACTCTTTCATAACTGTCATCGTTATGAAGTCCACAAAAGAAGTCCCAAAAAAAAAGAAAAAATTTAGAAGAATATTTTGAGAACTAGTAAGTTGTAATGCGCCTATGGCGCCCGTTGAAATATGGAAAAAAAAATTTGTTGAAAAAAAAAAATTTTTGTGGAAAAAAAAAAATTTGTTGAAAAAAAAAATTTGTGGAAAAAAAAATTTTTTGTTGAAAAAAAAAATTTTGTTGAAAAAAAAAAATTTTGTTGAAAAAAAAAAATTTGGAAAAAAAATTGTGTAAAAAAAAAAAAATTTGGAAAACAAAATTTTGTAAAAAAAAAAAAAAAATTAAAAGAAAAATTTTGGGAAAAAAAATTTGGGGAAAACACAATTTCTGTACAAAAAAAAAATATTATTTTTTTATTATTATTATTTATGGGTGAATAATCTGAAATGACTCCTTTTCTTTGCGAAAAAGGGGACAGTCTCCGACCACTCCGACGAAAATAATTCGCAAACTAAAATAGAAGTAGAGTTTCTTCGAGAACCTTCGAAGAGAACAATACTTCAGCGCGAGAGAAACACTACAAATTGAACGTTACCTTTTTTAAGCAGAAAACCACACCAGGCACGGGACTGAGAGAAAATGTTCCGGACAAAAGTCAATGATTTTTATAATTTCATAAAATTAATTTAATTAAATCAAAAAAAGAGTATATGTGACTTGAAGTGATAGTGCATAAATTCATTTGAATGCAATTACAGATTTTTAATATTTACATACATAATAAGTACGGTTTATTTTGCTGCGTCGGTTTCGGACACGCCACGGGACTGAGACTACATGTACTGTTTTCTTTTTTTCGATATTAACAAATTAAAAATTTTAAAAACTAATACGTGGGTTATTTTAACAAATATAATAAGCTGCTTAGAACATATTTATAAAAAAATTAGTTAATACAACACAATTTTAAACAGCCGGACACAGAAAGGAGTCATTTGAGATTATTCACCCTTATAGAAAATTATAGAATGCCTATTTAAATTCCTACGTACTGCGTGACAGAGTCAGTGAATCAGTGTCGAGGGTAAATATATATTAAGAAAGAAGATTGCGCTGAAGAGAAATTAGACTCTTGCCCTGCACAGTTCCACTCATGAGTCGTTTTCAAATTTCTCAATGAAACCTTAATTTCAAGTCATACATATCTCTTCAACTTGGTTAACCCTATGTGTAATCCTTGGCTCACAGACTTGATGTGTCCCGGGAGTTTGGAATCCAATCGAGAAGGAATCCACGAAGATAGGTCAGGTGTTGAACGGGGATAAGCTTGTCACTGCAAGGCAAACGTCTCGACAATAGAAAGGCGACAGTCACAGCGTCGATGTAGCTGAAGAATTTATATTCCTCGGCTCCGCCAGCAATGGAAAACATTATGTCAGCAGTATTGAGAAGGACTCGGCCAAGGTCGCGCCTATAGAAATGCGAGTTAGTTGACGAATTTATTAACCATCAATAGAAAAAAAGTATGTCAGCATCGGAATAAAAAAAATGCTATTTTGGGATAAACAAACAATTCGAACTGAGTTTCTTTGAGTAGCCGAAACTGGGGTGCATGTGAAAGTCGATGAGGCGATAGTTTTTGGGAGAAAAATCCCTTGCAAAATCTGTCATCCGATCTGTGTTAACGACATGAATGTAGTTAAGCGGCTGGCTGGGCCATGTCGATCGAATGAATACAAACGCTGCAGTCAGAAATGCGTTAGAAAACAACTATCACGCAAAGCGTAGACAGGGAAGACCGAGACTCAGAGTGGTGAGACCAAGTGGAAGAAGACATGCAAAGCACGAACTGGAGAAGTCATGTACGAGACGGAAGTGCTCGGAAATCATTTATTTAGCAGGATGGGGTCAGGAGTACTTCCCCAGTCGGCTAATGGTAAAATACTCGAACTAATGTTATCGGGGCAATCCACAAATAAACATTTGCATTTACATTTTTTCGATTTCCATAGTCTGCATTAAATGAGTGGTAAGAGCGTCCGACCAATCCAAGTGAATGGAATGGATCCCCCATCCGCCGCTCACAGCAATTCATTTAAAAGCCATCAAAGCCAACACTTGGGCCAGGTAACTTTTTAATTTCACACTTGACATAATGTTGGACGGTAATGCGTGACAGCAAATAATCGGTTACACCATTTCCAAGGGCGAAAAAAAGGAAATTAGATTTAAAACCATTGAACTAAAATTTTAAAGAAGAAAAAACAAATTGCAGAGACACAAGATAGTAAATTCATTAAAATAGCAAAAGCAGATGATATTTCGTTTACAGTTCCTGAATTGACAATTTTGGGAGAATCGTAAAATTCTTCAATTTGGCTCATATTATACGTAGGTAAAATGTGTACAACATTTTGTAATTGCAGCCATGAAATATATTAACTAGGAGGGGGATTCCAATTCGCTGTGTGCTTCATAGTGAGATAACGATATCTATCTATCACCTCTACTGCCCTATGGGTGAGATTTTTTATTGAAATAATTACTTTTACTTTTTCAGGAGATTGTGGACAGTATTCAGAGTTTAATTCCATTGGCCCAAAAGTCTGTAACTCTAGATCCAGTAAACATTTTTGAGTTCTGTAAAAAATATGTTGTAGGTGAGGGCTGAGGGATTTTTTTAAGCTATAAACATTCAAAATCTCTTACTTACTTATTTCCCTTAACATTCCATGAAGGAACAGACGGGGAACTTCTCTCGAATCAGTGAGCTGTATACTCACTGACCGGGACCTACGGTTTAAAGCCGGCTCCGAACGGCTAATGCTTTTCTAAAGAATTTGTACATGGCTTCGAGAATGCTCTCTTACTCGTAAAGTCGCCAACATTTATGAGGTGGAAAAATCTCACAATCTTGGTATATATTTACCCTCGACACTGATTCACTGATACACTGATTCACTGACTCTGTCACGCAGTACGTAGGAATTTAAATAGGCATTCTATAATTCTATATAAATTCTATCTATAAAAATGGATGTGTGTATGTATGTAACGTATGGACTCGAAAACGGCTAGACCGATTTTGATGAAATTTTCAGGGAATCTTCCGAATAACCCCGCGAGTAACATAGGCTACACATTGTTTGGATTTATCTACATTTAGGGGGTGAAAATGGCAAAAGGGATAAAAACTCCCCTTTCCTATATAAATATGTGTAGGAACACACAACACTTATGTTTGCTTAGGGCCAGCAACGCGGACCGGGTCAGCTAGTAAATAATAATAATATTTTTTTTTTGTACAGAAATTGTGTTTTCCCCAAATTTTTTTTTTACAAAATTTTTTTTTACAAAATTTTTTTTTTTACAAAATTTTTTTTTTACAAAATTTTTTTTTTTACAAAATTTTTTTTTAAAAAATTTCTTTTTCCAAAATTTTTTTTTTTTAAAAAAAAAAATTTTTTTTTCGACAAAATTTTTTTTTCAACAAATTTTTTTTTTCCACGAAATTTTATTTTTCAACAAAAATTTTTTTTTTTCAACAAATTTTTTTTTCCATATTTCAACGGGCGCCATAGGCGCATTACAACTTACTAGTTAAATATAATGACATTAAAATTAAAGTGTAAAGAAGAAAAAACAACTTGCAGAGACACAAGATAGTATTTTTATTAAAATAGCAAAAGCAGATGATATTTCGTTTACAGTTTCTAAATTGACAATTTTGGGAGAATCGTAAAATTCTTCAACTTGGCTCATATTGGACGAAGGTAAAATGTGTAAAACATTTTGTAATTGCCACCATGAAATGTATTAAAACTGAATTTAAATTATGGTAAAATTGAAATTTAGCCAAAAATTCACCATGGGCTTCCCCCATGCGATCCGGCCACAATCGCCCTTTATCATACCCAAGAAAATCTGATAAATCAACAGGTCGGTTTACTATGTCGAATCATTTAAAATGTTTGACAAATGTTTCAAGCATGCGTTCTAACCGCTCCCCTCCAAATATTCCATTGGAAATGGTGTAGCCCTAGACACCGAAATATTTCTACCATAAGTAGCCAAAAAAAAGACAGTGTCAAACCAAACTAAAAAATATACATACTCCATAAATACACAATAATGATGAATGTTTCGGAAAATTTGAAAATAATTGTTTTGTCACAATTTCTCATGACTGCACATGCGCGCACTGACGCACATCCGGTTTTCCTTTTTTTTTTTTTTTTGTTTTTGCTGTGTCCCCCAACACTCACATCACAGTTGACATTTTCTTCAAGCGGACAAGGAACGACCGAAACAAAATAGAAAACGGAAAACCGAATACCAACGAATTCAAATAGAGGTGTTATCATAATAATAACAAGCCAAAAAGGTTTCACCAACCAAAACAACAACAAAAAAACACCCAACACAAAAATCCCCCAATTGAGGGAATGTAGTTATGCCTGTTTGTATGTAAATATACTTGTACGACCACTTAAATAATCATATAAGAAATGAATAGATTTCACAATGAACAACACCAATGAACATCTGGAAAGCAAAAAACAACACAAACGAATCCACAACGAATGTCACATACTGAACGGTTCAACCCGAAAATTTAGTTGTGTCACATTAAAAAGCAATTATCACCTTAAATTATTTGTACGCCAGGAAAAAGCGTCAAAATGACATACACAAAAGCGTTAGAGTTTATGCTTTTCTGACTTTGTCTGTATGATCATCATCATTATCAACAATTTGTTTTCTATTGGTCTTGGTGGATGGGCGATTTGGTTTTTGTTTTTGTTCGAGAGCAACAGTGGCAGTTTTTTAGAACAGTACGATTAATTTGTAAACCGCCAAAAGGCTTCCTAATATAAAAAGCCGTAATATTTCGAAAATATAATATTAATGAAATAGACAATTGGGAAAAAAATAATTAATAAAAAAATACAGTTCAAAAATTTAACAACAAAAAACAAAAGACTTAGGACACGAACTGGGCATTAACATGCTGCCAAGAGCATGTGATCGAAAATTGGGCGCATCTCGGCCCTCGGAATTTATTCAAGCCAGCCCCGGCGAATTGTCTATCAATTGTCAAATCAATTTGTCTATAAATTTTATTTAAAAATTTAAATTTGAATTTTTATAAAATTATTAATCATTTGTACGTTGAGAATATAAAATGGCCCAATATAAAATGGTCCCAATAATGTCAAATAGACGCGGTACCATTACTATAATGTATTGTAAATAAAACTGTATGATAAATAAAAAAAACTTGTCTTTATAATAAACATAAATTATTGGCCATAATATATAGGGTTATCCGTTTCGTGGTTTCATAAGTATAGGGCTGGAATTCGACATCTGTCGAACTAAGTTGTTAAACCAATTTTTTTCTTTCCACTTGAAGTCTGACATTGACGAAAATGGATCGCTTAACTATCACACAACGCGTAAAAATGATTAAAAACCTACTACAAAAATGGTGATTCTGGCACAGTCACATATCGTGCTTTAAGAGAAGATTATGGTTTACATAATCGTCCAACTGCGCAAGTAATTGGCAAAATTGTAAAGACATTTGAAGAGACTGTAGCGGTTACAGATTTTGTAAGGCCTGTGAATTATCGTTTCGCTAGTTAAAAATATAAATATATAAATATATAAATATTTTTTTTTAAATATTGTAGTGTTTCACACATAATGTCAATGTTCAAACTTTATAAACAAAAAGAAATATCAGGAAAAAACTATTTTATATGTTTTTTATTTACGTTTACTTTTGAATGCGCAACATGGATAACCCTTTCCAATTATATGCGTACTAAATTCTTCTTCAAAATCAGAAAATCGTTTTAAGCGCCATTTTTTGTATTGCAACGGGAAGCCACAAAACAATACAAGTTGTCGAAACAATGGCGGTTAAAAGCGTATTCGCTAGAACGCTCAAATATTTATGTCCAGTTCGTGTCTTAAGTCTTTTGTTTTTTGTTAACCATGTTTTTAATTTTTTTTTCTCATCCGTTCATTGTGAAATGGCCGTTTGACCGGACGACGCACTATAGAGAAAATTCGTTCTTCAGCCGAACCGTTCGTATGTGGAATATTCTTCCAGCAAATGTGTTTCCTGCCAGTTGTGACATTCAGAAATTCAAAACAAATGTCAACAAATACTACTCCCTCTTTCCTCCTTCCGATACCCTATTTTCCTTCCGCTAACACAGTGCATTGCATTTATAGGGTGCATCCCCTGAGAGTGGGCCTTAAAAAAAAAAAAAAAAAAAAAAGGCAAATAATTTCATTCAAATGGCTAATAATGCCATGCAGTAGCCCAACGACATCAGCTGATAATGCAATCTTCAAAAAAAAAACAGGGCGCAAAATATCGAGTGTAGCTTTGGCTGTGTGGCACGTAGCGCCGTCCTGTTGAAACCAAATGTTGCCACCGTGTTACAAAAAATAGATTTTTTTTCTGTCCTATGAACCAAATGCACATATTCGGAAAGAGGGGAAAAAATAAAAATACACGTGTATCGGCGATTTTCATGTGCACGTCAGAATTTTTTTTTTTTTAAATTTGAAGTATGAAGCTCGTAGTGGCCTGTGTGAAAGCCTTTGGACCGATTTTTAACCCTTTTTCAGTAATGGTAATCTAGCTGATTTTTGGCAGGCAGACTCGTGGAAATGTCCGTATCACGTCAAATTTTTTAAAAACAGTTTTTATCAATTCTCAGATTTTCCCCAATTTGTTATTATTTTTGAAAAAAAAAACATTTTTTCACTTTTCTTAGCATAACTTGAAGAGACTCCAAATTTGTAAACTACTTAAGCGTTACGAAAAAAAAATATTTTTTGAATTGAAACCTTAAAAAAAACGATAACCATTTTAAAACAATTTAGGAAAATCTGATTTCCGACAAAGCACCCGTTCATTTCGACCACAAGCAAAACTGCTGCATCGGTGGATCACACGATATCATCGAGCAGCCAATGCATGCCCAGACAGTGACAAGTGAGGTTCAAGGGCCCATTGTACTATGGAAATGCTGCTGGAAACGTCAGTTTGGTTACCGCCTCGGCGCTGAAGAAAACTGTTTAATACAAAATGTGATCTTATTCCAGCTTATCTAATGGCCATTCTTCGAACAGACGACTTTAGATCGTCCGGCGTCAGCTTCTACACCGGCTGTATGGTTGATATTTTCCTGGTTACTTCAGACTTACCTTCCACCTGGACAAAATTCGGCTGGATCTTCTGCATGAAATCAAATAGTCAATATGTTCTTTTAAGGCGGTCTTAAAAATATACTTAATTATTTTAAAGCGCCCCGGTGGTGGGCGAGTTGCTAGCGTGGGGGTTGTAGGTTCAATTCCCACCAGAGGCTTTGGTCTGTCGCTGCAAAAATCTAGCCACCCGGTTTCCATTTGGACCCAAAATTAGAATATTAATGTAGTTTGTATTGCATTTAAATTTAGAAAAATTTAATTATTTTCCAGTCAGTTTTGTACCCTAAGTTTTTTGTTTTTGTTTTATAGCCGATATAAAAATTAGCTTATAAATATAATAAAAAAAAATCAGCACTCTGTCTAAAAAAAAGCTCTCGAACTCGGTTTATATTCATCAATGAAAACAACATTTTAATTTGTTGAAAACATAAACTCCATAACTCCGTTTATCAATGAATAAAGTAACGTTTTAATGTCTCTAAAATATAAACTCCGAAACTCCGTTTATATTCATCAATGAATAAAATAACATTTTAAAACCACTGCAATTAATCATAATCTTGAATCCGAAACAAATTTCCAATTTCTGGTGCTCGCATCTGTAATTAAATCGAAATAATTTAATTATCACAGACCCAGGCGGGCATAGCTACTCATTTTTGGTTTTAAAGAGATTCCCAGAGTTCACAGAGTGTTCTATAAATCGAAATCCCTGAAAAAAAACACTTGTTTTCTTGTTCTCCCCCCCATTCCACCAAAATGAGATTAACCCAAAATGATAGCAATGAAATCAAATGTTTCGGTTTGTTTGCCTTTACGAACTTGTAAAGTATGTAATTATAGAGCTACCGAAGAACAAACAGATTCAATTCAGTGATATTTTTATCAAATGCTACTTCATCTGTTTCGTTTTGCTGGTCTTTTACTGCTCCGTATGTCCATCAATGAACACGCATTATTGTTCTTGTGTGAAGGGGTTTTTTCCTCCTGAACGGATGGAGAGAGAGGAATAGAAGAAAGACGAAAAAAAAAACTGATACCAGAAGAATCTAGTTTATTGTTTCTTTCACACAGATACAGTGTCCGAATGAATGAACAAGAATAAAAAAAGCAACAGATTGAATTTAAAAATTAAGTCATCATCATTATGTGCATGTCTGTGTGTGTCTGTACAATTGAATGACCATAACTCCACAAGTAGCGCAGCATCTTGACAAGTTTCAATAAATGAATGGCGCATACACCGAAATAAACAGAGAGAGAGAGAGAGCACCACAATAATACCATAATTTCTGGAGATTTGTAACTCGGATTGTACCACACCAACAAATGGACATTATCTCTAGATTATGATCTTGTAGTCGCTTTTGTCTTGGGCCTGTTCAAGCCTTACACACACCAAAAACAAACAAAAAACACAGATTTAAGCTCATCAATTGACGAGCTGATGTGGTACAATAAATGTTTGTTATGTTCCGTTTAGGAATTCGTTACCTTACGTTTATGTTGGGCCTTTTGTTTTGGTTCATTCGAGACTGATGACTTTTTAATGATGAATGATTTCAAGTTGACATTTGAGCATTTCTTGTTCTTTTGTATTATCTCTTGTTGTACCACTTTAATTACACAGGCTATGACCAAGCGACCAACCAACCGACCGACCGACCGACCGACAGTCGCGACGTCTTGGCCTACGTATAGATTTCAGCTGTATTATTTATATATGCGACGATAATATGATAATAAGATATCGCAGATTGTAATGCTATAGATGCGAGTGTGTGCGTGTGCGTGCGTGTGTGGTAGTCGTTTGCCGAGTATCACTGGAACGCATAATGGGTGTTGAGAAACAACAGCAATTATTTCGATACTTGGCGAACAAAGGAAGAATATTTCCATAATGGCTAAAAGAAAAAGTTTTTTTCTTAAGTCTTTTGTTTTGTTTTTGTTTTTTGCCAGCATACACTCCATGGAAATGGTGTCAAATAAATACTACAGACTCAATGATTATGACTTCCAAAAAATATTTTACAATATATTTTGTTAATAGATATCTGGGCATTTGCTCTAGATACTCGGAAATCCTCAAATCTCAAAAGCTTTTCCTGATGGTTAATTCAGTACTTTCGAAATAGTTAAATGTTTACACATTGAAAAATAAATCATTCTGTGTGCTTTTTGACTTCGGATACATTCAGTCGAGAAGTATTCTTGTCGTGTAAATCTAATGAATTGCAGATCCTTGAGTTACTCAGAAGTTTTTGAGGAGCCGTGACTAGGCTTCTGTATTATTACAATCGTCTTCATATTTTAAGTGCCGCTGTTTTTCAAACTGTGGCCGTTCTTAAAGAAATATGAATCCCAAAAACCAAACAGGCCTGACACGCAGTGTCCTAGAATCAAATTCTATCGTGAAAACATTTTTGAGTTTTGTTGTGGGCTGAAGAAACCACCAAAAAATTATATAAAAAATTTAATTAAATTTCGAATGGTTTATTGAGTACAAGTTCAAGCTCGAGGTCATGAATTTTAATTGAATTAAATTTCTTGTTTTTGTTGCGCTCCCTGATGATGTTCTTCAAAGAAGAAAAAGAAATATTTTATTAAAAATTCTTGACCTCTTAAAAACTTCTAAATTCAATATAATTGAAAAAGGACGATACAAAATATTGATTATTACATTAGAAAATAAATAAATATATTTTTATTGTTATTTTTTTTATTTCTATTTTTTATATTTATTTCAATTTTTATTTTTATATTAATTTTTATTTTTATTTCAATTTTTTTATTTTAATTTTTATTTTTTTATATTTATTTTTAATTTTCTATTTCTTATTTCTATTTTTATATTTATTATTTTTTTTCTTTATAATTTTAATTTTAAAGTTTTTCGTTTTTCTTTCTATATTTATTTTTTTATTTAAATTTTTATTTAAATTTTTATTTTTTTTTATTTTTTATTTCTATTTTAATTTTCAATTTTTATATTTATTTTTGTTATTTTTTATTTCTATTGGAATTTAAATTTTTTTATATTTATATTTATTTTTATATTGATTATTTTTTTTCTTTTTCTTTATAATTTTTATTTTAAAGTTTTTCGTTTTTCTTTCTATATTTATTTTAATTAAAATTTTTATTTTTTATTTTTATTATTTTTTATTTATATTTTAATTTTAAATTTTTATATTTATTTTTGTTTTTATTTTTATTATTTTTTATTTCTATTTGAATTTTAAATTTTTTTCGTTTTATATTTATTTTCTTTTTCTTTATAATTTTTATTTTAAAGTTTTTCGTTTTTCTTTCTATATTTATTTTTGTATTTAAATTTTTTATTTCTATTTCTATTTGAATTTTAAATTTTTTATATTTATATTAATTTTATTTTTATTATTTTTTATTTCTATTTGAATTTTAAATTTTTTCTTTTTCTTTATAATTTTTATTTTAAAGTTTTTCGTTTTTCTTTCTATATTTATTTTTTTTATTTTTATTAAAATTTTTATTTTTTATTTTAATTTTTATTATTTTAATTTAAAATTTTTTATTTTTATCTTTATTCTTTAATTTTTTTTTTAAAATTTTTATTTCTATTTGAATTTTAAATTTTTTATTTTTATTATTAAATTTTTATTTTTATATTTATTATTTTTTTCTTTTTTTTATAGTTTTTATTTTTGTTTTAAGGGTTTTCATTTTTTTTCTATATTTTTTTTTATTTTTATTTTTATTATTTTTTATTTCTATTTTAATTGTAAATTTTTTATTTTAATGTTTATTTTTGTTTCTATTTTAATTTTTGTTTTTGTTTTTATTTTTATTTTTATTTTTATTTTTATTTTTATTTTTATTTTTATTTTTATTTTTATTTTTATTTTTATTTTTATTTTTATTTTTATTTTTATTTTTATTTTTATTTTTATTTTTATTTTAATTTTTATTTTTATTTTTATTTTTATTTTTAATTTTTATTTTTTATTTTTTATATTTATATTTATTTTTGTTTTTTAATTTTTAGTTCTGAATTTAATTTTAAGTTTTAAATTTTATTTTTATTTTTTTTTATTTTTATTGTAATTTTTATTTTTGTTGTTATTTTTAACTTTTTATTTTTATTAAATTACAATACAAAGTAAATTTATGTTCTAATTTTCGGTCCAATGGTAAACAGGGTAACACAGACCATTTGGCTAAATATTTGCAGATTTTTTAGTCTCTTGTGAGAATCGAACCCACAATCCAAATCGGCTACCGGGGCAGTTATGAAAACATTTTAAATTTAAAATTTTTTTGTATTTTTTATTACGCAAAAATCTATGAAAAACAAAACAAAAATTTTAACTTTGTTTTCCCTTTAAAATCGAAAAATACGAAAAATAGTCAACTTTGGAAATATTTCTAAAATATAGTCCGTCGTTGAATCACCTGAAGATTATCCCTTAGTGATTGACTACAACCTATTTTACTAAAACACAGGTAATAGACATTTGTCTGATGGAATTAAATTTTGGAACACTGTGCGACATTAAATTCACAAAATGCTGCGAAGTCGAACGTTGCAATTTTACTCCTCTACAAATAGCAATTGGATGTTAGAATCTTCGCCATACTCCCAAAGTACTGTACCAAAGAATAGTCCGTACTCTACATAAGATTCCCGCCTTATCTTCCTGCAATCAACATCCGTACTTTCATAGCCAAAAGAAAACAATTCCACAATAAACGAATCTTATCGTAAACTAATAGAAATTTGTGCAGATCTCTGGTAAAGATCTTTGTGCTATTAGCCAAATAAAAGGTATCACTCCTTAAAAAGTATTTAGCAAAAACCGAGGCTCACAGCAAATCTGGCGTGGCAATCTAAATGCAAAAACGAAATCTTAATCTAAATCCGCAAACAGAACATCCCTATATTGGCGTAACTAAAAACAAATGAGTTCTAATCCCTGGCGCTAACTTGAAAAGGATAATCCCACAGCAGTGCTGGGCTGCGTTCGCCACTGATACCCCGAAAGAGATTTAACCCGATACACGGAGAGCAGGTCCATCAAACGATTAAACAATAAAAGCGTATATTAAATACATACACACATACGCATACCCACTCGTTATAAAGGCACAGTGGGGTGGATTAAGATCGACGATACTCATCCAGTGAGATCTGAGTGCTGAGTGCTGTAGCAACACAGCAGGTAGCTGTCGGTGGCGGTGTCAAGAATGGTGTGTGCAACTACTGCTGCAAGATGAAAGCCGACAACCCGGAGAGCCTGCCTCATGGTTGAGGGGTAAGAGTTCAAATGGAACCAGACGGACAGAGCCGCCGTGCATTGGCACAATTTAACAGTAATGTCATTAACACTTAACTGAAGCAGTGAACAGTGAACGAGGTAAGAACGCTCGCTGGTCATTAGGAAACTAGAGCGGGCATTTTTATGTGGAAACACGAACGGATTGCTTAAACTAAAGGAGTGAGCGAGTTAATTAGCATATGACCTTGCCGGTTGTGGGCAAAATTTCTGTCCATTTAAATCAAAAAACATAAGAAAAAAATGTGACTACAATTTGTTATGCTTTAAATTGGGCAAGTAGGAAGAGTGGCCTGAAACGAATTTGCCAAATCTTTATGACAACTATTTGTAAATATTACATTAAAGCATAGCCTTGTTCCTAAATAAATGTAACACTACTTTCAAAAAAAAATTAAATAAAATTATGGAGAATTTTGTTAACTGGCGCCCTGGCTGGCTTCCTTTTTTTGTTGTTGTTGTTGAAAGGGCATCGTGCAGAGTTTGGAACGGCATATAATGTTTGGTAGGTGTTAACTTTCCTTTGTGAAGTTACTTTTTTCCTTGTTTCTTTTTTTTTTTTTTAATTATCAATAAATTTAACACAAAACACGGAGTTTGTCTGTCTTTTGTCTTCCTTATTCTTCTACTGCGGACAGTTTTTTTTCAAAAGGTCGATTTCATGTTTGTGGTGTTCATCAAATCGTCATGAAAACACCACCAAAGAAAAGACTGGGTTTTTGTTTTCAGTACAAAAAAAAACCACCAACAAAAAACAAAAACGAAACTCTGGTTTAGAGACTTAAAAGATGCCGACATTGGCGCCAAATACTGAAGACAGCATAAATCATATCATTCATTATGAATGATATAAACACACTGCAGAGTTCAAAAGCGACAGAAAGTCAGAAACCAGACAAGGTGTTTGCTTTAGTTTTCATTCATTCCGCGGTCTTTTTTTGGGAAGTTTTTTCTCTCTTTTTGTTCGGGGTTAATCATAAATTTAGTTTTAATCTCTGTGTGTGTAAATTAATTGTTGAGCTAAGAAAATTGTCTTTTATTTTAATAATTTTAAATTGGGATTTTTTTTTTAATTTTAAAATTTGTGAAATATTTTGGGAAAAGTCATTGCGGGATTTCCATTAAGGACCTAACAATTTTCAATATAGAGAAAACGCAGACAATTTTGAGATATAGAGTTTAAATTTATTTCAGGTGTAGTGCAAATGTTACATTTTAAGAATGAAATTCGATTTCGGCCCTATTACCACCACAAGCCCGTCTACAGCGATCTATTATCGCTGGAGATGATTTTTCGCTGAAATTCTGGATTTTCGTGAAACTTTGCCAGAGCCCAATCGGAGAAGTTTCGACCTTTCAAATTATCAAATGGCTTTAGTTGTTGAGTCAGTTGGATCTTATAAGATGGCCAAGATCTTTTCGCAAAATACACCACAGTGTGGTTTAAAAGATGCCCCAATCCCGAGTACGGCGTGGAATCGACTGATTTGGCTCATTTTGAACGGATACACATAGAGCTGCGATATTTTCGACACTTCGAACGGTACGGTATCTCTCCGGAATATACAAAAGTGAAACTTTGGATTCAAATTTATCCACAACGAAAAGCACTGCCCGCCGAAAATTGGATTTGCAACCACCGAATGAAAAATTCGAAGTATTTTTTAACGATTTCCAAACGTTGCCCGTAAGTGAACTTTGTCATGATGAAAATGTTGTCTTCGACTAATGTTTTGATACTGAAAGCTCATTAAAATAGCCTGAGGGTGCGTTGACATAAAGATATGCAATTGGAAAACCGGGTATTATTAGCAAGTATGTGTCTTAAGTCTTTTGTATTGTTTAATGAAAAATGCGCTAACAGTTGTGGCCGACAGACTGTCACAATACAAATAGCATGGGCGACTATCACACAAAATACTCTAGATTCAAAGCCGAGTAATAAAATCGGACAACCACCATTGTAAGATGGATGAAGAGGTCTTGCAAAAATATTAAAAAATGGAGTGTGGAGACGAAATTTTTTCGACATAGTGTTTATTTTTAAGAGCAAACAATTCAATTATTTATGGAAGACAATTTCAGATCCCACATAACACCTCAGGTTCAAATCCAGACAATAACATCTGACAACCGCCTTTGCCAGCTGGACTTAAAGGTCTTTTAAGAACATTTAAAAAAATGGAGTTTGGAGACATCGGTTTTTTTTCTAAATTTCAAATAGATGAATAAATCGTTATTTTTTTTCGACACATGGTTTATTCTAAAGAGCAAACATTCCAATTATTTGTGGAAGACAATTTCAGATCACACACAACACTTCACCATTGTCAGCTAGAATAAAAGGTCTTTCAAAAATATTTAAAAAAAAAATGTAGTGTGAACGATTTCCTTAGTTTTGCTGGGTTATTAATTAATAACTTGCGATAGACTGTACCAGTATTGAAAAAATTAGTACCTATCCCTAAAATAACCCAGAAATTGCAAAAATCGCCGGGGGGGGGGGGAGAAAGTGGGGAAATATCCCTGGGTGACCCGAAAATGGGCCTGCAAACATAAAAGATTGTTTGGTTAGTCAGACATTAGAAAAATCCATCTGGATGAATGAGGGAAAAAAATGTCGGCTGGTAGAGGATCGGCCCCAGGATTCCTTAAACCATTTTGTAACATATTCTTAAATAACAAGAAAATATTAGGTATTGGAATTAAATATTTTTTAAAGTTATATTTAAGCTTGTCGTATTGGCCATGAAAATTTCATAAAGACATGTATGTATTCTGGTACCAAAGGGGTTAAGAATAGGGCCGGTCCAACAAGTGGCTACACTCAAACTTCAGCAATTTGTATTTTGTTACTAGAAACGGAATGACAGAAACCGCTAGTGTTTGTTAACTTAAAGTTTTATATTAACTCAATTCGTAGCAGGCAGTGACTTTGGGTCCCTATTGAAATTATTTATTTATTTTATTTTATTTTATTTTATTTTATTTTATTTTATTTTATTTTATTTTATTTTATTTTATTTTTTTTTATTTTATTTTATTTTATTTTATTTTATTTTATTTTATTTTATTTTAATTTTATTTTATTTTATTTCTATTTTTATTTAACTACATTACAAAGTACATTTATATTAAAATTTTGGGTCCAATGGACAATCGCAGATCAGGTGGATCATTCAGCATCCAGCACAGTGTTTCCAATCAGCAAACGGAATTGAACACACTAAAAATCATTTAACACGGAATAGATATTAGTTTAGTTTGGCTTTCAGAAAATCTCATTTTACTCCAAATTGATATTTTTATGTAATTGCAATACAAACTATATCTATATTCTAACTAGTAAGTTGTAATGCGCCTATGGCGCCCGTTAATTTGCTTGAGAAAGTATTAGTTACTTAATTTTAAAAATTTTGTAAAAAATATTTTGAGAAAACTATTTTGTAAAAAAAATTTTCGAAAAAAAATAAAATTGGGGAAAAAAACATTTGTGGAAAAAAAATTTTTTCTGAAAAAAAAAGAAGAAGAAGAAGATTGTGGGCCCAAACGTAAACCGGGTGACACAAACCATATGGCTAGATTTTTGCCGCGACAGACCAAAGACTCTGGCGGGAATCGAACCTCATTGAACCCCCAATACACCTACCGGGGCGCCTCTATTGAAATAAATATTTTTATGCTTATTTTATTTTACATTAGTCATGATCGTCCCATACGTCCAAGTTTCTTCCTTTAATTAGTTAACTTTCAAAAAATACCCATTAGAATTTTTTAAATTTTTGTTTTTATAAACCGTTTGGTGTTACAATTGTGACTTGGGTTACAGGGTTACAGAAAAAAAATTGTTGTTTTTTGGGCTATAAATATTTTTCAGATTATCATGAAAATATATTAACATTCTCAGAATGCTGTCTAATTTGCGACGAATGTCAATATTGCGTTTTCTTAACAATTAAAAACAAGTGATCATTGTAACGAAAGCACGCCCAGTGAAACGCCACATGACCCCTTTTCAAGTCCACCATAATATCAACAACGACGTCCTTTTTGTATTCTGCTGTTGCCTGAGCACTTTTGACGTCCCAGCGAAATTTAAATATTATTGATGTCTGTGTCTTAAGTCTTTTGATTAGAACATCGTTTTATTTTGTTTTATTTTTTTAATGGCCCCATGGTAATATTTGCATTTACACACACATAATTAGCACACTTTTATTTTGTGCTGAACATAAACTACTTGTTAATTTCCTTAGCATAAAAATGCGCAAAAAACAAAAATCCACATCCTTTTAAAAGTATATTTAACTTTCCTATTGTCCAAATTAATGATATGATGAGTTGGTTGGCTGTTCTTCCTATTTTGCGTTTTTTTTTTTCGTGCGCAGCCTTCTTTTTTTTTTGTTACCACCGCCATAAATGGACCAACGCAGAGAGCAACACCACAGAGAGTTACCGACAAATTCACGTGAAATCATTAATAAAAGATATTGGTGGTGCTGGGGCTGGGCCGGGTGCTGGTGCTGGTAGAGGCCAAACACGAACCAGAGAAAGACGGCTCTTTTTCTGTGCCCCCAAGCGGGCAAGTATGTGGCGGCTTGCCGGCACATGCAAACACAAATCAAAATATCCCAAAAGACGATACTAAGGGAACGGAGCGAGGCACGGGGTTGGCGTTGCATTTGTGGTTTCAACACTTTCCCCCCACAGACATGACCACCATACTTAGTTGGCCACGAAAAAGGAAAGGTTTTGGTTGTGTTTTTTTTGTCTTCCTTTTCTTTCGTTTGGAACTTTATTGAAATGTGCCCGCCATAGCTGTTGAGGTCTTGTGTTGTTGTTGCTGTTGTTATTTTGTGTGTATTGTCCAGGAGTTAATGTCAAGGAAATGTATCATGGGCTGTCATGCAAGGAGTCAGCGTTGGCAGGATGGAGGAAGGACAGAAATACAAAAAAAACAAAATATTTAAGCCTACTGGTTGTGCAGAAAGCCCAGCAACGAATGATGATTTGCTTAGGACAATTGTATGATGTCGTTATTGTTGTGAATGATAATGATGTTGTTGTTGCTGTCGTTGTTGTATCAGCTACGTGTTTTGTGGCTGCCATTTCGGTTGAAATAAATCGCGTGCTGTACTGGAGGTCTTCAAAAACGCTTACGAGTTGCTGCCTTCCAGCGTTTTCGGTTGTATGCTGCTGATGGAGGTTGATGTGATGCCCAATGCCGCCGCCGTCGCCGCCGTTTGCCAATGTTCGAATTGTTGCTGGTGCTGTGATGTTCCATTTGGAGGGCGCTTTATTGTCTTGATGTTAATGTATGGAAAAACCTCCGGTTTTACTTTTTATTTCGACAACAACAAAACGGCACAAACTTTGCCCTGCCTTAGCTTCAATGGATTTTGTCTTTGTAGCTTTCTGTTTTGGGGGGTTTTTTTTTTTAAGTCCGTGCTTTGGCTCTCTCTCCATAGAATTGCAACACCAGGTCTGATGACGTCGCCGCAAAATCCAACGAAAACTGGGTGTTAACCGTTGGAAGAAGACTAGTGGAGTAGTACGTTGCCTCCGGTTACAATGGCAACAACAATGGTTTCATATCAGAACTTAACAAAACTCCTCTCTTACCGTCGGCATGGTGTCCAAACGACGGCAACCACTTACCCATACAGGCACATACGCGTTCATTCATTCATTCATGCCTTCGTACTAAGTACGAGCGCATCATGCGGCTCATCAGCATTTCAGTGCTGCCCCCTTCCCCCCACCCCATTTTTGTTTTCTTTCCATCGTACAGCTTTTTGATATTGTGGTTAATGATGTGGATACTTTGATGTTTAGGGTTAAGGCTAAATGCGAGTAGAATTGATATTTTAGTGATATTTTATTGTTTTTGTAGCCCAGTGGCTTTCAGAATTACGGCACAGTGGTCCCGATAAGGCTTCAAGTCCCTGACCAAGGCTTCCTCGAAGATTCGACGACCACTAGTTAATAAGTGTATGAAATGGATTTCATTATTACGAGATAACTGGCACAAGGTTTTCAATCCAGCTTTTGTGTATTCAGCTGCATTTGAATAGAAAAATGGGCCAATAATGCCACCACTCTAAAATCCTCAACAAACTGTCACTCTCTGAGAATTCCTTGGCTTCTCGACGTTTATGAACGGGTTTTTCGATCCATGGAAGGGCATGTTTTGCCTTCGAGATAAAAAGGACTTTTCCAGCAAAATCATTCTCCATTTCGAGCTGGGCTAAGGCAAAAACATGGAGGCGATAACGCAGCGGCTGATCGTGTTCCTTCAATTGCTTAGTCAATTGAACCTTGTAACCCCATAATTCTTGATGTTTGTTTAAGATTCCTATCCTGGCTGCTGATTGAAATGCTTGACATCGATGGCTAGTCGATGTTCCAGGACTGTGTGGCACACTGTCGGCAACACCTCAGCCACATTCTAATCAGTGTACACTAGGGTGTCAAAAAAAAAATTAAAATTATGTTCACATTTTAACAGCTTTGGGAAATAGGGTAAATTTATTTCCAAAGTCAATGGTGTTTTGGTCAAATAGTGCGTTTATTGAAAGGCTCCAAAATCAGGCACTAACTGCCAGGTTACTGGACAACACTCATGGTTACCCTAAGGTGGGGTGAGGCCTAAGGTGTCAAAAAAAAAAGCTTATGGTGTAAAGTAATTTTGAGAATTTTCTTGGATTTCTTGGAAAAGATTTAGAGGTGCCACAAACCATTTTATTCGGGTTTTCTGAGTTTTTTCCATATTAACAAGTTGGTCAATAGGGGTGAACCCTAAGGTGTCCAAAGAAAGCTTATGGTGTAAAGTAATTTTGAAAATTTTCTTGGATTTTTTGGAAAAGATTTAGAGAGGTGCCAAAAACCATTTTTTTCGGCTTCTCTGAGTTTTTCCATATTAACAAGTTGGTCAATAAAAAAACATGTTTAAAGTCTCTGAGTTATCATTTCAAAAGAAAAATGTTCGAGCTTTAATTTGATGTATGTAAATTATAAAAAAAAGAAACGTTTTGATGGCCAACACTCAGGGGATGCCCCCTATAAATGCAATGCATTGTGTTAGCGGAAGGAAATTAGGGTATCGGAAGAAGGAAAGAGGGAGTAGTGTTTGTTGACATTTGTTTTGAATTTCTGAATGTCACAACTGGCAGGAAACACATTTGGCGGAAGATTATTCCACATACGAACGGTGTAAAAAACTACTAAAGCCGTTTTAAAGCCGGACAAATTGTAAATAATTTTAAACAAAAAAAATTATCGATTTTCCTATTGTCTTTTCAAAAATGATGGTCTTCACTCCTTTGTAGCAACAGATTCAATGCAGTTATGGCATTTTATAAAAAAAAACATTTCATAACTTTTAAAAAATTCCATGAAAGTGTAAACAACTAATGGTGGCGTTTGAAAAAGGCGGTAACATTTTAAGTAATTTAAAGAAAAAAATGGTAAGTTTTAAATGGTAAAGTTATGAGTGTCAAACTGAAAAAATCTGCAATTATTTTGTATCATTTCTAAAAGTTTGTGTCCTAAGTCTTTTGATTTCAGAACACTCCTTATCCCCAGTTTTCAACCTCAATATTCGAACTCAAACATCACTGTGCTTTAAATTTCACCCAACTAAACGCCAAAATGTATTCCAATTAGAACAATTGAAACTAAGAACTGTCATTTGCAATTGCAGTGCGGCGGCCATTGTCCCGGAGCACTGCTGATGACAGCGATGACATCTCCCATGTAGATATGGCGTCATCGAGACTGGTAGATATCATTATTGATCTCACGTTAGAGCGCCGTTTGGCTTCGTGGCTAAGTGCTATCAGATATGGCGTTTGCCACCTTGAATTGAAATTTTTGACGAAACTTTTTTTGCTTTTTTTCAATTTCGGTTTTTTTTTTTTGGATTTTTTTCTTCTTTGACGAACACAAAAACAATCACATTCAATGGAAAAGAACCTTGAGACACGCAAACCAAAAAACAGACTCTTTGTTTTTTGTTGAAGAAAAAAACCAACCAAAACACACCACAATAAAGTTCGTTTACAATTCGGGTGATGGCTTGCAAATTTGAATCTCACTTCATAGACTGGACAAAAAAAAATTTATAAAAAAAAATAAAAACAAAAGGCAAAAACAGCAACAGCCTCCGGATATTTTAACAAAAAAAAACAGAAAACAGAAAACCAAGAGTACGTGTACTCAGCTTAAAAGGCGATTTAAGCAACATTTGAAAAGTGTGGCTTTTTTGTATTGACTTAACCTAAAGGACATTCTAGCTGATGATTGCCAATGAAATTATCTTCAACCGAAAATATCGTTGTTAGAGCCAACATTTTTTTTAACTTATTTGTTTGCTCAAGTATAATTTGGGGTGTTTTCTAAGAAATTGCATGCTGTGTTTTGTATTTTGTTTTCTGTAACTTTGTCTCGTACGACCGGTAGTAGTTTTGTTTAGTTTGCCGTTCATTTATTTCTCGCATATGACGGAAAGGAGCGCCATTGGCGCTGTCAAAATCTAACAAAACATAACCGCAATGGCTGTCTGTTTTGAATGTTTCGTTACACTGAGAAAAATAAATAAGAAAAAGAATAACTGCAAGAAAGAGAAAGGAAATAAATGTAGATAAGGTGAAAAGGCCAAAAAGATCGTATGAAGGATAATTTCTCAGTAAGTCTAATTGCAATGGCCGGCCGGTTGCTTTGAGCTACAGTTCATACTATTCCTCGTGTACCGATGATTGTCCTCAGAGAATAAAACGAAAGACTTGGAAACTGAATATAATCGTTCACTGATTAGAAAATTTAATGTCATTGGTAATTTTTACGATTATTAACAACTGTACGAGAAACGGAGATTTATTGGCACAAACCAAAGACTTAAGGCACAAACTTTAAAGCCAGAGAACGTTGAACGAAATCCCAATTCATACGATGACTTTTTGGCTTAATTCTCTTTTGGATTCGCTAGCAGAAGTCATACTTACATATATGTTGACTTTTTGCTTGCGATCCGTTTGATTTTTTTTTAGATTTATCTTTCAATCTCGCTGATTCGTAAAAATGTGTGAAATCAAAAAGAAATTTGAAAAAAAAAAATGGTAATTTGAAAAAAAAATGTTTGGATACAAAAACCTCTTCTGAAGTCAAAAAGAAATAAAAAAAAATTAAATGAAAAAAAAAGAAATTTAAAAAAAACCTTAAAAACCCTCAACTCAAATCATAATAAAATTTAAAAAAAAAAAACAGATATTTGAAAAAAAAAACAGAAACTTGAAAAAACCCTTTTTAAGTCATTTAAAAACTCTCTTCAAAACAAATAAATTAAAAAAAACCTCATCTCAAATAAAAAAAAAAACAGAAACTTAAAAAAACCCTCTTCTGAAGTCAAAAAGTCAAAATTCGATAAAAAAGAAAGAAATTTAAAAAAAAAAAACCTGAAAAAAACACTAATCTCAAATCAAAAAAAATTAAAACAAAAATATATATTTGAAAAAAAAGCAGAAACTTGAAAAAACCTCTTCTCAAGTCAAAAAGAAATAAAAAAATAATTAAATGAAAAAAAAAATGTAAAAAAAACCTCATCTCAAATAAAAAAAATAAAAAAAAAAAAACAGAAACCTAAAAAACCCTCTTCTGAAGTAAAAAAGAAATTAAATAAAAAAGAAAGAAACTTAAAAAAACAGAAACTTGAAAAAAAAACCAGAAACTAAAAAAAACCCTCTTCTGAAGTCAAAAAGAAATTAAATAAAAAAGAAAGAAATTTAAAAAAAAACACAGAAACCTGAAAAAACCCTAATCTCAAATCAAAAAAATTAAAAAAAAAATATATTTGAAAAAAAAGCATAAACTTGAAAAAACCTCTTCTCAAGTCAAAAAGAAATAAAAAAAAATTAAATGAAATAAAAAAAATGTAAAAAAAAACCTCATCTCAAATCAAAAAAAAAACAGAAACTAAAAAACCCTCTTCTGAAGTCAAAAAGAAATTAAATAAATAGAAAGAAATTTAAAAAAAAAACAGAAACTTGAAAAAAAAACCCTCTTCTGAAGTCAAAAAGAAATTAAATAAAAAAGAAAGAAATTTAAAAAAAAACAGAAACTTGAAAAAAACCCTAATCTTAAATCAAAAAAAAATTAAAAAAAAAATATATTTGAAAAAAAGCAGAAACTTGAAAAAACCTAATCTCAAGTCAAAAAGAAATAAAAAAAAATTTTTTTTTAAGAAACTCATCAAAAATAAAAAAAAAAACCAGAAACTTGAAAAAATCCCCTTATGAAGTCAAAAATAAATTAAAAAAAGAAAGAAATTTAAAAAAAAAAACAGAAGCTTGAAAAAAAACCTCTTCTCAAGTCAAAAATAAATTAAAAAAAAACTCAAATTTGTGACTTTCTTGCTACCCCGAAATCATCTCTACATCTTTCGCCTACAAACTGGAAAATCATGATTTTAAAATCTACCAAAAAGTCATCTTGTAACTCAGGTCTTAAACCTGAGATTTCTTGAAATTTGTACTATAACTAGTCGAAAGTTTCTGTTATCTCCTGCCTAAATAATTGTCTCTTGTTGACTACTTGGCCAATTGTTTAATTCCATCAGATGGGGAGCAGATTTAATGAGTCCATGATCATGCTCCTTTTCAAAAAGGATATTAGACTACTTTTCTCTAAGTGTCCATTAACACAATGATAAATTCGAAAATGCAGTAGAAGTCACAACACTCAGTCAGGCGTTCATATGAACGAGTCGACACATGGATGTGGACGCAACGTAACATAAGACGGGCAGCCGCAAAAGAAGCGACAACGACGAAGACGGCGGCGACGATGATGATGATGATGACGACGACGACGACAACAACAAATGAGCACATAGCATGCTAATTTATGAAGTAGCAAATGCAAAGACATGGATGCAATAATTATAGCTTTATACAGTTTGTTGCATATGTACGTACCAGCAACCAGTATACAACCCCAAAAAAAAAAAACAACCAACAATAAGCCAAACATACTCGTCCATGGCTGCTGCAACACCACTCGCCTGAATGTGAACAACAACTACGACGGGATCAGCAGCATGAAAGAAGTTCAGTCCCGACCAAGTGGCCGTAATGCATTTTCATTTGAGTACAAGTTGAGTAAAACGATACAGTAGCAAAGTTGCACGTTGTAAGCAAGCAAGTTTAAGTTGTTACACATTCGACTGATGCTGGCTTTTCACAAACCCAAAGCTGCCTTTTCTCTACGAATATTAACAACGACACAACATCGCCAGTCAGCCGGTAACAAAGACAGCAACAATCGCAGATCAGGTGGATTGTATGCATGAAAATATGAAATGTATCATTCAGCATCCAGCACAGTGTTTGAAATCGGGAAAAACATTTGAACACACGACAAATCATTCAACACGGAATTGATACTAATTTCGTTTGGCTTTCAGAAAAACGCATTTTACTCGGAATTAATAGTTTTTATTTATTTTATATTTTATATTTCGTATTTCATATTTTATATTTTATATTTTATATTTTATATTTTATATTTTATATTTTATATTTTATATTTTATATTTTATATTTTATATTTTATATTTTATATTTTATATTTTATATTTTATATTTTATATTTTATATTTTATATTTTATATTTTATATTTTATATTTTATATTTTATATTTTATATTTTATATTTTATATTTTATATTTTATATTTTATATTTTATATTTTATATTTTATATTTTATATTTTATATTTTATATTTTATATTTTATATTTTATATTTTATATTTTATATTTTATATTTTATATTTTATATTTTTATATTTTTATATTTTTATATTTTTATATTTTTATATTTTTATATTTTTATATTTTTATATTTTTATATTTTTATATTTTTATATTTTTATATTTTTATATTTTTATATTTTTATATTTTTATATTTTTATATTTTTATATTTTTATATTTTTATATTTTTATATTTTTATATTTTTATATTTTTATATTTTTATATTTTTATATTTTTATATTTTTATATTTTTATATTTTTATATTTTTATATTTTTATATTTTTATATTTTTATATTTTTATATTTTTATATTTTTATATTTTTATATTTTTATATTTTTATATTTTTATATTTTTATATTTTTATATTTTTATATTTTTATATTTTTATATTTTTATATTTTTATATTTTTATATTTTTATATTTTTATATTTTTATATTTTTATATTTTTATATTTTTATATTTTTATATTTTTATATTTTTATATTTTTATATTTTTATATTTTTATATTTTTATATTTTTATATTTTTATATTTTTATATTTTTATATTTTTATATTTTTATATTTTTATATTTTTATATTTTTATATTTTTATATTTTTATATTTTTATATTTTTATATTTTTATATTTGATATTTGATATTTTATATTTGATAGTTTATATTTTATATTTTTATTATTGTTATTGTTATTTTTTTATTTTTTATTTTTATTTATATTTATTTATTAAATTACAATACAATGTAAATTTATATTCTAATTTTGGGTCCAAGGATAAACCGGGCGGCCGAGGAATTTTAAAACCCCACCACAGGATTCACCAGCCAGCCATCTCGTGTAAATTCACTCCCGAGAAAAACATTGCCGAATACTGTGTTTTTGTGCGGATGATGCTCTCGTGCAACATTTTAGGTGGTTGGTTGTGAACGCTTTTTTCTTCTTCTTTATTTCTTAAGAATATGAAGCACAGAAAAAAAGGTCCTCCCCAGCGGCAATCTGCAATATGTTTCAACTACAAAAAAAAATCAACATCCCAGAAAACAAATCTAAAGCCTGGCAACATTTTGAGGTGGCTACCACTCACTGCTCTTCATGTCGTCGGTTGAGCTGCTCCTTTTTCCTGTTTTCCGTGCAATGCATCCCAGGCATGCATATGCATGTATGCGATGGGATGTTACTGTTTTTTTTTGTGTGTGTGTAGTTTTTTGTTTAAAACGACAGAATAACGAACGAGCCAGTATGGGCTAGTTCGCCTCTTGCAACATTTGCCTCCTGAGTTAAGAGGAGATTTTTTCTTCGTTAGTTCCATTCCTGTTAAATATTGCTGGGTAATGTTTGTGGGCAAGGTTGCTTTCGGATGTTGTTGTTGTTGCTGCAATATGTTGTTTATGCTTTGTAAACGCCTAACACGCACCTAACATGCATTTAACTGGTAGCTGCATGTATTTAGTGGCCACAACTGCAACATTCAGACAAACCTACACCGTCAACCACTAGCCAGGAAAACTGGAACAGTTTTCGGGGTTTGCTGGAAACCCAAGGCAAACCGACCCACCACACTCCACTCAGGGTACAAGCACGTACACATTGTGCTTCACTAGATAGATGAGCATAGATGGTGATGTTGGTGGCGATGCCGATGCCGTTGCCGTTGCTGCAGATGGTCATCATCAGCATCGCTGACTTTGTTGTTGTGGGTCTTTCTTTGCTTCTTCGTTGGTTTTAAATGTACACCAACGCCTTCGCTGCTGTACCACAGCAGCCGGGACCGCCGCTAATGCCACAGATACACGCTTAATGATTGCTTGGAGACGATGTGTAGAGTGTCTCTCCCTCTCTCTCTCTCTCTCTCTCTCTCTCTGCTTCTAGCTTCCAGCTACCACAACTAGTTGCTACTGCTTATGGGGCGTTTATGCAACATAAATATCAGTTGTTCCATGTTATTCAGACACACACACACACAGGCTCTGGCATGATTTCATAAGTTGTGTCTCGGTTTCGGATTCCGACTCGCCCGTATTGTTATAAAATAGTTAGTGTGGCAAACTTTCTTTCACACAATCACATTTCACATTTCTGCAGATTTTCCTAGTTTTTACACTTAGCCTAGCCTAGCCAAGCCAAGTTTCGTTGAGCCTCACCAGTTTACAGTTAGTTTCGCAATAAATACATCTCACATATGCATCATAAATTTGCATATGCCACCAACAAAACACAAAACCAAGACAATAAGCACATGTAACCTTTTTTCTTCTTTCTTTCGTTTTAGCCACGATTTTATGTTGCACATAAATGCAACATCTTCAGTTTAGGTGGTAACCTAGAAAATCACAAGCTATCCATTCTCGTGCAGGTGCTCATTAGGCTGTGTGTGCAAGTTTCCACCAGCATCGTCATAATTTTTCATGTCAATTACGATGGCGGAGTGGGACACACCACACTCAACTTTGCCACGACATGTGGCAAATGCGTCGTCGCCTTCGTCATTAGATGCATGATGACTTTATGTTCTTTGGAAGACTATTTCGGAGGTTAAGTGACTACACAAAGTGCTAAGCAAACTGTAAGTACCCAAAGTAAGAATGAAATATAGACACTTTTTTGGAAAAATCTTAGCCGAAACATTCAAAATTTCCCATTTTCCTCAACTGTAACGCATGTTAACAGCGAATTCTTTAATATAAATCCAGTTAAAAGTAGAAGATTTTTAGAAAACCAAAAGACATGGAAGACAATCTTTACACTTTTTCAATTGAAAAACGAAAAGAATTCCTGAAAGAAATTATTTTGAAAAAAGCAAAAAAAAATGTATTTTTTTTAAAAAAAAAAGCCCAATTAAGACCAGCAAAAAAATGGTGCTTGGCTCGAAAAATAAAATGAATGAATACAATTTAAATTTTAATAATTTCAATTAATGTTCTAATTAAAGTTTTAATTAACACAATTAAAGTTTTAATTAATGTGATTAAAGTTTTAATTAATATGATTAAAGTTTTAATTAATATGATTACAGTTTTAATTAATATGATTAAAGTTATAATTAATTCAATTCAAGTGTTAATTAATTCAACTACAATTTTAATTAATACAATTAACGTTTTAATTAATTCCATTAATGTTTTAATTATTACAACTAAAGTTTAATTTAACACAATAAAATATTTAATTAATACAATTAAAGTTTTAATTAATGCAATTACAGTCTTAAATAATTCAATTAAAGTTTTAATTAATTCAATTAAAGCTTTAACTAATTCAATTAGAGTTTTAATTCAGACAATTCAAGTTTTAATTATCACAATTAAAGTTTAATTAATATGATTAAAGTTTTAATTAATATGAATAAAGTTATAATTAATTCAATTAAAGTTTTAATTAATTCAATTAGAGTTTTAATTCAGACAAACCAAGTTTTACTTAATTCAATTAAAGTTTAATTAATACAATTAAAGTTGTAATTATTACAATTAAAGTTTTAATTAATTCAATAAAAGCTTTAATTAATTCAATTAATGTTTTATTGAATTTAATTAAAGTTTTAACTAATTCAATTAAATTTTTTGTCAAAACTTCAGTTTATTGTCCCCGTGAGAACAATTCCTCTCATTTGGGTGCAATATTGTCGAAATAAGTTTTTTCGATGCCACGCCCCCACTGTCCCCAGCCCCAATTTTCATTATCATTTTCGTCATTTTGGGGTCATTTCAAAGGGAACTGTATATTTTTTTGTTTTTGTTTAGCCAAATTTTTAATTAATTCAATTAAAAATGTAGTCTATTAAATTAAAGTTTTAATTATTATAATTAAAGTTTAATTTAACACAATAAAAGTTTTAATTAATACAATTAATGTTTCAATTAAAGTTTTAATTAATGCAATTACAGTCTTAAATAATTCAATTAAAGTTTCAATTAATTCAACTAAAGTTTTAATTAAATCACTTCGAGTTTTAATTCATGCAATTAAAGTTTTAAATAATTCAATTCAAGTTGTCATTTATTCAATAAAAGTTTTAATTAATGCAATTAAAGTTTCAATTAATTCAATAAATATTTTAATTAATTCAATTAATGTTTTAATTGATTCAATATCAAAAACCGTTCACCTTGGAAAGTACAAAACATTTACAAATTTCAAAAAAAAAAAATTGAAATGATAATCTTACATTGTATCTGGCCACACCAATTGGACTTGTTCATTTAGACACTCATAACTAATGATGTTTCCAAACATTTCGTAATACTTTCTGAAGGGAAATATTTCCATATCACCACTGCTGGATTCGATTGAGACGAGGTCAAGCGTCTAAAATTACAGCAAGAGTGCATTGCACGACACAGAAGTCCCCACCAAATGACTATGACTGATCGTACGTTCGTATGTCAACGAAAATGATGAAGTAGCCGATGTTAAGTCCATTAACGGAATTGCCAGAGGCCATCGGATAACTGATACTTTAATCATTGGCTATCGAATGCAAACGATTTGTCGCCGATCGTCTTCTTGTTTGTGAAAACGAAACGTAAGCAGCGAACAGCTACCGGATTAAATAGATTAACACTAGAGATACCATTGAAAGTTTTGAATGAATCGAATCGAATGTTTTCGGTTTTGTTAATACTGAATCTGAAAAAAAGAGTTGTTATGGAGACAAGAACACATGCCACCCAAAATCGGCAGACTGTAGTCTCATCCGCGGTAGAATTTTGAAGGTAAATCAGTTCATGTTTGTTTTAAAAGTATCAATTAATAACTTTTAAATCATATGATATTTTCAAAAATTATTTCGATTTATTTTGAAAATTCTGCCCCTTAGATGAGGGACTTTCAAAACCCCCCCAATGAGTGTTTAGTGTTATTTAACTTTGCCCACCCCTATATATGATTATAATTATTAATCGAATCAATGGCAGAAGCCATTTGGAAGAAAAAAACCTTTTAATCAAATGTTTATTAATTCCGTTGTTTCTTCTCTTTGTTGATACAAAATAGACAACCTCCCCTTCCAACAAGAAAAATCTCCATAAAATTGAATATTCAAAAGTAAATAAATCATATTCGAAATATGAATATACAAAACCTTTTTCTTTTCTCCTTTCGATTTATGACATCAATGGCGGCTATTTCTTTTTTTTCACTACACAAACAGGTAGGAAGGGACGACAACGTTATCAGATGCTTCCAATCGAAACGGAAGTTCACAAAGTCAAGACCACTATTGGTGAAATTATCCAGATCCCAGCTCACCACGTGTAGTTGGGCTTCTGCGCACGCACACTCACTCTTACACACACACACATTGAAAGGTTAATTTTAATTTTTGTGTAGCCCGAATTGAATTGATTTTTTTTTATGAAACCCGAAACAACAAAACAAAAATGGGCTGGTTAATAAGTGTACAGTGCAGTGGGTTGGGGAGGGGTTAACAATATTATTGGCAAGTCATGACTATTTCAGTTTAAGACTTTCCGACCGAATGACCGACCATCCCTCCATCGTAATCGTTTTAGAGCAAATCACAAGCGAAACACTGGTCAATGGAGAGAGAAAAACCCAACGACCACGAAACATTGATAATGACAGTCATCTCATGGTTGAGCACAGCAAACATTTTGGGCTATGAAATATAAAAGTGCTCCTAGAAGAATTTCCTCTGCGATTATTATATTTTTTATTTTATTTATTCTTTCATTAGAATACAAAGTAGATTTGTATTCTAATTTTGGGTCCAAGGGTAAACCGGGTGACACAGACCATATGGCTAGATTTTTGCAGCGACAGACCAAAGCCTGCGGTGACAGTCGAATCCACAACCCCCACGCTGATAGTTGAGCGCCTACCGCGACGCTTCCTCTGCGATCAAGGCATGGACTTGTTTCGACAGACCCTGTATAGATTCTTTTATATTTTTTTTTGTGATTTTCGAAGGTCTGTCGTTTTGCAAATCTCAGACTCATTACTGAGATATTCTGCTTCTCACGTTGTAAATGCCCTTTTGAAATGAGTTTTCTTTTTTCAATTAGAAATATTCAATAAACCTGCCCTGCTTATAGAAAGCTTTGTACCAGAGTTGTCCAGTGAGGGCAGAACTAAAAACCTTCTTTGTTTTTCATGTCAATTTTAAATTTCTGCCTGAGTTCTATAGAAATATTCGTTGCAACATGTCCAAGCAGCTGAGCGAAGACCATGGTCTTACATTCCAGCCAAGGAAAATTTAAAAATAAATAAATAAAAAGTAGTTAAAATGAAAAAATAATTAAAAACAAGTATCAAAACATTTTTGTCGCAAGTTCTTCAAAGACCTTTTTTTTGCAGGCCTTCTCAAAGACCCTGCCCATTTAGTTGAGTTTCTAGCCAGCTTTTTCACAGACTATCAATGAATCAGCCCCCGAAGCGCTTCCTCTACAATATAATTCTATTTTAATTTTAAATGAATGTAGAATGCAGCAGAACTTTTATATCCCGAAGACCCTGCTTATGAGAAGAAGATTTAGTGCACAAGTTTTCACTTTAATTGATAGACCTTCACTCTCTTCTTTTTCATTTTAAATGTAGGAAGCCCATAAGTTCCTGTAGATAACTAAGATGGACTTCTCGACGACCTTGCAGAGTTCTTACTTTTATTACTGGGATTTTACATACACGTCTAATCTCACCTAGGTCTTAGAAACTCACAATTTTCTCCAGCCAAATTTCAACAACTTTGGAAGATAGGATCCATTGGTCTAACCGGGCTGAGTTTCTTGAGTCTTTGTACCGGAGATGAGTCTCTTGAGTCTTAGTACCGGAAATGACCGAATTTGAACCGGGGTTTGTGCCTGATACTCTTGTATCATAGCAATGGATATACCCAAATATGAAACTGGGTTTATGTCACTTGTCCGTCCAATTTTTTTTTTTTGTACTTTGTTAATTTTTTTCGATACAAAATTCAATTTTTATATAGAAAATTAAAATTGCAATAAGCGTTCTAGAGAGAAAAGGGCTTCAATCTGTGATCACTTTTTTTCCCATACAAAATTCAATTTTTATATAGAAAATTAAAATTGCAAATAACTCCTAAACTAAGCGTCCTAGAGAGAAAAGGGCTTCAATCTGTGATCACTTTTTTTCCCACACAAAATTCAATTTTTATATAGAAAATTAAAATTGCAAGTAACTCCTAAACTAAGCGTCCTAGAGAGAAAATGGCTTCAATCTGTGATCACTTTTTTTCCCACACAAAATTCAATTTTTATATAGAAAATTAAAATTGCAAATAACTCCTAAACTAAGCGTCCTAGAGAGAAAGGGGCTTCAATCTGTGATCACTTTTTTCCCACACAAAATTCAAGTTTTATAGACGGATAAAATATCTCTTTTCGATTGCCGTCTCATAGACCTTAAAAATCCTCTCAACGTGAGTTGTATTTCTATATTCCCTGTCCCACACATTTCACTGGGTATAATCTCCGGCAGCAACATTCACCGCACTCCGTCATTACATTTAAACGCCAGAGCACCTTAACAAAATGTATCACATGTACCAATCCAATGAAGGATTTATGAATGAATTGATTTTCAGCCTCAGTTCAGTTCCCTGTCGACCGGGCAAAGAAAACGAAATACAAAACTCAATAACACGTAATGCCAGGAATGCTCTAAACTTCTGTTGATGTTTTCTCACCTGTTACATGAATTGGTTCGATCGCTGCCGCCAACTGCGCCAGCCCTCTGCCAAGTGTTGAAGCGGTTGTTGCAGCCTCACTTATCTTAGGGCATAATAATCACAAAATGTCTGTGTGTGAGTGTGTGTGTGTGCGAGTTTTACAGACCCCCGACCAGATTAAAGTTTCGTCACTGAAAATTCAATATCTCTTTTCGTTTCTTTCTTTTTAGGTGAGTTTCAAGATTGACGTTTTTGATAGATGCAAGAGTCACTCACTGTCTGCTGTTTTGCGTTCGGGGTACTTCATCGGCGAAGGTGTAACCACAGTCAAGTGGATCTAAGGACTGGTCCAACAGCATACGCGCTGTCTGCTCATTTTCCAACCAAGTCATACAAATTAATTGTGCGACAGTGTTGGAACTGCCTGCCTATCCGGTCACTGCATACTCACACTGCCGTCATTCCATCGTCAGTCGGACGACCAAGCTGATGTTGAGTCAGCACAATTTGTGTGTGTTTTAGTATTTTGGCGCTTCAGAGCCGCCTGCCTCATTATGATGAAGATGTAACCCACATTGTATGAGCTGGTCCAGCATCCCCTTGGGTATGTATAACGCCTCATATAATGAGATCACTACTACTGATCTTTCTTTTATTTGTCTGTGTTTTTTTTTTTTTTATTTTTTCTGTTCATTTTTTGGGATTTATTGAATTTGTTTACTTAGCGTGAATCTTTCAAGTCCACTTTCAGTCGGTAATTAATGAGTATCCTTTGATATTTTCGAGCGTGTTTACCACTTAGAGTTGATTTTTCGGAGGACTCTTTGTTTTTCGATTATTATCGAAAATCATTGGATTAAATCGTGACTTTGTTGATTTATGCCATCACAAATAAGCCGACAAATTTTCGGGATTTTTTTTTTTGTGTTAAGTGGGGATTTTAAGAATTAGGCGAAAATTTACAAAAAAAAATACTCAACGTTTCTTAACTGTCTTGCGGCTGATTAAATTAAGATGATTATTAGTTTTATGATTTGTTGACTGACAGGGGAATTTTACAATAGAGCGTTTCTGACAGGATTCAACTGTGGCATTTCTAACTGGCTGGTCCGACCTCGCCAATGTCCCCCAAAAGTGTCGCAGAACTTAATGCTGAAAGCTGAGCTGGAATGGGACAAATCCACATTAACTGCCTGTTTCCATAAAACGAATTTGTTCGTTCATTACAAATTGTCAATAGTCGACGCATTATAGAATCGGTTTCAGTCATTAGTGAATTCTGTCCACCAATTTCTGTATTGCGGTTCGACCCAAAAATGCTCTAGTTTGGCGAACTAGAACTGCAAGATTATCACCATTTTTGTAGTAAATTTTAATAATTTCAGTGCGTTGTTGAAGCGCGTGTATCGTTCTCTTTTTAGTAATGGCGTAGTTTCTACTTGTCAAATGTCAAAGAATAAAAGTTTCACAAATACCGGGTGATTCAAAATAACATCTCTTCGTGGTAAACCCTTAACATAAATGTTGGTCACATGAACAAACATCCATACAGTCTGCCTTGCAGTTAGATTGGTTCATACGTTAAAATTCTCGATATAAATCAACCCCAGCGCCACCTACCGATTGAAAACTACATATTAACCTAATCGGCCATCAAACGAAGCTGTGGAATATATATTGCTCTTATCGTTGAGATCTGATGTTCGTACAAACGTTGTTATACATTAAGAAGAAGAAGATATGGCAGTGCTTTAATTTAAGAAAATAAATAAATCATTTGGTAACAACCCTGTTACAAAAATAGATTTTTTTCTGTCCTATGAACCAAATGCACATATTCGGAAAGAGGGGAAAAAATAAAAATACACGTGTATCGGCGTCATGTACACGTCAGAATCGTGGAAATGTCTGTATCACGTCAAATTTTATAAAAACAATTTTTATCAATTCTCAGATTTTCCCCAATTTTTATTATTTTTGAAAAAAAAATATTTTTTTCACTTTTCTTAGCATAACTTGAAGAGACTCCAAATTTTTAAACTACTTAAGCGTTACAAAAAAAAAAATTTTTTTTGACTGAAACCCTAAAAAAACGATAACCATTTAAAAAAAAAAATAGGAAAATCTGAGAATTGATAAAAATCTATTTTTTAAAAAATTTGACGTGATACAGACATTTCCACGAGTCTGCCTGCCAAAAATCAGCTCGATTGGATCACTGAAAAAGGGTTAAAAATCGGTCCCAAGGCTTTCACACAGGCCACAACGAGCTTCATACTTCAAACTTAAAAAAAAAAAATGTTGACGTGTACATGAAAATCGCCGATACACGTGTATTTTTATTTTGTATCCCCTTTCCGAAAAAGTAAATTTGGTTCATAGGACAGAATGTGTGTAACACGGTGTAATGATAAGTTCTTTATATTTGGCTGCATTGATGAGTCTTCGTTCATCTCGGTGAACTCTTGAGGGTTTTTCATCCCAAAAGTTTCTCTTCTTCCCCTTAAACGTTTCCTTATGATGATAATTTGGAGAATATTTTATTTGTCACATAAGATATTTTCCGAATTTTTATATATTTTATTAGTTGTCGGTGTCAAGACTTAAGGTAAGCCAAACATTGTTAACCTTGCCTAGGGTTGGAATTAGGAAGGGTAGCGCGACGTCAGGACTGTGGCGGCCTTAATTGTAGAGCGAATGAAAATTGAAGAATTTTTCATAAATTATTTGGGGCCTTTTAAGAATTTTTGAAAAAATGATCATGTTGGCGCGACAACTGGACTGTGGCCGCAAGGCCACCTTAATTATAGGGTAAATGAAAACAGGAGAATTTTTCATAAATTTTTTGCGCGGACTCTTCAAAAAATGTTGGAAAAAAATATCGTGTTGACGTTTTTGGGCAAATTTTTCAATTATTTTGGGGAATTCTTCGTTTGGGGCATTTTTCATTTTATTTACTGGCTACTTGTTTTCCCAAAAAATTCTTAATTTTTCCCCTCCTTCATCGAGACATTTTTCAAAAACATGAAAAAGAGAAAAATACAGTTGTCTAATCTACAAGGTATTCATTCTGGACGTCTTCTCCACATTTCCTGTAGAAAAATCAAAAGACTTAAGACACATAGTTTACTTTTTTTACTCCCAATTTAATAGGTGAAGTTCTCCAACAATTGTTTGATTTTCCATCACGTAATGGTGTTTTTTTTTTTTTTTTTTTTTAAGTTTATACCCTTTATTTATCTTCGTCAAAATCATCATTCATCCCCGCCAAAAGTTCATCTCAGACTTGTGTAGATGTCATTCCGAATATCACCGGATCTCTAACACCATCATTAAAATGTGATGTTGAGCGTCTGTCGGAGGGATAGACGATGTGCGTGTATCCGACAGTTGATGCCACTGGAGTTGTTGTTTTTCTCGGTTGGTCATGTTGGAAATTGCAGCTGACGCTGCAGGATGACAGCCAGTCCAAGTCGCCTCTGTCATGCAAGCCCCTAATGCACGCATGCATGTTCTGGTAGATTCGTCAACGACCAACCGCAATGTTTTTTTTTTGTTATCGCACCAGATAACGACAATGTAAATGTGGTGGCCTTGACGCAGTTACTACATGAAGTACGTTAAGAGCTTTGCTAGTATTATTATTTTTTTCTTATTTTTATGATAATTTTGGATAAGAAGTAGGAGGATTCCAGTTCAGATGATTTCTTCGAAATGCGACTCTACACTAATGACTTTTTTCTTCTTCTGTAAATCTCATTTTGGAAATAAAAAGAAGTCAATTGGTTGGCTGTGTTGTTGCGACTGCCTCGATCTGTTCGGGCTTAGAATAAACAACCTTTTGTGAAAAATGTGTAAAATCTTGCAAAAATAACATTGATGGGATCGCGTAGAATGTCAGTAAAGCACAAAACCCTAAGTAAATAAAACGCTTAAATGCGAATGCACAAAATCATTATGAAGCGTAACTAAAACCCTTTGGCGAATATAAACAACAGCAGGGGACAACTGTAAGGAAACAGCAAGTGGGATCGGGTACCTAAACTCTGCCCCTCTCACTCTCTCTGCCCTTCTCTCTTCTACGGTTGAAAGTGCAAAGGAGTAAACAATGTTTGAGTATTTCGCACATATAACTTTGGCAAAATAGAGCTGCTTCTTCTAATGTTGTTGTTTCCTTTTCCTTTTTTTTCTGGTGGCTTACAGGGATTGTCCGTCTGGTGTCAGGACCTGCCGGGCAACAACAACAAAAACAACCTGTTGTTCATACAGGTCAGTCGTTGTCGTCGTTTGCTGGCCACCAGACTGATCCTATTAAGTCAGACAATGACTGGCGCCACCAGTTATTGTGTGAGCTCGTCAGATTAGGGCGTTAAAGTACTTAATCCAGTTTTGCTTAAGTCCATCGTCTTAAGCCCCTTGCAAAAGTGTTTGTCTAGCACAATTCGGGTATTTCGAATTTTTTTTGTTTTTCTTGTGTGTCAGAAAGTGTTTCCTAGAGAAATAAACTGTAAAGTGAAAGATGGAAAATGTTTATAAATTTTTTTAATTTTTTTTCATATTTTTAAGATATACATTAAAAGTGCTGAGGCACAGCTGGGGCATTACTAAGGTCAGTGGAAATAATAGACAATGAAAAATAGGCTCAATTATTTGTTGGCAACTTGAGGAATTTTATCGCAAATAGACAAACGACACAATAGATGAAATGTTAAGAAGAAATGAAATATTAACCTAGCATAAAAACAGCTCTCTAATCTTTTCTAATCAATATGCGGTTATAAAGGGTTATCCGTTTAGCGTTTTCAAAAGTAAACGTAAGTAAAACCCATATAAAATATTTTTTTTTAAAGTTTCTTTTTTATTATAAAGTTTGAACATTGACATTATGTGTGAAACACTACAACATTTAAATGACCAACACGCGAAGTGTGGCAAGCATTGCTTCTTTTAAGGTAATTTTGGACAACTTTTTGGCACATTGTGGGCGGCATCTCAGCCATAACTTGACGAATGTTGGTTCTGAAGTGCTAAAGAGTTAAAGGTTTATCTCCATAAACACGGTCCTTTGGGTAGCCCCACAAAAAAATGGTCTAATGGTGTCAAATCGCATGATCTTGGTGGCCAGTTGATGTCGCCATGGCGAGAAATTACGCGGCCAGGAAATGTCTCTTGTCTCGCTCGAGTTGTGTGGCATGTGGCACTGTCTTGTTGAGACCACACATTCTCCAAGTCGTATTCTTTAAAAGCAAGCAAAAAAAAGTAGGTTATCATGCGACCGAATCCGAATTGACGGTGACAGTCGTTCCCTTGTCGTTTTCGAAGAAGTAAGGTCCAATCCCACCTTCGGACAAAAGATCTACAACAAACTGTGACTTTTTGTGGATGTAATGGCCTCTCCTCAATTAATTGGGGATTCTCCGAACCCCAAATACGACAATTTTGTTTAGTAACATAAACACCGAGTAAGAAATGTGTTTCATAACCATAAACCATAATCTCCTCTTAGAGCACGATATGTGGCTGTGCCAGAATCACCATTTTTGCAGTAGGTTTTAATAATTGTTCCGGTTCGAACATTTTTTTAATGTTACGTGCCATAGAAGCCTTTATACAAATTTTGAACCCATTATGAGGTCCATGAGGGAATTTAATAATTTACATATGAAATATGATATTGATTTTTCGTTCTCTTTAAGTAAATTTATCGATTTGTTTAATTTAATATATTTTTAAGATAATGTGTAAGCTAGTCTGTAAGGTTTATGTACCATAGACTAATGAATGATTTCATGTTTAAACGCTTTATTTGTCTCTGGACAACATTTCTCCCTAATGGCTCCCTATAGAAAACTAGTAAGTTGTAATGCGCCTATGGCGCCCGTTGAAATATGGAAAAAAAATTTGAAAAATGGAAAAAACAATTTTTTTGGAAAAAAAAAGTTTTTGCTGAAAAAAAAAATTTTTTCTAAAAAAAAAAAATTTTGTTGAAAAAAAAATTTGTAAAAAAAAAATTTTTGTAAAAAAAAAATTTAGGGAAAACACAATTTCTGTACAAAAAAAAAATATTATTTTTTTTATTATTATTATTTATAGAAAATTATAGAATGCCTATTTAAATTCCTACGTACTGCGTGACAGAGTCAGTGTATCAGTGAATCAGTGTCGAGGGTAAATATATATTAAGATAATCCAAGGGTCTCAATTCACAGCTCATCACAATTTCGGCTGATTATTCGATTTTCAAAAAAAAAGTGCGTACAATATCGATGGTTGCATTGGCAGGGTGGCATGTGGCCCCGGTCTTGTTGAAACCAATTGTCGTCCATGTCATTCTCTTGAATATGTTAGCGATGAGAAATGAGCGTATTGGAGAGAGGAAATATGGAGTAGTGTTTGTTGATGTTTGCCTTGAATGTGATGGAAGATTATTCCACCCACGAACAGTTCGGCTGAAGAACGAATTTTGTCCATTGTGCATCGTTCGGCCACCCGGTCATCATTTGACAATGAATGAATGAGAGTTTTGTTAGGAAAATTGTGTGAAAATGGTTTTTGTATTTTCATATATTTTTCTTAAATTTATAAGAAATCGTATCTCAAAGACGTTTAATTATTGGCTACCTTCTTCAAATCAAGGTCCCACTGTGTTGCCGTGTTTTACGAATTTCCTTCAAAGTGGCCCACTGTGCAACGACAGTCTCTTAACAGTTCATCAGCAGCATAATTACAACTATTTTGGCTGTTCGTTCTTAAAACCCGAATAGACCGACCGACAGAGGCAACAACCCACCGTTCACTAGCAACACACATGCATATGTCTGTCCGTCCATGCAGACTGACTGACCATCACTCAGACCGTAAGAAAAAAAAGAAAGAGGAAAAAAAACACAACAACAGAAATACAGAAAAATACAGCCTGTGGCATTTTGGCACGCATATGATATTTCTCTTCAACTAATTTGTTTCTTTGGCCTTTTTTTTTTTGGTATTTTGTTTGGGGGGAATGTCGACTTTGTTCATATTTTTTTTTGTTTTTAGTCAAACACACATATTCACATATTTTATTTCAGTGGAGTTTTATAACACTTTTCCGTTTCAATCAAATCTAACGAATAAATCTGCCATAGGTTTTTTTTGGTAGGAATTGGCTGTTGGCTAATACTAATATTATGTTAATGGTAAATGTTTATGAAAACTGCCATTGTTAAGGTTAAGGGGCATTTTTAAGGGAATTGTGGCCCCAACTAAGTTTAATAGGAACCCAAACAAAACAAAGAACGCCTTTTAGCTAATATGCCAGCCAATTCCAGTATTGCGCTTTGTTGTCTTGTTGAATTCGCCGTTTGCCTGTTAGATTTGTATGTGTTTTTGATTTACACCGCTGAAAACCGCCCTTAGGTCACCGATGGGGTCTTGGCCAGCTTGCCAACAAACTCGCCTTTGGTTGACTTTACCGCTAAAATCGAAAATTGAGCTGGAATTGTGTTTAGGAAAAACGAGACAAGCCACAGCCAAATAGCGCCGACGCATGGGGCGTGCTTAAAGTTTGCCGTTTTTGTGTTCGTTTGGGTTTTGTGTCTACTTCAGTAATTCATTTTGGTGGCGGCTGAGACACCGACTAAAGGTTTAAAATATATTTTAACCCTAATGATTATTATTTATTTGAAAATGTCTAAAGTTTTTTTTTTGGTTTAATTCTTGATTTGGTTTTTTTTGTTTTTTTTGGCAAAACAACCGCTACTCTGAAATGTGTCTGATGTGGTGGTCTCCGAAGAACCGTTGAGTTAATGATCTGTTCTTGAGTCTAAACTGAAGAGAATTCCAAAACGGTTTCTATTTTTTGGTTTTTCGGTTGAAGAACATTTATCAAATTTTTAGTTTAAAGCTTGAGAATGACATTACAGAAGAATGTTTCCCTTCGTCAGCCATTATACGCTTAATTATGTGATGTGACGTATGAATATTGGACGATTTGGACGTCAGTGTACCAAGAACCAATGAAAGCTTAAAAGAAATCGGACAAAATACATATGATGGCAAATGTTTAATACTACCGACATTACGGCTGGATCTATCTTAAAATCGAATATTTATTAATACTTTCATTCTTAACTCCGTAATTAAATATGAGACATGTTTTTCTTCGATTAGCATTGCCAGCAAATGATCCTTTAAGCGAGCCCTCACACCAAACATTTCAGAATTATAAAATTTTATTATTTGAGCTAGAAATCAATTTTGTTTTTAAATTTAAATGTTTTTTTATAAAAGTTAATGGTTACAAAAAGTTAAGGTCGATAAAATATCCAACAAAGATAACGAATGAGAATTATTTTAGAAATAATTTGGAAAAAGCACATTTTTCATTATGAAAAATAGATAATGTTAGGATAATGGGTTTTAGGCCATTTTTCATATGAAAAATAACCCTAAATTTGAGCAATGAAAAATTTCCCAATTGTGTTGACTTGAAATGTATTCGTGAAATCTCCAAAATTAGCTGGGAATCGTGGAAGCCTTCAATCGGGAAAACATTTAGAAGCCTGTATATCCGAAAGTTTTCTTTATAGCGGCCATTTCTCAAACGATTTCTTGCATTGTACATTTTATTCAGAGGTCATTCCTCATATGACGGCCAAAAGTGTACATTCCGGAAATATTTAATTGACAGTACATTTTAAATTGTGTCTTTATGTTGAATTCTTTGATTTGAAGGTAAGCTAATATTTTTAAACGGGCAATGGGTTCACATTATGGGTAGGAGCTACGAAAGTTCCATTGGAAATTTTCATATATTATTTAAGTGATTTTTCAGAATTTTAGGGGAAAATTTTCGTGTAGGTTTTTTCATTTATTTTTGGAAATTCTTCATTTGCGACATTTTGCATTTTATTTTCGGAGAATTTTTCAGAATTTTTGGGGACATGTTTATGTTGGACTTTTTTGGAGACTTTTTCCTTTATTTTTGGTAATTCTTCATTTGGGGCATTTTGCCTTTTATTTTTAAGAATTTTGGGGATACTTTCATATTGGGGAATTTTTCATTTATTTTTGGGAATTCTTCATTTGGGACATTTTGCATTGTATTTTTGGAGCCTTTTTCAGAAATTTTGGGTATATTTTCATGTTGGTCTCTTTTAGAGAATTTTTCACTTATCTTTGGGGAGTAATTAATTTTGATTTTTATTTTTGCATGATTTTTCAGAATTTTTGGGGAACTTCTCGTGTTGATCTTTTTTGACAAATTTTGCATTTGGGGAATTTTTCATTTATTTTTGGGAATTCTTCTTTGGTGGCATTTCTCATATTATTTTTCAGAATTTTTTGGGATCTTTTTTGGGGAATTCTCATTTATTTTTCGGGAATTTTTCATAGAGCACTTTCTGTCTGTTCGTTATTTCTCTCTGTTTGCATCTTTCACTCCGCCTTTTCTGTCTTTTTCGTCTGTGATGTTCGACTTTCCATCGTTCCTGCCTTTCCATCATTCCTGCCTTTCCATCATTCCTGCCTTTCCATATTTCCCGCCTGTCCGTTTTTCCTGTCGGTCCATCTTTGCCATCTCTCCGTCCTTTCCGTCAGTCCGCCTTTCCCGTATTTCCTATCTGTCAATCTTTCCGGTCGTTTCTGTCAATGCCGCTCTCGCATTTATCCATCTGTTCTTCCTGTCTGTCCTCCGGCCCTGTCAGTCGGCCCTGTATGTTCGCTCTGTCCACCTTCCCCGCATATTCGTTCACCCTATTCGCCCGTCTATCCATCGATATTCGAATTCAAATCGGTCCACATCAGTGCACGTTTTAATATTTTTTGTTTCTTTCATATCTAGGACGGTCAAATAAAAAAAATATTTTTAAATTTGAAAAAAAAAAATACCAAAATTGTAAAAATTCCAATAAATTATGGAGCGATCATGTGAGTCGTCTATATCTCCCACTGTATGTATATCGATCCAGAACATCTAATTAAACAAATTTATTTAACACATAACAGTCCATTACCAATTATATAACCGATTCCATTCGGTACAAGATTTAAATGAGCCTTCTTCTGCAAACTCTGCAGTTTTTTTTCCAACTTAGTTTTGAAAATGTTGCACAAAATTATTTCTTTAAGCCCTGGTGATCTGAACCTATATTACATTCCAGCCACTCTGTTCATTGATTTTTTTGCCGGTAATTTCTCTATTCACATTTAAACGTTTCGCCAGTTCAATTTAGTGGTCATGCGTACGTAAGCGTGTTTGGGAACGAAATCACTTTACCTTTACCATCAACTTTATCACCTCAACCATTGTCATTATCATGATCATCCTCATTAACATTCAACTCTATTAAATCCATCACTCGCTATTTTCTACCCAAAGAAGATGACGGCGACGACGACGTCGAAGGCGAAAGATCAATTAAACAGTAGCATCATTAAATTGAGTTTTTTTTTAATGTTATATTGAACACTATTTTTTTCCTGAGATTGGAAATAACAAACAATCAATTTATATAGTTTTAGAGCTTTAATCATCAGCAATTCATCAACATTTCAATTTTATCAGCCCCATCATCAGCATCGTCGTTGTGGGCTTTCAGCACAATGAGTGAATTTTGCGTGATTTTGAAAAATCATAAAATTTTGCTGGTGTTTGTGTATTTCAATATATTTTTTTTTTGCTAATATTTTTTAGCATTGTTTAGCCTCTTCTTTCGATCAGAAAAGGTTCACATGATTTGTGTTTGTATGCGAGTGAGTATATTGTGCAGGATTTCGTCAAGTCATCTTGGGAGATTCGCATCAATTTTCATTTAACAACCCCAAAAAATGGTCCTCGTATTTAATTGATTTACGAAAGTGTGTGAACCGAACTTGGGGCAACAAAACTGAATGTGATTGTTCACTGAAACGTGAACAAATCTTGGATTTTGGAGGGGGAAAATTGAGTGTGCACGTGGCTGTAATTGAGTGCAGCAGCTTATTTAAGTTAATTTCCATCGATGGTTAATAATGGCTAAGAACCATTTCGATAAACGGGAAAAATCTCGAATTACGACAAATTTAATAAAATAGTACAATTTTAAAAATTGTTATTAAATGGGGAAAAAACAATTTTTCAAAAAAATTTATAAAATATTACAGTTTTTTAATTTTTCAAATAAAAAATATTCACTTTTTTTAAAAAAATAACGACAAATTTTATAAAATATTCTAAATTTTTTTATTTCTCAAAAAAAAAAAAATATACAACAGTTAAAAAAATCTAGAATAACGACAAATTTTATAAAATATTAAAACTTTTTTAATTTTTCAAAAAAAAAATATTCACCTTTTTTTAAAAAAAAATCTAGAATGACGACAAATTCCATAAAATATTAAAAAAAATTTTAATTTTTTCAAAAAAAAAGTATTCACCTTTTTTAAAAAAAATAACGACAATTTTTATAAAATAGAACTTTTTTTAAATTTTTCAAAAAAAATTATACAACTTTAAAAAAAAAAGAATCTAGAATAACGAAATATTTTATAAAATATTAAAATTTTTTTAATATTTCAAAAAAAATACAACTTAAAAAAAAAATTTTGAATGACGACGAATTTCATAAAATATTACAATTTTTTTTAATTTTTTCAAAAAAAAAGTATTCACCTTTTTTAAAAAAAATAACGACAATTTTTATAAAATCGAACTTTTTTTTACATTTTTCAAAAAAAATTATACAACTTTAAAAAAAAAAGAATCTAGAATAACGAAATATTTTATAAAATATTAAAATTTCTTTAATATTTCAAAAAAAAAAACAACTTAAAAAAAAAATTTTGAATGACGACGAATTTCATAAAATATTACAATTTTTTTAATTTTTCAATAACGACAAATTTTATAAAATATTACAATTTCAAAAATTGTTATTAAATGGAAAAAAAACAATTTTTCAAAAAAAAAATATACAACTTTTTTAAAAGAAAAAATCCCTAGACTTTGTTTGTTGCAAAGCGAATAAACACCGTGCAATAGAATTTTTCGCAAAAGAATTTCAAAACAAATTTCTACTCAACAAAATCGCCTGTACTACACCTTTAATAATTTGTGGGAAATCGACAAAATCTTAAAATGAAAAAAAAACGTTGACTTTGAATCAATTTACAAAGGTTGAACAAAATGGAAATTGGGAGAAATTTTACTTTTCAAATGAAATTTTTAAGACATTGTCAATTTTATATTGGTAATGCAAAAGTATAACGAACTCTTAGAAACGCGAAAAGTTGGTTCGTTTTAGGCGAAGTTCGTTATATCCAGGGTCAAATAGGGAAATAAGTAAGTAGGGTAGAAAAAAATACAGCATCTTGCTAGGCACTATTCTCTATGAACATGTGTCATTGTAATTAATGCTATAGTTTTCCTCCCCATGTAGCCCTGCCTTATTTGTCGAAATGTCAAAATCAATTTAAAATACAAAAAATACAAGATCCAAAAAAAAAAACATTCTCAACATAATCATGGAGGAAATCAAGAAACTGTTCAATAACCTAAAGTCCATACTCAATAACGTGACTGACAACATCGTCAGAACCAGGAAAGGCCAAGGCCAAGACGAGGATGACAACAATCCACCACTGAACAGTGAACAGTTTGGAAAATCCTAAAAAAACCTTCACAAGCCAACAATAATTTCCCGCTTAAATGTAAGACCCACACATAACCCTGAACCGTATTCACTTATTGGCCAAAGGAAACGGAAAAGGAATACATGTGTCCCTCAAAAGTCATTAAAAATTGAAAAATAAAATTAAAAACGTAAGAAACATAAGAAACGACACCACATCACAAATGATGTTGGCGTCGGATGGCGTGTTAAAACATACGGAAATGCGCGTTTTTTTCTTCTTCTTCTATTTTCATTATCACGACAATCTTTATCATGCCAACCGCTGACGTCTTGGCCAGTTGAAGTGGCGCAGAGACTGTTGTTGTGATCTCATCAAAGGTGTATCAAATCTAATCAAGAGGAGAGAAACCGCATCTGGAAACAGGTTGGACAGAAACAACGACAAAATATTCAATCAACATTTTTGTTTGTCTGTTGTGGCGGGTGTGCGTGCAGAGGTTTTGTTTCTAATCAACAACAGCAACAACAACAAAAAAACAGAGTTGTCCAAACTATTAAAAAGGTGGGGTGGTAATGTAAACTAGATAGGGATAAATTTACCGAATTTGGGCAGTTTATTCCAGAGGGTGACTGAAATAATAGTTTTATTGGTCTCGATCGCTTTGTTCCATTTAAGGACAACATTTCGAAATTTTATTTAAAAAAAATTAAGAAATTCTGAACTTTATCAGAATTTTTTTTTTTTTAAACAATTATAAGAATTCTTAGGCTGCCCTCACACGATACAACTGGTTAAACAACTGAGTTGAACAACGCTATAACGCTTTTCTTATCCAATCTCATTATGAGTTGAACAACCAAGTCGGTCGTTCTCCTCCTTCGACAACAGAGTTGAAGATAGTGGTCGGAATTTTTACGAGATTTTTTATCCATTTCGGAAAAAACATTTGCAATATTCTGTTCAGTTTTGAAATAGAAATAATATATGAATGAAATTCTATACATCGTTTTTCGAAAGATTGACGAACTTTTCCATTTACAGAAAATATTTTTTTCAATTTATGAAAAAAATTCTCGAAATTTGAAATCGATATATTTTGATATTTGGTGATTTTTCTCGGAATTCTGGCAGTTTCCGGATAAAAACTTGTTGCCACGATTTTTTCACCCGTTCAGGAAAAACAGTTTGAAAGTCTATGGATATTTTCTCGAAATTTGAGGATATTTCAGAATCGATATATTCCGATATTTAAAAAAAGGTATTAAAAGTATGGCGATTTTTTTAGAATTCTGGCAATTTTCGTATAAAAAAGTTTTCCCACGATTTTTTTCGCCCGTTCAGAAAAACAGTTTGAAAGTCTGACGATATTTTCTGTTTAGCAAATAGTTCGTATTTTTCACGAAAATAATGTGAGAAATCTGGCGATGTAAACTCAGACTGGGAACATTTCTGGAATTAAAACTAAAAAAGGATTTTTATGATTTTTTTTCATTAAGAAATGATTGGAATTCTGACGATTATTATGGATTCGGAAATACGAGTGTGTATTTCTTTAGTAAAAAACTCTGAGTGAAAAAAATTCCGGAAACAAATTTCCAAATTAAAAAAAATAATTCCGACAATTTTGGATAAATTGAAAACATTGTCTAAGTTTAGGACTTTGCTTTTTAAATTGTTTCCGTTTAAATAAAAAATTTTAATTGACTGATGTCCGAATTTTATTGGCATGATTGACGGATGTCGGAAGATTTCCATTAGACTTTTTCTCCCGCTCAGTAAGAAACCTTTCAGTTCCATGTTGGGCGCCATTTAATTCTAATAACTAAATTCCTGTCGACTATTTCGAACAATTCCATTAAGGGTTGGACATATCTTGTCATAGTTTCTGTTTTTTTTTTCAAGTTGCTCACATGTTGTTTGTTTTGTTTTCTATTATAAAATTTAAACTGCCAGTCAGCTGCCCCCCACCATACCCACCACTCTAAGAAGAGGAAGATACAACAACAACAAAAAGAAACGAATGTTACCATGTACGTACGGAAAATTGCGTTTTTCTAGCCATGAAATCCTCATCTTCACATAGTTTTTAGTTTTTTTTTTTTAGTTTTCAATTTATAACTTGAATTGAGTTTCAATTCCAGTATATATTACATACATAAAACACTAACAACAACAAGAACAGCATTTATATCTAAAACGAACATAACTAAACATGCATTCGCAGCACCAACAACAACCACCATAGACGGACGACAGCAATGATGGCGTCTCATGCACATCCGTTTGAACAACACCCATGTTTTGATTTTCAGCCTTTTCGGTCGCCACAAAAAAAAAGGCCTGTCAATGTTGCCTTGTCGACTTCTTCTTTCACCACAGCCAAGCACGAGACGGAGATGTTCTTACTTTTGTTTTTAGTTCTTGTTTCTTCACGAGATTATTATACGAACACGAAGGAATGTTTTCGTAACTAATATTACATATACATCTATAGAAAATCATATGTGAATACACACACATATATTTGTAATAAATGCTACATGAACGATGGCATTGCATAAATGTGGGGAATATTAACAAGGACCATAACCATTGGGCGAAATCAGCTTAACCCTAACCACAATTAATTGGCGCCCAACTGAGAGTTTTCGCATAACACGATCACCCAAGCAGTTTTGTTTTCCAATTGCAGCCCCACCGAATTTTGGCGAATTTCATGAGTTTGGTGAAATTCTGATCATTTTTGTCGCTTAAGAAGAATTTTCGGAATTTCAACGATTTTTGGTATTTGAGTTTGGCGAATTTGAAAATTTTTGACATTTTCGATAAACGTCCGACATTTTGACAATTTTGTCCATTTATTATAAATTGCGGATTTTTGGCGTTTGGAAAACATTATTGGAATTCTGGAAATTATTGCTGGTTATGTAAGAAAAAAATTCAGAATTCTGACAATTTTTGTAATGATTGCCGGAATTTAAATAATTTACTCCATGTAGGAATTCTGACATTTTTTTCGTTTGAGAACGATTTTTTACGATTTATTAAAAATTTACGAAATTCTGAAAATTTTTGGTGTTTGGAAAAAACATTTTTAAAATTCTGGCAAATTTTTGGCCGGTAAAGATTATTCCGTCTAAGAAAATCTGTCTAAATTCAGCCGTTTTGATGATTTAGCAAAAAAGTGCCGAATTCAGCCAAAAATAACGGAATTTCGGCACTTTTTGCTAAACCATAAAACGGCTGAATTTAGAAAGATTTTCTTAAAGGGAAAAATCATTACCGGCCAAAAATTTGCCAGAATTTCAATTCTGTAAATTTTTGCCGGTAAGAAAAAAATCCATAATTCCGAAGTTCTTCCGGTTAAGAAAATCTGCCTGATTTCTGCCGATTCTTGGCGTTTTGATGATTTCTTTCATTTAGTAAAAATTGAATTAATTGTCCACTTTTTGGACAATTCATAAAATTTAGATGATTTGTTATATTTAAATAGATCTGTCATTTTTCTTTTATTACAAAACGAATTCTGGTTTTGTTTCCATTCAGAAAAACAAAAATAATTAAAAAAAATGTTATGAGAATTTTTCGAATTTAGCAAAAAGTGCAGAAATTCCGTTATTTTTGGCGGAATTCGGCACTTTTTGATAAAACATCAAAACGGCTGAATGTAGAATGATTGTCTTAAACGGAAAAATCTTTATCGGCCAAAAATTTGCCAGAATTTCAATTCTGTAAAATTTTGCCGGTAAGAAAAAAAATCCATAATTCCGAAGTTTTTCCGTTTAAGAAAATCTGCCTGATTTCAGCCGATTCTTGGCGTTTTGATGATTTCTTTCATTTAATAAAAATTGCCGGAAATCAAACGATTTATTCCATGAAACAAAAATATCGGGAATTGTGACACTTTTTTCTGAATATTTTTTTTTACCATTTAGTACAAATTTACGAAATTCTGAGAATTTTTGGCATTGGTTTTTGAATTTTCTACCGGAATTCCAACGATTTATTACACTTTGCAAAATGTCCGGAATTCTGACTTTTTTTTTGTTTAAAAAATATTTCTTGAATTTGGAGAATTTTTTTGCGTCTAGGAAAAGCTTCAGCATTTCAAAAGATTGGTTGCCCTCAGAGAACAAATCGATCCGAATTCTGAGGATTTGTACCATTTCGTAAAAATTCAGACTGTATTTAGACGGTTTTTTCGTTCTTGTAGTCCGATATCATTTATTAGTTATATTTTTTGTAAAATAGAAATGAAAAAAAAAATTGTTTAACCTATCATACCGCCCTCTTACTCGAAGCCAGATTTTTGTGACTTTTAGCCATTTCAATTCAACATTTCCTCCACCTCTTTGCACCGAACATCATTCAACATTTCGTGCCAAGAAATGTTGTCGTTGCTTCATTTTCCAATCCTCATCTAGTATAGAATCATATACGTTGTTGTTGGTGTAGTGTGTTTGGCTACGCATTTGATGGAATGGTCAAACGACGGCCCAGCCAGCCAGCCAGTCAGCCGACCTGCCTGCCTGCCTGCCTGTGCCTGAGTGAGTGAGCGAACGAGTGTCGGCAAAAGTGGCCTCTATTATTATAGCTGTCGTCTTAACTGAAATTGGTCAGCACCAATGCGCTTTGCATGTTTCTCTTTTTCTTACAAAACATTTTTATAAAACCCACAAAAATACAACAACAACAACAGTAACATGTTTGTTGTTGTTTTATATAACAACATACCACAGCCAAGATACTGAAAAAAAAAAACCATTTTGATACAAAAATTTTGATTTACGACTTCCGGTTAAATTGAAATCTTTTTTTGTTCTGTTTTCCTTTTTTTTTTTTTTGTTTTTTGGTTGGTCCGGATTTTATTGTTTTCGAAGCTACTTAAAAAATGTTTTGCGGTTTTCTGGTTGGTTATGCCTTAAGTGCCAGCAATAAGAGAAAATTATTTAATAAAATTGTTTGAACATTTAAATGTTGTTCATTTGCCACTGATGGGCTCATTTAAAACGCTTATTAAGCAATATTTTTTGTTTTTTATTAAATATCAAGCTTTATGGAACATAAATAAAGAGACAAATTAGAAAAGAAAATGTGTTTGTGTTGAGTAGCCGTGAGATGCTTCAGATATCTTTTTTCCGAGTCATAAATGTAACAAAGCGGAAACGGATGTTAACTGATAAAGGATTTCGTTTAAAGTATTGACATTTCGTGATGACAGTCAAATGGAAAAGATTAATGATTATTTACGTTTTCAGCAATACGATTTTTCCATTAAACTAAATTACATTTTTATTATTTCAATAATTAAAATATTGCCGGAATTCCTCTATTTTTTCTTTTGATGAACATTCCAGAAAATCTTACGATTTGCAATTTCAGAATTCTTGTGTTTGGAAAAATGTCGAAACTCTTTTTTTTATTATGCTTTATTAGTTATTAATGGATCTGCTCCTTCGGAGCCTAATAAGTATATGAATCTATAAAAAATAAATTCAATAGTGAATCCATGTATGGACTTTTTTTTCTCAGGAATGACAGAATTGACGTATTCAAAATCTTTCTCGTTGTATTTCAAAAGTCTGAATTCGTTTTTCTTTTAATGAATGAATTAATTGTCCACTTTTTGGACAAATCATAAAATTTAGATGATTTGTTATATTTAAATACATCTGTCATTTTTGTTTTATTACAAAACGAATTCTGGTTTTGTTTCCATTCAGAAAAACAAAAATCATTAAATTTTTCGAATTCCAACGTTTCATTCATTCCATTCATGAACAATTTTCGACATTCTAAAAAAGTTCTCGTTAAAAAAAAACTGCAGAAATTTTGGCTACTTTTCCCTGTTGGGAAAACAATTTTGAAATTCTTACATTAATTCTTAATTTAATTCCATTCATGAACAATTTTCGACACTCTAAAAATGTTCTCTTTTAAAAAAAACTGCAGAAACTTTGACTACTTTTCCTTGTTGGAAAACAAAAATTCTTAGGAAAAATTAGAGCAATTCCCACCACTCTTTGTTATTTAAAAGAAATTTCTTTTTTCCTTTTTAGAAAAATTTTAAGAATTCTGACATTTTCTTGCAATTCAAGAAAATTGTCGAAATTCTGATGATTTCATTCTCTTTTCTTTGGTTTAGGCATAATTTTAGAAATCCTGACGAGTTTGTCTGTAAACGAAAAAATTGCCGAAATTCTGACGATTCCGGTTAAGAAAAACTTGTTAGTTTTTTTGAAAAACCTGTTAGTTTTTTTGAAAACCATTTTTGTTCTTTAGCAAATAAAAAATGATTTTTATTTAGAATTTTGGCATCTTTTTTGCAATTGGACAAAATTGTCGAAATTATGGCGATTTATAAAAGTTTTGGAAGAGCGGTCGATTTTTTCCATTTATTACAAAATTTGCCAATTCATATGCTTTTCATTCGTAATTGTCGGAATTGTGATGACTTTTGGAAACATTTTTTTAATTCGTTCGCATTTCCTATTTTCCGGAGACAGTTTTTTTTCCTCCAAAAAATAAAATTAAAATTTTCTGAATTTTTTTTTTTCATTTTGGAAAAATTGGTAAATTAGGAATTTCTAATGATTTTTGGATTTTTTTTTTCGTCCAGAAAACAAAATAACAAGTTACCTATTTTTTTCATTTTGAAAAAATTCGTAGTTTATTTCTAATAATTTTTTGGAGTTTTTTCTTTCAGAAAACAAAATTAGAAATTTCTGAATTATTTTTTTTTTTTCATTTTTGAAAAATTAGTAAATTAGGAATTTCTAGTAATTTTTGGATTGTTGAGATTTCGGATTTTTCCTTTTTATAAGATGTAAAATTTTCATTTATAATAAAAACACGTATTTTTTGAGATAGTTGTGATTTTTTTATTAGATTGTGAAGAAGACATGTTCCGATTAACTGCCTGTTTCCATAAAACGAATTTGTTCGTTCGTTAAAAATACTCAATATTGGAAGCATTATAAAATGGGTTTCAAACATTTTTCAATTCTGGTTTTCAAATATGTGTGAGATATCGAGAAATGGAACACTTCCAAAATTTTGTAAAAAATGTTCGCAATTAATCAAATAAACATATGTGACAGCTGCAAATTTCAGAGTTTCCACTTGCTCCAAACAGGACACTAAATTTTAAGAGTTTTTATTAATTAATTTATTTAATTTGTATTCAATAATATGGTGACAAACAGATCCTTACAGACCCGTTTATATCTAGAAATAATGTAAATCTAAAATTTCAATAAATTTATTGATAGAATAATATAAATCTAAATTAAATTTAGCACTATTTTGATTAAATTTAAAAAGGATACTCTTATAGAGACCCTCTTTATATTTTTCATTTACAAAAAATTTAGGAAAAACTACTTATGTCGCCTCCGGCATGAGAAGGTGAGAGAGACGGCTGAGAACTCTCACATCTCATGTGGACAAATGGATACCAGAAACCCGACTGTCCCTCCTTCATCCCTCTCTTCTTTCCTATCTATAATACAGTGCATTGACTTTTATAGGGGACTTTCCACGAGTGTTAGTAAAAAAAAACCGACTTTCAGGTGGATGAACAAGTTGACGTGACCCCTCCCGAAATAGTGGACAACATTCGTGAAAAGTTAATAGATGAGTTTGTGAATGTGCGGGAGATTGCTGAGGCCGCTGTAGTCACACTACCGCGGTAGCTGACCTCCAACAATAAACTCAACCTTTTAACGAAAGGACTTCAGGTTCAAGTCTGTGTAAAGGCTATTTCACCATGTAAATGGCGAGAATGAGATACATCTATGTTAAACATGCATTGGACATTTGTTCGGTAGCTGGTTCTAGTAAGATAGAATGTATCGTTCAGTGAATATACAAATTATATCGCTCCATTATATCCTTAATGGAAAGTCAATTGAAATTTGTGTAGGCTACCTTTCGCCCGCCTGGGAGATTTTTCTTTCCGAACATGTACAACTTGGAAACCCGGATATGCGAATCAAAACATTTGCAATTTTCCACTTCCATGATAAACAAATTTCTTTTATTATTATTTAGTATTTCACCACTTGACACACATCCCTGATTTGTAAATACCAGGAAGAAATTAATATCTGCGAAAGAGTTAACAAACATATTCCAACCCCACCCCACGGAGTCAAACTCAGTCACCCCTTTTCGACAAAGGGAGACCTTTTGTTTGAGATCTCACTTATGCCGCCACAAATGAATTGAAATCATTTAGCATAAATTGCATTACAGCTTAATGAGATCTAGCGAGAAATTGTAGGCAATTTTTAAATTGCGATGCCATTGTTTGGGGGGCAAACAACGCAACACACCATCGACAACCCAGCGACCGACCAATTGTCAAAACATTCCGATTTGAAAACTTTATCATTTCATGTCAATTTATTTGCCCAAGTAAGCATGCAATGTTTACGTGGCCATAGAGGTTTTGTCGATTTGCAAAAAATCACAACCAAACAGTTTCTAAGGCATTTTTCCATATCTGCCAATTTTTCACAACAGCAACGAAACAAACAAAAAAAAAATAAACAAAACAAAACTGCAACTAAAAAGAATAATTGCGCAAGCAATTTGTAATATTTTTGCGATTTAAATGAGGCCGCATTAATAATTTTCAAATGCACGGACGGCTTCCAAGCTGTGAGCCAGCCCGACAGCCCGACCGACCGACCGACTCCCATTAACGGCCATCCACTTTGTTCCACTGAGTGGCAGCCAGCCAGCAACAAATCACTGGGACGGGGTGTACTCGCTGTACAATGATTTCATTTTGATCATGTGTTGTTTTGAAGTCATAAATTCTCATTATTACACAAAATAGATAGATTGGTGTAACCATATGGACAATCGGTTAGTAGGAGGAACACCTAGAGCGGAAGATCAACAGCTCGTAAAAATTTCAACGTTTTTTGTTAGCCACCGTGGAAGAAGCCACCAAAGGTGGCCGACATCGAACAATGCAAGGTGTTAATTGAAAAGCCATAAATTCTATTGATCCTAAAACCAAATAGAACACCAGCAATTGAGAAGAAAGGAAATAATGAAAATAAAACATAAAAAGGACTTTAACAAACGCCTCATTTTTTCCGGTTGATCAGTTTGTTAAGAATTATGAAAAACAAAAATGGATGTTCACAAACCTTCTGACCTACCGCATGTTTTTAGTCGTAAACCATTTTTACGATTTGTTGTCTTGCCACCTCCTTCGAGAGATAGAGACAAAAAAGGGACCTTACGCGGCCGGTAATATTTTAAGGATCATAAATTTGCTTAACGTGTCGGGTCGTGGCTGTAAGATTAGATAAAAGGTGACTCAAAATTAGTCATAAACTACAAAAAGTCTTTGTTAGTCCTTTTGTGTAAGGTTACCACCTTTTATTGTCCAGGGTGATAATGTGGTTATAACACACACACACACGCACACACAAAGAAGAAGTCCTTGGGCCGCCTGGCCTTGTGTTGCGTGTGCCTCTTTTAAAGACGTTCTTTTGTTCTGACCCGACAAACACACACAAAAAGAGAGATTACCTCACCGCCACCGCCACACTTGTTGGCCAACAGCCATTGTCTTCGCACAAAGAGAATCTTCATAATTTCACTGGTGTTCTTGGGCTTAAGAGGATTCCATAGATGTCAAGTGGGAATTTCTCTTGCACTGGAAATACTTTATTTTATTTCCTCCCCCTGGCAGGATCACAATTTGCATTTCATAGTCCTTGTTGTGGTTCTAGTTGATAAAATCACCAGGAAGCCGGTTTTATATTTGTTTTGCTGTCAAATGCCCTCAGTTTACAATCATTTCATAAAATATGCTCTTGATTAATTATTTCGAAATGATTTGACAAAATTAAACAACATTACTCATCAATTTAAGGAATATAAATGGAATTATAACCGTAGTGTTATTGATTACAAACTAATTTGACTCATACGTCAAAATAGAATAATTTTGCTTAACCTCATTCTCTCAATTAGTCAAACTCCCTCATTAAATGAAATCCAAGTCATTCCATTGTGCAGCCTTTGGAAAGTGTAATAAATTGATCATTTCAAACCCTTAACTGGGCAGGAGGAACTTTAGTCTCTGTTTAAAACTCCCAAATATTTACAGTAGCAAAAAAATTATCGTCAATGTCAGACTTCCAACTGAAAAGTAAGAAAAAAGTTGGTTTAACAACTTACCTTGACAGATATCGCATTCCAGCCCTATACTTTTGAAACCACGAAATGGATAACCCTATATATTTCGCGAGAATGTCTTACGATGTTTCTTGAGCAGCTTTACTGGGAATAATTCCGTACTCGTTAATGATAAACATGAGATGTTCTTACGTATTTTCCTTAATATTCCATGCGAGTTTCGAAAAAAAAACTGCCTCTTATGACTTTTTCATGGTAAGGGCTCATCGGACTACATCTGATTTTCTAAGGCCACAGCGATTTGCAATTACACATTTTTTTCGCATAATCAATTTCATTATGGAATTTTCGTTAAAAATGCATTAACAGACATAAATCAATCAGCTCATTTTAACCTAAGCCCCCCCAAGTGCCACGATGTCATTGCTTTCCCCCCATGTAATTATCCCCCAGGAGACCCAACCATCGCCCTATGATTATTTCAATAGCTAATTACAAGCAACAGCTACAGCTTGTATCGATTAATTAACTCAATTTAAGTGATTATCTGACAACTATTTCTAATTGCAATATAGATTTCTTTTCATTCGTAGTTTATGTTTAGTTTTTTGTGCATTTAATAATTTTTCCATTGGGAAGAAAACAGCGAATGAAAGGAATGTGCTCCGTCATCTTGGGATAATTCATCAGATAAGTGGGAATTGTAAGGGTATGCCAGATTAAGAATGAGAAGACCCCAGTATTCATACAAATTTAAAAAAAAAAACCTGTGTTAGGAAAAATGTATGAAAATACTAAAACAATTTTCAAACCTTTTTTCATTACAGAGTTTTTTTTTTAAATTTTGACGATTTCTATAAATTTTGCTTTGTCCGAGGGATTTGTTGTGGAAACCTTAACAAGCTCATGAATGACAAGAAAGTCGAATACACCAGCGGACAACGGACCGAACTACTGGTTTAAGTGTAGGGCCTAGTCTAGCCTAAACAATGTCTCGGTTCGTCTTCAGCCACAATATTTAACTGGAATCAGCTAAAATGGACAATGTACCGAACAACTGATTTAAGTGTAGGGCCTAGTCTAGTCTAGCCTAAAAAAGTCTCGGTTCGTCTTCAGCCACAACATTTAACTCGAATCTAAGCTAAAATGTGTACTCGTATATTACAATAAATACTTGAATCTCAGCCTTTACTAACTCAACATAATTTTAAAATTATGGATCTTCAAAAACATGTGGATATTGTAATGGTGTACATTAGGGTGGGTAAATTTGTGTGGAAGGAAAAAAATCAACAAAGCGTACAGCAAAAACCAAAATCAGGTGAAATTCTAAGAATATTTCACCAAGAAATCATGGGTCTAAAAGAATCCCTAGCTCTCACAAATCAATTTAGTTTTTTTTCTAAATCAATATTTTTTAAAAACTACATTTGGTACAAACGAAAATAGTTGACGGTATAATAATGATGATGAAAATGAAAACCTAGATTATAATAAAAATAAAATTGAGTATCCATAGCTCTTAAAATATATGAGATACAGTTCGACAGAGGGGAGAAATCAAATTAAATTTTTTGTAAATATCATACAAAAATCTGGAAAAAGTGAACATTTTTAATATAAAATAAGCTATTTTTTAATCAACTATTACATCAAACAATTACAAAAAAAAACATAATAACAAAAATTATAAAAAAAAAATTCCCCTTTCAAAATACGAAAAGTAGTCAACTTTGAATATACCGAGAAACTTCCATAAGTTGAATTTTCTTTAAGGTCCAATTACTCTTGACGGTTGACATTAGACTCAATATTGTGCGATTAGTTATGACGGTAGACGACGGTCCGACATAACAAAACACAAAAAAGTTCATCGAAGAGCATTTGTACAAAATATAATTTGTCTTCGTTTATAAGTGTATTACTCATATCTTTAAATTTTAAAATTTAATTTACAACTTATAAACAATTTCCGCGCGCAAAATGTCGAAGTTAAAGTAATAACAATAAACAGCTGATCGGTGTTGACGGTTGATGGTAGATTCTGCAACCATCAGAAATGTTAGTTGTCTCTCTCTAACACATGCAAAATGCAACCAACACTCAAACAGACTAATTAGACCTTTAAGTCTACGCACTTCTAGTGGCAATTAAGGAGACAAATTCCCTTAAACAGTTTTATAAGTAATTCCGTAACTCAAAGTCTCCCGAAGTCGAACTTTTCTACGGGATAATGGTGGATCGTGGAAGGCCGTGGTGTGGTAGGTAGTGTGTGCGACTATCACACAGAAGAACCCGAGTTCGAAACCGGGTAAGTCCATCAAACATTTTTTCAGCGGCTGTTTCCACCTCGTAAATGTTGGCGACTTTACGAGTAAGAGAGTAATCTCTAAGCCTTGTAAAACTTCTCTAGAAAAGCATTAGCCGTTCGGAGCCGGCTTTAAACAGTAGGTCCCGGTCAGTGAGTATACAAATTATATCGTACACAGCTCACTGATTCGAGAGAAGTTCCCCGTCTGTTCCTTCATGGAATGTTAAGGGAAATAAGTAAGTAATGGTGGATCGAGATATGAATGTTTGACTGTATTTCTAAAATATACCCCATTGTCCGGTTTTTAATTTTAGTACCTTAAAAAAATCCCTTACTCCTTGTCTGCAACTGGTTTTTTAACAGAACTCAAAATTTTTTACTAGATCAGAAGTTACTTTTGGCCGATGAAATTGGTTTCTGCACCACTGTGCATTGGCGTTTATTCGTCAGAATTCAATACTGTATCAATTTTTTGTTTAAATGTGACATATGTGTCTATGGCCGTATTCAGATAAACTTATAACAGCTTTATAAATCGTTGATAAGAAAATAATTTTTTTTTTTGTATTTTGACACATTTTCAAAATTGTTTTTGAATTTTCACAAACTTTTCTTATCAAAGGTTTATAAAGCTGTTATAAATTGTTCCGAATACGGGGGTTGGTTTCATTGTAAAATATTCGTAGAAGTTCCCCTAGTCTTCGTTTTTTTTCCTATGTTTTGTTGATTTTTTTTTTCTCCCACACAAATCGACCATGTCAATTTAAGCGAGCTTGGTGAAATATTCTTAGAATTAGCTGTAGATTATAATTTCGCTATAAGCTTTATGCGCAAAAAAAAAACTTCACCCGCCCTAGTGTACCTGCTTTTCAGCGTAATCCCCTTAATTTAGAGCTTTCATTACAACTTTTAGTAGAACTCTGAGGAGCACGTAAGACTTTGATTCCCCTGAAAACAAATACTGAGCACTGCATAAATTCATTCGTTTTAAAAACTAATAATAACATTCTCAAACAAGCCCGTTTTTCTTGAACCCCATCTGATTAGGATTTTCTTTGGAAATATTTAACGAATTTCCATTGCAAATCATCTGCAACATTGTTGCCCGTTTACAAATTCTGTAAACTAAATCGTCTGAAATATGATATACGATTTTTTTTTTGTGGAAAAAAAAAAGACAAAAAGTGCAACAATTGCAGACAATAAAAACAAAACAAAAAACGTGAAAAATATTCGTGGCATATCAAGTGTTTGCCATTAGCACTTGATTATGGTTCTTAATTTCATGAACATGTTCATGACTTGTCTGTCTACTGAATTCTTCATGCATTTCTGTGATAATTGCATTTGCTCCGAGTCGTTTTAGTAAAAGAAAAACTTAAAAAAAAAAACAAACAAAAAAAAATATTTCGTTACGATTTTTAATAGTTTTGGAAAACGCACAGTGTTTAAAAATTGATACCAGAGAATGGCAATGCAATTTAAATGGTGAGAGAATAACATTGAGGCACTGGAAGTGGTTCTGTAGAATAAAACAAAAAAATAGTTGTAGGCAGTTAGGGTCAGCCTGGGGAAAGCCTGTGGATATGATCGTCAATTAGCACAAAAGAAATAACAATTGAATCCTGGAGAGAAATAAAACTAAGTCCTAGGAAATCTGTAATGTATTGTTATCTCCAGCTGACTTGTGTCCATTCCAGAATCTCCATATGCATATAAAGGACCCACTAAACTTAAGTAATGAAAAAGTCAGGCTTTGGCAGGGACTTTAATTTATTTTGTCAAGCCGTCTGAAGCCCAAACCGAGGATGACAACCAATGATGAGCAGATCGGGTTAAGTACATTTTTCCTTCAACAAATTCATTTTGGAACTCACGGGGGAACTCTTTTGAAATCCATGAGCTGAGTATGAACTAATTTCCACACTTACTGACCTGGCCTAGTATTTAATGCAGCGCCCTTGACAACGAAGGGCGTATGTAAATAAAATTGCCGGCACTTACAAAATGAAACAATTGACTGATGTTTTTTTTTTCAATTTGTATTTATAGCAGGTGGCGCAAAAGTAAACTTCCGATGTTTTTTGGCAGTAATTAAAAAAAAAATGAAAAACTTTGATTCTTTTGTGGATTATTTTTATTTGGTCTTTTAATTTTTTTTTTACATCAAGTCGAGAATATGATGTCATGTAAATGGCCGCCGCCACAGTTGCCACTGACATTAAGGGCCAATCGCAAAATGTATAGCATTTTCTGATAGGAGGATTACTTTTGCGTCACCCTTTATATAAGATGTCTTTCGTGGCTATTCTACCTCAGCGCACACACTGCACTTAGACTCACTAGTATTCGATATAAACGAGAACCACTTCTCATGGTCAGCAGAGGGGAATAATTTAATAAATAAAATATTTCCCCTTAAGGAACAAACAGGGCACGTCTTTAAAGTCACGGACTTATAAAATTCTAATACTCACTGACCTTTGCGAATTGTTTTAAAGTCAGATCCAAACGGAGGAGGTTAAATTTACAAAACCAAACGGCCTCTGAAAATGTGGCAGATCTTCTTTCAACAATTTGAATTTTTGTGGGAATCCTTTTCGCTCTTCTCATAGTCTCCAACGTACTGTTTCCTATAGAGCTGTAGGTGAGGGAGCAAAGAGCCGTCTCCCTACATGGAGGACACTTTGATAATGGCAGAGTAAACTGCTGTTAACAGATGCTGAGAAACATTGCAAGCTTCGAGGAATGTTGAAATTGGCTAAATCTATCAGACAGTCAAATATTTAGACAATATGCGCTAATATTATGAACTCTATAGGCGTTTAAAATGAAGATCTGGAACACGATATGAGAAACTTAGAAACAGCGAGAACATTTTTCCAAAATATGACGACCAAGTTGGCATTGTTGTCGGTGTGACCAGGGACAATGTGGTGTTTAATCGTTTCTGTGGGCGACTTTTACGCCGTAAATCCAAGTGTGCCTTGAAGCCTAGGCCGTGAATTTTTTCCCCAGTTTAAAGAAGGAGTTTTTCGTTTTTTTTTTTATTTCCTGTCATTATTCCTCCACTGACCACTGTACCATCGCGTTTTTTCGTTATTTGAAATACATACAAATAGATTTTGTGTGCTCTGCACTTCAGAAGTACTCGCAGTCATTACTCCTGCTCTCAGTGCCATTGTGGCTTATTACGATTAATTGAATATGAAATGCATAGATCATGTAATAAAATTCATTAGCAAATTGTTGGCAGGCCAAGAGGAACCCAAGCAACGTCTTCGTTGCGCCAATCATACAGAAGACCTAAACAAATGTTTGTGGCTTAAGTCTTTTGTTTCGTCTCCGTGTTGTGCTCTCTCATTCACAATGAATAAACTCGCATGAACACGTTTCCATGCCGCTGTCTTAGTATTAGTGCGATTGGGGATTATATTTAATGGTGAATAGATTTGGAGTGTAAACGCTTAACTTGCAATAGCATGTCTGCCATTTTCAATTCCTGTTTACACCTGTGCCAAAAAAAAAGAAACACCTCACTCTCATGCAAACACCTTTCCGTCACTTTCTAGTTGTCTGCTTTCTTTTAATTGTCGATTTTATTTATTTGCTTGCGGTAGTATCATCTCCTTACAGCTGTCCATCAAGGGTTCAGTCAAGTGTTCCTGTTGGGCATGGACATCACACAACACACAACGAAAATGTTCGACTGGGCATTGGCATTTTTCTAGCAGAATTTCTAAGCAAACACATGTATAATTATAGGTGTTAAGTGCTGGGCACTTTTGTGGTGTGTCATTGGAAAAATATCACTGGAAAAGGTGATATTTTATAATTGGGCTTATGTAAAACGATATTGACCTTTATTCGTTACAAAAAAAATTTTTCGAATTTACACATCCAAAAAATAAATATACTCAATTTCAAGAATTAATAATAAGGGATATTTATTAAAATTTATTTATTATTTGAAAAAAGTTATTCTCCTTCATTCACACTTTTGCTTTTGATAATTTAGTGTAGGATGGCATCTAATTTAATCACACCAAGGTCGGCTAATTATGCAGAGTTTCTCTACAGCAACCCATTTTGGAAGCCAACTGAGTTGTTCAAGTCACCAGTACTACCACACTCTTCCCACAGAAGAAATTTCTACGGTGGAATTTCGTTTAAAGCAATTGATATTTTATATTAATTCGGTTGTGACAATTAATAGAATCAGCTAGAATCACCTTAAAATCATACTATGGTCCATCTACCGGATTGCCTTTTCAGCCAGTCAACTGATCTCAATAGAAAATTATTTTTACAAAAAAAGAAAAAAAAAGAAAATTAAGCGCCCCGGTAGGCGAGTTGGTAGCGTGCTTGTCTATCAGCGTGGGGGTTGTGGGTTCGATTCCCACCAGAGGAATTATTAATAACTAGTAAGTTGTAATGCGCCTATGGCGCCCGTTGAAATAATGAAAAAAAAATTTGTTGAAAGAAAAAAATTTTTGCAAAAAAAAAAAATTTTTGTTAAAAAAAAAAATTTTGTTGAAATTTTTCTTGAAAAAAAAAAATTTTGTTAAAAAAAAATTTTTGGTTGAAAAAAAAAATTTTGTTGAAAAAAAAATTTTGTTGAAAAAAAAATTTTTTGTTGAAAAAAAAAAATTTCGAAAACAATTCTGTAAAAAAAAAAATTTTTTAAAAAAAAAAATTTGTAAAAAAATATTTTGGAAAAAAAAATTACACAATTTCTGTACAAAAAAAAATTATTCTTTTTTTTATATTATTATTATTTATAGAAAATTATAGAATGCCTATTTAAATTCCTACGTACTGCGTGACAGAGTCAGTGAATCAGTGTCGAGGGTAAATATATATTAAGAAAGATAAATAAATAAAAAAAAGAAATTGTTTCAAATCTGTGGTTTTCACAAGCAACCGCATAAGTCTTAAAATCAAAATTTTCAGGAGAGCCAAAATACATAATTTTCGGTAGTTCTGGAGCAGTTGAATAAATTTTAAAATTTATTTTTGTTAATATTCATGTACAGCGACTATACAAACAATATATCTGATTTTTGGATTCAAATTTTTCCAGAATAAAATGTTAAAAAAAAAACAAGTGGTGTTATTTTGAATCACCCGGTATTTCGGTAGCTGCCACTTTTGAAGCTCTTATTCTTTGACATTTGAAATTATTAAAATTCACTACAAAAATGGTGAAAATCATGCCGTCACAGTTCGCAAAACTAAAGCATTTTTGGGTCGTCGTGAAGCACCATGTCGGACCGCAATACAGAAAAATTGGTGGACAAATTCGAGCTGTTGGGACATGTTGGTGATGTGAAGAATAAAACCCATGCACGTGCTCGCTCAAGAACAACTGAGAATATTGCTGCTGTAGCCCAAAGTGTTGAAGAACGCCCATCCTTTATCCATTCCTGGTCGTTCTTTGTAAGTGGGCATTCCACAAACGCCATTAGACCGTATTTTGCATAAAGACTTGGCGCTTAAGGCTTATAAAGTTCAGTTAACACAAGAACCTGCCGATCAACAACAATGTTGCGTCTTTGCTGATTTGGTCCTTGAAATGCATGAAAATGATCGGGAATTCCATCGAAAAATCATATTGACTGATGAGGTCCCTTTCCAACTCGGTGACTACGCCATCAAGCAAAATTGTCGCATCTGGGGCTGGGAAAACCCAATAGTTGTTGTTGAGAAGCCTCTCCATCCTCAGCGTGTGACTGTTTGGTGCGGTTTATGTTCCGTCGGGGTCATTGGAGCTTACTTTTTCCAAAATGAGGTTGGATCGACAGTTACGGTGCTATCGACAGATGATTAATGATTTTTTATGGTCGGAGTTGGATGTTATTGATCTGGACAACGTTAACTTTCAACAAGACGAGGCGCTACGTGCCATACAAGCAACGAAACCATTGCTCTTTTAAGGGAAAAGTTTCCGGAGCGTGTTATGTCTCGAAGAGGTGATCACAATTGACCGCTGAGATCATGTGATTTAACAACTTTGCTAGTTCTTCCTTTTGGGGCCACGTGAAATTCAAGACCAGCGTCGATTCAAGACCTTACAGATGGAATTCGTGAGGCTATCGAGGACATAGGGCAGCCACTTTGCGATTTGGTTATGGAAACATTTCATGAAAAGGATATGGTCCTGTAAGTGTGGTCATGGTGGCCATTGGGCTGATGTTGTCTTGCATTATTAACGGCCTACCTGCCTCTTTATTATGAAATAAAAATCCGATCAATTATCATTTATCAAAAAATTTAATTTTTCTTTGAATACCAAAATAACAACTCTTGTTGGAGAACCCTTTAATTAGCGAGTTTATGACAACTCTACTTTATCGAGTTACATTATTATGTATTTCCCTTAACTTCTGGCGTATCGGTGAGTCAGGAGTGTTGTTCATATACTTTTGTATTTACTGAGCCCAATCAAATATTGTGTTTCTTTATTACAGTTGATAAAAATTAGTAAAAGTACTCATTAAGATAATGCCGTTCAGATTTTTCATAACAAGGAAAACAGCAAACAGCGACATCTATCAATCGCTAGTAGAATACCTGTAGCGACATCTAGTGCCACATAGGAGTCTGACTTAAAAGAGCCCAACGTCGGCAAGCCAGTGTACATATAAATTCCCAACTTTCCAAGCCACTTACCATATTGTAATCAAACATTTATTTTTTCAAATTAAAAAAAAAATTGGAAGTACAGTGGAATTCGGATAAGCGCACATCTTTTAAATGAAAAAATCGCTTAATTGTAAATCAATATTAGTAACGATTGTTCTGAATGGTTTTGTAAAAACGTCAACAAATGTAAAATATTTTATAATTTTCGATTGTGTATTCCAGAGATTGGGAAACAAACATACCGCTTTCACCTTTCTGAACAAAATTCAGATTTTACCACAACTGGAATCTGGCATTGCCAGAAATGAAATTTCCAATCAATTCAATTGTCGTCCATCAACCATCATAAGAATAACAAAAAAAAAAAAAAATATGGACATCGCACAACAAAACAAAAATATTGCATAAAGGCGAATGAATGTTGGAGTCAGTGAAAAAGTTTTCTCATGAGATTGTACATGCTCATACTGTAATAGTTGTGCCATAAGTTTCTACAAGGTGGCGCAAAAGTAATCCTCCCATCAGAAAATGCTATAAATTTTGCGATTGGCCCCTAATATCAGTGGCAACTGTGGCGGCGGCCAATTACATGACATCATATTCTCGACTTGATGTAAAAAAAAATTAAAAGACCAAATAAAAATAATCCACAAGAAGAATCAAAGTTTTTCATTTTTTTTTTAATTACGGCCAAAAAACATCAGAAGTGTACTTTTGCGCCACCTGTTATATTGGTTTCAAATGCACTTAGCTCGCTTAAATGATAGAAGGTTCAATTATCCGAAAATCCGGCATAAGTGAAACAAATTTCTTGATTTTTTTTCATTTTTGCTTAACCGAATTCGACTGAACATACATTTATGCCTATTTGGGGGGAATTATTTAATTTTATGCGGATTTTGAAGATATTGTAATACATCCCTTGATTTTATATATAAGCGTAGAGTATTTTTTTATGCGTTTTTGATTTATGCGGATTTCTGGGGAACACATCCACCGCCTAAAAAGAGACCTGAGTGTCTGTCTTCCAATTTTGTTTAATTGTTTTCCTTACATTTAGGGATACGATGCGAAACATAATTCGTATGCAACAGATAAATGCAATAATGCTAAGAATACTTTTATTTGAATGTTTCACTTAAGCTAATCCATGGATATGTATATATTTTGTTCACAATGACTAGAATAATACTCATTATCTTTTGGGTTTGTGTGTGTGTCTCAGAAATGAAACTTGTAATGATTGAAAATTAAGCTCTCTACCAACTTGTCAATGTATCGCTTTGCCTGCACACGATGAGCCAACTAAATACGACTGTAACGTAGAAAGTCCGAATTATACGGTCCGGCCAAATCTCCACCACGATTGTACAGCATAAAGTCAGCGCCATCAGAGTCGAGCGTGTTGTCACCCATCAAAGGAATATAACTGCCGACGGTGATGTCGTCTTTCAAACGTTGATCGGGTTTGCGGCCCAACGAACTAACTTTGCCGTACAGCTCGTTATCCAATTGCAGTGCACGATCGAAATCCTTCCAATGAATGAACTTCACATTGTCACTGGGTATGGCATCCTTGTCGAGCAGCTCCATGAGCGTATTGGAATTTACCGGCTGGACTACACTTAACTCACGTTCGACGGCCAGCCGTGACAGGGGACTGGTGAGTACGCGTTTGTTGATGGTTTTCGTCAGCGGTGACTGCAGCCAATTGGCCAGAAAACTAAAGCGGCGTTCCTTTTTTTTTTTAAAAAAAAAGAGACAGACAATGAGTTCCGAATTAAGTAGAGACTATGAGGTACTTACACTTTCAGCACTCCTCCCTATGCGCGGTATTGTTTTATAGTTTTTCAGGAAGCCACTTTCAAAGTCCTTATCCGATCGCCGACCCAAACGTGGAACATTTTTGGTTATTTTCAAAAAGAATCCGGGACTATCATCGGCCTTGCATGAACTCCTTGAGTTAAGGAAGAAACTCAATATCAGAGCGTACGAGATCAGTAGAAAGTAACGCATATTCAAGCGATTCCCGGTGTTTTGTTCAAAGTTTTGGTTTTTTTATTACGAATTCTGTAGTAATTGAGGTCTGCCTGGTGTAAGGTTTCAATTGCAACTGAATTGGTATCGCATAGATGGTATCTTTTATAGTGTCAACGAAGGGGTTGGGTGAAGGTGAATATCAACACCTTATGGTTAATAAGGCCAATCGACAGACAGGTGGCAAAGAAATGCGGGTCCTTTGTGGCGTGTTACTTTGGGTGATGATCTGAGCTGGTGTTATCGATTGTGTGAGAGGGTAAAGCTGTGTGTGTGTGGAGGGGGGGGTGGGTTGGCGTTGTACTTTCATGTTTTTTTGTTGTCATCGTTTGGAAGGGCCGAATGACATTAAGAAGGAACTCACTCACGTAGCGCCTCGTCTTGTTAAAAGTAAACATGGTCCAGATCAATATCATCCAACTCGGACCATAAAAACTCATTAATAAGCTCTCGATAGCGCAATCCATTCACCGTAACTGTTGATCCAACATCATTTTCGAAAAAGCCAGGTCCAATGACCTCGTCGGACCATAAACTGCACCAAACAGTCACACGTTGAGGCTGGAGAGGCTTCTCAACAAGAACTCTTGGGTTTTACGAGATGCGACAATTTTGCTTGTTGGCGTAGCCACTGAGTTGGAAAGGGGCCTCATCAGTCAAAATGATTTGTCAAAGAATAAGAGCTTCAAAAGTGGCAGCTACCGAAAAACCGGGAGTTTCAAAATAACACCTCTTGTTGGAAAACCCTTTATGTTTTGTGTCTTGTCTTGTGCATTAAAAATGTGTTTCACATAAACGATTTTTCAATAAAGCGGATTTTCGTTTAAGCGAAGCACAGTACAGTAAAAGCTCTCTTAAGCGGACACTGACGGTCGCAGCGATTTTGTCCGTCAACGGGAGATGTCCGCCAAGCGGAGGTTAATTTGCTCCAAAAATACCGCATGGACCGAGAAATTTGTCCGCTTAAGAGAGCTGTCCGCAAGGAGAGATTTCACTATACATTAAAAACCATACAGAACAATATTTTTTTTCAATTATTAATAGATTTTTTTTTTTCAATTAAAGGTGCGCTTATCCGAATTCGACTCTACTACACAAATTCATCTAAGAACGACAAAATCAGCTCTCTCTCTGAAGAATTTCCTGGATCATATTGGTATTTTTCGACCAAATTTGCATTCAAATAAACGTACGCCCTCTCTTGGTAATATTTAGCTAACGACTTGCGACATCTGCCCTCTGTATGGTCTTTGGTAAGTCCCCACTGTAATGCAACTCACCATAGAGGTCACTGCAGTATAACTCACCATGGTTTGTGACTGGGATAATTTGTCACAATCAAAAATGGATTTTTATCGCACACGAAATGTTAATCGATAACAATGGTTACCCTCCACCGGCGTTGCCATACGAGAATTTTGTCATTTTCATGTCATAATTTATTTCTACTGTTGAAAATTTAATTTATTCAAAGCCATGTTTCAACGTTTCATATTCCGCTGCCCACACATATTTCAACTACGACGATTAGAACATGATTTACCGTAAGCAGCAAGCTATTCCCATCCAAAACCTTAATTCTAACCAAGTCTTCCATTGCAGTCATGATCCAAACGGACTTTTGCAGAAGGGTCGTGCTGAAGAAAATATTTACTTTCGTAAAAAGGTAAGAATCAATTCAATTGTATTGAAAACTTCAAGTCCTGTTTATGAAGTTGTCACCACTCCGTCGCGCATTAGGAACGAGATGAGCTGTTGAGAATGCGTCACAAGTTGGAGCGTTTGGAAAGAACACAACAACAGTTGAAAGAGAAATTAGAAATGGCCCAACAGTTCATTGAGGAATTGCAAGAAGTCAAAGACAATTCAAACGACAAGAAGCCTGGAGATCGGCGTAAATGACAGTTCAAGTATTAAAGAAATTGAAATTGTGTTGCTGGTCACCGTAAAAATCATATTACACGTCTGTTTCAACCTCTTTCGGGCAAAGGGTGTCCCAAACAACACCTACAACATTTTCGTTTTTCTGCAAAAGAAAATAATTTTTAAAACAATTCCAAAACAATTGAGACGTTGGAATTGTTTTAAAACATATAAAAGGGTTTAATTACTTTCTTTTGCAGAATAGCGAAAATGTTGCTGGTGTTGTTTGTTTGTGAAAACAAATAAATAAATGATTTGTGCCACCAAATATTTGCACAATCAAATTGCACCAATGGTATCCGGCGTGCAGTCTCAAATTGCATTTTTTGACAATTATTCTGCAAATGACTAATGTTATATAAATTATATTTGGTTATAATTACATAATTTTGAAGGCAGAATACAGCCAAGTGCACAAGATTTGTAAATTAGAAAAAAAAATATTTTGACCAAAAAAAAAAGAAAGGGGTTAACCCATCAAAATTTTCAATTTTTTTGAAAAAATAGATTTTGTTTAAATTGTGCACATGCATAGCGAAACTCAATCTGAACAAGACTATGTATTCATTTTTTAGATTGAGCAACTAGTTTGCGAGAAATTGGGTTCAGAAACGGGTTTTCTCAAAATTACAGATTCGAAAGTCCCCTGAAACGATTTGTCAAATTTTTCAGCAACGGAATAAGGTATCGCCACAAGAGTAGCACCAAATTACACCTAGACTTTAGGACTATTATTAACCTATTTAGAGTTGTATTGTACGATCATTTCCATAGGATTTATTGGGTATCCGATGGTGCAATCTCAAAATGAATAATTTGCCCATTACTCAGTAACGGCTACTGTTATAAAAACTATATGTGGTTATAACTACATCATTTTGAAGCCAGAATACAGTTAAGTGCAAAAGATTTGTAAATTAGAAAAAAAATATTTTGGCCAAAAAAAAAAGAAAGGGGTTAACCCATCTAAATTTTCGAATTTTTTGAAAAAATAGATTTTGTTTAAATTTTGCACATGCATAGCAGATTTCAATCTGAACAAGACTATGTATTCATTTTTTAGATTGAACAAATAGTTTGCGAGAAATTGGGATCAGAAACGGGTTTTCTCAAAATTACAGATTCGAAAGTCCCTTGAAACGAGTTCTCCAATTTTTCAGCAACGGAATAAGGTATCGCCACAAGTGTAGCACCAAATTAAAGCTAGACTTTAGGACTATTATTAACCAATTTAGAGTTGTATTGTACGATCATTTCCATAGGATTTATTGGGTATCGGATTGTGCACTCTCAAAATGAATAATTTGCCCATTACTCAATAATGGCTACTGTTATAAAAACTATATGTGGTTATAACTACATCATTTTGAAGCCAGAATACAGTTAAGTGCAAAAGATTTGTAAATTAGAAAAAAAATATTTTGGCCAAAAAAAAAAGAAAGGGGTTAACCCATCTAAATTTTCGAATTTTTTGAAAAAATAGATTTTGTTTAAATTTTGCACATGCATAGCAGATTTCAATCTGAACAAGACTATGTCTTCATTTTTTAGATTGAACAACTAGTTTGCGAGAAATTGGGAACAGAAACGGTTTTTTTCAAAATTACAGATTCGAAAGTCCCTTGAAACGATTTGTCAAATTTTTCATGAAAGGAATAAGGTATCTCCACAAGTGTAGTACCAAATTAAAGCTAGACTTTAGGACTATTATTAACCTATTTAGAGTTGTATTGTACGATCATTTCCATAGGATTTATTGGGTGTCCGATGGTGCACTCTTACAATGTATAATTACCCCATTACTCCGTAACGGCTAATGTGATATAAATTATATTTGGTTATAATTACATCATTTTAAAGGCAGACATACAAGTACAAAAGATTTGTAAATCGCCAGTGATAGGAAAATTTAAAATATGGATTGAGCCACACTCATTTGTCCAATATTCGCCCGATATAGCCAAGTACCAGGTAACAGCTAAAACTAAAGGAAACATATATGATATGTGTATAATATGGGCTGTACGGGAGAAGCGTCGCCACTCTGTCCAATTCTTACCAATATGGACAGGAGCCATCAACAAATCAGCACTAACTTCCTGTTACATTTCAAGCGATTCGCTCCAATAGCTTTAAAATATTGCGCGTGTGGGAGGTGCCACACCCCTTTGTTCATACATGATTCCAAATAACCGAACATATATCTACAGTTACCGGTAACATACTGTGAAAATTTCATGACGATCCTACGTTTATTACGGCTGTTATAACGGTTTATTTAAAAAGGGGCGTGACACTTTTCCAGAAAAAAATTCTTTTCAGTATTATATGTACTCAACCTCACCTTTCTACATGTTATAGTTTGTAAGTTATCGTTATTTTAAATTTTGGAGTTATTTGGGCCACCACCCCTTCTCTATGCCCACTGGATATATCAGAAATGCAAATACCTACTTTTACCATCGAGCATACCCTTGGAATTCTGTGAAAATTTCAAATAGATCGGTCGGTTAGTGGATGCCACCAAACGGCTCACACCCACGTACTGTATGTACCCACAAATATAAATTCAAACAATGTGCATCTGATAGCCCGCCTTTTAATCTAACACGGGTTGCAAGTCTCATCTCTGTAGCTTCGTTCGCGAGTTATGAAGTTTTTAAGTGTCATTTTGAATTCCAGTCTTATTTACAAGAACACACACACACACGTATTAAATCAATCACCACCATCCAGCCAATTCTCTAAATTCTGATACCAGGCGCCCAGAATCTTGTAGTAGGTGATTTTTTACATGTGACTCAACTTGAAGACGCTGTAGCTCGATGACGACTGCTTGTATGGAGATGGAACTTATACCCAGAGTTAGAGTAAAGGTCTGGCTATAGGATCTATATGGTATGACACGCCCACATTCACGCCTACATATTGAAATTCACTGAAACGACATACAAAGCTTTATATCATCTTCGCAATTGTTCAGTTTACCCTTATGACTTCTGCCAGTGAATTGTAGCCCATTGTATTTCCTAGAAATTTGCCAATTATGACAAGTTTAGCTTCCAAATAGAGAGGAATACAAAATATGTTCTGCTGCCGATATCTCACTCAAATACTGGCAAATATAAATAATACAAATTTATTATTTTTTATTTTTTTTATTGTTATATTATTTTGTTTATAAACTTGTTGGTTGTTTTTCAACACACACTGTTGCCTTGCGATATTAAGTAAATTCGTTACTTAGATTATTATATTTATATAGAAAAATATCCGATTTCTATAACTAACAATTCTAAATTATGGTGTTTCTAGTTTCATTCATATAAAATAAAATAATAATCATAAAAAAAGATCACTAATATTAACATTAGAACTAATTAAATGTTTAGTTTTCTTTTTCGTTCTTCTGCTTCTCATTGACGATAAAAAATACATTTATATAATTTCATTTAACACTAGAGCTGAATTTGTATTAATTTGTATGGTTTTAGAAACTATGGCTAAATTACTAAGTAAGTAAGTATGTATAAAGTAAACTGAGGTAGCATTTTCTTAAGATTAACTACAATTGTAATCGGGATTTGTTTTCCTTGTGTGTAATTTGTGTTTTCTTTTTGTTGCGACTTTTTCTTTCTCTCTTTTGTAACAAAGAACATTTTTACAAAAAAAAAAATAAAAATTATCAATATATAAAAAAAAGTTGAGACGTTTTTCAACAAACAAACAAAAAAAATACTGTCTTGGCACATGCTTCAGAAGAATCGTATTCGTTTTGCGTTTAGCGAAAACGTTCTTCTAGTTTCGATTTTAAATTAAAGAAATTGTTTTTCAAAGGGAATGTGCTTTTCTCTTGCAAGTATTTTTTTCTTCTCCATCTTCTTATTTTCAACGAACGATTCTGTTTTAATACTAACGATAGTTTTGTGATTTTTGTTAAAGTTTTAAAAAATAATTACTTGAAATATTTTGTTTTTTTTTTTTTAGAGAATTTTGTGTTGTTTTTACATTAAAGCGAGCGCAGCTCTTTGTTTAAAGTAAAGGAATTAAATTAATAAACTGCCAAAGAATTACAAATTAAAAATAGAGTTTAATTAAAATTAAGATAATTTAACAATAACCCTTAAACGATCACCAGACCGACGCCTTTTAAACGTATAGGTTTTGGTTTTGTTTGTGATCGCCGGGGGGGCTAACAATAAAGAAAAGTATAATCTCCTAAATCAAACAGTTGAGATTCCCAACCTTTAGTGGGAGCGAGTTATGTGCTCAATCGTTTACTGGCATATTCTTGGAGCTTTTGCAAGGCCAGTGTCTTGTTAATCTCAACCAGATCGCGACTGTATTTTGCAGCCTGTAATTGCACTTCGAGTATGCGCATGCGCATCATATGTTCCTTGCTTTGCATATCCATGAAGGCCTTCAGCTCGGGAGAGCTATCGCTGTGGGATTTCGCACTGGCCGAGGCCGATGAGGTCAGGTTCATGCAGGCGGATGTGTTCGGTTGAGGGTCACTCAAGTCTAAATCGCCGGCGTTTAGGGATACCGAACCGCCTGCATTGCTGATACTGGAGGTTCGCGGTCTTTTGGCTGGTGGCAATTGCTCATCGATATCCTGTTGATGTTGCTGCTGCTGCTGTTGGAGTTGTTGATTTTGTACTGCGTGCTGTTGTTGCTGCTGCTGATGTTGTTGCTGTTGATGATGAGCAGCGAAATTATTTTGCAAAGCCGCCGCTGCAGCTGCTGCAGCCGAAGGAAATTGTCCGGTACGCAGGGCATTTAAGGCTTCCAAGGTAGCTGAGATGTTGTTCATATTGAAACCTGGCTGAAAGCCGGTCAGATCACTGCCGCCCTGGGCCAGAAACGCTGGTGGTCCGGTCACGCATTGCAGCTGATCGCCACTGGTGGACAAATTGGTGGGGCTGTGTACACTGGAACGGTCCAAATCATGATGCATCTGTTGTTGATTTTGCGGCGATGTGGCGTTCAAACGATCACCATTGGTCGACAGATAGCCTTCATTTAAGTTCTCCTCCTTGATGTCAATATCACACAAGTCCTGAGGTGGTGTACGACTGCTACTTTTGGGGGAAAAACAACGTGTGAAAAACAAACAAACAGATGTTAGTTTAAAAATTATAGCTTTGTTTGAAATTTAAGTCATATACAACTTACTCGTCCATGTCGTGGTCCTCTTCATTGTTCTGATCATCCTCGCGATATTCAAAATCCTCCTCCAAAGCCAAGGGTATTTTGGAATAATCAATGCCATCCAAAGCCTCCGATTTGCAGGCTTTCTTCGCCTCCTGCATGAAATCCCAGACCTCGAAGGTAAACGGTGAAGGCTTTTTGCGATCGGCCACTTCGGGTCCGAAACGGGTTAAACGATTGTTATAATCCAATATTTCATTGCGCGTACAGGCTGACAAAAAAAAAAGGAGAACATATTTGTAATTAAAAAAAAATTCTATGCATGTTATTGTACACCGCGCTGTGTTACCTTTCATTCGACGCCATTGTTCCTTTAAACGATTGCACGTCCGATCGGTGCCAAATTGATTGGAAAACTTCTGATGTATTATTTTCCATGCCTTATTCTTGACCGCCGTCAGTCCAGCATCCAAGCGTTTATTCTCAATAATTCGCATGTCTTTGCGACACAGATCCAAAAGGAATTTCTTCTCCTGATGATTCCAGTTCTGGGTGCGTTCACGTTTCTTGTACATATTCATAGTGGGACTGTTTAAATATTGCTGCATTTCTGGAAAAGTAAATGGGAAAAGGCACAAAATTAAAGGTATGTATTTCACAAAAAACAAAAACAATTTCAATACTGCACGAGATTGTGGGAGTCGGTGAATGGAGTATGGAGTTTTAAAAAGTAAAAGGCTTGGATGGCCGTGGTGAGTTAGGTAGTGTGTGCGACTATCACACAGAAGAACCCGAGCTCGAAACCGGGTAAGACCATCATACATTTTTCAGCGGCTGTTTCCACCTCGTAAATGTTGGCGACTCTACGAGTAAGAGAGCAATCTCTAAGCCATATAAACAGCCGGCTTCAAACAGATGGTCCCGGGTCGTGAGTATAGAATTATATTGTGCATTGCTCACTGAGAGAAGTTCACAGTCTGTTGCTTCATTGCTTCAAGGAAAAACAATATCGGAAAATTGTCTTTATTTCGAATTTTGGCCGAAGAACAGACAGAGGCCGTTCAACAACTGGCAATGCATTCTAAATGAAATGCAGTGTTTTGGTGGGGTTTATGGGCCGAGGGCATCAGTTGTTTCCGTTCGTTGATCACGGACTTTTTCCTCTGAAAATGAAAGAATTGGACTTGATTGAGATGTGATTTTAAAAGGACGTTGGTCCATGCCACACTACAAGGAATACCATGGACCAATTGATAGGCGAGTTTGGTGAGCAATTAATCTCACGTGTTGGTTGACCATGTGAAGCCTTTCTTCAAGACGGATATGCCTTGATAATCAACATAACACGTGACATGAGTTACTGCCCTCCATGTGGGTAAGTTGGCCAAAATCACACTTTCAGAATGAACCACCTGCGAGCATAACCAAGGGGAAACATTTGCCAGAAATAGTTTTTGAAAAGCTAAAAGTCCAGATATTGATTTATATTATATTTACAAAATTGTCTGTGTGTTTCATCAATGTTGAAAAACAAACGCTTAAAAAAGTTTACCTTTAACTAAGAAGTAGACCAATCTATCTTTGAACAGACTTCTAATATGTATTTAAACAAAATTCCCATAATCGAGTAATTTGAATAGAAAACACATTCAAGGCTATCAGCTTTTCAGTGGACGTTTAAACTAAGTTTAACTGAGCCAGGATTTTCATATTGAAAATTTTCACTGTTACTTGGGCTTCAATGGGCAACAATTACTCATACCTTGTTGTTTATTTTTTCTAAAAAAAAAAAAGTACTACAATGAACTTACCTCCTTTGATATCAACTCCCTCCAATAAACTTTGATTTGTGTTTTGCCAGTTGGCAGCCAATTTCATAAATGCCTCCAAATCGGTGGCCGAATATTGTTTATTAACCTGAAAATAAAAAGAAACAAAAAAACGACTCTAATTAATCACCGACATAAATAACAAAAAAAATGAAATATTTTAAAACAATTATAAAGAAAACAAAAAAATATATAAAAAAAAACTTGAAAAAAAAATATGAATAAAATTCAATCACATTTGTCCACACATTGAAATTAATATGGCCAACGAAAGATGACAAAAAAAAAACAAACAGAAGCATTTTAAAATTCCTTAAGTGTTTTGCCCAAAAAAAAACAATAAAGAGATTTTTTTAAAACGCGTTTAATAAATGTGTAAGAATAAAAGATCCCATCTTCTTTGCATTTACATTTCATATTCAAAATGATTCTTGAAGTGTGCACCCCCCCCTTCCTCTCATCAATTTACCATAATAATAAAATTAAAATGGACAACAAAGTCATCACATTTTTTTTGTTTTGTTGTAATAATACAAATTTTTAAGAAAACAATGACCCATAAAATGTGGGAATAAACGAGTGAACGACCGAATTTAACCAACACCAACCAAAAAAACAAAAAAAAAAAAGGATGATGATGATGTTACAGAATAATAAGACGGGCATTGGAAGCGAAAGGGATTTCATTGAATTCAAATGGTTTTGTTTTAAGTAAAAACCACACAAAATGGCAGCTATCAAATCAGAGCTGTCAAAAAGATTTTAATTTTGTGAGTGCGTGTGTGTTTTTCTTTCTTTTTGGCGCTGTGTACGGAGTGTGTAACTAACACTCCCTAATAATGAATTTCGGTTCAATAGACGTTTAAGAGGAGACAGAAGCGTCAGCTAAAAAATGTTAGCAAGAGGAGTTGAAGGCATGATTGATGTACTCTTAACAACAAACAAGTTAAGCACAAGATTTTTACTAAAGGCCGGATGGTTTGGACGTTGGAAATCCCTAAACAAAATTGGGTAGAAATAGACCAAAGGCTTAACTTAGTGAAAGAGACCGGCGGATGATTGGGTGAGTGAAATCTATGTCAGAGCTGAAAAAGAGAAGCTGTCTTAGTGACGTGTTCTGGATTTCAAACTGGGCTAGAAGTAGAACCGTCGATGAGGCTGTACTTCAGATTTTCAGGATTTTTACCAAAGTCAGGATGGTACTTTGGGCGTTTGATCGAAAGAAAGAAATCGTTTTCAAAACGGGGAAGGAAGTAAAGTCATAGCCTGTCTACAATCGTCGCATCTGGGGCTCGTAAAACCCAAGAGTTATTGTTGAGAAGCCTCTCCATCCTCAACGTGTGACTGTTTGGGACGGTTTAGGGACCGGAGGGGTCATTGGCCCTTACTTTTTGAAAATGAGGTTGGATCAACAGTTACGGTGCTATCGAGATATGATTATTGATTTTTTATGGTCCGAGTTGGATGAGATTGATCTGGACAATGTTTACTTTCAACAAGACGGCGCTACGAGACACACAGGCAACGAAACCATTGCTCTACGGAAAAAGTTTCCGGACCGTGTTATGTCTCGAAGAGGTGATCACAATTGGCCACCCAGATCTTGCGATTTAATAATAATAAAAAAAATAATATTTTTTTTTTGTACAGAAATTGTGTTTTCCCCATTTTTTTTTTTAAAATTTTTTTTTTACAAAAATTTTTTTTTTACAAAATTTTTTTTTTAACAAAAATTTTTTTTTTTCAAAAAAAATTTTTTTTTTACAAAATTTTTTTTTCCAAAAATTTCTTTTTTTTCACAAAATTAAATTTCTGAGGAGATATTCTGATAATAACAGATGATTCGATTGCATTTATTTAAATTCAGCCACTTGGACCTTGGAAACATCAAATTCCAGTTTCATTTGCAGTCCCATGACAATATAAGTTCTTTTAAATAAACATAAACCAAAAGAAGAACGCTTACCTTTTTCTCCCGCTCAATTATTGTGTCCCACCATAATAAATCGGTGACAACTATTCAAAATCTCAACACAACCACCACTTGCCATTCATATCCAATAAGAGGTCTACGTGATTTTTATGAAATTAAAAGTGTTATCGTCTTGCATTGGCACGAAAAAAAAACAAAATAAAATAATAAAAACCCATAAACATTTTATTATTTGTTATTTCTACTGGCATGAATTAATAACAATACCCTTTTTACAGATTTAAGTATCGAAATTAAACAAAACGTACGACGTGTAAAGAAGGAACTCCAATGCACACGGCAAACAGAGAGAGAGAGAGAGAAATGGTGCATTGTGAACCGGCACTGACATTCCACACGAATGCTTGCAGGAAAAATCACATTAAATGTGTAATACACATTTCGTTGTGTTTTCGGTTTTTCCTTGTTTTTTTTTTTAATGAATGAAATGCAGTTTTGTTGTTGTTATTGGTATAAGAGGGGCGATTCTTTTGTTGTTGTTTGTTTATCGAAATTAAATAGAAATAATGAACGTGTTCACACATATTTAATTCGTAGCGTTAAGTACAAAAAAAAATCGTATTAAAATCGCATATTTTTTGTTTATTATAACTCAAATTTGATGGCGATACGAATGAAATTAAATGAATTCTATGTCGAATAGATGAAAACTAACGACTGGAATTAGGAAAATAAAATGCCATTGCAATAGTGTGCCTTAGAGGTACGTGATAGAATGGGGCTCGGAGAAATGAATCATTAAAGTTTGGAAAAAAAATCTATTTTCAGTTTTCTTCTCCAAATGCTAGTTAATCACAATTTTGAATAGAAATGATAAATGTATGTACATTTCGAAATCAAAAAAAATTTACCCCGCTTGCCCTTTCGACACATCCCTCATACACTTCAATAGTTTCATAACTCAAAATACGATTTTTTGACAAGTTTTGAAAATGGCACGATGTACACCCACGGTAGATGCGTTCCAGAAAGTATAGTGTAAAAAAAATCTTGTAAAAAAAAATCGTGTAAAAACAGGATTGGGTGTACAACGAAGAATTTCTCTCAAATTCGTAAGCTTTGCGAGCCAAAATTGCTCGACTCCAACTCCATTTCCGGAGTCGACTCCAACTTTAGCTATTCAATAGCAAAATTTCGAAAATTGTATTTCTGTCCACCATTCCTATACTCTACATACACTGAAGTGCATTAGCATCTTAAAGATTTCAAATTTTTTAAAAATATTAACAGATTAACTTGTTTTCAATAAATTGTATTTATTTTATGGGAAATAATATAGGATTCGCCAACAAGAGGTGTTATTTTGGTAATCAAAGAAAAATGACATTTTGTGAAATATTTCATAATATGGCGTTAATAATGAAAAACAATGTCATCATGGCCACCATGAAATTTCATGAAATTGTCCATAACCAAATTGCAAAGTGGCTGCCCAATGTCTATCTTTGAGGTCTTGAATCGACGCTGGGCTGTTGGCGTAGACCTTATATTTCACGTGGCAAGGCGTTAAGGCACAAGATCTAGGTGGGCAATTGTGATCACCTCTTCAAAAGATAACACGGTCCGGAAACTTTTCCCGTAAAAGAGCAATGGTTTCGATGCTTGTGTGGCACGTAGCGCCGTCCTGTTAAAAGTAACTGGACAACCAACTCCGACCGTAAAAAAATCATTAATCAACTCTCGATAGCACCGTAACTGTTAATCCAACCTCATTTTCGAAAAAGTAAGATCCAATGACTCCGCCGGACCATAAACCGCACCAAACAGTCACACGTTGAGGCTGGAGAGGCTTCTCAATAATAACTCTTGGATTTTCCTAGTCCCAGATGCGACAATTTGGCTTGTTGACGTACCCACTGAGGTGGAAAGGGGCCTCATCAGTGAAGATGATTTTTCGATGGAATTCCGAAACATTTTCATGCATTTCAAGGACCAACTCATCAAAGACACGACATTGTTGATTATCGGCCGGCTTGAGTTCTTGTGTTAACGGAACTTTAAGTCTTAAATGACGTTTGTGGAATGGCCAATTCCAAAGAACGACGAGAAATGGACAAGCCTGTGCTTTCTTCAACACTTTGGGCTACAGCAGCAATATTCACAGTTGTTCTCGGGCGAAGTGCATCACTAACTTGACCCAACAGCCTGAATTTGTCCACCAATTTCTGGTGCATCACGACGACCGAAAAATGCTTTAGTTTTGCCAACTGTGACTGCAAGATCTTCACCATTTTTGTAGTGAGTTTTAATAATTTCAATGCGTTGTTCAAATGTCAAAGAATAAAAGCTTCGGCTACCCAAATACCGGGTGATTCAAAATAACACCTTCTTGTTGGGGAACCCAGTACATTTATTTCTCTTATTTATACGACAACGAAAGATAAATACACCAAATCACATAGAAGTGACTAAACACAATCACGAATGTAGTCAAGAATTATTATTCGAAGATGGGAAAGCCAACTTTATATTCCTACTTCTGCTTTCTTACTGTTATCCGGTTCATATCCGAACTTGATTCGGAACTATTGTTCTGTAATGGATGCATTTTCATCTGGAGCAGAGAAAGTGCCTTTAAAATCGTATCACAATTTTATAATTATACATTCTAATTATTTTTTTTTTTTCATTATTCATATGTATTCACTTCTCTCTCCCCCCCTCGTGCTATTGTATTACACCCACTCGTGGGGCAACTCATTACCATTTTTCATGTGTCTCTGAAAGTGTTATAGATTTCGGTTGTTAGCAAATGCCATTAACTCGATGGTGTGATTTCTTATGAACAATTTGAATATTTCAATTTCGAATTTCAGATTTCCTCATTTTTTTTTTTTTTTCGGCAACTTCATCACCCTCACACACCACAACACAAACAAGCACTCACTCCACAATTATAATAATAATGTTGTTGTGTTAATTTCATTGGAATATTCAACAACAACGAAAGAAAAGAAAAATAAACTCAAAAAGAAAAATGTATGGAAATGGCAACAACAAAGAATTACATTAAGCAATCAAAATAATCATAATCACTTCACTAAAAATAAATTTGATTCTAGTTTTATTTCGATTTTTTTTTGTTCTTCTTTCTTTCTAAGCTTTTTGCTGTTTGAAATGGAGTAATTCATCCATCGATTCTAGGCAAATCACACACACAAACACACACTCCAACTGATGGCCATACAAGCAATTCATATGTAGTACCATCTGGTAAATAGAGAGGCAGAGACAGGCGGACATGGAAATGATTCACAACAATATTGATCTCAAACACACACATTTGCTGTTCCGACATTTATAAACATATTGATTCAAATACTTTGGCTTAAATGAAATTAACAAGAATGTGATATGATCAGCTAGGAATATAGACATATGTCGGCATGAGTGGTGAACATGAAAACATATTGATCTAAAGAAGAAGAAAAAGAAGAAGACGATTAAAAGTGCTTATTCCGATACATTATAATTTAATGGGGTTACAAAATGATTCTTTTCAAGATGCCACAACACTTATGGCTCTTTATTATTCTGGAATTATTTCTCATTTTTCCGATATGTGTCATTGTTTTCCTTTTATGCGAGTTCGATTTTTTTTATGCGATGTTCTGAATTAATAATTGCCCATAAATTAAGTTTTTTTGTTTTTTAAAAGTCTCCCTACATTGTTTTTAACAAGTGCCATTAGCAGACCATTTGTGAAAAAATTATTCACAATTAACGATATTGATTTTCCATGAGTGTAAACACATATGCTTTAATAAAACAGCAAGACGAGGTCTATTGCTAATTAAATTATTATTTTGAAAATAATCTTAAAGGCATTTGAATGAGAAGAAAAACCAAAACGATGGTAAGTAAACATTGAAAGTTTTACACAAAGAACATTTACAATTGCTGGACGGGCGTATTTTCATTAGACGCTGCTCGAGTGTTTTTCTGCAGCATATAGAAAGTAATGATGCTGCCAAGTTTTAATTAAAAGTAACGAATTCTTAAATTTCTGGCAATTCATACTACAGTCGAGTCCGGTTATAACGAACTCCAAGGGACTCCACAAATTAATATAAAAAAAAAATTAGGTTGGATCAACAGTTACGGTGCTATCGAGAAATGATTATTGATTTTTTAAGGTCCGAGTTGGATGATATTGATCTGGACAATGCTTACATTCAACAGGACGGCGCTACGTGCCACACAAGCAACGAAATCATTGCTCTTTTACGGGAAAAGTTTTCGGACCGTGTTATCTCTCAAAGAGGTGATCACAATTGGCCAACGAGATTTTGTGCTTTAACACCTTGCGACTTCTTCCTTTCGGGGCCACGTGAAAGATACGGCCTACGCCAACAGCCCAGCGTCGATTCAAGACCTCAAAAATAGAATTTATGAGGCTATCGAGGACATAGGGCAGCCACTTAGCGATTTGGTTATGGGAACATTTCATAAAAAGGTTATGGTCCTGTAAGCGTGGTTGTTTTTCGTTATTAACGTTATTATCTTCTTAATATATATTTACGCTCGACACTGATTCTGTCACGCAGTACGTAGGAATTTAAATAGGCATTCTATAATTTTCTATATATAACTAGTAAGTTGTAATGCGCCTATGGCGCCCGTTAATTTGCTTGAGAAAGTATTTGTTACTTAATTTTAAAAATTTTGTAAAAAATATTTGTGGAAAAAAAAATTTTGTTGAAAAAAAAATGTTTGTGGAAAAAACAAAATGTTTGTTAAAAAAAAAAAATTTTGTAGAAAAAAAAATTTTGTAGAAAAAAAAATTTTGTCGAAAAAAAAATTTTGTGGAAAAAAAAAATTTTGTTGAAAAAAAAATCTGTTGACAAAAAAAATTTCCCAATTTTTTTTTTACCAAAACTTTTTTTTCCATATTTTTCCACAAAAATTTTTTTTTTCAAAAAAATTTATTTTTAAAATTTTTTTTTTTTTCAAGAAATTTTTTTTTTCCATATTTCAACGGGCGCCATAGACGCATTACAACTTACTAGTTATGAAATACACATCCAATGAAATAAACAAAGTGTCATTTTTCTTTGAATATCAAAATAACATCTATTGTTGGAAAACCCTGTACATCCACTTGAAAATCGGTTGTCTTTGGTTGTCGGACCACTGATGTACATTAACGATACTTAAAATGTGATGATTGCCAAGATTACTCGTAAACTATTGTTTTGCCCGCTGTTATTATTGTACCTGTATTTTTTTTCTTGTTGGCCGTTATGAATTTATTCGCAGAGAGCGAAACCCATATCCTCAACCTCAGATTCGGATTATTCCCTCTTCTCTTCTTTCATGGCCATTTAGAAATGCATGTGTATAGAATTGCCTTTAATTTGAATCCACTTTTGAGCAGATTGGCTGATTCTAACTCAAATTACGTTCTCAATAATCAGAGAACTAAACGATTTTCGAGTTTACCAGACCACAATGAACGAGCAGCATTTTTTTACGTAACCTGTAATAAAACTCCTACGAAATGGAATTCCCGGTATGAGTTTTCAACTAAACAGAAATGGTCGACTTAAAGAGCAAAAAGTGTGTTTAATGTCTGATGTAATTACTCAATAAAATCTATTGTTCTACGTTTCGACAAATGAATGTTTGTTGAAAAACATAACTCAAACTCACACACACACACAAACACATATTCCATATCTTGTTACTTGGTTTATTGACCTTAATTATTTTACATTATGGCCAATGTAAAACATGTTTTCCGATGAGATTTTACAAAACGAGCTTTCAATGATAAAAGAGAAGTTTTTTTGTTTTGTTTCTTTCACAAAACACAAAAAGAAGTAAAACGCCTACATTGCTTAAACAGATAGACAAAAACGGCAATCATTGTTATTAGCAAACTATAGAAAACTTTAAGACATACAACTATCTTTCTAATGGATCTTAATGTATTTTACTTTCATGTCAACGAAACGAAAAAGTGTGTCGTCTTTACCAAGTTCTCGTTTTTTGTAAATTAGTCAAATGAATATTCCATAGAATGAAACATATTAAATATATTTTCGAAAGGATCTTTAGAAGATAAAGAAGATTGATACCACATCTCCCTCTTGTATAAACCAATCTAATGCCAGAGAGAAATAGAACGGCACAGCGTCCGTCCGTTCATCTACGTTATGGCACATGTGTCTTCTATTAACCAAAATTAATGTATTTTAGTAATATTTCTAATACTTCATTTGCATCGCCGTCATTGATGGCTGGTTGGAAATGATATAACACAGGCGCACTGGCTAGCTATCGTTTTGCGAGATGAATTACACATCTTTTGGGTGGTGGTGGTGGTGCTGCGTCCGTCCGTCCGTCCATCCATCCATCCGACCGGCACATTAAACACTGTGCTGTTGTTTATTGAAACATATTGAATGGATCTATCTCCTCGTTGGACGGCATTAAATCTGCTATAAAAGATCTTAATTGTGACACCATAAACGATACTATTCTTTTAAATTTCCCCTCATCCATTCGTACATCAATTTGTCCGTACATCGATGATTTGTACATCGGTTAGTTTGTTTTACTTTGTGTGTGTGTGTTTGTGTGTGTGTTTTTTTCTCTGTTTCTTTTAGATTTTAATTTTTCCACATCCATATATTTATATCGGAGATTTATTTGTTTTTCGAAGATCTTTGATGTTTGGCGGGTATTTATGCTTGTTTTCCAGTTCGGTATTTTTGTTTTGTTTTTGTTTTTAGGTTATCTCATTGGCGCCTTAAAAATAATTAATTTCTTTTTTAAATTGGAATTTTTTTTCTTGAAAATTTGCCATTAATTTGTGTATGTGTTTTCTTTAAGTTGGTGGAGAGTTGAATATAAATCGTTATTATATGATTTAAAAACGGCTAAAGATAAGACTGGACCGAAGCGTACATGGCCAAACTTTTCGAACTGAAATACATTATTTTCACATAAACACTCTAAGGCCCAATAACTGCGGCCGTAGTTAAACCAAAATTATATAAAACTCAGTTTCCAATAAAACTGAGTTTAAACTTCAAATACGTTAAAATAATCCACATTTTCGGCAGTGATGTGGCAACACTAACACTTTTATCAGAAAACATATGTTTCCGGTGAATAATTAAAATAATATGAAACTTTTGCATTGAATTTTGATCACACAAAATTTTCCAAAAAATTATGAGAATTAAAAAACTCTGTTTAATGAACTTTGGTGCGGGAAAATGACACATGTTTGGAACTGGAGACGTTTTTTTTTCGTTTTTTTTCTTAATTTTCCTATAAAAAACAAAGCGTTCTCTATATATAGACACGATAAACACTATGATACTAATTCAATTTCAGCCTAACACGAGTTAGTCCCTTATGCTAAGGGATAACTGAAATGTCACTTGTTAACTAAAATTCTAACCTGCGTAGCCAATTAAAATAAAAGTAAATCGAATTAGTTATACAAAAAAATATTTGCAATCGAAATATCCAACATTTTGTGTGGCAACCCTATAATATTATGGTCGATATTCCTAATTTCATTTTTTTTTTTTTTTGTCTGTAGCGAATGTTTTAAAAATTACAGAACAATTAATTATTTGAAATGATTTTTTGCAGACCTCATCCAAATACCCTAAATTTTGTTGGCAACCCTATAATAATGTGGTCGATATTCCTAATTTAATTTTATTTTTTTTTTCTGTAGCGAATGTTTTAATAATTACGGAAAAAAATAATTATTTGAAATGATTTTTTGCAGACCTCATCCAAATACCCTAAATTTTGTTGGCAACCCTATAATGATGTGGTCGATATTCCTAATTTCATTTTATTATTTTCTTTTTTTGTAGTGAATGTTTTAATAATTACAGAAAAAAATTACTAATTTTAATTCATTTTTTGCAGACTTCATCGAAATACCCGATATTTTGTTGGCAACCCTATAATAATGTGGTCGATATTCCCAATTTCATTTTATTATTTTTTTTTTCTGTAGTGAATTGTTTAATAATTACAGAAAAAATTAATTATTTGAAATGATTTTTTGCAGACCTCATCCAAATACCCTAAATTTTGTTGGCAACCCTGTAATATTATGGTCGATATTCCTAATTTCATTTTATTATTTTTTTTTTTCTGTAGCGAATGTTTTAAAAATTACAGAAAAAATTCATTATTTGAAATGATTTTTTGCAGACCTCATCCAAATACCCTAAATCTTCAGGGCAACCCTATAATAATATGGTCGATATTTCTAATTTAATTTTATTATTTTTTTTTTGCAGCGAAATAATATAAATTGTTTTTAATCAAATCCAATTACAGAAGAAATACTATTTTTTTAAATTATTTTTCTTTTGGGCCCTCTCCATATCTCATCGGCTGCTTAAAATATCTGTCATTTAATACGATGAAAACTTTTGGAAGAAAACTTTATCCAATTGTTGCTGCTGTTGATCCTTAGACGGCGAAATTCATTAACAATTTTATTTGTAATGCAAAGTGTGGTGGGCGGGGACAAAACACAGTTCATTAGCCTTTTCCTTTCTACAGCCACAAAATGGTTCCAGCGACAAATGCACACGCAAGAGAATTGGCCATAATCATAGAAGACAATTTTTAAATAAAGAAAAAAAACACACATTTGGTTAAAGTAACAAAAGTAGACAACTTTTTTTTTTGAAAAGCAGCATTTCTCTTCTTGCCTAGTCAAAGCATAATTTACAACACTCCGTACGAAAAAAAAAAGTGAAAAGTTACTTTGAGCAGCAGTCACAGCAAATCTCCCTTTCCACAAACAAATGTCATACGAACCCAGATTTATAGACCCAAATATAAATATGTATGTATGGATATGGGTGTCTGTGCGTACATTTAAACACTTTTGAGATACATTTAATGTCGTACAGACAGACGGACAGGCAGAGATTTGCCTCACATTTGTATCTTGTAAATGGGTACGCGCGTATACTTTCCAAGTACAAGAAATCAAGTAATTCAACTCATTCTTCGCTCAAGTACTTAAAGTTTAGCCCCTTACACACACACACACACACACACAAAAACCATAGATATGATGTGGGTTACTTTTTTCGATTCGTGTCTGTCCGTTTTCTCTATCCATTTGTGCCCTGTGTCTATTGTTGCTATTTGATAGATTTAATACTCTCCGTATGCCATAATTTCTCATTCGTCATTTGTTTTTGTTTAATTTAATACCTAAAACAAGACCCAAAGAAAAGAAAACCAAATCCCAAATAACCAAAAATACAAATTCGAAAGAAACGAAAAGAAAAGAAAACGTCAGCAGCCGTCACTCTATGTGTGCTATTATTGAGGCGACGCTGCTGCCTCGCGCATATGGGTTGGTTCAATTTTAATGGTTATAATCATAAACTTTATTTTATAGAAAGAAGAAGAAAACGATATAAATGGGGTTTCATTAAAGGAGAACTTATGAAAAGTACCCCCGTACGCGTAGGTACTTGCGATGGACGGGGAAAGTGGGGAGACTTGAATATGATTTCAATAAAATTCAAACAAAATTTTAAGAAATTACGAATGAAATTACCAATGAAGTTTCGAATAAAATTAAAATGAACCTCAAATAAAAATTGAAACAAGCTTCAAGGAAATACAATGATGGGCGGGGAAAGTGGGGAGACTTCAATGCAATTTTAAGAATAAATTATAATAAACGAATAAAATTAAAATTCAAAAAAAAAGTTAAATAGAACTGAAATAAAATACAAGTTAATTCAAATCAAATTGAAATAAAATGAAAAATAAAATAAAATTGAAAAATAAAATGAAATGTCTCATCTAGTTTGGTTGTGGTAAGCAGGTTATCTGGCAAATATTATCTGCCGTACAACTTATTTCCAATTCGGAAAGTTGTATTGCTGAAAGTAAATATTAAATTACAATTTATGAAAGACATACACTATGAGTTTCCACCCAGATTGAATAGGCAAGACGTTCGACGATGGTTGATGAAGGGTTAGGAGAGAAAATACAAATTGGGGGGAAATTTAAAAAGACAAATTGAAAATTTAAAAAAAAAATGTTTTTCTTGTCAATTTTGTAATTGAAAGAAGAATACACTTCAATAACCGGCACGCATGTTCGCTTTTGAACAGTCATCGTGTAAATGCTTATGAGTTTACAAATGGGTTTTAAAAGAAAATGTCAGGAAAAACTCAGACGAAAATGTCACCGTGTAAATGAAGTCCTAAAAAGCTTTTCTGCAAGCGTACTGATTTCGGAACACGTTTTTCTTGCAAACAAACGTGCTGAACGGTAAGAATGTCTTTTTCTTCTCATATATGTTTTATACGATTTATACGAATCGGCGTGTTCGGCTATAGAAATACAGAAATCGTGTAATCAATAAAGAAACAGGTAAGCGAGAAATCGATTTTCTCACATACAAACCTGCTGAATGGTATGAATGTCTCTTTTGTTCTTCAGTACTGTTATGTTGAACGGTCGGAATACAATAATCTTCGCAGATGTATGGCCTATAAATCAATAAATTAATATGGATTTTCCGTAGATAGAAAGAAATAGAAATATGTGGGAATATGTAGAAAATAATTTGGATTTTCATAAGGCTTTCCAAATAGAAATGATATAGAAAAAATATTAACAAAAACCCGAAAGTTTAATGTCTCCCGCTTTTCCCCCAACCACCGACTCTCTTCATGGTCCCTTCATAAAATATATGGCACTTATACTGCCCTAGAACGAAATTAGAAAGAAAGAAAATATCTCAAGACAATTTGAATATGATTATTTCTTATTGCGCTTATTATTGTTATTTCACCCTCATCAGTCTCCCTCCCTTGCCACTCTATCTCTCCCTCTCTCTCTGTGTGGCTGTGTCTAAATTTAAACATTGAAACGCGTTCGACCAATTACTTCACTACTCTTTTTTTAATCACATCCCAATAAGACCATGAAAAGATTTTCGAATCGAATCCCATATTCGACCAACCAAAAATACAAGACAAACAAAGAAATCATGAAACACTTGAAGGCATAATCAAAAAAAAAAAAGAATATGGTTTCGTTTCTTTATTCTTGCCTTGTGTCTCTCCCTAACACCCTCCACCCCCCCCCCCCCCCCCCCCTCCAAATTTCTTTGAATTTAAATGAATTTTTGTTACTTTTTACTTAAATGTAAAATTTTTAAAGTGATGGCAATGGTGGTGGTTGGTTACAATACAAAAGTGATTGAAAGTATGTACGATTATTTTGTTTTTCTTCTTATAAATCTGTAAGTATATCTGTTGGTATGTAAGAGATTTATGCGTTAATGTAGCTGATGTCTTGTCTTTCCACACACACGTATATGTATATGGATTTTTATTGGTGTTGTTGTTGTTGTTATCGGTCTGTCTGTTTATATATCGATTCGATGGTTATGGTTTCGTTGGTAGGTGGATTTGAAAAAAAAAAAAAAGAAATGTATCTGTGGGATATGAATGTACTTAAATCCACCAAATAATACGAGCGAATGTACACTTACGACCGTACGTATTCCATTCAATATAAACGTATAGAAATAAAAAGCCAGCATTAATTGTTTAAAACGAAAAAAATCTTTAAGATTGATGGCAATTGTTACTGCTGTCGGTATTTTGAATATTTGAATTTTTTTTGTAACAAAAATTTCAAAAACTCTACATGTCTCACATCCACTACACTAGTGAGTATTGTCATTGGGTTAATGACTTATTAAGTATGATCGATTTTTGTTGTTGTTCTTCTCTCCCTCTCCGTGTATATTTGAAACATGGAAATATAGAGCAGATGAGCGTGAAGAATTCCACGAAATATGTATTAATTTTGTTTGTTTGAACAAATTGCATAAAGACAAGCGACCACAAAAATGTTGATTTCTTGGGTAAACTATATTTGTTTTATAATCCTAGAACAGAACACTTCAAGTGTCTCCTTTAAGAGTAAACTTTGTGAAATCTACGTAGTCCCAAAGGCAACCAATGTAACTTGGAACATTTAAAAATTTATTTAATAAATACAAATTAATTTTATTTTTTAATGTATTTTCTAAAATAATACAAAATGTTCTCTTAGTGGTTAAGTGCTGCCAAGTTCGGAACGCAAAATCAATATTTACTGAAAGGAAAAATAAGTTCTCAAAAATATAGTGATACCAAATTCCCCAAAAACAATGGGTATGGTAAGACTGTTTTAAGTCCTGCCAAGTTTCTTAACAATGCAGTATATTTAAATAATATTTTGAGAATTTCCAGTAGACGTCATTTAAGTGCTGCCTAGTTCTAAGTTCAAAACTACGAGAAAATACTAATTTTTTTTTAAAAATGTTGCGATATTATTTTGTAAACAGATTCTAACAGACGGGCTTCTCATATTATACTCGAGACATCTAAGGGACTGAGAGAAATACACAAGAGGACTGAAGCGGATTCCGCAAAGGAGAGAGTACACTGTATACTATTCATACTATTCTTTCTATTCTTTAAATAAATTTCCTAAAAAAAAATAGTTATTATCCAACAAATTCTAGAATTTCAAAAGATATTTCAAATCCGTTTTATTAGATTTCAAAAATAAGAAGAAAAAACCAATTGAATACGTGCCACTAGCGGCCTAACCCAACCGCGAGTATTTGGGCTTTTGTCTACGCGCAAACGTTTGTACAAATTTTACGATTGTTACTCGCAAACAGAAATCAGTTAAAACGAACAAAATTTGTCAAATGTCTTGATGGTGGTATTAAATTTAATTTTCTAAAGTTTTGCTGTTATTTTTCAGTTGTCACATTTTATCCGGTGTCCGTCCGCCCGCCTGCCTGTCTGCGTGCTTAGTTCAGTGACATTTTTCATCTGATTTCTCGCTGTTGTTGGTGTTTCAATTGTCTGCTGTTGTTTAATGTGTGTGTGTCTGTGTGTGAGTGCGCGAGTTTTTTTTCCTTCCTTGGTTTAAGTACCTTAAACAATGTTTGTGGTACTTAGTTTTTTTCCTCTCTTGTTTTGGTTTAGTTGGTTTTATTTCAGCTGTTTTTATTTTATTTATGTATTCGTTTTTTTTCTTCTTCTTTCTTTCTTGCCAAAAATTGCGTGAGCAGCAAAAATCAACAAATAACGAACAGCAGAAAAAAATAAATAAAAACTGAAATTAAGGCGCGCATGCGTAGGTACATGTTCGAATATTTACGAGTTGAGGAACGCACGTACCAAAAGAAACATGTTCTTTTTTTTTTTTTTTTTTGTGTGTGGAGTTGGAGTGATATTATTCATACCTTAAACATTTATTAAGTTTAATGTTCGTTCACTTTTTTGAAAATTAATTTTATTACAAATAACAATACATCTCGGTGGGCTATGGAATGTAATGGCAGAATATGGTTTAAGTTGGCTGAGATGGAGAGAGAGTCGGAAGACTTGGCTGCATTTTTCAAATTACACCCAACTTTCCAGTTGGGCCGGCATTTTGGAAAAGTGTTTTACTTCTTTGGCGTACTTTTTTGTTCTCACCCTGTCCTGTATTAAAATGTTCGGTTACATTGTGTTGATTTGTAGTTTTATGTCATAATGTGACAAATTGAATATTTCTAGAATTTCATAAGTGAGAAAAAAAGCTTTACTCCCAATTCTAAAGGTAACCTGACAGCCTTAATAATGTCACTGGTAATTAAAATTTGATCTCAACTCTATTCTTGTAAATAAATATTATTTCACACACAAAAACTAATGAAATATTAACAATTTTTAATTAAAAAACGAGTATAATGGGCCAGGGTTTTACTCAAAGTTGATATATACTTGAACAATATCGATTCATGCTTCTAAGTAAAAATCCCTTTCCCAATTTTCAGATTTCAGTCTAGATCTCACAAATGAGATTCACTCTTGAACTATTTTGCAGCAGTTTGATCATAAATTGGGCCACATGCGATTGCATTGAACCTTGTGCGTTCGCGTTCAGAACTTGGCCGCACTTGAAAATCTTAATATATATTTACCCTCGACACTGATTCACTGATACACTGATAGACATTCTATAATTCTATAAATAATAATAGTAAAAAAAAAATAATATTTTTTTTTTTTTGTACAGAAATTGTGTTTTCCCCAAATTTTTTTTTACCAAAATTTTTTTTTTCGAAATTTTTTTTTTTTACAAATTTCTTTTTTTTACAAAATTTTTTTTTCAACAACATTTTTTTTTTCTACAAAATTTTTTTTTCCAACAAAATTTTTTTTTCCAACAAAATTTTTTTTTCCACAATCATTTTTTTTTTTACAAAATTTTTTTTTTCAACAGAACAAAATCTTTTTTTTCAAGAAAAAAATTTTTTTCCAACAAAATTTTTTTTTTTCAACAAAATTTTTTTTTCCACAAAATTTATTTTTTTTCAACAAAATTTTTTTTTCCATATTTCAACGGGCGCCATAGGCTCATTACAACTTACTAGTTTTATATAGAAATGTACTGGAAATATTTCTCAATACCATTTAAGTATTTAAAATATTTAAATAAGTTAAAATTTTATTAAATGTTAATTTTTAGAACTTGCCAGCACTTAAATAGTATCTACAACAAAATTCTGATAACTCCTTAATTAATTACATATTCTCCCTAACATTCCATGAAGCAACAGACGGGGAACCTCACTCGAATTGGTACTTTTCCACGTGTATTCCTTGTCATTTAAAATCAAAGCCCTTCCTGCATGACTTCTTCGACAATCTGTTTCCATTACATTAATATTTCTGTTTCTCTTCTCATATCTCGAAACCTTAAGACTATATTTTTATTCTCAACTAGAAAGGTCCCTTAACATGACTGCTTTCGAGAGGTCATTCCTTTTCAACAGTCTTCTGTCAGAAATATTTGTTTCTTTTTCCATTTTTTTTTTTCTTTCAAAACCCAAATACTTTCTTTGGCGAGCAGTTTTTATTTCTGTCAATTTCATCACAATTCCTCTCAGCTACCCCACTTTAAATATATTGAAAATTATAATAAAAAACAAAAAACTGTTTTTTATAAGCCAAAACAAATAAACATTAAAGTCATTTAAACGACTACGGCGACGATCATAATGATGATGATTATGGAGAAAAAAAGATAAATCGAAATGTCATCGAACTAACCAAACCAACCACCACCACTCGCTCATATTCGTATCCATCACTGCTTGTTTTCTTTTCAACGAAATCCGTAAGTAACTCCGTACAAAAAGAGAAGTTCATTTTATTAAAGAAAAAAAAATTGGAATGATTAAGTAAAAAAATAAATATGAAATGTTTTCAGTCTCATATTCATCGTCATCGTCATCATCATCATCACTTCTTCAACCAAATATTCAGATTCATGGGTTAACAGACACACACACACACATACTCTTATACAAATTTAAAGGGGGGGAAAACTGTATCATTGTGTTTGTTAACATTATAATTATTATAAAGTTGATTTTGATTTTGAGGTTTATGTTTAATCACACTCACACTGGCGTATTCAGCTTTTTTTTAAAAAAACTCTCACGTACACACACACAAAGTCTTTCACAGATACTTGAAATCGGAGGCGAAACCAAACGAATTCTCAAGTATTTGGGAATTCTTTTGAATGGTTTTGAAATACTTGTAACCAGCTCACACATACACACACACACACACAACAAGAACAAAATTCTAAGATGTACTTCAAATTTCAAGTGTTCAGAAAATATAGTTCAACACCAACAGGCGGCGGCAGCAGAATAGTGGAGTGGCTTGGAGTTTTTAAATAAATAATGAAAAATGAGAGATTTTATTTTCATTTTCATATAGGAGTTGTTGTTGTTTTTTTTTAAATTTACATTTATTTTGTTGTTGAAATGGAAATGGTTAAGCGGCGCTTTTAATACGTGAGATCTGCCTTCATAAAGTATTCTGTTCTGGCCTACAATGTAATTCCAATTCAAAACGTTGTATTGAAGAAGAAAGCGATGAGTTATTTTGTGTCAGCAAGTTAAATGGGAGGAAGCGATTAAATTCGTTTCTATTAAATGACTGAATGGATGACTTTCATTTAGGCTTGTAGAACTTCTCATTATTAACATCCTGAATAATTGGTTAACATTTCAATTCAGAATGTATTCATTTTTTTGTAACAACTCCATTTGTTGTTTTAGTGTTGGTCGAAAATATCGAAGAATAAAGTTTTACTGGCCGTTTCGGTATGTCGAACATTTGCGACTTGTCGTTTTCGATATACAGAACACAAAATTTGTATTAAGACGATTACGTTCGGCGGGTAGTTCGAAAACGTTTGGCATCCAGAAACATGACTTTAATTGAATATGTCTTATAATTTAGAAAGGCAGAGACTTTCCAATTATCTCATTTCAAAGTAAATACAAATATTAAATAAGAAAATTATGGCCAAAAAAAAAAATACAAAAACTTACGTCAACAAACATTTTTTAAAATCCAATCAAAAAAAATATAAAAGTAAGTGTCTTCAGAAGATTTCCGTTGGTATTCCCATTATTTCAAGCCGTAATCACTTACCTAAAAAGAGAAGAAATAGCAAAATAATTAGCAAGACAGTCAATCAATAGTGAGGGATAACAAATTATGCATAACAATTATATTGGCAAAAAAAAGTGATGTATTGTTTAGTCAGACAGGACTGTAGAATGTTCATATTTTCGAAATTAATTGAAACTACAGGAATTTAAATTTAAAACGTTATAAATAATTAAAGATTGAGCGAGCAGAGGTTCTCAAAAGACACTTCTACAGTGTCAGTTACAAAAGAACGTCCATGTCCATATGACTCTAGGATGTGGATTGTGACGGTAGACAATACAAAAAAGTGATGCCCACACAAAACTCCTAAAATTGTTTAGTTGTTATTTGAGATGGAAACTGGCCCCCTCAAAAAAACACTGTACCAATTAGTTTAAAGATCTAGACATTTGGGTAGTTGCATTACAAATTGAAGACCTACCACTCCTCAACAAACAAACTTAAATAACAGCATGGTGAGAATGAATAGCTGGAGTTAAAAACAAATTTATCTTCATCTTCATTTTTAATTTTTATTAGGACTTAAAAAACTTGAAGAGCATTTTCAAAGTTTAAGTAGAAGTTTGACTCAAATTATATAAATTATATTGTTTACATCATGGAAAAAAAAGTGCTGCCAACGTCTGAAGAGTGTCGTTTTATAGAATTTTCGTGTACATTTTCAAATCTCTGCAATTTTTAGCAAAAAAAAAACTGCTGTACATTTTACAAAAGAATCGGATTTAAATGAATACACTTTCAATTGTTTACAATATGACAAAAAAAAAATGCTGCCAACATCTGACGAGTGTTTATAGAATTTTTATAGAATTTGAGTGTACATTTTCAAATCTCTGCAATTTTTAGCAAAAAAAAACTGCTGTACATTTTACAAAAGAATCGGATTTAAATGAATACGCTTTCAATTGTTTACATCATGACAAAAAAAAAGTGCTGCCAACGAGTGACGTTTTATAGAATTTTAGTGTACCTTTTTCAACCTCTGAAATTCTGAGCAAAAAGTGCTGCCAATTTTGAAAATAATCGCCTGTTGCATCTACAAGATGTGGAGACAAAATGAGGCTCGGAATATAATACGAAAGTTTAGATCGAAAAAAAATATTACGAAAAAATTGATAAAAAATAAATTGATACTTTTCTTCCAAAAACAAAGCTGTTCTTGTAAATCGTTTGATAAATTTGCATGGCTAAAGTGATGCCAAGTTAAAAAAGTAATATTAAATGTCCAGGCAGGGGTGAACGAAAAACGTATACCCAGTTTCCTCAAGTTTATGTAGATAATTTTAGCACATCGTCTCTTTAGATTTGAGTTAAATACCTTAAAAATTTACAATTCCATTTGGTCCAAAAAAAAAAATCTGCCAAAAAAGATTACGGATGAAAATATATCGAGTCCTAATCGTGAAAAAAGGAGATTTCACAAGAAAGGGTTTTTTGAAGGGTTTCTTTTCATTTAATTTTTTTCATTTTGCATTTATTTGCACAGATTTTGTAATTTAAAGCCTCAAGGCCAATTATTATAATTACAATAAAAACTACTGCAAGAATTCCAAAAAAAAAAAATGTATAACAAATTACATTAAAAATAAAATAAAAATAAATTTATTTTTTTAGGTAAGAAATTGGAAATTACAAATAACACTTTGTAAATAAAATTTTTTAATTTTAAAATTTTAATATTAAGAACGTTGGAAGATTTTCTATTGAATTTTATTGAAAAACGAGTTTCGAAAAAATGACTCTTGCGTATCTTTCGCTTTAACGAGTTTCGATAAAATGGCTCTTACGTATTTTTCGCGGTAAGGGCGGGATATTAGGGCTTTTCTAGCCTTTTAATGATAAGAAAGCCACAAATTGGTTTTGGCCAAATATATTGATCTTTTTGCTCATCCTTTTGGAGGGCGCATCTTGAATGGTTTAAATTAATTTCATATTAGAAAATATGAGCAACTTTTCGAAAAACTTTCTTGTCCACGAAATTTCAATAATCCCTTCAAATCTCTACTGTCTGTGAGCCTTGATGTTGAGTTGGAAATGCTTGAAATTCTTTGCCGACCATATCAAAAGCTCTGTCAATGACAGCAATCTAAACGAAGGTTATTATAATACACTCTATACGTATGTATGTCATCTCTTAAAGGAAGTCATTATTTGTTAAGGTGTGTTTGCATTTTTTTTTTTTTATTATTCTTATTCTTTGTACTTAGCACATTATTAGAAGAACCACAAACACACTAAATATCCGCAATGAGTCTTATCAATATATCTTGCATTTTAAAATCCCCCCTCCCCAAAACAACAAATATATCTATTATACAAATATCGTGTGTATTGTATCGTAATCTTTTCCCAAAAGAAGCAGAAGACGAAAAGACAACGCCAAGCAATTTAATAAATATGTATAGAAAACACATTAAGTAATTACTTAAACAATCTTGGTAATTAGTTTGATAAAATGCTTATATAAAATCCCATACAATTGAAATGCACATGAGACGGCTTCTTCTGTACACACTATGCTATTTACCTTCATTCCCATACCTCTCCGATAAATGGCAGCAGCAGCAACAACAACAACAAAACAAGGAACATATGATAATTGTTTGTATGTCGATCGGTCGTATAGTATCGCATATTCTATTAAATAACACAAGGTTTTAAAATTTAATTAAAAACTTATTTGAAATTTGTGTTGGGTGTTCGGTTCCGTCTTTAATAAGTAAATTTATTTAAGACCTCTAAACAAATTACGATAAACATATACATGACTATAGACTACATGACTATATGAGAACGCGCGCGTGTGTGTGTGTATGTCTGTAGATACAGTAATACAGTGGTGCCATTTAATCGAATAACAAATAGTTGTAATTGCTGCTAATTGTCCATAGGGGTGACTTAGATAATATGTTTTGTCTAATTTGTTGTTGTTGGTTAGTCTACTACTTAATATTAAATTGGGTTAATTTATATGGTTCGATGAGTTTTTGTGGCTCCCATGTACTGCTGTTCTATTGTTGTTGCAGCAGAAATATGTAGAAAGCCAACCAAAAAAAAAACACAGATAATATGAGAATGTTTTTAAAAATACATTTTAACCCTTTAAGCTAAACAATGGACTACTCATCAATTATGGCACCTTTAAACTCAATTCGTCAAAGAAAATTGGTTGGGAAATGTACTCAAAAAAAAAATGTTTAGTATACAGTGTACTCTCTCATAAGCGGACATCTAAGGGACTGAGAAGTACACAAGAGGACCGAAGCGGATTGGTCCTGAAAAAAGTGTCCATTTATGAGTGGTGTCCGCTTAAGAGAGGTGAGGAGAGAGTACATGGTAATTGAAAAGTTATCAAGAATTGTTATGGGGGAAAATGGAAACATTCCGAAAACGGCTTAATGTTCAAACCCAAAACTGTACAAAACTTGGCAGCACTTGTTTATTAGTTTATATTAAACATGACACTCTTCTAGAAAAACGACAGATGGTATATTAATGAAAACACAGAGCTGCCAAGTTTTGTCGATATTATTTTCAAAATTTGAATTAACTTTTTCCAAGGAATCTAAATAGTAATGTGTGTATGTTGAAAATAGTAGTGCTGCCAAGTTTTGTATGAAACAAACTCGTTTCAATGTAAATTTTACTTTATTTCATACATAAAGTTCTTTGAACATCAGTTGTTGAACAAAAAGTGCTACCAATGTTTTTTTTGATGAACTACATATGTTGTTTGTTTTATTAATTAGTTTACTGTTTTCCTAAGGTGTTTTAAGGGCTCTTTTAAAGCAATCTCTTTGGGGTAATTTTTATATATGTCAAGGTTGAGTTAATTGGACACATTTTAAGTTCTCAATGTGACGTTTCTCTAGTACAGTCGAGTCCGGTTATAACGAACTCCTAGACAATCGACAAATTGGTGAGCGAAGTTCGTTATATCCAGGGCAAAAAAGGGTAGAAGTAAAACTCTTGGGACTTCAAAAAGTGTTCGTTATAGACGAAAGTTCGTTATAAGCGGACTCGACTGTACTTAAAACCCAACTTTCAGTTATAGTATATACTTAACGTTTTAATACTTTTTAATGTTTTAATTTCTTGTTTTTCTACTTTTTTTTTTATTAATTATTGTTTTATCGTTTGTTCTTCCCTTTCACAGACAAGGCAAAGATTTTTGGTAAAACAGTGCTGCCAAGTGGTCTTCTACTAAACCCCTTTGAGGATTTCGTATTTACTTTAGGTTTTGCTTTTTTATTTTAACAATTTATTGGCAATTAATTTGAAATGTTTAAAAAAAATTTACTTGCAGTCAGAAAAAGGTGATGCCAAGTCATTTATGAACAAGGATTATTTCAGTGGTTAAGTGCTGCCAAATTATTTTAAAAATTCGGTATTATGGAAAGTCTCTCCGCTTCCAGAGAGCGAAAGGTGTTGCCAAAGTATTTTAAAAATTAACAAAAATTAAGCTGCTTTTTATTTTAGCGTTTTTTCTGACTTTTCAGTTTTAGATAAATTTAATATATTTTTTATTTATTCCGAAATGTTTCTTCACTATTTAGCGTAAGATAATTATAAATAATTCTGTTTTTTTTTTAAATACTTTTCCCTTCTTTAAATTATGTTTGAGTTATGACAAACATATACATACATATGCACAGTTTCACAAGGTCTCACCATTTGTTGTGGTTCGATTTGTTGCAATCAGCTCTTAAGGGGTTAGAGGACAGGCTTTCTTTGATAGATTTGTTTGGGTGACATTTGATTTGAAATTGTCGGCATTTGTTTTTAAAGATTTTTTTCTTTTTGTTGGTATTTTCGTTGTTTATATTTGTTTTCTTGTTCTTGCGTTGACTATAATTACAGTCATGGGAGTGATTTGTGTACTTGCCTGAGTGCGCGTGTGTGTGTGAGTTGTGGTGTTGATGGTGTTTTGTCAAGTATAACAATAATTTGTTTGATTAATTTTTAATAACATTAATTGATAAATAAGTCTCTAGAATAAGTCGCTAGACTAGAGGGTGCGTGTGCATAGACATTTCGTTTAAAAGATAACATAGTTTAGAATCATTTTGTAGGTGGCGGGGGGAAAAAAATCCCCGCAATCATGAGACTAACAAAAAAAAACAAAAGTGCTGTGAATTCATACAGCTTAACTAAATGACTAATTAAAGTCATAAGGTTGAGTGTGTCGGTTAAGTTTTACCTCTTCTATAATTTGAGGAATTTTTTGAAAATTTATCATCACGTCTGATGGTGTAGCTGGTTATCGCATATAAATTATCTAATAATTGTTTGTTTGTTGTTGTGGGGTATTTGTGGAAATTGAGTTGTAATTGCTGTGAACACATTTAGAGTTTTTGTTTTGTGTGTTTGGAGTGGGAGGTGTGGGGGGACGGGTGCAAAATGCCTGCAACTCTGTGCAGTTGTAATAATTCGCCAAACAATAAATCTTGTTGGAAATTAACTTTAAACAAGACCACCTACAAACGGCTGTCTTAGAAGTGGCAATGACAGCCTGCGGCTGCAGCAGCAGCCGGCTAAATCGCAACTGTCTTAGCCCAGTCAGTCTATGAATATGAATATGTTCGACGAATATGTTCTATATTTCGTTGTGGTGGTATTCAATACTGCTGCGTCCCCCCCACCCCCAGTTAGCTAAGACAGCCGGCCGTCGTATTCAAGAAAGGTAACCCAAATAAACCAACATTTGTCGGTTGGCGTTTAGGTGACATTATGGCAGAACATAAAACCTAAAGGCAGGCGACTGTTGTGTTTTCCATCTTATTTACTTACACTCTGGCACTCACTTATGCCCAGGCCCAGGCCCCGGTTGCTGTGTGTTCTGTTCTGTGTCGGAACACCTGGATTTGAAAATTGTCTTTTTATCCAGTCGACAATCATGTGCAAACAACAACACATCCGTCGTAACAAAGACCTCAAAACATTCTTTGTATGTTAGTCGGAGGGGGGGAGGGGTTTCTATCGGCTCTCGTACACACATACACTAGATATTGAACTAATTCTTGGCTGCAGATTGTTGTTGGTGTTTAAGGAATTTCATATTTCGTCTTATAGGGTGTTAGTTTCATATTTGCCAAAAAGCAAAAGGAAAAAAAACAACAACTTCAAATTCGCACAACCACATTTTGTGTACTTTGGGAACCGAAGTACGCCAACGACGAGGATGATGTGAAAAGTCACAGTAAATGTGTCACCCGTACAACACATAAACCATGTAGTTTCTGACCAACATAACATATGACCCTCGTCGTTCCCATAAGATAGCTAGAGTCACAAATATTTGTCAGCTTGCATTAGTTTATGATCATTGTTGTTGTTGTTGTTGTTATTTGTCTATATTTTATAGATAGACTTTTTGTTGTTGTTCTAACCAACTACAACAAGCAGAATTGATACCCAGCAACTGTGTTGGGTCGAAGTGGTGAATTTTATGCCAGTTTTCAATATTTTTGTTTTTTTTTTTTTGTCTTCGATTCCCATTTATTAAAATATTCGTTTAGCATACATAAATTATAGGCGAATTTGAAACACACACACACACACCGGCACACATATCTGAACACAATCCAAGTGTTTGATTTTTATTAATATTTTATGATAGTTTTTTTTCTGTTGATATGATTCATAAAAAAATAATTTGTTGCAGTTTTATTTGATTACAATTTTTTTTTTTTTGTTTGTTGTTCCTGTTGTCTTGGATGTATATGCAAATTTTTGTTGTTGTTCACTCTGAAACCCTATTTTTGAAAAAACAAAAACACAGACCCACTAAAAACTTGCAAATAATTTAGGATTTATTTCAATTTGTAGACGCTGTTTTTGGTCAAATAACCATAATCGCACACATTTGGCATTGGAAATTGAAATTCTTTTGAAATCCGTTTTTATTTCTATTTTTTTGTTTTCATAGAAATTAAAGGAATGATTAATTGTGATTTATTACAAATATGTGCAAAATGGCTGAGGGACCACAGCGACTGAGTCTGGGGGCTTGGGCAGCACTTTCAACTGAAATGCAAATATTAATAAATAATACTTATAATATATAACAATGCAAATAAATTGTAGAATTATTCAGTGATTAATCGAAATGAAATGTCAGCATTTGGTTAATCAGGATCAGAGCTAAAACCTTGGCAGCACTGCAGTGCTTTGGAGATTAAACACATATCGAAAAGCCTAATACACAGAAAAAATATTTGCTTAAGAATATTGTCTTACTTTTATAGAATTCCAAACATTTTTATAATGTAAAGAATGATTTTTTTAGATTTAAGTGATGAATTTCTCTTGTATACTCCATGCAAAATAGGGTTTCAGAGTTCGAAAAGCCCAAAAAAATTATCACCCGAAATTTCACTTATTTTTACAGAATCTGAAACATTTTTATAATTTGAACAATGATTTTTCAGATTTATATGCAGCCCTATTCTGAATACTCCCGGGGAGATAATTCCCGGGGAATTTAAATTTTTCTGAGAATAAAATCCTCCTATTCTGAACAAACCCAGCGAATACAAATAAAGGACATACTATTTCGATTATTCGGAGTCAGATGATTTGTTTGTTTCCCGGTTTGTTTACAATAGGAGGATTTTATTCTCAGAAAAATGTAAATTCCCCGGGAATTATCTCCCCGGGAGTATTCAGAATCGGGCTGATGATAAATTTCATATATTTTTATTTTTCATATTTACATATATATTTTTTATTTATTGAAAGTTTTAGTGGCCCGTTTTTCGTAGACTTCATACAGAATAGGGTTTCAGAGTTAACAACAAAAATTCGCACATAAATTCAAGACATCTAAAAAAAAAACAGAAAAAAGACTGCAACTAATTTTTTTTTTTTAAAAACTTCCTTGCTCCCTTTAGCAGACACCTCTCATAAACGGACACTTTTTCCAGTACCATTCCGCATCAATCCTCGTGTGTACTTCTCTCATTGTTGGACAAAATTCTCAGTCCCTTAGGTGTCCGCTTATGAGAGAGTACACTGTATTTCAGTTTATTTTATGTTTTGAACATCCTTTGAAAGACTTTTCGTTTAGGTTTCATCTTTTAAAGATCGCCCTAAATAACACTGCTTGAAAACTAAAAAAGTGCTGTCCAGTTATTTCCTGAACAGACAGTTTCCATGATCGATGTGAACTGTCACCATCAGCGACATCTATGTGTCAATACAACAAGATACAAAATTGGGCCACCTCTGTAAGCGAATGTTTTCGAAAGGTTTTGATTAAACAGTTAAATATATTCCTATGCGGTTATTGAATGGAAGACAAAAATAAACAAAAAATCCAGCTGGTGTTGGGTTTATCGACCATCAGAGCCCTCTATATCTAAATTACCATTCCAAGTTTTAAAGATAATTGGCAAATGCTTTCAAATATCTTTTAGATATTTTAAAAATTCCATGCAAACAAATTACAAGCATTCTCCGTTCACGTATACACCCAAAAATGGAAATAAAGCATCCTGTTATTATTCGTCAGCAGTGGCATCATGTGTGAACTGAAATTAGTAGAGTATTGGCTTTCAAATTTCTATAAGAGATTTTGACCTGGGTGATTTTCAACCTCCGACTTTACGAGTAAGAGAGTAATCTCTAAGCCATGTAAAACTTCTCTAGACAATCATTAGCAGTAGGCCCCGGTCAGTGAGTATACTCTCACTAATTCGAGAGAAGTTCCCCGTCTGTTCCTTCATGGAATGTTAAAGGAAATAAGTTAGTACGATTTTCAATACATTTTTTTACTAAGTTTGTTGATGCCAATCAAAAAAAAAGATGCTGCCAAGTTGAACAAGTCATAGGTATTCTCCGGATACTCCGGAATTTATCATACACACACTTTTTTTGATGCCGATTGAGGAAAAACAATGGCCTGCCAGTTGTGCTAAATCACAGGCATTGTAAGTATACAACAGAGTTTACTAACGGAATTTCTTCCTGCCAAAGCTAATAAATTTCAGGCATTCATAGTAAAATCCAAAGTTAATGATGGGAATTTTTTTAGTGACCATTTTAACCCATATTGAAATACTCTAGAGACGATACTGAGGATACTCGATAAAAAAAAGTGCTGCCAAAGCTGAAAGGTCACATTCATTCTATGCTCTTGAGCGTATGAGGTGAAATTTGTGGATTAATTAAACTATTTCCGTCGACATTATTTCTGCGCTTGCACCCTAAAGCACCCTATTTAGCCAGGCCCGAATCCAAGACAACACTCATAAGTAGACTATGACGCATTTCATGTTCAACAGCTGAAGCTGTTCTAAGCACTTTAAGTACTCTCGACAAATGTAGTTCAAGTTTTTTTTTGTTTTGTGTGTGTGAACACAATAAATGCGATGCCGTTTCTAAGATAGACAATGTTGTTGTTCTTTTTTCGTGATGTTTCGGTGTTTTATATCTACAAATTTAAAATTCTTAGGGTGTGTTTAACGAATACGTTTAAGCAGCGAACATATAAATAATATATTACTTCCTTTTTTTTCTTGATTCTTCTACAACAGTTTTTTGTGGAGATTATAAGAGACACACACAAACTCGATCAACGTCATGATCACCATTGTGTTGATGATGATGATTTTATGGTCTACTATCTTGATATGAAATTCATTTGTTCACATTGTTTGAGGCAGACTTTGAAGGAGGAGGTACACAATATTCCCAGTTGAACTGATTTAATTGTCTGAGTGTTTAATTTCAGTTTAATTTTGTCAGAATTAACAACTAATTCATTAAATATGTTAGTCAGCGAAAAGCAGAGCCTTCTTTCGCGTGGTGTTTTTGTATTTAATATTTTCAACACATCGTGTGGTATTTTTTTTTCTCTCATACCCTGATTATAGTTTTGGTCTTTTTTCCAATCTCATACTAAAACACACCTTTTTTTGTGTTTGGTATAAAACATTTTCGTTCGTTTTGTGATGTTTGAGTGTTTTTTTTTTTTTTGTTTGTGCTTTGGAGGATTTAGTTGTTTTTAGTTTGTTGTCATCGCCGTCTGCGAACGTTGTTTTCTTTCTCATTGAGTGGGGGTTTTGTGTCAAAGAGGTTTTTTTTCGAATCTTTTTCTTACGTTTTTTTTTGTTGGTTTCGTTGTCTTTTGATTTGGGTTCCAGATTAGTTTAAAAAACTATTTATCATTTCCTCAAAAAGCTTTGATTTCTGTTGAAATTTCGGTACACGGGGGGATACAAATTAACAGTGCGTTGTGTTCTGTTGGTTTGTGTGTGTCGGCCGAAAACAACAACAATAACAACAACAAATCGAATCAAATACATTTCTTTGCTGATTGTTTAATCATTATGATATTGATTTTATATTAGTGTGTTTATGTTTATGTTTTAGTTTAAGTGCGAAGCGAACTGAAATTCTAATGATCCCTCGCCTCCTCCTCCTCCTCTCCTCTCCCTCTCTCTCTCAATCTCTCATATATGTATGTTTTTTTCTGTAGAAATACGAATACTTGTTGTTTTTGTTTTAATGCATTTTCAAGGTTTTTTTATGAAACATAAATCGATTTATTCATTAATTAAAGGCGATTTTGAATGGATGATTAATACAACATCCTCGTCGTCTGATTGGGGATTTGGTGATTTGCATTGTGGTGACACCATCGAGCATTTCGAGGAAAAGTTGATGTTAAAAAGTATGAGAAGCGAATTTTTTTTGAAAATACAGAAAAACGTACAAACTTGTACGTCAAAGCTTCAAATTTGCAGGGGAAATCGGAATTACTTATTAACACATTCATGATTAACTAACATCAAAAATTCGAACTCTGGACCCCTTTTTATAAAATAAAAAACTTCTTTTAAAAAAATGTCTTGGTCATGAATGGGTTAATATTGGAAATTTGTATTATTTATTTGGAAAACTCAGAAAGCTCATTATATACCCAATAATTAGAACATGTGTTACCCTGTAATTTACTCTGTAAGGCTTTAGTATTGGCGTTTCCCCTTTTCTTACTGTAAACTGTATGTCACCTACTTACTTGAGACTCTCTCCGATAATACAAATTTATATTTCTCAACATCACTATTATGTTGCAAATGATGGTCTCTCTTCGGAGGCAATAGCAACGGTAGGTGATTACAGAAGTGAATCACGGTAAGGCCAGAAACATAATATTGATATATTTTTGATATCAAATTTACAAATAATTCTCTACGGTTTGACAAGGAAAAAAAGTTAGTGTATAATATTTGTTCTCTTTGCTGACCTAAAAGTCCGCTCGCCAGCCATTTCAAAGCAAATCCTTTTCAGTATCGGTGCTTTAGTTCTGAAAAGGTGGGCGACATAATTAAAAAGAGAGAGAACAAATAATTTCTTTCCTTGAGTGGACAAAACTCAACCAACAATCCATGCAAAAGCTAAAAATTATAAAAACCACGATTATCATTCAACATGCAATTATCGATTATTTTGAGACCGATGAAGTGGGCGCCACAATTAGCAAGAGAGAGAACAAATCATTTCTCCTTGTGTGGACAAAACTAAATCAACAATCTATGCCAAAGCTAAAAGTTATAAAAATCGCGATTATTATCGGAAACACAATTATCGATTATTTTATAGGTCGCAATGAAACTCTTCACTTTTGTTTAATTTATTGTGTTTTTTTTAAGTACGAAATAAATGTTAAATTGAAATTAACTTAATTGTCATATTTTCTTAATTTTTTATTAAAATTTAAAATTATTATTTATATAACAACATATTACAGGAGAGGGTTTTTAGGTTATCAATAGGGTTTTTAACCCGGGAAATTGGCTAATTTTGTACTTTCCCATTCCCCTTAATAAAATACAACCCAAAAATTAAACTATTTATGAATTAATCAAATTTTTAAAATTTTGATTGTGGGTGTTTCCGGGAAATTATACGATTTTTAACATTTAAATGGTACAAGTTTTTTTTGTCAATATTAATTGTGTAGGATTTTCAATAAAAGAGTTATTAATCATTCCAAGTTTTAAGCATACCTCAATTATAATTGGGTGCGTATCTTTGCATTCGAACTTTTTAATGAATATGAACTAATATTTTATTTATTTAAGCTCGAGGCCTCAATTATTTATAGGTTTTAGTTTTAGTTTTGGTTTTTTTTTTTTTTTTTTTAAAAATATTATTTGTTCATTGTATTTTATAAATGGAAAATATTAAAATATTATGAAAAAGTGGAAAAAAATACGGTTTTTTTATTTTTTTCAGACGTTAATATTCCTAATGGAGTTTAAGTAAAATCAGCTCAGAAGAAGAAAACATTAAATAAACCTTTTAGAAAAATTGCGAAAAATACCCAAGCCCCAACGGAAAAGGTGCAGTTGATACAAATTCCTCGTGCACATTTATTCTTGTTTACTTATAACCATTGGTAAGGTACTTTTCATATATGATAAATTTCAATGTATTCCCCCCATTTCCTTCTAATAAAACCAAACCAAGTATTCGGTTACAAAAGAGGCGTTACATTCAAATTATAACATGCAACCTACTACTAAATCGCTAAGTACTTGGTAAAATGCAAAAAGGAACAATAAATAAATCTGTAATAAATTATAAATGCATGCAGCCAACGAGAGTACACCTCTTGGAGAGCATGACAACGCTTTATGTTGGCAAATGCTAACATTTCTTGGTGGAGTATTTGCTCAGTGTCAAATGTCAACAATCACCCTTTTACCCGTTCCTACCTAAAGAAGTTCTGTTAAGAAGACTTTTATTTTCAAATAAAATACAATGCAATGCATTCTATTCTCAACTATGGTTACAAATGATTAGCAAAGCCATAGCAGAAATACGAGCATACGTGGCGAGTGGTGTCATTAGAAATATAAAATGAATAAACGTTAAGAAATCGGTAATGAAGGAATGGTCATGATGATGATGATGATGATGATGCGACGGCAGCTGTTGTCAGATTTTTGTGAAACGATTGTGGGAAAGTGTTGCCGGGGAATACGTTCATATAAAAACCTCACTCTACACAAATGAGAAATTCAATTATAATACAACAGCAACAACAACAACACGACGGATTGTCTTCGGCAGGGACTAGGGCTGCGCTGCGCTACATCGCTTTCAATGGAATACAAAGAATGCCCCGGCATCTTTTTTGCTTTCAGCATTTCGGCAAATTGTAATTATTCAAACGTTAAACTATTTTTTAGCCAGACCAGGTTGAGTGCAACCCCTTTTTTTTGCAATAGTTATTTTAGTATTTTCGGCGAAAGACAACCCTCGGGGTAACTTTGTTTTAAAAACAAATCCAGTAATATTTTAAAAGAAAAAAAAAAACACCACCGAGTACGTTCTTATGCAGTTGTTTTGAAAAACACATCAACTCTTTTTAAAATCGGGTTTTGTAGATTTGTTTTTTTTTCTAACAAATATTAATTTAAAAAAATTAACGTCTTTATTAAATTTCTTCGGGGACAGAGTCGAAGGGGTTAAAGTTTTTCATTGTTTTATCTTTTGTTTTGTGACTTTTACTCTTCCATCCAAAATGTAATGTAATTGCTTGTACCATTTTACCAGTTCAATTATCAGTACTTATACGGAATGAAATGGTTCCTGAAATGGTAAGCCTGAGTTTCGAATTGCAATTATTAATTTTCTAATTTAATATTCAATATTTGGTATCCACCTTTTTCAATTATATTGAATTTAGAATGTTTTACTGAGTTCAAGCTCGAGGTCAGGAGTTTTTAAGAACAAGAAACACCTACGTTCTATTGCGTGTGTTTTATTTATTTCTTATTGTTGTTATTCAATTCAATGATGATGTTTTTCAAAGAAGAACGAAATTTGGGAAAAATAAATTAAATAAAATAAATTTTTTTATTAAAAATTCCTGACTCATTAAAAAATTATAAATTCAATATTATTAATTTTGTTTAAATTGTTTGGGTTTATTTTTTTTATAGTTTGAGCTGAATATTGAAAAACATTGGAAAATGTTCGATACAAAAGTATTTTAAAATAGTTGCTTGTACCATTTTGCAAGTTCCCTTTTGTCGGCTCACATTCTAGAGAGCTTTTCTAAAACCTAAATGGAGATACTGAAACAGTTTGGAAACTTTTGTAATCAAAAAGTATTTTTTAAAATTATTGCTTGTACCATTTGCAAGTTTCCTTTATCGGCTCACATTCTAGTGAGCTTTTCTAATACCTAAATAGAGATATTGAAACAGTTTGGTAACTTTTGGAACCTAAATAGAGATATTGAAAGAGTTTGGAAACTTTTGGTACCAAAAAACTATTTTTTAACATTATTGCTTGTACCATTTTGCCAGTTCCCTTTATCAAAATGTAAAGAGTTGACATTCTAGTGAGCTTATCTAAAACCTAAATAGAGATATTAAAAAACATTGGAAAATTTAAAAAAAAAAATGAAATAGTTGCTTGTACCATTTGTTCAGTTCCCTTTATCGGCTCACACTTAAGCGAACTTTTCTAAAATTATTGCTTGTACCATTTTCCCTTTTGTCGGCTCACATTCTAGTGAGCTTTTCTAAAACCTAAATAGAGATACTGAAAAAGTTTGGTAACTTTTGAGAACCGAAACGTATTTTTTTAAGATTATTGCTTGTGCCATTTTCCCAGCTCCCTTTGTAGGCTCACATTCTAGTGAGCTTTTCGAAATAGAGACAGTTGGCAACTTTTGAAAACGTATTTTTTAAGATAATTGCTTGTACCATTTCGGAAATGGAAAACATTTCTTTTTTTGGGTTAGCTTCCCCCTTTAACTAGCCCAGTGCTTTACATTAAAGTCTTAACCTGAATAGAATAGCCAAGGAAGTGATAAAGCAATAAACCCCTATGAAAACGGCATGACTAAACCCCCTCCCACCCCCAGAAAAATTAAGTCAAATATCATTATTTTTTTGTTGTTGTTTATTTGTTTAATTACCATCTAATAAAACACAACAACATAAATTGGTGATAATCGTTTTATTACGTGCTTTTAATTTAAACTAATTTTCTAGTTTAAAATAATTGCGTTTGTCATCTATTTCTTTGTGTGTGTGAGAGTTTTGTATTAAAAACATTAAACCCTTATATTTTGGTCGTGGTCGTATTAATCGGTTTCAAATTACACTCAACGAAAAATGATAGTGGCAAACAGTAGCCACCAAATTGCTGTGAACTTTGTAAGTCAGTCGAATTTCTCCTCCCCCCACCTTGGGCTATTTTTCGGTCTTATGACAAAGTGGCAAACAAACTAATCAGGAGGCATTTGAAAGGGCATTAATAGGAGAGGGCTTCTTTACCATTATCTGTATAATAAACCGTAGAAACGCCAATTGAGAAAACCAACAGAAAAAAGACAACAACACCACAAAATTGTCAAATAACTTTGGGAGGGGAAACAAATTATTTTTTTTTTTCACAGCCAACATTTGTTTATAGATGCGGGTTATACGCATTTTAATTGTTGCTGTCCAATGGATACATCGTTTATTGCTTTATTCTGCTGTTTATAATGTTGGCATTGTTGTTGTCGGATCTCTCGAACACGAGCAGCACCAAAAATAACCCCAAAAGCAAAAGGCGTTAACCATACCCGCTACTGTTGATGTAGTGCCTTTTCTGGTTGTTGGTATTTCTCCAACATCAGAGAGAGAGAGAGAGAGATAAACCGCCGCACACAAATGCGATCAAGTTCGCTCACCCCTTCCCCAACAATTCGTGCAAGTATCGGTAACTGTTTGTTCTCGGTATCGTATCGGTGTGCCGCCTTATGTCGACATTTCGGTAGAATAGTGGTAGGTGGCTTGGTATGTGTTTGCATATTTCTTAATATTGTTTTTTCTTAAACCAAAAAAAAAAAAAAAAAGAACTAAATGGTTTCTATGCCAGTCTGACGACCTGCCTGCCGCCACGCTGCTGGGAAACTCTACTTTGGAACACGAATTTATTGGTTTGCTGCATGCCAATTCAATTGACAGGCAATTGTCGTAATTAAATCACATTCATTCAAAACCAGAAAACTAAAACAAAAAAAATATCGACTGTTAACGACAATACAATGTTTCGATCTCTTTTATTGGCTCTTAATTATACATATTTTTTTTTATAATTGTTGCTGTTAATATTGAATGCATACTGAAGAATGATAAATATTAACAAAACTCATCAAGATAGCAACCAAACAAAAAAAAAACACTTAGAACTCTTTGAAACAAAAGTATTGATATTTAACCCAAAATTAGCTCTTAGATTTCAATAGGGAATTTTGAACTCAAAAACATACATAGTTCAATTGCAATTGATTATTGAAAATATTCAAATTTACTATTGAGCTTCAACAAAAAGACTGAGGGGATAGTCTAAATACCAGGTGGGGGAAAGAAGAGCTTTAAGTTAAATACCCAACACAATTCGAATTTCACTTCTATCGCAACTTGCAGATTTATATTTTATTTATTTAACTTAGTTAAGGTGCAATTATAAAGAAATCGCTTAGTTACAAATTCAAAACTCTGTACGAAAAATCAACTTTTTAAAGATATAAAGAGCGGTTTTAGGCACCCCGGTGGTCGGTGTCACCCGTTTTATCCTTGAAACCAAAATTAGAATATAAATTTAACTTGTATTGTAATTAAATAAAAATAAAATAGAAATCGCTTAAAAATCTACATAATTCAAATAAAAAATGCTTTATGTGCCACAGAGGACCATGGAAACGAACTCAGTCGTTATATGAATTGAAATTGACTATTACGGGAAAACTATCAGACAAGGATCGTTGAATTGAAAGAAATTGCACTTAACCTTTAACTGGTGAATTTAACCTGGTGAATTTTTTGGACATAGTATGTGGCCTAAAAAAGTGTAAAATTTACCACCACCTCATCAGTTAAAGGTTAAGCGAACAGTGTTCTATTGAAATGCTTTATGTGCCACAGAGGACAATTCAACAGCTTATTTGTCGAAGAGAATGGGAACTATTTCGGGAAAACTATCAGACAAGGATCGTTGAATTGAAAGAAAATTGCACTTAAGCGAATTTTGTTGTATTGAAACTTTTGATAATTGAATTGAAAAGTAGTTGAAACCAGGGCTGTGTGTAGAGCCAAAATTGCTCCATTCCGACTCCTGCATTTTTAAAGTAGCTCGAATGCGACTCCAAAGCCGGCTCCGACATCAGCTGTTTAATAACAAAATTTCGAAAATTGTATGAGGTGCATTTATATCTTAAAAATAAAAACCAGTTCATATAAACGAAAATATTTCGAATTTCAAAAATTTTTAATTTTAATTATTTTATGGGAAACGTAAGGGAATAAAACTCAGAGTCGAAGTCAAGGATATTGTTCGACTCCAGACTCCTGCATTTTTAAAGTAGCTCGACTGCGACTCCCAAGTCGGCTCCGACTTCAGCTGTTTAATAACAAAATTTCGAAAATTGTATGAGGTGCGTTTGTATCATAACCCTTTCCGTGGCCAATACTTTCGACAAATCCACGGAAAGGGTTAAAGATAAAACAAGTTCTTATAATTGGAAATATTTCGAATTTTAAAAAATTTTGAAAATTGTATGATGTGCATTTATGTCTTCAACAAAAAGAAAATGCAAACGAAAATATTTCGAATTTTTAAAAAACATTAACCGATTAACTTGTTTTCAATAGATTTTATTTATTTTATGGGAAATGTGAGTAAATACAACTCAGAGTCGGAGTCGAGGGAATTTTTCGACTTTTACTGCCGACAAATTTGTCAGACTCCGACTCCACAGCCATGGTTGAATGTTTTGTCTTTAAGTTGAAGTTCTGTCTTTAAAAAATCTTAATATATATTTACCCTCGACACTGATTCACTGACTCTGTCACGCAGTACGTAGGAATTTAAATAGGCATTCTATAATTTTCTATAAATAATAATAATAAAAAAAAAAATATTTTTTTTTTGTACAGAAATTTTTTTTTCCAAAATTTTTTTTTACAAATTTTTTTTTCCAAAATTTTTTTTTTCAACAAACATTTTTTTTTTCAACAAAATTTTTTTTTCAACAAAATTTTTTTTCCATATTTCAACGGGCGCCATAGGCGCATTACAACTTACTAGTTGTAAATAATACCAGACATCAAGAATGATAGAAACAAAGATTACACCATCCCACGCAGAGAAAAAAAAAGTTCTGCGCAGATGGATCAAATGACGTCACGCGTAGTGCATTCCTATTGGCTGATAGTCAAAGTGGTTTCAATTGCAGGGTTGCCAACACAATCGTTCTTGCGCTGTGTTTCAATCTGAAACTTGTTACTCGTTGTTGGCAGCCCTTACAAGAGATAAACTACATCATCTAACGGGAAATCATGCGCATGAAGTAATCATTCTTGCCAGATACTATGTGGAACCGCAATATTCTTTTTAATGGTAAGTGAAACTCTATCTAACTCTAAATTTGTCTAACTTATATTTATATATTTCAATGTTCGTTTCATTATCGACACTCATGACCCTTTGTTCACCACACCCTTCTCCTACTTTATTGGATCTTGTTCAGCTAATCTTTCTTTTCCAGTAACAGTTGACCGCTCTCCTCCCCCGCTCCCCATCAGCATTAAAAATTGGTCACGGTCTAAACGTGTCGTTCTTAGATTTTAAATTGTAGGTGTTAAACTATGTTCAAATGGGTTTTCTGTCTTCATGCGTTTTTAAGAACACGTGATTTGTCAAACTGTCAGCTATAGTCAATCATGGGACAGGGGGGGCTGGCTGCTACGCACATGTACATATGAGCATAACTACATAATTGTTCTTGTTGTATGAAATTCTAAAGATACACCACAGATACATACATTGATTGATTGTCAGTTAGTTTCCTTTATCTTCCTCTATCTCGCTTAAAGTGAAACGAAAAAAAAAAAAAGTACAAACAAATAGAAATTCTTTTTAATTGCCGTCTTTTTTCTGTTTTGTTTGTTTGGTATTTGGAAATGTTCTCCATGATCTGAACAAACCGAACCGAACCGCACCGAGGATTTTCTCCACATACTTTGTATCTATTGTTAAATTAAAATAATAAATAATAATAGAAAAAAATGTAAAAGATAATATAAAAACAACAAGCACAACGGATTCGAAACGAATTTCGTATTCTATCAGCCACATTTGGTCTTTCATCTTTGGTTCAGTGGCTAAGATTTTTTGTTAAACTTTAATTCAATTTCGTATTGAGTTTTGTTTTTCTGCTGTCTTTCTTTCTGGTTAATCAATTTTTGTTGAATTCGTTCTAACAAATAAACAATGACAACGGCGGATAATGACAACAACACCATACTCTAGGTATGCGTATTTAGAATGTTTTGTTTTGAAATATAATTCCAATCACGTTCGTATTTAAAATTCCTTTCCATTCCAATACTAGAGATTCACATATCCATCCATCCATCCATCCACTCAGTCACTACTCAGTGCTCGGTGGCCGTAGTTAATATCTATAATAAAAAAAAATGGGAATTTTTTGTATGCGTTGGTTCCATATAGATTCCGTTCCTGTACCCATACCCTCCTTCATCACAGTCCGTCCGTCCATCCGTCCATAGTTGTGTTGACTAAAAATGCTCGTTAATTATTAAATGTAGCCGTTGCTGCTGCTGCTGCTTCTGTTTGGTTCGTTGGTATTGGTTTTATTAAGTCGATTTAATTGTGAGCGCTCCACACGTTTGCGCAAGCATGTCTGTGTGTGTGTGGCTTTGTCAATCATCAATAAATATGGTGTTGAAATAAAAATAAACATTTATTTTAACTAATCGTCGTCGTTCATAGTCGTCATCATCATCTCTAATTTCTTTATTTTTTTTTTTATTATTCTCCCGGTTCGATTAGACCAAGCCATTTTGAGAGAATTTTTTCCCCTGATTATATAAAAATGAAGTGTAAATTTTATGGGTTTTCAACGGAAATCCATGACTAATTGTTCTATTGATGGATTTGTGTTTGTATTATTGTAAGACCAGAATAGCAAATGCGATATTTACGTATTTCAATTTTCCCTCTGGGGCCGAATTTGAAATCATGACTGAAAAACATTCGTGTTTAAAAGAGAATTGCATCTACCATCTACCGTATTAGAAGAGCGCTGTCATACACACCGTCTGTGTCGAAATTACCATGACAAAAAAAATTGTATTGGTTATTCGGATAATCTTAAGGAATATTCGGGGAATTCGGGAAATGGAAAGGAATTTAAAGGAATTTCGGACGTGAATCCTATAAATAATTCTCAAATCCTGAAAACACTTGAAATGTTTTATTTGTTAGGAAGAATTTTTTTTCTATGAAACAACAACAGTTTTCCAAAAATCCAATAGAAATCCGAATAAAACACACCCTAATATTAGTATTTTGTCGGTAGAAATCCAAAATGACCTAACAAGCATTTTCAAAACTTTACGGGAGAAGCAAAAAACTATGTAAAATGGTTCTGGAATTCGCCTATAAAATTGTAAATTTCGGAAACTGAGGTGTATAATTTTGCGGAGACATGCGGAGTTTTTGTCATTTCGCCTGAATCTATCAAAAACAAGATTTAGTGTTTGGATTTCAGGTGACGATTTGTGTTATGATAAACAAATATCTGAAACTGAAATTTTCCCCCCCTATGACTATACATCCCAATACTTATAAGTTCAAAAAGTTCATATTACAGAAGAAAATGGTTGCTGCAACTATTTTACTGTTAGAGAAATATTAAAAAAAAAATTAGAATAATTTCGAAAGAAAATATTAATTGGGAAAAAAATACGGGGAAAGATTAAATTGAATAAAAAAAAATTCTTTATTTCAAAATTTAAATTTAAAAAAAAAATATTAACATTTTGAATTTCGAAAATAATGGAAAAAAAATATTTGAAACTGCAATTGTCGCCAGCTATGACTAAATCCCAATTCTTATAAAAAAGTAAATTACAAAAAAAAAACAATGGTTGTTGCAACTATTTTACTATTAGAGAATTATTTAAAAAGAAAATATTAATAGGGAAATGTGTGTACGGGAAAGATGCGAGTAAGAGTGGAAAGATTAAAATGAAAAAATATGTATTTCAAATTCAAATTAAAAAAAAATTAAAATTTTGAATTTCGAAAAAAAAACATAAATTTTCGTATTTCCAAAAAAATAAAATGTATCCATTTCAGTAATAAGCAAATATTTGAAACTGCGATTATTCCCAGCTATGAGTAAATCCCAATTCTTATAAAAAAGTAAAAAGTTCATATTACAAATGGTTGTTGCAACTATTTTACTATTAGAGAATTATTTTAAAAACAAGGGAATGACTTCGAAAGAAATTATTAATTGGAAAAATTCGATTACGGAGCAAAGTTTCAAAATGAATACCAAAAAAAAATTAAGTATTTCAAATTTTAATTTTAAAAAATTATTAAAATTTGGATTTTCAAAAATAATTGAAATTTCTCTATTTTCAAAAAAATAAAATGTAGATACATTAAATAATAAGCAAAACTGCGATTAACCCCAGCTATGAGTAAATCCCAATTCTTATAAAAAAAAGTAAAAAATATTACAAAAAAAAAAATGAGTGTTAGAGAAATATTTAAAAAAAAATGGGAATGACTTCGAAAGAAATTATTAATTGGAAAAATTCGATTAAAGAGCAAAGTTTTTTTTTTCTTTCGAATACCAAAAAACTTTATGTATTTCAAATTTTAATTTTAAAAAATTATTAAAATTTTGATTTTCAAAAACAATTCAAATTTCACTATTTTCAAAAAAATAAAATGTATTTTTTTAAAATTTTGATTTTAAATAATGAAAAAATACCATTGTGACAGACATTCTGTACCAAGAGATCGATTTGCAAAGAAAAGACGAATTAGGAAAAGAGGAACGATACAATTTATTTATTAGAATTTTTTTTTTATATATTAATAAATCCAATTTTTTAAAAGTCTGTTAAAGAGTTGGGCAAAATTGCAAAATCAATAGAAATGGGGATTTATAAAATTTCTTGTTAGGTTGTGTTTCATACCCTCATTAGATGTTATTGAGTAAATTCTTGTATTGCAGTATTTTGCTAATATCATATTTTCAATTATCATCTCACATATTCGGTCTAAACTTATTCATTTTTGTTTTGCATGAGAACGCCTGCATTGGTAGTGATTTTTTTTGTATTCGTATTTGGATTTGAATTTAAATCTAAATCTACATTTGCTTTTGTATTTTAATTTTTCGTTAAATTTCTTTATTATTTATTAACATCACACACATATTTGTAATATGTGTGGCGAGAGACGAGCGTCGTCTATATACATTTGTTTTTTTAGGCTACGCCCAAATGAAACATACATATTTAAACAATTTCATTGTGGGCATTATTAGTGTTGTTGGTGCTGTTCAATCCAACGACAACAAAAGCAAAGACAACAACAACAACAATAGCAGCTATTTATTTATCTCTTAAACAACAAACTACAACGAGTTTTCAGCCAATCAGTCTTTGTTTAAATTTCATGAAAGAAAAAACAACAAATTAAACAAGATTTTTATATTCTAAGCCAATGGGGAAAAAGTTCATAAGCAGCAGCTAAACCAGCAACGGCAACAACACCAACAACACCAACAACACAGCAATTCAGCTACAGCGGCAACAGCATGCCGTTGAACAGGTTAAATTAATTTGTTGCTTTTGTGCAAACACAACACAAAAACAACCAGCACCTTTGTTGTTGTTGTTGTTGGCGGTCTTTGCTAAAAATCTATAAATTAATTAAAGAGATTATTACAAGTTCTCATCCAATTGCAACACAACGAAAGGAAGAAATACACACAGAGAGAGAGAGAGATAGAGAAGTGTGCTAAGAAATATTTAAACAATTTCCCTCCTATTCAATAATAATCGCAATAATAATAAAAATATCTTTCGTCTACAATAAATATACCAGATATTGCTAATAAAAATAAATTATTAACATATAAATTTGTCATAATTTAGCCATTAGAATGAAGACCAGCCGAGAGGCCCCGAAAACTTCGATGATCTGATGAGTAGCAGATAACGTGGTGGAGGCGAGCGTATGCCCACGTATGTGGTAGTTTTTATTGCAATTTTATTTAAAAATAAATAATTTAGTGTTTATTTATTTTTCTGTTTTGTTTTGTTTATTTTACAAACAACCAACGAGGCTAGTTGGGAAAGTCGCTACTGATGGCACAAATTACATTTCTGACGGGGGGATCATCTTCTCTCAAATCACTAATGTTTAGTAGAGAAAAAGTCCTACTTCGAACCGACCATCTAAAAGAAGATTTACATGGCTGATGGAGATTACTCGCATACTCGCCGGCATTAGTGATGCAAACGGGGTTCATGATGATGTTCTTAATTAAAGAATAATTTCCAAATAAAAAAATAAAAATGCATTATTTTGTTAAGAACTTGCAACCGGCAATCGCTGCTACAGAAAACACCTAAGTTGAAGATTCCATTTAGTATTCTTAACACAGGAATTATTTTTCGATTGTCCATTACTGCAACAAAACCAAAAAAAGTTAACCGAAAAGAACATCGATAGACTCAGTTCTCAGCGGTTGTGGCTATAAATGTGCTATCAATTGTCCCAACCGAATTTATATAAAATATCGGCAACAGGTAACAAACAAATTAATGTTTGGTCAAAGGAGACGAGACAAAGAGAAAGACAGTATTGGGATTCTACACAAATTCACTTAGTTTTAAGTCCCATTTCTTTAAGCCATTTTCTAGCACCGTTGCGTTTTCGCAACATTGACATTGTGTGTATGTAAAAAGACATTTTTAGCACATACTTTTGGTTTGTTTGAAAAAAATGTGATTTGCATTTTATTAGCCAACGTTGCGTTTTCGCAACACTTCGATTTTGGGTTTTTTTATTATCACTAGGTTGGTCAAAAATTCTGAAAGGAATTTCAATGACTTCAGTGGTAGATAATGGGTTAATAAATGATTGGGGACTTGGAAAAAATGTAAATTCTTTAGGAAAATTCTCCATCTACTTTATAAAGTTGTGGGGTTTTAATAAACATTAAATTGTGTTTTTTTATATTTTTTACAAGGAAATCAGGAATTTTTCCCAAAGTCGCAACATGTATGCGATACAAACAAACATTTTTATCTTAGCAATGGAATATGGAACCAAGTGAAATTTGTATTCAACGAAACTTGACTCCCAATGAATTTTCAATATTTTATTTTAAGTTTCGTAAAGGTAAACTAACCTTGGTCTGATCTTTTTTTGAAGACCACTATTATCCCCCTATAAATGCAATGCACTGTGTTAGCGGAATTAGGGTATCGGAAGGAGGAAAGAGGGAGTAGTATTTGTTGACATTTGTTTTAAATTTCTGAATGTCACAACTGGCAGGAAACACATTTGCTGGAAGAATATTGCACATACGAACGGTTTGGCTGAAGAACGAATGTTCTCTATAGTGCGTAGTCCTGTTAATCGGCCATTTCACAATGAACGGATGACAGACCCGGGATAGCCGCGTATTCCGACTAAATGTTCTATCGTCAGGGACCTGGGATTTTGATAGACCTCTGGCGATTTCTGTATTTCACACACTCCGTGTGCTAAACCGTTTTATGATAAGGAAGTCGAAAATGTTATCAGGTCCGACAGCCGCTGGGGTCGTTGTGGATTCTCCTCCATCTTTGATCCATCTGTGTTGTAGCCTAATTTATTTCTCCATATACAGAGCAACACCTGCCCAAAAGCTTCTGTTGGCTTTAAGAGCATCTGGCTAGTGTCCGGCTTATAATCCCCAGAATATAGTGGGTCTCGGAGTTTTCAAATGTTGGAAATAAATATATTAAATAACAAAGATCATCTTCTTCTAGATTAGCACTGGTCATGGTTAGGCATTACAAACCAAACTCCACTTCTTCGTAATGAATAGCTCCCATATTCATGTACACCCATTGCAATAATTCAGCTACGTACAGATTCATTTATTTCATGTTTCATAATTTCAAAAGTTTTCTGCCTCACATACACTACACTCTGTCCAATGCCGGCTCTTCTCCTCTGCCTTACACTTATACTTCTTGTTGTGAATGAGCCTGAGATACAATTAAGCAGATGCAGCACAATAATGCCCCACCACACACACACACACACACATATTCCTTCATCCATTCAGCCGGTATTAGTAGCAGCGCATACAAAGAACAGCACATTTCAAATCAAAATGTTTTAAATGAGGAAAAAAAAAACCGAATTGAAATGAAATGAATAAAACAAACTCATCATTTAACATCATCATTTTAATATTCATAATCGTATCGGTTCGAATCGGTTGGAGATATTGAGCAGAGGGATGCGAGGGGTGCGAGGGCGCGAGGCAGGGGAATGGTAAGTATTTCAAATGATATTTTTGTAAACAGTTTTGTATTCTTCTTGGATTTTGTTTATGAAACGTTTGATGATGATGTGGATGTGGTTGTGGACGAAGGCGCGATGTGGGGTTGGTTCTTTAGGGTGTCGAATGGTGTTCTAAGTTTCATTAAAGGAGGCATCGATCCAACGCAAACATGTTGCTCCGCCATACGGCCAGACCGAAGATATTCTCACCGAGTTCGTGGTCTCTTGCATGTGTACAAAAACGTACTCGCGACTAGTCGCACTGCTCTCATTGGCATAAATATTAATTTTAATTTCAAAATAGATTTCATTTATTATTATTGTCGGCGTGGCTGCTAACGTTCGCTGTTTCTTTTGATTTCATATTAGGTTTGGCTCGGAAACTGTCCGTCTGTCGGTGAAAGATTCAACAAACATTTGGACTTGGTTGCCACATGTGTGTGACTATACAAAGTAGCATTTTGTGAAAGACTAGTACTCGTGCCAGTGTAGTTATGCTACATTTTAATGCATTTCACTGTATGTCGACACGTTCAGCATTATCGACATCATCAGCCGGATCATCATCATATGCACAATCGTTGTCATCATCCACATGGCCATAGCCCCATCCCCTCTGCTGCTTGTCATCGTTTCATTGGAAATTGGAATTGACTCAAAAGACTTTTTGCAATCGAACGTTAATTTGTTTGTTCATTTTAAAATTTAAATTCGTTTTATGAAAAATTATTCATTTAATTGAAATTCACATTGGATAGGAAAGTGTTCTTAGAGAGATGAAGACTGAGTGGAGCAGACTTTTATTGAATTCATGAAATAGTCAAATTTTGTAATGATGGGTGGGAGAGTCTGATTCAATTTCATATTGAAATGGATTCCTTGGATTTGAATCCCTCTGCTAGGAATTTTTCTTAGAGAGACAAAGACTGAATGGAGCAGACTTTTATTGAATTCATGAAATGATTGATAGGAGAGCATGTTTCATAATAATTTCATGATAAGATGCATTTGAATCCTTTTGCTGTCTATGTATTTTCTTGAGAATGTCTCCAGTAGTACACTTCAGTTTAAAGCCAATTCAGAAGGGCAAAGGCTACAAAATGTCTGCACTCTTAATAAGAATTTCACCCGATTTCAAGCTACAATCTGTTGACCAGTTGTCGTATCTACTTCTGGACCGTGTACAGAGGAGAGCGGTGGTGATGGTAGGGGATGGTAGGATTTCCAACTCTATTGTCTCCCTACAGCTTCGCCGGAATGTGGGCTGTGTATCGCTATTCTATAGATATTTCAATGGTATCTGTTCACAAGATATCCGTCGTTTGGTCCCTGATGTTAGAACATTTAGCCGGAATACGCCGGTTTCCAGGGTCTCTCATCCATTCATTGTCAAATGGCCGGTTAACCGGACGACGCACTATTGAGAAAATTCGTTCTGCAGCCGGACTGTTCGTTTGTGGAATAATCCCCTCCAATACCCTTTCTTCCTATCGCTAACACAGTGCATTGCATTCATAGGGGGCATCCCCTGAGTGTTAGTCAAAAAAAAAAATTAAGTCAGTCATACATCGACATAAAAAAGGTCTCTAGCATTAATGTAGAACCAGCGCTTAATCTTGGCTTTCCCGAAATCTAACAATCGGTAGTCGTGTTCACTATCTGTCACACGATTACCGGGTACCTATTTCTCAGAGTCATATTAAGAAATATTAATCGGAGTAGTTTCATCTCCAAGTTGTACGATGAAAAGGTCGAACGTCATGCCAAGGGTTCTACCCATGCGTCAGTGAAGGGGGTGGGAAGCCTAGGCATGACGTTCTAAACTAAGACAACTGATACGATGAGAAGTATCCGTCACCCAAGAGTTATGGGTGAAACAAAAAGATCTACTTAATATCGAATTTGTTATTTCAAGAAAAAGAAATAGAAAAACCGTGTGCCTTCGGCTTCCTCCATCTTAAATATAAATTACTTTCTTGTGAAATGTATTCGTTTAATTTCAAATATTTCCGCTATGCCCTTGCACATCGAACATATGTTCCGACAAATCCATATTTCATCCGTCGTCATTGTGCCGCCTCCTCTCAAATTAATAAGACTATTTAAATATAGTTTTCATTTTAAAAACCAATGACTAATAGAGAATGAAAGCAACCGAACACAAAAGTATTTATTTAACAAAATAAATAAACACACAATAATTTTTAATTATATGCTGATGGTGGTGGTGTGCTGGTGGTGGGCATGTAAAAATTAGTCATTACATTTAAATTAAACTGATATGATTGGAAATCATTTAGAGAGCTGACTTCAGTTTGAATACGAAATGAAAACAAATGAAACGGAAACAATCGATTTGTTAATAAATCGAAAAATATTTCGTAATATCTCTACTTCTTCTTCTTCTGCTTGGGGAAGAATTTTGAGAAATTTGCACACAAAAAAAACAGAAATGAATTTATTTTCCAATTCAAATCTGAAATGCCGAAATCTTTGGCATCCACCACCATAACTCATAAATTTCACCTCAATTTTTCATATTTCGCAAAATTGAAAAGAAAAGAAAAAAAAACCCACAAGAAAAAGAATAAAGCAAAGGAAAAATCATTTCTTTTTAAGAAGCTCGGAACAGCAAATATAAATCTTGCAGAATATTTGTTGTGAATGCTGCTGCGGTTCACCTTTAATTTTGCGAAAAACATTCAGGCAGGCGGGCCAAAAAGGCAAAAAATGGAAATTCAAACACACAAAATAGAGAAATAAATAGTCGAATGTGTGCGCGCGAATATTAATAAATTACAACGCGTATAAAATTCTTTGATTCTCTAAATTATGATTTAATAGTCTATTTTTAATTAAATGCAATGCCAAAAACAACACCAACAACACAACATCCCATCCCATCCCATCCATCCATTCATCGTATACATATTAGCAGAATTATTAAAAAAAAATATATGTACGAGACATTTTGCGAATATCAAATGTGAATATTCGTAAAAAAGGAGAGATGATTAAAAGTGGATGGAGGTCAATCGCACACAAATGTGTGCTAAAGAAAACGGAGGCATCCATGATACGGAGAATTGAATGAAACGTTAAAAAATTTAAGTCGAAGACTATGGAAATTGTATAGGTAGACGTTGGTCCACAACTCCTAACACATTCCTACTGACATTTAGAGCCTGTCCGCCAAAAACCTAATACTGTAAATAGTTTTTAGTCTCAATTGCGATGAATACTTTTGAAATTGTCGGACTTTTTATTAAACAAAAAAAAAAAAACATGTAAAACCAACCCCCTGAAGTGAAGGAGATATATGCAATTCTAAATTGATAGGCGTATCGCATTTCTATATGCATTAGATTGGTATTCCGTAAGGGTGATTTAAGAAACATAACAAACAAAAAAAAACCCGCAAAATCCTTTTCTGCTTTGGTTACACTTTTCTAAAAAGTATACGTCGTAATGTTAGTTTTACATTGGAAATGTCATAGAGAGAGATTTAAGTGACTCGAATCCATTATTTCAAGAGAAAAAGGCCAATCAGAGAGAAACACTTGTAGTGAAAACAAAATATTACTAATGAGAGAAAAAACAAAAATATTTCGTGGTCGTCTTTAATAATCAAACAGAATTTGTATGACGAACCCATCATCGTCTATAAAGAATGGCATATTTTGTCCTGACCAGTGTTTACAATTCCCATGCGAACTCCATAAATTCAATGTTTAGCCGTAATTCCTCCTCGACTCGAAAAATCAGCCAAAGGTCTTCAGAGAAGGACTGTATATTTGACATGGCTAAGATGTAGGTGAAAACCTTTCATTGTCCTTGTCGCGGTTGGATTTCTTCCATAAAAGAAAAATGTCTAAGATTATCGAAAAACATTATACAGAGTCCATTTTTGTATTTGTCGGACTTAACACAGAGAGGATACCTAATAGAAAAGGTTTATTTTCCTTTTCCTTTGGTCTTAGCCTAAGAAATGGCCGACAACGCAAAACATAAATTTATTTTCTCTAAAATATAAATATGATCCTTATTAAACCCTAGACAACAGATGCCACCGTTAAGGTGCTTAATTTTGGGGAACCCGAAAGGTAAATTCGATTTATGATAAAACAGTGTCAAACGCCAACGAAGACAACCGAAATATTGGGAAAAATTAACAATAGAATACATGAAAAACCACAACATCCTTTTTATATGACCTCAAGAATAATTTCAAAATATCTACATAGGTCAACAATACATGACCTCATGGAACGACCCGAGGGGATCCACACAAAAATAATCCTCACAATGTAAACAAAAAAATAATATTTTCCCATTTCAATTGGTTTTTTCATTTCTCATACAAAATTTAGGAAGCAACAAAAAAAAAGTCAGCTCTACGAGTCAACATAAGAAAGGGAAAATGTTGATGAGGCGAACCAGGGCTTCAAACAAAAATGGCGCCCCTAATTTTAAAAACTATAATATTTTCACTTTTCAATTGATTTTTCTTCATTTCTCATACAAAATTTTTGAAAAATCTGGATTTGATTGGAGCCTTTTGCCGATCCCAAGAGCTTATCCAACTGTAATGTCGATCTTCATTCTCTAGTCAAAAAGTACTGGAATTCGCTTCAGGTCATACGTTTGGTAAACTCAACCAACTGCTTGTCGCGAGCCTGTTAACTTCATAGACCTACTCTGGATAAGATTATATCGGTATTTGTGAAGAGTAGGATTTTGTAGATATTCCGATATTCCAAACTGTTGAAGAAGAATTCGGACAAAAAAGGGATAATAACCTGGTCCTTCATGAGAAATGGCTCGTAGTTTGGCAGTCCTTGGAACTCAAATGATTAGAATAAGTGTAACAACAATAAGAGCATTAGTAATGATAAAAAGTTCTCGTACACTATGGTACAACATCCGGAAGTCGAGAATGTCTATATCCCTCCAAATGTAACCTGTACTTAAGTACATGAAAAACCATTCTACTTCTCCTCTGCTCATTTATCTATTGTTGATACGATTTCTATGGCCGGCAAAACTTTGGACACGTAGGTATTTCGCCTATGACGGCTGCAATTATCAATGGTTGAATTTTTCGATAATGTTCGCCTGCCAAACTTGGGAGACTTAATCGTGGGGAGACTGATATCAGGAACAGTATAATGGTTTGAAGGAAATCAATAGGGATTTGCTTCGATCGGAGTTATTAAGTGTTCAGACACGATGCAATCTTCAAAAGATTTCCATAAAACAACCAATTTAACATTCAATTTCCATTGCCAGTCTGACTGGAGCAGAAAACTCCTTAGAAATCCCAACAACATCGTTGAATTACTTTAAATTTAAATCAATGGCATTTAAAAAAAATGTTTAATTTCCGCTAAAAAAAGATCATAAAATTACAATGAACATAAAAATAAGTGGTGAGAATATTTACCATTTTGGGGTGTTGTGGAAAAGTAATCCGTTATAAATGAAATGCAGATATAATTGGTAATCCCAGGAGGAAGGAGTTCAGCAGTCGCTTTAAATCCTTTTTGGCGCAGTGTTCTTTTTTTGTTTCGATATTTGTGGCGATTTAAAATTTTTTTTTATGTTAAATTTTCCAGCACTTAAATTCTTTCATTTATTTTGAAGATTTCTTTCTTTCTTTGCTTTTTGTTTTGGCAATTCTTTATGTGCGGCGTTTTTCTGCTAAAGTATTATAACTGTCACGAAGTTTAGATTTTTTTTTTTTTTTTTGTGAAAAGGCAATCAAGGATGAATGGCAGAAATAAGAATCAGAATCATATGATTTCTCATGTTTTTTTTTATCTTTTTAGCGCTTTTCACATTTAGCAGGCCTTGTTTGTTGTGATTTCAAATATTTGTTGCACAAATGTCATAATGATGGACAGCAAAAAACAGACACAATGATGACAGAACAACAGCAACACAGAGATACACTTATAAAAATTATTGTTGAAATTATAATAACAAAAAAAAAAAAAATAACAAAACACTGGTGTTTTGAGTCGACAATTTTTTTTTTAATTTAAATTAAATTTATATTTTAAAATTGTTTCCGTTCCGTCGTTGTGGTTTTGGGTGTTTTAATATTAAAATATAATTTTCTTAGAATCGTACGTTATTCTTTTGGTTTCTGCTATTTTTTTCTTCTTCTTTTGTATGAATTGTGAATAGTATTTGATGTTTATTTTTTTAATTAAATTGCCGCTCACGCTTGTTTGCTGCTGCACGTTTAGTCAATGACTAAGGGCGCGCAATTCGAAAAAAATTTAAATCAACACAAAATAACCAACGAAAAATAAAACACAAACTCATTCAGTCAGACACACATACAAACACGCACAGGCACAGAGAGCGAGACTGACTGACTGAGTCGGCAGGCGGCAGCACACACGTTCCAAACCCAGAACACACCAAGCACAAATGAAATGTAAAAACGACAGAAAAAAAACAACACACAAACGAAATGAAATAATAACGAAACTAATGAAATCAATTTCTTATGACTGGCTACAACAACAACATCATACATCATTGTACAAAACACACTCACTTACAACCGAACTCACCCATTCAGCGCACACAACAGATTGAAACACACACGCACACACAGAGAGAACACAGCGCAGTGCTGAACAACAGAAAAACAATACAAAATAGTCGCACATTTTTGTTAAAACTCTGTACTTAACATTTAGCAGGCAGAGCCGCAACAACACAAACAACAACCAAGGCAACATTAAATACATTTTATTTTAACTGTTGTGTGACTGTTACACACAAACGCACTCAAACTAGCATATAGCATCAGCATCACTCTGTTGGCTGTTGGCTTAAGTTCTCTCAACTAAACACTTCGAATTGTTGTTTTTGTTTTATGGTAAAATGAAACTGTTAATCGAAGTGGTACATATCGAACTGTTAACATTAGCAGAAGGAGCAGCCGGTGAATGAGGAGAGTATGAATGATGCAGTAAAGAGGTATCGAACGCTCATGAGATATGTTTTTTGTTTTAAAACGAAAAATAATGGTTTATTTTTGGGAAAATAAGAAATGAACTTTAGAAGCGACACACAGTTAACCCTTGAAATATAACGTTATATTTTGAAAGACCAAATATAAGGAAGGATAATTTTCAGAGTTGTATGGTACATTTAGTCTCAGTTTTGACCGTGTTAACCCTTAAATGAGCAGAGTATACTATGAGTTTCAACCACAAAAGTCTACATTATTTCACAGTTTTGTATACAAATTACCCAATTATGATTTATTTTGGCACAGGATGGTACTGTTCGCAAAATATGAGAGATTCCATATCATAAAAGTTAAACCGGTAGGCTGTATAACCCGAGAAAGTCGAAAATTGGTTAGGATACACTGCGCATTTAAGCGTTCAAGTACAAAACAAACATTTTTATATAAGCTATGGTATAGAATAATAAAAACAATGGTATAAATATTAAGTGGGAGAAAACATTTGCAATTAAACCCTCGTAAAATGAAAATCAAAATTTGCATGTTTTGCATTCTGAAAGACATACGTTATCTTGCTATCCTTAAAAATGTTGGCTGCACCAAAGAATTGAACAAAACTTGCGTCGGCTTCTTGAATCATTGTTTCACTATAACATGAACTGAAGCCTCTTCACATGATATCGTTCATTTACTGAAGCACCGTCATACATCCGAGATACGACGAGAATATTTAATGCTAACAAAACTTGCGTCAGCTTCTTGACTCATTGTTTCACTATAACATAAGGCGAGTGAGTGAACTGAAGCCTCTTCACATGATATCGCTCATTTACTGAAGAACCGTCATACATCCAAGATACGACTGCCTGTAAATAAATGAACGATATGCACATCTGCTCTTGGAATCATCCAGTGTCTTAATATCAATGTTAATATGTATTCTATTGTCAGTATGTAATTAAAACGACAAATTTGGCTCTGCTGCAACTGCTTTCTGTAGCATGTTTCATTAACAGTATGTCTGTTCTGACTTCATCTCTGTAAGATATGTTAACATGGAACAACACTCATGTTTTAGATTCTCATACTCTGTATTTTTAAGTACAAGTCTCTCTCGCCTTATATTGTATTAAAGACATTCCTTACAATTTGTATGCAATGTATGTATGTATATTCGCACAGTGGTTCGATTTATCTTCAATTATTGAAATAAATTACTTAATTCGGCATAAAGTAATTTTTTTTTAAATTTGTTTGTTCGACAAGTTGGTTATATTGGTACTCAGGTGCGAAAACAAATTGGCTCTTATAAAGATTAATGAAAAACATATTTGGGTTTAAACAACGATCCCAAGACAAAAATCCGAGTTGTTGAAGAAGACATCGCCTCAGTTACATGGCAAAGGTCTACAAATAGGTGTAGGTACGTGTGTAGAAAATGCATTTAGAAGTATGTATGTACAGTGGTTCGATTTATCTTCAATTATTGAAATAAATTACTTAAGTCGTTATAAAATATATTTTTTTAAATTTGTTTGTTCGACAAGTTGGTTATATTGGTACTCAGGTGCGAAAACAAATTGGCTCTTATAAAGATTAATGAAATTTGGGTTTAAACAACGATCCCAAGACAAAAATCCGAGTTGTTGAGAAGACATCGCCTCAGTTACATGGCAAAGGTCTACAAATAGGTGTAGGTACGTGTGTCGAAAATGTATTTAGAAGTATGTACTTCGTCCTGAACCATGTTTTTAAGTAATGGATGCACACTTAGAATATTGTTAATGATCACAATTTGTTTTAATGAAAACTTTAATAATTCAGTCATTTACCAACAGGCTTTGAAGTACCAAGATGCTTTCAACTCCTTAGAAAATTAATGCACATGTTGTATCCTCATAATATAATGCGTAAAATTGAAAAATTTCAACAAAAAAAAATGTGTTTGCTGGAATAATACACACACAAGTTCAGAGTACTCTCTCCTTGCGGACAGCTCTCATAAATGGAAAATGTTTCAGTACCAATTCGCTTGAGTCCTCTTGTGTACTTCTCTCATAAGCGGCAGCTCTCATAAGCGGACAAAATTCACAATCCCTTAGGTGTCCGCTTATGAGGGAGTACACTGTATACATATGTATCTGCTTATGAGAAAGTACACTGTATATATCGTTATTAAGGCCCTAGTCTATATCTAAAGACTTATAAGTGCGCAAAAGTACGTACATCTGGGGCTTTTAACCGGATATCAAGATTCTGCGGCTGTTTGGGACATTTTACAAACAGATTCTTGACTTATAGGAAAAATATAAATTTGTGAACTTCATTCTTTTCTGTAGCACTGTATTACCTCTCTGTTTAAAATCGAATACAACAGATTTGTGGTCTTTATAATTAGAGTGTACAGATATTTTTCTATTCTGAAATTTCCACCATTTATCCTTTTTCCAAAACTTTTTTTTCACTGTGCCAAATCATAGGAATTTATCACAAATTAAATGCTGCTAATTTGCAACAACGGTTACAAACATTACCTCACACTACTCTCTCACTTAACATACACTGTTAACGGTGGACATTCGCTCACCCTTCCGCATACCCCCTACATGATAATCGAATACATTCAAGTACATACATAGAACAACGACTACAACCCTTTTTACTAAACTACAGCAACACCGATAATGTTAATACGCATATTAAAATTTAAATAAGTATTCGTTGGACGCTCTCACGGACGCTGAGAGAGTGTCTTTATGTATGCTTCGTATTTCAGAGACTTGAAACTGAAATGGGAAGACAAAATGAATCAGTTTTCAATGTTAAAAAGTTCAGTTTATCAATTGTAATTTGAGCACGTGCATGGCAGTGAGAGAGAGCGAGGGAGAAGGAGCTAGCGACAAACATCACAGCCGCACAAAGGCAAATGTGCAAATACGTTGCATGTGTATGTACTATACAGTGTTGCCGTTTTCATGGGTGTTTTAACGGAATTTGTGTTTTCTTAAAACGTTTCAATGATTTGCAAATTTGTCTAATTCGGGGAATCCCGAAAATTGTTTGAGTTTGCAACACTTGCTGACGCAAGCCACTATCGGTCATTTGAATTTGGAAAACTGACAAAATTATGACATCATTACATATTTTGCAAAAGAAAAGCGGTTTAAGCGGGAAGAAAATGGAAAATACATGTGTCGGTGAATTCATTATACTGGCAAAAACTAGTCGTTTTCAAGTTGGTGGTCCGAGGTATTAATAAAAAAAAATAACTTGCGAAAAACAATATCAATATTTTATAGAATTTCATATGGGTGATTCCAACGGAGCGGGTGTGACATTGTTACTGACTATCTTCTTTATTTTGGTATATTTAATTTATAACAACAATTCATAAAGAGTGATTTAAGTAGATATATTTAATTGTAGTCAACTGACATACAAGGAAATTTAATAATATTTTAAGTAAAAAAGATATGGCTCGTATATCACCGTATCGGGTGTGACCTTAAGTTTTCCTTAAATCTTGAACAGCAGCTTTCTGTATTGATTACTGTAAACTTTTTGTATGGTCCGTTAACAAAACATTTTTTTCATGGATTATGGATAGTATACTGCTTATTATAAGCTTTATGCCAAATCATTTCCATTATTATTTAGTTTTATATAAATATATTAATACGTAACGGGTGTGACATGCCAATGTAACGGGTGTGACACAGTCTCAATCTAGATGTGTAATAAGTAAAACCAGACAATGCAGATGGCTTTTTAAAAAAAAAATATTTATTTTTATTCACAAAATCATATTCATACTTCAGTATTACTTAAGCTTATTGAAGAAACTTCAAATAAAAGAATAAGAAAATAAAAATTTCATTGACAAAAATATGTTTTTAAAACTTAAAAAATTGTCCTTTCTCATAGACATGTTTATATCAGACATATTTTTTCATTTTCTCCAAAGAATTGACTTCTAACTTCGAATACGCTGTGCGACCTGCTAGGATATTTTAATAATTTTGAATTAAATACATTAAGTAGGCCTGCTACGGTGTATTTCTGGGTAGTTATTTGTAAGCGTCCTTCGGAACATTGCAACCACTGTTTCCAAGATATAGGCGTCAAGGTATCGTATTTAAGAGGTATGATATCGTTTACTCTGTCACAATTGCAGCATTGGTTTGTCATACAATTTGCACTCTTTACATCGCAACAGAGCACATCCAAAATTTCTTTTGATGATGAGGGAACAGAAGGAAAAATGCTATGCAAAGCTTCTGTTAAAAATTGAAATTTGAGTGATATACACATAGACAAACATCATGTGGAATTTCACTAACAATGCTAATGTTTTTTGGTCGGTATGAACAAAACTTAGACTTTCCGACTTTAACGTCCGGATTTTCTTGTCTAAACTGATTATAACACTCTCTAAGACTCATTATTAAATATCGTTTTTGAATTTGAATCCGTTTTCCAGTTATGGGATCTTGATGGATTTATAATCTTTAATGCCGGGACTTTGACGACTTATATCATCTCGAATGAAAAACTGTTTTATATTTGATATCACCTCTTCAGAAATTGCGTTACTTTTTGTTTCGGTATTATGCAAAGTCTTTGATAAGTATTTCAGAAGCGATTTCGAATAAAACAGCTTTCTTTTTCGATGGGCTCTGCGGTAAGCTTTTTTTTACTTTAGTCACAGCTTTCTTCAGCGATCTTTTTGATTTATAAGATCCAATATGAGAATTCGAAGAGATTTTGCCCAGATCAATACTTCTCTTTTTTTTCTCTGCTCCATCACCTTTTTCTTGTTATCCCGACGTTTCTTATCTCTTTCCCTTTCTTTTTCCAGATGTTTTTTTAATTTAGTTGGATCTTTTTTCAACTCAAACCGAAATTTTTGCATTCTATTTTTGAATTCCATATCTGAAATAATGATATTGATATTTTTAAATCAATTAAAAATTGACCACGATTTTTGTGTAACGGGTGTGACAGATCTTATAACGCAACTAATAGCTTAAATATTCAAATGATACTGAACCATTTTAATTAATTTTATACAGCTTAGCTCTGACCTAACTTGCACAAAATATATTATATACATACCTACATAAAATGTATAAAAATTAAACTTTTTATATATTTACCGTATCGGGTGTGACAAATGATACCCTCCGTGTTACAGAGACGCTTATAGCCAATAAATATTTTCAAAAAGTTACGAGTTTGCACTAAACATTACTTAAAAATATGTACTTTCATGTGGCCAAAAGTCAAATGCCATAAAAGGAAAAAATAGGTCGAAAAATAGTGTTGCCAATTTGCCAATAAATGTAGTGCAGCAAAAAATTTCATGGTACCCCATGGAAATGTCTTCTTACGAAAAAAACTGTTCCTAAATTTTAACAACTCTTCATGGATATTTAAAATTAGATTGTTCGTGATATCCGTTATGGTATTTTTTTCGCTAAAATCTGTTATATATTTTTAAATGAGCTGGGGTCAGTTTACGTGGAATCACCCATATCAAATATAAAACGGACGTGTAAGTATCTTTCTCAACATTGGATGGACCAACAGACTGTCATGCATTTTATATTCAGCCCGATTATGGAAAATCCCGGGGAGATAACTACCGGGGAATTTACTTTTTTCAGAATAAAATCTCGGGAATTATCTGAACAGGATGAACACCATCTGGGTCAAACTCCCGTAATTGGAAGAATATTCGAGATCTATCTAACACATCTGCAGATGTATGGGTCACAGCACGATGCAACACCACACCATGCTGAAACTATCCCCGACCAAAATTGCATGTCAAGCAGAAACAAGTTCCGGCGTCTTTTTAACAGCCTTGACAGAACTTGTCACCAAAAACTAAGAGGTCACATTCGGAGGAATGAAATTAGGCCCCACGAAAATACACTCCAACTTGGAAATGAAAATTGGTCTTGGAATAACAATACGAAGTTTTTTTCTTTTTGGGCTTCCTTTGATATTTTTGACTAAAAAAAAAATTTTGTTGAAAAAAAAAATTTTTGTGGAAAAAAAAAAATTTTGTTGAAAAAAAAATTTTTGTTGAAAAAAAAATGTCTGCTGAAAAAAAAAATTTTCTTGAAAAAAAAAATTTTGTGGAAAAAAAAATTTTTTTGGAAAAAAAAAAATTTTTTGGAAAAAAAAATTTCTTGGAAATTTGGAAAAAAAAACAATTTCTTGAAAAAAAAAAATTTGGAAAAAAAACAATTTCTTAAAAAAAAAAAATTTGTAAGAAAAAAAATTTTGGAAAACAAAAAATTTGGGGAAAACACAATTTCTGTACAAAAAAAATATTATTTTTTTTATTATTATTATTTATAGAATTATTATAGAATGCCTATTTAAATTCCTACGTACTGCGTGACAGAGTCAGGGAATCAGTGTATCAGTGAATCAGTGTCGAGGGTAAATATATATTAAGATTATGAAATCAGACACCAAATGTTATTGGGGCTAAATTAAGACCCAATATATTTTTTTTTGGTTTTATTTTCGGTTTTTCAATATACATATTTGGAAATTACACCTCAAAATCTAGAATGAAAATAGGACCAAATTTTACTCACAGAACCACTACGCATAACATTGCCTGTTTCTGGGGTGTACAGTGTACTCTCTCATAAGCGGACACCAAAGGGACTGAGAATTTTGTCCACTTATGAGAGGTGTCCGCAAAAGGAGAGAGTACACTGTATTTTCATACCTTCAGTAGACATTAATGAAAATTTGTTAAGCCTATTTTCAACTTACTTTTTTATAATTTTGGGTGCAATTTCCTGGGGCCTGTTTTAAATTTGGGATATCTTTTTGGGGGGGGGGGCAGTATTTCCTGGCACCGTCAATCCCATGTTTTGTTCCATACAAGATGGTGACCCACATGGATGAACGAACAGACCGTGTTCTTTGGAGATTGATATGCATTTTAGTGATATTCCTTGCTGCGATTTAGAAAAGTTTCCCTTTATTTCAGTGCTTTTATGTCTGCGCCCTTTTTAAGCGACCTGTGGGTGCTAAAGCTCTTCTCCCAGAAGTGGCAACACTGTTAGTCAAATGATGTCGCCGTCGGTTGTGTGTTTGGTATTGGCATAGTTGAGATGTTAGGGTCGTTGTTGTAATGGAGTACAACAGAAGTGCGAGAGCACAATAACATTAAATAGTAAATATGGTAGTGGTACATGCTCAAGTAAATACTCGTAAATATGTATAGTAAACTTACAAAGCAAAACAAAAAACGATTGAAACTATACAAACAAACAAAAACACAGTTTTTCGATGGCATAAAGAGTAACGCACAACTCGACGACGACGACGAAAGAAAGAAAACAAACAACAATAATAATTGTACATAATAATAATAATAATAACAATCATAATTATTATTGTAACAGCGTCATAGTCAGCCGTCTCTCATCATCGCCAAACTCTTCTGCTTCGGTGTTTCACGACAAACAACGACGTTATAATGAACATCATCATCGTCATCCACAATAACAACATAGTGGTGTGCGTTCGTTAATGGTGGTGATGGAACAATGATTGTTATTTGAGACCTATTTCATTACGACTGTAATGATTATGTACATATATACGTATGTTGGTATGGATGTACATATGTATGGATGGACGGTTAAATTGTATGCCGTGGGTTTTTTTTTCATCTTTTTTTGAAGAAGTGTTATAATTTAAAGTGGGTTGGCTGGACGAGAAACGTTTATTGGCGGAGCGTTGAAAGAGTTTATGTTAACAAGTAAAATAGCATTATCAGACGGATGATGGATACTTCCATAGACGGCTTATTTATGCAACTAGGACATGGCTTGACCGTGTTAGAAACTGAGTTGTATAGCTGGTACCAAAAGGGTCTGGCCCTGCGACCCATTTGAACTCTCACAGTGAATTCTGTAGTTCTGTTGATTGGTTCCCGAACTTACTCACTACACTGATTCCAATGCATTTGTCCTAAAATATTCGAATGCAATTTAATTTTTATTCCACAAAACATTATCGAATTCGGTGATTGAATGTCATCATGTGATTCATGAGCGACAGACTTTAAATTTAATGAGTGTTAATTTAGTTCAGTACAATTATCATCCTTTAAAATGTCATGCAGACCGGCGTCAGTCAGTTTGTCAGCCAGACGGGAGGGAGGGAGTGTGTTTTAACCAAAAATGAAACGAAAACAAATAACTATGGGTTTGAACCCAAATTGTAACACATTCCATTTACATTAGAACTCAGTCAAACAACGCCGCAGCAATTGACTTACATTGACAGATTACTGACAAGTCTAGAACTCATCGGTAGGTATTTATGAGGAAAGTCGCCTTATCAGTTGTCATTTTACGGTTGTCATTAAGTGAAGAAAGAGAAAGAAAGAAAAACCAGAGAAAAAAAAACTTAGAGTATCCCCTACATATGGTAATGTGGGTTGTAGAAAGGAGGACTGAAACCAATGCAAAAAAATTGGACTTGCAGTTGAAAATGAAATAATTTTTGGTGTAAATTATGATATGGCCGAAATGGTATTAACCCGTACACATTAATGCTGAGAAAGCAACAAATCATGCCGGCACAACTTTTAAGGAATCATTGTCAAAACCGGCGCCTCACTAAATTCAAATTAAAATTTTGTAACCGAATTTTTTTGAGACCTCATAAATAAATAAATTAAATATTTCCCATGTTTCTGTCGCAAAATATTTATGTTAAGGGTTATTTTGAATCACCCGGTATTTCGGTAGCTGTCACTTTTGATACTTTTATTCATTGACATTTGACCAGTAGAAACTACTCCATTACTGAAAATGGAACGATACACGCTTCCACAACGCATTGAAATTATTAAAATTCACTAAAAAAATTGTGAGTCACAGTTTGCGAAACTAAAGCATTTTTGGGTCGTCGTACAAGTTGGGTCGTCGTACAAGAAAAAAATTGTCAAAATTGTAAATTAAAAAATTCGTTATGTACTGTGAAGGGCCGATTCACTGAGCAGTCGTGAGACAGAGCGAGAAAGCGTCACCAGCGTCTAGGGACATTGAATTGACAAGATGCTCGGCTGAGAAGTCATTTGGCTGGCCACATACATGTAATCATGTTTCATAAATATTGTCAACTAGTAAGTTGTAATGCGCCTATGGCGCCCGTTGAAATATGGAAAAAAATTTTGTTGAAAAAAAAATTTTCTTTGGAAAAAAAAAACGTGGAAAAAAAATTTTGTAAAAAAAAAAAAATTTTGTAAAAAAAAAATTGTTTGTAAAAAAAAAAAATTTTGGTAAAAAAAATTTGGGGAAAACACAATTTCTGTACAAAAAAAAATATTTTTTTTTTTATTATTATTATTGCCTATTAAATTCCTACGTACTGCGTGACAGAGTCAGTGAATCAGTGTCGAGGGTAAATATATATTAAGATGTTTGCACCTTCAGTTTTGTTCATTTTTTTTTTTTTTTGAATTTTTCAAAAGAAACTCATATGGAAGTGTATACAAATTATTCGGATTCATTGCTGAACGGTAGAGTATCCGAAATTCGTCATGGGCGAAGGACTCAAATGACAGCTCGGTTTTTGGATACTTATTGTATTACTTAGACTGTCTCTCAAATTATGCAGTTTTATTTGTTTTGAATGACGAGCTGTGATGTTTAAATCAAATTCAGGGTTACACAGGTAACGTATTTGTCTAAGCCAGACCTTAACTCAAAACAGGTAGACAACGATAAGGCACTGTCTGCTCTAGTCTCCTACGGTACGGTGGCCTAAAAGTGCGTGTGATGATTTTAATCACCTTGAGGGGAAGCAGCGATAAAAACCTCTTTAATATGTAAAGCATGTAATGGGCCAAAAGAGGACACATTCTTCGTCTTGGTAGGAAACTGAAAATCCTCACTTGTCGTCGTGCGACATCTGTAAAACAGGAAATAGATTTTTATGAGTTTAAGACGTGCTCCTCCTCCGCTTTTCCCACCACCAGCGATAGTCACTCGTATTACGACGGTTATCGTTGAGAATTTATAATACAATTTCGAAAATGTGTTCTGGTTTTCGTTGGAAATCCCTTAAAACATTTACAATGAAAATTTCGCTTAGTTTCGTTCGTTTGGGTTTGTTGGCTGCTTAATCTCATAATCAAATTTCAATACATTACGGACACACCTCAATTGAGATTAGTTCATATTCACCGTAGAACGAGTCTACATCTAATTCTTTACTATTTTTGTTGGTGTCGTTGTTGGTGTCTATTGTTCTTCGCTCGTTTCGTAAACCATTCTAATCTTCAAATATCAATCTTCCTGCCAAACAACAAACAAAAAAGTCTAATTTTTCATAAAAAGCAAAACCGTACCGACCAACCACGCACAATAGACGTAAAACAACAAGAAGAAGAAGCGAAAAAAAACGCAGCTCTGAATAAATAAATGTCTCGTAGTTCATCACAACAATTAAAGGCTCTTCTTACGGAGAGACAAGATTAACGCGATATACAAAAACAACATCACCACCAACGACCGACAACAACACAAAAAGGTCTCTGAGCATTTTCCTCATCTCAGCCTGAAACTAATGCATTTGTTTTTCATCCCGCTTCTTCTTCTTCTAGCCACATTATATGTACCCTGCCACCTTTGCAAAGGCTGGTTTTGGCTGGTTTGGGAACAAAAATCTACGTATGGTAGTATCGGTATGTACCACATTATTTGTACTATATCGCAGTATAGTATCTCCTAAGTAAAGTACTTAAGAGTTGAAGATCTTTAAAGAGACACCAGACACAGTGAGGGACAAAAGTGTACCTTGTTTCATTTGACACCAAGTTCGGTTTGCATGAGAAACATGTGTTTATGTTTTGGTTTCTTCTGTTCCTTTGACAAAGGATTCTGGTAAACGAGCATACCTTACTTTGAATTACATTTTTTGTTTCTAATAAAAATAAATTACAACTGAACCGAACCAAAATCATGGTACAAGAGTACCTAAGATCCCTTGGTTCAGATCTGCTCTGAGCCACAGAACCGAACCAACTCGAATTCTGAAATAGTCGGCATCCCTGGTTCAAGGACATAACTCTGATGACCTGGAATTAAATTGCAATAAAGAACCGGCTTACGCATACATAGGAAAACGGACCAGGGCGTAGGCATAAGTCAGTAGTAGTGCGAGGATTTTCAACCACAGGACAAAACAAAATTTGTGGACAGGATTTTCAGATAAATAACCCCTGAAGAAGTTGGAAAAAAGAGTTAACGAAACGTTTGGAATGTATGTTTTCAAGCATTTGGAGCAATATTTGCAACTAGTAAGTTGTAATGCGCCTAGGGCGCCCGTTAAAATATGGAGAAAAAAATTATGTTGAAAAAAAAAAATTTTGTGGAAAAAAAAAATTTTGTGGAAAAAAAAAATTTTTGTTGAAAAAAAAAATGTTGTTAAAAAAAACAGTTTTTGTGGAAAAAAAAAATTTTCTGGAAAAAAAAAATTTGGAAAAAAAAATTTTGTAAAAAAAAAAAAATTTTGTTAAAAAAAAAATTTAGTAAAAAAAAATTTGGGGAAAACACAATTTCTGTACAAAAAAAAAATATTATTTTTTTTATTATTATTATTTATAGAATTATAGAATGCCTATTTAAATTCCTACGTACTGCGTGACAGAGTCAGTGAATCAGTGTCGAGGGTAAATATATTTTAAGACTAGTAAGTTGTAATGCGCCTATGGCGCCCGTTGAAAAATGGAAAAAAAATTTTGTTCAAAAAAAAAATTTTGTTCAAAAAAAAAATTTGTGGAAAAAAAAATTTGTTGAAAAAAAAAAATTTGTTGATAAAAAAAAAAATTTGGAAAAAAAATTTGTAAAAAAAAAATTGTGTAAAAAAAAAATTTGGGGAAAACACAATTTCTGTACAAAAAAAAATATTATTTTTTTTATTATTATTATTTATATATTTATAGAAAATATATTTACCCTCGACACTGATTCACTGATACACTGATTCCCTGATTCCCTGATTCACTGACTCTGTCACGCAGTAAAAAAAATAATATTTTTTTTGTACAGAAATTGTGTTTTCCCCAATTTTTTTTTTTTACCATAAATTTTTTTTTCAAGAAATTTTTTTTTTCCACAAAATTTTTTTTTTCAGCAAAATTTTTTTTTTCAACAAAAATTTTTTTTTTCAGCAAAAATTTTTTTTTTCAACAAAATTTTTTTTTTCCACAAAAATTTTTTTTTTCAACAAACATTTTTTTTTTCAGCAAAAATTTTTTTTCCACAAATTTTTTTTTTTTCGAAATTTTTTTTTACAAAATAGTTTTCTCAAAATATTTTTTACAAAATTTTTAAAATTAAGTAACAAATACTTTCTCAAGCAAATTAACGGGCGCCATAGGCGCATTACAACTTACTAGTTATTTATAGAAAATTATAGAATGCCTATTTAAATTCCTACGTACTGCGTGACAGAGTCAGTGAATCAGTGTCGAGGGTAAATATATATTAAGATAGGTTCTAATTTGAATTATCATGTTATACAGGTAAAACCAAGCAAAGGGGGTACAAAAAAGGTCAAATGAGGGGGGAAATTACCCCTATAGGTAGCTTGAGGAAGTAAGATAAAAAGAGCAGTCGCAATGAACCGGTCACAGTCAAAGACCGACGTCCTAATTCTCATACGGAAGAGGCACACGTTTGCTATGCCAAATGTCATCTGGAGTTTGCAAACGTACTAGCACTTTTGCAAATAGACATATGTCTCCTGCCTTCGAGATTGACATTGTGTCAGTGTAATACTTAAAATGAGGTCTCCTTAACACGAGTCAAACCCAAAGTTTACAATAATCTCAATGAACCTGTTTTCGATAGGAATCCTCAAGGAAGTCGTAGTTCCGAGCCTCAGGTCTACCGTCAATCTGTATTTCCTTGGCAAATTTGCTACTTTGTAAAAGAGAAACAAAGATGAATATTGACGAGGATAGATGTCTATGCAATACCGTATCTGATTGAGATGGACATGAGAGCTTGGTAAGCAGGAAGGCCACCTGTTTAGAGTGCCTGGAACAATGCGTTCTCTGTAGCAGTTGCTAGTATTGCTCTTAGTTGTGCCAGGATTGAACGGGTTTGACTTGGAAGTTACCGCTCAGTATCCGAAATTGCAACAGGATGTTGGTTAAGGACTCTATTGCATCTGTAGCCGTTTGTGACTCGAAAGACCGCCAATTGATGCATGGTTTTCAGGACATTCGATATTGACAATCGGTTGATGTTTTGAATGTTCTTACGGACTTCTGATGTATCGGTTGACTGGGCAGCTGACATGCCATCAGCAGTACATGTTGTTGTCTGACTGACAGCCTCCTGGCCTCCTCATGCAGATGATCTACACTCGTCATTTGGACACAATCCGCAGCAGTTCTGCGTGTACTTTCGTCCACCCATCATTTTCTCTCCATTTGACAACAAAATGATATTGATATGATTTTAAGCCACCACAAGGTATTTAAGGAAATCAGTTTTCACACCTACAGAATCGTATTGCAGTTTTTATACCCGCATTTCACGATTCCACTATCAAGTTGCAAATTTTAAAATAAATATGTATGACCACATTCCAACCATACTGTACGGTCTGACATATGATGGATTTTAAACAAATTTGAAACAGAACTCTTAGTTTTTGTTGTTGTTGCAGTGTCTTTTCTTTGACGAATGCGCTTAAGGTTTTTCCAGCCATTGTTGTTTATTCAATGACGACTGCGACGACGGAGACGCTGATGATGATGATGACGATGATGATTTTCTTTTCATTTCTCTGCGTTTCCACATTATCCCATTTCTTTGTTTCTTTAGATTTTCATGAGCGCATTTGTCTCTGCGAGCTATGAGTGTGAGTGCTGTGCGTGTGTGTGCATTTGTGAGTTTCCTTTTAAGGGTTTTCGGGTTTCGTCAAAATGATTGATTTGTAGGTGATGAATTACAACAACACCGCTGAGGATTCCCAACATTGTCTTCATTGTTGTTGTCATGTCATGTCTGAATGGCTGTCGGTCGGTGGTGGTGGCAACAAAAGATATGTCAGATACAGATTTTAATGTCCATCCATAGTTGTTTTGTTTAACCAAAAAAATGAAAAAGAAGCGAAAGACGAAGATTAAAACCAAGTGGTAAAACGAGTTTAAAGGGAATTTAGGCAGTTTTAACATTAGGAACTCTAGGATGAGCTACGCATTCGTATAATTTGTGCTTCGCTCTCTCTGAGATTCTATTGTTTTTCTTTTTTCTTTTTTTTTCGAATACAAAGTTGGGTATTCTACAAAGTCACAGAAAGAAAAGGCTCCTTTCAATTCTATTTAAATTGATTTTAATGCTTTTTTCAGGTTCTTTTTTGTAATTTATAAGGGGAGTGGTTTTGGCTGGCATTCAAATGTACAGTAGTGACTTAAATTGTGTTTAGTTTCCCACAGTCTGCAAATGGTGAAATATCCTGTAGTTGTTGGTCGGTTTAACCCTTATTCATCGTCCATATATTTTAATGGATAGATTCTTTTTTATAATTGTCTTCACTCAAAAAGTCTAATTGACATCGCCAAGACGGTTGATAACACGATTACTGAACTTGGTGGAAAAAAATCGCGCGATTATTACGTGGACTGTGGTGAGGCATGGCGCGCCATCCTGCTGAAACCAAAGCTCATCAAAGTCCATGTCGTCAATCTCCGGCCACAAAAAGTAGTTCATCATGCCTCTGTGGAGCTCAGAGCGCTCTAAATGATATTTCCTAAAGTATTTTCAGAGCAAAATGGTCCATGGTCCACTCCACGATTAAGTGCGGGTTTTCGGGTTAGACAGATGCATCACTTTTGCTTGTTAACATAGCCGTTGAGATGAAAATGCGTTTTGTCAACTAAGACGATTTTTTCAAGCAAAATCGTTATCCATTTCGAAATGCTCTAAGGTCCACACGGCTGCATTTCAATTCAATTGCAAAATTCGCATCCGGCATTTCACACTCCAAATGTTGAGTTCCAGGGCGGAGTAACACACTCTCGGCTGCGGCAGCCACATTCTCGTCAGTGCGCACCAAATGACTTCGGGGACCCTGAGTGTCGTCCACTAGAATTACCAGCGCTAAAAGTTTGGAATGGTTTTGAATTAAGTCTCATTAGGTTCTCTGAGGCATGTAACTCGAAAATCATCTCCTAATACCCACGACTCCAGCTCGAATTTACGATTATTTTTTCTTTTGCATAGGGTTGCCATATCAAATCGAAAACACAAGAGACGTCCACACCTTTCGATTGCTTTGAATGAAATCTATGGGAATCCGAATAAGGTAAAACGAAATTGAAGATGGCTTAATTAAGAAAGGGCGTAACTCGCAGTTTTGTAACTTTACAGGAGAAGGTAAAAACTTTATAACATTTGAAAAACTTCAGACATAAAAAAAATTTTAAAGGCCATTTGAAATAAAAATGTGCAACAAATTTAATTCTGAAACTATATTTGTTTTGATTTGGATTTTGCAAAAGGGCAATAAATCCGGTGTTGTTGATCACAAGGCCCTGACATTTTTATGAATTGATGCGTATTCAATAACTAGTAAGTTGTAATGCGCCTATGGCGCCCGTTGAAATATGGAAAAAAAAATTGTTGAAAAAAAAAATTTTGTTGAAAAAAAAATTTTTTCTCGAAAAAAAAAATTTTGCTGAAAAAGAAATGTTGGTGGAAAAAAAAAATATTGTTTAAAAAAAAAATTTTTGTTGAAAAAAAAATTTTTGTTGAAAAAAAAATTTTGTTGAAAAAAAAAATTTTTGTTGGAAAAAAAAATTTTGTAAAAAAAAAATTTTTTGTAAAAAAAAAATTTTGTAAAAAAACAAATTTTTGTAAAAAAAAAAATTTGTAAAAAAAATATTTGGGAAAAAAAAAATTTTGGTAAAAAAAAAATTTGGGGAAAACACAATTTCTGTACAAAAAAAAATATTTTTTTTTTTATTATTATTATTTATAGAATTATTATAGAATGCCTATTTAAATTCCTACGTACTGCGTGACAGAGTCAGTGAATCAGTGTATCAGTGAATCAGCGAATCAGTGTCGAGGGTAAATATATATTAAGATAAGATGGTCTACCAAAATATTTAAAAAAACGCGATTTTAAAAAAAAAAATCGAGTTGCGCCCTTTCTAAATTAAGCCATTGAACGAAAAGTTACCTTACTTTGAATAAGGTTGCCATATCAAATCTAAAATATTAGGGTCGTCCACACGCTCCGGTTGGTTTTAACAAAATCAATTTGAACCCCAAGAAAGTAGAATGTTCTCGATCGAAATGGTAAATGCGGAGTTTAAAATTATTCCTAAAAATTCTCCATATCTAACTTCTCAAAAAGTCTACTTTATGTCAATGTTTCAAAGAAATTAAGTTAATCCATCTTCCCAAAATGAAAATAGAAAACAGAATCTGACAAGTTTTCAAGGCTACATGAATATATTCCAAACGGCAGACTGCCAAACCTTTCGCCCCTAACTGAAAAAGATTAAAATCCAACAACAGACACTGGCAAAAAAAAAATCAACAACGAATTTGATCTATTTTCCTAAAACAAATACACGAATACGATATAAAAAAAAAACAATAACAAACCGATTGAAGCCATCGAAACCACCATTGTTGGCAGACAGACACCATAAAACATTTTCACAAATACAAAAATCGAACAGCTGGCATATCGTTGGAAAAAAGAGAAAAATAAATGGATGCAAATGTTTACGAGATTAAGAGAGTGCTGCAAATGGGAGGGTTACACGCACAGCCCATCAGCCTAAATATGAAATAAACCATTTAAAAATGTTCTCAAGTGCTTCGTCGTACAGCGAGGACGACGCTACGATGCACTCGGCGCAAATGGGCAAAAAGGCCATGTTTTAGGGGTTTGTTTAAAAACATAAAAAAAACCCAAAACAGAGCAAGGACGAAACATCCTTTCAGAGGACGACCGGCTGGCGGACGGACATGTTGTGCACACATACTTAGTTACAGCGTACATGGCAAATATGTACAAATCTACACTCGTATATGGTTCATTTTTGCAAAAATCATTTTATGTATATTTGTCCGTCCGTTCATTCGTCATCGCAATCGTCATCCGGCAAAGGGGGTGGGTCTGTTTGACACATGCATCGTCGAAGCATGAAACCTGCATAATTCCCTTTTTGTATTTTTTTGTTTGGCAAGGGGATGTACAGGATACTCTTATTGTGGGAACCGCGAGATATGAAATTTGCAATTTAATTTTACGAAAAAACAAAATATGACACTGTATAATTTGGTTTCACAAAACTAATGAAAGGAATTTGTGATATGAATCGGAAAAACATTTATAATTCGCAAGTCGAGATGGAAGCTGATATGATTGAAACTCAGATTGTCTAGGTAAGGTTAGGTTGAAATGGAGGTTCGGTCATCGGTACCATGACCGTCTCATGTCGTTGACATACACCTAGGCCAGCAATTCGGCCTGTTGTGCGCTCCTGGTTTCTTCTACGAATTCCCCTCCCCTTTTTAACGTTAGGAATTCGGTCCCCTCTACAAAGTTCCTTATGTCCATTCCTTTGACGACCGACAGGTCATCTGAGGTGACCTCTCCTAATTGGTTTTTCCCGATCTGCGAGAAAGCGGGACAATGCCCTGCAATTGTCGTTCTCGGAACATGCTATCATAAATAGGTGTGCATATGTTCCGAGTGTGTCATGTGATGACCCCAACTAGCTTACTCACATAATTTTTGTTACACCCGTGTATTCTCCTGGTTTTCTTGTAATCAAGATTTCCTCAGGTTTACTTTGTGGTTCTTCCCACCTGTTCCTCTTGCCATCTGGAGGCATGGGTCGTCTTCATCCATTCCCTTAACTCCTTTTTTGTCTCCAGAAAAGGTTTAGACATGTGCAGAGTATTTTGGTCGGATTGCCTTCCCATTTTAGCCAGTTCCTGGGCCCAAACATTTCCTGGAAATTCTTGGTGGCCCGGTATCCAGTTTATGTCTCGATACGTCATTTATCGTTTCCTTACAGTCCATGAGTGTCCTTGGCTGTCTGTGAAAATACAGATAGTTTTGCCGTGACCCTATTCCACAGCCATTTCAGGCATTCTCGTGTCTTGTCTCGGTCAATTCTTGTCGTAGCCGAGAGTATGCGACTCTGTCCTAGAACATCGATCTTAACACTTCGCGCAACACTTGGAAATCGTGTTCCATAATTAATAACAATTAAACAAATATTACAAATTTACTAATAAAATCTTGTATTTGCACTTCTCTTACCAAAGTGATATTAATTCGACATTATGGGATGCTGGTATTCCCTGGAATATTTGGACAATTTATAGATTATTTTACAAAATAGGTTTTTATTTTGCCAATTCTAGAGCAGGTATTCCTAACTACCTTTTACATTAAAAAAGTTTTCTATAACATTCGCTTATAATAATTATAAAAAAAAAGAACAGAAAATCTTTCGAATACTTCGCCGAGTTCGAATTATTTCTGACATCATAAACCTTGACTGGTTACTCAGTCCGCTTTTTAACCCCCGCTGCCCAAAATGACATTACAAATACGTGATTAATTTGTTTTAACGATTTTATCAGTTTTTCCTAGACATTTGCTCCTACAAACACAAAGAAAACTGTACCAACCAAAATCAAATCAATCACCGGCAATAATTAAAAAAAAAACATCACTTTAAATTTAACGAGAAGATAGTACGAAAAACTCAGAGATCCTTCGGATCTGATCGTAGCCAACAACGAACAACCAAGCCCAATGATTATAATAAATGACATTTTTGTCTTACTCTCGCTTCTCGGTAGAATCTCTCCCTCGTACTGACAAAACACACAATGACATTAAATAATCCCTAACAACAATCAAAAGATTGAAAATGATCTGAGAAAAAGTGAAAGAGAGAGAGAGAGAGAAAAAAAACCATTAAAAACCTTTAAGTAAATTTCTGCAGTAAATTGACGAGCTGTGACTGACTGAAGGAACGATAAATGATGATTTGACTGACACAAGGATGAACGGACGGACACAGGGATGGACAGACAACTGGTGGTGGTGGTGTTTGTTCTTAATATTAATGGATTTCGTAGGGGCTAATGCTACAATTGCAACAAAATGATGATCGTAAAAGAGTGAAATAAAGGAAACACCCTTCACTCACATACCCACAAGACACTGACATCCACACATATACTCATACACACACATCTACACACACCGCACACCGTGTCTGGTGTCCTTTGTCAATGAAAATTACTGTGCGAAAACTATAAACTATTTGTGAAAATTCCTTTCAAGTGAAATGCTAAACCTTCAGATCCGTTCAGATGCTTGGCAAAAATAAAACAAACAACACAAAACATAAACTACCTGGAATCAAATGAAACTACGGAGCCCCGGCTCACAAAAGGAAACAATCATACAATGACAAAAGCGATCATAAATATTCATCGGCAAAACCATAAAATTCGACACAGACAGACAGTGAATGACAGTGGTACGCGGTATCCTGCGAAAATGACATACAAATAATGATTTTAAAATCATTTCAGGATCATCAGTACATGTTGACCTCGATCAGGGACAACAAACAAAGATTTTCTGTGTAAAAAACTGACGATAAAAATCCTCTCGAGTTTTGAAAGAATCGTCAGTAGAAGACGAACCAATAAACGTACCGGGAACGAAGCAATATTGCATGAAAAGTTGTTGACCCAGAGAAAAGTAAAAACTATGATATCAGTTAAATAGAAATATTCTCCTCTATCTAAATGTTTTGGTGTACTATCAAAATTATTCTCTCTTTACAAAAAAAAAATTGTTTCGAAAATATCCTGTCATTTTTTTCAATAGATTTTTCTTAACAAAATTGTGCACCTCACAAACCACTGTTCCCAACAGCCGATCCCTATACAGAATTTGAAATAGAACGCGCAGTAGCAGTTTGATCTTTAGTAGTTAACATAGTCTGCTTTGTTTAAGAAAATCTAGATCAACGCAGCTTATTTTGCGCATTCATATTACGACGGTCGTCATACTAACTAGGATAGCTACCTAAGGACGCAGTTCATATTGCAGACAGCAAGGGAAGACTCACTCTGCGTACTTACGAGAATCCAAGAAAGGGGCAATCGATGGTGCGTGTGAGTGTGTCTGTGGTACCTACTCCTAGTGATTAGAACTGTGTCGCTGCAGTCATCCAAATGCGAATGCTGTTGGTTAGCGGCTGATACTAGTGCTAGTGGTCGTACTTATGCCGGCTGCTCAGGCTGATCCTTAACATGAGACATAAAATAAACATTTCAATGTTTGTATTAAAAATCGCACAACCATAAAAAATTACACTCAAAACAAACAACAAACTAGCCAACTGAACTCTAGACACAATCCGTGTTCCGTTTTTGTTTGTTTCTCATTTCAGTTCAGTTCATTTCAATTTGTTTTGTTTTAGTTATTCTGCGTCGTTTTTTTTTTGGTTTTTTGATTTTTGTTTAAATTGTAGTTTTGCCTACAAATGGCAACAGCTGTGCCCTGCCGTACCGTGCTGTGTTTTTGCCCTCCTGTATTTTTCTCGTTGGCGTTTTAATAACTTTTACCAATAACGTGCAGCAGCAGGAACAGCCAATGAACATAAATAGAAAAAATGATGCTGACTTAAGCAGGAAATAGCGAATTTGTTTCTTAGTCATTACTTTTTGGAAGAAAAAAAATGTATTCCAGTTAATTTGGTAAAATGATATTTCCAAGTGTTTGGCTAAGTCGAGTGTATCAACAACTGGGAGCAGCATAAATGTCATGATCGTATATACAGGGTGGCCCAAAAAAGACTGAAGGATTAAAAATGGTTATATCTTTTTTGTTTTTAATAATTTTTTTTTTTTGTCTTTTGCAGGTTATTTACTGGTTTTTGGAGATAAATCATGGCTACATATGATGTGCAGAATTGTGCATTGAATTTTTTTATTTTTCTGGAAGGTCAATTATTACAACTCAACGAAATTATCGTCGTCATTTTAATGTCCGAACAGCACCCAGTCACAACATGATTAGGAACTTAGTCTCCCGTTTTGAGGAACATGGAAGAGTGTCAGATCTTCCAGGAAGAGGAAGAGGTCGATCTGTGCGCAATGAAGCAGTTGTGGAGGCTGTACGGCAGAGTGTAAACGAAGATCCATCTGTCTCTACTCGTCGTCGTTGTACTCAATTGGGAATCTCCAGAACATCCCTGCCAAGAATTTTGAAGCGGGATCTTAAAATTCTTCCGTATAAAATTCAAATGGCACAGCAACTGCTCCCCCAAGACCATCAGGCACGCCTGCAATATGATATTCGAATAATTTCCAGAAATTGTGATTTTGCTTGGCCTCCACGTTCGCCAGATTTGACCACTCCAGACTTTTTTTTGTGGGGCTATTTGAAACCCCAAACAATTCAAGAGCTTAAGCACAACATTCAAGCAGAAATAAGCAAATTGGAACCAGAAACTCTACGGGCAGTAATGGAAAATGCGGTTAAAAGAGCCAATTTTTGTTTGCAAGAAAATGGGCACAATTTGAGAGATGTTATATTTCACACTTAAATGTAAAAAATTTCCATGAATTAAATATTTAAAAACATAAAAAAAAATCAATAAAAAATAAAAACAAAAAAAATTACAGTTATTTTTAATCCTTCAGTCCTTTTTGGGCCACCCTGTACATGTGGAGCCTGTTACAATTCGACTCACAATTAGTCATCAGAAACGTATGTTGGGGTTTGTTAGTCGAATTTGTGGTTCGCTGGCTAGCTGGGAAACTAAAATGTCACATGAAAGAAGTACTTATTTCAGTTTAAATTAATATATTCCCAAAACTACTTATGGAACTTCATATGGACTATATGGTCACACCCCTTCGGTTACTTTTCATAAAATGTTGGATTTCGCCCACTTTAGAAATCTTTCTTATCTTAATATATATTTACCCTCGACACTGATTCACTGATACACTGATTCACTGACTCTGTCACGCAGTACGTAGGAATTTAAATAGGCATTCTATAATTTTCTATAAATAATAATAATAAAAATAATATTTTTTTTTTGGTCAGAAATTGTGTATTCCCCAAATTTTTTTTTACCAAAATTTTTTTTTTACCAAAATTTTTTTTTTCCAAATTTTTTTTTTCCAAATTTTTATTTTTTACAAAAATTTTTTTTTTACAAAAATTTTTTTTTTACAAAAATTTTTTTTCCACATATTTTTTTTTCAACAAAAATTTTTTTTTTAACAAAAATATTTTTTTTCTCAAAAATTTTTTTTTTCAAGAAAAAAATTTTTTTTCCACAAAATTTTTTTTTTCAAGAAAAAATTTTTTTTTCAACAATATTTTTTTTTCCAACAAAATGTTTTTCCATATTTCAACGGGCGCCATAGGCGCATTACAACTTACTAGTTGTGTAATATTATCAATATGTCCCACGCGATCTTGCTCAAATTATGTATTTCGTTAAGCTTTAGCTAGACAAAGTTTCAGATAAGAACTTGGAAGTCTGGCAAACTTCCCTTCTGGTAGCTCCCATACAAATGTACCATTTTACCCACTTTAGAAATCGTGTAATAATATCAATATGCCCCACGTGATCTTGCCCAAATTCTGTATTTGATAAAGCTTAATTGATAATAAATATTACAAATATTATTGAGAACTTTAGGATTGAAAAATTTCAAAATATTATTTTGCATTTGTTCTAAAGTCCTACAAGGATTTGGAACATTGTTAAAAATGCTGTAATAAATAATTGAGACGCAATGCTTTGAGTTTTCTATTCCTTAGACAAATAACTCGTTTTGCAGAAGTAGTAGTACGTCTGCAAACTCTAGATGTCGGACTTCCCACAGCTGGCTGCTGGTGGAAAAGTACGCTTGTCTCTGCCCTCAGTTCGTTATGTGAATTTATCATGTTTTCGTGCATTTGATTTCATTTCGCCTTGTGTCTCGACAAAATTACATGGTAAAACTAAGGACATGTGGTATTTTTCACATACAATTTTAACCGACCAATGTCCTAATATGGTGGGGAGTTCTTTATCAAATCACTTCCTTTCTGCTTGTGAACCCTAAATCCAAAATCACATATTAATACGATTAAATAAACAAAAAGCCAAGAGTACAACTGATATTCAATCAAAAATTTATGAAAACAATCATTTCTGATATTATCTCAACCCCCAGAAAATCGAACCAAACCATTTCGCCGAGAACTTCAATGAAACAAATAAAACCGCATTCATTCTACGGAGAACAATCACAACTAATCAAAGATAATTTTATTGATGAACAATGAAAGGAAATGTAAAAACTAATAATAGAAGACAAAAAAAGAATGGTTGACGATAAAAAAAACGTAAAGAATTATCATAAAATGAAATCAATAAATGATGAAGTAAAAAAAGCAAAACCCCGAGACACCACCATTCCGCACAAGTGCCACCCCTTTTTCTAGTTTACAGCTTAAAGAAGCCCTTATGATGATGCCAACTAATCTACGAATGTCGTAAAAACTCAAAACTCACTGTATATAGAAAAATATATAAAATCTAATTATCCGAATGTTAAGCAGGCAAATGAATAAACCCAAACTACGCAACATTTGCCCGCCGCCCAACCATCCTTCTTCCCTCTGTCCGTCCGGGCATAACTAAAAATAATATTTAAATATAATTTTATATATTTGAATTGCTAGATTTCAATGTGAACTACAGTCATGACAATTGCCTAACACCCGAGCAACAGCAGCAGCCACCCCTTTCAACCATTCAATGGCAAATGTTTTCCAAAGGACACAGCCACCAGCCCAACAACCCATTTCATTTGACACCACACCACTCCATTGAATGGGAATACGAATTTCTTTTCGTCTTTACCCTGGCGTTGTCAATTACCCACTGGTGGCTGTATTAAAACACATTAAAAAACCTCTGTCAAACTTGAAATAAAATCGAAATATTTTTGGAAACCGGCGAATGGAAAAAAAATCGAAATTAATGCCATTGTCTGTGAATGTGTGTGTGTGTGCGCCTGTAAACTGTATTTAAAGTAGGGAAATTTTATTTCATTTATAATTTTGCTGATTACCCACCAACCAAACGCCACCGAATAAGGAATCGAAGCCATGTCTAACCGTCATAATCGTCCACATCATGCGATATTTTCACAGCCACCGAGCGAGCAGCATCCATTTAATTTACTCAATCACCCCGAAGTTATACCATTTTTGTAAGAGTATCATATTGATAAACGATGGCGGTCTATAAAGGTTGGAATATTTTAAAGGTTATGAGAGAGAACCCTAATTTACTGCCTGTTTCCGTGAAACGAATTCATTCGTTCGTTTCAAATTGTCAAAATTGGAAGCGTTATAATACGGGTTTTAGACTTTATTCAATTCTGAATTTTAGATATATCGTCGTTCGTAAGTTATAGTGTTCTATAACGCAAAATAGGAAAAATTGAGATAAGACTGATTTTTGGGTCAATTTATCGAGATCTGTCGATCTGTGTAATCAGTTTGCTTTTATTCTTTATAGTTTCCGAAATATTACACATCGACTTTGTGCTATACAATACTTTACTGACTTTTTGCAATAAAGAACTAAACTTTAACATGGATTTCCCAAAAAAACATTTTTGTCATATAGAACACAATAACTTGCGAACGACGATATGTTAGAGAATGACATGTGAAACGTACGCTCTTAAGAATCAAGTTTCCTTCCTGAGAAATATCCGTTTTATGGCGTCTTCAATTTTAACGATTCATGGCGAACGATCGAATTCGTTCTATGGAAACAGGCAGTTAATTTTTGTCTTATTTGACTGGGCTGATTGGTCGGGAGAAGTTCCCCGTCTGTTCCTTCATGAAATGTTAAGGGAAAAAATTGTTTTTAAAAAATTTGACGTGATACAGACATTTCCACGAGTCTGCCTGCAAAAAATCAGCTCTATTGGATCAATGAAAAAGGGTTAAAATCGGTCCAAAGGCTTTCACACAGGCCACACGAGCTCCATACTTCAAACTTAAAAAAAAAATTCTGACGTGTACATGAAAATCGCCGATACACGTGTATTTTTATTTTGTATCCCCTTTCCGAAAAAGTAAATTTGGTTCATAGGACAGAATGTGTGTAACACGGTGTTATTGATAAGAATCCATTTAATTTCGCCATCAATTTTGAGAATTTGTAAGGAACGAACAAATTTGTTCTATGGAAACAGGCAGTAAATAAATTATGAATTAAAGAAGGAAAAAATAATGTTGAGCACTGTGAGCTTTCTATAAGATCATGTGGTAATGTTGGCAACTGCCACCCAGCAGTGTCAGGTTCATATCTTGGTACCTAATCTCTATGACGTGTAAAACTTCTGTAGAAAACTCATTAGCGGTTCAGAGCTGGGTTTTAACAGTAGGCCCCGATCAGTGAGTGAAGAAATTATATTGTGAACCAGGTCCCTGTCGCTGACGTACACTTTCTTATCAATTTCAATTCCGTTAAGAACAAATTACGTGGATGCCAGCATACGATTTGTCAATGTTTGATATCACCTCATTGTGAATTGTAATGGGAAGAAGAAGCATTTGTATATATTTTGGAAATATAAATGAAGGTTGAAACCAAAGAAGAAAAAGGATAACATTTTACTTTACTATTCCTCCTCTTCAGAATCGAAAGACGAACAAAATTTAAATAAAATAAGAAGAGCAATTCGGGCCACTAACGACCGTTTGTCATTACCAGCAGCCGCGTAAGTAGTGTGAATTAGGTCCCAGCTCATTGATTTAACAGACGTTCCCTCCTGCAACATTGGCCAACAAAAAATTTCCATATTTGGTTATATTTCTATTCTAGACAGACTGAGTCTAAAATTCTACCCGATCTTTACATACCACCCCAGTTTAGGAGTCAGCCCACAAAACCTAGAATCCAAATACGCAGAAGTTGAAACCATTGAAAATCTGTATTTGCTCATTAATAATATTTTAACATTAAAGGCATTACATAACCATTCCGTTCAATAGGTTTTCATTTCATTCCTTTTGCGTGTTTTTTCTTTCGTTTTCTCTCTATTGCCACTTTTTTTTTATGGGTGGCTGGGTTGAGGTTGATGGTGTCTTAATACAGCCTCGCAAACAACGAGTAAAAGTACAACAATAACAAAAACTTCCCCCTCCTTGGCAAACGGAAGTAGATTTTAGTCGTTTTTATGAGCGTGTTTGTGTAACTGTGTTTGTTTGTACGTTCTAAATACAAATCAGTTCTTGTGTGTGTGTGTGATAAACGTCGTAATACAATATTTCATATCTATGAATTCAAATCTATAAAGTTAGCAGAGAGAGAGAGAGAGAAGAGAGAGACAAACGAAAAAAAAAACCATAATCACACAAAAGACACTTTTAACCCCCTTCACAGGACTGACGGTCGAAAATACGTACAGACAGTCAACCATAATCGAGTCAGTCGACGGCAGAAGTTTAAGCAGCATTCATTTGTTAGTTGAACTGTGTGCTAAAATGTAAATACTTTTGTCTAACTTTTCAAACAGGCATTTTTGGCGTGGCAAAAGCATTATCCAAACGCAGAGACAGACAGACAGAGGGACAATGAGATAAAAGCTAAAATGCATTTAGTTAACGGCAGAAAAATCACATTGAAATTTTGAATTCACTTCGACAAAGTTGCTGATTGGACGTGGTAACACTTTGAGGGGATGTGAATGGGTGGAGGGGGTGGGGTTTATTCTAAGAATTATCACCTTTCACTGACCCTGGAAATTTATTCTTTCCCAGTAGACATATTGCAGATGATCTGAGTAACAGATTTCATCAGATGGTCTGTGGTATTCCTCAACATACCCCAATAGGTTTGATACGAAATGTATCTCAAAGCAGAAAATTCTCACTTCAAAGTCGGTGTTGATTGTCTGATCACCGAAGTAGAAAACAGTCCTCACTTCTAAGTGTGTGTTGATCTTTTTTCGTAGAAAAGTGCTCGCTAATTGCCTGATCACTGAAGTAGAATGAGAGAGATGTGGCGTCTTTCCCGACAGAGATTTTCCAGATCATTTGTAGGGCATTTTAAAATTTCAGAGGAACAGTACAAACTTAATCAGATGTTCCTTTCTCTCAAAGCCATCAGTTCTTACATCAAATCTTTTACGTAGAAAAGCGCTCTCAAAAAGTCTGATCAATGAGGGGATAGCGACCAGGCATCTACGCAAGCAATGTGATGAAATTCATCACAAACACAACAGCCTAAGCTATTTTGATTGTGCAGCAAAAGTGTACAAGACAATCAAAATAGCTTAGGCTGTTGTGTTTGTGATGAATTTCATCACATTGCTTGCGTAAAGGTAACACGGGATCAGCACTCATTTTTGTATAAAAAGAAAATGTTTTTATTCAAATGCCCCCAAGTGTTTGCGAAAAAATGTCAATGTCTCTGTTGTTGCTGAAGATGGTACTGGTGAACCAAGTACTATTGATACCACTTCACTGCTAAGCAATTGTACCAGCAATGTAAGTGAAGAACTTCGCAGCCATTTTGCCGATTTTTCAAGTTCGTTTGAGCGACAATATGAAGCCTTCAAAATTGATATGCTGAAACAAGTTCAGGGAATGAAGGACAAAATTGATGAAGTGATAATGGCAGTACGTGCTGATGTTAACGCAAAAATAAAAAAGATTGAGGAAGAATTGATAAATTGCTTAGCCGTTACGAAGCAATGTGAGTCAACTTCGACCATTTTGATACAAGACCTACAAACGCAAAACAATATTCTTCAGAGGAGATTAAACAGAGCCAACATTGTTATCAATGGGTTACCAGATGGGATACATGACTTGAGGGAACCAGTAGTCAAGATTGCTTCGCTTTGTAACATTGACTTGAATCCAACAGATATACAACATTGTTGCTACATGGCTAAAGGGAAGTCCGTGTTAGTTAAACTAAATTCGGTGTATTTGAGAGATTGCATAATGGCAAATTACCACAAAGGTACACCGTTAACACTGCGAAATATTATCGGCGGCGATGTGAGTAGCAGAGTCTATCTGAACGACCATCTGAATCAGACTGCATCGAAGTTGTTGTTCTTGTGCCGAAAGTTGAAGAGGCAGGACAAAATAAGCAATTTTAAATTAATCAATGCCGACAGACCAAAAGTTCTAACATCATATCCAGACGGTACAAACAAAACAATGGACCTAAACCAGTGCGCAGAGTTACTTGATGTTGGAATTGAGAATGTGCCAAGCACGTTAAATAACCAGTAGATGCTGTTTGGTTTTGTTTTTATAATTTTTTATATATCTGATCTCATATTCTACATAGCAGTTCTAGAAAATTAGTTATCGTTTTTTTTTTTAACTTTCTGGAAACTATTTATTTTTTCGACCGCTTTTCCATTATCTTTAATTTAAATTTCTTGTACTCCGTACTTTTCGCAATGGATACTACTAATATTGGTAATATTGTAAGTGACAATCAATTTTTACGTTCCCATTTAAATATTTATAGAGCAAATTTAAACGTTGCTCACTTTAATGCTCAAAGTTTTAATCTCGGTCCGACGTCTTCGAAATTATCTGAAATTAGAAATATAATTGAAGACAGCTTTTTAGATATTGTTGGGGTTAGTGAAACTTGGCTCAAACCGTCGGTTTTGTCTAATTCCGTCAGCATCTCTGGATTTTCACTCTACAGAAGTGATCGACCTGATCGTAGAGGAGGAGGAGTGGGGTTGTTTATATCCAAAAATCTTACAGCCAAGGTCGTGTATTCTGGCTCGAATTATGGTGTTGTTGAGTGTTTGTTTGTGGAGGTTATGACTGGAACTACTACGGTACTAGTTGGTGTTATTTATCTACCGGATGGAAATTTTGATAGACTTGAAGATGATATTTCCGAGATTTTATTGCGATACAATAATATAATCATTATGGGTGACTTCAATAATAATTTATTTGATGTCTCGAAAGCTCACACTGTTAGACTAGCATGCGCTAGGATGGGTCTATCCATTATGCACAATTCGTGTCCAACCCATTATGATGTGTTTCATCAGTCGTCTTCCCTAATTGACTATTTCCTAACTACATCACCAGGTTGTGTAGAGTTTTCGGGGCAGTTTATTAGTCCGGACATCTCAAAACATGCGTTTATTTATATGTCTTTCAATATTTCTGTGCAGCGCAATGAACATGTGTTTGAGTTCATAGATTATAATAATTTCAATGAGAATGCATTGCGGCATCGTATTGAGTCTGTAGATTTTTCTGGGATATTTGCCACCTCTGACGTAAATGTACAACTTAATGTTTTTATGCAAGGTCTAAATTTCATACATTCCGTATTTAAGAAAAAGAGGAGAAAGTTTCGGAATAACCATGATACCTGGTTGCAATCACCAATAATTCGCTATCATCAATCGATTAGAGATTTGGCATATACAGCTTTTTTAAATGATAAGACTAACGAAAAGTGGACGATTTTTTGTAGAGCTAGAAACCGAGCCAAAGCCGTAAAGAGAAAATTGAAACGGGAAGCTCATTCCACTCTCTTTAAAAATTGCGTTAGTGCTAAGTCACTATGGAATATTGTTAGGAGTAATGGTCTGATTGAAAGTAGCTCTCCAAGCTTAGTTAATAACGCAGTTGACAATCTTAATGCTCTGAACAGGTCATTTGTTGACAATCAATCAGACGTCGCAGATGATGTCTACGGCCTTATTAGGTCTATTCCTAGTAATCAAGGATTCTCATTTAATGCAATTTCTTCTGAAGAGTTGCTTTCGGCATTTATGGCTGTCAAGTCCAATGCTCCTGGAAATGATGGGTTTTCACTAAAGTATTTGAAAATTGTGTTACCATATGTGTCAAATTTCTTTTTGCATGTGGTGAATACCATTATCCTTACATCAACTTTCCCGATTGAGTGGAAAACTGCCAAAATAAATCCCATTAAGAAGAAAACTAATGTAGGATCTTCGGACAATTTCAGACCCATAGCCTTGCTGCCCGTGTTATCCAAAACTGTTGAGCATGTCCTTAAAAGACAGCTTATACGTTATTTTCAGGGACAAAACTTTCTTTGTGACTACCAATGTGGATTTAGAAGTTGTAGAAGCACTTCCATGTTACTGGCGGGTTTAACTGATTCCATAAGGAAAAACTACGCAGATCAGAAGAGTACCGTTCTACTTTCTTTGGATCTAGAAAAAGCGTTTGACAGGGTTGATTATTTTCATCTACTAAGTAAACTTTTTCGTTTGTATGGCTTAGGAAAGAATGCTTGTGCCTTAATTCATTCCTACTTAAATAACAGGAAACAATACGTTTCAGTTGACGGTGTTGTCTCTGGTACTCTGCCAGTTAAAAGTGGAGTCCCGCAGGGATCTGTGCTAGGGCCTTTACTTTTTATAATTTTTATAAACGACCTTTTTCCAAATATAGAGGATTGGTGTTCGCCGTTTGCATATGCCGACGATGTTCAGCTGCTGTTTTCTGGTGATGCTCAGAACGTTGATGTTCTGCAAGCGAAACTTGATTATGTTTTGCGGACATTATTAATGTGGATGAATTCCAATAACCTCTCGGTCAATGTTTCAAAAACCAAGGCGTTACTATTTTCCTCTCATGTCTGCAATGATTTGCGGCTAACGTACAATGGTCTTCCAATTGAATTTGTTCACCACTTGAAATGTCTCGGTGTAGTTTTGGATGATAAGTTGTCCTTTGAATTGCACATTAATAACATTGTTACCCATACAACTCTATCTCTTCGTCGACTTTACACAACAAATTTAGTCATACCTCGCAATATAAAGATTAAGCTAGTACATGCATTAGTTATGCCCAATATTTTGTACTGCATGGAAATATTTTGTGGGACTACAAATAAGATTTTTAATAAAATTAAACTTTGTATTAACCGAGTAGTTCGATATTTATTTTCACTTAGGCGGTATGATCATGTGAGTTCACATGTCAATCAATTCTTGGGTTGTTCGTTTCGGGATTTTATTCATTACCGGTCTCTTATCTTATTTTACAAAATTTACAAATATCAAACTCCGACTTTTCTAGCTGGCTCGTTTACTTTCTGTCGTTCATCACGTGCCAACCAACTGATTATTCCTAGAGCAGATGGATATATGAATAAGTCATTTCGAGTAAGAATTGCTAGGTTGTTTAATTTGCTCCCCAATACATTGAAAGTATTTTCAATGACTAACAATACATATCGCATAAAGCTTCTTCAACATTTTTCTTTAATTTCGACGACGTAATTTTATAGATATTTTTTTATATTTTATTATTGGGAACTATAAAATTTGACTGTTTCATTTTCTTGATCTTATTTTTGCTTTAAATACAGTTTTTAATACAAGTACTTGATTAATTTAATACTTATGCATCAAGCTTGATTCGTTGTTGCAGTTTTCGATTTTTGTTCACATAGGAGTAGCACATAATTTCCAATTTTTCCATAACAAGTATATTTTATTTTTATTATTTTTAATGTAAATTATTATACCTTAAATAGTTTTTGAATTCTTGGAGTAGTTTTTATTGTAATTTATTATAATTGGCCGTGAGGCTTTAAATTACAAAATCTGTGCAAATAAATGAAATGAAATGAAATGAAACAAGGTCTGTTACCAAAATCGGCGTCCACTGAATTGCGGTAGTCAATGGAATCGACATAGTTGAGGCAACCAATATTTAATATGAATCCGGTTGTGACAATGATCAAAATTTCGCAGAAACCTCATTAAACCGAGAAACCAAATGTAGTCCAAGGCATCATCTAATCCTACTACAGAATTTTAGTTGAACCACATAAAACCTAGTAACTAGATAACTATTTGAGAATCCTCAAGTAATTGAAGACAGGCCATTACATCCATAAAAAGTAACTATTTCGCTATTTGGTCCGAAGGTGTGACGACTGTCACCGTCAATTCGGATTCGGTCGCATGATAACCGACTTTTTTTGCCTGCTATTGAAGAATACGACTTGTGGTTTCAACAAGATGGTGCCACATGCCATACAACTCGAGCGAATATTTTTTTTTTGCAAGAGACAGTTCCTGGCCCCGTAATTTCTCGTCGTGGCGCCATCAACTGGGGCTACGCGAAAGTCCGTGTTTATGCAGATAAACCTTTAACTCTTGAGCACTTCAGAACCAACATTCGTCAAGTTAATGCTGAGATACCGCCCAATATGTTCCAAAAAGTGGTCCAAAATTACCTCAAGAAGAAGAATCAATGCTTGAAAAACTTTGCCTGGTGGTCATTTAAATGTTGTAGTGTTTCACACATAATGTCAACGTTCAAACTTTACAATTAAAAAAAAATATCATGAACACTTGTGGATGTTGTACAACTGCAGAGTTCATGGGTAGGGTCTCTACAGCTCCGTGACAGAGGTTATCATGTGATCCAAAACTACAAATAGAAAAGTGTAGTTAGTCGATGAGGCTCTCATTTCAGAAATACTTAAACAAAGAGTCCAATATGCAAATAAAATATTGAAAGACATATTTAAATATTTCAATGTTCATTTACTTAATTATTCAATGTTACTCATTATCCATTCACTCTATCTCTCTCTCTCTCTCTATTCATCTCATGTCTGACAACGAAATTCAGGTTAAAGTTTCCCCTGCTTCTGTTTTACATTTCGCATGCCATGACTCACTGTCCCTTAAGGGGTTAATCTGGATTATATAAATGCGAGTACTGGTATTTGGTAAATGCCATTATTTTCCATTCGTGTTATTTCTAACTGCAAACTACGACAAAAGTATCGTTTAGTTTGCTCAACAAAAAAAAATGAAATTTGAATATTTCTGTTTTGCGTTTTGTGTGTGTGAGTGCGCGAGTTCGGGAAATCTCAATCTCAACTTTTGCATATTCGCCTCACAACTGCTGATGGCGATATTTAACCCAAGATAGGGGATGAGTTCCTTTTTATTGTGTAGTTTCTTCTTATTCTTCTTCTGTGTGTTATTTTGTATTTTTAATGTTCAATATTTGAAAGTCTGATTTTTTTACGTGGAATATGTATTGCATCGCTCTCTCGCTGTCTCCCTCGTTGATGTTTTATTAAAACAAAGTGCCTTCGAAATAAGAAAGACGAAAAAATAACAACAACGTTTGGTAATCATTACCGCTACACTCGAGGACAAATGTTAGGTGAAAAACAGTTGAGGATTTCCAACAATCAATGGAATATTTTCAGTTTTTTTATTTATATATTTGTTACAATAAAAAATTATAACAATCGGAAAGATGATAGCAAATGATATCGGCCTCTGAATAGAATAGAAAGATCGAAGCTCGAAGGACCAATGTGAGTGTGCCAGAAATAGATTCTCTGTGTTGGCTATGAACTCGGGAGGTTAGGTTCCTTCAGGAATACGAACTCGAAGGGAAAGAAGGGAAAGGAAACTCTTAACGACCTGGTTGCTTTCGTTGTTGAATCCAAGATGAAGTTTTATTTCGTTTGTTACTTAAGAAGTAAGCTTGGGCGGTAATAGAATGGAAAACTGAACGAAGGAATTTAGCGACATCTACTTAGTTGTACAGTGGTGTCTAAACCTGACTGGTTCTATGTACAGAGAAACGGTTTGCTTGCAGCAACCGGACAGGATGTGCTACTTCGAAGCCAGCTGAGACTTAGTGTGTCATAAATTATAACCAATTCCCATAATTGCTATTACTATGGAACACGATTCAGCTGACATGCTTAAATTTTTTTTTTTCAATTTAAAAAAAAAACTTCTGAGTTTTCTTAGGCCCAATGTACTGGCATTTTTCCCTGCGTCTATGGCAAAGTGTAAGAGCATATTTAAAAAGCGACTGACTACAATTATCTAAAGCCTGTGACCAATGGCAACAACAAAACAATTCCGAATAATTTGTACGTATCATCAAAGTCATCGTAAATATTTGGTAGAATTGACATTGGAGTCTCTGGTAAACTGTGTTGCTTTGTTATATTTGTTATATTTGGGATTTTGTGGTTATTGTGAGGGATGAAGGGGTCAAACAATAGTACAATAGTTGATATTCAAAAATAAAATAGAATAGAATTTTGAAGAAAAAAAATCACAATTACATTGTAAAACAAACAAAAAGTTCCGCAGCACACGCACTACAAAAGGCAGCAAAGCTCGAAATCTGTCAAACATTTAAATGTCAAAAATTAATTAAGTATCTGAACCATTCTCTCGTTGGATCCAAACGAAATGCCCGTATCCTTTTGAGTAATTAATCAAAATAAATCGGATGCTATGATCCCCGAGTGGAGTTGCTAAAGGAATGTTCATTTATTCGTTCGCCACCTTCTCGCAGCGGATCATAGCATCCGATTTATTTGATTAACCGATAGATTCATATCAACGCTGAGATTTATGTTATTTATTAAATCAAATGACATTCAAGTCATATTTTTTGTTGTTGCTGTTGATTAATTCACTTTATGTGTGACTGGCTCGTTTGGAAAGATTGAAACCAAACAAAAATACAAAATTAATGCCATAATTTGAATGCATCGCGGGAAGGCGGCACAAAGTTTAAATTGAAATCTGTTCGGTATGTACAAAATCCATTTGCCGCCATCTTGTTTGAAATGCCGACATTAATATTTTTTTTTTTTGGTAAATTAAATTCAAATTAAGCAGCGAACAAATGTGTTTATTGTGTCGAGACGAGCATGCATACATTTATTTATTGGCATGTTCTTAATATATTCTTTTTTTTTTATATGTATAACAAATTAAATGAATGTGATACAAAAAGCGAATAAGTGACAAACCTTTTTCGTTAGCTCCACCCAAAAATTAATCAAAAAAAAAAAAAAAACACAATAACTTCCAATTTCTCTAACTTTGTTTAAGATCTGCAGATGTCGAACTGACATTTTTACTGCTAAGATCCAATAAATGAGATCATAGTTAAACCGCGATAATGTAAAACTGAGTTTAAACTTTAAATAGGTTTTTGAGTGGCACAAACACTTTTATGAGAAAACATGTTTCCGGTTAATAATTCAAATAATATTAAACTTTTGTAGTGGATTTTGGTTACACAACATTTTTAGAAAAAATTATAAGAATTAAAAAACTCGGCTAACTGAACGCTGGAACGGGCAAAAGACAGATGTTTGGAAATGGAGGTGTTCGCAAACCAACAAACAAAATCAACAAAATTACTCAGCAGCCATATTTAAGTAATTTATTTTATTTGTGGAATTTGGTGAATAAAAATAAATTTTGATTTTGTGAATTTGAACTTTAACTTTAACTTCTGTTTAAACGAAAAACGAAGATCAACCTCGACTCATTTATATATAACTAGTAAGTTGTAAAGCGCCTATGGCGCCCGTTGAAATATGGAAAAAAAATTTTGCTGAAAAAAAAAAATTTTGTTGGAAAAAAAATTTTTTCTTAAAAAAAAATTTCTGTTGAAAAAAAAAATTTGGTTGAAAAAAAAATTGTTTCTTGAAAAAAAAATTGTTTCTTGAAAAAAAAAATTTTGTTAAAAAAAAAAATTTTGTTGAAAAAAAAAATTTTGTAGAAAAAAAAATTTGTTGAAAAAAAAATTTTGTTGAAAAAAAAAATTTTGTAAAAAAAAAAAATGTAAAAAAAAAAAATTTGGAAAAAAAAATTTTGGTAACAAAAATTTGGGGAAACACAATTTCTGTACAAAAAAAAAATATTATTTTTTTTTTATTATTATTATTTATAGAATTATAGAATGCCTATTTAAATTCCTACGTACTGCGTGACAGAGTCAGTGAATCAGTGTCGAGGGTAAATATATATTAAGATGATATTTGAGTCATAACTGAAGATTGTGAAACTGACCACGAAAAATACTTGTTCCTAATTTCTTGATAATATTCCAAAAAAATAAAGGAGATTTAAGCAAACACTCATATACACATAACCGGAGCTTTTGTTTAACCCGTCAAATGATAATTAAATTTAACTAAAACCGATAAGAGAGTCCCACAATGGTCAGCTGGCAAATCTACTCATTGCATTGTGTCACCCAATTTTGAATTAGTTTGGAAATAAAATATTTAAAAAAAACAATAGAAATTAGAACAACAAGTACAAAAGTTTCAGTCGGTAGAACCGAGTTATAGACATATCGTCTACTAAATAGTTATTGCATCTTACGAAGTATGTGGAAATAAAAAATACTTTTTTTTAAATAGCTGACATGATGTCGATCGAATAACACTATCAGAAAATGAAACAATTCGAGAAATTATTAAAAAATTCAAAAAAAAATACGAAATATTTTCTTCCTTCAATTTGTTTATAACTCTGGTAAAGAAGATAGAAAATGAAACAATTCGAGAAATTATTAAAAAATTGAAAAAAAAAATACGAAATATTTTCTTCTTTCAATTTGTTTACAACTCTTATAAAGATGATAGAAAATGAAACAATCCGAGAAATTATTAAAAAATAAAAAAAAAAAGTACGAAATATTTTCTTTCTTCAATTTGTTTATAACTCTAATAGAAAATGAAACAATTCAAGAAATTATTAAAAAATAAAAAAAAATTACTAAATATTTTCTTCCTTCAATTTGTTTATAACTCTGATAAAGAAGATATAAAATGAAACAATTCGAGAAATTATTAAAAAATTAAGAAATATTTGTCGCCTTCAATTTGTTTATAACTCTGATAGAAACTGAAACTATTTGAGAAATTATTAAAAAATTAAAAAAAAAATACGAAATATTTTTCTCCTTCAATTCGTTTACAACTCTGATAAAGATGATAGAAAATGAAACAATGTGAGAAACTATTAAAAAATTTAAAAAAAAAAAATACGGAATATTTTCTTCCTTCAATTTGTTTATAACTCTGATAAAGAAGATATTAAATGAAACAGTTCGAGAAATTATTAAAAAATTAAGAAATATTTGTCGCCTCCAATTTGTTTATAACTCTGATTAAAAATTAAACAATTCGAGAAATTATTAAAAAATGTAAAAAAAAAATACGAAATATTTTCTTCCTTCAATTTGTTTATAACTCTGATAAAGAAGATAAAAAATGAAACAATTCGAGAAATTATTAAAAAATTTAAAAAAAAAAATACGAAATATTTTCTTCCTTCAATTTGTTTATAACTCTGATAAAGAAAATAGAAAATGAAACAATTTGAGACATTTTTAAAAAAATTACGAAATATTTTCTTCCTTCAATTCGTTTAATGTCCGGAGTAATGTCCCAAAATTGAATTATTAAAATAAAAATTTAAAAAAAAAAATCCAATCCATAGAAAAACAAATTTCGATCATTTGTGTACTGAGGGAACCGAACCTACCACTAAACCAAGGGGCGTATTCCACTGCAGGGGAAAGGCTCTTAGGTCGGTTAGAGCTCAAATCGGAATTTACATTCGTATGGAGGACATAAAAATTGTATATATTAATAAAACACAGAATATTCATGATATAGAGAGTTCAAATTTATTTCAACTGTAGTGCATTTTAAGAATGCAATTCGATTTCGGCCATATGACCACCACGAGTCCGTCTACCACTCAGCCAGAAATGGGCTTCATCGCCGAAGACAATTTTTCGATGAAATTCTGGATTTTCGTGAAACTTTGCCAGAGCCCAATCGGAGAATACCAACAATTTCGAGAGTCGTCCAAATGACTAAGTCGTACTAATTACTTTGTCTTGTACCGGGCGAATTGACCAACATTTTCGATAAACTTTCTTATATCAGTCTGTGTTGAACTATTGTAACTACCACAAGTTTCCACAATTTTGCGAAAGGTGTTTGTTGACAGATTCAGCATATTTGTAGCCGATTTTAACTATTTGTATACAGTTCTCAAGTGAAATTGAACTCATTGTAGTAAATTGCAGACTTTGTACTTGAAACTTGTCTAAATGTAAATAACAGAACAAAAATCTGTCAAAAGAAATAAAACACTACAGAAGAAAGGACGTCGAATTGAAAAGGCCGTGAGGTTCTTTCAAAATAAATGTCTAATCTGTCCAAATCTAATGGTTATGAAGAGTTTTCGAATATAAAGTAGAGAACTTTGCTAGTTGAACTTAAAATTTAAATATACATTTTCTTTATACAGTTGCCGCTTAACTACAATCCGTTGAACTGCATTCTATCGGATAAATGACTTCGATTAAACTAAAACTTCTCTTCGCGCAAGTGAATACATCGGATAACAGAAACATGTTTTGTACACGATGTTTTGATTTCATAGAAACATGGAATGATAAAGAAATATGAAAATAAATTGAACTCGAAAATAATCTCTGTGAGTAGGTAAAATCTCCTTGGGAAATGTAATAGTTTAGTATGGAAATAGGGATAGCCATTTGTTAACAATATTTTTCACTTTGAACGTTTTCAAACAGATTTCACATCTTCGAATTACGCTTTAGAGAAAAACTAAAGCCGACTGTAAATATTTCAAACAATCAAACTAAAGAGTTTCCAATCTAGAGAAATACGATATGTTAAAATTATCTAAAGGGTCCACCATCTAACGTTTTTTTTTCAACTAGTGCTTATTTCGTTTTCGTTATTTTTGTTAGCGGGAAATGTTGAACGAATTTTTGTTTACAAAAATTTAAGAGGGGGACATTGGCAACATATGGTTTCAACAGGACGGCGATACGTGCCACACAGCCGAAGCTACACTCGATGTTTGGCGTCCTGTTTATCAGCCGCAGAGCTGTTGTCGTTAGGCTACTGCATGGTCAGCCGAGGCAGCCATTTGAATGAAATTATTTGCCATTATTAACCTGAAGGATTGCACTTTCAAATAAAAAAAGAAATTTGAGAAAATATCCAGTAATTTTTTTGTATAGAATTTTCAAAAAAAAAAAAAGTTATTTGGCAAGCCCTGTATAACATTTTTTAAATTTTATTTTCAATTGTTAAGGATAATTATCCAAAAAAGTGGAAATACCAACATGATCACATATCTCCCCCTTAATTGATTATAATCAATTATATGCTTGCTGTTTTATTGCCAACCACCCCCCCCTATTTGCCATCCTCATATGCGGCCGAGCAATTTCAGCATTTATTCCATCAACAGTTAAACCAAATTATCTGTATTTGTGTGTATTTCTAAATTATGCGTAACTTAAGAGAACACGGCACGAACAACAAAAACAAACAAAGGTATTCGTTGTGGATATGAATTGTAGATATTCAACTGGCGGATATTTAGTTGATAGGCAGATCGATCGTTCGATCGATCGCTCGATCCATGAATACTCTCTGACTATCAACATACGGGTAATTGTTTTATTGTTTTTTTGCTGTACATGTTGTGACTTTTTGACGCTTTTGCATACCCACCACCGGTTCTTATTCTTTGTCTTTCTGCCCCTCAGGCGGTGAACAAGTTAGCCGGCTCGTTTAAATACCTAAAGTGCGTTGCCATTTAATGACAATCAACGGGGGAGTTTAGTACTGACACCAGCACAGCTCCACGTTCGCTTGTTCACCATACTTCCTACCTCTTTCACTACTCACTTCGTATTTGCCGGCACCACACGACTTGATTAACCAGAAACACGGTCTCATGGAGTGTTGATACCTCATACCGACCACTTTACATTCCCCCACCCCCCAACAATTGTTGGAGAAGAATGCGCCGCCGCCGCCGCCCTGGTTCGTTCAAGTCAAATTGGTAGATTGATATTGGAAGGTAATCAACCGCTCGAGTTAGTTGACCTTGAAGTGCGTAATAGTTTTTGGGTTTATTAAACGTTAGTTTACATTTTAAAAGTTTGGTTTTTCAATTTGAATTCTTTGAATAGAGTGCTAGAATTTTCGATTTAGAAGGCAAAGGAGTTTTAGTGGTCTGTAACGACCGTAGAGATCGCTAAAGACAGGGTCTTTCAAGTTGGAGTTTATTTTTCTGTATGGTTTTAATTCTATGAACAGGGGCCCAATCACGGCATCCGTTTTCGGCCACATTTTCGTGTCGACATAATGGTAGATGCTTCGACATCATTAGATCCCGGCTTCCAATCGAAATTTTTCATTGTTTGTTATCATCCTATGTCGAAGCTTTCTCGAAAAAAAAAAATTGTTGAAAACGACTGCCGTGATCCAAAATGCGAAGTTTACGATTGACAACTGTCGATAACGGATGCAGTGATTAGGGCCCAGATTTTGTTTTTCTTTCAAGTTCTTTTAAGCACCCTGAATTGTGGTACCGTATTTTCCGTCGTCCGGATCCGATAGCCGTTTTACAGGATTAAATTCTACCCACATGAACGTTGGGGAGACAGCTTTGCTCTAGTGGAAAAAGTATTCGGTTATCACCTCCTCCTTGTCCTCTCCAAAAGTGCAAATGAACTTTTACTAAGTAAATATATTAAAATCATCATCATCGCCTGATCTTGTTGTAGGGTACTCACCCCAACCATTTAAACGTAAAGTAAACAAACGACGAAATGGTACTTTTTATTGTCGAAAAATGTACATTTAAAGTAATTCGACGTATTTTAAAACAATGATTTTTATAAAATATTTATACGATGATTGGCTTTTGGTTGTTGTTCTTTTTTTTGTACTTAATAAAACGTGATTTGTTTAAAATTAACACACATACACACTACAGGCTCAAAATAGGGTTTTTGTGAGTGTTAATTTTAATTCAAATACAAGTGAGTGTGTGTAATCTACCGGGTGTACTGAGCTCAAATGTGAATGATGATATCGTTAAAAATATGTGTACACTCAAAAAAAGTGAAACCAAACAAATTATAACGTGTTCCGTTCACTGATTTCATCCTTTACGGAATGGTGTTGTTGAAGCGTGTATCGTTCCATTTTTAGTAATGGCGTAGTTTCTACTTGTCAAATGTCAACGGATAAAAGCTTCGAAAATGACAGTTAGCAAAATACCGGGTGATTCAAAATAACACTACTTGTTGGAAAACCCTAAGCTAAAGTATGTCCTTTTAAAAAAAATTAACCAGGTATATGACCTCCAGATTTTTTCTAAAATTCCTAATGCGAATAGGCTTTAAATTAACTAATTTATGAAATTCATTTTTATTTTTTATAATTTTGTAATTCCAAATAATTATTTCATATGAAAACAGCGCTGCCACAATTATTTCCACACACTTTCTGAATGGATGTTACCCAAATTATTTCTCCAAGTGTACAAGTTAATCCGCAGTTTTTTAAAAAAAAAAAATAAACGTTACAATTTCAAAATTCAAACGATAATAATAAATAAACTAAAACGGATAATAAACTTACGGAAATTAATCGAATTCCGTAGAAACGAGCACAATGGAAATCATTTAAATTCTTAGTGAAACCATTCTTTGGGCCATTCCCCGTCTCCCCCGGTGTGAAACTATAAATCACCTTTATGGAACACTGCTTTCCTGGGTGACCGGCAGACATTAGCGAGAAAACTCAACCTCTGTCTGACAAGAGATTTGAATGAATATGACAAAAATATATAAAAAAAAAAAACTGAAATGAAATGAACTGAACTGAAACGAAACGAAACAATTGTTATTTAGAGGTAGGTTGAGTTCATACGTATCGTACGTGATTATGAAGAAATTAATGAAATTAATTTCATTGTTTCTGAAATATTATTATTCATTCAAGACATTATGGGATTTGTTGTCGCCACAATCGTTCGTCTGTACGTCCGAACGTTCGTACGTCGGTCCGTGTTCAGGCGCATGTTTCTCACATCAGCTCATAAGAAGGTGGAGTAAATGCATAGAGGCATAAATAGTTTAAATGTTTTATAAGCCACAGTATAATGTAGCCAGATGATGGATGATATGGAACATATATGCATGTGTGTGTGCGTATCTCAAAAGAATTTCCTTTTGATTTTTTTTTTTTGTTAAGTTAGTTCAATTCAAGAAATTTGTCACAACTTCTAAGCAGGACAAACTGATGACATTAATTGTTGCGGAGCGATGAAATCCAGATCGTCATCTATAGGATTCGTTCGATCCTCGACAACCATACAATATTACACTTTCAGATGCATCACCAAGGATTACAAGGAGAATTGCATGGGACTAGAGTTCTAAAACGCGATTTCAGTTAATGAAATGACATTCAGTCAGGTCAGTCAAATGAGTGTGAGTTTTGGGATGCTCTGTATATATTTAATTGTGATTTAAATGTGTACAGTGATGTCACTCGATAGTCTTTGTTTTGTTTTAACCGTTTCGGTTAATGGAATAACATAAAATAATAGATATATATTTTGAATTGTCTGCAAACTAAAATTGTATTTCTTTTTTTTGTTGTTGCAAATTATAATAGTTGACATCGAACCGAGAATATATGTATTAATTAATCAATGAACCATTAGAGCACATTAAGATGGGTTTATCCAGCTTTTATGCAGCCTTTCCGTTTATTGGGAAACAGCTGTTTGGAATAAATAACGAGATGGTGATAAATTGCGGACCGGATTTCAAACTTCCCAAAAGTCTAAAACTGAAGTAGGAACACAACATTGTCCCCTCCCGACCAACGACCCTAGTTAGGACGAGAGATGATAAATTGCAGACAGGATTTCGAATTTGCCAGAAGAAGAAAACAAAAAGTTTCAACGATTACAGTCTACGTCTTTTCTCCCCCCGATATCCTATTTTCCTGTCGCTTATAAGGCTTGTCCCCATTTTTTCCTCTTTATAACACATACAATATTATCAATTTCATAAAAAAAAAACGTATTATCCAATAGATAAATCTCACAGCACTATGAAATAGGTACATATGTACATAAAATGCATGAATTGAAAATAGAATTCCCATCGCTAACACAGTACATTGCAATTATAGTTCATGGTCTCGCATCATTACCTCAACATGCTGCAAACCGAATGGTCAAACTCAGCCCAATTATTTTGAAATTAGTTGTTTTCAAAAAATACTAAACCAACTCTTTCGCAATGGAAAATCACCAGTCGATAGGTAATCATGAATCTGACAAAAACGTTTTCGTTCTCGGGCCTAATTGTCTTCCTTAACATCAGCTATGTGGCGACGGGGGACACGAGAGTAAAATTCACCAATCTAAAATGCGACGAATTGTACAAGGAATTCGTCACCTTCAAGATATGCAAGTTGAGTGTTGTGGGTCGTGATAAGGTCAGCCTACATGTGCATGCCGAAATGCATAAGCTGCCCGTTAATAACATAACGGTAAGTACTAGTAAATTTAATTAGGGACTTTATTATTTGTAATCACACCTCTGTTGTTTGTGAGTTCTACCATTACAGATCAATGCAGCTCTGTTTAAGAAAGCCAATAGCTATCGTCCCTTTTTGTACAACACAACAACGGATTTCTGCCAGTTTCTGAAGAATCCGAATCCCCACATGTTCTGGAAAATTGCGTATTCCATTTCCAAACCGTATACGAATGTCAATCACACCTGTCCCATTAACGTAAAGACATTATTCTTCATCTTTACAATGATGATAGTTTTCTGTTTGGTTCTTTCCAGCACGATATCATCTTTAAAGGAATGGTTTTGGATGAGGAAATGTTCAATAAGATTCCCTTTCCGCGTGGTGCATATATGGTCCAACTGCAGATTGCCGCCTACAATCGTTACAACTCAAGGGTTCGGATCTACATAGACCGCATAGATGAGTGAATTGGCCAATTTGGAATTACGTTGATGGCGCTCAACTCCATTTGTTTATGCCTATAAAAAAGGACTTCTGAACCAGAAATATATGTACTTTTGCACATAACTTTGGAATATTTTCTTTAGTTTCTGGTTAATAGCAGAAGGTCACAGCAGTCGACGAGCAAATATTGTCATTACAAACGGTGTGATTGGGAACGAGTGTTCCGGATTGCTTAACTCACGTTTGGCATAGCGATTCTCACGGCAGCTCTGTCAATTTACATGTTATTGCTGCCAACAGTTTCCTTCCATCCATTTTTTGAGTCGCTGAATCTCGCGACTAAAGTTCAATATTTTGAGAAAAGGAGCTGGTAAATCAATTTCGATTATGTTTGAAAGTCTTTTTAAAGGAACGACTTTGCAATTCCTTCTTTGAGAGTAGTCTCAAATTACTTGAGAGAAGAAATTGGTAAATCCATTTCGATTATGTTTGAAAGTCATTTTAAAGGAACGTCTTCGCAATTCCATCTTTGAGAGTAATCTCAAATTACTTATAAGGGCGACGTTCCCGCCTGTTTCTTCAATGGTATGTTAAGGAGATTACGTACGAATGTCCACGTTGATAGAGGCCTGTCCAAAATACGAGTAAACAAGAAGATCGTAGAATCCAAATACAGATAACACTATGCAACATGCATTTTGTCCAGGGGTTGTTTAAATTATTTTTTTGGTGTTTTTGTGTACTAAAATCGAAAAAAAAAATATTAACAAATTTTAGGGACAAATTATTTTTAGAAATTTTATATTTAAAATTGGATGTTAATATTATTTTAACTATAATTAAAATAATGGAAATAGACATCCAATCAAACAATTGTGTCAGCTAAAACTGTTGTGAACATGAATTTTATGTGGTGAAACAGAAGCGGGGAAAATAAACAAAATTATTCAAATATTTTTCTTTGAAGGGAAAAAAAACCAAGAAAAATTGGAACTCTTTGTAGAAGTTTTTAAAAAATCTATTTCTCAGTTTTCTTCCGTTTAACTGACGTATTGCATTTGTGTTTTTTTATTGATTTCATAATACTTGAATCGACTGTATACTAACATACAAAATCTACATATTTAGATCTCCATAAGTGCGATGTGCATTCTATTATATATCGAACTATCTACAAGAAAAATCCATTGTATAATTACTCAACTTTTGTTGATTTCACAATCGAAAATGACTCATCAGAAATGACACAAAATTTCCCCAAATATTCACTATTTTAGTGGGAAAACTCACAGTACAACATAACAGCCATCTTTCTCGGTCTCCAAACAAACCATGACAATTAACCTCAAATGGAAACATTTCAAAAGAATCATTTTTAAAAGAAATTACCACCAAACCACAAGAAAAAAAGTGGATTGACAACATTTCAATGAAATACCAGTAAAATAAAAAAAATTGAATATAATTCAAATTACGACTGAGTACAATCGATACGCACTCGAAAACGAATACAAGAATCTAATTAATATGACCACGAATGCGAGAGTACAGCGATTTCGATGTTGTTGTTTTTTTTTTTAGGCTACAGGGAATAATTTGTTAACGTCACATATTTTTTTCAAACGAAATTCAACACACAGAAGAACCGAAAACCAAATGCGATCAACATCATTAAATGTCAAGAATAGAAGAATATGAATTGTGTGGTAATTTCCAAATGGATTATTCTACTTATGCCGATACATGGACACAACGATACTTCTCCAATACTCCACTCCATAGCTGTTCTATCAGATCGGTTCGTTGGTATCCGTAAAAAATAAATCTAAGTATGTCTGTCTGTCTACATTTAAATGGAATTAAACAAAGAAGAAAGACCACAAAGAGTTGGAGACAATTGACAGACGAAATTTTCGTATGTCTGTCAGAACGAACGCACTTTAAGACAAGAACGAACGACAAATGACAAATCGAAATGAGAGAAAATCATTTCAATGACTTCAGAAATCAATTAAAATCCAATGTGTTCGACTTATTTGTAGGGTTCAATATTAAATACGCGAGTGTGTTCTGTCGATCAGAGTTGGCCAAACTTCAAACTTACAATGAAAAGGAAACAAAATGCGGTGGGGATTCAGGGCGTGTCATATCATAAGGTAAAGTTACTGATCGGTTTAACTTGGAGAACCCAGTGCGAAGTTTATTGTCTATATGTCAAGTAGTCTTACAGTCCTCCGGGCAACCACCAAGGCGAGGGCTTTCAATGAATATTAAAATACATTGAAATAAACAGACACAGACACGCACTTTAAGACAAGAACGAACGACAAATGACAAATCGAAATGAGAGAAAATCATTTCAATGACTTCAGAAATCAATTAAAATCCAATGTGTTCGACTTATTTGTAGGGTTCAATATTAAATACGCGAGTGTGTTCTGTCGATCAGAGTTGGCCAAACTTCAAACTTACAATGAAAAGGAAACAAAATGCGGTGGGGATTCAGGGCGTGTCATATCATAAGGTAAAGTTACTGATCGGTTTAACTTGGAGAACCCAGTGCGAAGTTTATTGTCTATATGTCAAGTAGTCTTACAGTCCTCCGGGCAACCACCAAGGCGAGGGCTTTCAATGAATATTAAAATACATTGAAATAAACAGACACGCCATAATATTGGCTACCACCGAAAATTGAAAGGACCATGATTTACGGATATGTACTTGGAATGTACGAAGACACTTGAGGTCACGTTCCTCCAGTGTCAGGTCAGTCCTGTCGCCGAATAATGCAGGACTACCCTGACATCCAGGAAATATGATGGAAAGGCACAACGTTAATAGAATGAAAGACTGCAAGCCCTTTTTCTGGTGCGGATTTGTTGTGTACAAAGGAATACGAACTTTAGTTGCTGATTTCACATCAGTGGCGAAATAATTTCCCAAACAATTCGATTGTCAACCAAATCTTCACACTCAGCCAAATCCGGGAAAAGGTCGCCGACTATAAGGCTTCCTTCGACACGCCGATAAGGGAAAAATTTGTCAGCTATGAAATCCCAGCAAAACTTTTACGCCTTTGTACAAGAGCTCTTCGGCAGGGTAACTGTTCGTCGTGCAACTTCGTCAACCTACTAATGAGAAAAGGAAAAGTTAATAAAACAAGCACATTGATCCCAGAAAGCAACATTCTATTCACACATGCCGACGACACTGACATCGACGGAAATGTAGAGAGCGATATAAGTGGTACTTTCTCCCGAATCGAGGGTCTGGTGGCCAACGAGGACAAGTCGAACTGTACACTTTCCAGACAAATGTCGCAAAGAAAGAAATGCTATTCCAGTATTTCAACAAAAAATGGTTGCCACGGCTCCAAAATCCGGATACTCTGAGGAAGCACTGACATCTCGACGATGACATACGGGGCTTCCGTTCCCCAGAAGATGTAGTTTTGTTTCTTAAAATATTTATATTGAGTTTGAGCAAAATCGTTGTACACTTTGAGCTGTACTAAGCTCGATAACGAATCGGATGTTCGTGTGCCATCAATTGCTGGGAATATGTAGGTGTCACTGCAAAGAATAAACCACCAGATGGACTACGCGATATAGGCCTCAAACGAACCGTGACCTGCAGGAGTTATATCGTAGTTATCTGCTGAACCGATCTAAACGCTGCAGTCATAAAGGCGTTACATGGAAACTACCATGGAACGAGCTGCCGGGGAAGGCAGAAACATCGGTAGAAAGACCAGGTGGAATCCTGACTATTACACACTGGAGAAAGCAAACGTACACATTTATTAAGACAAACAGTTTGTAGAGCCAACTGAAGTAAGTAAGTAGTACATCATATCTTTGGCACAATTTGTGTTCTCAAGCTGCAGAGATCTACTGCCGTCCCAGAGTTTGTCCATATCTGACTTAAAAATCATTAAAACTGATATGAATGCCTTAAATTTATTATGAATATTGAACTCAAGTATACATAACTTATAAAAAAAAACATACAGACACACACATACACACTTATAAATACTTATGCTGCCAAGAATAAGAAATGTATCTTTAAGTTACTCTGTACACGCTTAAATATGACATACTGACATTTGTCAGCTGAAATATTCAAAGACAATTGAGGAGGAGAGCGGACAAAAATCGAACGAACGAACAAAGAAAAGGAAAAAAAAATGAATTAAAATAAATTCATATTTTTAATTTCAACATAAAAATCGAGTACAAGTACTTGACACACACACACACAAACACACCGATATCAAAATCGGCATCAGCAGTTTGCCTGTGACTGTGTAGAACTGAATCTGAGTATCTGTTGGATACAAGGCAAACTCATTCAATCGTTCATAACGACATACAGATGTTTGTTTCAGTTTTTTTTTTTTTTTTTTTTGCTTTTATTTTTATTACATGAATTCAGTGAACAAATCCAAAGTACGGAACGGAAAAAAAAGTACTTTAAGGCAAAGTACGCAGGAATCTCAATGTACTCTTGTGTATGTCGGAATATGTGCGAGCGTATCTCAGAACATAAACATAAATAATTCACTTCATTTCGAATGAAAATCAATGCGTTTATATCGCACAGTCTGTCGGTCTGCCTTGGTGGTATGTGTGTACCAGTAGTTGGGCCATTTGGACCATACAGGAAGGAAGAAGGGGTTTTTTCTGCTCTGTCAAATTTAAAAGATTTTAGCTGAATTTTCTTTTTTTGGGCGCACCGTGGGTTTAAACAACAACGCATGTACTTAGAGGGCTATGCAAAACCTTCGTAGAATTGTAGCCGCTTTTATGGTTCTGTTTTAACAGCACAGTGGAGATGATTTTTTTTTGTGGGGAAGAAATCTGGTGATTTTAATGAATCAATCTGATTTTATTGAAATTCCACAGATATCTAGCAGAATTGAGTTTAAGATAATTCTGCAAGGGATTCTCTCGGTTAAAGCGAAAACCATTTTTCCTACAATTGGGATTTTTTAAGAAACCAAAACCCGATCTATATTGTTAATACTTTGTATACTCACTGACCGGGACCCACTGTTTAAAGCCGGCTCGGAACGGCTAATTATTCTCTACAGAAGTTTTACATGGCTTAGAGATTACTATGTTACTCATATGCATTTCCGATGTGGAAAACAGCCGCTGAAAATGTTGAATGGTCTTACTATGTTTGTGAAATATGGCTAAGCTTACCTCGAGAAAGAGAGAATGTCTTAGAGCCAACCTTTCGATCCCCTTTGACCCGGGAGTCGCCAGCTGTCGCTGCGTTGGTTTTGTTAAATCCCCACAGCTGTTGGTTTTGTTAAAACCCCAAATACCTCGGCAGCCAGCGTGACCTTTATCAGTTCATAACATAACATATCATAGGATGACCAGCAGTTTTATTTTCGGAAATGTTGTCACCTCATCTAAAATATTGTTTAACAAAGGTTCAGATTTATAATTATTAAATCAATTTTGATCAGATTTGGAACCACTGTATATAATCCATGGATGTGGCGTTAATTTGCTATGCAAGTTTTTGTTCTTGAAAGTAAAATAAAATAACATTTAAAAAAATACTCGTACATTTACTTAAACCACCCAGCTAGCACTCTACATTTCAAACGCTCCGCTACGCTGAGGATTTGCTAACATCCGCTTGAAATTTGTATATTTACTACTTCGTAAACTAATTGATAATACGGGTATGGATATTGATTATTCTGTCAAAATACGTATTCCTCACACTCACGCACAAAAGGAACGGGGTTGGTAAACCAAAAAAAAAAAAAAAGAGTCACAGAGTCATGAGTAGCCGGTCCAACTTTAAAACGAGAACAGCAGACGAACGTGTGCGTTTTGTTGTTGCCCGCTCAAGATGCTGAGATTCATTTCAGTCAGTCGACACAATTGTGAAGACATTACTTTGTTTTGGAGGGAAGTACTTTCGGTTTTGGAGATGATGGTGGTGGTGGTGGCGGCGTTTGTTGTGCCACACTGGCAATGGTAACTAATTGCATTTTATCGTTCAATTGGGATTGGGACAAATCTGGTTTTCTAATTCTATTCATAATGAATTGTTTCAATTGTTTCGATTGTTTTCGGTTATTCGGGATTGTCACTGGTTGACTGTTTGCTGCCTTGTCTCCTGGTGGCATGAAATCATACGCTGCCACATTCCATGTGACCCGTTTCGTTGCTGTCATTTCGGTTTCGGTTTTTGATTTAGTTTTACTCATGAATGTGATTTCTAAAAAGAGTTGACACACACATGCTTATAAATTATAATTTATTTTAAGTTGAATAACAATTTATACAAATTTCTTTGTTGCATTTGATGGAATACGGGTGCCTTAATTAATTCCCATTTAATGTGTGAAAAACGAAACTCGTGGTGTAATAATCGTGTCAGACAGTGGAAGAAAAGCGGGTATCACCCTGGTGTAAAAAGGGTGCAACGAACGATTCCTGTGGTGGTCTGTAATTATTATGCAGAGGACAATCAAGTTGATGGAGTTTTAATTAACGACAATCGTTAGGATATAGAGGAATGTTTTTGCACCCGTATATTTAATATTTAAAAAAAAAATGTATTTCGGCCTAGGCAATACATGAACATGTTTGGGTTTGATTGGTGGTTTGCGATAGTAAATGGAAAAAAAAAACTAGGCTCAAAAGAGAATATTATTCACCAGCATGGACTGAAACAAGACTGCATTACTTTACTTTGCCCAGAAAAGACATAATTAAGGAAATCCTTAAAAAAAACACTATATTTCTGTTTATCCATCTTTTAAACTTCTTTAAATTCGCCCACAGGAAAAAGTTTTGGCGCTCACTGACTGTTTAGGTAGTAGACAATTTGTTGTTATCACTTTTAGGATTGAGTTGTTGCCGTCTACAATATTTTTTGTTAAAACAACTTACATTTTATATACACATCATTGAAAAAGTCTGCGTACATACATTTTTTTAACATAAGAATGGTTATTTCGCCAAAAAAAATTGTAAATTATTGGTGACATAATACATGAATGGTTAAGCAACAAAACAACAAACAATGTGAATAATAACTCTCCTATTTATAGATGACATTTACAAAAGTTAACAAAGAAAAAGTCTGCGTACAAAAATTATGCATTGGTTTCCATGGTTTTTATTTCACTTTAAACATCATTTCCGTACCATTTTCTATTAGACTTCATTGTCAAAACGACCACACAAAAGTTTCCAATATTTTAAAAAAATTATTCGCAATAAATCGTTAGTGGAAAGAAATTAACGATGCCGAAAGGAAAATTAGTGCACATTTGTGGAAATAATGTAAAACCTTGAGAGAAATTGGTGAAATAGCTGAAGGGGCACATTCTTCTGTTCAAAGAGTAGTTAATACTTATATGAAAACTACAAATTATTTATCTAAATCTCGCTATGGCCGAACTTTCATATTAACCAAAAATTGTCCCACAGAACCCGTGAATTCCTGCATCAAATTGGCTGCAAGTGTTAACGGACTTTTTAAGAAAACAATTTGCCATGACTCTCTGCGTAAAATCATTAAAAAGGCTGGTTATCGAGGCCGAGTTGCACGTAAGAAACCTTTTAATTCACAACAAAACTGACAAAACAGAATTAAATATGCAAAAAAAACCACATAAATAAGCCACAAGAGTTCTGGAAAAAATTGTATTCTCTGTTGAGAATATTTTTTTTATATTTGGAGTAGAAGGACGTGAAAACTATGATAATGAAAATTTATCAGGCACAGTTAAGCATGAAGGAGATGGAGTTATTTTGTGGGGGTGTATTGTAGCTAATGGATAAGTAAAAATGCAGTTCATTGAGTCAACTATGGACAAACGTGGTTACCGAGATATTTTGAAAGCTAACTTGAAACAGAGTGCAGTGAAATTGAGACTTTAGGACCACTATTATTGCTATACACCGGTCCACACCAGTTACTTACACATCCGCAGTCCCCTAATCTTAACCCCATCGTGTATCTGTGGCATTTTTTGAAAGAAATATTCAACAGCATTCAATTTCATCATTCATTCAATATTGCAGAAGAAATGGGGAAATATAACGTTAGAGGAAACCTCAAAACTTATCCAATCCATGCCGAAGTGATTAGCAGAGGTTCTCCAAAGAAAGGCTACTAAAGTTCAACAAATAATGGCGACCACTGCATTCCCATTATGAATATACATTTTGTACGCAGACTTTTTGTAACGTTTTTTTTTTACTTTAAAAGTTCGTTTTTGATTTGTTATGGGTATATTTTTTTTTTGTTGGTTCCTTCTTCAATTTTATTGCCCTGGCAAAGTCTGAACTTTTACTTTTAAAATAAAAACTAAATTCATAATCTCAAAACTAGTTTTTGTATCCGGTTTTTGTAACTTTCTTTGATTTCTCTACTTGTACGCAGACTTTTTCTAGTGAGTGTATATATATGTTATTGCTTTTTGTTTATTTAAGCTTGAGGTCTAGGTTTTTGGAAATAGTTTAACTATAAAACAGACACAGCAGACGACGCGTAATGTTACAGAATGCCTAAAAGAAAAGAAGAGAGTGCAGGCTTTGCAAAAAAGTTCCGTGTTATTAATTAGAAAAAAACGTTTGTCCCATTCAAGTACAAGTGACCACTTTGTTTGCCCTTTTTTTCTTGCTTTACGATTTTAATCAATTTTTTTTCCTTTATCCCCTTTCTCATATCGCTCATTTACTTGAATAGTGGCATAATTCAAAATTCACTTTATATATTTTTGCTCTTGGTAAAGCTGTAAATCTCTAATTTAAATTGGCTTTTGTTCTACTGAGTATTGTGCATTCATATGACAGGTCTCCATGTTATTGAAATAGCCTGCAGTTCTTTTTCTATATTTGGAAAGTACGACGAAATTGACAATTTTAAACGGCTCTCCTGAAAAAATCCTATTTTGAGTTATGCCACTATTCAAGTAAATGAGCGATATGTATTTAGTTCGTTTCTGTTTTAGTAAATTTAGTACGCTTTGACCATTTTGATAATTTACATACTAGTTTCCATATTATTTGCATTTTGTTTATGGGTTACGGGCACATTTTTCTAAATATCCCCTTTTTAATCATTAATTCCAGTTACCAGTTCTTTGAAACCACCATCAGCCGTGTGATCAGGACAGCGATGGATCAGTCAACAACTGCTCTTGTATTTAGAATTCTAACTAATACCAAATCCACAGAACCTGCAACATCTCCCACCAAAACAAAAACGTATGTTGCACCAACTGTTACGGTCGCGTTATCGAAAATCGAGGATCAAGCGTAACCACACTGAACACGCGACACACACCGTAACACGCTCTTCAAAAATACCCGCACAGAAGCCCCCGCGCCGCCGTTTCAAATTCATATTTTTTTTTTGTTATGGCTACAAAAAGCCACGACACATAATAGACATTAAACAATGAATTATGGTGGTCCTTTGACCAGCAATTTCTGCATCCTTATGTCGTAGCTGGGCACTGCGTCGCATCCTTTGTCGTTGCCGTTTTTATGATACACTGCAAGCTACTGTTAAGCCATTCAAATTTGATGACAAATTTCGGTATTTTTTGTGTCTTTATTCGTCTTTTCTCTTTTTTCTACAAAAAAAAAAGAGGAAAAACTCTGACCTTTGAAAGGACTAACACACACACACACCATCGACCTGCATCGGAGATAGAACTTTGGACAGTTGTTTATCCCTCTGTGCGCACACATGTTAAAACTCCAGAGACAGAGAGAGAGAGAGGGAGAGCGATAAAACACATGTTGATTTGAAAGTGTGTGCTGCACATGACAACAACAACAACAACATATTTTACAGGCGATTTTACATTGGATGCTTCGTCCTTTTTTTTCCATTTTGCTGGAGTGTCAACAATATAATCCTCCTGTGGTTTTTGCATGGCCAACAAAACACACTCTCATAGAAATGGTTTGTTAGGTTTCTTCTTCCTTGGCCTTCATGTTTCTCTTTTGTATGTTCTTTGGATTGTGGATGATTATGAGAAACTAGCCAGAGGATTGTTTCGCCTTTTTTGCTTTTGTCCGTGTGTGTGCCGGGGGTAAACGTGATTAAAAAAATGTTGTTTGTATTTGGTTTCGGTCAACAGGTGTTGTTCGTGGACACGTTCAAATATTCGATATGATCAATGTTTGGATTTGTCAAAAAAATACGCAGATACGCAGCGTCATTGGGATAGTCATCGAGCAGTATGTGTGTGTTTATTGTATGGTACAAGGATTTAATGATTTGTCTATAGATATTTTGTTTAAACCACGTGTACACTTGTTCGCCATTCATGTTCAGGCAGGTAAGGTACACAGAAAACATTAAAAACCCGGATACTATGCCTTGTTCAGTGAATTTGCCTATGGTCTTTTGTCAAGACGTTACAAGGCTGTGTAATTCTACGCCAATAGTTGAACCATATCAGGCGATGGTTATATTAAGACAGACGAGTAAACAACTCTAGAGTGATTTGATCATATAAGCCTATATTTTGATATATTCCACATAGAAGAGTCCCTCACCGTTTCAATTACCACTGCTAGAGACATCATATATTAATGACGGTCCAGTATTTCAGGATAGATCAGTGACATTTTCTGGAAAAAGTTTAAGAGTCCCCGCCTGTGTTTTAATATGACTCCTTTGTTTTATTGTTTTAAAGTTACTGACTTTTGATTTGTGTTAATGCATGTGAGCTACAATATTTACATGAAACGTTCAGACCTTCTCCATCTCGAGCCCTTGCCGCGAAATAGATGTGAGCGCCATATGTCATAAAAGTCGCTTTTTAATGAAATTCGATAGAAAATTGTCCAACCCGAATTATGTACGCACGTCTTACATGCCCGACACTCGAACAATTATCATAGATCTCTATGACAAGTGTTGTTGAAGATAATTATCCAGATGGCGACTCAACTAAGATCGGAGGGCAAGTGGATAGAGACGATGAAGATAACTTTTGGGTTTTGCCAAGTTAAAACCGAACGATCTAATAACCCCTTGGTTAAAACTAGTTTATTACCATGGTAAATATCAGGCAATTATCCCATTATGTTCAGCTGAAACTATAAACATTGCGACCAATTCCTACTCAAAAAGTATAAACACATATCATGTCCAGAAAGTTGGACTCACCATTTTTTTTTTTTTGTCAAAAATAATTCTACGCAGTTCGTCATTAAAATATATTTTAGATGAAATGTCTCTAACCAAGGTTGTTTTCGTAAACATAAGTACGAATGTATGAACTCGTTTGTGGTTAACCACCAGATATGCGATAATTCCATAACGTACGACATATTGTACATGTATGCAGCACCCACTCACAATATTGAATATAATAATCCATCATTACACTTACCACGAAAAGGATTGTTTTGGGTTCCACCGAAAACGTAATGACAAATTTTGCGGCCAGACGTTAAAGTTGTCGAACACCACCAATCAAATGTTTGATTGAACACATCCCAAATACCAAAACAATTAATAAGTTATCTTTAATCTTTTATTGGTCGACCAGAGCCGTTGCCCGTCTCCACTCAATTCGAAGCGATTTAAGCGAGAATCACCCCCCAAAAATGCCGAATGCCATTAATATGTGAAATGCGTCTTTAAGTGAGAATAAAACAAAACAAAATCGTCCACGAAACATGCACACACAATTTATAGGGAATTACTTTCAATAAATATTACGTACGACAATGGACAATGACTCAATTCCAACAACAACTTCTGGAGACTGTATTGGAAATTTCAGTTCAACAAATAAAGTTAAAAAAAAAAAAAGACAGTCATACATTCGTCGAGTGAACACCAAAGTGCTAAAATTTAAACGTACATACTAAAATGTCGGCCAATTAGTTCAAGTTTAGAAAAGAAAAAAAGGTAAAGGCCAAGAAGAAACCGTCATTCGCATGTACTCGTAGTAGATCATTATGATCGATCGTCTATGTTAAATATTGTTCATGCCTCATATGGGTGTGTAGTGTACTAAATTCAGGCGCTATGTATTTGTTGTCGACGACAATTGTTAGGTACATATGAGCACGTTTCTTGATTGGAATCGCCGTTGCAGCTCACTTCAATTTCGAATGATTTCACATTTTCATATTTATTATGAAATGATTGCTAGCTTTGTTGTTGTTTTCTAAGTTGTAAATTGAAAAATAATCTAAACAACATTTAATATGAGTTCATAAATACATCCAACCATTCATTCAGACATACACCGCCCAAGACACAAAACGAATCAAATCATATGACTTCATACTCGTATCAAATGTTTTGGACAATGTTCGGCAGGAAAAGTTACAACACTTTGGGTCCTAGTCATTAAACGAAATAGTCCCAAACAAGTCATAGAATTATATTGGACGATCGGAGAATTAAAGAGTCAGAGAGGTGACTGAGGCTGCAGACATCTAAACTAAGCACATGAATAACATTATTACATGAATATTTCCGCGATGGGTGCAGCTTTAACAAACAAGCGATCATAAGAGCAACCGTATGACCACTTCATGAATCTCTGTGCTTTAAAATCATTTGGTGAGCTGGCCAGGAGCTGACTAACATGACAAAAGAGACGCCGTTCCTGTGGACTTGGACACTGACATAGCCGAGAGAGTCAGTTAATTCAATGAAATAATTCTCACTTCTCCCATCATGACTACCGCACAATGATATGTGGAAACTCCCATAAACATGCTAAGTCACTCAGTATTGACTTCGTCCTTTCTCTATATAAAAGCCTTCTTATCTTGCAGAAGATTACACATTTGCGTCGATAAATGTAAAATGCATTCGTATGTAAGAAATTCCCGGTTCTATATTTGAATCAGAAAACAGAAAATATAATTTGGAGATTCAAATAATTGCGCATGGCCGTAATTGTAAGAAATGACTTCGTTGATCTGTACTTGAATATTTGGTTTCCAAAATACGGAAACCAATCTTTTCAGTTCTAATATATCCAGCGTTCCATGTACGATTTGAAAACAAAAATCTTACTGCGCCATTCTACCGGTCGCACACTGGTGCTACCGTACAGCACTCACTGCACCATTAGTAATGTCGTAGTATAGGAGCGTTTATTTAAATGATGATTCTAAAATGCCGCCATATGGTCGCTTAATTTGATTGTAAACCATATTTGTAATATACTTCTAATAACAATAATATTTAATAACAATCATTATCACCATCATCATCATCATCCGTAGACGATTATCATTATATTACTGATGATCATTATGATCAGTGCAAACGAATGTTGCCTTTAGAATATTTACAAGTAACTACTGTAACCACTACTATATAGATATCTGTATATATGTATAAGGCATGACATATGAATATACGTATTTTGTTAACATATGTATGTGTGTATGAATAGCAATTCAGCAGCTTTTGCTTACTTAGTATTTTCTTTTCTTTTGCTGTATAATTTCGAATGACTTAGTTTGCAATTAGCTGAATCGATCAAATTGAATGGAAAAAGATCAGATATATGTACGTTTATACCTATACAAATGCAGATGTCTGTGTCTGTGTGCACACACACATACATATGCCACAGTTGTGTGGTATAGTCGGATTTTCTTAGTCGCAGTTATAGTCGTTGTCTTCGCACAGTGGTACATTTACGGTGAAGGTGGTCAAACATGTGTTTGCTGCCCGGCAAGTGAATATAGAAATAAGAAATTTTCGAATTTTCATATAAGAACATAATAGTTGTTAATCATACTTGCTTGATCAAATAACACTGATCTCTGTAAAATTAATAAGCAACCATAATTTATTTTGAGATCCGGAGTTTTCGAAAAGTAAAAACCGTTGTTTACTAAAATGTTAATGAATTTCCGTAAAACCTATACGAGGAATAGATGTTTTTGTGGCAGAAATATTTTGGCCATGAGAATCTGAACACTCTAATCCGACAGCTATAGACAAGTGCTCCAGAAGCTGTTTTGAATATCCATTTCTATTAGCAGCAATATTTTAGTTGGAATTGTAAACATGTTCTTTAGAAGATCGAATACGAAGGTCTATTTATAGCCTTCGCGATATAAATCAAAAAACACTTTAGATGAACAATATTCTCATATAATCCCTTAGGTCCGAAAACGAATTAACAAAAAAAATGTTTATACACACAGCGACAAATTTGGATGGAAATCGGTGCGAACTATAAACTCAATAATAAAATGTTTACATTCTGGAATAATCAACATTTCATAACATTGAAAAAAAAAAAAAGTTGCCATAGCTGACGGTTGTAGAAACCAATTAATCCATTAATGCCCATTTTTTTTTCTTCCGTGTTTGTTAGCGTATATTGTTCGATTTATCGAAAGCTGGTTCAATATGGGTTAATATGTAGGCAAATACTAATGATTGGTAACGATAACTCTGTTTTTTTTTTTGTAATAAACAAAAAAGGATTGTTGATTGGTACAATTGTATTGGGAGTTAATTTTTTTTTAATTTGTTAAGTCATTCAGATTTTCATGATGTTTATCTCATTTTAATTGTAATATAATTTATGATAAATAATTGTAAATGGACACTTTTAGGCGTTTTTTGATTAGTTTTAAAAATTTACAAGAAAAATATTTGTTCCCCGAAATTACTTTTTAACTCCAAAACTGTCATTCAGATTAAAAGGCACTGAAGTTAAAAGTTAAAGATTTTCAAGAACTTGGAATCCGTTTTTATAAAATAAAACCTTCATTGGACGAAAACGAAAACGAATTGAATATGTTATAGAATGACATATGAAACGTACGTCATAATGAGAAATATCCCTTCAATTTTAACTATTCAAAACTAACGATTGAACTTATTTTACGGAAACCAGACCTAATTCAACCAAATCGAACAAGTCGTTTTCTCAAACAAATTTCAAAAATTCCTAACCATGGAAACAATAAATATCGACTATTTTTGTAGTCAGGGTAGATCAAAAGGAAAATGCAGATTTTGGAAAGAAACATTTTAAGAAAAACATTCTGAATCGATATATAAAAGAATATAAAAAAAAAAAAAAAAAAAAAAAAAAAAAATATTCCAACATTTATGATTTTAAATGAGTTTGAGTTTGCCTGCATTACGAGGTGATGGGTGATAGCCGCACGCACTACCTGGCACACCACCGTCGTACACTACTAATATATGTAGAAATACCGTTCAATTTTTTAATATACTACATATGGTTACCAACACTGTCACTCAAACCGACAATTTCAGTGGACCAACTAACATTCGCTGATGAAATCTTAATAGTTCATGCCAAAAAAAATGCATGTGCCTTTAAAAGTCCAAAAGTGCGTTTTTAGGACAACCTTTTAAGAAATTGTGGTTTAATCCGATGGAGTTTAAATATTTCTTCATTTGTTGTCAATTTAAAGGCGTCTAAAAAGTCAAAACGGATAAAATTAGTAGAGTAATATAATTGCTTGTGCAAAGGATAACAACTTCAATTGAGGTTTACTATGTTATGATGATGATGCGTCATTAGCATCACAAAGCCAGCATAAATAAAAAATAGAAGATCTGAATTGGCCCAGAATTGCAATCGATACAGAAATGTACATATATCGGCGCTACGGACAATTCGATCAGTGTCAATTGCTCTTTTTCACCTTCTTATAATTCACGTAAACAATATCAGATATATATTACTCGTTTAGGTTGATGTGTATGCATTCATTAACTGCCTGTTACCATAAAACGAATTTGTTTGTTCGTTACAAATCGTCAATGTTGGAAGAGTTATAAAATGGGTTTCAGACATTATTGAATTGTGATTTTCAGATATATTTTAGATATCAACAAATGGAACACAAGCCCAAACGAATAAACTCTCATTACTCATAAAAAAAAAAACATTTTATTGGGCATTCAATTTTGACAATTTGTAACGAACAGGCAACTTCGTTTTATGGAAACAGACAGTTAATGGTGATTTCAAAAAGTTTAAACAAAACGTCCCTAAATTAGTTCTCAATTGTACCACTGTGCTCACGTAGTCTTTGGTAGTATGGTATAAACATAAACTACAATCGGCAGTACATTTATTTAGTTTAAAATAACGACGGACTTTGTTTTCTGTTTTCGTAATTTGAGTCATTTCTAAGTTTTATTTTTTTTTTTTTTTGTTTTAGACTTTTGTTTATTTAATTAGAATTTATTTGTTTTCAGGGTTCTATTTGTTATACACATATGTCACTACAAATGTGTAGATATGTGTATGTATGTGGCATATATATCGTATTAAATTGTAATATTCTAAAGACAGATGTGAAAAAAAGTATGAATATTTATCGTAACCGTCGCCATACCATTTATTGCAATGAATCAGAAAACGTCAAATAAATATTATTGTAATATTTTAATGGCAACGTTTAGTTGGAAAACAAATGTGATCGCTTAAGGTTTTGTAATACAAATTTATGATATATGTACACTCATATTACGAAATCGTTTTCAAATATAGTGTAGGAAGGAAATTTCGGATTTCAAAGTGTGCTGTACTTTATTGTTATAAATTTGTAGTCCATATTGTATCAGGGTAGTTTGACAAATACGTGAGCTTTGGAACTGTACTTGAGTTAATTAAAAATCAACACTGCTCCTGCCTCATCTACAGTCTTTTAATAGATTTCGATGAAATTAAATCACCGAAACCAATAGAAGGCTTAATAAATTCCTTGTGGAGTCTGTGGCATTAATTTCAATTGTTAAAAAGTGTTTTTCTGAATTCCGTTCTGACGACGGACGTCCATGAAATGAAAGTGTGTGAGGTGGATAATGTTGCAGGCTACTAGACTTCGCAATCCTAAGTAGTTTTTACGCCGCTACCTAATTATAGACGAAACATAAATCCATCACAATACACCAGATACCAAGGAACAGTAAGAGCTGTGGTCTTCACCGTATGAACGTGCACCATTGAAAGCTAAAGTCGTTCCGTCAGACAGACAAATGTGCATAACATCAGATTTTCCTCTAGACCTATTTTGTTGACTCTCTCTAACATGAAAAATAGAAAAGACTTTGAAACCCAATATAATTTCTTAAATCAGAATATTTCATTTATTGCTTTTTCCAATGATGACGCGTTTCTATAAAAATGCTACTGCTGGAAAAATTCAGAAGCTGCAAATCCTCAAAGTGTATGTATTATGATCCCCGGGAACTTCAAAATGTCATATGCTGAACAAATTCCAACTATAGATTTGAATGTCTGTTAGGGATTACATTTCTCACACAATATATTCAAAATAATGTATAAAATACTTCTTAGTTAGTGCAATTGATCTTGAATCATTTTCATCCGCAAATGGGTCTTCTCTCTGACTCAGCTGGTAAAACCTAGACTTTTTTTGGAAATCACAATTCAACAGAAGTCTAATCAGTAGCCCGTTCTAATTTGACACACATCTACAAATCTGGCGTGTTTGCTTTGAGTCAATATAATAGAATACGGCCAGTATGTGCAACTGGCAAATTCCCTCCTGGCAAATTCCCGTAAGACATGTTCAGTGAGGTACTTTTATTTTCTGTTTTCTAAAGCACGATACATACAGAAGACTTCTTTCTGTTAACCTTAACCTATATTGACATTTATCTATTTCTGAGTCTCTGTTAAGGAAGAAATACTCTCTTTTGACACACCTTCATGCATATGTACATGCATACTCGTACGTATGTATGTTTCTATTTCACATGTGATACCATAGAGGTCTAACAAATATGTACATACATTCGTATGTATGTACGTACATAGGTACCTAAATAGGTATGTACATATGTTTATACCGGCAAAAATGCAGAACAAAACAAAAAACCGCAAAAATGTGTGAATACACTGAAAGAAGTAAGCAACAAAAAATGGAAAATGTTTCATTAACTCCCAGGTCTAATAAATGAGATCGAAGTTAAACCAGAGATTTTGTAAAACTTCAAATAGGATTTTGTGTGACAAATTAGAATCGGCACGGCACTAGCTTGTGGATGAAGGGTGTAGAAATGCAAAAGTGGTAGCAAAAGTTGCTCGAAATAGATTTTCACGTGACTTCTGACATTTCCCTCTCTCTCACCTTTTGTTGCTTAGAAAAGGAAAAAAATCTTACTTCGGTTCAAATTTCTTCTTTTTGATTATCACAACTGTGCTATAAAATATATTAAAATGTTTAAATTTTATATGGAGCGCACTAAGTTGTAACCACAACAGAGAAAACTGATGGTACTGGGTGGGTACTACTAGAATTCGTAAAAAGATGATTTTTTTGGTTGACTAAGGTCTGAGTTACCAGTCGATCTCTCTCTATTGTGGTTAATTTATCTCCAATTGTGACCCGACATCGAAGGGACAGAAAGAACTAATTCTTTCCGTGTACATGTAAGTGTGATTGTACAAAATACATACGTCTTAATGTCCACAATCAATAGTCTTACGAGTAGTAGCACATTTCGCATGCCAAACGGCGAACCGAATAAATATGAACCCCCCACAACAAACACCAAATGCACATGAGTCACATACCAAAACAAATAATCATCAATCCGTCTGTCCGTCCGTCCAACAGCGGCAACGGTGCGAAAAGCGCTACAACCGTATGTAACAGAATTCCGAAAAGAAACAACAACAGACGGGGCGGACAGACATGCCAATAGACATAAACCCACCAGTTGGTTGGTACTCTCATTGTTTTGTTTTGGCTACGAATCAAATGAAGCACTCGCAAAAAAAAATCGAACAAATGGCTGGAATAAGTTTATTTACCAGTCAAGCTGAACAAAAGCAAGCAGCCTGCCTGCCAACCAGCTAGCCCCTTATTCGTGGTTCCAACGGACAACAACACGAGACACTGGGCGCACAGAGTAGAGCTTTGGACACTTGGGCACAAATTGTGTGTACGAGTATGTCTATGTTAAGTTTTCAGCAGCACGTGTTTGCTTTCATGTTAAGGCTATGCTTTGGTGTTGTTGCCGCACACACACTCTCTCAATGGCACATATGTGTGGATTTGTGTCTGGGACACCACACTCACAGATACATACTGGAACTCAGTCTGTGGAACAATTGCAAAAGCTACAATTGCAGCTGTAAATTAAAATATTCTGTCAGATACGCAAAGAAACCACACGGACAGGCAGGCGGCAGAGTAGACAAATGTTCCTCGACATCGTTGATGTGGTTTATATACTCGTAACCATTTGAGCTTATTGGAACCGATTAGAACAAGGAAGGGAAAGGGTTTTGCAGCGAGGTTCGTTTGATAAGTTTCTTGGGACTATGTGAAGTCCCAATAAGGAGGTAGGTTTGTTTTCGAGGAAACTGTCATTTCTGAAACACACAACTCCTTGAGGTCCACTAAAAATACTATCCCCTATAACATCTCAGAATTCACGGAACTTTTGAAAACGATTACGATGTACAATATAGACCGAACTGTGTTGAAAGTCAACACATCGAATGAATCATGAGATGTATTGAACATATCTGATAGAAAAAGGATAAGAGTTGAATATGAGCCCGAATATATTTGGATACTTTTTCCAGAACCTACTGATGAGCATTGAGACACGCGTGCTAAAATGTTCTCTTGCTATTCCCCAAATTGATTTCCGAAAAAAATAAATTGTGTGTACTTACATGAAATCATCCACATGTTGTAAAACCATTCAGATCAATGGGTAGGACCAAGTATGTTAGAGATCATTCCGAGATTACTCGTTGCGTTTCCATGTTCCTCACTTGTTAGGACTTCATTCCATTTGTGAAGTTCCATCCATCACATATACAAATCAAATTTTCGTTGCAGTATCAAATTAGTGAATTTCTTCTTTAAATTTGTAGTTCACTTTACCGCTTCGTATTTATTTAATTACTTTTTATTGCAATTGCAATTTAGATATTATTGCAACAAGAATTTTCAGAAAATGAAAAACGGCGCATTTATTTTTTTCGGTTATCGATAATTTTGTAAATCGGTAAAGCCCGGTTCGGATGGAACGGTCTATCGTTGCATATTGGACATAATTTGAGCATATCGAGGGCTTATATTCAATAACCTCTATCTACAAAAACACAATTTTTCAGGAAAGCCAAAAAACTGTTTTATTCGCAAATTAGCAACAATTTTAATGAACTCATCTTCCACAATATTAACAAAATGTGTCTTACAAACACCCTAACTAAAAATTTTGTTGAAATTCGAGTTATTTTAGCTTCTTTGGTAGATAGAGGGTATTGACTCACAAATGAAATCATTGCGTAGGAAAATAATATGTAGATAGAGGGTATTGCCTTATTATAAAATTAAGTTTGTTTTACGGTTTTTGTATGGGGATCCACAAAAAGGTGGGAGATAGGGGGTAGATATGTTCACAAGAAATGTTGGGGATGGAAAAATGGCAGGACCTGTTCTAACATTTGCACCCTACACAGAAAAAAAAACTTGTGTAATTATAATTTTGTAGTGAAAGCTATATTAAAGGATTATAATACATTTTCAGAATTTTTACTGCGCCTGGCTGAGATTATCATAGAAATAGTGATACTCATCTGGAATTACCACCTTTAGATCCTGTAAATGTTTCCATTTGTTTTGCTGGATTGGGAGTCGACCGGTATGCAATAGCTTTGGTTCTATGTGACCTTCATATTGCTTGATTCTATTAGGTAGTTCTGGAATCACGCAATAACAATCTCAAAAGAAAGTATAAAATCAATTTCTCACTACGAAAAAACAATTGCTTTTAATCTTTTGGAATAAAATCTGACATATGTCAAAAATGACAGAAAGACAATAGGTCAGTTAGATTTTAATTCGAGGGGAAGTGGTAAATTTCAAATCAGTACTATTAATTTAACTAAAAAATAGCCTGAAATTAAATAAAACGAAACAATTATATGATGTAGATAGAGGGTTTTGCCTTTATAAAATTCATAAACAAGTATCTTTGTAGATAGACAAATGATAAAATACAGCATATATAGTACTAAAAATAGGTTTTTTCAATTGAAATTTTTACAGTAGATGCAGATGGGGTCAGTGATGAGTTAGGCATAAAAAAAAAATTTCGTCAAAATGTAGATAGAGGTTATTGAATATAAGCCCTCGATATGTTTGCAACACATGGTAACTACACGAGATTTTATCTGCAAACTTCCAGTTTGCGAATTATCAAACACTTTATAATATATATACACCGATTATCGGGTCAAGTGGACAGTTGTATTTCTGTAATTATATCAGTTCAAATGAAAGCATGTACAAGCTTTCAATAATACCGGCCATTGTTTTTCGTTATAGACAAATGCTGTGACTTAAATACCACCCACGTTTAAAAACAACACTATGCCAGTAAATATTGCGACTTCTGACCTTACCGGAACAAAAAAACATAGTTACCTATGTTTTATATCAACCTGTTGTTGAACTTGGCCTTTTAAAGAAGGTTTTGAGGGTTCTCATTAACCAGCGTAAATATTTTGATTTTTTTTTGTTGATTTTTGCCATTTTGTATTTTTTACATTTCATAAAAAATTACTCAGTCTAGAGGTACATGTGTCACCATCTGACGGACAAGTCTCCAAGTGAACACTTTGTCTATACAAATTTGCATTCTCTAAGTACAAAAAATGTTAACGTTTGAACCCTGCTTATTTAATACAAATTTATTATCGATGTCAAATGAGGCCTATCATATCGGATAATCGATATGAATTTTTTGTTGCCGTTTTACTTTTACTTTTTGTTTTTTTTTTACCTTTCAATAGTAAAATATTAATATTAACAAATAGATTGAGTCAAAAATAGAAAGGACCAAGAATGTGAATGTGCTCATGGTTAATATGTCTTACCAAAATTTTAAATCCCGAGTAAGTAAATTTAAAGGTAAATGTTGTAAGAATAACTTTCAACGAGCTGAAGTTTTCATTCCGTGTTGTATATTCAACAGTTTTTTTTATTTATGGCGGATAAAGGTTGACAGCAGTGCACTTTACCGGCAAAACCACACAAGCTGTCTACATTATTTTGTATTGAACAGACTTTGGATAATGGCTGCATCAGCTATGGCTAGTTAGAAGACACTAAAATGCAGGAAACATCAAAGCATCTTTCACAAAATAGACGGATAAACTCACCACGTTATTATACAAGTACATCCAATGTCGATTAACATTAACTCCATCGTCTATGCTCGGAATTCGTCTGACCCTGGCCCTATTTAATTGTATAAAATCAGCCCACTACGCACTACCAATTTTATAATAATTCGACCAACAATGTCTTCCAAATTTAACCCCTCGTCCCTCGATTATAACATCAGTTAAGTGGCCCTCGTAGAATAAAACTCCACTCCTCTTCCTAACCCTCTACCGCCCATTCCGACCACTTTAAACAACTGACAAATAATCAATTCTTTTTCTGTATTTCTTTTTTCTTCTCAGCACAATTTTCCATAAGACAAAGTTTCCCATTGTTATTCGTTTATTGTTGTTTGTGCAGGCAGACGGCAGCAGCAGCATTTGGACTTGAGTAACTTGTGAACTCGTAATAAGCACCCTAAACCCATAATTCACTCCACAATAAGAGAAATATGTTGTCACTCAAGTTTTCTGAATTCGACTTTTTTTGTGCCAATATTGTATTTGTGTTTGGAGCTGCTATTCAATCTCTATTATCTGCATTTGTATCGGTAGTTGTTGGCATTCGCAGAGATCAAGGGGATGTCCAATGAGGGCCACTTGTGATACGTGTGGTATATATTTCAAAATTTCTCATATTCATCGATTTCTTGTAAATTATTCTCATTGGTGAAAATCCAAATTAAACAGAAATTTTAATTAACAACACCATGCTTTAAACTTTCACAGCGAGGGCTGTTGGAGGACTCAATCGAGTTTATTACAATTTAAGCATTTTTCATATTCCATTTCTTAATGGATTGCCAGAAAATAAGTTTGTTTGATTAAATCAAATACTTTCTATTTAAAGACAGTTTCGACTGAATTTATTTGTTGCTATTGAATTTTACTTACTTCAATCATTATGAAACAAAGTAAGCGAAAAGTAACAGCTTCCTTTAAAATGAGCTTGAAAGACTGAATAGTTTAAAATCGACGATATTTAATTGGTTGCATTCACATGAAACAGTTTTTTTATGCAATAAATTAATAACTTGGAATTTATCTGTATTCTGAAGGGGCCAAAGATGAACCCTTCTTTTTATTTACTTGTAAAGTTCTCGGTATTTACAAGATGAAACTTCTTCTGAAACTGATCTGATAGTTCTACTGGGGTTAAAACCTGGGCTTGTGTTATAATAAGATCGAAACCACTCAATAACACATAAAACCTAAGTGAACTGCGTGTTCTTTCCCCTAGCCCTTTCGATGAACGGGCCTCCTACCAGAAGGCCTTTTGTTGTATTGTTACTCGTATGTATTTCTACAAATGAAATCGTAATCATTATTTGCTATTTTTGATGGAAAAATGTATTTATGTTTTCCTTGCGTCTTTTAACGCTTCTCAAATTCGCATACAACAAAAGCTCAAACAACAGTTGCCCGTTGAGAGCGGCGCGCGTCTTACAATGGGGCACGCGACGCCTTATGCTTTGGTGGCGCAGTTGCAACGCTGTGTGTGCGGCTGGAGCGATGGTGGTGCTTTGCATACTCGCACTCGTACTTGAGATCCGAGAGTGGGTTGACAATTGATTTGACATTTTGTTTAATGTTTTTCTACATCTAATCTTTCTGTTGTTTCGGTTTTTGTTGTTGTTTTTTTGCTGTTTGTGTGTATCAACAGTTGTTTCTCTTTACATTTCAATAGGCCTGTTGATTAGTTGGTAGGTATGAATGTGCTATGTTTGGGCAAACATGCAACATACATTGCATCGCAAATATTATTGTCGGCGGTTGGTTGGATTGTGGGCCTGTTCAAAAACGTCAACTGGCAAAACGCACACTCAAATCCAGTTTAGAATTTTGAACTAAAAAAGCTGAGTTTTTAACACGTGTATGATTTTTAATAACATGACTAATGATTCCGAAATTCCGAAATTGGAAAACGGGGCGTAAAATGCACAAATGAAATGCACGATTGTGATGTAACAGCAAATGACACACAACATGCGTGTTACATGTGTTCAAATGGGTTATGCATGTTACGGCGTTCTACGCGATCTCAACGCAAACTGGCATTTTGGAATTTAACAAATGGCGTCGATGCCAACGTCGTTGGATTGGCGAAAACAAATATCAAATAGTTTTGATTTCAGATAATCGCTGGAATTCTTCAGAAACTCATATCTACACAATCAACATATATTGGTGGAGGGTAATAAATAGAGTTAGCAACAGGAGAGTCACATAGTGGTCAGCGGCAAGAATTAAAAAAATTGTGGAAGGAGAACAGACGGTAACATATGGCCTTATAATTTAATGCAATTTAATTTCTCTGTTTGAACTTATCGGGAAAAACTTTACGAACTCTTTCTATCTCATAATTAGTATTTTTTATAGCAAGCTGCCACGGTTTTATGTATATATTTATTCACGTCGTTCCGATGTGGAACATAGGACCATTTGGTTTCATTAAGATGGGTATCTGGGTACCGCATACGAGTCTGGTGTCGGGGCTGCCAACTTAGCATCCAGACAGTCTTTGTACCGGGGATTCCCCCAAGCGGATGTTCAGGTTCTACCGCCTATTTTCGGTCGACAGAGCCTCGTTGGCGAGAAACAGTTTTATTGTTTTGGCTACGTTTTAACATATAACAGGTGGTGCAAAAGTAAACTTCCGATGTTTTTTGGCTGTAATTAAAAAAAAATGAAAAACTTTGATTCTTCTTGTGGATTATTTTTATTTGGTCTTTTAATTTTATTTTACATCAAGTCGAGAATATGATGTCATGTAAATTTCTTTTACTTAAAATATATTAGTAGTTATTTTCAGGATTCAAATTACAAAATATAAATAAAATTCAATGTTCGAATTCAAAAAAGCCGCTGTCGAAAAAAACTTAATTTCTACAAAAGTACAGAATGCTAGTGAATCCTCGATGTGGACGATTTTGGAAATAGATCTTGCGATACTTATATAATGTTTACACTCATATAATATGTATATATAATGTTCATACTCACTGGTCGGGACCATCTGTTTACAGCCGGCTCCGAACGGCTAATGCTTTTCTAGAATAAGTTGTACAATATCGTGTACAATCTACACACTCTTCAAGTAAAATGATGACTGAAAATATGAATTTACACTTTTCAGGTGGTACCCAGTCCCAGGCTCCAAATCCGTCTGTCATTCGACAGCAGAACGTAGATGTGGTACTGGACACCAGCGACAGCCCGTCAGGAAGATATGCAGCTTCTTTAACTGCCCGTGACAAGTGCTTGAAGCTCAAGCATACCTACCACATGCATGTATCGTTGATGAACACTACTATCGTTGATTTCAGGCCACCGCGAAGAGGGCCTGAACAAATCCGTGAATAGCTCAAATAATGTAACTGGTAAGCTCATCGCAACAGTTATCACCCCTCTGACAACTCGAAATACCACAGGCACAGTAGTGAAATCACTGCACTGAGTGCGGAACATGGTACGGCTACTGCCGCCAAAACTAAACAAAGTATTGCAATACCAAAAGGTTAGGGTCGCTCCCTCGACGACAAAGCCAAATCTGGAATGTTAAAGAGGACATGTGAGGCACAGGCCCTGTCTTCCCTACATGTAGTTTCCGTCTAACCCCTTTCTGTCTGAACTATTTCAGCCGCATTGCATGCACTTATACTCCTTGTTAACACTGATGGGGCCATCCATTTTTCGATAATTTTTTTTCTGGTACATACTTCCCATGTTTCTCATGTCATATTTGCTTAGGCCGCCGAAGTACACGCAAATGTGATGGCAATAACGTGATTTCCAAATCTCATGCGATTTGGTTATAGCTTGATGTTAATAAATTGAAATTAAAATGGTGATGACAGACCATTACTCTTTTCATGAAATGTTAGATAACTTTTCCCCTGAGATGTTTGCGAGCGGTCTCAGCATAACTCTCCAAATTTTTGTAATAATCTGCAGAATTACAACGCGTTTTTCATTCGTAAAACTCTCCATTGCTATGTTGCATTTCTATGGTCTATGTAGTCTTTCTATACATAAAATCGATCCTAATTTAATGCAAATATTCTATGAGCCCGGGTCTAAATCTCACCAACTTACGACCTCTATCCACACAGTTGACTACACCCATCCCTCAGACTGTTGTATTCGCAGCAAATACAAATTGGACCAACTTTACACAAAACTGCTTTCGAATTATTTGTGAATATTCTTTAAAAAAAAATCCATTAAATATTGATAAAAATAAAACTTTGCAGACAAAATCATCAGCAACACACAGAAAATCTCTCAACAACGAAAGGAAATCGTAGAAACAATAACATGTAGCAGCAGGACGGAATCCTTTCATAACCGTCCCCTGCCCCATTCTCATTGCCGACCGGGCAGACCATGGAATTTGAAGTATCAGCATGAAAACTGTTCTCATTGTGTGCTGCAAAACTTTACGAAGTGTTGCTGTACTCTCTACTAAAAATGGAAAACACTAAAAAACGAAGTCGTGTAGAAATACAATTACATTTCAACAAATTCAGGCGAACAAGCAAAAACTAAATTTTAGTTTTTCTCTGAACTGACAAAACTACCCGAAAATTGTTGTGAACTTTGAACAACGAAAAATCATGGCCCACAAATGTACAGTTGTTGGATGTAGGCCTCCTACTCAGTCTGTAGCAACAACATTGCAGCCAACTTACCTTTTCTTACCTCCCGTTCAGCCTTACTTCACCCCCTCTGGCGTTGACGGGATTTTCATCTTTTTCAGCACAAAAGACAATATAAAAGAAGGTTCTGGCAAAATGCTACAGAAAATTTTCAATTATAAGTTTGCCCAACAAATCTTGAAATCATTCATACCAGAAAACACAAAACGAAACGACAAACTCAACAAAAACTTTTGCTGAGAATTCAATGCACTTTTAACTTTTGTGTCGCCACCACCAACATCACCACCACAGAACATTTCAGGATAACTTTGATAAGAATGTTTTTTTTTTTCTTTTTGGGAAATTTTGAAAATCAGCAACAGTTAGTATGTGTGTGTATGGACCGGTAAGGACGAAATTCGTTTATATGTTTGTATGGGCCATAGTTTTAGCCCAACTGAACGTTATCTGCCATGTTCCTTCGTTTGCAATGGCAGTCACCAAATTAGAGTATAACTTCGCAAGGTGGACAAGGATATGTCACATTGTTTGTTGGGAAGCGGAAACATTCTGTTACGTCACAAACGTAAAACAATTGATAATAGGGAATATATTTAAATATATATATTTTTTTTTAATATCAGTTCTGAATTTATGGAATCCTATATTATTTTCTTCATTAAAATCGGAAATACCATGGTATTTAAAACCGATTTTACTTTGATAATACCATATTTTTAGCCATCTATATGTCAGTGATCAGTATGATTCTGTTACATATCAGTATGTCCATCCCATGGTTAGTGTTTGTGATTTTAAAGTCTTGGAAAACTTTAAATATGACATACATAGGAATAACATGTTTTCTAAATTAATCATCGTTATTACAGTTTGTAATTTGGAGAGGAGTCTGCATTACGTAATTCCGTACGGGAGTATATGAAAGATTTGTTGCTTATTCCAGGGTCTTGTAAATATTCACCTGAACTGAGGATTAAGAAGCTTATTAACAAAACAAAAATTTATTCATTGATTCTTTCAACAAGAAGTCATATTCATGTGCGGTATAAAAATAGTAAAAATTGATGCTATTGGCAATTAATAAAAACCGGTACGATGAACATATTTCCGTATAAAAAAATAAGCGAACAAATTAAAAACTACAGCAACAAATATGAGACCCAAACAATCCTCCCAATACGTATTATACGAGGTACGAAAGGAACCGCGCTTCAAAACCTCATATCCATTCTTCACACAAGGATGATCCTCATTTGTGGGACAATCTGTAACAAAAGATAGAGGTCGTCAAGGAATTGTATTAAAGTATAAAATTTGCTGAGCAATCCACTTACCTATGTTGTCCACGTCAATCCAAAAGTTGTACATTAAAGCCTCATTGGAGTAAAAGAACAATGACAAATATTTCAAAAACGGTATCGAGTCCACATTATAATAGGCACCACCGAATATTAGAAATAGCAAATCAAATGGGGCCGCACATTCCGAAGCCATTTTCTCCGTTTCAAACAAGCTGGACAGAAATAAACCATAGCCTGTTGCAGCTACCGCCGAGAGACTCAATATTAAACCCATCGTTAGAAACAGCATAAAGCCCCGTTCGTAATAGATCGATGCATAGATCACAGAAAAGAAAACGTAACTCTTAAAAAATGACATGGGTATAAACGACAGCACTACGGCTACATAGTAGGCGGACAAACTGTAAGTGCCCTCGCCCACCTCCCGGCGCATAATGGGCAGAGCGGCCGGAAAGACATAGGTGACACCATACGAAAAAGTAAAGATCATTTCACTGCTCAGCATAAAAATGGAACCACCGATATCCTGTATAGAAGTCTGTGACAAGCCAACAACACCCGAATACATAATGGCCAAAGTAACCGAAGTAATCTGCAAAGAACATACAAAATAAGTAAGACTTGCAGGAACACAAAAATCAACAGGCTATCTTACCATAAAGAATCCCATGGCTATGAGACCTTGTTTTAAATTACGACTGTCATCAGTGACGAATCTCTTGAGCAACAAATAAACCTGAAATGGCCACCATATCTTTTTGCTGCAGAAAACAAGGATTTGTGATTCAGACGATTGCAAAAGTGTCGATAGTAAGGTATACTTACAAATTCTTCATATTTGTCAAATAATCCCCACTGTAGGGTTTTGGCAGTAACCAACTATTGTTGTATAAACCCAACGATTGAAGGCTATATTTAGCTTTGACTATAGCGCCATCAGTACGATTCGTATGACTGTCGGATATGGTTTTCAGATAAAAATCGGCAGGATTACAATTGTGGGGAAAAGCATAACCTAATCTAAAATGGGATAAAAGAGGAAGAATGAATTAGTACATATTTTTATTTTTTGGTTACTGATAAGATCAGAATGTGACAAATTGGATCCAGATGAAATCTAAAGTGGCAGCGCCTAAAATAGGGAACTACATTTGAATGAAAGCTGTATGAAAAATGGGTACTTAGTAGCAGGTCACAAATTTCACAATGGTTAGTGAGTAGCCGACCATACTGTTTCTGTGCCGAATTTTATCAGGATCGGATTTCACATGTGACTTGTGGAGCCACAGAATCCAATGCCGAGTGGTACATTTATATATCAAAACAAGGACCAACTTTATGGTCCAACTTTACCGTGAGCGCTGTGTATTCGATCCCAATTCGAACTGGAACGGCTTCCATACCGTCAAAACCCTAAATCGAGACACACATTTGTATGAGAACTGTAATACAACTATGGCCGCTATGATCCAATTTCATAGAAGTTGTAGAGTAATCGATCATAATACATTGAAAAAAATGTTATCGATACCAAATTTAATATGGTACATCTAATACATCCCATCTCTATAAAATCGAGAGTACCTTTGTATGAGAGCTACATTCAAATCAGAAATGATTTTCTTCAATTACATTGTGTCCTTTCTTTAATAAAGAACTGGAGGACAGGCATCGCTAAATTGTACCAGGAAGTAATTCTGGTATACGTAATGTTGGTCAGCTCCAAAATTTACAAGCGAGCAATAGAAAGTGGAAAAAACGGAAACTGGCTCAACAAAGATAGACGACTTAAATCTCATGTGGATATTTCCATCAAAGGACTACAATGTCTAGCTAAGCCAACAAACTTTAGTAGTAAAAAAGGACTAGTAATAATACTAATTGGGACTCAATCATAAAAGGTAATTTCATTTGTTTTCCATTGCCTTGCTAAGTGAGACAGGAGTCAGCTTGTACCTGAAAACTGCCTGCAACAGAACTTGTTGCAAGTGTGTTAATATGTAAATGGCTATCATTTCGAATTAACCCTCCCTCCAAATGTGATTCTAATATCATGAGTACATAAACAAGGAGTTTCAGAATTCATTTTCTGGAATTCCTGAGGAATCTCCGTTATTTTGGATAATCTGAAATAAAGGAATATGTCTATGGATAAAATACATTATTGTCAATAATGACTAAAGATAGCCCTCATTCAAACAAAGGTCTATGTAATTATTATTTAATCAAAAATTTAATTATTTCAAAGATCCAATGAAATTTGTTAATTGTTTTGCTTTGTAAGTGTAGGTTGTCAATTCTGACGAACTATGGCAACTCATTCTGAGCTTCCACAATTTGAATGGAGCATTCCTTTCTGGAATACTCTTTTCTCATCCTTTTATTTTTGGTTTCGTCAAATAAGTCAGAACGGTCGTATTATATAGAACCGTTTACTGTTGCATTCTTTGAGTCATGTCTCGAAATTGTGACTTTCAGAATTCTAAACCCGGAAAATACCTATGTATTGTCTAGAAAAGCTTGATATTTGCTATCTGTCACAGAACTCACCTAGTAAAGAATTCCATAGCCTCGTCCGTGCGACCCTGATAGACAATTTTACCCGCATCCATCAGAACAATGTGCGTAAACAGCTCAAATATATCGGAGGTGGGTTGGTGTATGGAACAGATTATGGCCTTTTTGTAACGACCATTTGGACTATTATTCAACGCCTTAAGACTGGGCAAATCCGAATCTAGAATTTCCATTTCTATAGAACTACTAGGGCTACTCTCGCCGCTGGGAGAAGAAAATGAGTCTTCACCGTATAAAGACGTTAAGGATTTATTCAAAACCCGATGACGCGTACACAGATGACGCAAAGTTTTGATCACAGTATATGCGTTATAACTATCGAGACCGGTGGTGGGTTCATCACAAAATATGAAGGGAGGATCGGTGATAAGCTGTAAAAGAGGAATTCATTAAGAAATATTATACAAATAAAAGTTTGTAGCTAAACCACTGCACTTACCTCTTCCGCTAAACTAAGCCTCTTTCGCTCACCACCCGATAATTGTTGTATACGCGTATGGGCCACATTCCTCAAGCCAACCGCCAACAAAAGGTCTTCAACCCTTTGGCGTTTTTCCGCTTTCGTTGTTTTGCGATGCATTTTGAAATGGGACTGCAACGAAAGTCATGCAAAACAAACAAACAATCAAATATAATGGGGAAATGACAAAATAATCCCATTGAGAAGTCAGCAATAACTGTGTCAGTTGGACGCCGAGAACACAGACAGACAGATACATACCATAAAATATAAGTGTTCGTAGGCGGTAAATGTTTGCACATTAATTTCGAACTGCGGTAAAAAACTGGAGATCCGTATCATCTCCGACCGTTCCATGGCAACGCCATTCACCACCACCTCACCGGTCAAATTACCACGTAAACGTTGTGATATCGCCGCGAGTAGTGTGGTTTTACCAGCGCCACTGCATCCCAGTATTGCAACCAAATCACCGGTTTTCATATGGCCGCTAACTGTAAGAGATCACATTATTATACGTACATATGTGTAGGAGCGGTGAATGAGAAAGAGGGTGGGGGATGGGAGTTTGTGGACATTTAAATACTAGGAGCTGATATATTTCTGATAAACCACAAAGGTCGGCTAATTATCGTTGTTTTATAGTGCTCGGAACAATGTAATTATCATTGATACGGAAATACTCTGATTATTGAGAGAGAAGAAGATCACACTATCTGATTGTAGTCTGTGTCTGTTTGAATTAATCTTACCTTATGAATTATTATCTACTTATCTCGGCGAGATCTATGTCAGTGTGACACAATCTTCTGGCGACATTCAGGTGCATACATCTACATTACGTACAGACGTATACTATGATCATATAAGTGATATTATAAGACGACGTCACATTGACAAAAAAAATGCTTTGTGGGGTTTTACTTATGAGCATTTTCATGTGGCCGGTATAATAATTATGAAAAAAATATTATTTTTTTCGTCAAAAATGTTAAAATTTTTTTTTTATTTTATTTCCGAATAACTAGCTCCTTATTAAAGAAAACAAGCATAGGTGTATAATCAAGTATGACAAAATCAAAACTAAAAAAAAACTACAAACGCAATAAATCGCTTAAAAGGAGGAAAAATGAAAAACAACGCTTTTGAAATTGTAGTACTTTTACAAAAAGGTCATAATTTCGTTTAAATATGGCTTATTTTCTTAGTTGACAAAACTATATGCAAATCTGATAGGAAGGTTATTTCATGGACTTAACCAATATCGTGTGCCACGGAAGAAACTCAAGTCAGGATATATCGAAACATAGTGCGGTATGATAAAATGTATTCATACCGTGTATAATTTAATAAAAACATTGGAAGTAATATGTGTCGACTAGAAGTTCAATATTTTCATAGTTGTTTGCTGGTCAATCTTAATATATTCTACCGAATTGGATCAGTAGTTATTGTATTTACATTACAACTATCCATGCGTGTTTTTTGATTGTCCTACCAAGATACGAACCTGGGTTTGTCGTCGCACACAATAACTATTATACCACGACCGACCACAAATGAGAGGATTTTGGATTGGTGTTTAAAATTTTAAAATTTATCAAGATCGAACATCATATGGATATTCTAGAGCGGAAACTATTCAATTTATGAGAACTATATCAAAATAATTAACAATTTCAATTTCCGATCTGAAAGGTTATGTCAAAATAAGATACATTTTGAAGTTTCTTAATTGCCGATTGCAAATCGGTAACAGTTTTGCATTATCTAAGCTAGGTAGTCACCGTTTAAGGAAGATCACCACGAAGTATTTTTCATTTCGCCCCCACTTATCAAACCGCCGTCCTTGCAGACGACTTGTGCAATTCTACAAGAGACCACAAATGTGGCAAAGCTAAAAGTTCTGCAGCGCAAAATATGTAGCAAACTAAGTAACAAGACATACTAACTAATACAGACTGCAGACTGTGCCAATGAAATCATAGGAGTGCAACAGCAGGCCATAACCAACACTTCATTATGTCTGGAATGGAGTTCAAAGCCAACACCCTTCAGTTTTTAACGGCTGATGTGAGAAATCATCGCTGAAATTACTAAATTTTGGAGACTGCAAAATACGTTAAGAGTAATATTGGGCAAGGGTAAACATATTTGACAAGGCGAATAGTTATACCGGAAGATAATAGTGTCACTGATGATACCAGTCTGTACGCCGAGATCAATTTGCACACCACCTCCTCTTATTCAGTAAATATTCTGTAACTTTTCATTCCCTAAATATTTTAAGTAGATTCACTGGTGAAGATGAAGTATTAAGATTATGGAATCTGTAAAAATTAAAATATCTGAATATATCAGATTTTGCAACGAAGATTTTTGTTTCAAATGTTTATAATTTAAAAATTTGAAACAACAAATCCCTGAGCATTTCAAAGGTTCAGTGAACGGTCGAGCTCACAGCGATTTGATAGATGATGACTCTATCGCCATCATTGTTGCCTTGTTATTCGGAAACAGTGACAGTTAGTCGACAAATGTAATGAATTTATTGAGAAAAAATCAGTAAGATCTTGTTTCTTGCTGTCTATCTGGGGCTAGATGTAGCCCGGAGTAGACTTGAGCCCTGTGCTGATACTGGAAGAGTAACAGAATTGTAGTGATTAAATGTTCTATCTATAGTGAGAATACGTTCTCAAGGAGGACTGTCATCTGTATTGTGTGAACGAAGATGAGTCCACCTTCTTTGTCTGATTTCAGCAGTAGAGTCCAGAGAGCGATCAGCTATAGATCTGGCCAATTTCATTATTGATAAATTTAGGCGCTCAAAATGTTGCATCGGGAGGAACTGGTGATGTTCATTCTGTTCAAATATTTCCCGCAATATCAAATTAAGGAACAAAAGCAGTTTTCGACATATGTTGTGTACTTACAGTCCGGTACCTACTATTTTTTCTACTTGTTTTTCTAAGGCTTTATCTGTTCATATCCAAAATCCAATCCATATTAATTAACCTGATTAGGCGTGTTTATTTAACTGAATAATAGATGTCCAATTGATTTGCAAATATGGACGTATTTTTCAATAGTAAACGGAGTCAGGCAATACTACGCGACTCTGGACTTTTAGCGACTTTTTACTGGGCATTGGTTAGTGTTAGTAACTTAAGCCCTTATATATTCCAGTTATAAAACGTACATTATGAAAATTGGGTTAAACCAGTTTATTTTCCCTTCCCTCACTCACTCCTCTGTCACTATTTTCTTTCTTTGCACTTACCATTATTCAATATTTGCAACTCCCTTTGCTTGCGACACGATTCCCAAAAACTATAATTGTTTTCCTCCTTGGCCGGCACATAATAATTCAAGTTTTTCCATTCCAAACACAAGCCCGCCGTAAATGTGGAGCCATCCATTGTAAAGAGAGCGAATATGTTGGTTGATGTGTGATGACGGCTATCAAATGAGGTGTGATTTTTCCAAATTGCAATTTGTATTATTGTTTTCAAACTTAACCGCAGAGAATAATGTTGCTATAAAAAACACACACACGGGCAGTTACGACCGACTGATTAACACGGTTTACGGTTTTGGAAACATTTACAGCACATTAATCATGATGATGCCAATGGTTTGATGCACCCCAATTAAGATGATACGAGAACTGATATGTGATAAATGCATGCCCTTTTTTTATCGTCTGGTGGCGTTTGTTATCAGACAAAAGTTTATCTTATCGCGTTGACTTCATACGTCTCCGTCTTTGTGTGATGCACTCGGGCACTGGATGTTGAATGTGGACGGGAGATGATTGATGATAATCTGCCTGGTTTGAAAGAAGTTCTTTTTTCTTGACTGTCAACAACGTGGACTTTATGCAAATATCTAGTACATCTTATGTTGTTTAATTTTTTTAATCTCGATTAACTTTAGACGTTATTCAAACAGAAGAAGACCAGTATCAAAAATATGTTTTTTATGATTCTTTTTTTCAAGTTTTATCTGTTACGTTTTTTTTTCTTTGTCAGATTCCGTTGCGACAACCGTCGAGCTCGAACACTGTTGACTAACTGAACGCAACAACAATCTAATTTAACCACAACAGTTTGGTTAGATTGTGTTAGATTTACATACGCTTGTATCATTTGCATTTGCCTGAAATGTAGTGTAAATGCAAATATTTACAATGTGCATATGTACTGGAGAGGGCCAATTGTAAATCGTCAGATGTGTTAGATTTTATTTTTAAGATTAAGAGACAAACAGATATGTTCCTCTACTCCACCAGTGGTTGTCAGACTTTTAACATCAGATTTGAACTGCAACTTGAGTCTAATGTGGAACATCAGGTAAGTATCCTACAAATATTTCACTAAAAGTCTAGAAATATTTATTAGAATCCATTTGTCATGCTGTCCTACACTTGTAATTCAGATTGAACATGACTGTCGTGTTATATGTTATCAAAATTGCTTATAGGATTACAAATGGTGAGAATTCCACACTGCATCTGATACCCCCAAACAAATGCCAAATTGCGTCTACTTCATGCAATATCAAAAATACGCTCTGTATATAATTACAAATATTTGACAAAAACGACGACAGAAACGTGAAACTCTACACCCAATCATTCTGGTACCACCCATGTAAATGACCCTATCCGAGCTTTAATAAATTATACTTCAAAAAATATTAACTAAAATTAATTATAAACCATTTGCTGAAAATTAGCGCATTATTTCGATCGCAATTGCACGTTTAAATAAAAATAACAGTATTAATTTTCAAAAATATACATATTTTTTTAAAAGAATCAGAACACAAGCTATCTCGCCACCTCACCCCACTTCAATTAACAAACTCGAAAACAGAACTCGCACAGCTCACGTCCATATCTTCAACTTCATCTCCAATACTTTCCACATCCAGAGCCTCCTCTGATGATTTGCAACGCAGCTTCAATAAACGTTCACGCCGTTTTTTAATTTGGTCAATTAATACGACTTTCACCACATCTATTTGATGCCGTGCCGGAGTTGCCTGTAGTTTCCGACGATTCCTCAGCTTTCTTCCCAGCCGGTAACAAAAGTTATAAAGACATTTCGCTAAGTTGTAGAAATACACCAGGAAGTGCTTGGCCAATGAATATGTAAACGCAATCAGGGTAATGAGACTGAGACCCAGGAATAACGCCAATGTGCCACCAAAGGATACTGGAAAGAAATACCCGTTTAACATTTTATTTTATTGCGTTTCAATGTTTTCCATTTACCTAGTAAGTCTTCGAAACTAAAGACCACATCACGACGCATTCTTACTTTTGGTGGGATGAGATCCCATCTAAAACTGGAGGTGACCACATCCGTTTTAGTTTCATCCACTGTACTGCCACCCCATGAACTTTTCTTTAGTGTATGTAGAGAGTATTCCATTTCAATACACGTATTCGGACATTTACAAATATGCAAAGCCCAAACAGGCCATTTAAAGTCTAAGAGACATTCAAAACCAGCGGGATTGCATGTTTGGCCGTCTGTTGAGACAAAAATGCAAGGTATTTTTTATAAACATTCTGTTTATATAAACTATAACCTACCAAGAAATGTATAAAAGAATGGTACACAATTGCACATTTCAACGGCCATCGTGGCGCGACATTTAGCCAAACATACTGATTTGCTATAAATCTTCAAGGAATAATTGAAATATATTTTATAGCAGAGCATTTAAAAATATAAAGCTCACCTTTAGTTCGGAAGTTTCCTCATCGTGAAAGACACATTTTCGTTGGTCTACGTTAAGATCTCGTAAATTACTGGAAGCACTTTAAATTATACAAAAAGTCAAAAAATCAGTTTACATTTTAGGTTGTCCATCATTCAACTTTTCTGCATTACCAATCGTCAACCTTCGAGTTGCCCTATCGCCTTCTTAAACTGCTCTGTTGTTTGTTTCTATATCAGATTCTAAATTCGTCTATTGACGTCAAACCTTTTACTATGTCCCTTAGATTTGCCGACTCAGCCTTTCCCCCATTTGACTCATATCGTTCATGTGGAAGTCCTTTACTCTGCTCTTAGATTTGCGACTATTTTTAACTTTCCTTACTTTGTATGTCCACTAGGTTTAGTAGTCATTCCTCCATTATACGGTCCAACTCATTAGTCTCGATATCTATTAAACTGTTAACGCCCGCCCGTAATTGTCATATCCTTCAATCTCTTCCTTCATCGAATGAATATCAAACACCTCACTATTTTCATCTTCGCTTTGTCAATCGCCCTCTATGTTTGTCAGTCTTTAATATTTCGGTACATTGTATATCTAGAAACAAAAGAAAAAAACGAAACTTGGCCGAATTACCAACTTACACCGTTTCCAAAACTTTATAAGAAGCAATAATTTCATCCGATTTATGTAAAGCGATGGTACTGCCATCCGTAGACGAGATCTCAAAAGGAGAATGCACATCAATCTATTCAACATGAAACTGAGACTTTAAAATAGTTCAGAAAATTCTATTCAACTCTCTTCTTACCATTCCAGTACTCTCCAACAGATCAATTTTAATGAAACACTGCTGCTTGCCAAAATTACACATTAAAGGCTTTTTCAATTCATCGAAGGTAACTAATGTATATTTCGTACTATTCAAATTATAAGAATTTAATATATTTTGCAATAACTATATTGAAGGTGCTTACCTCCCCGACAAAACTTCTCCCATCGATGAATTGATAACATAGCAGGATCCTCTCTCTGTCATTACCGACATGACGGGCACTTCGAAATTCCCTTCGTACGTGTTAATAATCTGCTCAAACGGCCTATCGATTGCTTGTATCAGTTCATAGAGATCTACATCATCGAAACGTTTATCTTCCGCAAATTTTGCCAAATCCACATAATTACTGGCACTGGCATTGACAACCGCATAGAGAAAGTCCATGTAGTAAAAATAGTCTTCATCGACAATGGATACATTCCAATTTTCTAATATGTACTCATTGGCTTTGTATGAATCGATGTGATCGTAATAGCACAATGTTATGGCAGGCATGTATCCGACCCAATCGCGATAATTGCGATCCACCGAAATCACGGAGGGTGATTTAAGAAACCGAGAGATTTGTAGACGTGTTATAAGTAGAGCTCCATATACTGCACCGATGAATGTGAACAGCCAGCAGACCCTGTCACAGAAACCAATGAGTCTTATTTTTTTTTTTTAAAAAAAAAGAACTTATAATTGCCACAATGATGAATTCCGTTCCATGCTCGTTTTAATGTATAATATTTTTATCTTAATGTTAATTTACGAAGTTTTTTCAAACCATCATGAAATTCATCACAAGGACATCCATTGAATTTTGAATATTTCATACCTCTCAAAGACATGCAAATTCTTATTTACCATTAATTTGAAAGCTAAAATTCCAGTTTCTTCTGCCATATCTGCGATAAAAATCAAGAATCTGTTGTGTACATATCGGGCAGAAATTTGTAGACCATTCTTCCCCGTATTACAAACACCTTTAAAGGCTGACCAACATATTTTCAAATATTTTAATATAATCGATACGAACTGTCGAAAAGCGGCAATCATTTCACGGGAATTTCAAAATTCGAACTAAACACTGGCATAGGTCACTCTCGCCTTAAATATTGGACAACACAATAAAGGGTTTAATTGTTCATTTGTATGTTTTATTATTTTTTCACATAATTGTATTGTTCTAATTGATTTTTATTGTTTTGTCAAGAAACAACAATCCTTTATTCATTTCTGAGAACAATAGCGACGGGGTAGTTCATTGATATTCCATTGTGCTAAGCATTAACTATAAAAAAGGGTAAGGTGTAACTTTTAAGAATGTTCGGTGGTGTCGGAGTATATTAACAATTATTACGGTATGGTAAAGGTTATTGTTGTATTATTTCCAGTGATTGAACCGTTGCCCAAATCGATTTGAATGAGGAATATGATGTACATAGCCAAGGCATTGATTATCTGAAAATAAAAGAGAAACATTTGAAAGATTAATAAAGAATCCGCTCAAAACTAGAATACGTCCAAATATGCACCGATTTTTTACGGGCTTCGTTCAGTGTGCCAAGATCTAAATTTGTATATGAAATCAAAACAGAATCTGAGACGAACTATTTTTCATGAAGTTCGTCAAATACGTAAAAAAAAACTTCATATCCCAAAGTTTAATTGAAATCTGATGAAACTTCAGGCTCTTCGTAAGATATATTTCTAAGGGACTATATGAATACATGGACCGATGTTGACCAATTACAATTAGGGTTCATACTTAGACTGAACCAAGACAAAGTGCAACGTATTTTCATACTAAATGGTGGTGTAGAACATAGAAATTTCGTTTCGTTTCCATAGACCTATTCGAACACATAAATTGAAACTGTTAATCACTTCTGCTTTTAATTATTTATTAATTATGGTGATCTGCTCAGTGCTTTAAAGTTCCCCGTTTCTTGGAAATACCTTCGTACCTTAAAAGAACTCCACTTAAGAATGTTTCTGAAATAGTCTTCACCACTTATTTCACTCACCCCAAGTAAAAACATCAAATCCAAATCAACGATACCACAGGCCGTTTCCGTGTGCTTTCGAACCATTATTTGTAACAGGAATTGATTGATATTATTTTCTGAATCGAAAATCTCCAAGGGTAAACCATTTAGAATGTAAAGGGTGCGACATTTCTGTAAACAAAAAATAATGTGGCACGAAATATTAGATACAGGCAGATATGACTTCTGGATAGTCAAGAATTAATTCTGGTTCTATTACAAACAAGAATGATTTATTCTGAAATCATGTAAAGTTCAGATAATAACACTTCATATTTCAAATTTATCAAATTTTAAATAAATAAGTAAATACAAAATTTATCTTCGTCAAGGGAAAATACAAGACGGTATTTCGTTTTCTCTGATTACCAGAAGTCATATCATATTATGAAATCATATCTTATGAAAATAAACAAAACAAATTGTCTCCTCACCTGCGTGGTTATTGCATTATTCGTTAATAGCATAAAAAAAATTCTCCCACTGTGCAGGAGCAACCAAATAAACTTAAATACTATCAACTTAAGCTCCTTTATCGTTGGATTATCGAAATATTTATAAAATGCGAAAAACTCTATGGCCAATACCAAAAACGAGTTCAGAAAATTCAAAATCAAAATTATGCGAAAGATTTCTACTACATCCGTTAGTAAATCACTCAAATCACAATGGACCTGGCTGAGTGCAATAAATATTTCATTGACTTTTAGAGGTGTGCTGGTCTTCTTGTAGGTGTTTGCATTGAATTCCTTTTGAAACCACAGTGATGTCCGACTTCTCGATGTAGGAGTTTCACGTAAACTTTGCAAAATTGTATTACACAATGTAAACAAAAGAGCTATATGGCGCAGAGCCAACCAATAAAGACATAAATTTAGATTTATCAAATTATTGGGAAGATTGAATGCCACAAAAGAACGGAGTATCTGCCAGGTCGTTAGTGGTCTATAGGCTATATTAACATATACACATGCAATTTCAAATACAACCAAGCAACAGCTTAACGCAATCACTTCCTTTTTCAGACGATCATACAAATGTCCACTCGGATCGATAAGCCTTGAGCAACGAAGCTGCATATTTTCGTAGACGTTGGCCAACTTCACGGACATATTTTGGAATTGTTTGCTATGCAGAAAACCACAAATATAAATTGTTGTACATAGTACGGAATAGAGAAATAATTCACAGAAATAAAATGCCTTTTCCAGGGTGGTCAATGTTAGGCTCATTAAACATATTTCCACCGTACACATGCACCAAACGAACGCCAGTATTAGAACACACCATATTCTTTGGATATAACGTAAAATGTGCCATGGTCCCGCATACGGTATCACACCAAAAAGTTTAAAAATTAGTTGATATATTTTAAGAAATTTTACAAATTTTAGTTTATTTGGATCCCCACTGCCGAATGTGGGTTTTTGATCTGGAATTTTTGACGCGAATATTTTTCGAGTTTTTGTTTTTTTGTCGCCCGTGGTCATATTACAGGCTGCTTATGTTCAGTCTTCCTGACCGTTCTTAACAAGCTCTCAGTTGACACTTAAGTGTCAAGCATTAACCGTACGAATGCTATGGTTTATTTTCAATCAGGCATCGACACGAAAATAATTAATTTCATTTAATGGTTTAATAATTAATTCGAAATATATGAATGGGTATAGCGACCGCAAAACAAAATTCACGGACTCTATCCACTGTGCAACCTGTTAACTCTTTTTTTGAAGTATATTTATGTACATCGTACTACTCGTCATCTATACCATAATTAATTACAAACTGACCAATTATAAAAGCATTTATCAAATGAGCTGTTAACACAATCGCCACCACCATAAAATCAAACTAACACCAAACCGGCCAAACACCTCAACCAACCAAAGAAAAGATCATAAACAACCAACGACGTCAAGTGTTTAGTCGGTTCACAGTTTAGACAGCTCAACATGCCACAGACTCTGGGCAGAGATTTAAAATTCATCTGGAATAACGATGGCGACATTGTCGTCGCTGTTGATCAGAAACGTGCTCAATTAGAGAAGTGGCTTTATAACACTACCACCAGTTTACTGATTACGTCGCAGATATTTCTCTGTGCTCCCACGGCTGTGCACAAACCAAAAATGGCGGAGACACTTAGAGATAGAACGTTATATTATTTACATTTGATGTGGTGTCTGGGCTTATATTTTGGCCTGGCTTTGTGTGTTTACGACGAGTACACATCGTCGAACATAGAATTGCCCACTGTGCAGAAACCTCTATATTTCAGTGAATATCTAGTGTATTTGTTTCATTTGCTGGAGATCATACTGGGCATTTATGTGGGCCGTGAGAAATTCTGGGAACTTTATGATTTCATTCTAGACTTTGATCGTATACTGGTGGATTTGAAATTGCGCATACAATACAATGGCGTAAGGCGATTTATTCGCATGCATCTGACCTTGATTTCAGTTCATTTCATCTGTACCTTTATTGTGGGCTACTTCTATAGCACCGGTCGATGGCTGAACTTTATACGTACCAGCACCGTTTATATACTACCCAACATTATCATACAAATCTCGTTGATACATTATTACGCCTTGCTCTATGTCACGGCCGAACGTTCAGATAAATTATATTATCTATTGGATAAACTTTTGTCGAATTACAATAACCAGGATATTTGGACATTTCGTGATAACCTGCATGTCATCCGAGCTCTTTACGCAAAATTGGAACAATTTACAAGAGATATAAACGATGCCTTTTCCTATTCGATTGTATTAGTGTACGTGGGATCCTTCATCAATATCAGTGTTAATATATTTCTATTGTACAAGTATATGCATGCCTGGAGTTCATCGGATCTGGCCTGGACGGCTTATTCGGCTGTGTGGACATGTATGCATATAGGCAAAATGTCTTTAATTTTGTATTATAATGAAAATGTACAAAGTAAGGTAAGTGCGGACATTTTAAATCGTACATTTATCTGTTTTTGTGATAATTTCGTTCTGATTATCGTTCTAGAAAACCAAAGCCTCATTTCTATTGAGCACCTTTAGATATGATAACATGGCTCTTGAACCAACGGTAAGATCTTTTTATTTCATAATACTATATAATCGAGAATTCTACGAATGTGAATATGCCCTGTAATATTCGAGGACATCCGTCAGTTGAATAGAGGCATTTGCCATCAACATTCAAGAGAGTCTGTCATTCGCGTTAAAGTTTTTGAAATGTCGATAAATTGTTTATCCTACGTTAGTATTTATTTAAAATACAAATGAGAATTAAAAAGTTTTTTGTGTGATTTCGGTGCCATCAACCACATGGAATGACTGCAATAGTTTTGAAAGACTTTGAAATGTTGTACAAAGCCAGTCTGGAGCCATATATTAATTCCAATCTTCATATAATCTGGCCTAGTAAACTATGATCAAGCAGTAGCCAAACCCAGTATTACTGAACCATATTAGTCCTGAACTATGTGCCTGCCATTACAGGGTCCACGAATTATTTCGGATATAGATAAATTTCAGCAGCCTACTTTTTTTCAGGTTCAGCCGATACATCTTAATGCTGCTTTTGATTTATTTTCTTTTTCCATTGATTGCTTTACAGGTAAGACATTTCATGCTGCAATTATTGGCCGATACCCGAAGTAACGTAATATGTGGCATGGCCGCATTAAATATGAATTTCATAACATCGGTTTGTACAACTTCTATTCAAACTTACATTATTTAGAACTAATAACAATTACTTTTCTTTTTCAGCTACTTGTGGCAATTTCGACTTTGTTCATATTTTTGGTACAATACGACATCACTTTTGAAGCCCTAACGAAAACTTACAATTCAGCAAAACCGAATATCAATAATCCCAGCAGCACCTTTTGAAGTAAAATTAGATCAGACGGCCTCAATGATATCACACAGTTTCTTGATGAGGCCCAAACCATCAACACTTTGAAATGTTAACATGTAAGTTTTGTGCATCGCATATTTATAAAATAAACAGCATTACAATTAGTTTTTGACAAATATTAAATTTAGTAAAAATATTTAAAAAAAAATGTTCATGTAGTCAAACAATTTCACAAGTTACATAGTAGTAGATGACAATTCTAGTAGATGGTTTTAGGAATTTATAATTGTTTTTTAATTATATTTTACGCATATATTGTTTTTTTAAAATACAAATGAAAAATAAACCTATCTTCGTGCAATTTGCGGTGCTTTCAACCAATGGGGACCGCTTCACTAGTGTTGTAATGCTTTGAAATGTCAGACAAAGCTGGTTCTGAAAAATGAAGCCACATACAAGTTTCGATCTCCATCTAATTTTGCTTGGTACGCTATAAACGATGGACCTATAGCCGGGCCCAATTAAACAACGTTGATACACATTGTGATAAGCCCCATACAGTGGCGCGCCTGATTTGTGGTCATATCATAACTAATTAATATCTCATCAATTCCTAAAAGCACAGTAATTGAAACCATCACGGTAATAGAAATAGTCAGACTGTACAAACCAGTAAACATAATTCCAGATTTGAATTTTTAAAGAAAAACCATAGTTCGCGGCTGGCTTAAACTTTTCTAACACAAGTTTTTCTAGGAACATAGCAATGAATTTCTATAAAATAGTTAATGGCATTTGGATTATGTATCCGAACTAATGCATCTATAAACATTATTAGATCGTCATAGTCTTTGGAAGAAATCGGAAAATATCTTTAAGCATTAGATGTCTCTCGTATTTTGGCTATCGCGTACAAAGCGAAAGCGATGTAGACTTACATGTGCCTCCATCTACTAGGGTTTGCAAAGGGAGTCGGTTCCTTTTATTCAGGGCTGACTCTCGTTATGATCTGTCAGATATTTGTTAAAATATTGGATTAATGATTAGTAGCGTTGGACATAGTTGGACACAGAAAATAAGTAATTATTTCCGATTAAAACTGAAAATTTATATTTCATGATTTTTAAAAAAAATACAGTTATATTTGAAATACCGTTTTCGCACTGCTTTTAATTAGTGTTGCCAGACGTGATTTTTTTGCAAGTATTCAACAAAATGAAAATTTTTAGAAAATATTTTTTTTTGTTTGTTGGTCTTCTAACAAACAAATATTAAAAAAAAAACAGAAATTTAATTATTTACATCTATATTTTTTATATTTACTGAAAGTCGAGAAATGATAAACGTGTGTTCAAACACACGGCGGTAAGGAATGTGACCTGCGTCTGTGTAAACCTTTTGACAATTTGTACGACACGCCACCATCGTCGTATAAGGTATAGTCCTCGTATGAATTTGATTTTTAATAAAAAGTCGTGTGTGGCAATGTTTTCTAACCCAGCCATTAGACAGGGCAGTAATTGTTCGAAAAACTCAACACACTCACACTTTTTTACCAATACACACACATTTTTGCTACTGTCCGGCCGACTGGCAACGAAAATTCAATGGCAGTAAAATTTTGGCACATGCAGCAGAAACGAATGTTAGAGTTCCCCCAACATATTTTTTGTGTCAATTTATGGGATAATTTTTTTGTGTAATTGTGTTTTGACCGTTTTGTCGTAATAAAAACAGTTATATTTTGTGAATTATTATCAACGATGTATTTTTCAGACTTGTTTGAAGTATAAAAAACAAAATTTAGACGTATTTATGAAAACAAATTTGCGTGTCCATACTTTTCCCCAAATGCTTTGACAATTTGTGGTGTGGGGTAACATTGTGTTTTTGTTTGCTGCTGCGGACGGTAACAACAACAAGAGAAGTTACTCTTGTGACGACGTTTTTGAAATGATTTTTCAGATGATTTTCGATATTTGGTTTCTGTTTCGAAGAGTATATGTGTGCCCAACTAGCAACAAATTAGATGTAGGTGTAATGGCAGGGTAAACTTGATGATTTTATCAAAATATTGTCTGGCAGCACTGCATAAAAATATAGAGAAGAATACGAGTGGTTGGAATGAGTGGAATGAACTAATAGTCGAGGCCGGAATGTAGAATGGAGGAATTTTGGAACGACATTGCATGAAAAACAGAGCCGAGCAAATATAGACGGCGTTGGTTTCCATTGTTCCGTGTCAGCTCGATTTTCTGTTATTATTTTCGTCATTCAACGCGTGTAAGTTGTATGTTCCTTCCTTAGGAATTTCAATTAAATAATAAAAAAATCCTTGATATTAGCAAAAAATGTGTGAAGTTGGAGCTGTTTGTAAGATTGCCAAATGCCTTGAAGTTCCTGTGGGTAAAGTTCAACTCAATGATGAACAGGTAGCTCAGTCAATTTTCAATCTGTTTTCGTTAATAAAACTTGCCACTCTTTTTTATGTATAACCTACACCACCCTACCCTTATTACCACACTATTAAGATGACACAAACTAGACTACATAGGGATGAACGAGCATATGTTCTAGCCTAGCCACATATTCATTTCAATCTTGATCAAATTTGTTATGGTAGGTTATGAGTGACAAATAAACTACATATCAGATTTGAGGGCTTGCTGTAAACATAGTCTGGACACAATGTTTTCGTCCATGCAGAACTTCATACAGCCGTATAATCCCCAATTTGTTTACATACACATAAATTCGTCTAGATTCGAAAACGCTGTAAAAATCACAAATGACCAAAAATTGTCCCTCCATGTTTCATGGATTTATATCGCATACAAATTAAATACAATCATTGCAAAATTTTTACATACCCATCTATTAGCGTAGAAATTACAATAATTTATGGTGTGATTTACGTATTAAGTAATAGACTGGTGTGGGTTATCGTACACTTCCTCCTTAAGCTTTTCCTAACGTATTTGCTGCATCTTTTCAGATCGTAACTCGCATACTCAATAACAAAAGCGTATCGGGATTTGCCACCATCCTTAATAATTTGGCCAAAGAATCCAACTCGGAGATTGGCGCAAACAGTTTCCACACACGTGAAGTGGAGGCCCAGGTATATCAGTGGATTGAATTTGCCGTATTGTATGTTGCACCGGGATCTAAGGACAAACATGTGGCTCAACAACTACTCAGGGATTTCAACAAACTATTTTTAACCAAATCATATTTGGTTGAATATTTCATAACATTAGCCGATTTAGCTGTATTCTATGCAATTCATGATTTGATGGTAAGTGGAGTAACGTAATGTTTTAAGAAGACACAGTATTTTTGTATATCAAATAAAATCTCCGAATTTTTCCTTCGGGGTAATGATAATGTTCATCGCCATATGATAATTAAAAACATTGCAATGCTCCTCAGAAAGCCCAACTAAAAAATGTTTTGTTCAATAATCACATTTCAAAATATTCCATTGATATTGTCCTATTATTTAGTATTTATTTTCGTTTATTTGACTGGGCTGATTGGTCAGTTTTATGAATTAAATGAAACGAATTTATTTCATATTTTCCCATCGTTTCGTTAGCTTTATTCCAAATTCTTCAGGGATTATTTTTTAAAATCCTGTCGACAAAATGAGTTTTTTGTTACTTGTATGTAGAGATGGGCATCGGGAATTCTCGAGAAATTTTCCAGATTTTTCCATCCCGACAAATATTAATAGAAGAAACAATTCTTTCAAAAGTAAGGAAATCTTAAGTTAGCGAGTAAGAGAATTCACATATGATTAATCCCTGGAAACACCAAACTGTAACGGTCATTCTGTTACACAGAATCGCACACTACAACCAGCTAAAACGACCATACTGTTACGTAGAATCACATACCAATTCACACCAGTGTTTCAATTGCTATGCGACAATCGACAAGAGTATAACTTTCCATTTGAATGCGATTGTCAGACGAAGCCATTAACAGTCATGTTTTTTAAAACACCATTTTGGTAAATAATGTTCTCAATCACTTTTTTCGGGATTTTTTCGGGAAATACCCAACTCTACTTGTATGTATGTAGGTACTTTTGTGTCAGTATTACTTACAATTAGTTTTACATTTCACTCGTCATATTTCTTAATATTAAAAACAGGACATCACGACAGAGTTTAATACTAAAATAATAATTAAATAAATGTAAAAGATACAGCAAAACTTAACATCAATATTACATTATACACGTCTAATTACATTTGCGTTAGCGTTATTCAGAAATTTAACAACAAAAATTATTTGGTTAGTGTGTCTTCAAGACCATTTTATGACTTATCTGGTTATAACTTCGAGAAGAATAAATATGTATCTTTTTATTAACATTCCAGAAATCCCTCTCACCAATTGACAAAGAAACCTACCTCAATCTTTCCCGGTGGTTTGATCACTTGCAACAACGTCCTGAAATTCGTCAAGGCGCAGAATTATTGAATTTCACAACAATCTATTTACATGGCTGGGCCACTGGTACACACATCTAAGATAAAGAACTTCATGACCACACAAGGAAGCAATAATATCTTACTTCTCATACATATTTATGTTTAATTTAAAAAAAGAGGCATTTATACCACCAATTTTTATTTTTTTTAATTCAACTTTAAAAATATATTTTTAAACGCTTTGTTTGTTTCATAGAATTTGTTGTTTCTATTTTCCTCATTATGTATGAACATTGTAAGCCTGACCAATAGAAACGAATTATTTGTTAAGTAAATCAAATCAGAAAGAATATTTAAAGTTTGCTGCTATGATTGATTTATTTGAATAACGAATTTTACAAAAAATATAAATGATTTAATCGTAGACTATAATGATTAATATTTTATTCCCGGGAATCTGGATCAATAATGCCGAGAATCGGGAAGTAAAAAATAGGCAAATTTATTATCGCGTCAGTTGCTAATTCCAATTATATTATTTTTTTTCACAAGGCAAAAAAGGCAATTTATTTGTACTTTTGCATTTCCTATTGGTGTTCTTTGGACTCATCCTTGATTAAAAATGAAAAAATGTTGTTTTTTTTTCAGGAAAATGACTTCAATTCTGATTAATGATTCTCTTTATGATTTTCTTCATGTTTGCGTTTCATGCCATACATGTAATACACATTCATTTCACAGGAAAAGTTAATTATAAATGAAACGAAATTTTATTAAAAATGTGTATCATATCCAGTTTTCTGTGAATGAACAATACAATTTTCTTTAGTACAGCATTATGATAATGAACTTCCTATATATCTTCGTCGTTCTTTGTTGTATCAGTATATATTGCTCGTATTAATCGTTTTCAAGATTTTAATCTGTTTAAAAATGCTTCATAATAAGTTGTTTGTAGAAATCATATTTTAGCAAGTTTTTACGATCTAGAAATAAAGTATTTAAATTTATTGGATCTACAAATAATAATATACAACTACACACTTATATTAATAGAACATATAAACAGCTGCATGGCTTCGACAGTGCTATAATGGAATTCATGCAAAAACATCACAAACAATTGTTTTCTTTCTTCCCTAAATGAAAAGCGTTAGTGCAGCTATTGACCGTAACTGTATATACGTATTATATCTTCATGATATCATAATGTATACATAATATGAAAAATATACTTTAGCTTTTTGTTACTTTTGACTGCCAAGAACAATTTTCGAGAGTATAAACGATTTCGGAAGTCATTGCGGGTAGTAGTAACGAGAAAAATACTAAGACATCCGAATTTTATTCAAACTTTCAATCGTTTCTGTATTATATACAATTACTAAGTACAAACATCCGTTTGAATATACAAATTTATAAAGTATAAACATAAACAATTCAATCGAAATAAAACCGAAATGTAGATATTGGTTAGAAAAAGTGTGATTGCCGAGTTTTATACACATCAAGGAAATACACTAACACCTGTCATACTGACAGTGAGGATCGTGATTATAATTTAGAAAGCTTAACAGTATCACCATGTCTTCAAACAGCCTTTGCGTTTCCACCTTAAAAGGTGCGGCAACTGTCCTAATTATCAATTTGATAGTTTTCGGTGTATTTCGTTTAACTTTCATTCACAATAACAAGTTAAATACTTGGTTATTAATATCATGGTATAATGTAAACAGCATATGCCGAAATGCAAACGCCGACGGTAATAAGTAACAGTCTTCGTTCTTTGACCTACACGACTCCAAAGATGGAAAACTGGGTACTATTTACAATGGATACAATTGAAAATTAAGTGGCACGTAAATATACAATTTTTGGTACTTTCACACTCGATCATTGGAGTTCATTTTGCGAAGTAGTTGTTGTTTTTACAAAGTATACAACAAAAATAAGAAACGTTTTTTTTGAACAACTTTCTAAGGCACAAAATAAATAATTTCAGAAACAAAATAAAAATAGAGGAAGCGACTTTGATTAGTTTTTAGTACCTTCTATTATTGTGCCATGTTAGATTCCGAGACGGTCCAGTTATTATTGATACGTCGACGACCAAAGACAACAAAAATTTAAAAAAATAAAACATTTGAGATATTGGTATATAAATATCTTTGTTTTATTTAACTTTGATGTGGACACTTCAATGAATTGCTTTGCAAGCACGACATACATATGTACGTTTGTTCGTGGTTGTGGGATTATTGGTACAGTTTATATATCCCATCACAGAATGCAACTGCATCTCCCGGCACACACACAATATATTTAGTTTTGTTTTGATATCCTTACGAAGAGCAAGTGTAATTGTGCGGTCGCGAAAAAAGTGTGACCAAACAGCCGCTCAAATGAATTGGTGTAGTGATTTGTTTGATGCGTCTGATTGAATGAACAAAAATGCATAACCTCCAAAGTCATAATAAAAAAGCGGTTTTGGTTTTTGACCATATTTGATAGAATAGAAAAATTGAAAAAATGACAAATAACAGCATAACAACTGAATTGCTAAAAAATTGCAATACATCTAATAAAAAATCCTCGCGAATAGTTTAGTTTGAAGTTGTTCTTGGCGTGTCTGGCATCACATGGTTGGTGGTGTTAGTGTAGGAAGACGAAGTTTCTAGTGTGGGAGTGTGGGGTGAAATTCTAAATTGTAAAAGCCCAAGAAAGAAAAGGGACGAAAAATAGAAAGCAACAGAGTTGGTTGTGTTCAAGCTAAACCAAAAAACAATAGAAACGCGCAATAGAGTTATTTTCATTGTTGTGTTCTTATCTGGAAACTAAAAAAAGAAAGGAAAACTGACACACTACACACGACGTCTTTCATTGTGCTACAATTTAAAATAAAAATTATTAAAACAACAGTAATCGTTAACATCCAAAATGACCGACGAATGCATATCAACAACCACAGTTGAATATATAACAAGTGCTACATTGAAAATGAGGGCTTCACGACGTGGTGATGTCGATTGTGAAGGCGACGATCGGCCAGATGCTTTGGGAATGGGCTGTGGCGAAGAGGAGTCCAATGCAAACGGAATACAAGTGCATCAAACCAATGGGAAAATGAGGTAAGTACGGGGATTATATCTAATAAATTTGCCACAGCGTCACTGTAATCGGGTATAATGATATAAAACAATTTTAAAATAGTCACAAAACAATTCGTCATTGCATTATATGTTGATCGATTTGTGTTCTAGGTCGCATGTTCGAAATTAAATAAACAAAAGTTCATTTCATATTTAACATTAGTCTTACTTAAGTTCCATTAAAGCCAAAGACCAGACCATACAGGGCGGCGATATCCAAAGTCATTTTTGACGCATTAGTTCGATGTCAAACTCTAGTTGTCAGTACTTAGCACGCAGAGGAGATAATGTTGTTCACTAGACAAGACTGGTTACAAAATAAAAATACAACCACTCTTGGAAAAGACAGATAAACTACTACTATGCATGGTATTTGTTTTGAGCAGAGTTTTTAAGTAATTGCGGCGCCCATTGCGCGGGTGACCTTTTCATATTCAAATATAAGTATATGTACGGAATATGAGATAAACCCGCTCCGTTGAGATCTTAGTAGCCTCAGGCATCCGATCGTCCAACATCATTCCACGGATTTTATTGACCCTTTCTGCTGTTGCCATCTCATTTGGGAGAGCGTTCAATGTCACCCTTCCGAACACCGCTTTAAACCATTGCAATTGTTGCAGCTGAGTCTCCATTCAAGACTTTGATTGTTTTCGATAATGATACTCAAAACTGTCTTCTACCACTTTGATCGTTCGGACTTTATTTCGCGTTTTTTTTAAACCCTTTCTCAGCATTAATAAAAACTGTTATCTCTGCAAAGAATATGCTCTAGCTTACTTTTTGTAGAAATTTCGACTTTGTATGTTTCATTATAAAAGCTTTGTGGATTAATTTAAAAATTTAAATTTTCGGTCACACCCGTCACAGTAGAAATTGAAAAGGTTTAATAAGTTTGTTATTTTACATAATAACAAAATCAGTTCTAGTAATAATATAATTGTATTTTGTGAACCACATTCTTAATATTCGAGTATTTAGTTGTAGGAAATATTTGGTCACACCCGTCACACCTATGATAACTCTACTGTTCTCAAAGGATGCCAAAAATATAAAATAGATGGAGTGGAAGAAGTATTTGTTTATTGAAAGTAGTATTTGTTTATTGAAAACATTCACATTACTTATGAATCACGATTTAATTCATGAGATGCCTCGGCTCGATTTCATATGATTCAAAAAGAAAACACCGGATGGACCACCCAGTTTAGCCATTCCTTTTCGTATTGAAAAGTAAATTTATAGAGCTCTATGAAGTAGTCTTTTCTTGGAACAGTTACGAATCTCGAATTAATGGTTTATATGCTGAGAATTCCACTAACTAGCAACATACATAATGAAAGATCGATCAAAAATATTTTCAAGGAAATATTCAATAAATATTTGGTAATTTCCATTAGTGTTATTTGAAGAATTTAAAATTTTGTTTATCGGATGAAAAATAAAATGCTCCAAAAAATTGCCCATTAACTGTGGAGAGTAATTTATACCAGTTGGACAACGTTCATTTGTTTTACATGACTTGAATTCTTTGTATCATCTGAAGGAGTAGTTCCGTGCACACAAGCGACTGATGGTTGTGACGTCCAAGAAGAATATGTATATGAAATTGCGATCTTGCTATTCGTTCCACATTAAAAATGCCTTCAATAATTGTCTCCCTTTACCTCATTTTCAGCATAGAGACTGTGTCGGCACGGATGCCCACCGAACGCAATGCCATGGACTATAATATGAACCATAAACACCGGGGGCTGGCACTGATTTTTAATCATGAATTTTACGATATACCCTCGTTGGAGTCACGAAAGGGCACCAATGTTGATTGCGAGAAATTAATGAAGGCACTCAAAAATCTGGACTTTGACGTTGCAACATATAAAGATTGTAAATTACGTGATTTACGTCAACATATAGAGAAAGGTGAGTAACATACATCATATTAAGAACACTTTTGTTTTAAAAAAGAAGATTTGTCAGAAAATCTAATTATAAATAATTGAAACTAAATTAGAAACAAAGAAAATGTGTCATTCTTATCACTTATGAAATTCATATCTAGTACATAACTCCACAAATCGTAGCTGTTATCTTGTTTTAGATTTTTTGCAAATTAAATGAAAGCAATCGAATTAAGTGAGGGGGAACATCCCGGTTTTGGACTTTGTGATACTGTAGTAATTCATAAAGCGAAGCGAAGTATAAATACGGATCGCTAAAGAAATCAATTTATGTATATTCGTTATTAATAATGACTAGGAATCTTGAGAATTCAAAAAATCCAACAAAAATAAAATTTCTTTATCAGTAATTACTTCAATGCGTATCTCATGAGAAATGGAAACGATTAAATTGAACTTCAACTTAAATTCGAATTGAAAGTGAAACGGACCAGGGCCGACTATAACATTGAAGCCAACTATAACATATAAACTTCCTTTATGCCAGATTTCATTGTCTGGCCTTAGATCGTATTGACCATAAATCGAGAGATATATTTGTATGGGAGCATTATCAAACCACCACCAATTCATTGCTAGGTTTGTCCAATGTGCCACAATCCGAATTTCATTAAAATCCGGTGACAATTCTCAATCTTAAGTCGGTTAGACACCAAATAGTGAATTTAATGGATTATTCTTGGGGGTTTTATTAAACCATAGAAAGAAAAAATCTTCCACAGCCGTCATAACAAAATTCTATGAACTTGTCTACGAATTCTTACCTCTTCCGACAAATCCACCGAATTTAGCATCCATTTACATTCTATTTCTAAGCCCTAAAATTAAAGTTTGCTATTTCATTGTTGAAATTTATATGTACATATATAATTATGAATATGATATCCATAGTTTCACCTGCTTCGCCTAACCGTACTTCTATTGCATTTTCAGAGGAGAATATTTCAAAAACAACTCACATGGGATTCTGTGAGACACACAGTTTCTGTGTGGTTAAACTAATCAGTCAAAGTGCCTTATATAATAATATTTATTGGTGATATTTTTAAACATCTGTAAAACATCTTTCATTAATTTTTGTTTATTTTCAGCTGCTTCACAAGATCACAGTGATCATGATTGTATCGCAGTTGCAATACTCACTCACGGTGAGCATGGTTACTTATATGCCAAAGACGTTATGTACAAATTGGAAACGATTTGTCATTATTTCACTGCCCACGAATGCCGGACATTAGCTGGTAAACCAAAGTTGTTCTTTATACAAGCTTGCCGTGGCGACCGTTTAGATCCTGGCATTAAACTACAAAAGACTGAAACGGATGGTGAAACATCTTCCGAAATGACTTATCGCATACCGGTGCACGCCGATTTCCTTATTTCATATTCAACTATACCAGGTGTGTAGTAAGGAAACATTATTGTTTGAAACATAATCCACTTAAACTTAATCCACACTTATTTTGCATACAGGTTTCTATTCATGGCGTAACACTTCAAATGGGTCGTGGTATATACAATCACTGGTGGAAGAATTGAATACTAATGGCAAAAAATTCGATATTCTTACACTGTTGACATTTGTCAATCAACGAGTGGCTATGGATTTTGAATCGTGTGTACCATCTAGCCCCATAATGGACCAACAAAAGCAAATACCTTGCATAACATCGATGTTAACACGTATTTTACGCTTCACCGATAAAACTAAAACGGCTTAAACAAATTCTTACTTAACCTCTAATACATACAGAATATTTTTTAACAAAGTGTCACAATGTTGGGTACAAATTTACACCAGACTTTCAAGAAAAGAACAAATTCTATTTTGAGATCAAATTTTCACACCGAAAATTGTTATATATCGTACATATATTTTTCATTAGAACAAAATTTATAACAAAATATAAGTATATAGTTCTTTACACATATACATACGAGTATATATTAATATACCAACATATTCTCAACAATCATGCATTTTATAAACAATAATTTAAATTTGTATTTAGATTATTAGATTTCATTATTGTATTCTTACTATGTATACTACTATTTGTAACATGTATTAACATTTTAACTGAAATTCAGTTTTTTTTTGAAATCTTGCCCCCTCTCTTTCTACATAAATTGATAGACATACTTACTCATGAATAACTACCTGAAGGTGTAACATTTGACAAAGCCTTTTCAAATCATTAGAGTTTATACTATTGCTATACATATGTCAATTATTAATTTTTAAAACATTTCCTAATTGCCTTCCACACGAAAATGGTTGCCATTTGTTTAATTTTAGTTTTCTTTTGTAAGAAAAAACGTTCTCATATACAGAAATACACATGAATATGAATTCAAGCTAAATATCTGCTGTTTTTTTTCTCCTTATGTCCCAAAACGTAGAGAATGTATATTGGCCAGGTAGTAGTTTAATCTGTAATATGTTTTGATAGTTATAAAACTTACTAGTTTTAACTAAAAATGTTAACAATAATTTATGAGGGTTTTTAAAAATCAACACAAATATATGCACTGTGGGGATATCCTGGAATGGCTGGTTAGTATTTAGCTCCCCTCTCCAATACATTTGTTTTCATATCCCAATCCCATCGAACTTCCTGTCCTGGAACATGGATTCAGACGTCAATGTGATAATGCCTTGTCACGCGATCTATTTTCCGACGACTATCACTGTTTTGTGTGACAATGAGAATCGTCCACTCAATTAGATGTCAGCAGAAGGAGTTTGTGCGTCCTATTTTGGGAGTTGGCCACACTTGTCCTCAATACAATTGAGAAAGAGGATATTTTCGAATTGATTTCAAATCTGTCCAATGTCATTCGTTAAGCAAAGCCGATAAATTGTCGAGAAAAAGTCTACGCGCAAATGAATGAACAATGATAGTTCATTTCATTATTAATATATTGAGTTTTAAATTTTAGCGGACTTATTTTACAGAACATACCACTTTCTTTCTTCATATACGTAATTCTTGAGCTTGTAAGAAGTTTCTTACTGGTTTATATTACTTTTCCTACGACGAATTAATAGAAAAACAAATCCCTGTTATGTTTTATTAATTTCAAGCTCCAATTATGTGCATCTGATTGCCATACGTTTACAGTAACACGGAGTACAATTCCCACCACAATAGCTAACTTCGTAAGCGAGTTATGGTTATTTTTCTTTATTTTTGACAGCAATTGAAAGCATAATGTTAGGCGTGAATATAAACAGTATAGCCTTAAGGTATGCTTTGATATGCCGTGTTATTTACAAGAACACACTCAACCAAAACCCAGAGAAGCGGCCAATTCTTCATTTACTTCTTCATACCAGGCGAACAGAAATTTGTAGGTGATTTTTTAAATGTGACTCAAATTGAAAACGCTATAACTCGATAACGTCTGCAGCTATTGAGATGAAAATTTTACTCTGAGTTAGAGTCAAGGTCTGGCTATTGGATGTATATAGTATGACATGCCCACAACCACGCCTACATATTGAAATTTAATGAAATCGCCTACAAAGCTTTATATTTCCACAACTGTTAAGTTGGCCCTTATGGTTTATGCCACTGAACTGTAGCCCAGGGTGATTGCTAGCTGTTTGTCAATTATCAAAAAGTTTATCTTCCAAATAGAGAAAGTTAGAGCTTATTTTCTAAAATTTATCTATCGCGTGTTTTTCTTATTTGTTGCGAAACAAAAATTTGTTGAGAAACAAAAATTTGTTGAGAAACAAAAATTTGTTGAGAAACAAAAAATATGATGCGAAACAAAAACTTGTTGCGACACAACAATGAAATCAAAAACCAGCAAATTTTTTCTGATACCAGGCGCCCAGAAATTTGTAGTAGGTGAGTTTTTAAATGTGACTCAAATTTAAAACGCTATAACTCGATAACGTCTGCACCTATTGAGATGAAAATTTTACTCTGAGTTAGAGTCAAGATCTGGCTAGCAGATGTATATGATATGTCACGCCCACATCCACGCCTACTCATTAGAATTCAACGAAATCGACTAGAAAGCTGTATATCTTGGAAAATTGCATGTTTAGCTTTATGATTTATAGAAAGGGAAGATTAGTAGCTATGTGACAAAAATTTAGCTTCAAAATAAATGAAGTTACAGCTAATTTTCCAAAATATGTATTGCTGCCGATATATGGGAAAAACGGAATGTCATAGGGACATTATTTGCGTATTGTTTGCTGTCGAAGGGTTCAAGTATGCTTTGAATTCCAGTCTTATCCACAAGAAAAACACCCACTCGTAGTATGAATTCAAAAATCACACAACCAACTGTTAGGCAATTCTCTGGTTTCCGATATATGACTTAAATTAAAAATCCTACAACTCGATATCGACTGTAGCTATTGAGATGTAACATTCACCTAGTGTTAGAGCAAATGTATCGGATGTACATAGTGTGGCACGTCCACTTTTACGCCTACAAAGGGAAATTCCCTGAAATCAAATAAAAATCGTTTTATTTTTGAAAATGTTACCTTTAGTTTTACGATTAAGCTATGCTAAGTTTTAGGATTTATTCCACTGAACTGTTGCCCATGGTGATTGCTAACAACCTCTTAGTTCAAAAGTCGCCGTCATTCGTGTGGTAATTATGTCCATTAATAAAGATAATCTTACCCGATCTGTTATGAAAAAAAGGATATTTTTCTCGAATAAAAAAATTCCCCGGGAATTATCCTGTCAGTTTTCACTATCAGGCTGAATTTTTGTATATAACTTATTGCTAAATGATTTGTAAAAAAAAAATGTCGTCTTGTTCAGATTTAGGAGCGCTACGAATGAGCAAAATTTAAACAAATTATATTTTTCAAAAAAAATCTAAAATTTTGTTTTTTTTTGGTCAAAATATTTTTTTTCTAATTTCCAAATCGTTTGCACTTGGATGCATGCTGCGTACAAAATGAGCCGTTGCTGAAAAATTGATCCAATAGTTTCAAGGGACTTTCGAATCTATAATTTTAAGAAAACCCTGTTTCTGAACCCAATTTCTCCCAAACTATTTGTCCAGTCTAAAAAAGTGTCAGTGTCTTATTCAGATTGAGGTCCTCTATGAATGTGCAAATTTTAAGCAAAATCTATTTTTTCAAAAAAATCGAAAATTTTGATGGGTTAATTGATCCTTTCTTTTTTTTTGGGCCAAAATATTTTTTTCTAATTTCCAAATCTTTTGCACTTGGCTGTATTCTGCCTTCAAAATGACGTAAATATAACAACATATAGTTTCTATAACATTAGCCGTTACGAAGTAATGGTCAAATTATACATTTTGAGAGTGCATCATAGGATACCAAATAAATCCTTTGTAAATGATCCTAACATACAACTCTCAATAGGTTAATAATAGTCCTAAAGACTAGCTTTAATTTGGTGCTACACATGTGGCGATACCTTATTGCGTTGCTGAAAAATTGATCCAATAGTTTCAAGGGACTTTCGAATCTATAATTTTAAGAAAACCCTGTTTCTGAACCCAATTTCTCCCAAACTATTTGTCCAGTTTAAAAAATGAAAACAGTGTCTTATTCAGATTGAGGTCCTCTATGAATGTGCAAATTTTAAGCAAAATCTATTTTTTTCAAAAAAATCGAAAATTTTGATTTGAAAATTTGAAAATTTTGGCCAAAATATTTTTTTTCTAATTTCCAAATCTTTTGCACTTGGATGCATTCTGCGTACAAAATGATGTAAATATAACGACATATAGTTTCTATAACATTAGCCGTTACGAAGTAATAGGCAAATTATGCGTTTTGAGAGTGGACCATCGGATACACAATAAATCTTGTGAATATCATCGTAGCATACAACTCTCAGTGGGTTAAAAGTAGTCGTAAAGATTTGATACCATACTTGTTTAGAAACCCTAGTCCATTGCGGAAAAATTGGACAAATAGTTTGAAGGTTAATTGTCCAGAAATACATTTTGAGGTTGTCTCATTCGATACAACATAAATCCTGTAAAAATGATTGTAGCGCAATAGTCCTAAATACTAGCTTTAATTTGACAACTCTCAGTAGGTTTAAAATAGTCGTAAAGACTAGCTTTAATTTGATACCACACTCGTTTAGATACCTTAGTCCGTTGCGGAAAAATTGGACAAATAGTTTGAAGGTTAATTGTCCAGAAATACATTTTGGGGTTGTCTCATTCGATACAACATAAATCCTGTAAAAATGATCGTAGCGTATAGCTCTCAGTGGGTTAATAATAGTCCTAAATACTAGCTTTAATTTGATAACACACTCGATTCGATACCTTATTCCGTTGCTTAAAAATTGGACAAATAGTTTGAAGGAACTTTCGAATATCTAATTTTGAGAAATTCCATTTTCAGAACCAAATTTCTCCCAAACTATTTGTTCAATCAAAAAAATAAAAACAGTACCTAATTCAGATAATTGTGATTGACGAGAATTCGGACCGAAGTGTCTGGGGACATTCGGAAGGAAATTGTACAACTTTTCTCTGACACTTTTTAAGACTTTTCCCAAACAATTTAGAGAAAAATACTAAATAATATTCGAAAATGGTCAGAAAAATCGTATAATTTTCGGAAGATTTGTCCGAATTTTGTCACGTTTTCAGACAAACATCCGATAATGTTCGGATACTTCTCGAAGTTTTTTAAACTTGACATAGAAACATTTATTATGTAATGCAATTTAAAAAAGTAGACCCGATGTAGCCTGAACTTCATCTATTGCGACATCTACATAGAAAAAATTACATGTAGACTATGAATGATATTTAGAAAATGCCACAATACAAACCTTTTTAGAACCCAAATAAAACACACTTTATAAATTGTTCCGAAACGTGTTGATCTTGTTAAACTGCTGACAACAACTGAGAAGAAAATGTGATAAAAACTCAAAAAACAATTCCCTGAAAATTTAACGTATGAAAAGAAAATCCTGTGGTATTTGTAAAAAAAAAAAATTAAAACAAAAATTTATATCGTATGAAACACAATTTCTTTTAAATTTCTGAAGGAAATTCGGAAAAATCGGTTAATTCTCTTATCAAACTTTAGCTTATTTCGGAAAAAAAAATTGCTCAATTGTAGAAAAAACGTATATACGTTGCTTCAAATACGTTTATTTTTTCAACAACCGTTTCAACTGTGAGATCGTTACGTCCTTCCTTATATCTGTGGCTTGGAACTTAAAAGGGTCAACGTCAAATTGTTTTCTGTTTGCAGTTAATATTTGTGTTCGATTTATTTTCTAGTCAAAACAGCCAATATCATTTTCAACCCTGAATATCTTTTAAATGGAATGTTAAACAATTTTTTCTCAGCTGTTCTTAAAAGAAATTTCGTAACATATTCCAGCAGCAACGTCTCGTATGAATCATGTCAATAAATACAGTTTTACATTTTTGTCAATGGGTCTTCGACGAATAAGCTATTCATATTGCAAGTGCGGGGGTTATTTGGAGAATAGAATATGAAGATAAAGTGATACGTATACAACTCAGTGTATTGATAAGATATCTATCGATGTATAATGTAAGTGAACAGTTATATTACTGAGCACATTTGATATTCGTCGTTCAACCTGTTTAGTCAGTCGGTGCAACAACTCAACATTATTCCGCACAGAAATTTACAATGGATTCAACGAAGGATAAACATGTTCTGTAAGCATTCATAAAATAATATACGGCGTAAAATACTAGGCAAAGTCGGTGGCAGAATAGAATCCAAAAAATTTAATCGCTAATCAGATCCCCAACAAAAACGAAAAATAATCAGGTGTTGCAAAAAATGTATGTTACTCATACAATTCTTTGAATGGAAGGTTGCATTGGACGGCATCGAAATCGTCATAAACCTATTTTGGGCGCTAATCAGTTCCCCCACAAAAACGAAAATTAATCAGGTGTAGCAAAAAATGTATGTTACTCATACAATTCTTTGAATGAAAGGTTGCATTGGACGGGATCGAAATCGGCATAAACCTATTTTGGGCAATAGGCAGTTAAAAACATTCCGGATGACTTCCCAAACGTATATTAACTACGTATCAATACACTATTTAAACCGAGTTGATACATTGTGTAGTTACTTTTTTAATACGTTGCATATTAATACTTTGCCACACTGAAATGGTTTATATGCATTATATGCATATGTAACATTTATATGCATTATATGCATGATAAGGCGAACAATGGAGGAAGAACATATTTTATTGGAAAATTTCTCGAATCACCACTATCCCGTGGAAAATTTCGACTTACGGAGACTTGGTGTTATGGAATTTCGTCTAAAATTGTTTCCCATTTGGACAAAAAAAGTAAATTTATTCATATTTATCAACCTCAGATGTTTCTGAGCAACGTATGTTTTTTTAATCCATAGACCACGTTTATGTGCCATCACAAATCTACTGTTTGGTTTATTTGCCATTATTTTTCTTCGAGTTATAGATAAATTCAAGAAATGAAAGCTCGAGTTATAGAAGAACAAGTAAAGGAAATTTATCTCTGCTTCGACTTAAAGGAAGTTCGAGTTACACTGTATTCGAAATATTTATAGTATTTACAATAGGATAATCTAGTCGGAAATTTAGTAGAAATAGGTTATGAACCTAAAATGAACTCTGCTCATCAGTGAATTGTTTATAATTAAAAATATTTCATTGACAGTGAGGCGTATATCCCAGTAACACGTGACGCCAATGATTATAATATGCATCATAAAAATAGAGGTATGGCTGTCATATTCAATCACGAACAATTCGACAGTCGTCTTCCTAAACGATATGGTGCCGCCAAAGATCTACGTGAACTTAAAGGAGCATTGGAAGGTTTGCGATTTGATGTTATACCATATGAGGACAGTACTATATGTCAAATTTTTGAACGCACCAAACAAGGTAATTTGTCGCTATTCTTCCCATAGTTCATAAAACTAATCGTTTTCAACACAATTTCCCAACAAATCAACGACAAGTATCTGCCTGAATATTATATAAGTATTTCGTTATTCTAACGAATCTAATTAAAAATGATTTTGTCGTTTGTCAAAATATAGCTGCCGATTTCGATCATACCCACAACGATTGTATAGTGATATGTATTCTAACCCATGGTGATGGTAGCGAAGGTTATGTACAGGCCAGCGATGGACCCTATTGTTTAGACAGAGTTTTCCAACATTTCACTGCCGACCGATGTCCCACATTGGCCGGTAAACCTAAACTATTTTTTATACAAGCATGCCGCGGTGGACGATTGGACGATGGCCATAAAATTCAAACGAGAGTTATTACTAGAGATGGTCAACAGATGCCAACTGGCAGTACCAGCTATCGCATACCCTTGCATGCGGATTTCCTAATGGCATATTCGAGCATACCAGGTAGGTTGTTAAAAAAGAATTAAAATATTTTAAACATTGTAAGCCACAAGGTATAAACAAATTCCTTCGGTGGATAATGCGAAGACAACAGAAACCATTGTTTTCAAAAAAACAATGTGGCTTATTATGTTGTTGCATACATTTTTAAGCAAATATTTATTTAAAAAGAAACCAATATAATTGAAAAAAATTGGCAAAAAATCTATTTTGTATTGCAATTACAATATGAGAAGCCCGGAAATGTCCATATGGATTTAAATATTCTTTATATTTAATAACGTTCCTTTGGTATCAAAAAAAAAAAAAAAAAAAATAGTAATTCATGATTTAATTTAAATTACATATATTTTTCAGAGTTTGCATCATGGCGTAACCCCGAAAATGGTTCATGGTTTATACAGGCATTGGTCAAGGAATTGAACGACAACGGCAGGGATTATGACATTTTGTCTTTGTTAACTTTAGTTAATCGTCGCTTGGCAATTGAATTTGAATCCTATTCTCCAAATAATCCAGACATGGATTACAAAAAACAGATTTCCTGTTTTACGTCTATGTTAACACGTTTTTTACGATTTTAAATCAATATTAGACTTGTCCTAATGGTAGTAATACATATGGTCCAACATCGCCGTTGTGTTGAGTCGAACATTTCTAATATTAGACAGTTTTAAGTAGGGGTCGAATAAAGACTGTTATTAAATATAATCATTTCATTCCGATATATGTTATGAGTATATAGTAATATCAGTATGAATTAAATTAAGAGTTACTAATAAACTTAGTTACATATTTCCCTTAACATTCCATGGAGTAACAGACGGGGAACTTCTCTCGAATCAGTGAGCTGTGTACGATATAATTTGTATACTCACTGACCGACGACTCGGCTCCGAACGGCTAATGCTTTGCTAGAGAAGTTTTACATGGCTTAGAGATTGCTCTCTTACTCGGAAAGTGGCCAACATTTACGAGGTGGAAACAGCCGCTGAAAAATTCATGATGGTCTTACCCGGTTTCTTCAATAAACACTGTGAACTAAATAATCTATAGAAAAAAACCAAACAGTATGTATCGGTAAGTGAGTATACAAAATCACTGATTTACGAGAAGTTTCCCGTTTGTTCATTCGTGGAATTTGTTGTGCGACTAAAAACTATGTACGAAATATTGTCCAGAGCGCAAATTAATTGTTACTTTCATAAACAAACACTATTGGTATCTTCTTTTTTTTTTAACAAAGTACGGGTTTTCTTTGTTGTTTAATAATATAGTAGATTATTTTAAAAATAATCTTCTATATCTATTTACATTTCCAATATAGTTTGAATTCTCTCGCTTTCCCACACTCAAATTAAGGTGTTTTTCCCTTTTTTACCTATAAAAAAAAATTACTTATTTTGTAACACAAATTCCAAATTTTAAGTCTTAGGATATAAGTTTAATATGTTGTAATATCTAGTTGATAAATCTCATAAGTAGCGTATAAATACTCACTGTATAACATGATATTTTGGATGTAAATTAATTGAATTGAATTGTTGTTTAATAATATTGTTTTGATGTCTTTTGCGGTTATTTTTAATGATTTTCCAAACTAACCATCTTTACCTGTATTAAATCGGTCTGGAAAGAACTCAGTTGTAGGCAATCAACTAAACTGGGATTGAAAAAAATATTTATTTTTTCGTTTAAAATGAGTATATGTCGCGTTCTATGAGAGACAACCCAAAATTTAAAATATATTTTGCCCACTTTTTTAAACTTTTCTGAGTAATGAAGTTTGCAACTGTAAACCTTATAGCTCATATTTGGTTAGACCGACTAGATTTATCGTCCAGACTACAGCTGGAACACACTTCAGCTAGGCTTGAGTTAAATTTCAATCAAATCGTACAAGGCAATTCAACATTTTTTTGAACGATTTCAGACGACCTGAGTCGCATACGGATTTTTCCAACAGATAGTCGTACTGACATCTACAGCTTGCAGACGTAATACTTCCCAATTATATAGACTTGAGTCGACTGTCCTCTAGAGGGGAAAACGAAAGCACAAACTAATCTACATTTATCAGTCTGAATAGCCCAATGTTAAAATATTGTTTTTGTAGAGTTAGATAATATTTCGAAATACATATTAAAAAGTCAAGGTAAAAAGCTGCAACGTATTTTGTCTAACAATGTGATCTATTTGCACCCCAGATACAACTTTCCGTAAAATCCCACAAGTGTCATTCTGTTTGAGTGAGAATACTCCGTGCAAATGAAGCAGGTAATATTTTTTCTATAGATGTTTTTCATGGCTTACAGTTTACACTCTTTCTAGTAAAGTCGCTCGCATTTTCGATGTGGATTTGTCGTTGTCGATTGACCTTTTTTGTTGTTGAGAAGGCAATAGGACAAGCTGGATTCTGAATTAAAGGCTTTTTTTTTTTCCAAAATGTATTTCTACAAGAATTAAAATAAATGAATGTATGCATAAATGATGACATACTTTTTGGTATGGAAATCGTTAGTAAATAATAAAAATGTAACGCGCTTAGTTAAGCCAAGGTAACGCGCTTAGTTAAGCCAACTTCTAATTACAACTTAAATATAAAAATACGAAATTTTAAATGTACACAAAAAATATTGATTTATACAGTAATTGCAGTTTTCAAAGTATGGTTGTTTAGGGCTGCCCGGTTGACAAATTAAATAATAGTGATTTTGTTAACCGTAACATGTAATAGCACAAGCAACTGTCAATAATCGGGTTTGCATTTCTAATAAAGGGTGTTTTTTTCAGGAAAAAGATAAGGGTTGGCCATTATGTTTTAAAAATGACTTCGAGCAAGTGGACGCCATTAATCATGCCTCTATAGCGTTCCCCATTGACTGTAACATGATGGCCGGCTTCATTTTTGAAGAAATGTGGACCAATGATTCCCACTGCCGTAGAGTACAACTCGCAGTGACTTTTTGATGAAGTAACGGCGTCTCATCAATGGCTTGTGGATTTTCATTACCCCAAATGCGACAATTTTGGCTATTAACGTACTAATTCAAGCAAAAGGGACCTTCATCGCTGAACCAAATTTTCTTGTGAAAATCGGTATCGTTTTGGACCCATTGACAGAACGTTGTTGCGGAGTAAGTCTATTGGCAAACCAAACTGAGCATAAATCAGGTGACAGCTGTGAAAAAGATCAACTCCGGAAAATGTGTGGCATAAAAAAATACCCTTGGCCCTACCGCGTAATTGCCGAATGTTAGAAAAAAAAATGTCCTCCGAAATCAAAAATGTCCCTTTCGTTAATGCAAGCGTGTAATACGAAAACGACTATGAAAAAGCTTGAAAACATTCGTAAATTATTCAAAAGCAATTTTGGCAGTGAAAATCTGAAAAAAAACTTAAAATGTACGTGTTATATTAATTTTAAACAAAAAATTGAATGGTGTAAATACAAAATAAAGAGTTCTTATATAAAAAATACAGCAAACACAGTTTGAAATGATGGTAGAGTTCATGGTAAAGCACCCGGATTTATCAAAAGGTGTCCTTAAAGTTCCGAATGCAAAAACAAAATCCAAACAGCTATGGCAGAGATTAACCACTGACTTAAATTGATATCACCCACACGGGATATAATTTTTTTTTATTAAGTTCTTTAGTGCCATAACTAAGTACAAACTATTTATTCCTAGGTTAGGGCTGACTTTAAAAAAAGTGCCGCCGCAATCGAAACAGGTCATCAAAGATCTGCTTCCTAAGAGCACTTAAAGAATTACTGGTCGATCTGCGGTATGGTAGAAACTGCATCGTTTGGAGTTCGACCATCCACTACTTCCAATTCAGTGCCAACAACAAATGTTGATCTGAATGAGATCAATAATGAAAACCAAATTGACATACAAATTGAGTTAGATTCGTTAATTGGAGATGCGGTCTATGATAACTGCCCACCAACCAGACCGATTACAAAAAAAAAAAAACTTTGGACAGAGACAGCCTTCTCCAGAAACAGGTAGAAAATCAAATATTGTTTCATGAAAAGACTACCAAAATCGTAAGCAATATTAATATGTGTAATGATAACACAACTAAAACGTTAACTGAGATAAATGAAAACATTTCTGGAAATTCTCTATCAAAATTTTTCTTTGAATTCTTTCTTGGATGTTAACCTCATCATTTTCTTCCATCCATAAAAAACCAGAATCCATATTTCTTTGAAAAATAACTTATTTATGTTTTTTTCCACTTTTTATGTCTATTTTGACAGAAAATTAAAGTGATGCCAAGCTTTGCTGTAATTTGAGATACAACTCTATTCGAAAGTTGTACACAGTACGAAATGCTTTTCGATTAGTAAATTCTGTTCGATACGAACAATATTACGCGGTAAGGTCCCCGGTATAAACATTGTGTTACTCAGCATTTCTAAAGATAACAATTTTGCAGTAATCTTTAGTCTCTCAACCACTGCAGACGTTCTGCACAACAGCAACATATTCCACTATAAAACGGATTCTATTATGGCAAATATAAGAAGGTAGAATTTAAAAAAAAAGTCCGAATTAGTCCTTTTTTTGTAACTTGAACGTAAATAACAAATTGTCTACTTTTCAGTGTGGCTCATATGCCGACAACACGAAATGCCGTTGAATACAATATGAATCATAAGAAAAGGGGTTTAGCTTTAATTTTCAATCATGAGAAATTCAATAAGCAGCATAAGTTGCCCGAACGACTCGGTGCTGAAGTAGACCTTGAATTACTTAAAGGGACGTTTAGACATCAGGGATTTGAAATCGTCGCCCATTGGGATAGTACAATAACCGAAATATATGATCGCACTAAAGAAGGTGAGTACGTATAACCTCATGGAACCATTATAACTACACATACACTGACAGACATAGGTATGGACACAGTGCTATTATCTATTGACACATATATCGCTAGTGCGTCACTATTTTTGTTCCATTCCAAGTTTTGTGATTGATCCTTCGTCTAAATTACCCGGGACAACAAACTGTTTTTTTTTAATAATATACTGTGGTCGCCTGAGCATAATACGTAGAGTTCTCGTATTTAACTATCTGCTCAGTATAAAAATACCAAACGAGAACAAAATGTTTCTCCTTGAAGTAAAACATTTTTTTTTTTCAAGTAATTATTTTTTTCTTGTGAAATATTTTAATATTTGTCGCAACGACAAGGTTCAAGCAACAATACGAATTGTTTCCAAAATATTTTAAGGAAACAGACCTGTGAAATTTTTCACAGACAAGTATATGTATCTCTTTTTCTCTCGCGATCTCTCCCATTATTATCTTTCATTATAACTTTCGCACTAAGAACACAAAAGGAGACTTTTGCGAAAGTTATTTTTTCATGAGAGATCAATCATTCAGATATTATTACATTTATACCATAAAAGATAAAAGGAAATTTTTTTTATTAAATAAAAGCTCTATGTCCGGGAGTACATATATGATCGACATTATTTTCTATGGTCAGGTTTTTTTTTAGATTTTTTGAGACATAATGTGACTAGTCTGATTATTATTTTCAACCTTTAATTTGAATGACATTTTCGGAGGCAAAATTGAGGCAAACATTTTTTTAAACACATGAAAAATCAAACACGACAAAATTTTAAAATTGAATGAAAAACGATGTAGGGTATTCGATTTTAGTTAGTGAAATTACCCTATCCCAAAAATAATGTACGAAAGAATGCCTTTATTAGTTTATAATGTCGAAACTGTTATTCGGATTAAAAAAAAGTTAAAGATAATTTAAAACTAAATTTTTCAAAACTTATTTCATCAAAATCGTACGAGTCTTTTTCGAGTTTCATTTCATTTATTAAAGTAATATAAAAGAGCCAGTATGGCCAATAAGCTTATATTACATAAATACATAACTTTCTAAATAGATCTTAAACACAACTACTAAAATATAAATGTTTTGTTAGAATTTAATTATGATAATGTTAGCCCCCCCCCCCCCTGCCAGAACAATAAAGAATTATTAGTCTTATTATTTATGATGATGAGCATCGGAAAAGAGCAAAATAGAACAAGGAACTAGTAAGAACATTTTCAAGGCATTTATCCGGGAAGACATAGCAGGAAAGGAAAAGTTCCGCAGATGTAGAGGAAGGTTCAATTCCATAATCTAGAAACTCGTACAACAAATGAACGGTAATGAAAATTTTTGTCTCAAAAAATTAAAAAATCCTTGCCGTAGAAAAAACATGCCAACTATTTTTGTACTGGGTTTAATAATACATCAGATTTGTATAGAATTATTATAAAATTGTATGGAAACAATTTGTAAAAATTGTTTTCGTTTATCCATTATTATACAGCGATAAACTTCCTAGTGGGATTGTTAATGAATGGTTGATTTTAATAACAATGTGAATCCACAAATCTATTTCAACTACAGTTTTACTTTTTAACAATAACGTTTTTTCATATTCATCGAAAACTATCTCATTGGTGAAATACCGCTAAATAAACGCCTAGTTCAATGAACTGGTTGAAGTTTATTAAGAACATGGAAATTATACAATTTAACTAAGTTGTACTTGAACATATGTATTTGAATTAATTTTAACTACAAAACAATATTAAGTTTCAAAATTTTTATTTTTTAATATATACAGTGAAAGCTCTCCTTGCGGACAGCTCTCTTAAGCGGACAAATTTCTCGGTCCCATGCGGTATTTTTGAAGCAAATTAACCTCCGCTTGGCAGACATCTCCCGTTGACGGACAAAATCGCTGCGACCGTCAGTGTCCGCTTAAGAGAGCTTTTACTGCAAATACTTATGATCGTCAGTGTGTGTTTAAATAAGTGCCATCCTTTTTGTTATTATTTCCCTATAAACAGCTGCCGAACGAGACCACACAGATAATGATTGTATAGTCATTGTTATATCGACTCATGGCGATGGTGGTGGATATTTATATGCTCACGATGGAACATATAGTTTGGACAACATTTTTCAATATTTTACTGCGGATCGTTGTCCTACATTGGCGGGCAAACCGAAATTATTTTTCATTCAGGCCTGTAGAGGTAAACAATTTGATGACGGCATTCAAATGGAAAAGAAGAAACAGATTCACACCGACGGTCAACAATTATATTCCAATATCAGTTACCGCATACCATTGCATGCTGATTTCCTAATAGCATATTCGACTATACCAGGTAATATTTAAATTAGCTTAAAAACAACAACTTAAAAAGGTAATACTTGATATTATGACAAAGACCAATGAATTTTAATGAACATGCCTCGTGTATAAATATAAAATATAATTTTATTATTTCATTTGTCCAACATTGAGAAATTCGCATTCCTACTTTTACTAGGTTTTTACGATAATATAAATGTATCTTATATCCATTATCACCTTATGTATTTCTAGATTTTGTATCATGGCGTAATCCCAAAAATGGTTCGCTCTTTATACAGGCTTTGGTCCAAGAATTCAATGAAAATTCCACTGCGGACGATATTTTAACCAAGCTGACTTTCGTTAATCAACGCATGGCTATAGATTTTGAAACGAACTGTCCTGAGGATCCTAAAATGGATAAAAAAAAGCAAATGCCTTGTTTTACATCCATGTTAACACGTATTTTGCGCTTTTCTAATAAAGCTTAATTGTTCAACATCTTAATCAATACAATTATTTACCCATATATATTAAAAATATTTTTTTTTAATTTGAGTGCATCCAAATATTATGTATACATTTTAGAGAGTTAGTACTGTATAACGTAATCATCGATAAAAAAAAACAACAATAAACAAAGCGAAAAACTTACTGCATTGCATGTAGCTCACATGAGACCCAGTGGGCATGTCCTTTGGCCTCAAAAAGTTGTCTGAATGCTGATGTACAGTCCTTGGATTTTAAATCTACAGCTTTGCTTATTGACACAGCCACTTAAATAGAAATGTGCTTCATTCAACATTGCAACAATTGATTGTTAATCATTTTAAATTTCCAAGAGTACTGTTATAATCTAACAAAAATTAATTATGTTAGAAAATAAAGAAAGTTATTTGAATTTCACATTAGTAGGTACATACCCATGTCAATTCTTATAATCCCAATTGCAGGTTTTTGATTTAATCGCTCAAATAATACTAGTGGTGTTTATATTTAATCGTCTCTTGTGACAATACAAAAAAAAAACGCAACAAATAGTAAAAAAATATCAATTCTTTTCGAACTGTAAAAAATAACTTTTAATTTAACAAGATAATTTAAAATATATTAGAGGTATACTCATATCCATGTATAATCATGCTTAAAATATATGCATAAATCGCATAAGTTAAATGTGGTCTCTGTTTAAAATCATTTGACCATCTTTCATTTTTATACGGCCATCTTTAGCCATTGCCTCAGCTTGAGCCTTTGTAACGCGCATCCTTTGTACTTTGACATTTCTATCGCCAATTTTCATTTTGACAAGATTTTGGTTACCACTTGGGGTGGACAATTCAGCGGCACTTGGAATGCCAGCAGTTTTTGGTGATTTATTTGGAATTGATGATTTTGCACTTGTGTTATTAGCTATTGTTGTCTTCTTAAGGGTAACATCTCTTGGCATTTTAAGCAACGATGCTTCAATTGATGGCTGATTTTTATCTCTATTCGGGGGAGTTGCAGGTATCTTGCGCCGTAATTGCGGCGATGACAAAATTGTTTTTGGAGGCGCCGTTTGAGCCACAACTTTCTTGATAGTGGTCTCGACTTTGCGTTGTTTCAATGGCACGAGCAGGCTGTTATCATCAGCACATCCATCTTTGCTAACACTTGGAGCATTCTGAATTATAATTTGGTTTATTATTTTTGGTGACACTTTTTCTGAAAAATAATATGACGTGTTATTGTTTCATAAATACGTATATAAACAAAACGTAAAGAGGACAAAACAGGAGGCTCTCAAGCTATGCAAGTGCCGGGAGCAATCACGAACCACCATAGCCAATACCTTAATATTCTACACAATAATACCAAGCTGTATTTCATATAAGTATTCTCAAAAAAAGACTCAATAAATCTAAATTGAAAAATTGAATTGAGGACAAATGTTAGCCAGGTCTGATCAATCACGCGTACTGAACTAACATTTGTATAAAAATTGTTTAATGGTTTATCACTACAGTATGAATTAGTGAATTGCGAATGATCTGAACTAAGTTTGTACATGACGCAATTGAATCATATGGAGGTATATTCTGTGCAAATATAAGAGTTTTACACAAAGACGACCGGTTGTTGTACTTTACGATTTGGGTCGGTTTCAATTACAACAAGTTTTATGTGTCTTTACGTGCTACTGCACATAAAGCTACGATTACGATTAACAGGTCTAGAGAGCAGTGGTCAAAGAAATTTAAATATCTAAAGCAGTGTCATCACTGATTTCAGATGAGTTTTCTGTCTGTTCTTTAATGCAATGAGGAAAATATGTTCATCAGCATTTTCGCTTAACCGTCGATGCTTTATAAAATGTTCTCGAATATAGATATATATATTCAATAAACACAACTGAACTCTCAAAGTATTCTGCAAAAATCTGTTTTGTTAGTTAGTCAATTGTGTGGAAAATTGAAATTGCTAGACTTTTCTGTGATGCTCTTATTCTACTGTCAGGAGTTTTTAAACAAAATACCACCTACTGATAGGTAGTATTTTGTTTGAAATATTCTGACAGCAAATAAGAGCATCGCATAAATATCTAGCAATTTAAATATTCTAGTGCTGCTCGAGGCTTCCAATGACACTTTATGTACCATTTTCTTTTTAAGGTATTTTAATAAATTACACATACCTTTCTTAATTTGTACAGGCACAGTTGAGTGCTCCTCATGTTGTGCGAATTCCTCAAGCAGAATTTCATCAACAGTATTTTGCAAATTTTCATCGCTGGCATCTGAAGAGTTTGGTTCTTTGTCCGCCTGTTGCTTCTTCAGATCGGCCTGTACTTGATCATCCAAATGATAAGCTTCCATTTCCTGGGCATGATCAGCATCAGTATGCAATTGCAATTTCTCGGCTGTCATAAATATTAAATCACAAAATTCGCATGCATAAGCCTCCCCATCCGAATGATCACTGATATGGTGGGTGAGTGCGTCAATACTATCAAATGCTTCCTTGCATAGAGGACACGATAGGTTTTGGGCATTGGCATGTGTAGTGGAATGATGTATCAATTGATCTCGAGTCTCGAAACTCGCGTCACATATGCTGCACATGAAGGATACAATGGTGGAGTTGTCGAAAACGTTTTTATGTGATCTCAAATGCCGTGTCAAATGATGTGATAATAAATACGACTTTTTACAAAATTTACAGGGATATGGTCTCTCTCCTGCATGAGCGGTCAAATGTCGGGCCAATTTTGTGGTTGTGGAAAAACTCTGGTTGCAATATTGACAAGGATAGGGTTGTTGTCGCGAATGTATGACTTCATGACGCTCCAGACCTTGTTTAAAAGCAAACACTTTGTTACACAGCTTGCATTGAAATGGACGATTTATTTTATGACGTTCGGCATGTTTGTCCATGGCGTCTTTTGAAATAAAGGGTCTTTCACAAGTGACGCATATGTATTTCGGTATATCGGTATGTGATTTTTCATGTCTCTGCAGCAGGCTCGAACGGGAGAACGCCTTATCACAAGCTGAGCATTTGAATGGTTTTTCGCCGTTGTGTGTAAATGAATGCCTTTGCAAATCGTACTTGGAGAAGAAACATTTATCGCACTCTTCACATTGAAACTTTCTGTCCCTGGTATGATTTTTCAAATGTATATCCCTTAATTGTAGCAGAGGGAATGATCTCTCGCAATGTGGGCAAGGATATACATTTGTTTCGATTACTTCAGCATTTTTTGGATCCGACTCGTTTTCGTAAGGTTCGTCATAGTCCAAAATTTCCGCAACTATTTCCATTTTGCCATCTTGATCTTTTTTTATTTTGGGCAAACTTAAACGGGGCTCTTTATCAACACTGGCCTCCTTATTCAGAATTCGTACTGATGACTTATTCAACAATTTAGGTTTGGTTTTGTTGCCAGAATCTACCATAACTACGGGCAGGTTATCGAAATCGACGAATTCTGTATCTCCGATACTGATATCTTCCGATGCCACCAATTGATGTATATCGTCTATGGACAGTTCATCGTTGTTTTCAATTTTTGTCAAAAAACTCGATGTGGAATCTTCATCAACTCTTTCAATTTTTGCTCGAATAGGTTGCGGCGGTACAGGATCTGGAGTCGGAGCTGAGTTTAAGATTTTCTTCGCTTGTGAGGAAGTTTCTTGAATAGCGATATGTTTCGTCTGCTGCATGCGAATCTGTGTCGTTTGTGTGCGCTGTGTCTGAAGCTGGCTCTGCGCCGTTTGAAGCGACTGTGGTAATAAAGGTTTCTCCAACTCTATGGGCCATTGGCCAGTTAGGGGATACTGTCGCAGTAGATTGTCGGATTTTTTGCACATTTGTTTAAATTGATAGCTGAATTCGAAAATGGATGTACAATCAGAACAGACAAAACTGGGCATTCCGTCGTTGCTGAAGACCTAAAATGTAAAAAAAAATAATGTGAAATATGCACTTAACTACAAAAAATATTAAAACTTATTGATTGCATGTTAGGTCGTAATCGGATACCATAACAAATAGATTAACAGAGGTGAAGGATACACCTCAACCCCTTACCTATGGGCAAGTTTAAAGCATGTATCGAAGTTGCATCATTGGTTATTTATATACATCCTGACAGTTGAAAAATTATATATAGTATTAACAACCGTATATATCAAGATTACGCCAAAGGTTTTTTTTCGTACAAATCTTCAAATTGGTATTACTGGTTACAAAACTGATCAAAAAAATTTCATTTGTTGGTTTTTAGAAATGTGGTTTAAGGAGACAAATTCCCTTAAACAATATCTGTGGTTTTCACAAGCAAGTCCATTTATGTCGATTTTGAGTTATCGACACCAAATTGCTACATTTTCTTCTTTTTTCCTGGTAAAACAACATAAATCACCATGTGAGTTCCAATGACAACATTTATTTTCACATATAGCACACGCATTTTATTTATATATATTTTTTTTATAGTGTTTGTATAAGTCCTGTTCTACATGCTCATTAACAAAAACACTTTTAAATTTGTTCAACTGATTCAAAAATCGCCGTCTTTTGGCTCTCCTGAAACATTTTATTTTAAGACAACCGCTTGTGAAAACCACAGATATAGTTACTAGTCAAGCAAGTTTGGAAACTGATGGATAACAGTTACACATCTAACTAATTTGGACAATCAAGGCATTTTGTAGTATCATTCTGTTAGAATATCATAAATCGCATTGAAATACATCAAGTACCGTTTGGAAGGTACTACTTAGACATGACTCAGTTAGGAGGTAGGACAAAGATTGTTGATGAAAAGCCATATTATATTCATAAAACAATATGAACGATGAATGTCAGAGGAAGCCATTTTTCTTGATTTTATGATTTCGCCCCATAAAGTGGTAGAGGACTTCAAGATAAAGACAACATACCAATTGAGTTTTCCATCATTTGTCACACCATCACCATTAAATGTAATTGCGCGGCGTTTAACGACAACATTACAGCAGATACCAAATTACTGAACCATTCTTAAATCCGTTCATAGATCCAAGCCCAAACCAAGTCTTACCTCAATGGAAGCAATTGCCATAATTTGAATTGGCAGTGGGGCGGACGTTTTGATACGTGTGTCCCTCATATAAATGCTCGTCAGCTTTTGTTGTGATTGCGACAGGCAAAAACGGCATATACGTCGTTTTTTCAACTCCAGCTGAAGAGCTTCTTGATCCAAGGAAGTGGAAGTCATCGCGTCTATCCCACTTGTTGTATTTTATTTTCGTTTCTAAGATAATAATTTTCTCCGTTTGTTGTTGCAAATTGATTGCAATAAATTCACGACAGTCGATAGTGGATGCTACACTCACTGGTGGCGTCAAATAATCCAAGCGGTGGACAACAGAGTTGGTATTTTGGAAACTTTAATTTGTGCCGCAAACGAATTGAATGTGCCCAAATAGGGCTAATAGTCCGCAAACATCCCGCTCCATTCCGTGTTGCTGTGACGGCGTCATCTCGACGTTAGTACTAAATGAAGAACTCTTTTTTACATCCCTGGCCCAGGGATGCCACACTCAAAGCATTTACCAAGTCTTCTTCTTCTTCTATATTTGAAAAGTTAATGAAAACTCTATGTTGCCACACGTAGATAATCAGTTTCGTGGGCTGTTTCATCCACTGCCTTCTCACTTCGGGTGAAATTCTGTGAAACGGCACTGTGACCACAGTGAATCTCTGCCTTCTTAAGAGCCAAAGCAACATGCTTTGTTTTCAAAGATAACCAAGCCATACATTTTCCATGATGGTATTTGTAGAAAATCATGTCTCCGGCCTTAACATCCGCAATACACTTCAAAGATTCAGGCCGGACGAAGTTCTCCATTATTCTAGAAACACTAGTGTCCTCCTCATCATGTATACTGTCCAAAGACAAAGCCTTGTTTGTGCAACGCTTTCGCAAATGATGGAGGGCCAAAAATGTGGTATCTATTGAAGTTGTCAAATAGATGTGGCCGTTCGAACACACCTCACTATTGATTAATCAACTTCTTCGAGGTTCTGCAAATTCCATAACTTCCATTATATGCTGATCGTCCTTGGTAATAAATAAGGAAGGCTTTGCTTTCCCGGGATGATAAAATCGTTCCAAGCTAAGTTTTTGCGCATTATCGTCCAGCGAAATATAAAATACTTTTCGTAGAGCAGACGCAGCTTTAATTTTAGATCGTGTAGATCTTGATTTACTCATGATGATGATTGACAATTACGACGACTAGCGGCTCTTTCTCACAATTAAAATTACCAATTAACAAAAAAAAAAAAATCACGCATATGTTGTTGATATTTTTGGAAACTGGATGTGTGCCGCAATACAAATTGAATGTGCGAAAACAAACGAAATACATACGATAAATCGTATTACGTCGTCGAAATTTAAGAAAAATGTTGAAGAAGCTTTATGCGATATATATTGTTAGTCATTGAACATACTTTCAATGTAATGAGGAGCAAATTAAACAACCTAGCTATTCTTACCCGAAATAACTTATTCTACATTACATTTGATGTTCTACAATAATCAGTGGGTTGGCAACCACTGATTATTGAACAAATAAGACCGGTAATGTATAAAATCCCGAAACGAACAACCCGAGAATTGATTGACATGTAAATATCGATAATTAAGTGGCAACAGTGGAGCAGAATAAAGTTGCCAGTTTATTCAGTGGCAACGCACACGGTTGCGAAGGAGGGATCGAAGTGAAAATAATAACAGCTGTTACTATTACGAATGAAAATTCAAAAGTGCCCTCCAATTAACGAATGAGATTCAAAAGTGACCTGGTTCTGAAATTGCCACAAACATCTATGCTATTTTAATTTAAATGTGATTGTTTTACTTGTTAAATTTCGAGAAATATAATACACTGGTGTTTCATCATCTTTAGGGGTGTATGTTTGTTATTATCTTTTTATTAATATCAAATAACATTTCTTTGTATTACATTCACATTTTATAATTATATAAAAAACTAACACTCTTTTTTTTTTCCTATACAAATTATATTTTTTATCTGTTTTATTATAACGTAGACAGTTTTTTTGCTTTGTGGTTTTATTTTGTTTTAAACAAATTGAAATCACTATTGGTTGCAGTGTATTGTTTACTGTTTGTCTGTGTTTACCGCTACTCCAGTTTAATGACAAATTAAACAGCTAATTGAACTAAAAGTAGTAGTAAAACTATACACAGGAATAAAATGGTTCAATATTATATGCAGCTTTTGCGTGTATGTACGTAAGCAAATTTGTTGTAAATTAGTCTTCATGTGAATTCCATAATGATAATTAATTATGTTATGTTCTTTTGTTTTTCTTTTTATAGAAAGTAATGTGTTTTTAAAAACTATATATTTCTTGTGGAACTTTCAGATAGAAGGAATCACTACTAAAGCTTTGATCGTAGAAGAATACAATGGATGGGCGGGGTTAATTATAAAAGTATAATTACATATACTTTGTATTGTTGTTAGTTACGAGGAGGTATTTAAAAAATACATAAAAAAAACATTTAAAATGAAAATCAAATTACTCATTTGAGTTAAAATTACTAAGAAATTCTTACATTAAAAGAGATAAAATTGAAAAATATATGTATACCGAAAACTTAATGAGTTGTGAAAACATATTAAAGCGACTTTCTTCTTTAGGAGAAACAAAAAGCTGACACGCCAACATCTTAAGATCATTTTTCGGAAATCGTCCGTTCGCCCATCTATGCCTTTGTAATTGATTTTCGATTACAGCTTAGTTCTGGAAAATTTTGTACAATTTCATGCATTTTAAGATGATCTGCCATATCGACCGGCAACAAAACTTGCTTGCAAGTCGAGCAAACACTCATTGTTGGCAGTGCTTTACGTTGATCCGGTGGTAACGTATTCAGACGTTGTTGATGTACCAAATATAGAGACTGAAAGTACAAGTCGTATATGTAAACTAAATTTTTGAAACTGTGAAATGTGTGTGTGTGGGCACCGTACCTGCTGTTTACTTATGTCCGGCAATAGTACTAGAAGCTCGGGAAAAACTCCATCAAATTTGTCCTTTAAGGCAGCTTGGCAATGTTCATAATAGGATTCAGCTCTGACTATACTATCCCGATACATTTGAGATATATAAATAAATTCGTCAAGAGCTTCCAGTGATAGGATATCTCGAAAGTAAAAGATTAACCTCTAAAAAAGATAAGGATTAGTTAAGAATTACATTAGTGCTATGTGCTTGGATAAAATATACATATTGTAGTGTCGTGTTATTCTGAATACTTATGTACGTGCGTACGTTCGTATTTCCCTCAACATTGCATAAAGAATATGTATATATACAACTCTCTAAAATCGTTGAACTGTACATGACATTAGTAGTAGATTTACTGACCGGGATCTACCATTTAAAGGCGACTCCGAATGGCTAATGCTACTTATTCATATTGTAATACTAACGCCTTTACTATTGTAAATTACATTGTATTACATGGTAAAAACTTTAAAATATATACAAAAAATGTAAATGATTGAAACTCCGAATACAAATTTAACGGAACAGTACTCTAGTCGTTAGACCAAATACAAAAATATATCAGAAATAAAATTTGTTAGAAAGACTGTTATAGGAAAGACTAAGATAGCGCTTGTCAGTCTAGCATATTTTTTGCGAATGCCACAAGGAGATACCATCTTCAATCATGCTATTCCATGGCTTATTTCGAAGCTTTACTTATTAAGAAAAATCAGAAGTTCAAAGCAATTCTTCAAAGGTAGTAATTACCTAGCTTCGTTTGGTTGAGGTCAAAATTGGAAAACGTTAAACAGTATTTTGAGCTAAATGTTATAAATAATAAAAGTGTTATTAACTTAAAAAGTCGCGGATTTATTGATCCATCAACCATGTATATATATTCGTTCTCAATACAGAATTCACGACGAATAGCCGTATGTTATGATAAATGGATCGGACGTTTGTATGGAGGCCATATCAAAGAATAAGACGATTGATCAAGATCAGACACCAGCTATTTGATAGAACGGCAAGCCTTTCAAACGGGAAGGATATTTTTATTGAGGCTATAACTAATGATGGCCATTTCAATACGTCGTCTTTATTACAAGAATGTATAGCCGAACAGACATCGATTGCTCGACTCATAACGAGATTCATAATCGATACCTAAATAATCTCGTCCTTAATCGTTGTAAATAATCGTCGTTTGAGTGCGATTTGACATCCATAATTGCTGGTTAACTGTAACCTGGGTTTACTTTGTTTACTGGTGAATCTTCTTAATTGTGAACGAAATTCCGAATCGAGTTAATCTCATTCAAAGGAAAGCTAATATTAGCATAACATTGAAAGGAAAAAATTTCCCTGTGACTACAATTGTCAAAAAGAAAAAATCACATCAATGCATGCAAAATAAAGCCTTAGAAGTTGTCTATAATCTACCTATCCAACTGTATATAAATTTAGAATACAAAAAATAAAACAGTTTGGTTATTGCAAATTTAAATCGCGTTTGAGTTAAAATAGCATTTGAACGATGATCTACTTATACATAATATAAATATACCTGATTACGCAGTATTGCGTCGGTTGGTGGCGTAAAAGTATGTGCGGGTAAAATGCTATAACTATCTCCCAACGAGCTTGTAAATGTCAGATTGTTTGGTGATTTAGCAACCGAGTTAACGGTGACATTAGAGTGGTACTCTGGTGACGTTTTGGATGTCTGCGGAGAGCCTGGCGACGGGGGTGATGATGGCTTTTGATTGTTGTTGCCATTCGTTAAATTGTTATTCGTTGCTTTATTTTCGTTGTTGTTACTGTTGCCATTGTTGTTAGGCTCCTTGACCTTTTTATCCTTAGGTTTCTTGTCCTTTTTATTGCTCGCATTGTTGGTTGCATTGCTTTGGGAATTGCCATTTGTTGTCACTGGAGCCTGTTTGGGTGCAATGGAATTAGTATTTGCTTTGGGTAGTACTGGTGCTGGTGCTATTTTATTTTTACGATTTTCCAACTCCTTTTGACGTTTTTCATTGACAACCGCTTTCACCCACGTATTTGTAGAAACTGAAGGTCTGGTTCCGCTTGAGCCTCCCAAAGAAGGAAAGTCCATCGTGGTTAATTTAGGTGCACTTCGAGCCTCGGCTTCTTTGCGTGCTTTTGCTTCAAGTTCTTCTTTCTGCACCATTTGAATTTTCTGAAAATTGGCTGGATTGGCAACGGAAACATAATCATCTACCAGAGTGCGATGTTTCGCTGCAACGGTGGACACAGGCAACTGTACGCCTGATGAAATTAGGTCTTCATTCAATGCCGCCGATTTGCCCTTTTTCGCTTTGCCGGATGGTAATGCTGGAAAGTCCATAGTAGTGGGTTTTTTCGGTGTTCCAGCATTTGCATTGTTTGATGGTCTGTTGGAAACATGAATAACCATTCCACTGCCGGCCGACGATGGTGTGGACGTTCGTGGCACAGCTCCTGTTCCTGATGCCGATTGCTGTTTCTTCAGCATTGCTGAAATAGGTTGATGTTGTGACTTTGTTGAAGAGGCTACACCACCACCTCCACCATTGATATTGCTGGTGCTGCTACCACCACCTAATGCCGGGAAGTTTTCTTTTGTACGAGCAAGACCTGAAGCCCGACTGCGATTGATAATCGTGGGTGGCGGTGGCCTTGTTAAAGATAAACTTGGTCCGCTAGGAGCACCTGCCAGGGATGGGAATTCCTGTTCGCTCCCTGGATTAATGTTCTGTCGTGATTGCATTTGACTTGGCTGCTGATAAGTGGGTTCTTCAACTTCAGGCTCTGTCTCATTGTTTCTATGGAAGGATTTTCCTTGTTAATAAGAATTCAGATTATGTTTTAAATCAAAAGCAAATTTTACCGTTATTCATAAAAATTTACGGTATTCTTTAACCTGTCGTAAGTTATATGAATAAGACAGAAAAAAAAGAAAATCTAGACTGCATAAGTCTACTTGCATAAGCGTTATTGCTGTTGAATTCTATTGATGCCACTAAGTCTTGTATTAAAAAACGCCTAACCTCTAGATTGTCTTGGTGGTACTTAGGATTATGTAAGATTGACTTTTATTCGTTATAAGCTCGGTAATCCTATTATGAGTGATACTTAGCAGCGATCGTAAAATTGTAAACGTAATAGTCGTTAAAATATACATCCACTCTCTAACCCTATTGTGATGCATTGTGACCCAACTGGAACTCATTATAAGAGATATTTAGAAGCAATCGTGGAGTTATTCTCGTTCCGTAGTAGACTTTACAAGAAACATCTGCTCAGTGGCCCAATTGGAATCCACTCAGGCTGCGTTTTACTGTATTCATCAATAAGACTTGCCATTAAACCACGTCATATCAACTATTGTGCATAGAAATCTGCATCGAAAGGCACATATAAAGTAACCAGAGCTTAGACAACTGACAATGTTCGACTCCTAACTTTTGCGACCTTAAAATATTACAGTGCACTGTCAAAACTCGTACTCGATGCATTTTACCACCATCCATTATCGAATATGTGTGTTTGTTTTTAAATATTTGTTTGCGGTAAGTTTATATGCTGAATCATTCCCCACCACATTGATACGATATTTTAACTATATTGCTCTAAAAACTCGAACCCCTAAATCACTGCTCCATATTTTATCCAATAACTAACAACCGACTAATATTTTTTATATCTTGAGGACATTTACTATAATTGATATTCATAGAACTGGATGATGACCGGTATGATTTATATCAATATTTTAATATTCTTTACTACAATATACGAACATAATTAGCAGATATGTCACTTTGTACAATAAAATAGGCCGAAAAACTCACAGCACAATTTCTAAAAAAAAATCTGGCTAAAATTAGAACTTGATGAAACCTATTCGAACTTAAATAAAAACCAACTGTGACTAATGTAAGATATGTATCTAAAAGAAAATGTTTGGCATTACTAAAATATCCCTTAATTAATCTTGAAATTGACGGCAATTAAACGCATCAATACTTTGATACAATACAATTCGAATAAATCGAATGCATAATTGTTTCCATAGTTTTGATTTTTTTTTCATTTCCACCACTTTCCCTTGAACTAAATTGCATTCATTTCTGAGAACTGGCGCAATGCATTGAGCAAGAAAAATGACCAATCATTACTTGTACTCACCCTCCGCCTCTAGAACTCATATTGGCCACTCCCCGCTCCGTTTGTCCCGAACGACCTCTTGGTCCTAGGGTGATCTCCAGTTGAAGTGTACGCGTCTGCTTGGCCTGCTGTTTGTTCATACCTCGACCGTGAACACTTGCTACGTGAGCTTTAAAATCAATCTCCGAACGAAAAGCACCTGTGAATTCTTCGGTAGCGCACTTGCCTTCTTCACACAAAAAGTGACCTTGGCGGAAATGTTCCGCCAGGGCTGAGTAGTCCCGATAGAATTCATTAAATCCATCAGCATCGCAAAAGTGACAATAGTAATGTTCTCGCCGTAAATGGCGGAATACCACATCCCGATCCAGATAACGTTTGTTGCAGTACTCACACAGAGGATGACCACGATGAGAACGATTGTCTGGATCGCCTTTAGTCCTATGTATGCCCAGCTCAGCCTGAGTATAACATCGCCGCTCGAACGTGAATATTTTCAGATTCTCAACGCACAAATCACAATAGAAATGGTCATGTTCTTTGCGAACGTGATTGCGAAGACCTTGAAAAGTACGATAAGGGGGGCAATTGCATCTAAAAGAAGAGGCAGAGGAGGATGCAATAAGATATGAGCGAATCGTAGGCTGCAACAAAGAGATCGGTAAAAAAAGTTTGCTCTTACTTGGAACATGGATGATCAAGTAATTCGAAAAATTTCTGCTGTATGTCACTGGTATAGAAACAGATTTTATACTTTTTGCTGTAAAACTCTGAACGATTTTTTGACTCCAATTCTCGGTACGACAATTTATCGTAAGTGAATATAACCTAGAAAATGCCATTAATTCACAAAAAAATATTAGTATTACACGTTGCCGTAAAGGCTAAATCACGATTACCTTCGATAAGACCTGTCTGCAGATGGGACATTCGTTTTGTTCACACAAGACTCTCATGCGTGTGGAACACTCATAGCATACAGGATGGTCGCACTCGCCAATAGAAAATATATCGACAGTTTTAAAGCAGACCACACAGCAATTATCATCAAAAGTGGATGCAGACGACGACGTAGTAGTGACGGCCACAGCTGGTCGCTCCATGGCTTTAGTGCCTTGGGATTTTTTAATGGATTTCTTGTCGGAACTCATTTTGTTCTGCTTTACGATTTGGAAACTAATTTCTGTCTGTTTTCTACTGACCCGTTCGTAACAAACGTGTAAAAATTAATTGTGTTTTCTGTTTTTATGACGTGAACTTTTTTCTCACTCTCACAAACTACTCCCGTTTATGTCAAAGAGAATACTGCCGATAAAATTTGTTGTTGTTTCTTTTCTAATTATCCGTTGTTGGGTTGTTGGTGACCCTATCTAATTTCCTCAGGGAAATTATTTTTAATGTTATGCGACACTTTACAGCACTGGTGTCAGAGTTTAAAGCCCATTGCTGCAGCCGTATAGTGGTTGTGGCAAAACTTCAATTTTGTGAAGCGGCTATTACACAAGAGAACATGTCTGTAGACATGTATGATGACGAGTTTACAGACGAATATAAAAGCTTACAGTTTTGGCAGATAAAATCTGATTTGTACCACAACAAACAATTAAAAATTAACCGGTACAAAAAAAAAAACTTAGTCCAATAAAAAAAATAAACAATTTTCATTTTATTTTCCATTTTTGGGAATAATAAGAGATCCTGTGAGTTTCCGGAAATCCCATTAATTTCTTCCACTCCAATAAGTTATTCTTTTTAATGGAGTATAATGGAGAACCACTGAATCCACAGCCCCTGACCACGACTTGTGTTTTGGTACTAGAGTAAAGATTCTGTAATAAGAGATATTTCTCAAATTTATTTCAACAAAATCAGATGATTCCAGCGAAAGGTTCTGTAAAATTTAAAGCGGTGCATGAATTTTGAACTATTCCGCCCACGTTCTCTTTCTTTTGTTTTGTATATATTAAAAATTTTAGTCCCGGTTATACCAGTCTGTTTAATATTTACTAGTTTATTATCTTAATATATATTTACCCTCGACACTGATTCACTGATACACTGATTCCCTGATTCACTGACTCTGTCACGCAGTACGTAGGAATTTAAATAGGCATTCTATAATAATTCTATAAATAATAATAATAAAAAAAATAATATTTTTTTTTTGTACAGAAATTGTGTTTTCCCCAAATTTTTTTTTTACCAATTTTTTTTTTTCCAAATTTTTTTTTAACAAAATTTTTTTTTTTTCCAAAATTTTTTTTTTCCAATTTTTTTTTTCCACAAAAAATTTTTTTTTCAACAGAATTTTTTTTTTTCAACAAAAATTTTTTTTTTTAAGCAAACATTTTTTTTTCCACAATTTTTTTTTTTTTCAACAAAATTTTTTTTTTCAACAAAAATTTCTTTTTCAACAAAAATTTGTTTTCACAAATTTTTTTTTTTTCCAATTTTATTTTTTTTCGAAATTTTTTTTACAAAATAGTTTTCTCATTAACAAATTAAGTAACAAATACTTTCTCAAGCAAATTAACGGGCGCCATAGGCGCATTACAACTTACTAGTATATAATATATAAACTAAATTAATTCTCCAATATCATATTTTTATAAACGCTCAAACGAAATTCCCCAAAATACTCAAAATTATTAAAACAATAAACATTAAAAAATACATAAAACAACAATTCAAAAAGTTACTAAATTGATCTTAATGATTAAAGTGCATGCAGTAAATCCAAAGTGTTTTCATACTGATTTACCATTTTTATATGGACTTAACAAAAAATGTTTGCCAACCGCAGTTTCACAAAGAAACAACGCCGTCATCAGATGTCAGAACTTGACGGTTGGGCTACAACCAATAATTTTATAATGGGTTTAGTTCTGTGGGCGACTCGACGCCATTCTTCAATTAACTTCAAACTCTGACCCACAGTCTTGTAAAATACGACGAAACAATTAAAGAAGTTATTGATTTATTAACTAATGACATGTAATTTAAACACTTACGGTAATTAATAATAACTTATACTTGCGAATATATATACATGTTTTCGGAGCCGTGTTCTTTTTCACGAACGAAATACTAACCGATATTTGTATCACAATCGTTCTGTATTCTTCCTAGAATTCACGCCGCCACCACCGACCTAAAATTGACGCGTTATTGCCGCACATCGCATTACAACGGCTTCAAAGTCTTTTTTGCGGCAAGTCGCTAGTTTCAGCAATCACCCACCAGTGTTGTAAAGTGTCCAAGACTGAATTAAAAAAAAATAATGCGTTTTTTATTCACAAAAATATATTCGTCCGTTCGGCACAACGTGTTTTGGGAACCGGCTTCATTTGTTCTGTTCTCGTCAGCAAAGCTGCATCATCAGCAAACGTTAAAGTTCATCGCCACAACGACGCAACAATTAGCAAATCGGGAAAAATACAAGACCAAAATGTCCACTTACGAGATTATTGAAAAAGGAGCTCCAAACTCCACCAATTACAGCATTTACTATAGTAAGTAAAAAAATAAATAAAAAATAGAAAAATCCCCTTAGTCCCTAGTGAATTTCTTTATTGACGGGGTAATTGAAATGACATTGACCGTAACATTTTGTTTTGTTTAATTATTGCTAAAAGTTGAAGTGGTTGTTGATTTGTTATCTGTTGTTCCGCATTAACTGGAATATAGGCTCGTTGTGCGGTCCGTCCGTCCTAATCGCTGACACAAGCTTATGCAATTTATTTTGTATGTGTAAATGGTAAACGATTGTGGCAACTGATAACAATGCCATTCATGGTAGTTTATGGTTGCTGAAATTTGCGCTACCTATTCCCTGATGTGAATTAGATTTTAGTGGTCTGTGCATCTGTGTATCATTAGCATTATTGGGTTATATTCCGTAAACTTGCAAATCGAAAGTGTTTTCCTTTTCACTGTCTTTAGTTCTATTGGACTTTACTCGATGGTATTTTTTAGATCCAACAAGTCTAGTTATGGAAATTTGCCGTTCATTATATAAAAGATATGAATTTATTTATTGGTGAATTTCGTAGTAGATGACTGTGTTGCTTATCTTCAAAACCAAATTACGATAAACATACAATTCTAGCACCACCCCAACCAAGTAATTGGTTAATGCCGTTCGTTAAACCCGCTTCTTTTTTTTTATCAAAAGCAAATAGGTTATTAAAACTAAAGCAGGAATTCTAATACTTCGGAATGCGTACATATTTATCATAAGAAAAAGGACGGGAACATGTTCTCAAATCAGTCAGAGCGAGAACTCTGTCTGGGACATTCTGTCTAAAGACAGCCCCTGATGCTGTTTTGTACAGACGTTTGTGGAGATCGGTCACTGAAAACTTTTTTCTTCTCTATATTGTTACTAGTAAGTTGTAATGCGCCTATGGCGCCCTTTAATTTGCTTGAGAAAGTATTAGTTACTTAATTTTAAAAATTTTGTAAAAAATATTTTGAGAAAACTATTTTGTAAAAAAAAATTTCGGAAAAAAATAAAATTGGAAAAAAAAATTTGTGGAAAAAAAATTTTTGCTGAAAAAAAAATTTTTGTTGAAAAAAAAAATTTTTGTTGAAAAAAAAATTTTGTTGAAAAAAAAAATTTTGTTGAAAAAAAAAATTTTTGTGGAAAAAAAAATATTTCGTTGAAAAAAAAATGTTTGTAGAAAAAAAAAATTTTTGTTGAAAAAAAAAATGTTTGCTGAAAAAAAAATGATCGTTGAAAAAAAAAATTTTGTTGAAAAAAAAATATTTTGTAAAAAAAAAAAATTGTAAAAAAAAAATTTGGGGAAAACACAATTTCTGTACAAAAAAAAATATTATTTTTTTTATTATTATTATTTATAGAATTATTATAGAATGCCTATTTAAATTCCTACGTACTGCGTGACAGAGTCAGTGAATCAGTGAATCAGGGAATCAGTGTATCAGTGAATCAGTGTCGAGGGTAAATATATATTAAGATAAGGATACTAACCTGGGTTGTGTCGAATACACTACCTCTCAAACTGGGTCGCCCACAACTTAGATATTCGTTAGAATTTCTAAACATGGTGACTGACGCCCATGTTCTTTAAATCGCGCCTATTTTTTAGGATAAAAATCGCACTAATTACAACTAAAACAATGGCAATCTGGCGGTGCCATTGGTTTCTGAAATTGTTTAAAAAAAATCCTAAATGGTAACGAACACGCCTGCAAACGGTTTCAATTTCTTTGTAAAAACAGTGTCTCTTTGTACAGCAGCAAATTACTTCTTTATGCTACATAGCCGTGTCTCTTCAAAATGTAGGGAAATATATCCTCATTATCGTCTTAGTTAGAGATGTTGTTTGACAGCTGTATTGGTTATTGTTCTCCGCTTTAAAAAAAAAACACAAAAATCGACTGCAGATTGGGGAAGTGACGGATATTAAAGACTTATAAGAACTCATAGGCGCCTAATTTCTTGTAAGTGTTGGTACTTATTTTTGTTTGAAAGAATATGAAAAAGTATTTGGTGGAACATGAGGATGGATCGACCCCAGGACTTTAAAAACTGAATCAAAATATGTATTCCCAAATACCACACTTTCTTTATAATAAAAATATATATATTTTAGAAGCGGAAATCTCATTTTAATTTAGCTGGTTTTAGGCTGGCGGAAGGACCGAGTTACATAAATAATTTATTCGTGGTGACGTACGTCTATGTGATTAAATTCGGGCATTTCCCCAATGTTTTCTACGTCTACTTTTTAGATATAAGATAGAAAAGACACTGCAACTCTTGTACAGTATAATCTACAGTTTTTATTTCGGTTCGAGATCATTTATTGATTTCTTATTTTTTTTAAAGGGTAATGCTTTCTTCAGACATCTTCATCGGTAACGTTTTGCAATGATCTCTGTTCCAAAAAAAAAATATATATATATATATTTTAGAATCGGAAATCTGTCACTTTATTTAAATTCAGCTGGTTTTTGGCTGGTGTACAGAAATAATTTATTACGCGTAGTCGTAATTCCACTTGGCCAATTGCAGACTTTATTAGGCCCATTAGGTGTCCCATTATGTGTATAATTTCCTATATTTTGATTACTAACAGTTACATGGAAGCAGACGTTTTCAGGCGCTTATGATTCCCTTTTTGGGACTTGTGTGTTACTCATTCGTGGTGACGTACGTCCATGTGATTAAATTCGGGAATTTCTGTATTTTGCACTTTTTGTGAATACGCTCATTCAGTTACTTTTTTGTTGTTGTGTTGTTACTTTTTAGATCTAAGATAGAAAAAACAAAATTCTAGAACTGTTGTACAGTGAAATCTACTGTTTTTGTTTCAGTTCGAGATCATTATTAATTTCTATTTTTTTTTTAAAAGGATCTTACCCTTAGTATGATACCTAAGCAGGCAACATCTACATAAGTGGAATAATGGATGAATGTTTCCACATTGATGTAGTAAGTAGATAAAATTCAAAGCGGAATGACTAAAGATTCGCAGGCTTGAATCAGTATAAGCATTAAGAACTGCTGTCAGTAGAGTATTCCACCGAACACAGTATAGACACAAAGTAAATTTAAATTTTCTAAATAAAATCGTTTTTATAATTTTGTAAGGTCGTGTAGTTTTAGCAAATATTCTGCAATCAATCAAGAAGTCTTTTTTCTATTTTTTATTTGTTACTCATTCGTGGTGACGTACGTTTACGTAAAAAAATTCTACGTTTGCCTCTATATTCTGTATTTTGCATTTTTTGTGAATACGTTCATTCGGTTACTTTTGTTGTTGTCTTATTACTTTTTAGATATTACTGTACACGGTTTTTATTTCGGTTCGAGATCATGTATTACTTATTTATTTATTTATCAATATTTTGAATAAATAAATTTATAAAATATGGTTGATCATGTATTAATTTATATTTTTTTAAAAGGTAATGCATGGCGTTTGCTTTGACAAGGTATACGGATTCGTATATGTACTACCAAACATAATATGTGACATAGGTCGAGAAATACTGTTTAGTAGCGCATATTCCCAAAAAAAAAAAGACAAGCAGTTATGAGTAATTGCCACGACAATACAATACAGTGTACTCTCTCCTTGCGGACACCTCTGTTACGCGGACAAAATTCTCCGCTCCGGTGTCCGCTTATGAGAGAGTACACTGTATATATATTTTTTAATTTGAAGTTGAGAATATCACAGCTGTTGGGAAAGACACTTGCTAGACCTATACACATATATGACCTATACATACTCGGTCCTACATTCACGTTATTGGAAATTTTGGTTATCTCAATTTGGGTTCGCGCAATTGTTATTTGGTTGACATAACTTTTTTTTGTGGGTATCGTGAAAGATATCTGTTGTATGGATAAACCTCAAATGAATCAGGCCAATAGGAACAATATTGTTGGAGTAATTCGGTTAAGAAAAATCGATACCATTGAATACGTTTTGAAATATTGCATACACAGTATGGTCTACTAGTTGCCACATATAAATTGGTAGGACTGCTGTTTCTGCTCGACTGATTCGAGTTTATTTTAACGCTTTCGTACTAAATTCTACGATTGTTCCTGAATGAGTATTGGGGGAAATAAGCATTTATATTCTGTAATCAGGAGGTTTTGGTTGCTGTTATACCGAATTTATCATAATTGTCAGCGTTTTCCTTTAGTTTTTTTCTTAAATTAAACCCAGGTTGCAGAATGTTCATCAACTCTGGGTACTTTTGATGTCAGTTTTATCGGTAATAAAGCTCTCCTATATAAAGGTGGTATCAACATGTTTCTTTGTGGGGTTTTTAGAGGTTTGAACGTAATGTGAATATCTGATGTATTGTAGATTAGCCGTTTACTATTGTTTAATTTTGAACTGGTATATGTTCAAAAGTACATATTTTACCAAATATTTACAAAGTTTAAGTTGTTCACTAAATGGCTGGCAGCTGGAATTAACGGGTGTTACATGGTTCCCGAGTTGACAATTAATTATCAACAAAGAATTGTTGTCACATTTTTGTATTTAGAAACACTCAAGAATCACAATAATTCTAAGGAAAAACATTTAAAATAACCTAACAAATTTGACTTTTTGTCCGTCAAATTAGGTCAAATTAGGTCAAATTATGTTCTAGTTTAATTGTAATTAAATGAATTACTTACTGTTATTTATGGGTCAATTTGAACATATTATTAATGTGTATCTCGTACACCATACCTCATTCGCACCCACACCAACCACCCCTTATAAAAAACGTTACCGTTTTGTTTTTCTTTACAGAAACTACCTGTGGCAAAGGAATCTCACCACTGCATGATATTCCCTTGTTTGCCAATGACGAGAAAACTGTTTACAATATGGTGGTTGAAGTGCCTCGCTGGACAAACGCTAAAATGGAGGTATGTACTTATATTTAACAACTTCTTCTACCAATTACGTTGGTGTTAACGAAACAACGTTGTGTTCCATTATTTTATTGCGTTTTTCTCGTAGATTAGCTTGAAGAATCCTTTGAACCCCATTAAACAAGATGTTAAAAAGGGTAAATTGCGTTTTGTGGCCAACTGTTTCCCTCACAAGGGTTACATTTGGAACTATGGCGCTTTGCCCCAGACCTGGGAAAATCCCGATCACATTGAACCCAGCACTGGTTGCAAGGGTGACAATGATCCCATTGATGTTTTGGAAATTGGCTATCGTGTAGCCAAACGTGGTGATGTGGTGCAAGTCAAAGTTTTGGGTACCATTGCTTTGATTGATGAGGGTGAAACTGACTGGAAAGTAATTGCCATCGATGTCAAAGATCCGTTGGCGGAGAAAATGAATGATATCGCCGATGTAGACAAATATTTCCCCGGCCTGTTGAAAGCCACGGTGGAATGGTTCAAAATCTACAAGATCCCCGATGGCAAGCCGGAAAATCAATTTGCTTTTAATGGCGATGCTAAAAATGCTGCATTTGCCATCAATGTTATATCTGAAACACATAAATTCTGGCAAGGCTTGATCAATAACCAATTGGAAGGTGGCTCTATCTCACGGTAAATTGTTCATAACATTGATAGCATGTGCAAATTTTAATTTGGTTTTCTTTTTTAAGATTAAATACCACAGTTACCGATTCATCATTCCTAACAAATCCCGAAGAGGCTGAAAAGATCATCACCGAGGCAGCAGAAGGCGGTGAAGTAGAGGATGTAACCGACATAGGTAAGATTTACTTTCTAAACTCAAACATCTATGCCAAACTGTAGTACATATTGCACTTCCAACGTTGTAACATTATTGCCTCTCATATACTTTGCATGGTGTTGCTATACACATATATCTATTTTAACAAATGTTTAAAGAGCTCTTTATTTAACAAACACAAATTGGTTTCTGGTCTATTTTCCAAATTGTTAAACCCATTAAGCCTATTGTATATACATATTAACTTATAAATAAAGTAGTTGCAGTTTTAAAACATACATATAAGAACATTATCTAAATAAAAAAATTAGATGCTTGTTTCATACTATACCATAATATCTTACGTCTATTTTCTCGTTTCTCATTTCAGTCGATAAATGGCATTTTATTCACTTGAAGTGAAACAAGCACAGTCCAACATTGATATTTTTGAAAAATGTTAACATTAAATGGTTTAAAAAACATTAAATTAATTATTGCAACTGGAATACTTACATAGTATATAATCTGAAACCTTGAAGTATCCTCAATTAAATTTACCTACATATAACTAAATACACAATCAATGAGATAATGTCGCACCGACAAATTGTTATTTTTAATGGCAACTTGTGGCAAAGTGAGAACGCATGAATACTCTGTAAGTAGAATATTATTGATGCTTTAAAGCAAACGATATTTGCTCGAACTTATAATCAAATGAATGAATGAACACTGGACTTGACCCTGCAGAAAATATTTTCTATTTGAAGAATACATTTTTGGAATCCAAGATAAATCCATACCAACAAAAATCGACATCTCACTAAGTCAATCAATGTAGCTATGTTTATTAGATGCTATATCAAAACTCGAATCAATGTGGATTCTAGAGTTGCAGGAACTTTAAATATAAAATATAAAAAATAAACATTGGGTATCGCCAGCGTTTAGAAAAAGGACAATAAGTTTTCCATCAGCAACGGAAAAATGTTTGCGTACACTTTAATACTATTTGTTAGACATATCGCAAAGGGATAATAACTCAAAGTTTGAACATTTTCAGTAGAGGTCAATATTTCATTTCAATTATTAATTCTTGACTTGTAATTTAATTTATAGCCTTAGCGCCAATTAAGAATAAATTACATAAACGTATAGACGGTCTTACCTGACGGATCCAAAATGCACATAGGTACAGGAGCAGGTGTCTACAAAGAAAAAACGGACGGAATGTAAGACGGTACATTCATCAAGCTAAACATTACTTTCTACGTTGACCGTCAGGCAGCATTGAAGGCTATAACAAGCCATCAGGTTTCGTCTAGGGTAGTTAATGAATGTAGGCAGGCACTAAGCCTGCTGGGTGCCAGGGCACTGTGACATTGAAGGGAATGAGATCGCGGATGAGCTGGCTCGGATGCTCAGCTATGCATATTGAGGAAGCTGATAGATCGCTTAAACCGGTAATTAGTTACTTTTTTAAAAGCCAGAAGGATCATATCCTAAACAGAACAGTTACCAACTGGGAAACTGGAGTGGGTTTCAATGTATCGAAGGCACTAATAGGATTGGACAGATTTCATCAAAGCCACTGCCCAGTTAGGGCGACTACAGACTTCTGCAGGATGAGGAGGAATTGGTGACAATAGAACACATCCTTTGTCAATGTCCAAGTCAGCAGCGACACAGACTAAAATGTCTAGGGGATAGATTTTTGGCTGAACTAGAATCTAATTAATTTTATGAGGGACATTAGATGGATGAACGATATGGGATGCGGTTACCCAATAGACTGAATAGACAGCGGACTTAACATAAACAATACTCCTGTGACTCTTACATAATCTTTCAGGGTGGAGCGCGGTAATTTACTTATTTGGGAATGAAGCATTTGAAAAATACGCTTCAATACGAGTCAAATCTCCCGTCATCCACTATAAGCCACACACTCTCCATGTACAGTGTCGCCTAAGCCTGCAGCGCAAAAGAGCAAATTACCACCCTATATATCTTTAATCTACTTTTTATAGGTCTAATTGCTTCAACTATACAGAATCAGTGAGCTGTGTACCATATAAATTGTATACTCACAGACCGGGACCTACTATTTAAAGCCGGCTCCGAACGACTAATGCTTTCTTAGAGAAGTTTTACATGGCTTAGAGTTTACTCTCTTTCTCGTAGAATCGCCAACATTTACGAGGTGGAAACAGCCACTGAAAAAATGTTTGATAGTCTTACCCGGTTTCGAACTCGGGTTCTTCTGTGTGATACACATTTTATAAGAGTAGGTACAATTTAAAAACCATAATTAATATTGGTTTATATAGGAAACTACAATAATAGCTTCAAAAAAATATGAAAATCAATATTCTAGACAATTAAAAATGTGTAGAGTCTGTCGGAAATTATATTTGACAACTAAAAACATTACGTGGCCGAGTTATACAAAAAAAAAATTTAAGTTTTCATATAAATATAAAAAATTTCTTAAAAAACTGATATAACGAAAAAAAATCTTCTAGAGCGATATAAGCACGACCGACTGTATTTTGCATGTCAAGTTGTTATTATAAATCCTATCGTGTGAACGGCGCTTAAAACAGCTGACTGTGTTTTTGTTATTTGTATCAGTGATGGAATTTAATCAATTGTAAATTGTACCACGTCAGCGTTGGCCTATTTATCTTTTGGCCAAGTTTTGACAAGAGATCGGGGAAAAAAATTGTACAAAGTCGATACCCTAATATCCATTCACTAACTCTAGATGTCGCTACTTCTCGTACAGCAAATGTTTGCCTCTTTCATAGAAAAAGCTTTTGCTGCCACCCTGTTGTAAAAATCGCATGTCACTTAGGTATTCGCAAAAATAACAATATGGCTACAAATAGGGTGATTTATCAAATCATCTTCAAGTGTACCAGAAATTGTACAGTTGGAAAGTGTTTTCCATCCCTGATTTGTATTGCAGTTATTGTTATTGAAGGACGAATCACTTAAAATATAAATGGCTTCAAAAGAAATGAAAGCTTTACTGAAAGAGATACGTGAAGCTATAAAATCAGAAAAATATACAGAAGCAATTACAAAATGTGAAGTAAGTTGTCGAATTGGTAAATTCATGTAAAACTGTCATCCAACTTTTCTACCTATTCAGGAAGTATTAAAGACTGAACCCTCCAGTTATATGGGACATATTTTGATGGGCGCTGCTTATCAAAGTTCCAACAAACTAGAAGCTGCCAAATATTTGCGTAAAGCTGTTGAATACTCATCACCCCAACCACCAACTGTTGCTCTTCAGGGACTTTCCAATTGTGCCTCCAGCGAAGAGTTGCCAAAGATCTACGAACAATTGATACAACTATTACCGTAAGTGACAATGACTCGACGCATCCACTTAACGGCATTTACCCCGAGCTATTAATTCGGAAGACCTACTACTGACAAGTAGTAAGCCCTGTGTTTCGTGAAGCCGGTGTAGTATTTGTCTAGAGGTGAACATTTCGAAATGTACAAAGTATTTATTTCTCGAATACATTTTGTGGCTTGGTAATGTACTACACCTACTTAAAACTTCAAATTTCACATGAGAATGCGGTTAAGGTGATCACGGAAATGTAAGAAAGTTTGTGCGATTATCACACAAGAAACACGCAATCAACGGCAAATGCCGGTCAATGAAAGAAGCATTCAAGTGTTTAGGCTTTTTGAAGAGGTGCAACAAATACTTCACGCCATCCAATCTCCCAAATATTTACATCACCTACTTATTTATTTATTGAACTGCTCACTATTAAATGTGTATACCCACTGACCGGGACCTACAGTTTAAAGCAGCCTCCGAACAGCTAATGTTTTTCTAGAGATGTTTTTGTATAGCTTAGAGATTACTCTCTTACTCATAAGGTCGCCAGCATTCACGAGCAGGAATCAGCCACAGAAAACTGTTTGATGGCCTTACCAGGATGCTTGCCTGGGTTTACTGTGTGATAGTCGTACACGCTACCAATCACACCATGGGCGTCCACCTACATCCGTCCAAAATTGGAATATAACTACTACATATTTGCAGGGACTTCAAAGAGGTCTGACCAGCTTCTGGGCCGTGTTCAGAAGAGAGTAATGGTGTATGCCACTATTATATCCATCGAATGCCTTCATTATTTAGAATGGGAATTCTACACTTTTCACAAGAATTATATTAAACGGTTATCCAAGGAAAATGTTTAATATTTTTTTTATTATAAAACCTGCTAAATATAATTGGATTTGATTAATGTATATTAAAATGTCCGATGTTAACATTTTTGACTACAAACTCTTTCGTCGCAAATGAGGTGTATAATAGAACATTTTGTTTTTTATTTTACATATTTTTATTATATGTCGTCTGTTTATGTTTCATATCATAGAGAAAAACAATTAGACTATTTTGAAAAACTATACAACGTCACGTCCAATTCCAAAGTTGCTCAGGAATGTTGCAACATTTTCAAACGGCTCATTACAATACCCGAGAGTGAACAGCATAAGGATGTACTACTGAAATACTTTGGTAGAATATTAATACAAATGAATTTGCCAGTCGAAGTAGAAGATGAAGAATTGGTAAGTGGGACAATCAGTTATAGTTTACATTTTAACATACGCTCTCTTCTACTCATCTAGTATAAATCCAGCCTAGAGGCAATTATAAACGACAAATCTTTGGATGTGCACTTATCGGCCTACAAACGTTATCTCAAGCTTTTATATAGGCAGGACCTATCCAAATGTTTGTATTACGCCTGTAGATTAGTTGCAGAATATCCACAAGATATTTATGCTTACGAATGGATTTGTAAAATCTATTGTGAAAACTATGATTCTTCAAATAGCACATGCTTGGAAAATTTAAATGAACCCATTGATGTCTATGCTGCAAAACTTTCAGAGTTAAATCCACAATCAGGTCTGGCGTTGCTAATTAAAGCCATTGACCAATACAAAGCTGAGCAATATGTGGCAGCTCGAGACACGTTATACAAAGTTCAGATTGTACAGCCCAACTACTCGGTAGCCGTGGAAATATTGGCACGAACGGAAATGCGTCTGGAAGCTTATGGTTTAGCAAATGAATTGTGGCAACAATTAAATGTTACAAATAATGTGGATTATGCCATATGTGTGTCGTATGGCGAAGACCAGGATAAATTAAATGAAGCTGTGAATATTTTAGTGGCTCAAGATAAGTCTGATGAGATTGTTAGATCTTTAGCAAGGTGGAGTACTATATTTCATATATTGCATCACAAAATGCCTAAAATGTAAATATTCTTAGATGCTACTTCAAATTGAGTGACGCAAGAAGTTTAAATCGTCTACAGATGGGAGATCTTTGCAAAGCAGAATTTTTGTAGTAAGCTTGTAATAAGGTTTACAGTTTATGTTGCATAATCCACTCTCATATTTAATTTCCAGTTATGATTCCCCCTCCGAAGCAATTCAAGTACTGAGCTCTTCTTGGGAAGATTTAGAAACATTTCACGCTTTAGTATTACGGGGCAAATACTACTATAAATTACAGGACTATAGTACGGCTCTAACATGTATTTTAAAGGCCACACGTCTTCGACCTTATAGCTCAGAATGTTTCTACTATTTGGGCATAATATATTTTTCCACAAATGACGTGTTGCGTTCACGTAAATGTTTTGAGAAATGCATTACATTGAACCCATTGAATGAGGATGCTGTGGAAAATCTGTCGGCAATCTACCAGCAACTGGGGGAAGAGGTATGTTTTGAAATTGTCTTATGAATGAATAGGGAAACGCTAACTGTGTCTTTTATAGGATTTGAATATCTCACTTCTTTTGAATTCATTGAAACGCATTAAAACACCGTCAAAGTTTAAACACATCCACTACAAGCTGGGCTTACATTATCTGAATGTCAACAACTGTGATGAGGTAATTCTAATAATTCGGGCGTTATTTTACCGTTTTAGAACTATCAATTAACTTTCGTTATTAACAATTTTAAGAATATTAGCTTAGATAAAGTATAAAATTAATTACATTCGTTTAATTTAGCAATATAATTATAAACAGATTGTATATTTTAACAAAACTCATATCACCTTAAAAATCACCTGAGAGTAGAGTATTATTATTAACACTGTACAACAAAATCAATTCTGTTTTTTTCCCTAGGTTTTTGCAAATTCAGGGGACAATTAAAAAAAAAATGTTGTGCAGTGTTATCGTAATTAGAATGGAGATTGAAATCGATCAGATCGGTGTACGGTCAAAAAACGTTTTCAAAATGTTTGAACATTTCCACAAGATTTAGATTAAATTTGTATAAAAATCACATGCATTTAAAAAGGTAATATCGATCATACAAAAACTAAAAAAGTACATGATCAATTGCCATTTCAGTTTCTGTTTAAGCAAATTAAAGTGTAAAGTTTTTTTTTTGTATCTGCAATATTAATCCTCCTTAGGCCATACAATTCTTTCGCACCGCCATCAAACACGACGTTACTCATATTATCTATTGGGAGTCTTTGGGCGATGCTTACGCGGCAAGAGGTTCATACAATTCGGCCATAAGAGTATTTCAAAAAATTTTGGAAATGGAACCCGATAATATTTATGGCAAATTGAGAATGGCACTAATCAAAACAACTATACGCATGTACTCGGATGCCATAGAAGATTTCAATAATTTGCTGAAAGCACATGATAATTATTTGCCTGCTCTTAAGGGGGCTGCAGAAGCTCATATTGGTTTGGCGAATTATCTGAAACAGGAACACCGCTACGGACGTGCTAAAGACAATTACCAGATGGCTGTAAATATGCTACAGAGGTAAGAAGATGGTTCTTTTTTAATAGTTATTTATTATTTGGAAGGATTTTTATTGTGCAGATGTTTTTTAAATCCTGAAAATTTGAATATGGTTTGGCTGTGGCGTCTAGCAGCGAATGTGTTTCTTTTTACTGCCCAAATGCCCGAATCATTGGCCAACTTGGATGTTAGCGGCAAGCTTGCCAAACGTGAAACGGATATAGCTTTTCTGACACGCAAAGATTTGTTGAGTCTAGCCACGAGGTAAAATAGTTCTACAAAGAAAATTGGAAACATGATACTAACAGCGGGATTATATTTCAGATTTTATACTTGTGCTTTGAAAATAAAACAAAATACGTATCTGTGGTATGAATTAGCATTGTGTTCTTATCACTGTGCCGAGTATTTAAGCGAAGAAGCCAAATCCCATTTGGAAATGGCCACGAAAGCCTGTCAAATGGCCATTAAGGAAGAGCCAAACAGATGGCAAAACTGGAATTTATTAGGTGTCATCAATTTGCATACAGGTGAGCATCTATCCACTGCTGGGAAAATAAACGAAAAGTTGAGAATGATTTTTTTCTTTTCAGTAATTAATAATTTACCTCTGGCTCAGCATTGTTTCGTTCAGGCTTTGACTTTAGAACGCAAATCGTACACCACCTGGGCTAATTTGGGTGTTTTGTATTTGAAACTTAAGGAACTCAAAATGGCCAATCAAGCTTTTCAAAGAGCTCAGCAATCTTCGCCCATTTATCAAAATGCTTGGATCGGACAGGCCATGATTGCCGAATCCATAAATGAAGAGGAAGAAGCTGTTGATCTTTTCCGTCATTGTCAACAATTTGAATATCATCCCGAATCATCTCTGGGCTATGCGCATTGGGTATGCAGTATTTTGTCGGACGACGAGAAATGCCAATTGTCTCATTACAAACATGCAATTGACGCAATGTATGCCGATATTTTGGCTTTTGATGCAATCAATTGGTATACAATAAATGAAGAAACTGAAGCACCCTCGAGTGCATGGTCCTTCCTGGGATTCCTTTGCGATCGCCAGAGGCAGTATAGACATTCAGTTAGAGCATATACTAAAGCAGCAGAAAAAGCAAAGGGCGAGGAACGTGATCTGATGTTTACTAATCTGGGATATAGCCATTTGAAATTAAATGAACCGAATGAGGCCATAGTGGCCTTTAATAAAATTGCTCATGCTTCGTTCAAGCCACTGATTGGCTTAGCTTTAGCTTATTATAAGGCTGGACAACATCAAGAATCGTATTCGGTGTATAACTCGGTACTGAAGAGCGTAGCTGGCATTGAAGATGACAAGGCATCAAGGATTTTGGTAGCAATGGCATCAATGGTGTATGCCTTCCAGGGTGAAGCTGACACCAAAACGATTTTGTATCAATGGTGAGTTTTTATTTAGAATGATCTTTTAAAAGAGTGATGCAAACAAGTCAAGCGATTTATTTTTACCTTGATTAGAACATACTTATGTTCGCATTACAACCTTTTGTTGGTCTTTACAGAAAATATTCTGGAAAAAATTAATCATTTTATTTTTTCGATTTAGCATCCTTTTGAAAGATTCCCCCATTCAAGCCCTGTTCTCTGCTTGTGCTTTGGGCATATTACACAACGACAATCAATTATCCGAGACCATATTGTCCGAGTTGAAAAAACGTGAAAATTCAGAAGACCACGTTGCAGACATAGCATACTTAACAGCTCAATACTATGTGGTTAATGTACGTTTTCAGTTTCCCTGGAATTTAAATATAAATTAAATTATCTATTTTATGGTTTTAGAAAAAACCCCGAAAGGCTTTGGCCTATCTGATGACGCGTGTTCACATTTTTCCAAACTGTTCACAACTGCGTAAAGTATTAGCAAATTTCTTATTGGACAACTATGGTCATAAACGCCAATATCAATGTGCTACCAGTCAAATAGCATTGAGTGCTATAACATTGGTACATGGCAGTAAGACTAAAAAGTATGTTTTGTTTTTAGCTCGATGGACGTTTTTAATTATGAAATATCCTTGTTATAAGATATAAAGTAATACACCTTTTTCTCTTCTTTCCCGTTTTACAGAAGCAATTCTATTGATGATTCTCAAACACTATTGGTTGCCAGCAAAGCTGTCCAACCTCTTGATAAAAGTCGTTCATTGAAACTCATACAAAGGGCCATTTTGTTGCACCCAAAAAATCTGAATGCCTGGAATGCTTTATTGGAAGTACGTTAAATTCTTGATTTTGAATACGAAGAAAACTGAAAGAATTATATTGAGACAAATAATTAAAATATTTTATACTTATATACACGTCAAATGAAATGGTTTTTGTAATATTTCAATCACATTAAGGTAAGGCAAGTAGTTTTGATATGAAATTAATTTGTTGACGACGTTTTATAAAAGGTAGAATCTGAATCTACTTTCTTCGTTCTTTGGAACCTACCTCATGAGGATTGAACAAATGTTTGTCGCAAACAAGCCTCCAGCTTGAAGTGCACACCAAGGAGACACCTGGTATTGAAATAGTTTGAACAAACATTTTATAAATGAAAACATGATAGTTACTTCAATTACCAGAAACTAATATATACGGTGAACATAACTTTCCGTCTTACTTGTAATCTACGGCCAGGTAAATAATAGTGAAACAGGTGATTGAAAATCGACACAAACGAAAAAAGTGGTTATGTTCATCAATCTGGCTATTTAACGAAGTGTCCATGTACTTTGCCCAATCGGTGAATTTTTGTTGTTGTTCGTTGGTTTCTACTTTTACAATATAAAGATTCAACTTGAATTATTCATATCTTTTATTTCGATTATTCTTTCAAGCATTTTAATTATTCGCCATTTAATGTTGTTCATCAGGAGAAAACCACTTAAATTCCATGTATCCCTAGTTTTGTTTCGTCCTGCCCGCGACCATGTCTTCCATATCCTGAATAAAAAAGTGCAGGCACAACTTAATGTTGCAGCAAAACGGTGTAACAAAAGGCAGAAACCAGCGAACGAACGAAATAATGGCTGAACAAGGGACGAACGGGATGGCTTGGCGTATGAATGAAGAATTTATCAACTGTCGACTGTTTTGCTATTTCTAGCTTTAATGTTATATATTTGTCCAGGTATGTATGTGCATATGTGTGATTTGTGTGTGCGTGCTGGTACAAGTGTTGGGTCTGCATCGTCTGCAACGTGTGTCAGGAAGCTCGTTCATTTTTGCGAAAATGTTACGTATCCGTTACGTCAGTCCGTCAGCCACCAGACATCGTCACCAAATGTTGTTGGCTTGGTTGATATGTGAGTAAAATAGTAAAAGCATAAAAGAAACGAATACAAAATATGTTCGAATACTGCAACACATACTCATACGCACACCCACACATGTTCGCATCTTGTCGTTGATAAATATAAACTGATAAGTTATTTCCTTCAGCCAAAGTTTGAATTCCGTCTCTTTTTTTGTTAGCAACTATAGTGTGAATGAACAGTAGTACGAGGATGCCCAGTTAAGAGAGTGGTTAGGCATGAATTAAAAATTTTCCACCCTTATGTAAAATTGGCACAACACGATACAAAATTTTAAATTGTCCCAAACCATCTAATTAGTACTTTTCTATTTCATTTACGTGTTAACAAAAAAAAAGTAACGACAAAAATAAGGTCTCGATAAAAGTTATCAATATGAGCCAGTATATGTGTCAAAGTATCGAACTACACATGTGTATCCAGAAACTAAACCCGAACAAACAATGAGACTCTGGCTGGTTTACATGGTTTGTGCAGGTTTTTGAAATGCAATGTCTGGCTTAGTCCCCTCCCAACAAGAGGTTTATCTTCTGACCGCATTTCAATGAATTTGCTGCTGACGAAACTACAAATTGAAAAATTCTTCAGAAAAAAATGTAACTTTGACCTATACAAGCCATCCATAAAGAAATGAATGTGTCGTTTAAAATTTTTGCTGGGTTGCCACAACAAAAGTGGTTGCGGCTTCTATGTGTGTCAGTATGTAAAGTAAGTGTTGAAAGGATATGTTATATGCCACACCATCCTAGAAGGTTTCCTCACACACACACACATATACATGTGCACGTGTGCAGTCAATCATACACACAGAATAACATGTATGCATGTGTGTATAAAAGCCAACAAACTCAAAGCCTACGAGTTCGAGGCGTAATAAAAAGTTGGCAAAAAGGCGAAAAAAAATATGGAAACTTTATAAAAGTCAATAACATTAGAATGTAAAGCGACAATACGAAGCAATAGACCTGTAACACACATACGCACATTAATGTAGTAAGTCCATAAATAACCATATAATCCCAGGGGCGGAAATAGGAGCTTGAAAGGTCTGCTAAGGGGCTTTGACTATATGCCTTTGCACAATGTCTATGCTTCATCCGCATATTGTTTTCCTTTCAAATTAATATAACATATACTCCGAGAGGTCGAGAATTGTGACTGATAAAAGTTAAAACTATTGGGATAAAGATCACGTGATCTTTATATTTTAATGTGAAAAGCATCTGTTCTGTTGTGAAATATTGATACTTACAAAAGAATTTAGTTAAGTCGTCCAAACTATGTTTGAATAAACAGGATAGGCTCGGGTATTGCATGAATTTAAATAAAACGAAAATGAAATTGCACTATATTATCATCGATAAAAGGTAAAGTTATTATATACGGAATTCTCGGTTTCCTCGAAGGATGAATTTAACTTATTTGTAAATATATAGAAGAAAAATAAGGGGAAATACCCTAAAAATCCCCAAATTAGGTTGGGTGAAATCAATTCTCAACTTATTGAAGAGATAAAGAAAATTTGTAATTTTCATCGACCGTGTCGTCGACCACATCTCTCCCGTTTCTAAACTGATATATTTTAAGGCCAACATTCTGAAGAAGGCCTTGGGTTTTCCGCTCATGATATTGGAGAGACATATGTTAGTATAGTAACACATATACAGATATAAAGCCGACAACAGTTACGACAGTTACCAGGGCATTGGAAGACGCCGCTCACATCGGAGTACGACTTTTGCAGGAAACAGAGTTTGATAATAAAGACGTACACATTTTTTTCTTTGCAAACAATCGACAAATATGGTAACATCTAGTAAGGAATGAATACCATATCAAGTGTTTCGCAGACTAGGAAATTTTTATTTTTTAATGGAGCATAAATATTCTATAGGATCTATGAACTGAGAAACACTAGCGACAATGAACAAGAATGTGAAATAAATTATTCGGTTTTTTTTTTTACGAACTTTGACAACTTCCAATGAATTTACTCAAAACAAGATGTGCAGCTTGGTTATTACTGCACCGGACTGGGAAAATTCAGCAATGGAGTCCTCACGCGATGATTTAATTTTAACAACACGGACAAATTCTAGTTACTCTTCTTCTAGTTTCGCTTCATTTTCAGCAGAAAGTGTGCGGTAGCATTTGAAAGTTAATAATTACGTGAAGACCACTGATAGATTTAATAATAAAGTGAATTTATTGGACATTACAAAGTTATATAATTTGACCTCGTCTTTGTTTGGTAATATTCCAAAAAAAAAAACAGATTTTTTAAAAAAAAAATATTTTCTAAATTTTTGGACAAATATTTTTAAAAAAACACGTTTTCATTTTACGTTCACCGGGTATTTTCAAGCGAAACACATTTTACAAAATTTTGGAAAAGTGGTCACACGTATGGTGGGAAAGAGTTTTACGTTCACTCAGAAGCGAAAGACAGAACACGGCCGTAATCACTGGCACATATGTATTTCAGTTGTTAAGGACACCAGTTGTATTAACCCATTAATACCCAACGATCTTTCGCGTTTCAATGGGTCAATATGGGTTAAAAATGGATGTAATTGGTATTCCCTTTGCTTGAATGGAATCAAGAGAATACTGGGTAAAGGGAGATCGACGGAGTTTTCATTAGTCATTATCTAAAAGTTACCACAAGTATTTTCCATTAGTACATACAACATGGGCTCATTCGCAATGATGCTCAATATATATCCTATGGGAATCATTCCCACTTTGTAAAGTAACTCTTCCGCACACAAAACCGACGTGTATTTCTACCAAAGAGCACACAGAAGAAGCGGAGGTATGGAGACGCCAACAAAGAAATGACAGTTACAAAACTCCTCCATTTCTTTTCTTGTGTTTTTTTTTTTGTACAACATTTGAATGTCAATGGTTTTTATGCAAATGTTTCTAAACTTTTTCCTTTTCAACGCCCATTGCTTTGTTCCATTTTAATACACTCCAAGAACACTGACACCGACAGCAACAACAATGACAACGTTGATGATGACGATGACAAGCCCGAGCACACTTCTTTTACCCGGCTCATTTAGAATTTAAAGTGTTATGAAACATTTAAATACTATACAATAAAAGTTTAAAAGAATCCCTGAGAGCATTTACACACACAGAGCCCACATGATTTTCAGAAACTTACTCATGCATTCTCACACATACACGCACAGGAACATACCCAGGCTCATGGAAAGTGGTTTAAGCCTTTAAGATGATTTGTGGTTAGACTGAAAACCAGGCTAAACTCAAACAAAAAGTAAATCATGTAAATTGTAAAAACAGTTAAATCGTGTCATTTCAATTCGTTTTTATTTTAAGACAAAAGAATATTTAAATTTTGGTAAATTTTAAGAGAAAGTGTATAAATAAAATCTGTGAGAATTTTGTTTTCACAACATTGAAAACGGTTATATTTTGGAAATGAACCTTTCGGTTATTTGGAATTCGAATCTTTTCATAAGTTTTTTATACAGGGAATTGTGGTAATATGAATAATGGGTAGTCATCAATAAATGTTTTTTATTGGAAGAAAACAGCTGTAAGTGTAAACTAAAGATGGTTTGATAATACGGTACATTAGATTTAGTTTTACATTGGGTAAAAGAAAATAAAAACAAACAGAAAAATTAACATTTTTGAATCCACTCGGTTTGAGATCCATGAAATTGAGTATTTATGTTTAAACTTAAACTTTATTTAAAAAAAAACTCTTTTGCATTTGCTCTATTATGGATATACTAAATTGGAGTCGTTGGACTTCATTTTACAAAACGTCTTATTAAAAAAGAAAACAATAACATTAACATTGTATTATCATAGGTCATACATATTAAAGATACTTTTAGGATTTATTACCGTGGTCGGTTTTGTGAATGTATGGAAAAGCTTGAAATGAAAGTAATTCCATTTATTTTGTCAGTAATAAACTCAGAGTTAATAAAACAGGCACAGCGAACACCAAAGACCACATCCTTCTCGCATATGCGGACGACATTGACATTATCGGAAAGATAGAGCGAGATGTAACTGGTGAGTTTTCCCCAGACTCGAGAAAAATCGACAAAGGTGGGTCTGGTGTTGAACGAGGAGTAGCGAAAATTATGATTGCAACTGTTAGGCCTGTTTGAGTAATGCGGTTAAAATTTCATTATAAATACGAAATGCTTTAATTGGTCATTGTTTCTTAACTGTTTTAATCTAAACACAGTTAATGACGTATCAATTAAAAACATCGTGGTGCATGTGTATTTAAAAAACGTTACAGTGCTCTGTTTGCAAACAAAAAAAAAACAAAGTATTATTACTATTCAAATTAATAGCCATATTAACGAATATAGCGATGCCTCTGTTGCACCCACCTTATATTTGCAGATTGCGGTGTTATAAAATATCTTCTTTATAATTTACATCTCACTCCCCAGACTGTCAATAGTTAGTTTATGACAACAACAAAAAGTTTATTACGGAACGGAAATAATTGTCATAAAAGAGAGAAAAAAGAAAAAAGAAAAAAAAAACACTCATAAAATGTGCAAATGTGTCTCGATGTTGACGGTAACGTTAGTTTATCTGTTCGTCTGAATGCAGAATAAAAAAAACTGTACAACACACGAGCATTCCCAAATGGGATTGGGTTCCACAACATCGCACCCCCCAGCAGAAAAAAAAGACGCCACTAAATTCAAAACTAAACTGCTTGACAAAACAAAACAGAAATGCAATAAGCTTTTGGTGTGGAACACACAAGACAAACTTTTACTGTCGTCCCCAACACTACGACTGCAACTTCTCTTCCTTTGCCGGCAGAGTTGATTTCAGTGGTTTGGGTGGTTTCGAGTCCTCAGCCATTCATTCGTTCGAATATTGTTTGAGTATTTATTTGCTGTTTCGTCGAATATTTCTTTATTATTCTCTGAAATAACATAAAATACGACGATGGCGCACATACACACACGCACTCTCATATATCGTTGCAATAAACACAACTTCATGGAAATCGTAGTCCTTTTCCTTTGCCCCATTGACAGATATACACGTTTACATACATATGTATGTAAGAAGTTTTGGTTAAGTTACGACAATATAGTTCTGGCAAATAAACATTGTCAGACTAAAGCTTCCCAGTGGAACATTTGATAGAGATATGTCTGTAGCTTGTGATTTTCAGAGCGGGTACTGGTAAACGGGTAGGACCGTAAAAAGGCTTTTTTTCGGCGGTCTTTTTCACCAGCGACTTACGAGTACAACTTTTCTAGAAAACGCATTAGCCGTTCGAAACGAGGATTACGGTCAGCGGTACAACCAATTATATCGTACACAGCTCTGTAAGAAATAAATTAAATGAAATATAGACATGCACTATTGCGAAGTTAGGCCAGTCAACCAACTGAATAAAATAGTGTTCCATAAATAATATAGGGTTCGTGGTTTCAAAAGTATAGGGCTAAGTTGTGAAACCAATTTTTTTTCTTTTCCGTTAACTATCACACAACGCGTAAAAATTATTAAAACCTACTACAAAAATGGTAATTCTGGCACAGCCACATATTCTGGCACAGCCACAAAAAGTCACAGTTTGGTGTCGATCTTTGGTCCGAAGGTGTGATTGGACGTTACTTCTTCGAAAATGACGAGGGAACGACTGTCACCGTCAATTCGGAGCGTTATCATGCGACACCATTAGACTTTTCGCAGATAAATCTTTAACTCTTGAGCACTTAGGAACCAACATTCGTCAAGTTATGGCTGAGATACCGCCCAATATGTGCCAAAATGTGGTCGCGTGGTGGTCATTTAAATGATGTAGTGTTCCACACATAATGTCAACGTTCAAACTTTATAATAAAAAAGAAATATCATAAAAAAAAAAAAAAATTAATGTGTTTTATTTACGTTTACTTTTAAAAAGCAAAATGGATAACCCTTTAGAACTTTCGAAATAATGGGAACAATCGATTTTTTGTTTATATTTTTGCATTCAATGCTAAAAATCCTATAATTTGTTACTAAGCAAACATGTTCCTCAACTCTTTATATCCAGTAATTAAATTTAAACCACGAAATTGCATTATTAATAAAAAAAATATGTATTAATAATAGCAAAGAAAAACGGAGAGGTCCCTGTGAATGGCAGTATTGATGTCAACTTATTTACTGGGTTACAATATCATTGAGATTCCAGCAACTATTTACTACCTCCAAATAACAACATGTTGATGAAATACTTGTTCACATACAGGAACAAAAAAGAATGATAACAATGCACTTCTTGCTCGTATTGAAATATTGCAAAAGAAACCCCAGAGACAGTAAGAAGCGCAGACGACATCCTTCAACAACAATAAAACGAACTACATACAACAAAAACGAAATATTTTGTTAAGTTTCTGACAGAAATAATACGACGACGTCGAATCACAAGTGTTTGAAGGAAAACAATACCAAATGAAAACTACAAATAGAAAAACTCCTTTCCTTTGCCGTTGAATGAATGTCGTTAAAAGGATCTTTAGATACTCTCGCACAACTACGAAGAGTAGAGTATTATTTTATATTCAGCGAAAATAAGAAAGTCATGGATGTTTGACAAATTTGTTGTAAATTACGTCAGAATGGAGATTTTAATTTATTAACTGTTTTTCTATTTATTGTTTGGAATGAGAGATTGACTGTAGAAACGGAATAAGTTCATTTGTCGACGAATTAATTATACACTTTAAGAGCTTGTTGGGATGTAATGTAAGTGTACTACGAAATCTTGTATCTGGGACAGTTTCCACCTTAATTTTATCTCAACATTAAAATGCATACGTAAACACGTTTAAGAAACCTTTTCATCTGTAAATATTGAATTTTAGAAGCAGTAGCCTAGGCTCTGGTAACATGGCCAAAGCTTCAACTACGTGTGGAATTATTTTCTTTCTTTACATATAACTATGCTTCATCTGGGATTCAAAAATGTAACGAACTTGTAGAGATCTTCAGCCACCTCCTGTGGCAACTTTAGCATTTGGAGTTCAAAAAGTTTTGTTATTTAAAATGAAATCCGGTCTACGACGACGATAAACTTGTAAACACAAAATACAGTCTTTCCATATTTATGTAAATTTGATAGTTTCTTGTTGGTTTATATTGCATTTTTTAAACTTTTATTTAAAACAAACGGTTGCATACGTGTATTGCCCTCAAACATGCACACATAGCCGTCTGTAGACAAGCACTATATACATTTGTTGGTATATTTGTATATTGTGTGTGTACATGTATGGCAATGTGTTGATGCATACCTTTGTTTGTAGTTGTGCTGTTGAAAATCGCAAACAATGCATTTGTTATTCTGTGACTTGGATTCCTTATTATGTTTTTGCTGTTGGATTAAACTTTCAACTTGTTTCTGTGTCCTTGTTGGCAGTGTGGGGGCCGAGCTGATTATGAACATAACCAGAACAATATACACATGTACACAAATTACTGTGTAGGGATCAGAGTGCAATGGGGTCCTTTGAGTGTGTGTGTGTTTGTCTGACTAGTGAAAGTTGGCCTATCTGCCTTCATTAGAACTGCAAGAGAGTGAGTGTGTATGAGAATTCTGAAGGCTTTGCTTTTTTTCCTTGTCATATTTTCAAAAATACATTTATGTATTATTCAAAATTGGTTTCGACAGTTCTTCGGTAATATTTGATTTAATTATAGTTTTCCAGTTTTTTGTATTAGTTATACGCATTTTTTGATGTTTTATAAAATATTCATTGTACTTGTACGTCCTAGTATGGTATTCAAGTAAATATTGCATACGAGGGATGGAGACAAATTAACAGGTCTTAAGAATACAAAAATGTACAGAAAGAGTCATCTAATCTTGAAGACCTGCATTCCAAAATATAAATGTAAGGCAATTTTTTATAATAAGAGAATATTTATTTTATAATTTACATATACGAATGAGTCTGAGCAACTGGGAACCGCCCTGCGGGTAGCTTTGCAGTGTCTGCGGTTTACCCCCTTTATCACAGAGTGAGTTCGGCTTCCCCCATTTCCGGGAATTTTTGTCGAAAAATTTATAGCTTTAAATTTTTTAAAAATATATTCACAACTGTACGATTGGAAATGTTAATAACTGGAAATAAACCTGTTCTTTTTTCTACAAAAATGTTTAATATATCAAAAGCTATTGAATTGTAGTCAATGAAAACTGACTTTGAACGAATTTATGCCCCAAACGAAGGTGCGGTAACCAGACAGCCCTGTTTAGATTGGAATTATATTTGGTATTTCCTTCATGTTTGATACTATTTGCGTATTGTTGGTCCTTCTTGTTGTTATCTGTTTCACAGTTTCTCTGGCGCTGTGTTTCCCGATAACAATTGAGTTAATTTGCTTCGTACGAGTTTCAAAAACAAAAACCTATCATTATGTGTATGCAAATTTGTTTTACCTAATTTACAATACGATTTATTATTAACCAAATTATGCGAATTGTGTCCAAAGTTTATGTTATGTGTGCTAATATTTCCTCTTTTCCCGCAGGTCAATAAAAAGTGGTTTTATTTATACTATCGTATACACGTACCCCGTAAAGTAGTACACCATTCGTACTGACGACTGACAAAATGTGAATTTGGACTAACCCCGCCTGCCGTCCACCACTGCCCGGATCCGGACAAATAAAGAAAGGGAAACTTCATGCATGTATGAGTCCAACAAACAAACATATACCGGCGTACATATTTATTCACACAACACGGTAAATATGATTTGTTACCAGTGGCAGCAGTGGCCGGTCGGTGGCTGACTGCGACGGTACCCGAGTACAAAAATAATAACAATACCCATATTCCAGAGTAACATCACAACCAACAGCACATTTCAAAATTGTTGTAAACAGCTGAAAACTGATGTAATTTAAAATGCATACCATGCCAGACCGGGGCAGGCTGGAAGTCAGTCACTCACTCGCCCACTGACTCGTTCAGTCAACAAAAGGGAGGATATGCAAAATGGAATCAAGGCATATGAATAACATTACCAGTGTTGAGAAGGGTGCACCTACGAGGGGTGATAGGTTCATAAGAGAGAAAATTAAATTTTTTTTATCACTTTAGTTTCATCATTGAAATTCGAAGCAACACTAACATCTCTCCAGTATTTAGAATATGACAATGACCTCGAAAAAAAACCTGATTAATAATCATAAATCTTTAAACACAGTCCAATGAAAAATACCACAAACGTCATTGACCACATGATCTTCTTTTGGCAATCGTGTGTCTTTAGCTTTACTTTGGAGAAATAGTCATGAATATAAATGAAAGAATAGACATGTATGAGACGAAAATAAATGTCAATTCTCCTTACACAAAATCATGAAATCATCTACCAAAAACCACATTCCTTATATTCAGCATACAACAATGGCGCTGGACCAGAGAAAAACCTTAAACTTTAGATGTCAATGACGTTCGGTGATGAGAAGAAATACATTGACCAATGGTTTGTGATCTGAACTAAAAACAAATTATCGTAACCAAATGACCCTTTTTTCTGTTCGAAAACAGAGATCAATTCTCAACAGATTTTAGTTGGTGCTGATGGTAAAGTACAGGTGGCGACCGAGGTCTTTTAAAATATTTTATTGAATCAGGCATAATTCACCTCTTGATCAAATACAATTGTCCAAAAGACCAGACCCTGTTATCAAAGTTAATTGACTTTTTGGTAATTATTATTTATCTCTGGGATCACTTGATATCTCACTCAGAAATCAACATCTGGAAAATAGAGCTGAGATCTGGGATCAGAGATGATCAATATCAGAAATTATTCTCCACACTGATTTTTCTCAAAGAGAGTTTTCACGTGCCAAGTTTTCAAAGCGACTTTAATTTGGACTTGGCGAAATGCGATTTTCATGCACATATTTTTCTAAGAAAATTTATCGCCAAAGCTTTCGATTAGGTTTACATCAATACATCGACGTTGAAGATATTTTCAAAAGATTGAATGTATTTTAATAAAAATAAAAAGGAAGACGAAGACAATAACGTCTATAAATAAATAGATATTTGTATGCGACTTTACAAAGTACAAGAATTTAAAAATTGCTCATTAGAAAGTGTAAAATATATTTGATGCTATTTTCCAAATAAATAGCATTATTACTAAAAATAGTACCGATTATTTGCCCAGTAATTATTATTCTACTACTTTAACTACTTTAATATGAAATTATTGATCAATTGAGCTGATCACTCGACCTCTAAACCCTTAACCTCTTAATCTGAAACCACTGACTTCTTGTGCAGTTATTATTTATCTCCTGATCAGAACACTTGGTCGCTGAATCACTGATCATTTATCTCTTGATCACAGTTCAGTGATATCTTGATCGGACATCATTTATATCGGATCGAAAATAATTACCTCTTTCTCACAGGCAATTGTCTATTGATTGAACTGTCCTCTTAATTGGAGATTATTTATCTTTTGAATATAGGTCAGTTGCCCTTTTATCAGACATCATTGACTTTTGAATCCAGTGATCTTTTACATCTCTTGAACACAACGACAGTCCAACCATATATTTCCCGCATCTTCCCTTTAATAATCGGAAAATATATTTATATAGAAGTTTTTAAATGGTTTTTATAATCAAAATGCCGCCACAGAAATAAGTCAGGTGGTCTCAACCGAGATTAAACACGGCTACGTCTGGCCAATGACATCTTAATAAGAATCCTCAAATATCCTCTTAGCCTCGGTTACTTTTGGAATATTAATAAATAAATAAATAAATAAAGATTGATGAACTGGACTATAGTTAAACTCCCTCGGCTCAGCATTCTTGACCATAATATAATTGAGACGATGGTGTGCGTTTTTTTTTTTTTTGGTAAACGTGGGGGTCGAATGTTAGATTCCCACAAGAGGATATTAATATACATTGTACAGTAATTAATAAATAATTACGCAAATAAGAAAATTGTCTTTAAATAGGATGACGTTAATTCTTCTTTGAATTATGGTTACGTTTAAATGGAAGTTGCCATTTTCGTCACTCTTAAAATTCCCCTTGAAAGCCATTACTTAAAATTTGAGGATGTACACGTACACTGCCACTCATACACTTTCATACAAAGGTACAAATACAAACCACAAATCCATTTTTGGGAAAGTACACACACTCATAAAAGGGAAACAACGGCTATGTACACACAGATATAGCAAATGAAACCGGATGTTGTATACAACTACAAGACCGCAAATTGGAAGCAACTAAAAAAAAATGAAATAATAAAAAAAAAAAAAAAAATTACAACTACAAAAATATTATTTCATAATGCTGAAGTTCCCATCCATACATACATACGTTCGTACATATACATGTGTATGCCTATGTGTTTGTATGAATGAGAGTGAATGTGTCCGTATTAAACCAAAGTGGCCATTCGCCTTTGTACAAATGCCCCAAACGTAAGTGTAGCGTAAGTTTATCGTAGAAGAAGGACTCTTGTGCTACCAATAACCTGAATTTATTAACGGTTTCTTTCCTTTTCTTGTTCCCCTAATTTTCGTTGTCCTTAAATTGACCAAAAATACTTTTCGCACAAAGAAATTCAGCCATGCAAACAAAATGTTATCCAATTTTCCTTAAAAAGAAAAAAATAAATAAAAGACGAAAAAAAACAACATTTCCAATGAGGGTTCGGTATGTGCTGGGGTACTCTGTGTGTGTTTGCGTTGTTGGAGTTTTCCCGGTTCTATGCATTGTTGGACTGTGCGGCTTTTGCATAAATTGGCAACTGTTGTTGATATGGGTGTGGTGGGATTTGGGGGCAGTCGGCTGGAGGGGAATGGTTGTGGGAATACCAGTATGTCTGTGTTTTTGAGTGCTCTACTGCACAAACGCTTGAAATCAGTTTCCCCGCAGGGAAAACGAAGAAAACAAAACTAATTTTGCCCGAAAAACATATTTCTTGTGTTATTATTTTGTGGATTTGTTTTTAATGATGGAATGTGGGTCATTTAAAGCATCACAATTTAAATAGAAGTTTTAAATATGCCAATAGGAATGTTTATAAGCTTTAAAATGTAAACAAATATTTATATGTACATTTCACCTTGGAATCGTAATGGTATTAACATCTCTGACAATTTTAACTTTTGTTATAACGTGGAAACCTATTTGTACCGCTTTTGATATCCTGGATACTACCACGGCTCCCACCCACACTTGTAGTAGAATAGTCTAGAACTATTTAATGTTTATACTCGTTGGAAGTGGTCCCGCCAAATATGGTAGTGTGGGCGGTTAAGGCCTTCTAAGATATTTGTCCTAGGGTTTCGCGGTGGCTGCAGTATACCGGTAGAAATTAGGAGTGTCGAACCTACAGCCTTTACATGATTAAATTTTCATGAAACAGCTTTGTACACATTTAATTCAATTCAATTCCATGTATACAAAAATGTCTTTTGTTCGTACACAACAATTACGAAATGACATATCGAAATAACCACAGTCATTATCAACTGCCACGCATGTCTTGACGAGAGAGCGTATCTTAATTATCTAAAATTTTCGACAGACACACGGATATCCGTTTAAACTTCCCTGACACTCTGTCATAGGACGTCACATGTGATTACATACAGATAGGTCGGCACACGTTGTTGAACTCGCAGCCAGGCTAACCAAACAAAGTGCAATATTGTCAACTGCAGCATGACAATGACAATCATTCATATGGGCTCTTGTAACATTCGGTACAGCATACGGCTCTACAATTATTTTTCAATGTATAATGGAAGATATTAGCCAAAGACTCTTAAGCCGTATTTACAGATTTGCGAAATCTACATTTTGTATTGGAAGATTCCCAATAAAATTCAGAGCATTTTGAAAGGCCCATCAAACTTAATCGGAAATGTATTTATCAACCCTCACAAGTAAATTGACTAATTTAAGTCAAACGTTTACAATGTTTGTTAAAGGTCGTCATTCAGTGGCCCAGGGCTCAATGTGGTAGTGTATACTAGAGTATTATGTACACACGTATGTGTCGTTTGTGTGCATGCACATTTGGTACGGGTATATACGAGTATGAATACCATTTATGTTGTGTTTGTACATTTTATATATTTTCGTTCTTGCAGCATATCCGTTTCCGCAAATAAACCAATTTATTCAAACTCAAACACACACCAGCACACACAGATACATACGTAAGTAAAGTCATTGCCTCTTCCGACTGCTAGCAATCATTCTTCACTCAATACAACATGCACACCGAGGCAGCCATACAAAGTCGTTAGAACTTTCTTCTTGGAAAAGTTGCATGTGTATGTGTGAAAGGCAGTTGCTTTCTGTGTGCTAAACGATTTAAATTGTTTTTGTTTTTTTTTTGTTCCTAACCAGTTTCGTAGCCTTTTCTCGTTCTCTCTGAACTTTGTGATGAACTTTGACAGGACGTCGTCTTCGGTCAGTCGTGTCGTCTGTTGGAGTTGAAACAGAAGTCGAATGCATGGTCAACTCGAAGACATTCGTATAGAAGACATTGTACTGATTTTGAAGCAAAACACATGTGGGACAGTCCATGAATGGTTACCAGAATTTCTGTACACTTGTTCTTCCATTGAAGTCTAGGTTGCTTCATCTCCTGGAAATATTAATAAAATTAATTTATAGCAGCATTGTAATCATCTCTAAGCACAGGTCTGACCTGACAAATGTAATCGTCGCGACTGTTGGTTTTTGGTTCATTTTAAATACTGGCCCAAATTTGATTAAGATCGGATCTCAAATGTGGTTTAAAACAATCCTGATCAAAACCCTACCTTGTGTAAAAATTCCAATAAAGATATTCCGACCTTTGTCTGCATTAAACCAACATAATGCCTTAACCCTTTACTGATATGATATACACTCTAAAACATTACAGTTTTTTGTTAATCAATAGAAGATGGACCAGTACATTTTGTTTAATAATGCCCCATACATCAAGAAGCCATTGTCTTTAGTCATTTAATTTTTTGTTTAATTAAATTTCGAAATGTGTGAATCCAGACACTATGCTCCAGTGCTGTGTTTAATGGATATTTTTAGATGTCTGTCATTCAAGTAGTTTGTTAATATTTTAAAATTATTTGCATGCGTGTTGTAAATATCAGCTACAAATTAATTGGTAGGCAAAGTCGATCGTCATGACCTAAGTCTGTTTGCAGAAGTATTAGTAATACCACCCTCTGTGGGAAGAATCTGATAGTTTCTCTCTGTTAGAGAAATTTCATTGTCGCAATCTCAATCAAATATCCATAGATTAGTGTCTGTATATAGTTTGGCAATGTAGTGTGTAACAATCTTCATTTCCGGCATCACTATTTCTATTTGGAATGATATTGAACCACAGTTTCGGTACATTTTTCAAAGTACATATTTTTTTTTTAAATATATCACGGTTTGGGAATTAAATTAATAAATTTAACTTAATATTCCATGAAGGAATATAGCGGGTATATTCTCTCAACAATGTTTAGAAGAAATTTACTCGGTCGATTTGATATTTAAATTTGTTTAGTCCTCAAAAATATTGTTTGTTATCTTAAAGGACTTTAATCAAATCCTATGCTAAATGCTAAAAACAAACTTTTCTTTCTGTTGAGGATTTAAATTTCCAATCCTTTCACTAATACACTTAACAACGCAGCAAAAAAAACTAAAAGTATTCTTTAAGAATGTTCCCTTACCTGACATCCGTTTCCTGTCAAAGAATAGTACGCCCTCCCCACGCTCAAACACTATCTGTTCTCACTGCGAAAAGTATAATTTATATAAATTCATATCCGGAATATTCAACGAATACTGAATGCGGTTAAACGGAAGTGCAAACAAAAAAAAGAAAAAGAAACGCTAAAAATGCGAATGTGTGCGAGAGCGTTAATTCTTGTCAGCATGCATCCAGCAGCAGTGTGAGTGTGTTGGAATGTTACCGGCGAATAGGGAAACCTACACATTACGCGTTGAATATGGTTTTTAGTTTTAGTTCGTACTTGTTTTTACGAGTGCGTGTGTGTGGCATTATGTCTGATATTTCCGGCTACACTACGAAATCTTCTTGGAAAATTGAATTTGCTGTGAAACGAAAATTAAGAAGAATAAGTGTAAAGGCAAATAGTGGAAGAAAATAGGTGTCGCTCAAAAATGCTATCCGAACACATATCGTTAAATATGCCGGTATGTCGAGTGTTAACGGAACGCCGGTTGGAGGATATTGTGTTGATGGTGATAAAGATTATTATGATGCTTCCTCTCGGTTTACAGGTGTAGTTGCAGGATGAATGTTATTAAAGAGTTGTCGTAATGATTACAATTTTAAGAAAGGTTTATCATTATTCCTCTAATTGGTATAACATGTTTTAGTAATGTATTCACATTGCATTTGTCTTTTATGCAATAAGGCTCTGCGGCCACAAATTTAACAATGTGACTAGGAAAAATACAAATTGTGAAAATTTTATAAAAATACTTTTATTTTCCTCAGAAAATGGGCATCTTGGACAGCTTCCAAAAATAATAATAAAACAAATATTGAAACAAAAACTACTTCATGCAGGCAAGTCTACCACATAAGAGTACCAATCTCGACGGCAGTTAAGACATTTCTCCGAGACGTCTTACCTCGTAATGCCGGCAACATTTTCCGTAAAATAAAGCCGCGTAAAAGCTTCCCCATGAGTCATCTCCAAATTCCCAAAGACTTAAAAAGTTTGCATTTGTGTCGAACTTTTATTAAGATGACAAACTACAAATACGCACACATTCATCAAAAGTTCAAATATGTCTATCCTAAAATACTTCATCCAACATCCTTACCACCCTCACTCACCTGTCGCACAACCTGTTTACGTGATTTTATGGCCCAGCGACCGTATGTCTGCTGTTGCAGATATGAAACTCAGGCACTACGTTAAGACACAGACGACAGACGACTTTTCAACAAATTTGTGAATAAAAGTTTCGTAAATTGATATTAAGATGAGGATAAAGCCAACAACAGTTTCCAGAAAGTGTTTACAAGGATAGTCAAATTAATTAAAGTCTAGTGGATGGATGTAATGTTGAGCAGGTTAGTTGCTGTTGTTGCTGTATGGCAGACTTCGTTGTTGTTAAAGAATAAAACTAAAAAAGTATTCAAACTTGCAAATCTTGCATTAAGTACTTCAGGTATGGAAATGCAAATGCTGGCAACAGCAACAAAAACAGGGGTCAGTATGAGACTTGCATTTCATAGATAAAGATTATTCTATTTATTTTATGGTGCAAATAGTTTTTCTTATGGAAATACACACAGGGTTCACTCGAAAAAATAAGTTTTTTAAATTTGGGGTAAACTGAATACATTCTAAAGAATATTTTAACATTCCATTTGAAATATTTTTGGAAATTTCCCTGTAAATCTTTACAAACGTTCTTAGTATATAATTGGCCATTTTTTTTGGTGACGTGGCGAAATTTCGATTGAGAATGACAGATGAAACCCGATAGAGGACGAAATCCAGTGTTGATTTTGAACAGTCCGAATGGGCTGTTAGTCGTAACAATACATAATATACCATAAAAAAAAAACTGAATACCATTTGCATGTTTGCAAAGGAAATACTGAGTTAGCAGCGCTTTAAATACGTTTGTAAAATGGGACAATGTCGCTATAATTGTTATACTCACAAACCGGGACCTACTGTTTAAAGCAGCGATGCAAAACGCATCGAACCCGACCTGGTTCTGAGCCGAACCATACCACTTGTGGAAAAAATGTTAAAGCGAATCAAAAGTCGCAAACAATTAAGGGCAAAAAGTGGTTTTGTGGAAAACATCACAATGATGATGAAGTTGTTTACTGTGTGATAGTCGCTCACACCACCCAACACAGCATAACCATCCAGACTTTTTCTGGGCAAGTCAATAAATCAGAAGCTTTTATTGTAGAACATTAGACATCAGTGGACGAAAATGTCCTAATTTTGGAGCTCACTACGTTTCGATATATACTGAAACAGCATCCGTATTAGTTCCTTCTTTTAGAATATGTATTAATAAATCTATGACATTACAGAATCAAAAGCGAGTAGGACTTTTCGGATAATAAATAAATCAAATTAGCAATATTCAAAAGGACTGCATCGTCTGGTACATGCTGAAGTGATGGATATAACCGATCCATTCGGTAGTGAAACACTTACACCACGACCCATCGTAGATGTGAAAGATTGTTGGGGTTGACACTTCCTTTCTGATTTCGCCCCCATTTGAAATGTGGTATATGTATATTCATAACTAACATAAGTGGTTGCGGAAAATGAACACATTAGCCGCGAATGTATAAATTAAATGTACTTACAAAATGGAGATTCCATATTTCATGAGTTTATCCAATTTAGCTCGCCGGCTATTACTTTTTCCATATCAAATCCTCTTATGTAATGGCTATCCTGTTTGGTTCTTCCATATTTTTGGCTTACTGTATTTTTTTATACTTTTTCTTGAATTATTTAATTTTACTTTTATTTTCATGACTTGATTGGGTCAAACGGTAAAAATGCAAAACGTCAACCGTCAAAAATATTCATGTCGATGATCAGAGATGGAACAGCCTGCTGTTATCGTAAAGGAACATGTCTCATTAAGCCAGGTTCAGACGGTACGATTTATCGAACCTAATCGTTCGATATATCATAGCATACATTGTCGAAACAGTGAATCTTTATCGAGAATGCTTTAATTACTAACTCCCGTATTCATAAAAATTAAAAACATTTTTTTTAAGAAAAATGTATGAAACAGTTTTACAAAAATACAAAAACAGTTTTCAACAGACCCAGTTAAACTTCAAATTTATTTTTTGTTGAAGTTTAACTGCAGTTTAATCCAATATTGGTCGTTTAAGCTAAACTACTGCAGTTATAATTTGTCTGAAAAATTGAACTTTAACTCCGTTCAAACCAAGATCAACCTTGACTCATTTATTGAAAATAGACACAATGAAATGTCAGTTTTAATGCGTCAAAAACTTGCAACAGTCGTCTCTAATTATGTGGATTTGTTTCAATGGGAATCATGAACTTTGACATCAATACAATCTTACAACTTAAATGAGGTATAGTTTAATAAAACCAATTTATAAAAAAGTGTGTAGGCGCCCCGGTAAGCGAGTTGGTAGCGTGCTTGCCTATCAGCGTGGGGATTGTGGGTTCGATTCCCGCCAGAGGCTTTGGTCTGTCGCTGCAAAACTCTAGCCATATGGTCTGTGTCACCATCCGTGGACCCAAAATTAAAATATAAATTTACTTTGTATTGTAATTAAATAAAAAAAAACGGGTTTGATGACGGTCCCACCATTCATTGTAAGAACAACAATTTACTATTTTGGGTTTGAAATTAATGCTGTTTCTGTTATGGTTGGCTGTAAATATCAGAAAAAGATGAGCAGAAATATACAGAATGTTATTGTCGAACTTTTCGTCTGTTTTTGTTTTAAAATTTATTTCACACTATACAACAATAATTTAATTAATAATCAGTCTTTTAAAACAGACTGGGTTGGAACTCATATATAAGGAATATAAGAAAAACTAGATAATTGTAACGGCAAAAACTAGAAAAAAAAGATTTACAAATATTTTTTGCTGTCTAAAATACACCAACATATGTGACGTCAAATCACACCGACCGAACCAGGCTTATTCGATAATTCGGTATTTCGATAACTGAAAAAAAAAACAGAAATGTCAGACACTTACCGCCTTTTACCATCGTAAGATCATTGATTTTTTTTGTAACAGTAACAAAATTAGCATAAAAAGTAAAATTAAAATACAAATAAAAATGAATTTAATAAAGTACAAATTGTAAATTGAAGAACTGAAATGATTATTGACCAATTGCCGAGTTGACCTGGATATGATGAAAAAACTGCTGAGAAAAATTAAGGATTTCCACGGAATTTATTGGAGTGCAGTATGTGATTGGTCATTAAAATGGTTTTTGTAAGTAATTATACATATTATTTTCAGTTCGTTAATCTTAGTTGTGGTGAAGTTGTTTCACACAGTTCGGAGTGTGTGTCTGCAATTAAAAAAGTAGAATTCGAACTCCCAGGTAAGTGGACAAAAAATGCAAAACGCAATTCTCTTCAAAATGATCCCATAATGATGAAAATTAGAGGCTAGATTCCCAAAAATCGATAATTTTACCCCCCACTACTCTGATTTCAACTTCGGACAATATTTCATTTCATTTGAGCGCCATATTGTGAAGTAGGTGGATGAAGCCCCAACTTTATGTCTATTTTCGTTGTTATGGGGCCATTCTGAATGGAACTACATTTTGTTTGAAGGGTATCCCACTATGATCTACAATGTGACTGCATTACTATTCGAAGTTGAAATTGCATTACCTCGCAATGAAGGGGGTGATGGCTAGTTAGAGTACCTCGGTACGACTTACTATAAATAGGTTTACACGTCCACTATTGCAATGGCAAAACCCAATGATTTTAATTTCAAATTGTTCTTATTCATTGAACAATTTAGGTACTGTCTTTGCTAGGTCGAATTGTTCTAGGACCGCCCTCTTGTAGAAATAATCTAAGAAGAGTAAATGAAAACCTTTGGTTTGATTTGGTCCATTTCTAAAACAACTATGAGACATATCCACAACTAAATGTGACTGTTGGTTGGACGCAATTACTTGTTTCGTTCAGACCTGCATGTCCACTGTTCGTCGTTTTGACTACCACCACCACCTATTCAAGGGACTGAAAGTTCTATATCACCTCAGATGTCTACGTAATAACCCATATCATTCCATGGAGCCTAAGTTTTAAGGACAGCATTTCCACCTCATAAATGCTGGCATCTTTACAAGTAAGAAAGTAATCTCTAAGTTTTAGCCGGCTTTAGGTCACGTAGGTCCCGGGACAGTGTGCAGGCTAGTTTTGGCAAATATTCGATATACTACTGCAGCTCCTCACCCGGAACAACTTCTCCATAGTCATCCTACGCCTTGAGGTCTGTCAAACAGTCGATCAAACAATTCAGAAATCATTAAGGACATTCTTTAAATATTAACTGCGAATAAAGTCTTTCAATTATACAATGGACCTTCAACACTATCAATCTTAACAAAAAAAACGTTGTCCACCGAGGCGATGCCGGCCAAAAAAAAAGAAAAACAATAAAATTATTGCCAAAGTTTGTTTCTTCTTTGTTCTACTTAAAGAACAACTTTTCATTCTCTTATCATCTTTTGTCGGTTCATGTACCTAAACATTCTAAGCCCGGGGAAAGTGTAGACAAGGTGGTTGTGCAAGCAAAAAATCGACGGAGGAGGAGGAGTAGAACGAGTATTGCTGTGGTTATTGTTTTTCGCTATCCTAAGCAACGACCGGTCGACCACAAAGTGTTTAACAGTTCTGGAAAAGTGTCTCAAACAATTTCGTTTCCATTTGAAAGCCTTTCAAAAGCGTAGTTAATGTTAATGTTATGGAACATTGTAACATGAATTTATAATTTGTTATTGCTGTCATGGTGTTGAAAGTATCCTTAGAGGGGAGCACACACATTCCAACACAAAAAAGTGTCCATTGTATTTGCCAAAATGATGGAAGTGATGTTGTTAAGGGGTTGGGGTGTAGGTGTTGTAAAGAGAGACGAGAACAAAATGTGTGTATTGCGAATATTTGAAAATAACTAATGAAATTGGGACAAATAAAAATATTATGGGTTTTTAAAATATGTTAAACATTACCACAGATTGGAAATTGATATTGGAATGGGTATGAAGTTTATATAATGAAATATATAAGCAAAGAGTCTATTCTAACCTTTCCCCGGGGAACAAAATTGGGGTATTCATTAACTGATACATCAACTGGCAAAACAGGGACTTTCGACATAATACACTTCCATCGACTAGTCAAGTAGTCAATATTGTTGGTCATTGTTATGGCTATCCGGCTCTCAGTCTCATAGCCGAGGTTTTTGACAATCCCCATCATATTTAGAGGGTACACTTTATAGTGTGCTCATTCTTTGGTCCTGTCAATGAAGAACACGATAGCGGCGAAACGGAATGAGATGGAAACTTATAATTTGATGAGCTTGTAGTATGGGAATAAATTTAAGTAACTTTTTTTTAATAAAATTAAGGCGTAAATCAGCTCATTGTTTCAAGTGTATTTCAGTTAAATGATCTGCGAGAAAATATTGTTTCTTATAGAATTTTGCAATCAGGCCATGCATCGTATCGCTTTTCACCCAGGTCTCTGTCTGTATATCTGCAGTTTTCCAAAATATTTTTCTTTTTTTTATAATTTGTTTGATCGGGTTATGTCCTTCGTCTTCGCCTTATCTCACCACGTCATCTCTTCCCATCTCCAATTCGGGTTTCCTTTACCCCTTTTTTCCGTTTGCTTTGTGTTACTTCTGTGGACTTCCGTCTATTTGTGCAAATTGTTTCTGTTTCAAACCTTAATTTGCTTTCATTTATTTTTATTGTTCCTTCAGTCATCCGTCTGTCCATACAACCGACCCTATTGCCTTGCTGCTACTTGCCTCTATGTCTGCCGGTCGGTCGGTCGATCCGTCTATTTGTCTATCTGCTTGCGTATACTCGTATGTGTCTATAATAATATTTTATTGTAAAACGTCACGAAAAATAAACGTGTCGATAAGCAGATGTGACTGATAAAAATAAAACTACAAAAGGAATAAACGCCGAAACAGAACAGAAGGCAAAGGATTTTTTGTTCTGTTTTTGGCGCAATATATTACTTTCACACCCAGCATTTGGATTCACTCAACTCGCTGCCCAATTCTTTCCATGGTGGTGGTGCGCGTTGTATTTTTTATAGTTTGACTTTAATGAAATTTTTCATTTTTACTTTTTTTTTTCTCTCCCGAAAAGCTCCAATGTTTTACGTTCGTGGTGGTTGTCTGCTCCGCAACTCATTGTTTTTGTGGTTTCAATTGAAAGTTGGCTTGGATAATGCGTAAATAAAATGGAAAGGGTTTAATTGCAATAAGTTTGTAATTAAGAACATATTTTTGTAATTATCCAGATACATGAAAGTATAAAGTTGAAGGATTTCAGTCTTTATTCTTTTTCAGAGAATACTGATTTGGAGAATGTAATTGATTTCAACCGAATAAGTAGCGCAGTTGTTAAGATAATCCATTAAAAAGTCACCACCTTCTGTGTGAAGACCAATGTCAGTGTTTGTCTTAATTTTAAAAACCTGCAATTCTTACCAGAAGTTAGAGTAGAAATGAGGGCCACTCTGGTTAATGTAGGATTACGTAACCACAAGGAAAGGCATATATATATTTTATATTGTTTCTGTTTTACATTTATTTTAAATCACCGTAGCATTCCATCTTGGCGATTCGTGCGAAGACTTTAAAATTATCCATAATTTCGAAGGGAATTGCATACCTTTTTAACATTTTTCCGCAATTCTCTCAACGTGTCTCTCAAAAGATATTTACCCATCGATTTTATAACCATGTCTTTAGCAATGACGGACGTACGTCTATAGGACATAAACAACATCAGATGATGCTCTCATATGGGGCACCAAATAACGGTTACGACTTCCCTTTCCTTTCGTTTTACTTAATTGCCGATGACGACCAGTAGCATATTTGCATTGAATTGTTCTGTGTGTTCTGTGGCATCCTTGACGAAAATCATTTCAATTTAATGGAACTTGAGGACCGAGAAAAGAACGAGTGTCCAAATTAACCCTCATACAATTATCAGCCATTAAATGACCGAAAGGACAGGCAGAAACAAAACAAACAACACAAAAAGAAGAACTGGGCAAATATCAGTTTGATTTGTATGCAGGACAATGTACCGGCAGTATGAGACGACCATGAGCGTGGTCTTATATGGATATTTTTTGTGCTGGGAATACAACAGGGATTAATTCATTCCCATTAAAATCTTTGTATTTATTACCATTGACAACATTTGTTCAACAAGGTAATGAGACTGCCATGCCAGTGGACAAAACTCTCGATTACCGTCATCGAGAATTATTCGATTACGTGGTTCAGTTGACTCCGCAATTGAGGGCAACCGCTTCGTTATTACTTTAACAAGTCAAAGTGCCGCATTTGGAAATCGGGAATACTCGTTTACTGTTTGTGGATGGCCGATATTATGGGAACAATCCTTTAACGAACCAGGCGAATATGAAGTGTTAGAATCTGCCACCAAGGTCTTGAAAAATTGCATTGACATGAGGAGCTCCAGCGAAGCTGGTCGCTATTTCTCTCCTTTTCCGTAAAGGTTTAAAATATTGTCTGACATTTAGCGCTAGGGTGCCAATCGATATTCAAGTACCCATTTATGATATCGCATCGTTACCTGTAGTATCATTAGACGTTCAGGTCCTCAATTAAGATATTTCATCACAATCTTCCTTCTATCATTAGTCCTTCGGCGTGAAAGTGGACTCTCCCCCTCTCTCTGGATTTATAAATCATGTTACACAGAACATTCTGAATTCCATCCTGATCAACGCTACGACTTGATTACTTAATAAATACTAAGAAAAGTCTACGCATAAAAGATTCGTTTAACACGTAAAGAAGTTGTTTATCTCACTCACGATACCTGCAAAAAGCTGAAAGCTGTTTGAATGTATGTAATGATGTTGTCCTTGAAACTTATTAAATTAAGACAAATTGAGGGAATTTCCCAAGTTTCCTTACCGATAAAAAAAAAATGTGTGCGTGTTTTTTTGTTTGTCGCGCGCTGTTGTTTAAATATTGACAGAGAACGTGTGTGTGGGATTACTAACTCGTATTGGGTTTTTCAATGATCCTACGCTTCCATCTCCTATCGAGGGGCATAATAATTGAATTCTAACCACGTTTCTGATTATTCATGCTTTCCAACATTTCCCCCTTCACCACAGATGATGATAATGATGTCGCTGCCGCTGCTGCTGCTTGAACATTTTCTCTCCCATTCCGATGGAGCTGCTGTTCGTTCGTTCATTCATCAAACAATGCTAAATGTGATGTCATAAAATCTTTCTCCGACATATCAAAGCAACGTAATGGATTTCTAGTGGTACGTCGTACACATTGATGTACCACTATGACGACGACTACGACGAGGAGGAAGATGATTCTGAGGAGTAGTGGCTGTGGAAGATGAGAATGTAATTGAGGCCGTGATGGTAGCCCCGTGTTAGCATACGAGTTGTCCCTGGCCCATTGTAAGCTAGGCCAGGACTTAAGTGCACGAAAATGAAAACGAAAAAGAAACCAGCACCTACATTTGCTAGAAAGTCCATGGATATTTTTTCCTTTTGGGTGGGAATGTTGTTTACTTCCGAAATAAATTGACTGTTCAGTGATGTTGCTGCCACATCCACACACTCACAGCCGCCAGCCAGTGTCACAGTTTCTGCTTGTGCGGCTGTTGTTGATGGTGTTGTTGCCGTTCGTCATATGTCATCACAATCTTTTCGTATTTGGAATCCTCCTTTCTCGGTCTAACAAATGCAGGTCCAATTTTAATGTAGGAGTACATCATCATCTTCAAATATGTTGTTTTCGTTGTCGTTTTTGTATTCTCCTTCTCCCCATCCATTTATATTCTCCGTCATCCATTTCGTCAGGCGGGGGAGGATGTTAATGTTGTTTCCGTTGCTTGCCGTTTCAGCAGCAACATTGTAGCACACTTTTGGGAAATAATTCCTGGGCGAGTACATGTGTGCGTACCAATTACATACCTACTCGTACGTACAGAGAGTATATACCTATACAGGGAATCATTTGAGTATGGACAGATCTTACTGAACTGTGGCGTATGAACAGAAACAAATTAGGTCGTTGAAATTATTATTAGTTTAGAGATGTCATTCCTGCGGTAATAATTTTCCGACGTTGATAAGAACATTTACAGGCTTTGTACAAACAGAACCTTTTGTATGTACATTCGTTAAAATTCAAAACACTTTGCCTGTGTAAAGTTTTAATGCTGTAACTCGAATGAACCAGCAGTTACAGAGGCTCCATTTCGGTACAAACTATAAACAGAAAAACTTATTAAATGCTACTTATTTTTTAATGTTTACTCATTTTCTTTTTCAGATTTTCCGCTAAGATGGGTGAGGGATCAAGGCTCTGCCCGAATTAGGTTTTCAGCCAAACCTTGTAAACACAAACAATTTGATTCCGATCTTTAAAAACGAAGACTGATTATCTACAATTCAGGCATCGTTCCAAAGATATATAACTGCAGTATACAATTTTGAGAAACCCCATTCCATGCCACCGATGTTAGCCTGTTTTCAAGTATATGTGATAATAGTCATTCCTAGCCATTCTGAGGAAATAACAAATAAGGTATAAAACAAATATTATAACGAACGATTATTAAGTTTATTTCTTTTTCAGATATTCTGTGCACTGTTAATCAACCTAATTTTTGACCAGAAACCTGCGGAGTCAGTCAGTCGAGACGGCTTATAGCACGATTAACGAACATGGTGTGCAACAGATCGATAAGCTGTGAGTCTTGGTCCAGCATTCTGCTGAAAACAAAGAATGTCCAAAACCAAGTTTTTAATATCCGGCCACAAAAAAAAGTCCAATGATGACACCGCTCAAAATACGCACCAAACTGCCACTCTCTGAGAATACATAGGCTTGTCGACGATCACGTAGTGGCTCTTGGTTGTGTGTGATCTTGAATTTGGAATCAAAATTTAAAAATTCAGTCGCTGATCACATATTTGGAATAGCGCATCATATTTTGGACTGTAAAAACAAGCCTGCCATATAGGGGATATTAATAGTCGCTGATCATGACTGTGGTGGCAGAATTCAAACTGTTCGATCTATATCGTGATCCATGTGGCAAAATACTAAACACAAGTAATCATTTTATTATGACATTCATCATATATTTGGAGCCCAGTTAATACAATCCGGTAAGTGATAATGAAAAATTACTTTGCTCATTAAAAATTACATCTGTCTGTGTTCTACAAATGAAATTAGTTTTAGAATTTATCCATAACACCGAATTAGTGAGAAAAGAAAAGCGGAATAAGTAAAAGTAGAAGTGAGTTTTGGCCGTGCCGAAACGGGTCTGGGTACATAATTTAACAACCAAATTATATACGTTTCTGTTTTACATTCGAGATCAGTAGACACGCTCAACGATACTTTCATTTAAATATAATGAAATTTCGGTTTATTTATTTATGTGGAGGGCATATAAAAATGATGATGCTAGTCCACAATAGAATATGGTTCAATTTCACTTTCTGCGTTGTCTATATCTGTCGTTGTAAACTCTTTAAATTCCTCGGATCAACGGATGAGAAACAAAAAAACAATTTCCTATTCAAGTGGTTCCTAGTGTACACATATACACCATTTGTACATGCATAAGTATGTGTGAGGTGCTTGTTTTGTAATTCTGATCCCATTGCCACCGCCAATGACGCATATACTTACAAAGGAGTAGCAAACGTACATACGTACGAACATGTACGACAGGAAGAACAAAAGTTTATAGGTCTTGTACAAATCTCAATTTTAAACTTGTACGCTTGAATTGTTTGCAACTACTAGTAAGGCATACCAACACATACACACACCCATGCCGTTGCTGATACATGTCACTGCGACGTGTCCTTGGGTGGCTGGATGTTGTACTCCTTTTTTAAAATGTTTTGACATTAATCTTTGGCAGTTCTCATCCTTTTCCGCCTGCTGCCTGGAGGACCTAAAAAAGGAAAACAGAACAAAACGAAATGTTTCACATTTTCAATGTTTAGAAATGGCCATGGAATATTTAAAGCGGATTTCTTTGCGTCTTTTCTCGACCATTCTTTCTTTTACAGCTCAGTTCAATACTCGATATTTGTTTGTCACAATTGAATAAGTTTTTGTTGATGAAAGGCAGGGGAAAAGATTCGAGGTGCATACTCGTGCGATTATGGGTATTTTTTTGTTGTTTCTGTTTGCAGAGGACTTGTTCGAAACGAATTCGATGCGGACCCCACATATTAAGTACGATAAATTGTAAACGTATGTGACCCAATCGTACTTTTGCTACCAAAACTGGACTAATGTTTGTCATTCGTTTAGTTTTTTTTTTTGACTGATGAGATACAGCTTATGCATGTGACATTTGCATTAAAAGTTTTGTGAAGTAAACTTTAAATTGCATCATTGGGAAATTGTGTTCTCATTAGAGAAAGCATTTTGAGGCGATTGTTTGTTCGAGGTCTTTATGCAAAATTCCCATCAGGAGTTTTTGCGATCGATGACGAGTTGATGTTACAGGACTTAAATCTTCAGAAATGCCGTGACGAATTGCCAATAATGTGGTTCCCTAGCTGGGACTTCCATTGTCTGATAGCAAGTGTGTGTGACTATCACACAAGAAACCCAGGGTTACGAACATCAAATGTTTAATTTTTCTAGAAGATCATGATTAGTGAGTGAGTAAGAGAGTTACATATCCTGTATAACTCACAGATTTTAGTGAATATGTTTGTCTTTTCCTTCATGGAAAGTTAAAGGAAGGCGGACGAATACGGTCTTCTCTAGAATGTTAAGGGATATACTTAAGTATAGATACTAAACTAAGTACAGGAGTATTATGATTAAGATAAAATTCTCTATTACGAAAAATTTCATAATGCAAAAGAAAATAGTCTACAACGTTTGAGTTCATTTTGTTGTAAATTCCACATGCTAATCAAATTATGAATACAAATATTGGGTGAACAAAAAATATACCAATAATACTTTTCAAATTGAAATGCCAAAATCCATGTTATGTGACCGAACCCTCTTATTGGATATCCTTTTTATACATTTTTTTTTGCGAGTGGCAGAGAAATATTTAATTTGACATTCTTACAAAAGAGGACATGTTTTTCCGTTTTTCCGTTCTTCTGTTTTATTTATTTATTTATTTTTTCCTGAAATGGGCCCTAAACGTTTCCAGCATTAAAAAATGCCAGTTTGTGTCTGCAGCTCTTGGCTGGCATTTTAAAATTTTTTGTTCTTCGCACACGTTGCAATAATTGTGCGCGAGTGTGGATGAATGTAACCGTCGAATAGAGCTCAGTTGTGTACAAAATTCCACATATTCCGTGCATGTGACGCCGCCTCCGACTTTTTTTTTTGTTGTCCGTGATTTGCCGAAAAGTGTGAAAACAGTTCATGTATGAGTGAGTCACTTTGTTTGTCGTTTCATTCGTCGGTTCGCGGAAAAATATTAATAAAGCATGGAATAAAAAATATATGTGTAACATTATTTATACATGTTTTTTTCGGTTCCCTTCCCTTTTTCTATAAATGTACGAATGCTTTACGGTGGATTGAGAGATGGGTCTTTAACCCATGGAAGAATACAATGTGATTCTCGACTATTAAGAGTGATGAAAGAAAGACAACAGATGGTTCTATGTCACCTTTAGTGGTGAGACAATTTGTAATAATTTATAGGCAACATTTGGAGGCGAGAAACGCTTGAATATTTCACTAAGGAATCGTCGTTAGACTATTTTTAAAAGAATTTTAACAAGAGGTGTATATTTCTATTTATTGAATGTGAATTTTAATATTTAAAATGAAATCTGTTTTTTTTTGTCCTTAATTTCTGTACCCATATCCATGATCTGAATTTGGTGAGCTATTGTGGAAATATTCAAAAAATTTATCATGACTTACAGATACAGACCGACATGAGAAGCATATCTCAGTGGCTAAATTAAATTTTAAAACTGTCTAGCTGAAGAGTTTTCAATTTTCTGTCAGAACTTATGTCAACATAAATACTAACATTTTTGTTTTATTTGGTTATTTGGTTGTCAGTACAAAATTGTGAGGAGTTTTAGTCTAAAGACTTTCCTGATGTTTTTGATTTCTGAACTAGAATTTTTAGTTATCCGGTTTCTATGACAGTTTTGAATTTCTCTGATCCATTTTAAGAAATCGTTCGTTAATCATTTCAATACAAATTAAAATATATAGAATTTCGAAACATCTTCAGGGGTTAAAAAGTGTTTTTAGGGCAGGCTCTCTTGCCTTCACACAAGAGGACGTTGTGAATGCAGGTAGTGTGGGATGGCACCAATGACAGGCCACCTTATACGGGACGATGTACAAATGCGAACAAAATTACTTTTTTTTATGCCGAAAGAAGGGCCAACTACTCACTAAAGTACATGAACATGAAATATGAATGAAACGAAACCGAATGGTCATTATGAACATTACAAACTTTCAACTACAACAAGTAGAAGAACATTAAACATTTGATTGGTATTCATGATGATTGGCGCTGTTCATAAACATTTAATTTAACATAAATTCAGTAATTTATTCAATACACTATTCATGGATTTTTTTTGTCGATGATGACTGGCGGACTGAGTGACCTTAGGCCATAAAATATGAATTAATTTTTCAATTTTAATTAAACACTCCATCGGCAACAGCCGACGCAAAGTCACAACGTCAAACGTAGTTTGAGTCGTTAAATTCTATAGATACTCTTGGTAGCTATTTGGAATTTATAAAAGAGAACTTTAAACAGAAAATATTGCGATATCTTTTGTTATTACATTCAATTACTCGATTGCCCTCCACCCACTGAGATGACACAGTCATCTATGGATTACATACACACACACACACAATATGCTTGCGGTCATGATGGAGAAAATGTAATCATTGTTGAGTATCAAGTTCGTGGTCTCCATTGAATCCATTGGAAATCCGTCGAATGTATCGTCAAGGGCGACAGCAGACTAAAATGTGTGTGTGTGTTTTTTTTTATGTGGCCATTATCGTGTTGTTGTGTCTGTAGAGCTCTCACAGTCGTGGTGTCATTGGAGTCTATAGTGGTCTAAACGGAAGTTGATATTGACCGGAAATACAGCCATAAGTGATGGTTAAATATTGAAAGCAATTTTAAATGTTACTTTTATTCTGCACTGACTTTGAAAATTGATAATATCAAATACAAAATATAAAATATCTGTCTTATTGAACTTCCATCAGGGCGGCCGTCATTGTGTAACCCTTTTTAGGGTCAGCTTTTGATGACGGGGGCCAAAACCTTTGCTTTGTCTTCCGGTTGAGGGTAGGTAACTTGAATTTGATATTAATCTTTTTGGCACGGTGCTGGTATAAGTTCGAGAAGAGAACTTTTTTCTGTTGGAGAAAGTAGTAGAGGTGGTAATGTTGGATGAACTACCGAGGACTAACTTCAAAATTAAACGTTTACATTTCAAAAACAGTTAAATGAAAAGTAAATTAATGATAAATAATATTTAATGGTAAAATGTACTTATTAAACTGTATTAATTAGATATTGGCCGATTTGAGGTTAACCAAACATAATGGTCAAGTAGCAAAGGGAGTAAGTTTACGATATTTGGAAAATCTTCTACAATTGAAAAATCTTTTTGCCTTTGAAAAAATTTAGTTGAATTACTTTACGGTAATTTCCGGTGGCATGTCATATTGTCCAAGGACCGTAAGACTCTTTGAAAATGGTCCATAGAAATAAATACACTTTCGGGTTTGTCATAATGTCTAAGATGCTAAAGGGGATTAAAACAGTTGTTGTCCACGTCGATCATCTGTTGTGTGTTCTTTCAAACGAGGCCTGTGGTCATCGCAACGGAGCGACCACATCAGAAGCCATGAATAGGCTTCTGAAAAACTAACACGGCGGCAATAAATGAGATTCTAATGAAGAGATCATCATTATAAGTAAGACCTACCAAACCTACCCTCCCACTTTGTTGAGTATTTCAATATTTCGTTTGGTCAATCATCATTTTCAATAGTATAATTTCCAAAATTTAATATACCACTCCCCCCAACGCAGACCACACGTCAATGTGTTTACAAATAATTAATTAATTAAAGTTGCATGTCACACCAAACTGTCCAGCGCACAACAATAGTCGAAGGCACACATACCCACAATCAAGCCATTCGCACTCACTTTAATGACATTATTTCCAGACAACTTTGTTTTTTTTTTTGGTTGTTTGTCCAGGGCCAATTCGTCGTCGTCATAAGTGACTGAATTGACGGGAGTCTAGTGGTCATTGAATGAAAGCCATTTTCGGCTAAGAACACAATCACAATCCAGCGACTACGACAAACAACTATGTGCGTTGCACAAAACCCACCGGACTGAGGACAATTGAGGGAGGAGTGGTCGGAATGTGTGCATCCATTTTGGGCAACAAAAACATTGGCCATAAATGTTCTGCCTTGTTACGCATACACGTTCGCCGGTGGTTTGACGTGTATTACGGCCGTGTTAACTAACTAACCCAATCGCTCAGCAGTCGCGGCGATGACGTCAATGTTGAGTCCATAAAAACTGCATTCGCTAGCTAAAATGGAATTCTACACAAGCAGTACACCGGTCCGTTCGTCATTCGTCAGTTACAATTAAAAAAATAATCACTCGTACAATGAAACAAAAATACGCACAAATAATCATTACAAAACATGCGAGTGGGTATTGGGGAGGAGGCGACGGCATGGTGGTAGGATAGGAAATGCCGGAGGATGCAATTTGATTTATTGACAACCATAAAGTGAACAAATGGCGGCAACATTACATCGAGTACGTCGAGTACTACTGTTGCTACTGCTCCATGTTGGGTTCATGCGCTGATGGCAGCTGCGTGTGGGTGCTGTGATAACTGTGCGAAATTTTCAAATGTCACAGTTTCCACGTTGCTCTGTTGCTGCTGTAATTTCTTTGTTAATACTCCCACCGAATGGGGTAACTCAAATGGCTATGACGGACAGTTGTGGGTGTTGTTGTTAGCCAGAATTTCGTCAACATTTCAAAGAAATGAATATTGGGAAATTCGAATGAAGCCACTTAGTTTTACGAACATGTGAAAAATTGATTTGACAAATTTCTCGGTGATTTTCCATTTATCTGTTTTGAATCATGTTAATCGTGTAGGGGAAACCCATCATCCGAATGAGAGCACCCACTTTATACCGGATAGAAATAGCGATTGCAACAAATAGCGTTTGGTTGGTTGGGACATGATCAACAATTACATTATGTTTACAATGTCGTGTTCTGTGGGTGTCTGACAAATTAATGTTCTGAGAATCACTTGCACTGGTGGAGCGGAGCGGAGCACAAGTGGCATTTGCAAGACCGGTAACGGCACCAGCAGATGTCAGCTCTGTGTGTGAGTGTGTGTGTGTGTGACGGTGACAGCAACAAATAGTGGATTGTGTCACTTGGCTATCGTGGCTGTGTGTTTAGTACTGACCTAAACCATTAATAGCTTCATACTTGTACATTTGTTGTTGTAGGTGTTCATAGTGTTGTTATTACTTTTCATTTCGCCCACTTCAGACTTTACTTTTCCTTGGGTTTTCATGTTCATCGCCTTCCGCCCGGTGGTCGTTGCGACACAGTGGTGGCATTTAACAATTCCATTTGCGTTGCTGTATTTATTTGTAATGACACCCGACAAATCCAGAGGCAGCAGGCAGCAGCAGCAGCACAAGTAATGTTAGCGGCACCGCCAGCAGCGTTAGTATAGAAAGGCGAAGACGTCGAAGAAAGTGAAAATAAAAGCGTTAAAAATTTGCTTAAATTTCCGTTGTTGTTTCGCATTACCGGATGTTTTAGTGGTATTTACGAGCTACAATTTCTCTTTTTATGGCTCCACATTTTCTTTGGCTGTAAAATTGCTTTTACTTACTTTATGTGCGTTGCTTTGCCCTACCACGGTATCGCTTCCACTGACTGTATCACTTCCCCTACTCCGATTCCAATTCCAATTGCACCATCGCCACCCTTGCCTTCACTTTTGTATTTATGTGTGTTTATTTATTTTCGTTCTCTTCTTCGTGTTGTTGTGCTCCCAAAACAAATTGATTCATACAATATGTATGTACGTGTATTCCGTCAGGTTGGTTCAGCATTTTTTTTCTAGTGCTGCTCGCTGGCAGGTTATAAAATTTATTTATATTTTATAAAGATATCCTTTCAAGGAGCACATAAAATGCGGCAGCCAGTAAAAAAAAACAACAACAAATAATTTCGAAAGGTCGTCGATTTAATGGAGTGAAGATTTTATGGGCGACTGTTTTGTTTGAAGGTGACTGTGTAAATGTCGATTCTATCAAAATTTAACAAACCATAAATCATTGTGGTCTGTGATGAAGTAGAGATATCCTTTTATTGGGCTTTAAGTCATTTTGAATGGTTAAGTAGAATTTTAAAGTGAGTCCAAAAAAAGCGGACAACACTGTACGACCTGCCCTTTTAAGTTGAAAGCTAGCTCGCCATCAAGAAGTACACCATGGCGGCCTTTCTACACCATGGCGAAGGATCACTCACAAATGTAACTCAAGGCACTGTAGTCACTAGGCACGAGCCAACCCCTAATGTGTACCTCATCTTACAGAAACACGTAACAGACGCTCATCTTCTCTAAAATTTTTTCCCTGATTTTTATCTCTGTCTCAATGAGGCCAACGTCTCTTTAGCCTTTGATGTAAATGTCTTTGCAGATGATGACACTGTTGGGAGAGTTTTACTAGATAATGGAGACCGCGTGAAAATCTCCACATCCAACTGAATTGAATTTTTCTATAACACTATCTTCGTTGTCAATCTCTAAACATCCAAGAACAAAAGCGTCGTCGGCTGTTGAACAGCTTCTTTTATGTTCAGCAATTTACAGATTTGCTCCCCTGTCGCGGAAAGCCGAAGCTTTTTTGGTGGCGATCTCCCCCAGTACCCTGGCGATAACGATGAATTTCTACAGCCTTTTTCGTGCAGTATATCTTCGCTGATCTATCCAACCGTTTTACAAATTTCTGAAATTATTATTGTTTCTTTCAAAACAATGCATTTTCTTCTATTGATATTTTAGTATAAGCAGCTGCACTATTAAAGCAGCTTTCCATTTTATCGATTCAAATCTGTAATTGCATTTTATTTGCCAACCTGGAAATTCCAAAATTCAGAATAAAATAGCCATTTTTTATACATATTTTCAAACAAATACTTACCTTTTGCTCCCAACAAAATTCAAAGGAAACGAATTATCGACAAAAGTCTAAGGGCTGGTTTCCGTTAAACGAATTTGATCGTTCGTTATGAATCGTTACAATTTAAGGCGCCATAAATCGGATATTTCTCAGTAAGGGAACCTGGTTCTTTGGGGCGTACGTTCCTTATGTCATTCTCTAACATATACGAAAGATTGAGAATCAGAATAAAGTCTAAAACCTATTTTATAACGCTTCCAATTTTGACAATTTGTAACGTACGAACGAATTCTTTTTATGAAAACAGGCAGTAAACAGTTTCCAAGAACATTTGTTTTCATAACACCGTGTTACACACATTCTGTCCTATGAACCAAATTTACTTTTTTCATGTACACGTCAGAATTTTTTTTTTTTAAGTTTGAAGTATGAAGCTCGTAGTGGCCTGTGTGAAAGCCTTTGGACCGATTTTTAACCCTTTCTCAGTGATCCAATCGAGCTGATTTTTTCCTAATTTTTTTTTTTTAAATGGTTATCGTTTTTTTTAATGTTTCAGTTCAAAAAACATTTTTTTTTCGTAACGCTTAAGTAGTTTAAAAATTTGTAGTCTCTTCAAGTTATGCTAAGAAAAGTGAAAAAATATTTTTTTTTCAAAAATAATAAAAATTGGGGAAAATCTGAGAATTGACAAAAAATTGTTTTTAAAAAATTTGACGTGATACAGACATTTCCACGTCAGAACGTGTACATGAAAATCGCCGATACACGTGTATTTTTTTTTTTTCCCCTCTTTCCGAATATGTGCATTTGGTTCATAGGACAGAAAAAAATCTATTTTTTGTAACACGGTGTAATAAAGGGTATTCACTTTCGAACTAGTCAGTTTGAGGAAAAAAGGTTTTGTAACAACAACAAAGGGAAAAGGGAACAAAACTAATGGGAACATGTTTTCATAATAGAGGTGATTAGTTTAACAGAAGTGTCTCTGCCATTGCCAACAAGTAAGACAAAAGTCCAAAAGGCCGCCAAAAAAAATAACTAATTTCCCTTCTACTTCTCTAATTTCCCAATATTCGATAAGTTTGGGTTGCTGTCTATTTTGCAACTCTCTGAATAGCTCTGATGTTAAGCCCACTGCTGAGTCAAGCCAACTTGCGGCCTTTCGTATCCTTTGGTTGGCCACTGCTTACAATTACCTTGCTGCAATATTTATCTTCGAAATTAGAGTCTAAACGCCTCCAGATATTGACGTTACGTTACGTTACGTTGCGCTACGCCACGCCTGAGGAATAGTTAAAACTTCCTTTAAATTGCTTTAAACAATTTTCAAATTGTACTACAAAAGACCGCAATACTCGGATGATTACTTACCCATACATACGTATTCGTGTGTGTGTGTGTTTGTATGACTCTAGGGCCTTAAGTTACCATACAACGTAACACACTTGAGTTTAATTTGCACTCGCATACAAGCACTCGCATTTGTATCGTCGTCATATTCCGCCACTCAAACTTACTCACACACATTGAGAATATCGAAAATCTCGCTTGCATTCACCCAGTGACGGATTGTGTGCACAACGTGTCAGTGTGCGTGAGTGTAGTCGAATGTTTGACCATTTACATACAATTATGCTAATAAGTTTAATTTACACTTAGGAATACAACACAATACGAGCTCCTCTCACACTCGCGCACAATCACGCCATTGAAATTCATGCGATTCAATGCAATTGTGCGTTTGGCATCAAATGCGCTCATGAATTTCTGTACCATGAAAAAGGCGGTGGCGTGCGGCGGTGATTGTAGGCATGGTTGTGTGTTTGCGAGTGTATGTGTGTTTGGTACATATCATACATATAAAGAGATCCTATTTATACTCTGTTCGGAGTTTATACGTGAATGTCATATGGCCAGAGTCAATTTTACGATATTGTAATACACTATTGATGGTTTGAATAAGACCACATTGTCAATTAAATGTGGGTGTAATAGTTGTGAGTGTGTGTGTGGCAGTATCTACTTGCATTGTCGGCAGTAGTTTTCTTCTGATCCTTTTGTCGGCTAGAATGTCTGGAGTCGTTCGATTTTGACGACCTTAACGCTCTAGTGACCAATTGAGGACAACCTCATGAGGGAGGTATTTTCTCTCTAGCTCAATCACATATCATACATATAGTGCACAGGATCAGCAGGATTTATGTTCACAATTATTTTTAAGATTGCACGATTTAAAATCTAGGTGGACCTTTGCTTAAGTATTCCCATGGGGTCTATTTTGCCAGTTCGTAGCTTTACACAGGGTGACCATAAGCAAGATATTTGAAGTACATATTTATACAGTTATTTTTAGTGAAAATCCTCATGGACGGGCCTTAGATTTAGGTATGAAACAATTTCGATTCAAAAAAGTTTTGTCGCATTCCCAACTCAGATTTCCAGTTCAAGTTTTGCCCCAAAAAAGTATTGTCAATTCGTGTCAAGGACACATTTTAATCCTATTCAATATTTTCCAACTATACTTATCGTCCTGTGTATGTACGTTTGGTGACCGCAATAGCGGTAACGCGGCGGAGATGATGGTGGTGGTCACGCGTTCACATGAATGATTTCGAATGCGTTTTTATTCATATGAAACGTATTTTTGTTTTTTTCGCGCGAGTTTTCCCTCTTTTGCATGCAAAGGCATACGAGCGATGCAGCAGGAATGCAACATTCATACAAATGCCGACAACGATCATGGGTCGCTTTAACGCCGCGAGCTGTAGCGTCATGGTTATGATGTATGCATTTTTATCTGGCAACTGAATTGTAATAGACTTTTGCATGCACGACATGCAGTGTATGCAGAGCTCATTTCCGAGTAGACTGCCGTAACTCCAAATACATGGTTTCATGTGGAATAACTGGGAAGTTTAAAATATTTTTCGCAGAGAAAATTAAAAATGTTAATGGAGTATTTTGTGATGTATTTTGAGTTGTGACGGTCTACTCGCAAAGACCTATTTCTATGTGAGTGTTTTGGAGAGGATGGTGGTGTTTGCTGTCCGAAAATTAAATTTAATTGGTTTTTCAGGTTTTGGAAATTGTTTTTTTTTACAAATAAGTTTTTACAGGCAATTTCGCCTTTACTTTCCACCGGTCGACTACTAGTTTGTAGAAAAGAGTCCTTTGACTTGAACAAACTTTCCGAGCTGCAAAGGAACCGTCTCATGAGCATTGCCCAGATCACAGATCAAATAACACCAAAACCCAATCATCACAATTTAAGCTGTAATAAGAGCCAATTTTTCCTGACATTCGTCAGACTTGGTGCCCCTGTTTCAAACACTGAAAAGACCCAAGAAAGAACGGAGATTCGCCATTATTAACGACCAGAACACCTCAGGGAACGCTGAGCTTAAGGCCATACCAAAATTTGTGGTCTGAAATCTTCAATTCAGATTTTGTCTGAAAGATTTGCAGGATATATTGAAAAAGGCCAAGCATAAGGCTACTCAGTCCAATTTTTTTCATTTCCCTATTCTGGGTCGACGTATCCCGAATTATATTCAATTATATATTATTTATTTATTAACTGTTAAGTTTATATCATTTTATTTAAAAAGAAAGAAAACAATCAATGCATTTTGTAATTTATCTAAAATTTGCCGTAAGGCTTTAAATTACAAGTAAAGATAAATAAAAAGAAAAAAATATTAACACGGGACTGTGAAGTCTCAGAGACTACGCCCCAGGTGCCAACTTTCTCAGTGGATCAAATTGTTTACAAAATTTTGTTTTTGCATAGGAAAACTCCGTATTTTAAAGAAAAGAACTTCCAACCTAGGCCAGCAATGTTTGAGATACAACATCGTCACCACAGTGGTCATAAACATATGTATTATGTGATTAAGTCTCTGGATTCTATCTTCATGGACTCAACATCAGCACCGGACGGACACAGATCTTTCAACGATAAGGGATCATCTGTACAGCATTCACTTTATTTATGAGCCGGGCCACAGTGATATACCTGGTAACTGCAGAGCCGACGAGCTCGCAAGATATGAGACTAACTCACAGATTCCATCCGAAATGATATCCATGGGTATACCTCTACAAACTCTTGATGTTTAATAGAGCTTATAGATACTAGGAGTGTTTTCGTTACAAGCTTGCCATTATCGCTTGCTTAATTGTAAGGAGAAGCCCAAAAAACTTCTTCTCGGCACTTGCTTTGCTCTGATTTACAGGCGGGGATCGGCACTGGGTTTTTATTGCTTTAGGAATGTACAGATCGACTTAGAACAAATTATTTTGTTTTATTTCTGCCACAACGGAAATATTTTGTAAATTTGCATATAAACCAAAATTATAACCTCAAGCCGAACTGATAGACATTGAATGACTTATATACGCCAATTTATTTGGCCATTACCCTAATCATCATTTAAGCTGTATTCATCCAGAACAACATTTTTCAGTACACCCTAATGTAAACATAAAAACTTATTTTCAATTCATATATTGCTTTCCAGTGTTTGTTTTGGAAGTGCATGATGTTTGTTGCTACAAATGCAATAAATTCAAAGTAAACAGATAGATAAAGTTTTAAATCGGAGGAGACCGACTATTTTATACCCTACACTAGTATAGGAATTTTCAGGCACCGCCATCAACACGGAGTCTGTGCATCTTCGGAATCTTTTGCATTAGGCGATCGATTATTTAGAGTTAAATCTTTTAAGGAGGTTGTGCCCTGAGAGGTTTTCCCACATAGGCAAAGACTTACAGGTCGTAAAAAAAAAAAAAAAAATCCAATGCCACGATTTTGGTGGTCAATTGATGCTAACGATAGTGAAAATTATGCTTCCTGTAGACTTCTCACGTAGTAAAGTAAAAATCGGTGTTAGTGATAGGTGAATTCAAATAAGATTAAGCGTTTGAATAAAACACAGTACATTTGTGTAGATGAATAAAACACAGTACATTTGTGTAGATGAAATATTTGGTTTGGATCGATAAATCAATGCCTGCCATTTGAGAGAATATTCCATATAAATGGAGCCATACGAAAATTCTAATTTTGGCACACCTATTTATCGGATCGATAAATCAAAGCCTGTCATTTACAGTTGAGAGAATATTCTAAGTAAAATGGTATGTCACCTGCCTTGGTATAGTATTAGACTGAGATTCTTACAGAAAATATTCCAGATGGTCGAATTGACATATCGCGATCTTTATTAACACTGGGGGCTAATCCAGCAATATTCTCGTCGGTATGAACTCTACGGATATGGAGTGAACCGGTTTCAAATAAAAAACGTAACCGCATTATCACCGTTGCTCCTCACATCGATACACTAATCGATTTATGGTTATCGCATTTTTCCAAATATCGTCCTTTTTCCCTACACTCGAATATCCATGTTTTTTTTTTGTGCATGTGTGTATTGATGACGAACTGTACGATGGTAGCTCAAAAAATAATCCTCTAAAAATTAAAAAAATAAAATAAATAAAAACTAAAGTAAAATCGATAAAACCACATTTATACAGATGGATTACAAATTAATTTTTCATGTTTGTACAATGTGTATGTGTTTTTGTTAAAATCCCTGCCATTCTCTGGGTATTTATATTTTTGTTTTCACTTCGGATATTGTTGTTGCGGTTTTGACTGCTGGTCTGGTGGATTGAAGGATGCTGGACTTTATTTGGAAAACAAACAGAATTGGGTCAGGAGTATTGGTTTGTTTTGTCATAGCATCGACCACTAACATATAGAGAAATTTTAAAATAAGTTTTACAATGAATATGTGGTTTAATTGTAGAAAAAATAAGAGCGCGATAGACATCCAATGTAAGAAATATATCAGCACTGGAGAAAATGATGATTATCTTTCTGGGATATTTTTTCTTAAAAGGGAATGAATTTGTAGATTACAATACGAAAAAGTGAGTGACAACTTTTCAAACGTCTTCACTCTTTGGGGTTGTAGTAAGGGAAAAATGGGTATAAAAAGGGCCAGGGTTCTTCAGGGATATGCAACAAGAGGTGTTATTTTGGTATTCAAAGAAAAATGAAATTTTTTGAGATAAATGATCGGATGTTTATTTGACAATAAAGAAAAACAATGAAACATAACAGCAGCCAAAGATCCACCACGACTACGCTTACAGGACCGCATCCTTTTCATGAAACTTTCCATAACCAAATCTCAAAGTGGCTGCCCTGGCTGAGGTCTTGAATCGACGCTGGGCTGTTGGCGTAGACCTTATCTTTCCCGTGGCTCCCAAAGGATGAAGTCGGAAGGTGTTCAATCACAAGATCTCGGTGGCCAATTGTAATCACCTCTTCGAGAGATAACACGATCCGGAAACTTTTTGGTTTTGCTAATTGTGGCTGCAAGATTTTCACCATTTTTGTAGTAAATTTTAATACTTCCATTGCGTTGTTGAAGCGTGTATCGTTCCATTTTTAGTAATGGCGCACTTTCTACTTGTCAAATGTCAACGAATAACCGTTTCAAAAGTGACAGCTATCGAAATACCGGGTGATTCAAAATAACACCTTATGTTGGAGAACCATGTACATTAGGGCGTTTCACAAAAGACGTTTTTTCTGATTTTTCCAACTCTTGAAGCGGAATATTGAAGTTTGTGATTTAAGAGAATTTTGAATTTTTTTTTGGATTATTTGAAGATGGGTACGGGGTCGCTGAAATCGATTTTATCAAAAAAATGAGGTTATGGAGAAAAATTTTTAATATTAATTTTTGCTGGTGCTTTTTCTTCATAAAACTAAACAATTCTCTTCTTAATGATCCGATCCCACGACAAAAAAATGATTGATGTGAAAAATTATTATATTAAGGACCACTTTGATAGTCTTAAAAGTACAAAATTATGTTTTTATAGATTTCAAACCTCAATAACTTTAAAAGTTTTCAACATTTTTTCAAGATGAAAACACGAATTGACATATCGCTATCTTTATTAACACCGGGGGCTAATCCAGCAATATTCTCGTCGGTATGAACTTTACGGATATGGAGTCAACCTGTTTTAAACCAAAAATGTAGCTGCATTATCACCGTTGCTCCTCACATCGATACACTAATCGATTTATGGTTATCGCATTTTCAAATATCGTCGTTTTTCCCTACACTCGAATATCCATGTTTTTTTTTGTGCATGTGTGTATTGATGACGAACTGTACGATGATAGCTCAAAAAATAATCCTCTAAAAATTAAAAAAATAAAATAAATAAAAACTAAAGTAAAATCGATAAAACCACATTTATACAGATGGATTACAAATTAATTTTTCATGTTTGTACAATGTGTATGTGTTTTTGTTAAAATCCCTGCCATTCTCTGGGTATTTATATTTTTGTTTTCACTTCGGATATTGTTGTTGCGGTTTTGACTGCTGGTCTGGTGGATTGAAGGATGCTGGACTTTATTTGGAAAACAAACAGAATTGGGTCAGGAGTATTGGTTTGTTTTGTCATAGCATCGACCACTAACATATAGAGAAATTTTAAAATAAGTTTTACAATGAATATGTGGTTTAATTGTAGAAAAAATAAGAGCGCGATAGACATCCAATGTAAGAAATATATCAGCACTGGAGAAAATGATGATTATCTTTCTGGGATATTTTTTCTTAAAAGGGAATGAATTTGTAGATTACAATACGAAAAAGTGAGTGACAACTTTTCAAACGTCTTCACTCTTTGGGGTTGTAGTAAGGGAAAAATGGGTATAAAAAGGGCCAGGGTTCTTCAGGGATATGCAACAAGAGGTGTTATTTTGGTATTCAAAGAAAAATGAAATTTTTTGAGATAAATGATCGGATGTTTATTTGACAATAAAGAAAAACAATGAAACATAACAGCAGCCAAAGATCCACCACGACTACGCTTACAGGACCGCATCCTTTTCATGAAACTTTCCATAACCAAATCTCAAAGTGGCTGCCCTGGCTGAGGTCTTGAATCGACGCTGGGCTGTTGGCGTAGACCTTATCTTTCCCGTGGCTCCCAAAGGATGAAGTCGGAAGGTGTTCAATCACAAGATCTCGGTGGCCAATTGTAATCACCTCTTCGAGAGATAACACGATCCGGAAACTTTTTGGTTTTGCTAATTGTGGCTGCAAGATTTTCACCATTTTTGTAGTAAATTTTAATACTTCCATTGCGTTGTTGAAGCGTGTATCGTTCCATTTTTAGTAATGGCGCACTTTCTACTTGTCAAATGTCAACGAATAACCGTTTCAAAAGTGACAGCTATCGAAATACCGGGTGATTCAAAATAACACCTTATGTTGGAGAACCATGTACATTAGGGCGTTTCACAAAAGACGTTTTTTCTGATTTTTCCAACTCTTGAAGCGGAATATTGAAGTTTGTGATTTAAGAGAATTTTGAATTTTTTTTTGGATTATTTGAAGATGGGTACGGGGTCGCTGAAATCGATTTTATCAAAAAAATGAGGTTATGGAGAAAAATTTTTAATATTAATTTTTGCTGGTGCTTTTTCTTCATAAAACTAAACAATTCTCTTCTTAATGATCCGATCCCACGACAAAAAAATGATTGATGTGAAAAATTATTATATTAAGGACCACTTTGATAGTCTTAAAAGTACAAAATTATGTTTTTATAGATTTCAAACCTCAATAACTTTAAAAGTTTTCAACATTTTTTCAAGATGAAAAATGCGTTAGAAAGGTCTTTAAATTACCTTTCATTCGGTATATAGGTTTCTTTTCACTTGCGGGAGAAATATAAGATAAAAATTTAAGTTTGAGAATTTTTTTTTTTATTTTTCAAATTTTATAAAAATTAAAAGAATTTCAATAAGTTTCGTTCTTGGTTAAGTAAAAAAAAAATGTACATCGCCAAAAACTGTGGACCAAATGGATGATTTTTTTTTTTTTTGGAGGGATGCTATCCTGTCTGTCCACTCCCGGAGCCAACTGAGAATGCCACAATAAGAATTAGTGTGTTGTTAATATATTTTCTTTCTCTCTCTCTCTCTTTGCTTTATTATAAATTGTGAATTGTGTATGTGTTTATTTCCATGTGTGTTTTTGAGTGTGTGTGGTTGATCACCGGTATGAACCATGGCGTCGTAACACATGCTGTGGTGGTTTCACATTAAAATGTAGTAACCGTGAATGTACATTCGTAGCCATTCAACACATACAGTAGGTCACAATGACAATGGCTCACCCTTGGCCAAAATATGTAGTTACGGTTTAAAATTCTTCAGAAAATAAATAAACCGAAAAGGTAATTACTTCCGGCCACATCATGAACGGCTATGCCATGTTTTACTTAAATATTTGAAAACTAGTAAGTTGTAATGCGCCTATGGCGCCCGTTGAAATATGGAAAACAAATTTTGTTGAAAAAAAAAAAATTTGTTGGAAAAAAAAATTTTATCTTGAAAAAAAAAATTTTTGTTCAAAAAAAAAATTTTGTGGAAAAAAAAAATTATGTTGAAAAAATTTTGTAAAAAAAAAAAAATTTTATTAAAAAAAAATTTTTGCAAAAAAAATGTAAAAAAAAAATTTTGGAAAAAAAAATTTTGGTAAAAAAAATTTGGGGAAAACACAATTTCTGTACAAAAAAAAAATATTATTTTTTTATTATTATTATTTATAGAAAATTATAGAATGCCTATTTAAATTCCTACGTACTGCGTGACAGAGTCAGTGAATCAGTGTATCAGTGAATCAGTGTCGAGGGTAAATATATATTAGAAGATGGAAATGACGCTGTTGGTTTTCACAGTCGACCAATCAGTGGTTAGGGATGTTCAGATCCAATCGGTGGTGTTTGCCACGTTTCGTAACCTTGAATGAAGGCAGGGGTCTGTCAGAACAGTTTACTTCCTTGAGTGATCTTGTACAAAAGAAGACCAGTGTGTGTGTGTGTGTCGGTCATCATTGACATTTATTAAAAAATGTACAGGCGAAAAAATTTAATAGAGTTTCTTCAAAAAAATCAAGAATTTGTCAAACTGTCCTACTGTCCTACGATTTTTGGTTTATTGGAAGGAATGTGCATCTGAGAATTCCTTCAACTTTCTCATTTTAAAACACCGGAGTAGATTAACCTATCGCCTGCAAACATTTAGTCCTGTGTCTATTTTATCAATGTGGTCGCTTTACATGGTGACTCACTGTACCCACTCATGTACATGTCCTGTGCATTGACGTTGGTGCGTGTATGTTAGCGGGATTGTGTTAATTTTTTTTTTCCTTTTCTTGTAGTGCTGCCGCTGCTGCTAAACTAATAACGTAGAATTGCAAAAAGTCACGCATAATAAACGTGTTTCACAACACTGAACAGTGAAGGTACAAAAGATAATCATGCTCTCGCTATGTATGAGAGAGTGCGAATATCGTGTGCTGACAACACGAACACAGAACAGTGGTTTCGAACTAAAAAAAATAAGCGAAAAATCATTGAGAATAATGTCATTGCTGGGTTCGATTTAACAGAAATGAACACATTCGTCAACATTTGTATTGAGTCGGAACAAATTTTAAATAATCCTAACATGCAAATGAATGTATTTCGGAATTGGACGATGGATTTTAGAGTCTAATATCTTGTTTAATTATCCGATTAGTGACTCCACATTAAAAAGCTATCGAGCGGACCTTCTCACAAGCAGAAGGGTTAAAAGGTCTGTGGGGATAATTGAGGTCTGCTGCGAGTAATATAGGAAATACAAGACGTCTCTTTCATTTGTAAGATTACAATAAATTTTTTTTAAATTTTTGTTTACATTTTTCCGCGGTTTTTTCTGCAAAAAAAAACACTACAAATCTTTCAAACTACCGGCTTTTATAAAACGAATCTGTACGTTCCAATGACGCCGCCGGCGCATAAATCGTTAGCGTGCTTTGCTCTTGAACTGGCTTGGGCTGCTGTTCTTCTTATCTATCTAAATGAAACTCATCGCTAAAGAAATGTTTTCGATCCAAAAAATTAGATTTTCTCTAGGGTTCATTCTCGGAAAAGACGACATTGTGTTAGGCATGGCTTCATTTCATGGACCAGATGTATTTTGTATGACTGTAGACAGCGGTCCTAACGTAAATTCTTCCAGCTGCGGATGGACATATGGCGATGTTTAGTAACGGGTAGGTGGACTGATGTCCAGCACAGTGACTCTGATGCAAAGTGTGGGCACAATGGCTTGAAGAGTCTGTTCGGCTGGTAAAATGCACGTAACTTGCGAAACTAATTTTTCTCAGCAAACGAATTTTGACAATTAAAAATGTTTAACTGAAAATGTATGACTTGGACAAATGTCACGAAATGCCAAAAACTTAACACTGAAACAGTCAAAAGATCACCCTTACTTTTTGAAACGCACTTTCGCTTTATCTCACACAGAACATCGGTGGCTGGAAAAGCTACAAATAACACGCGCTGATGTTGTGCCCGTCTATGGTGTCATGCCTAGCGGGGAGTTTTTTGATAATTGTAGGTCTTTTGAGTTTGGGAGAAATTGGATTTAGAAAATGGATTTTTTTTCCAAATTAGAGATTCGAAAGTCAAACATTACAAATGTGTGTACAACCAAATATTTGTGCAACCAAATGTTTGTGCAAGCCAGTGTTTCCACATGTAAATGTTTGCCCAACCCAAAATTTTGGATTTTTTTGTAAAAATAGATTTCTTTGAAATTTTATCCATGCATAGGGGACCTTTATCTGAATTAGACGCTGTTTTCATTTTTTAGATTAAACGAAAAGTTTGGGAGAAATTGGATTTAGAAAATGGATTTAGAAAAATTTTGCTGATGCGATAAATTAAGTTTTCACAATTTTCCCGAATTTTGGGAATTTTTGGAGTTTTTTTTTGATTTTTGGATTACAATTTTTTCAAAAGCCAAAAAACAAATAGGCAAAATAACAACGTATCTCCACTTAAGATGTAAATATTCTCATTGAGAATACATGTTGATGATTTATGTTATTTGTGTCAGCCAAAAAGAAGCACACAATTCTTTTGAAGTGGTTATTAAGAGAGAAATCAAAAATAGAAAAATAGCACCAAAGTCCCTGTGGCCCTTTCTTTAAAATTTGCTGTGTTATATACTTAGCAAATTAAACTTGTAACATACGTTTAAGTCAATAAAGTGTAATAGATTAAAATTAAAAAAAAATTAGCTTTATTTATTGAGTTTAAAACAAAATATTCTAAACTAGTAAGTTGTAATGCGCCTATGGCGCCCGTTAATTTGCTTGAGAAAGTATTTGTTACTTAATTTTAAAAATTTTTTACAAAATATTTTGAGAAAACTATTTTGTAAAAAAAAATTTCGAAAAAAAATAAAATTTGTGGAAAAAAAATTTTTGTTGAAAAAAAAATTTTGTGGAAAAAAAAATTTTGTTGAAAAAAAATTTTTTGTTGAAAAAAAAATGTTTGCTGAAAAAAAAAAATTTTTGTTGAAAAAAAAAATTTGGTTGAAAAAAAAAAATTTTGTGGGAAAAAAAAATTTTTTTAAAAAAAAAAATTTCTTGAAAAAAAAAATTTGGAAAAAAAAAATTTCTTGAAAAAAAAAATTTGGAAAAAAAAAATTTGTAAGAAAAAAAATTTTGGAAAAAAAAAAAATTTTGGAAAAAAAAAATTTGGGGAAAACACAATTTCTGTACAAAAAAAATATTATTTTTTTTATTATTATTATTTATAGAATTATTATAGAATGCCTATTTAAATTCCTACGTACTGCGTGACAGAGTCAGTGAATCAGGGAATCAGTGAATCAGTGAATCAGTGTCGAGGGTAAATATATATTAAGATATTCAAAATTTAGCCGGTAAGCAAAATAGCACTACGATCATAAAATTATACTAGGTGAAAGAAGTTGTTGCAAAAAAGTTTAGTTCTTAACTAAAACATGAAACAATATATAAAAAATCCCTAGTATTTTGTTGTATGTCCTTTATGGGCAATAACGGCGGCGCAACGTCTCGGCATTGAGTTGACCAGGTCTTCACATCGTTTTTTTTGGATATTTTTTGCCACGACTTCTTAACAACAGCCCCAAGTTATTTATTATTTGTTGGTGACACGTATTTCTGAACGTGAGCCCAAAGATTTTCAATTGGGTTTAGGTCTGGCCTCTCTCAACAAACCATTATGGTGCTCTTCTGCTTGTATGTTTGGGGTCATCATATTTTTTAATAATTCCTCTTTTTTTTTTCCAACGAAAAATGTTGTCCACGATCCATTTCTGCTAATAATTTATTAATTTTTGTTTTTTAATTTACTTTATATTGCCTTCTGAAACTTCTTATACTTCAAAAGACGCCTACCACTGACATTTATTGTGTTCAAAACAAAACAATTGACCGAAAGGTGAATCTTTGTCATAGTTTCGGTTCGTTTAGAACCACTGTGTGGCTTTTCTCCAAAGACCGCCGTCGCAACGGTAACAGTAATATCAAAAACAACAACTACTTCCACTTAATTTTATTTTATTTTGTGTGTGTGTGTGTGTTTTTTTTTGGAAAACCTTTATAGTTGGCAGCAACAAAAGGACAACAATGGCAACAACAAAATTTTTAAAAGTTTATTACGAGTTGCATGTGTACACACGCAAACACATTCAAATATAAATAAAAAACAAAAAAACGTGTTCAGTTGTTCGCATCCGATTGAATGTGTACATGTGTGTAAAGACACGAGAGAGCGTGATAGAGATCGCCTTTGTCTCTCTGCATGTGAGTGGGTGTGAGTGTGTGTGTGTTTACAGCAATAAAAGTATATCCTTTCGTTTTATAATAAACTCTTCCAAAGCACCAAAATAATGCACTTGTCAATGTGGTAGTTAATTATGGTTGATGGTCGCTCGGTCGGTCGGTCGGTCTGTTCTCCGTGACCATATGTTACCCTGTCATTGCATGAAAGTGGAAGCTGTGGACTTGTTTTTATTTTCTAATTTTGTTCATGACGCAAATGTTCGATTCCAAGACTTTTGCGAATTGATTGCATGCAGACTCCGTCTAAGGGTTGTATATTCGATGTTAAATTGCAGTTTTAAATTAACAAAAGTAATATTATTCAGCAATAATGCATAAGGATGCATTAGAAAATAGTAAATACTCTTAATTTTGTTAATCACACGTTATGTGAAACATTCTCAAATCGCTAAAGTCTAAAGAAAACCAGAGAGGAAGAGAGCGGCTGGCTTTTCTAATTTCGATGTTTTTTTTTTACTTTCATTGTTTGGCAGAAAACCAGAGAGAGAGAGAGAGCGGCTGGCTTTTCTAATTTCGATGTTTTTTTTACTTTCATTGTTTGGCAGAATTGTCACTAGTATTGCAATAATTGCAGCAAATTTGATTTATTTTTATTTTATTTTTTATTAATTACAATACAAAGTAAATTTATATTGTAATTGTGGGTCCAAGGGTAAACCGGGTGACACAGACCATTTGGCTAGATTTTTGCAGCGACAGACCAATGCCTCTGTTGGGAATCGAACCCACAACCCCCACGCTGATAGGCGAGCACGCTACCAACTCGCTTAGCGGGGCGCTTAGCAAATTTGATTGAAAATATTGAGTAGCGCGACATTGTGGAAACAAAGAGACGAATCGAAATGCGTTGTTGTTGTTCAATGCGCTGTTGAAGCGTGTGTATCGTTCCATTTTTAGTAATGGCGTAGTTTCTACTTGTCAAATGTCACAGAATAAAAGCTTCAAACGTGACAGCTACCGCAATGCCGGGTGATTCAAAATAAAACCTCTTTTTGGAATACCATTTTTTTTTGTTGAAAAATATCGATTTAAACAAAAAACTAAATCGTTTTGAGCGAGTGACTTTTTTTTAGACCCATGGTTTCTTGGCGAAATATTCTTGGAATTTCCTGTAGTTTTCTTGTTTTTGCTATACGCTTTGTTGATTTTTTTTCCTCTCATACAAACTGACCCATCCTCATGTATATGTAGGAGATTTCTCACACACCAATCGTTGCAGACCGCTACCATCTCGCTTTTCGTTATGTCGTTATGATTTTCTGGTGTTTAGGGTGAGGTATTTAATACATTTTAGCATACATCTGGATTTTAACGCGTTTGAGGCTTTCCACAAAGATTTTTATCTTTCAAAAAATATCCCAAAAATACAATAATAGATTTTCGTAATTTAAAAAAAATTTAAAAAAAAATCAAAAGTCATTGAATTCATATATGAAAAATGCCCCAAAAAAAGGGAAGAATTCCCCAAAAAATCTCATACAAAATGAAAAAATCGTCAAAAAAAATTTGGGGTGTTTTTTTTTCATTTTTCGTTTTTGGGACATTTTTCATATGAATTGAATACCCCAAATGTGGGGCGGTTCTTCATACTTTTAATTTTTGTTTAATTTGTCCAAATTACGTAATTTTATTGTTATATTTTTGGGATATTTTTCATAATATTTGGGTGATTTTGCATTGGGTAATTTTTAATAAATTGTTTGGGGGATTTTTCATTGATTTTGAGACATTTTTTTTTTTTTTTTTTTATATGGCTAACAAATTTGGGGCGATTCTTCATACTTTTTATTTTTTAAATTTTCCAAATTACGTAATTTTATTGTTATATTTTTGGGATATTTTTCATAATATTTGGGGGATTTTGCATTGGGTAATTTTTAATAAATTGTTTGGGGGGTTTTTCAGAATTTTTGAGGGGGATTTTTCATTGATTTTGAGACATTTTTTTTTTTTATATGGCTAACAAATTTGGGGCGATTCTTCATACTTTTTATTTTTAAAATTTTTCCAAATTACGTAAATATATTGTTATATTTTTGGGATATTTTTCATTTGGGTGATTTTGCATTGGGTAATTTTTAATAAATTGTTTGGGGGGTTTTCCAGAATTTTTTTGAAACATTCTTAATTTTTTTTGTGGTTTCATTTTTCATTTAGGGTACACAATACACAATTTCTGTAGTCTGGACGATGTATTCATTCCCAGGGTTTTGGAGAAAATTCCCGAGTCCGTTCCAGTTTCCATATTTGAACCATGTAAATACTGAGTTGCTGTTCCCTTCCTCTCGGAAAGTCAGTCTTCTGTTTTAATTGCTTTCCCACCCAGCTTCTACAATAAATTATGGCAACTCACTCTGACGGCCGTATGTCTATTCCTTCCATTCAATTTGTTAGAATCCTAAAATTCTGTTATCCATTTGCCTATTCCTTCCACTCGTATTCCACTCGAAATTTCTCATAAAGAAATGTATTTCGTTTCAATAGACCTCACCACTTGGATTTCTACTTTGTTTAAGTAGTTGCAAATCTATTCATGTGTTTTATTTAAAATGAGTATTTTAGGTGAAACTCAAACAAAAATAGTTCTTTATTTATTTACAGCCAAAATAACTCCCATGTTGTATTCTTGCTTTCTTTTGTTCACCTTTTTGCTTTTTCTAGAGTGAATAAAAAAAGCATTCACTTAATTGCTTTTCACTTCCGTTTAATGTGAGAAAATAAAATTGCCAAAAATACAACAAAAAAAGAAATCCAATTGTTCGAAATGAAATCAATAACAATGAAATCAAAAACAGATCAACAAAACAGCAATTCTATCAACAACAAATGTTCATTGGTCTGCTTGAAATGAATTTTTTTTTTAATTTCTTTAAACAAAAATAGAAAAAGTAAAATAAAAAAATCGTCATTCACCGACACACTACAGGAATGTGTCTGCACCTGTAAATGTGTGGTTTCAAAGGAAAGTGAACACAAATGGGGCAGTTGTGGGAAATTGAACCGGGAATTGTTTGTGTCCAAAACCGAGTCGAATAACTCAGTTGTTGCCAACTATTTCGTCATGTATCCCGTGTTCTACAGGAATCGCCTTGTTTTTGTGTTGAAAGGAAACCTCTCCAAATGGAAAAGTGTTCTACTGGAATTGGAAATTCGGCAAATCTTCCATTCCAACGTTCTCTTTCATTTTCAGCACACAGTCTCCGATGAAAAATCTCCCTCATTAGCAATACAATATCTTTCACAATTCTAAATTATCAAATATTTACTTTCCCAAAATGTCGAACATTTTAGGAATAAATGTGCATGAACACCACAATAAACAAATGGCATCATCACTACAATGCGCGGTGGCATACGGAGCACCCTCCGCCCCCATAGAATAATGAAACCTGATACGTCAACTACTCCACGATGTGTGGTCCACATAAATATGAACACATGCCCAAAGGATACATTTTTATGGCGTGTGTGTTGGCTATTCCACAAAAAATATAACTAAAACCTACTAAAATATCAACAACAGCAACAACAACAAAATCATGTGATTATTGTGGTGACCTGAAAACTATGAGAGCGAGCCATGCGGTTTTGCACATAAATCCAAATTTTATGTATTTTTTAATTTATTCCACTTTTATGTGTGCGATATGCATAAAATAGTAGTGTGTGTGTGCATGTGTGTGTGTTGGGACATTAAGGACAAATCGTATTTAGGAAAATATTTAATATATTTGACTTAAAGTTTAGAAACCCAAAAGTCACATTAACTTGAATCTGTAGCAAACCCTTCCCCCCAGTATCTGTTCAATGATATCAGCGCGGTGGAAAATGGTCGTGATAATAACGAAATTTGGCTTTGGCTTATTAGTAGTCAAACGTTGGACCGATGTGAATTTATTGTCTATGACAGTGTGATCTCTCGGTGTAGTTTATGGACGGCGACGCACAGTGGTTGAGAATCGCTGTTCATCGGTCAAGCATGGGTTTGTTAAAACTTAGCTGTAGACAAGAAGAACAAAAAAGCGTCCTTTGTCCACTAATCTGTTTGTATCTGGCGTATGCGAACATTCGACTTTTTTTAAACAAAAATTCATTTTTTTAATTTAATTTTTTTTTAATTAAATTTTTTTTAATTTCATTTTTTTTTAATTAAATTTTTTTTTTTTTTTATTTTTTTTTTATTATTATTTTATTTTATGTCGTCATGTTTTTTTCTTTTTTTTTTTGAAAAATATTGTCCTACTCTAAATTTTTGTACACACCCCCGTATGTGATAAGGTAAACTTATTGATGGGTCCAAGTCGAAAATCTTAAGACGTCTCAAAGAGAATACTCGGGTTTAACAAAAATTAACTGAGTAAGCTAGTTGGGGTCATCACAGGACACACTAGCCTAAGGGCACACCTATTTACAATAGGATGTTCCCAGAGCGACGAATGTAGGGAATGTGGAGAGGACGCCGAGACGGCGGAACACTTTCTGTGCCAGTCAGGAAAGTCCATTTAGGAGAGGACACCATAGATGACCTATCGGCCGTTAAATCAATAGACATAAGGAATTTAACGAATTTTTTAGAGGGGGGACCGAATTCCTAACGTAGGAAAAAGGGGAAGGGGAATTTGTCGAAGAAACCAGGAGCGCACAACAGGCCGAATTGCTGGCCTAGGTGTATGTCAGTGACATGAGACGGTCATGGTACATGACCGCTCCTCCATTCAACCTAACCTAACCTAAGACGTCTCACAGTCCTCCGTGTGATAACTTTTGGGCAGCGGTATTTTGGGTAGCCGCCAAATATTAAAGAAGAAAAATTGTGCCTTTAACTCGCTCCGGACAACCCTAGGCAAAGCAAAAGTCATTAAATAACAAAGGTTCCCTCCAATTACGATGTCGCGGATATTCACTTTGTATGTACGAACAATACTAAAGCCATACAGGGTGGCTCAAATACCGTTTTTTTTTAATCTACACAAATTTAAGTAAAATCCATCACCGATTATTCGTAGGGTTTTTAACCCGGGAATTCCTGGGACGTATTTCCTGGGAAATTTGCCGATTTTTTACTTCCCGATTCCTGGGATTATGTATCGGCATTCCCGGGAATAAAATACTACCCAAAAAGTATGTACCATTTTACGCCCTTTTTACAACTTTTAACCGGGAAATTATACGATTTTGTCCGTGCTAAAACATTACTGAAGTAGTTGATCTTATTACATTTAAATTATACAGGGTATTTTTTCAAGATTAATTGCGTATGATTTTTAATTGCAGATTTAGTAATAATTTTTAACATGCCTGAATTATTTATGTTTGGTTTTCGCCTGCCTTGATCTCACGAACACAACTTTCGCCGATATCTTCTAACAGAGATCTCCCATGAGTTTGACATTACATTAAACAAACTTAAAAGCTGGCCGAATCACCTCGGATGGCCCGTTTAAAAAATCCTAATTCATGTTTTGTAATGAGAAAGATATAAGTTCAAGCATTACAACATCCACTCCAAATGATGGTCACATAATGAAAGGCAGCATTAAATCTGTGTAGCTTACATTCCTGTGTTGGACTATAATCCAATGGAATCTCGGCTGTCACAACTAACAAATGGGAACTCCTACCATCCAATGCGGCTTACTACGGCCAAAGAAGCACCGCCACAAAATGACTTTAATATTGGATTTCACTAAGTACCTTAACACAAAGACGAGTATTTCCATTCACACACACACACACCGAGAGATACACACACACACACAGATACATCGCATACATATAGAATTGTGTAGTCCTATACACAGGCACAGTCGAATGCATCTCAAATTCATAATGTCACAGGACATTTTAGTAACAGAAGATGCATGTGCCAAAGTAAATTATGCAAATGTATCATTCACAATAGAGTGGAGTGGAGTGGAGTGGAGACGGGCCGAGGACAGTGTGCTGGTAATGGAAATATGGCGTTATCCTTATGGTTTGATAGACGGCTAGGTGGATGGATGGATGGATGGCTGCTTGATGGAGAGGCCATGAGGGGACCAAGTCTCGTCTGGCCTCAGGCAAATAAAATACATTTCAATTTTCATGCAGTTCGCTTCTGTTCAGTTCAGTTGGAGACATAAACAAACACTCGACATTCGACACACACACACACACACCTATACTCACCCATACCAATACTCTGGCTGGCTGTAGTGGATGTGAATGCACTAAACTGTAGGGAACGAACTGAACTAAACTAAAACTGAAACCGTCTGGATTGAATTCCAAACGAAAATGTCAGCCAATATCAAACGGAAATGGCGGCATAAGTGCAAGCGAAAAGGATACAAGAGCCAGAGCATCAGAAGCCGTCATCGTCGTCATCATCGACATAGACCCCATGGCAAGAAAGAAAAAAGGAGGTTATAGGGGAAAATGCAAAAATAATAATGAATTGAAGAAGTAACAAATTTCAATTCATAAATGCTGATGGTTGACTTTTCTGTTGTATTTTCTATTTTTTTTTTTCTGATCGTCTCATTGAGTTGAGGTACGTCGCGACATCGTAGACATATTGTCAGCGATATGGAAGGAAATTGCATACAATATTATCCATATTATCATAATGCAAGTTCAAGAGCGTAGTCGGGCAATGCTAAGGCGGATGCTAAGCTTGTTGGCACTGCATACTCACAAAGTTCATTTGTCAATGTTACATCCTTGTGTAGACATTCAGTGGACATTAGAATGATGGGTGTTTGAATATTTTTGAATATTGAGTAGTGTCGAAGAAAACAATTAATTCTGTGCATATCGAATCAGGCTTGCCAATCCGATCAATCCGATTGTGTGGATGGTATCAGCGGATGTTGTCCGCTTTTAGCTTGACCAACATAAATATACTAAAAGGTGTTTTGAAAAATGTATACACACGTATTCATAAAAATGTATAACAGCTTTTGTAAACATTTGTTAAGAAAAATGTGTAAAAATACAAAAACAATTTTCACACATTTTTCTTAATACAGAATTATAAAGCTGATATTGATTTTTATGAATACTGGGTGGTGTACTGATTTGTATGTTAAGCATTTGAACGGAGCAACCAAGTCGATATACAATTAATTCAATTCGTCAGGTAGATGATAAACGCTGAACAAAAAAATTGTCATTTTAACAAATTAGCATCATATATTTTTCCATACCACAAACATTAATTTTTTTGTAGATTATAAATAACAAAAATATTTTTGTATTACTTTTTATTTTTTTCTTTCAATTTGTTAATAAAATTACGAAAACAGCTGCAAATACACGCTTATTTGCACTCAAATGTTGAGCTTTGTTGAACTTAATAATTTTTGTTTTGTTGTCTGTTTTTCCCAAACACGCTGTTGCTTATACACAAATATGTAATATTAATGGCAAATAAATTATATTTACTTCCAAATAAGCTTTGTGTATAAAGAAAGCTTTACTTGCTACAAACACATTTTACTTGTGTGTAAACATTTAAAAAAGACAAAGTTTTTGCAGCATTTATTGGTCGCCATCAAATCAGAGGGTGTTCAAGAGTGATTCGATTATACATCGACGAATTCTCGATTAGTTAATCACATTACTATTTACATTACCCGGTAATGTCATGACATTACATTCAGCATGTTATAACGGTATTTTAGTTAACTTTTTGCTCAATTCTTCATTTGTCGCATCATAATTTTCCTGTTATTGTGTGGATTTGAATATTTGAAATCGCTCTCTCCATCTCTTTCCTCTGTTTTTTTTTCGATGTCCATCTTTCTCTCTGTTTCTCTTTTGAATTAAGCTTACCTTTAATATTATTTTGTAACTAGTAAGTTGTAATGCGCCTATGCCGCCCGTTGAAATATGGAAAAAAAAATTTGTTGAAAAAAAAAATTTTTTGTGGAAAAAAAAATTTAGTTGAAAAAAAAAATTTGTGGAAAAAAAAAATTTTGTTGAAAAAAAAAATTTGGAAAAATTTTGTAAAAAAAAAATTTTTGTAAAAAAAAAATTTAAAAAAAAAAATTTAGTTGAAAAAAAAAAATTTGTGGAAAAAACAAATTTGGAAAAATTTTGTAAAAAAAAAATTTTTGTAAAAAAAAAATTGAAAAAAAAATTTTGGTAAAAAAAAATTTGGGGAAAACACAATTTCTGTACAAAAAAAAGATTATTTTTTTTATTATTATTATTTATATAGAAAATTATAGAATGCCTATTTAAATTCCTACGTACTGCGTGGACAGAGTCAGTGAATCCGTGTCGACGGTAAATATATAATATATAAATATATAAGAAGATGTATTTTCCAAGTATTTACAATTCAAATTGAAAATCTGACAGCGATAAATATACCGGGTGGGCCATCTAGTGGTTTCTTTTTGAATCTTGTGTTATTTGGATGAAATGTTTGGGGATCTGGTGAGGATTTCGGCATTATTGGTCATATTTTTCATCATTTAGCTGGAAACGGCTTTTCGATTAACGGTTGTAGAGGCGCGATAAATCACATTTCGTGGACGGAGATTGATGGCATGGGTTTGGATGAACTTTGGTTACAGCAGAATGGTGCGCCTTGCCACAAAGGCCGCGTCATTAACGTTCGGTAATCATGCCAACAGGCGTCTCGGCGATGTCAATTGGCCAATACGGAGCAGTATAACAGTATAAGTATAACAGTTCAGACATTACTGACAGTTAGCCTGCGTTTTCAAAAGTTCTCTAATATTTCTCTAGTGTGACGCATTTTGAGTCACCCTGTGTTAAGTTGCTGTGCTTATTCTGGCATTACACTCACCAATAATAATAATGTCATGTGGTAATTTTAGGCTGATGTAAAAATATTTACCGTTGATGCAGCATCCTAAAACTGTTTGCATTGTGTGGAATATTCAAATATTTTAATGATTTTAAACCCGGTGCACCTATTAACATTAAACGAACAATGGTGATGATAGTCGAATCGACCAACATTATTAGTCTTGGTTGCCTTGGGCCTTGTGCCCACTACCCACCGCACTAGGCTACCAGAGCACAGCGTATTACATTGGGAAGCCTTTAGCCCAGTTTGCTTAATGATTTGTGGAATTGTACAAATCCCCAGAATAAAACATTTCAAATTATTCATCTGCTCTTGCGGTATTCTCGGCATTTACATGCATTAATGCCCTCTCAATGCCAGAGACCACGAAACATCTTCATTATCGCCAGCAGTGCATGGCTGGGCAATGTAGAGCACTGCACCCACACCTTCACCTCTTTTAAGTGCAATAATGAGTGACAATTATTTCCCACAAACAGTTTTCAAATATTTCACAATATGCCGAAAACTTTGGCCATCTGCTTCGAGTTGCCCAGGCCAACAACATGGGCTGCAGTTGGGGAGGGGGCACTTTTAATTAGACATGGAAAGTGGGGGCAGCAGCGCCTCTAACACCAGTGGCATGACCAGGAACTTCAGTACGGCAACTTGCAGTGGTATGAAAATAAAAGCAACATGTACGAGTAATAAAAATCGATAGGAACAACATCTTAATACTAACCATAGAAATGATTGTGGTTAAAATCACAACCAATATCAGTGACCCCAAGTGATGATAGTCAGGGTGGGATGTGTGCGAGTGTGTGTGTGTGTGTGGTAGTATCGTAGCCATACCGGTCGACCAGGACAAAACTATTTCAAACATTAGAGCTTAGCAACAAGGCACATACCACCCACACCACCCTCAACACCCACTCTAATGCATTCACCATACCGCCCCGCCGCCCTAGACGACAACCGACCAGGCATCGAATGCAAACAACTCCTCACACTTGTATTTGTATCTGTGGCCGAGGACATGGAATGCTTTTGCAAATAACACCACCAACAGCAACGAAGTGTATGCTCAACAGCACGACCAACTGGCGCATGATCCGAATGAAGCAAAACGCCAAAAAGGAAAAACAAAAACACTTTCTTTCAGACACAATGAAAAATATGGAAAAACCGAAAATAAATAAACAACCAAACCAACGCTGTGAAAGAGCCAACGATGCGTAAAATTTCTATTGTCCCCCACTGTACGAAATTATGACAACAACCAGCAACAACAATACCAACAACGGCGACATTGACAGCTTTTGTATTCGTTCTAACTCTCTCATTTGTTCTATTGTCATGGAAAATAGGCGGCCGGTGTTGTCTATTTAGCGTTTTTTGTTTTTTATCATCAAACAGTTGTACGAAATTCTTAATTGAGTCTAAAACTTGTTAATATGAGGAAACGCAATACAAGTATGGGGAATATAAAAAAGAGAAATGGGAAAATACTCCATATACAACCTGAATTACACTTAGGTTGTCATGTGGTTTTAACAGGACGGTGAGTCAATTGAGAGACGAGCTTGGTAAGCAACTCGGTCTAGATTAAATTTGATACCACTCTCATTTGTTTGCGCAAACTTTAAGTTTAATTGCGCAACCATTTACTTTCGCAAATATTTTTTTGCGCAAGCAGTTGGTAAATAACGTCCTACCGTCTAGCTTTAATTTGATAACACACACATTTCTATACCTTACTTAGTCCGTTGTTGCAAAATTGGCGAATAGTTTCATGGAACTTTCGAATTTCAAATTTTCAAAAATCCTATTTTCAAAACCAGATTTCTCCCAAAATGTTTGTTCAAAAAAATGAAAACGCCGTCTTGCACAGATTAAGTTCCGCTATGCGTGAGCAAAATTTCAAAGAAATCTATTTTTTCAAATAAATCGAAACGTTAGGCGTGTCATTGGTCCGGTACCGGCCGAAATTTGAAAAACTTGAACTTATTAAATGTATCATGGAATAATCTTTTAAAAATATATCCCCTCAGACATATATTTTTTTTCACTTGTACACATTTTCTGGAATTTCTTGACTTTTCAAAAACCAAAACGCTAAAAAAGTCACCCTTTATTGTATTGGACTCAGGTCAAAAGTGACGCATACTGAGTTGAGCCTTACACAAAATTCGTTTCCAAACATTTAAATATTTATGAGTAATACATTTTTATTTGGGGGAATGAACTAAGCATGGTTTGGATTTACTTAGACATGGCAGGTTCATGTATTCACAGATGAACAAACAAAATGTTCCCAAGCATTAAAATGCTTATCTCAAATAATTTTTTCTTGAAAAAAAAAATTTTTGTTCAAAAAAAAATTTTTGTTGAAAAAAAAAATTTTGTTGAAAAAAAAAATTTTGTTGAAAAAAAAAATTTTGTGGAAAAAAAAAATTGTTGAAAAAAAAAATTTTTGGAAAAAAAAAATTTTGTTGAAAAAAAAAATTAGAAAAAAAATTTGTAAAAAAAAATTTTTGTTGAAAAAAAATAATTGGAAAACAAATTTTGTAAAAAAAAAATTTTTGTAAAAAAAAATTTTTGTTGAAAAAAAACTTTTGTAAAAAAAAAATTTTTGTAAAAAAAAAAAATTCAAAATATCTTAATATATATTTACCCTCGACACTGATTCACTGATTCACTGATTCACTGATTCACTGATACACTGATTCCCTGATTCCCTGATTCACTGATTCACTGACTCTGTCACGCAGTACGTAGGAATTTAAATAGGCATTCTATAATAATTCTATAAATAATAATAATAAAAAAAATAATATTTTTTTTGTACAGAAATTGTGTTTTCCCCAAATTTTTTTTTCTTAAAAATTTTTTTTTTTACAAAAATTTTTTTTTTCCAAATTTTTTTTTTCAAGAAAATTTTTTTTTCCAAATTTTTTTTTTTCAAGAAAATTTTTTTTTTCAAAAAAATTTTTTTTTTCCACAGAATTTTTTTTTTTCAACAAAATTTTTTTTTTCAACAAAATTTTTTTTCAACAAAATTTTTTTTTTCCACAAACATTTTTTTTTTCAACAAAATTTTTTTTTCAGCAAAAATTTTTTTTTCAACAAAAATTTTTTTTTCAACAAAATTTTTTTTTTTTCCACAAAAATTTTTTTTTTCCACAAATTTTATTTTTTTCCACAAATTTTATTTTTTTTCGAGATTTTTTTTTACAAAATAGTTTTCTCGAAATATTTTTTACAAAATTTTTAAAATTAAGTAACAAATACTTTCTCAAGCAAATTAACGGGCGCCATAGGCGCATTACAACTTACTAGTATAATTATAATTACTTCTCCAAAATATATGGCATTTGTTTGCAACATATCTTATTCTAATAAATGTTTTGATTGTTCCAAATAATTGTTATTCCGCTAAAATAAAAAAAATATTGCAAATACTTCCTAGCCTCATGCATTTTTGATCTGCACAAATATCACCTAGTCGAATTAAGAGTTTTCAAGTTTATGCCAAATATAAAATGTTTACAAATGTTTTCTTTTACAGAACCCAAATATATACGAGTAATAGTTTCAAATACTTCCCAAACATTTCATGTTCACACGCAAACATTGGCCCAGCAAAGTTTTTATCTCCGTGTTGCCGTTCTAGCGTTTTTCCGTTTCGATTTTAGCACCTTACAAACTTTAATGTTTTACCAACCGTCTTACTCTCTTTCATCGTCAAGAGTAGTGAGAGAATAATAACGGACTGAGAGAGAGAGAGAGAGACAGAAAAGTGTACAATGAAATAAAAGTTGTATTTGTCAGTATATTTTCACATTTTATCTCTCCGTGATATGAACAAAAAGAAAAGCAACAGAGTAGTAGACGACCGTAAGTGTGCATGTTGTTGGGAGAACGAAACAACACACACATCCCACTGGGTTGATATTAAATGAGGGTTGATAAGTGAATGTGAGAGAGCATTTAATAAGAAAAGCTACTCTCTGGCTTATGTTGTTGCTGCTGCTGTTTAATTGTACAATTTTTATTGTTTGTGACTGTTTGTACTCTGATTTTCGGATGACGAACATAACAATAAACAAAGCTTGTTAACCTTCTACTCACATACATATGTCTTAACATACAACCAACCGTACATATGTATGGTATGTTTGTATGTACGTTTGTATGTATGCTGGATAAAGCATGAGTGCGTTTAGAATACGCATTCAACTGACTACACTATGGTCCGTTGATTGTGTTCGGCCGCAGTGATGTTGTTTTATTACTGTTGGGCTCGAGGGGTGGTGGACAGTGTCGACGAGTCATGCATTACACACATTCGTACACTTATCCATATGTACAGCGGAGAATAGAGCGCGTAGCATGTGCTGAGTTAAGGTGTGCTGAACGGTAGTTGTGATGTTAATGGTGGTGTGGTGCGGCGGTGGTGTTTTTCATGAGTTTTTGGGTGGGTGCTTTACAATCGCTGCTGCCGTCTGGTTATGTGTGAGTTGGAGTGTGGCAATAGCGGCGGCTGTGTTTGTTGTTGTTGTTTTGTTCAGTACATGACGAGCTTTAAATGTACGCCTGCCCAGTTATGGCTTTTCATCAACTCTCTATAACGGGGGGGTCGGGGGAGAAAAATTATATGATTCTTATTTAAGTGCGTTTTATTAATACGCTCTCTCTCTCTCTCTCTCAGTATTTGTTGTTGTTTTTTTTGGGTTTTCTCAATCTCTCTCCATGTTGGTGTTCTTTTTGTTTTCACTTAAGGTTTGTGATAATACTGGTGAGTTCAATGAAAACAGTTTTGCGAGTGATGTTTTGCGGGTTAAACCTCAATGACGCGTACGTAACGACACGAAATATCGAAATAAAAAAGTTTAGTTTTTTCAAAACTTGTGTCTGACAGAAGACCATCGACAGAAGAGTGTGAGTGGAAAACTTAAATGTTGGTGTAATTTTACGAATTTAATAGATGGAACTAAAAATATTACAAAAATAAGTGCTACTATTTTTGAGTGTAAAAAAAAAAGAAAATCGCTTAATCTACCGAATTTCCATCGCGAAAACGTTGTGTCGACGTGTGTGAATGCGGTTTTTTGTTTTGTGCACTTCAGTGTGAAGGTGGAACTAAAGTTTTCTCTCGTTTTGTTTTGGTGGAAAATTGTTTGGTTTTTTTTTTATTTGCTTGGGTTTGGTTTGATTTTATTTTTGTTTTTTATTTTCCGTGGAAAACAATTTTGGTTAGTGCCAAACAAAACCCAAAAAAAAAACAAACTGTTTTTTTCCCTACTCGCATTTGTTGTGGTCGAGATAGGATAGAGGGAGAGAGAGCGAGTGTGTGTGGAGAGAGAGCCGCAACAACGACAACAGAAAAGTTATTTGATTTGATATTCATTACGAGTTTCACATTGAAATTCATGTATTCTTTACAGCAGAAATCCATTTAAATCCACAGTAATTGTGCTTTGTCAACAGTTTTGTCATAACAACAACAACAAAAAAAAAATAAAAAAAAATATATAAAAAAAAAATATTAAAATAAAATAAAAAAAAAAGTTTCCATCTGAGATTTTGGTGCGGAAATCCATAAAAATTTACAAATTTTATGCTGATGCCACGTGTGGCTGTATGTGTGTTATACAGCATTTGATATTGCACTGCTAAGTGGTCGTCGCCTGTATGTAGTAGTGTGTATAGTATTTGTGCTAGTGTATGAGCGTTTGAAATACGTGAGTGTGTATGTGTTTAGCAGTGGCTTACATTTAATCTAGAGGATACAAAAAACTTTCCCCAACACAGAAAGAAAATCCCCAAAAGGTATGTTGGACAGCATAGTCTTAACTTTAAGAAAGAACATTCTCTGAGCATTTGACTCGAAACAGACAGATTCGTTGTGAAGGTCTATTTGTATTCAGACTAATAAGGGGCGGAAATGGTTCATGATAATGCTGAGTTGATTGACTGACAGCTTTATGGAAAATCTGAATCCATCCAATAATATTTTTTAAAATTAAAATAAATGTATTAATGTTTCATTGATACTTTTCGATTCACCCTGACCCAAAGAACGAGACACAAATAAGGATATTATAATATCCTTGAATTCATCTTTAAAATGCCATAACAATTTAGATTTCGTGAAGAACATATCAATTTCCAGTCTTGGTCCACAGGGAATTAATTTGAATTATTTTTTTATGGTTATTAATCAGTTTTAGTTTCTCTAGATTATTTATTATTTCTATTTTTTGCAAAAAATTGTCTTGTTTGCTATGTCTTTGCTTTGATTGCAAGCAGGGTATACGGATACGTTTCGGAAGCTCCTACAGATCTTTAATACATTATAAAACTTGATTTGATATTACTGATTATACTCCTAGGAAGTTCAGCAATTTTGGAAGGGGTCTGATTTACTCATTCTAACTAATACGATGAACCCAACGCAATATCTTTCCGTGGGAGTAGCGTTACTGATTTAGACATAGACAGGGTGGACAGAGAATCCTTTGCTATGCCAATAATACCGGGAAACGGAAAGTACAAAATTGCCAAATTTCCCGAGAATTCCAAGGTTAAAACCGCTAACTACGATGTGCCAAGGGGGTGGGGACCCAAACCTGGAACTGTCAGAAGCAGATGTACTTCAGATTTAAGTCAAATTTTTCAGTTGCCCTTCCCACTTCGTCAATGACGCCGAAGGTAATCTCAAGGCGTTCTCTTGAAAAATCATTAGCTCTTTGGAGCAGAATCTAAAACAGTCGATATATTGCCTTTCTGGAAAAAACACCCACATATTGTCATCTATTATACACCACTTTTCGATCGGGCCAACTATAGTCCACCGCTTCTCCTATGCTTGGAATTACGGGGAATGCCCGATCTTTATGGAGTTAACATGCATGGTGTGTGATCTTCAGCCTTGGTATACAGAATCGTGTGAGTACTCGCTATTAGTATGGCTGTAAACTCTAGATGTAATTTATTCTTTTACAGCATGGTCGTAAAGAAAAAATGGTCGTGGAAAAAATGCCTTAAGACCTTTGCTCTCTTGCTTGTATTTGCAGTATAGGTTGTCTCGAGGGTAGATCACAGCTGCAGAGGACTCCAGTCTCGCTCCACTTCGTTCGATGTCTTACAAGTCAGAAGAAGCGAGTACTTGAGCATCTCACCTTTGAAAAGTAGGAGAGAGACTACAGCAGCGTTGCCGCCACTACAAACATTTTTTGGTACCAAAAATTTCCTAAAAACCTATAAAAATCCCTTGCAGCCGACCAAAAGTTTCAAAAGAAATCAAACTTCACTTTAACGTTCTTATAACATTAATTGAATAATCGTTTTTTTTTAAGACAAACCGAAAACTAAATTACGAATTTGGTTTCCTCTATTATTAAAATACTAGTAAGTTGTAATGCGCCTATGGCGCCCGTTGGAATATGGAAAAAAAAAAATTGTGGAAAAAAAAATGCTGTTGAAAAAAAAAAATTTTGTTGAAAAAAAATTTTTTTCTTGAAAAAAAAAATTTTTGTTAAAAAAAAATTTTTGTTCAAAAAAAATTTTTTATTGAAAAAAAAAAAAAATTTTGTTAAAAAAAAAATTTTTGTGGAAAAACAAAAAATTTGTTGAAAAAAAAATTATGTGGAAAAAAAAATTATGTTGAAAAAAAATTTTGTTGAAAAAAAAATTTTGTAAAAAAAAAAAAAAATTATTTTTTTTATTATTATTATTTATAGAAAATTATAGAATGCCTATTTAAATTCCTACGTACTGCGTGACAGAGTCAGTGAATCAGTGTCGAGGGTAAATATATATTAAGATGTACTTTATTTAATAGCACATGTTTTAAAATTAATAACAAAATATAGTACTTGAACGTGCAATTTTCCTAAATTAACCAACATCGAATTGGACCGACCCCCCGAAGCCATCCGACCAAATTTGGTAGAAACAGCCCAAAACGGCAACGCTGGATATTGCCTTAGTTTTGAACTGGATGATGCATTGGGTGGTTTTAAGAGACTATTTTGTTATTTCATTGGACTGTAAAAAAATTGGTAAATATTGACAAGGACTTTCAGGGCCTCCCTTTAGTACATATGGGAAATTACAATGGTGTATGTCTGAAATACTTTCTTTGGATCGCTGTAAGCAGCCCAGTAATCAACAGGTGTGGAAGTAAATCCCCATTTTCCAAAATCGACCACCACAAATTCAGTATTTTGCTTTATAATTCCCACTTTTTCTTCATACCCTGACAACATCCTGCCAGCCTGTGATGATCTTTGAGTGCACAGTTCACACAGCATCAATTCTCATATCGTTATCAGCAAGACAATCGGCAAATTTGAAATATTCCCTTTGTGGGGACGGTGGATATAAATTATGTCAAACAAAGTTGGTGGCAACGACAAAATCCCATTACTGGTCACGATTTGCTGTCACACGCACAAACAGACACGCACATAAACAATCCAATTAGAATGTGTTGCCTTGATATCTTTTATATTGAGTAAATAGTAAATATTTCTTCGGATACGAACTAAATTTATGTGAAAAGTTTTGCGAGAAAAACTCTGCAAAGATGCTCAATAAAAATGGGCAATTTGTTATACCATCAAATGGACTCAGGGCTCAGGGCTGGCGGCTGGCGGCTATGGATGACTACATTTATATATAAATGACATGTTTTTGAAAATGATAAGAAATTATGAATTTTTCTGTCAATTTTTATTTATATACGAAGGTATGGCAGTTTAATCAGAATAATTGTTAGTTGTTGGAGTTCTTGTAAACGATCGACGTGCTGATTACACCGTGTTACACACATTCTGTCGTATGAACCAAATTTACTTTTTCGGAAAGGGGATACAAAATAAAAGTACACGTGTATCGGCAATTTTCATGTACACCTCAGAATTTTTTTTTTTTTAATTTTGAAGTATGAAGCTCGTAGTGGTCTGTGTGAAAGCCTTTCGAACGATTTTTAACCCTTTTTCAGTGATCCAATCGCGCTGATTTTTTGCAGACATACTCGTGGAAATGTCTGTATCACGTAAAATTTTTTAAAAAATAGATTTTTATCAATTCTTAGATTTTCCCCAATTTGTATTATTTTTGAAAAAAAAAATATTTTTTTCACTTTTCTTAGCATAACTTGAAGAGACTCCAAATTTTTAAACTACTTGAGCGTTACGAAAAAAAATGTTTTTTGAACTGAAACCTTAAAAAAATGATAACCATTAAAAAAAAAAATTTAGGAAAATCTGAGAATTGATAAAAATCTATTTTTTAAAAAATTTAACGTGATACAGACATTTCCATGAGTCTGCCTGCCAAAAATCAGCTCGATTGGATCACTGAAAAAGGGTTAAAAATCGGTCCAAAGGCTTTCACACAGGCCACTACGAGCTTCATACTTCAAACTTAAAAAAAAAAAAATCTGACGTGTACATGAAAATCGCCGATACACGTGTATTTTTATTTTTCCCCCTCTTTCCGAATATGTGCATTTGGTTCATAGGACAGAAAAAAATCTATTTTTTGTAACATGGTGTTATAAGTAATATGTAAAATTATCCCTTTTTCATTTTTGAAGGGGGGGGGGGAACAATTAATTTGTAGAAGTGACCTTGTGGACTCTTTAGAGGAGGCGCGTCCCTGTAGGTAGAAAATTAGTTCTGTCAGTGTTAGTGGGTTATATTTTGGAAGAAGTATGTAAGATGAAAAGGTGGCGTTTACACAAACAAAACGCCTAGAGACTCCCTTGAAAGGCCCACGTGAAAGAAGGCATGAAACTCCTGGACAAAGGTTCGCATTCGACCACAGTGCTTGGAATGCATTTTTTAATCCAGCCAACAACAGGTTGTGGAGTGACTATGAAAAAAATAATGAAAAATATTGAAAATTTCAACAGCAGCAACAACTTTTACTATGCAAGGAAAGACGCAACAGAAAGACCAGCGAGGTATCCTTGTTACCTGCCGGCCATATTCCCCCTGCATAGATCATAGAAAGGACAAAACAATTTTACAATTTTTTCTTAGATCATTTCAAAGTTCTTGAGGTCTAGCCTTCAGACTTGTAACTTTGTACTGAGTGAAAGGGAGTAACTACTGTAGTCGGACTCCCTCTTTTCTTTGGGCACACAATTTACATAGTGCATACAAATCCATTAATAAAATTCCTTCCGGTAATTCCATTAAACATGTATAGGTTGATCCTTTCAAATAGCTTTCGCATTCGCATCATCGTAACGCGTAAATTCCAATGGACAAATCTTAAGCTTTCCAATGACAGTTGTTTGTGTGTGTGTGTGTACGTTGGTGAGTGGGTACAAATTTCCAAGATCGTTTTAACTTTGCGTACGTGTTACCAACGCCATTGCCAAGCGCAAATCCCTTGAACTGTAAACAAATCTGTTCGCTATTATTTTAACTATTGCAAATAACATTAAAAATTCCTTGCCTTTGGTTGGTTTTTCTTTTCTTTTTTTTCTCTTTTTTCGTTTTATTGTGTTTTGTCCTTTCATGCTCCATGCAGGGGGAATATGGCCGGCAGGAAACAAGGATACCTCGCTGGTCTTTCCGTTGCGTCTTTCCTTGCATAGGAAAAGTTGTTGCTGCTGTTGAAATTTTCAATGTTTTTCTTAGCTTTTAACATCAGTTATTGTTGTTGCAGTTGTTGTGTTTTACTTCTTCTTGTATCCATTGCTTTCATTGCACTTGTGTGTGTGTGTGCTGTTGTTGCTGTATGGAAATTCCATTTTCTTAGTTTCTGGCCTCCCGCCCCTCGCACATCTTTTTCCACTCAAGTAATATTAAATTATCAAGAAGAACGAATAAAGGATACTACTGCTGCATTCAAGCTCACTTTGGTCTCAAACGTGAATGCAGCAGCGATATAAAAAACCCACACAAACACACACACACACACACGTATACATAACATGTAAAGAAACGACTTAAGTGCATGTCAAGGATAAAGAAAACAAACTGAAATCGGTGAACGGAGAAAAACCCAGAGAGACACGGAGAGCGAGAGCGAAAGAGTGAGGAAATACAGCGCTACAACGGCAAACAAAACAAAGTTTGGCTGGCGTGTGTATGTGTTAGTGTGAGCGTGTTTGGTTAGTAGGGTTTGAATGTTGTGATATTTCCGGTATTTTGTTGCGTTTTAAGTTCCTGGGAAATTTCCCCGCAATTCCGTAGGCATCTGATGATACAACTTTTACAAGAAACAGCTCAGGGCAGTCAACACCGGTAACTGTGCCTCAATTCCATAATAATGCAAAACTTCAGATCTGTGTTCAGAAGGAAAAACGAGTTATTATTTTTAAAAAATTGCTGACAGCCAAACATTTTTTTATTTTCGAAATATTGATCAACTGATCAACTACTGAAACTTAATCTCCGCAATTACAATATTCCCGTAATTTGCAATTCCTATTCTTTAGGTTTGCTTTAAAAGGCAAAACAAAGCGACTGTACAACGAGAACAACGAATTAAATTTATGCAGCTAAATTTGTATGTTGGCCTAAAAGTACGAGGACACTGTGTCAAGGAGGTTGACTAGAGAGTGTTGTGTTCGACCCTATGAAGCCCATATGTGTGAATAGAACAAAGAGTTTATTTCCAGTGAGAATTGATCAATTGCCTTGACCGTTTGTCATGTGCAACACAGTACTGGGGAGCTTTTAGTTTTTGTTTTGGAGGAGAATAAACAGAAACGTAACGCAGGTTAAGGGTCACTCTTCTATTCAAGTAATACAATATTTTACATTTAAATTTGTTTTACTTTTTTGGAAAAAAGTGATATGGATGCTTTTTGAGTGATAAAGGGTGTTTTTTATTGGGGTATAGAACTTTAAGTTGGCATCACTTTTTTAACTGGCGGCCATTTTGTCAGCTGTCAAGTGATTAATATTTAGTTTGGTTTGCCATTTCATCATGAACAGGTTGACAAAAGAACAACGCTTGCAAATCGTGCAAATTTATTTCGAAAGTAATGGTTCAGTTCGCGAAGTTCACCGCAAGCTCCGTCCATTTTATGCCATTACATCCACAAAAACTGACTGTTTGGTGTGCTCCATGGGCTGGTGGAGTCATTGGGCCATACTTCTTCCGAAATAATGCTGGAGAGTCAGTTACCGTTAATGGGACCGGTATAGAGCCATGATAACCGACTATTTTGTTCCCGAATTGGATGGCATGAATGTGGATGAGTTGTGGTTCCAACAAGTGGTTGAAAATTGGACCTGTAGAATTGGCTTTATTCGAGCCAGCCGCGGCGGCCACATGCCCGAAATCATATTTAATAAATAATATTCCAAATTGATGGACATTAAAACAAAGTTGTTTCAAGAGAGAGAAAAAAGAGAATCAAAAGATATAGACAGGAAGATTGATATCGAGGGAGTAAGAGACAGAACGAACGCGAGAGATAACAGAAGAAGAAAAGCGACAACAAGATATATATATATATATAGAGAGAGAGAGACCTTGAGAAAGAGCGAAATACAGCGAGAGCACAAGCGACAGAGAAAAAGCCACAGTTTGAGCGACAGTAAGATACCGTGAGAGCGGCGGAAAAAATATCTACAAACATCAAGAGAGAGAGAAAGAGAGAGATACAGCAAAAGAGATATCTACAAAAATCAACTGATCGATCGATAAAGGTCAAAATAGATGGCGAGTAAAAGACTAAAAGGTGGAGACACAGCGAGAGTGGGGAGACAAGAATTACAGCGAGAACAATAGAGGAAAAGCGACAAAAAAATAGATAGGAAGAGACATTGTGAAAGAGCGAGAGGCTGCGAGAGCACCAGCACCAGCGACAAAGTCACAGTTCGAGCGAGAGTAAGAGCGACAGCTAGATAGAGAGACAGTGGGCGAGATATACAGTGAAAACGAGAGAGATCGACTGAAATAGAGGGGGTGGTAGCGAGAATGTAAGAGACCGTGAGAGCGACGGAATAAATCTCTACAAAGAGAAAGAGCGTGTCAAAGATCATGAGAGAGAGAGAGATACAGCAAAAGTGATATTAAGAGTGAGACTGACACCGACAGCGAGAAAGATCCAGAGAATCAGTGAGAGAAAGTAAAAAATCAAGAGAAAGGGAACGAGACTGTTTGAATGTCCAAGAGTTGAAAAGAGAAGAAATTAGAAAGAGAGATTGTAAGGCAGATACAGTAAGGGAAAGATCTATAGTAAAAATATACTGAAAGAGAGAGACATAATAATATGAAGAGATATAACAGGTGGCGCAAAAGTAAACTTCCAATGTTTTTTGGCTGTAATTAAAAAAAAAAAATGAAAAACTTTGATTCTTCTTGTGGATTATTTTTATTTGGTCTTTTAATTTTTTTTTCACATCAAGTCGAGAATATGATGTCATGTAAATGGCCGCCGCCAGAGTTGCCACTGACATTAGGGGCCAATCGCAAAATTTATAGCATTTTCTGATAGGAGGATTACTTTTGCGCCACCCTGTATATAGACAGACATAGATATAGATATACTTGTATAACTAGTGAGAGAGACGAAGAAAATTCGTGACAGATCGAGAAAGGTAGACACAGAGATAGGGTTATCTTCTACTGTCTAGTGAAATATATTTTAAATTATTGATTTTCCAAGATGACATTAGCCTCTTGGGTTTGATCTGCAGCGCCATCTTTCAACCCAAATATTTCAAAACTTTTCCCGATGAACAAGAAAAGAAAACCTATACAACTACTAAGCTCATAAATATGTCACCCCACAACACTTCCTCCACGCAATAGATAATTTCGAATATATCGCGAATGTGCAACTGTTATTGAAACGATTCAGTTTTAGAGTCTAATAAGATTTCCTCCAGGACTCATCAAAACACCCTCCTATGAAATGCACACACGTGCACAGGCACACCAGCCATGCTGGTGTTTTTCTTGTTTGTGCATAACATTACGAGAGTGTAACCATAGAATACACAATTTACGTTGGCTGACTGAGTCGTGGTGTGTGTGTGTGTGTGTCGAATGTCGAGTGTGTGTCTGTGTGCATCTTAGCCATCCTTAAGGGATGTTTTTGTTTCCACTTTTCATCCAAGTTGAAAATGTTGTTATCCTATTCGCTAAAACTGTGGTTTTCCATTGTAAGCACGGGTGTCGGTCGATGGGTTTTTTCATGTGAAGTTTCTTCTTCAGCTGTTTACCACCGCTGTTGCTCGGTGTTGCCTGTGTATTGTGAGTGTGTGTGTTTTATTGTTTTCATCAGGGTTGAAAGGCTCTGGGGATGAAGTGAAGGCCTTTGAGGTGGGGGCCTTTAAATGTAAATCCCAAATAGATTAGTTACGTTCCAGTCCAGAATCTTTTACAGCTCAAAACATATTTGACAGTGTCTTCGGTCAAAACTTGAGTACTCATTTACAAAAGCCCTATCCGGCCTTTAGAATATCCCCCTAAGTTATGGCCTTTCTTCTTCCGACCGTGGACAGAAAGATGAAGCCAGATGAAAATAAAGTTTGCCTCTTTGGAAAAATGTCTGTATGCGTGCGCTCTTTGTAAAGAATTTTTTGTCGCTGGTGTTGAATTTAAAAATTTTCCTTTTTTTTCACTCTATTGTGTTGTTCAATTTGCCGTTGTTGTTGTCGATGGTGTTTATTCTCAAATACGCCAGCCGTTGTTCTTTTCGCGTTGTCTTGCAAGGAAGTGAAAACTACGACAAAGACAACATCGTCATCATAGTCTTGGGCATCATCGGCGTCGTCATCAACAGAGCGCCGTTGTTTATGGCGTCATGTGGTGGTGCCTGGGCGCGCGTGTTTTTATGTAAACATTTGAGCAACATTTTTGGGGGCATTAATCATGGCTCACTCACATGCCGACACAACACACACAAGCACACACACATGCCTTTTGTATTTGTATATTCAGGTGTTGAGGTGTTGCCAATGTTTGTGTTCGTGTGCCATGATTGCTCCTCCAAACGTGTGTTGTCGTTTTGTAACCATTGCCAGCACCAAAGCCACCATCACCTCCCGGCGCGAATTCCCAGCCACCCTCATTCATATCAATTTATATATAAGACCTTCGTTCCTTTATTCATTCCGCTTATGCTCTTTTTCTTGCTTTCCTGCCAACTGTATGAAAAGATTACTACACACACCCATCGCTAGGTAAGCGACCATCATCGGGTTGGACAGTGGTTCCATGGAAAATGCCCGAGATGCCCTACAAAAGGTTGAATGTTGAACATTATGTATGAAACACTACATCATTTAAATGACCACGCCACGCGAAGTGTTGCAAGCATTGATTCGTTTGAGGTAATTTCGGATCACTTTTCGGCGCATATTGGGCGGTATTTCAGCCATAACTTGACGAATGTGGGTTCCTAAGTGCTCAAGAGTTAAAGGTTTATCTGCACAAACAGAAAATGCTTCTTCTGACAATTGAAAACGAAGATCGATAAATTAAAAACATGTTCATAAATGAAAGATATCTCAAACACACACTACCTACGAGGCTGCCAGAACAGTGAAAAAAACGGTTCATCAATTTGATGAATTTCTACATCAATTTGATGAACTTGGACATCATTTTCCAGCCTACTACACTTTTTTCAATTTGATGTAGAACTTTTCATTAATTTTTCTTCAATTCCGTTCATTAATTTTTTATGAACATTGTACACCAATTTGAAGAACTTTGTACGTCAATTTGAAGAACATTGTACATCAATTTTTAATGAAATTCTACATCAATTTGTTGGACATTGTACACCAATTTGAAGAACTTTGTACATCAATTTGAAGAACATTGTACATCAATTTGATGAACATTGTACATCAGTTTGATGAACAATTTTACGCCAATAATAATTTCTATAAAAATAAAACATTTCCAATTTCCAACAAACAAAATTTTGAATGAAATAAAACGTTTCCATTATTCAAATAAGAATATTATATTTTTATTTTCTTAAAAGAGTGTTTTGTTGTGTTATTTTTTATGATTGCAACCCAAGGTATAAGAAACCATTTCGGAAGCTAGCTCGCTTCTTGATCGGTACCCTTTGCACTGAGTCCTACTACAGTTATTGGTATAATATAAGTAATAGTTTTTATCGTTTAAACGAGAATTACTCTTTAGTAGCGCATGCCACCCAAATTCAGGCGGTAAAGCCAAAACAAACACATGCAAAAACTTCTTCGTTGCACAAACCGCCAGAAATATTTTAAAATGACCCACTCTTTCATTGATGAACGCAGAGAACTAAGTACTTCAAATTGACGAATTTTTTCATCAAGTCAATCAAAGTCAAACGAATCCCTTCGAATATTGGTTTTCCTTGAACAAAAATATTCTAAAACTAGTAAGTTGTAATGCGCCTATGGCGTCCGTTGAAATATGGAAAAAAAATTTTGTTAAAAAAAAAATTTTGTGGAAAAAAAAAAATTTGATGAAAAAAAAAATTTTGTTGAAAAAAAAATTTTGTTGAAAAAGTCAATCAAAGTCAAACGAATCCCTTCGAATATTGGTTTTCCTTGAACGAAAATATTCTAAAACTAGTAAGTTGTAATGCGCCTGTGGCGTCCGTTGAAATATGGAAAAAAAAATTTTTTAAAAAAAAAATTTTGTGGAAAAAAAAAATTTGATGAAAAAAAAAATGTTGTTGAAAAAAAAATTTTGTTGAAAAAGTCAAAGTCAAACGAATCCCTTCGAATATTGGTTTTCCTTGAACGAAAATATTCTAAAACTAGTAAGTTGTAATGCGCCTATGGCGTCCGTTGAAATATGGAAAAAAAATTTTGTTGAAAAAAAAATTTTGTGGAAAAAAAAAATTTGATGAAAAAAAAAATGTTGTTGAAAAAAAAAATTTGTTGAAAAAAAAATTTTTTTTGAGAAAAAAATTTTGTTGAAAAACAAAATTTTTGTGGAAAAACAATTTTTGTTGAAAAAAAAAAATTTTGTGGAAAAAAAAAATTTTTGTTGAAAAAAAAAAATTTGTGGAAAAAAAAAATTTTTGTTGAAAAAAAAAATTTGTGGAAAAAAATTTATGTTGAAAAAAAAATTTTTGTAAAAAAAAAAATTAGTAAAAAAAAATTTTGGGAAAAAAAATTTGGGGAAAACACAATTTCTGTACAAAATTTTTTTTTTATTATTATATTATTTATAGAATTATAGAATGCCTATTTAAATTCCTACGTACTGCGTGACAGAGTCAGTGAATCAGTGTCGAGGGTAAATATATCGACCCCTTTGCGCGGAATTATCGTATATGCAAATTTTTTCGAAATTGAGTTTTTGATGGAATTTTGTTCTACATTCAAAGACACGTCACCTGACAAAATATTGTAAGCGAATTCCACTTCGTTGCTCCAAAAGTTGAGTGAATACTTTATCGTATGTTACACTCCATTTTTTCTTGTGAGCGATTTTATCGTATCTGCCAATATTTTTGCATATTGTTATTGTTGCAATATTTACTACATATTTCTTTCTAAGTCAGTTAATTATCTAAGCACATGTAAATTTTCATTTTGATATTGCAAGCGAAAGCAGAGAAAAGTAGAAAAATGGCTCTCCTGTAAAATTTGGATTTTGGCACATACGATAATTCCGCGCAAAGGGGTCGATATATTAAGATTATGAATACATTTTGTTATGGAAAACATTCACCATCTACCGTAAATCTCGTGTGAGGATCTCAGGTTGGTTTCAGTGAAAAATGTTCAGCATCTAATAAAATGTGTGTGGCCCTGTAGTTAGTATGCTAAATTACCATCCGTACGGGGTGTTGTGGTCTTTGTCAAAGTTTTCGACTATATTCTTTAATATTCTCCTAAACTCCAATTTGGCAAACTCTCTTTATGAAAATTATCTTTCATTGAATAAAAAAGCGACATAAACAAAGACTATTACAATTTCTACTATTCCGTAACACTGTGCACTGTTACTGGGTGGTGTTATTGCTATTCCTATTCCGGCATGCCGCTCATGAAGATGTTACTGGCTCTGTGCTAGAGTTGTGGCTGATGTTTTATGACTTGATATGTGACTTTTGCCAACATTACCGCCACCGCCACCGCCGCCTCCATTGCATCCACAATCACCTGCATCTTGTAGTCATCAAGCAGGGCTGCAATGGTTGTGGCTGCTGCCTGCATCCCCGGCATGGAGAGCAGAGTGGTGTACGTTATTGCATTGCATTGTCTGTCTTGTTCTTATTGTCGTAAAGTGTTGTATCTTTATTTACATTCATCTTTTGGTTCTTTCTTGTTTTTGTTTTTTGTTCCTTTACGTTTTCTTCATTCATTTCGTATTTGTCGTTGTTAAAGTACCCAGAGTCTTAATGTTGTTGCTGGAACTGTTGGTGGTGATGCTGCTGCTGGTGCTCGGGCTGCTCTTATTGCTGCAGTGTCATAAAACAACAAGTCACTTTGCATTCAGAGATAAGTAAATGTGATTGCTTAAGTCAACATGGAAAGAATGAATGCATGTAGTACACTCAGAAGGAAAACACTCACTTCACTCTCTGTCGCTGGGAAGTCGGATTTTTAGTTTGGATTTTGTCGTTGCTGGTTTGCTGGCAAAGAAATAAAATCTCTTTTTGAAAAGTGTTGGGAAATTGAAATTTCATTGCATCAGATGATGAATGCGAGTTTTATTGTTGCGTTGTCATTGCTGGTGTTATTTTTTTTGTTTTGTTTCGTTCGTTTCATCATCATCACAATCAGACAATAAAAAGGAACTTTGTGGGAAGGTGGTGGTGGCATGCTCATCATGATTTCGAATCTTTGTCATATGGAATTAGGAACTGCATTAGAATTTGAAAGAACGAATTTTTGCTCTAAAATGATAAAGTTAAAATGTTATTTTTAAATGGTGAAGAAGGATTGACTGTTAGGATGTAATCTAAATAAAAAGGGAATTGTTTTTTTTTGGGGATGTTTAAGATCAACCACAATTGCTTGGGCTTTAAGCTTCGTTAATTCGAATTGCTAATAGTGAACTTCTAAAACTTCCTCCGTTCCTTAAGATGTTTTAGACGAAAGACTCCGCTAAAACTGCGGACATTTTTGGTATTAATCTCAGGTCGTTTCTTTCGATGGTTTTAGAAAAGTATGGGTAAAGAAATATTTGGGCAAAACACAATTGTCTCACTATTAAGTTGGAAATGAATTGTCAATTCCTGAGTTTGCTCACGAGGTTTGATCACGAGAAAACAAAAATAAACTCTTTAATTCTTGAAGATAAATGTACACAATCAGCTCGATTCTGAATACTCCCGGGGAGATAATTCCCGGGGAATTTACATTTTTCAGAGAACAAAATCTTCCTATTTTAAACAGACCAGGAAACAAACAAATCGTCTGACTCTAAATATTCGAAATTGTATGTCACTTATTATTATTCGCTCGGTTTGTTGAGGATATTGTTCTCGAAAAAAAGTAAATTCCCCGGGAATTATCTCCCCGGGAGTATTCAGAATCGGGCTGAATAAATATTATAACAAACAAAAAAAAAATAAAGTTTCATGAGAGAGAAAGAGAATTGGAGAGAGGGACAAATTCAGAGAGAGACATATTGAGAGAGAGAGAGAGATAAATTGGAAGAGAGAGAAATTGAGAGATAGATAAATTGGTAAAGAGAGAAAAATAGAGAGAGAAGTTCATTTAAAACCTGCAATGCTCTCTCATTCAATATTGACATCGATAGCATTTTTTCAAAAATTAATATCCTGTGAATATGTTTTTACTCTCTGAGAGATAAAAAAAAATACTTCTCGCATCTGGAAGATTATGGAGAGCATGATTAACCACCATCTAGTTAAGCCTTCTGAATGATCGACAGTATGGCTTCCGTAAAAGTCGATATACTGGCGACCTTATGGCGTTCCTTTCGGAACGATGCAGTCGATTCATTCACCGCCTTAGAGAAAGCAAGGTCGTGGCTGCGGATACGATGAAGTCGATCCATTCACCGCCTTGGTGAATGGATCGACGGCCTAAAATGGATTATAACTCCCATATATGGAGGGTGGCTCCAAAGACATTTTTAACGCTTCTGAACAGTCTACAGAGGAGAACGGTAGAGATGATAGGAGAGGATAGCAGTTTATATTAAACTCTATTGCATAAAAATAACATCTTATATTAAAAAAAAATATATAAAAAATTCAAAGTAAACAAAGAATCTAATGCAACAATTTTTTTGTCATTTTAGGAAATCGGGAAATTCTGAAATAAATTTAAAGGTAAGTGCCCAATTCGTTGAATAGAAAATTCATCTCGAGAGTACGTTTATGAAGGGGTGTCATAAAAGATTCCGCCCAGTCGAACTTAATGTTTCCTCTGTGGAAGATGAAAAGCGACGATGTAACGAGTCTTGTTTTTTTTTTCATATTCACATTAATTGAAAAATAAAATGAAATGGACACATTTTCCACTTCGTTCTCCAACAGATACCGCAACCTCGTATTTCAGATTCTGATGAGGAGTTTGCAAACGGCAGCAGCGGCAATTGCTGGTTTCAAGCACGTGTCACTTCAGCTCAAGACACATGAGTCATATGTGCAATTCGTGTGCACACTGACACCGAAAGCACGCACTGCTCACACACAAACACATGCACCAGCTCTGCCACATGTAGCTACAACAACCGTTAGCCCGTCACAAGGGGGATGGTGTAACAAGTGAACTGTTTCCTCCCCAAAGACGGAAAAGTGTATTTCTATGCAAAAGGAACGCTCTGGCGTACCCACACACTGGCAGTTTAACTTGAATTTGATAAATGGTTAATGATTGCATGAACCTAAGGGGGGAGGGGGTGGTGGTTTGCCAGAGTAGGGTGGTGGTGGTGGTTTGAAAACCCACTCAACACACACTCCCACTAACACTAGCACCTTTCGTTTTTCCCCCTGGTAGAGGCATATCAATTATCGGGCCGCCTAGAAGCCCAGGGAAGCAACGTCGGTGTATTGCATGAATTTCCGACATTAACGACAATGAACAGTTTTGTGCAACAGTCTGCTGTTGTTGTTGGTCGACGAAGGTGGAGTTGTCATTTTGGGAAAAGCCCGAACTTGTTACGTTGCCATGGACATGGCAGTAATTTCTACACTCTGTCTTATGCCCAGGATGGGGGAGTATGTGTCAATAAATCATGAAATCTTTGTGGTTATTTTCTTCAAACATTGTTTGGAAGTCTGTTTTTCAGGGAATTTTATGATGTGTCATAATTAATCACAAGGATAGAATTGATTTATTTTGAGAGAAGAATAAAATAAATAAAAGAATTATTTTGTAGAAATTCTCAGAGGACATATTTTAGACCTCACAGCAATAACTTAATTGTGGAAACAATACATCACTAAATGGGGGCGGCCCAATTGTTATTTATCCCCCTTAGGGAATGTGCACCACAGTCACCTTAGCAATTCCACTTATATTTCTGTTATTTTGTTAAAGAAAATAAACTAGAAAAGCAGACATTCTTACTTTTAATGGGTTAGTCTGAAAGTGTGTGGAACATGTTTGGTCCCTGAGAGTCTCAGGACCGAATTTGAAGGAAAATGTCTTAAAGGAAGGATACTATCTAAAACTACCATTCGTTGGGGCTCCTGGACCGGGCACAGAGGAGAGCGGAGAGAGCAGTGCTGGCGATAGCAGGATAGTAGTGTGTCCAACTCTTTTGTCTCCCTTTAGCATCACCGGAACATGGGCTGTCTTTCGCTATCTTCTTATCTTAATATATATTTACCCTCGACACTGATTCACTAATACACTGATTCACTGACTCTGTCACGCAGTACGTAGGAATTTAAATAGGCATTCTATAATTCTATAAATAATAATAAAAAAAATAATATTTTTTTTTTTGTACAGAAATTGTGTTTTCCCCAAAATTTTTTTTTTACCAAAAATTTTGTTTTCCAAAATTTTTTTTTTACAAAATTTTTTTTCCAAATTTTTTTTTTTCAACAAACATTTTTTTTTCCAACAAAAATTTTTTTTTTCAACAAAAAATTTTTTTTTCAACAACATTTTTTTTTTCAACACAAATTTTTTTTTCAACAAAAATTTATTTTTTCAACAAAAATTGTTTTTCAACAAAAATTTTTTTTCCACAAATTTTTTTTTTCCAATTTTATTTTTTTTCGAAATTTTTTTTTACAAAATAGTTTTCTCAAAATATTTTTTACAAAATTTTTAAAATTAAGTAACAAATACTTTCTCAAGCAAATTAACGGGCGCCATAGGCGCATTACAACTTACTAGTTCTATAGATATTTTAAAGGTACATATATGCTCTTTGTTCGGACCCTGATGTTGGACTCGGCTTGCCAGGTAATGAACGGTTGTTCGCAAGACGTACAGTACACCGTGTTACATAAAATAGATTTATTTCTGTCCTATGAACCAAATGCACATATTCGGAAAGAGGGGAACAAATAAAAATACACGTGTATCGGCGATTTTCATGTACACGTCAGATTTTTTTTTTTTTTAAGTTTGAAGTATGAAGCTCGTAGTGGCCCGTTGTGAAAGCCTTTGACCGATTTTTAACCCCTTTTTCAGTGATCCAATCGAGCTGATTTTTGGCAGGCAGACTCGTGGAAATGTCTGTATCACGTAAAATTTTTTAAAAACAATTTTTATCAATAATCAGATTTCCACCAATTTTTATTATTTTTAAAAAAAAAAATATTTTTGTCACTTTTCTTAGCATAACTTGAAGAGGCTCCAAATTTTCAAACTACTTAAGCGTTACGAAAAAAAACGTTTTTTTACGAACGATAACCATTTAAAAAAAAATAAATTAGGAAAATCCGAGAATTGAAAAAAATCGATTTTTCAAAAATTTGACGTGGTGCAGACATTTCTTCGAGTCAGCTCGATTGGATCACTGAAAAAGGGTTAAAAATCGGTCGAAAGGCTTTCACACAGGCCACTACGAGCTTCATACTTCAAACTTAAAATAAAAAAAAAAATTCTGACGTGTACATGAAAATCGCCGATACACGTGTATTTTAATTTTTTCCCCTCTTTCCGAAAAAGTAAATTTGGTTCATAGGACAGAATGTGTGTAACACGGTGTTATTCCTAAAAATTTAAAAAATAAATTGGCAATATATTTTTTTTTTCTTTTTGATTTATTCGAAACACTAAACATTACTATAATTTCTTTAATGTAGCAGTAGCTCATCTTGTCAATTAAATATTCAAGACCCCATGAGCTTCTGGTTCTGTCTCACGAATCGTTTGCTCGATATTCCCCTTAAGGGCCTGAATCGTTAATGGATTTTTCGCAAATCCACGCTGAAAATCAACAGTCTTTTTTTTGGTTTAACCATCTTATACCTCACAAACTGATTTTTTGTAGTTCAACTTTCTTATAAATCACAAACACTTCTAATCGAAAATTAAACCTAAGGGAAACTTCATGAAAAATTAGTCCGTTTGTGACCATCGATACTTGGGGAAGATGGTACCCTCATCGTAGTTACCCCAATTGTAAGGTCACACCACAGCTCAGATCTTCATGGTGACAATCATTTAAAATTCAAGAGACTCTGTGCTCATCATACCCTCAATGACATTTCCGTTTCCACCAAAATCAAAATTACCAACTGGAAAATCCTTTGTGCCCTTGTGCGTCTGAACAAGCCAAGTACGATAACTTGTCGAACTGCTTACGTTAATCGCTGTGCTAAAATCTGTTGTCGCACAAATACAAGAAAAAGTAAATAAATAACTTTGAGTCACAGATCCTTAAATCGGTGATACGTAAAATCCTCGAAAAGAACACAATCACCACACATCAGTTTACTTTCCCAAATACACTCTCTCTCTCTCCGATGATTCTCACGCTGATTTATGTTGACATCATATTTGTTTTATTCCCTTCTCGCGCCGGAAGTACGGGAGGGAGAAGGGTACGGCGGCATATCCTTAATTGCGAATAAAAGAATTTGTGGGGGGGAGAGCAACGAGAAAAAAAATCAACAACAAATATTGCAAACTTTTTGTCTTAATTTTGTCAACAATGAAAAGTGTAACAAAACAATCAGGAAAAAAAGGAAGTTTGCGAAAACAAAAACGAACCAAAACGATACAATAACAATAAAAACAACAACACCAGCAGCAGCAAATAATATCCTTACACAATGGCAACCACCCACACACACAAACAGAAAGAGAATTAATTAAAAACTGCCAATCATTCATCCATTGAACGGATGAGAGCTGTAACTATTGACCAGTGCTGGTGGGGATGGCGACGATGGTGGTGGTGGCAGTGGTGGCAGTGGTGGCAGTGGTGATGATGTCCTTACAATCACCCCCAATACCCAATAGTGGACGACCAGCAAGAGCAGTCATCGCCGCCGCTATTGAACTGAATACAATTTTAGATAAAATGTCAAAAAGTCAAAGAGTCAAACGAATTGAACATTTAGAATTCTATACGAGTACTGGCGCTTTCTCTTGAATTCAATGTTACACTTTGGGTGTTGTTGGCTGGTGCTGGCACTGCCATCTCCACTGCTGCTGCTGCTGCTGAAATGCAATAAAATGCTACAATTAAATATTTGGCCAGACAATGACAAACAAAACCAAATCAACCAGCCAACCCACAACCAACAAATACACACACACACACCCGCGATGGAAAGTCACAAACACTTCTGCTCGAAAAAGTCAATTTAAAGATAAATATCGTAAAATGTTTAAATATTTATTGTCACATAAAGTATATTGAAATGTCGGGGGGAGTGAAAGGAAGTAAGGCATTGATGGTGGGTGGCCACTGGCCCGCCACGTCCCGTCATACATATTTGTACAGACATATTCGCTTTCATCGTTGCTTAGCTCCAAACCAAATAAATTGTATCAAAATGTCGCTGTGGAATTTGCGATCAAAAGATTTGTTTGTTTGTTTGTTAAAGATTTCCAATGACATGCTGTAAGCCGAAAACTTCCAATTACTTTCTCTTCGATATTTTCTTGTAGCTTCTATCGAATCTCTCCGAATCCGATAGTAAACCAATACCCCGAAGAAGTGTTAAATGGAATGGCAAATCTGCCTTTGTAAGAATTTTTCCCCTTTTTTGGGAATGAGATGATTTCGAAAACACCCGTAGACTTTTAATATGGAGGCAATATTTAAGAAACTTCGAAAGAAATCCATAATGGATTTTTTGTTGTTGTTGAATTGCAATGGGATTTTACAAAGCTGACTGACAATAGTTCTATAGAATCGGATGTACAGTGGGAGAGAAATGGGGAGAGATCTATCTACAGAGATGGGTAGATCAATATAAGGAGCATTCGAGAGAGAGAGAAGGAAAAACGTATATCAAGACAGCGGGAGAGATAAAAACGAGATGAATATAGTTGGTAGCGTGCTTGCCTATCAACGTGGGTGGTTCGACTCCCACCAGAGGCTTCGGTCTGTCGCTGCAAAAACTAGACTTATAGTCTCTGTCTCCAGGTTTACCCTTGGACCCAAAATTAGAATATACATTTACTTTGTATTCTAATTAAATAAAAATAAATAAATACAGAAATTTTGAGATAGAACAGGCCAAACATTTATTATATGTGAAAGGTTACCGTTCGGTTGAGACCTGAACTAATCTTGGCATAATGATTGACCGAGATTACTATTGATAGAAAATAAAAGCCTCTTTTTTTTTGTTGGACAAAGCCCCGATCATAAAAATACGTCATGTTTTTTTATAAAGAAAATATAAATGAGTCGTTCGCTTGATTTTTTTAGTTGGATTTAATTTAATAAAATAATTAAATCAATTACAAAAACAATCTTAATATATATTTACCCACGACACTGATACACTGACTCACTGACTCTGTCACGCAGTACGTAGGAATTTAAATAGGCATTCTATAATTCTATAAATAATAATAATAAAAAAAATAGTATTTTTTTTTGTACAGAAATTGTGTTTTCCCCAAATTTTTTTTTTACCAACATTTCTTTTTTTCCAAAATTTTTTTTACAATTTTTTTTTTACAAAAATTTTTTTTTTTACAAAATTTTTTTTAAACAAAAATTTTTTTTTTACCAAATTTTATTTTTTTCCACAAAATTTTTTTTTTCAACAAAATTTTTTTTTTCAGCAAAATTTTTTTTTCAAGAGAAAATTTTTTTTTCAACAAATTTTTTTTTTCAACAAAAATTTTTTTTTGAACAAAATTTTTTTTTTTCAACATAATTTTTTTTTCCCACAAACATTTTTTTTTTCAACAAATTTTTTTTTCCATATTTCAACGGGCGCCATAGGCGCATTACAACTTACTAGTTTCAATAATAAATGTAGTAATTGCTCATCATTACGAGAGGGAGTGCGATTGACTGAGAGAGAGAGAGAATGAGAGTGTGATTGGGAGAGAGATTGACTTAACGTCAGTGTTGCCACTGGTGAACATTTTTACCGACCAAAATTTCCCCAAAATTGCATTGCTGCCGATCAACTTTTTCAACAAACGCACTTGTAGTCATTTAAAATCATTTAGGAGTTCTACAACCTTTTAGTGCAATTTTTGTACCAAAATAAGTACAGTTATACTTATTTGCCCATGATTGTGTACTTTTTTGTATTCACTTTTAACATTAGAAACCCAATGGAAAAGAAATCGAAGAAGCATTACCTACATCAGACTCAATCATAATTAAACCCCAGATTTTTAAATAAAACTCAGTTTAAACTTGAAACCGTGCTCAGTGAAATTATAAATAAATTGTTTATATAAAACTATGAAATTTTTTTTCACAATTTTGCCATTTTTCGTTTTTGGGTCATTTTTCAAAAATTGAACAATTCCCCAATTTTTTTTTAAATTTTGGGTTTTTTTTTTGGGATATTTTTAAAACAAACGTGTATCGTAAATCGCGCGCATTTAAATTTTTAACTTTTGTTTGGGGTTGTTTATGATTTTTATTTGAAAATTTGTATGAAAAATCATCCCAAATTTGGGGCAATTCTTCATACTTTTGAGTTTTTTTTTTTTTTTTTTTTGGTAAAAAATACACTTTTTCCAAGTTACGAAAATCGATTGTTTTATTTTTGGGGTATTTTCCATAGTATTTGAGGGGATTTTGCATTGGGTACTTTTTCATAAATTGTTTGGCGGATTTTTCAGAATTTTTGGGAAAATTTTTCATCGGCCTTTTGGGGGGATTTTTCACTAAATTTTGAGGAGTTCTTCATTTTTTTGGGCATTTTTCATAGAAACGGTGTAGCCTGCACTATTAGCAGACAAATTCCATTTGTGACGTCATTTTTTTCCTTTATGAAGTACAGTGTACTCTCTCTTAAGCGGACACCTAATGGACTGAGAAATTCGTCCGGAAAATTTTTGGTTTTGCGAACTGTGACTGCAAGATCGTTTAATTTTGAGTAATGGCGTAGTTTCTACTGGTCAAATGTCAAAGAATAACAGCTTCAAAAGTGACAGCTACCGAAATACCGGGTGATTCAAAATAACAACTCTTGTTGGAGAACCCTGCATTTGAATTGAACATGTTTTCCAGTTGGTGAATAATTAAGTATTAATTGAGTTAATAAATTCTTTAATTGAGTCGACAAATTTTTGAAATCGAACTTTGTTTCCATTTTTTATGCTGACCGAAAGTTTTTCAACAGATTTGAAAGTTTTTCAACAGATTTGAATGTTTTTCAATAGATTTAAAAACAAAAACTGATTTCTGTAGGGAATACTTGGTGTTTTTCTCCAATATAAAACTATAGGAATGTATGATTCCATACTGGTTCATTTATTTTGACAACAAATTTGTCAAACAACGACTGGCATTTAAAAGCATCATAACGGGCAAGAAGATTGCTAAACTCCAATGTCATTTATGGTTTACAATTGGAGTCATCAGTTGATAATCGATCATATCGCTCATTTACTTCAATAGTGTCACAACTCAAAATGCGATTTTTTCCGGAGAGCCATTTACAGTTTTCAGAGAGCTACTCATGGATTTCCCGAACAAACTAGAAATAACTACACGCAGAACAAAAGTCAACTCAAAAAAGAAAGTTACAGCATTTTCTTGAGCAGAAAAATAAAAAGTGAATTTTGAATTGTGACACTATTGAAGTGAAATGAGCGATATGTTTTAATTCTATTTTTTTGTTTGCTTATTTTATTGCCTTTCTTTTCAACGATTATGTATGCAATTGCGGAGTTTTATATTACATTCATCGGATTCAATGGGGCCATACTCGATAATTGTATATAAAAAAAAGTCAGCTTTGAGTTACATAAATATCTGTTTTGGTTTTGCTGCTGACATTTTAAACTCACCTGTAAAATATTAAATTCCGCCTGGGAACAAGGAATTTAAAACAGCTTTTCTGGTTCTGTAATGATTCTACCGCCCCAGCCCCCACAAACAATGGAGAGACAATCAATTTCAAAAGAAAACTGACAGACGGTTTGAATGAAGACAATCATTAAAATATTCGACGAGAGTCATCAGTTTGTCGTTCATCGGTAATTTTTGTATCATTTCTGCTGGAAGGGAATTCATATTTTCTTGTGTTTTTTTTTCTGTTTTTTTCTCTGTTTGTTTCGTAAATGATACTTCAATATTTGCATTCACAATTGAAATCTGTTTTCGTTTTTTTTTGTGTTTTTTTTTTTGGAGGTCTGTTTCGCCTTCTTTTATGTCCATTTAAGTTTCATTTTTCTGTTGCCTTCTTTCGCTTTTTTTTCATGGGTTTCATTCGCATTTGCAATAATTGTATTTATTATGACATAAGAATGTTTTCCATTTATTCTCTGTGTGAGTCGTAGTCGCTTGTGACGTTATTATCATGACATAAGTATGAGTTGGAGTCTCCTCATCACATCGTCGTCCACATCATCGTCAGCAAAGCCAGTTCCGTTGTTGGTGTTGTGGAACTGAGGTTGATATGTTCACTTCATCATTTGCTGGGTATACATATCAAATGAACTCACATACTCACATATAGTTTGTACATACCTAAGTAGACATGAGTGTGTGTGTGTGTGCTCTCTTCCGTTCAATGGCCCAGCAGGTTGGGTCGCAGACAATTTCCTTTTGGATTTCGATTGTATTGTGTTTTGTGTTGTGTTCTGTTCTGTTCATTAGTGGCAAATACCACAGAAAAATGTTTTAATTATTCTCGAGATGTGATTCAAAGTTTTGTTGTTTTTACTTTTTCCCTGTTTGTCTGTCTGTCTGTCTGTCGGCAATTTGTTTAACACACATTCGAACAACAGTTAAGGGGCGTTTTCATTAAGTAAACCAATGGAAATCCCCCCACCTCCTCTTTCTCAAAAAACAACAATGATTAGACGAAAAAGAAATCACAATTAATCCAATTAATTGTAAACGACAGCAAAAACAACCCAAAAAAAACCCCCCCCACAACAACAGCAACCTCAATTGTGACAACATTTCTGAACTAATTGCTGAGGAATTCGTTGTCGTCTAATTGTAGGGGAACACAGAAGAGACATTTCTCCCAAAATGTAATTAGAAGAACAAACTTTTTGGAATTTACTAAATATTTAAGTTTGAACACGTGTTGTGTAGGGAGTTTATTTTTTTTGGTTTTTATATAAAACTGTTTCACTTTCCAAAGGTCACATATGACGTGATGCGATTTACCGGGGTCGATTTGTCGCTTGTAATTTATCGAATTATGAAAATCTCTTTTCATCTGTCAGCAGGACCTTTGACAAATCAGTCACATAAATCGTATTGTGTGACATGGCCTTAATGAAATGTCAAACCGAATTGGGTAAATCTCAATATGGAATCTACGTTATAGTGATCATTAGATAACCAAATAAATTCCGATTGTTTCGAAAACACTGTGTATAAAATTCAGATAGGCGAGTTGGTAGAGTGCTTGCCTATCAGCGTGGGGGTGGTGGGTTCGCTTCCCACTAGCGGATTTAGTCTGACGCTGCGAAAATCTATGGTCTGTGTCCACCCGGTTTAGCCTTGGACCAAAAATAGAATATAAATTTAAAAAAAATAAATAGAATAAAAAATAAAAAAAAAATAAAAAAACAAATTTAAAAATAACAAATAAATACAGAAATGATTAATTTTTTTTTCTCTGCTTAGGATTTTTTTTTTTGGTAGAAATTGCAATTTTTTTGTCTTATGGTGAATGCGTTGTAAGGGTTATCGATTTTGCGTTTTCAAAAGCAAACTTAAATAAAACACATGTAAAATATTTTTGTTCATGATATTTCTTTTTTATTATAATGTTTGAACGTTGACATTATGTGTGAAACACTACATCATTTAAATGACCACCACGCGAAGTGTTGCAAGCATTGATTCTTCTTCTTTAGGTAATTTCGGACCACTTTTTGGCACATATTGGACGGTATCTCAGCCATAACTTGACGAATGTTGGTTCTTAAGTGCTCAAGAGTTAAAAGTCTTTCGCGTACTTGAGGATTCTCAGAACCCCAAATACGACAATTTTGTTTATTAACATACCCACCGAGTGCGGAATGTGCTTCACAACCATAAACCATAATCTCCTCTTAAAGCACGATATGTGGCTGTGCCAATCACCATTTTTGTAGTAGGTTTTTTTAATAATTTTTACGCTTTGTGTGATAGTTAAGCGATCTATTTTCGTCAGTGCCAGACTTCCAACTGAAAAGTTTGACAGATGTCGAATTCCAGCCCTATACTTTTGAAACCATGAAATGGATAACCTTATACTATAGTCCCCTGGATACAAAAATGTTCGACATATTTTTTCTTTGGTTAGGATTTTTTTTTTTTTTTGGGAGAAATTGCTATTTTTGTGCAAACGAAATCACCATAACGTTCAGTCGTTGTTTCCCCAGTTTTTTAATATTTTACAAATTGTTATTGTTTCATTATGTCATGTTTTCAATTTCACATGCTTTCCATTTCCTTAGCTTTTTAATATTTAACAAATTATTAAAAAAAAAAAAAAAAAAAAAAAACTGAAGAAAGTCTCCTGGATACAGAAAAGTTCGCCTTTTTTTCTCTCGTTAGGATTTTTTTTTGGGAAAATTTGCCATTTTTGTGCAAACGAAATCACCATAACGTTCAGTCGTTGTTTCCCCAGTTTTTTAATATTTTACAAATTGATATTGTTTCATTTTCTCATGTTTTCAATTTCACATGTTTTCCTTTTCCTTAGCTTTTTAATACTTAACAAATTATTTAAAAAAAAAAAAAAAAAAAAAACTGAAAAAGTCTCCTGGATACAGAAATGATTGACATTTTTTTTCTCTGGTTAGGATTTTTTTTTGGAGAAATTGCCATTTTTGTAGAAACTGCTCGGAAAACCCATCATTTATTTCAAAAAATTTTATTTTTCTTTGAATACCAAAATTACACATCTTGCTGGAGAACCCTGTTGTTCTTCATTATTAACGGTATACCTTCCTCTCTATTATGAAATAAACGCCCGATCATTTATTTCAAAAAATTTCATTTTTCTTTGAATACCAAAATTACACCTCTTGCTGGAGAACCCTATATAATATTTTTTAGGATTTAACAAGATATTTTGGTAAAAAAAAACCAAGGAGACGGAAAAGATGACAAAAAATGTTCACTTTTTTTTTTTAGAACTTACCATTCGTCTCAGTGTATCTGAATCGAATTTCGCCATGGTAAATTACGTCCCATTCATCTGAACTTTATTTTTCCAGAAACAAATGAAAACCACCTCTAAGCATCTGCGATAGTTTTACTAGGGAACCGCTTTATGTTTTTCCCCTCTACGATGGCTTTTCTTAGTTTTTCCAAGTTTTTTTGAGTCCGCTTTAAAAAAAAACCATACATTCCATTTATGCCCCATATCGTTTTCTTATAAGAAAAGCCTTGCTTTTCACATGTACACACACACACACACAGCTCTATTTGATATGATTAATTTCGAGCATTGTTTGTGGCGGCATATGGAATATTGTGATTTGTTTGTTTGCTGTGGCAGCGCTGCGTGTTGTTGCATTGCAAGCGTTAAAATTTAATAATCTTAAGTGATATATTCACAGTCATAAAGAAAACTCATGGATATAGACAAACGTTTACCAACTTTGCACATAAACACGATGGATAGCCCACATACACAATCGCACATACGAGCGAGCACACAAACACAGAGATACGTCTAACGTATACGAATACGGCAAAAAATAAATCGTATTGTGTTGCAAAACATAATAAAGTTGGATTTTACAAAGATTCATTCTTCTCGGCTGGAACGTTAGCACTAACCAATACAATCAACAGCAGGCACAGTGGGGGGCGTGGGTGATAATCGGGAAATTTGTTAGGAGAAAAGAACTGTGGGCGGGTGCATGAAATTGTTCGAACGTGAAGTTAAACTGTTCTGGAACTGTGGATATAATTTAGACACGATTTGGGACTTAATAAAAGAATTAATAATATTAGCTGCACTGAAAGACTTTTGCCAAACTGATGAATTCATACATTGATTTGATGAAATTTTTCATTAATTTGATCAAATATACCCAATTTGGTCTGAGAACATAAATGTGGTGCTCGAGTTTGACCCACTATATAGCACACCCTGTGTTTCAACAGGGTTTTGTACCTGATGGCAAAATTTTAAAACACTGAATTGGCTTCTGTCATTTGTTTCACATCTCTTCATTATTATAAAAATGACAGACAGTTTTCCTAAATTCAATATTGGCATCTGAAGGCATAATTCTGTAGGCTGAACATGCCTCTGGAAATCGTTGAAATAATTAAAAAAGTTTCAGGCTCTGATGGTTTTCCCAAATGAAATTATCATCTTTGGTAGCCTCTTGCACACCCTGTGTCCTAACAAGGTGTCGTTGGGCGTATGAATGGAATGGATAATGTTCAGAAGGATTGAACTGTTTTCTACAAATCGTATCGTATTTAAAGAACAAAATAGACTCTGCATGACGTTGCCCAATCTCACCTTCTAGGATATCCTGCATTTCAACAGGGTGTCTCTGAAAGCCCTACTAGGATTTATTTTCCAAAATAGAAATTGTTTGCTGTTGATAATGGATTATAAATAAAAAAGATAAAAAAAAAGAAATAATCAATGATCTCGAACTGTATAAAAAAGATTTGTCGAAAATATTCCACTTGTGTTCCTCTTTGCTACGCTTTGGTTATCTTTCATAATTATGACATGACACACTTTAACTAGAACTCTGTGAAATTTATGTAAAATCATAGAAGCCGTTTAGGAATACGAGGAATTATTTAAAAAAAAAAAAAATCCTCCTTCCCACTGTGCATCACCATCACCCTGATAAAGCCTGGTTAGAAACAAGAATATCTTTCATAATTATGACATGACACACTTTAACTAGAACTCTGTGAAATTTATGTAAAATCATAGAAGCCGTTTAGGAATACGAGGAATTATTTTTAAAAAAAAAAATCCTCCTTCCCACTGTGCATCACCATCACCCTGATAGAGCCTGGTTAGAAACAAGAATATCTTTCATAATTATGACATGACACACTTTAACTAGAACTCTGTGAAATTTATGTAAAATCATAGAAGCCGTTTAGGAATACGAGGAATTATTTTTAAAAAAAAAAATCCTCCTTCCCACTGTGCATCACCATCGCCCTGATAGAGCCTGCAACAGAAGACTAAATCAAGATATTATATTGAATGCATATGAGTATCTCTATATATGTGGCTGTATGCGTGTACATGTGTGTGTCGACTCTATCAGCTTTAGTATATGATTGCCGCCACAGAAGTGGAGAAGATAGAACAGCACGCACACATATACGCAAACAATTGTACTCACATGAATGCCAAAGTACAGCACTAAGAATAAAAGAATGAATACACACACACATGTGTGCGTAACCACTTCCCGGAATGAATGAGTGTATCTGTGTGTGTGTGTGTGTGTGAGTGTGCTGCAACTGCAGTTGCATGTGTAATGTATGCAAATTAAATCCAAAGCAATATGAAGTGGCATCAAAATCGTACGTGTGGAATGAAGACGATTATTTATTCCACCGACTTGCCTCCTCTTCTGTCTTCGGCTGCAGAGCAGTTGATATTGAAGTTTCCAATAACGGAAATATGATTAACCGTTAGGAAAGACGTTTTGTTTTCGAGCATTTCCTCCATCGAGTATTTCTATCAGCCCACCACCCCCGCCCCACCATCTGCTTAAAATGTGCTCCATTGAAATGCTGCTTCGACAATAAAAATCTTAAAAATTTGCAAATTCCGCACATATGGACTTCGGTTCTGAAAGCACACCGAGTGCAAGTACAGAGTCGAGATGAATTCTGACAGGAGGAGCATTAAAAAGAAGGCCCCATTTGGTGTTTTGACGCTTCTGGACCACAGTTGGTTGTGTGAATGTGATGAAGCTCAAACGTATACATTTTCTCGAACCCTGTGTCGCTGGATCACTTGGTATGGGCCACTGACTTAACTTAATGCAGCAACCTAATGAACTCTCCGTCGGAGAGCGGCAACGGGAGTAGTAGACTGTGATGTGAACTCCAAATGTTCACATGTTGTTTGCACTTTTTATGCAAATCAGAGCCATTAGCATAGAAATCGATAAAAATAATTTCAGTAAAATCAGAAATTTTAAGCATAAAATGACACAGTTCAAGTTGAAGTTAAAGGGAAGGGAATGGCATACAGTTCTCGTTAGAATTTTCTATACGAAAATTTCTCTCAGTCGGACTGACGACGGAATTTTCTATACGAAAATTTCTCTCAGTCGGACTGAAACGGAATTTTCTCTCAGTCGAATTGAGACGGAATTTTCTATACGAAAATTTCTCTCAGTCGGACTGAGACGAAATTTCTCTCAGTCGAACTGAGACGAAATTTCTCTCAGTCGGACTGAGACGGAATTTTCTATACGAAAATTTCTCTCAGTCGGACTGAGACGGAATTTTCTATACGAAAATTTCTCTCAGTCGGACTGAGACGGAATTTTCTATACGAAAATTTCTCTCAGTCGGACTGAGACGGAATTTTCTATACGAAAATTTCTCTCAGTCGGACTGAGACGGAATTTTCTATACGAAAATTTCTCTCAGTCGGACTGAGACGGAATTTTCTATACGAAAATTTCTCTCAGTCGGACTGAGACGGAATTTTCTATACGAAAATTTCTCTCAGTCGGACTGAGACGGAATTTTCTATACGAAAATTTCTCTCAGTCGGACTGAGACAAAATTTCTCTCAGTCGAACTGAGACGGAATTTTCTATACGAAAATTTCTCTCAGTCGGACTGAGACGGAATTTTCTATTTTCTATACGAAAATTTCTCTGAGTCGAACTGAGACGGAATTTTCTATATGAAAATTTCTCTCAGTCGGACTGAGACAAAATTTCTCTCAGTCGAACTGAGACGAAATTCCTCTCAGTCGGATTAAGATGAAATTTCCTGTTTCCATAAAATGAATTCGTTCGTTCGTGACTGAGAGAAAATTCGTCTCAGTCGGACTTAGAGAAATTTTCTATACGAAAATTTCTCTCAGTCGGACGGAATTTTCTATACGAAAATTTCTCTCAGTTGGACTGAGAGAAAATTCCGTTTCAGTCGGACTGAGACAAAATTTCTCTCAGTCGAACTGAGACGAAATTCCTCTCAGTCGGATTAAGATGAAATTTCCTGTTTTCATAAAATGAATTCATTCGTTCGTGACTGAGAGAAAATTCGTCTCACTCCTCTCAGTCGGACTTAGAGAAATGTTCGTAAAGAAAATTCCGCCTCAGTGCGACTTAGAGAAATGGATTCAAATTTGCCTTGGAACAAATTTTTAATTCAGTAAGAAAATTTCGCAACGCCCTATTTTCTTGCAATCGGATGTCCTTGATTGATTGTTGTCCTCCCAACCAGAACATTTCACATGAGCATAATCAAATCACTGTCTTCTCGTATAAAATCATATTAATTAATTTTGTATTTCAATTGAGTCGTAATTTCTTTCGATTTTCGTCGCATTACCGCTGTTTGCATTATTTCAGCCATGTCAATTACCGAGCGATGACAGGTTTTGGGTGGGAAATCCTTATTGAGACTCATGTTGATTGGAGAATTGCTGTGCGATGAGACTGTGGGCGTGCGGGGTATTGGTGTGCGTGACAGCCATTACAGGTGTGAGTGTGTATGGGCTGATTGAAAAACTCACTTTCGGTCTTACAGAAACACAAACACAAAAACGAACAGTATTCCTTTTGGTTATGAATGAATATTTACCAAAAAAAAAAAAGAAAAAGAAGAAGAAAAGAAAAAAAACCGTCAACAAACTCATGAATAAATGAGGACAATCAGGGCGTCAACCCAAGGCATTCAACGCAATTATAAAAAAAAAACCAAAAATATACACAGCCACACATCCATTTATAGAAATGTATACAAAACGTATCATTGCTTCGGTGTGTGTGTGAGTGTGTGTATAAATAAATGAATGCTTGTTCAAATGAGTCCCCATGAATACACACATGTGCGTTGTTTGGACATATTCATTAATACACACATACACATGTACACGCACACAGACGTTTGTCTGATAATTAAATTTATAGCAAATATTTTTGTTTGTTTGTTCTTTTGAATCATAAAACAAGTATAAAATGGATTAAGCCGCTTCGAAATGTATGTGTGCACCATACGATATACATCGCAGCTTCAGAACTGCCCGACAATCTAAAATATATATATATATATATATATATTCTGTGATGTGAGTCCAGCACAAGCATTATTTCGAGCGGTGGCGACAAACGTGTTATGACAACTGCCGGCTATAGTTCGTTCGTAACTGCTGGTTATTAAAACACAACAAAAAATCTCATTAATGGCCAGCTCACAGATTTTTTTTTTTAATTTGTTGCGCGCATCAAGACATATCAGGGAAAATGGGGATAATGATGTTGCTGCTGGTTAACGTTTTGAATATCTGTTCGATTGCTGCGTTTGTTTGCCAGCGGTTGGTTGTTATGTCGGTCGACACCATAACAGACCAATGGAAATTTAATCAGTAACTGTTGTTTGATATTTCCCGATATTCATTTCACTGAATATTCGTATAAATGGCAATGCACACAAACTCCTGCATGGGATAATAAAAGTATATGGTCCAATTAAATCACTGCAAGGATGTCTGTTCGTGGCAGGACAACGGCGTGTGGTTAGTGTGTTCTTAAGATTAATATAAGCTGCTGTACTGGGTGGTCCATGCGGTGGATACTGTTCTTTTGACAGTCACGGCTTTTTTTTCCCGCTCGACATCGTGTCAGAGAGTCGTTGCTTTGTGTGTTCGTGTAATGAAATGAATTGAGTTTCAAGTTTGCTTGCAACATAGAAATAAATCGATTGATTTTCGCTTGAACAGAGTTGGCGACTATTCCTTCAAACCTATTTCCAATATCAGTGCGTTTTGTAAAAAAAAAATATAAATAAATCAATGATCACGAACTTGAAAAACAGAAACAGTAAACTATATACAAAACTAGTAAGTTGTAATGCGCCTATGGCGCCCGTTGAAATATGGAAAAAAAATTTTGTTGAAAAAAAAAAAATTTTGTTAAAAAAAAATGTTTTTGAAAAAAAAAGATGTTGAAAAAAAAAATTTTTATTGAAAAAAAAATTTGTTGAAAAAAAATTTTTTATTGAAAAAAAATTTTGTTGAAAAAAAAAATTATTGTGGAAAAAAAAAAGTTTGTTAAAAAAAAATTTTGTGGGAAAAAAACATTTTGTTGAAAAAAAAAAATTTGGAAAAAAAAAATTTTGTAAAAAAAAAAATTTGTAAAAAAAAAAAATTTGGGGAAATCACAATTTCTGTACAAAAAAAAAATATTATTTTTTTTATTTTAATTGTTTATTGTCCCGTTTATGAGTAGACCATCTCTCTCTCACCACAGCACACCAACGATTGCCTCTATCGGTGGCGTATACGTAACACCGCTGTATGAATTACCCGCACACACACACATACGCCCCAATGATCCCGAATGATTTATAAATCATTAAACAACATTTAAACGATTATTCATTCATTCAAATCGAATCCCTTCGATGCTAATGATTCCGATCAGAAAAGAAATGTAATTGAGTACAGTCGAATGTATGCAATTAAAGGCTGATTAGGATGATGGAAGGCAGGCTGGCAGGCACAATCAAATCGACAGAGACAGTGATGGATAAAAATGCAATGACAATACAATACATTTACATATGTGGTTATATGTAAATATCGATATACATTTGTATGTATGTATTTGCAGTGAGTAATGCATTTCTATTTGTGTGCGGAGAAATTGATTTGCAATTATTCACATTTGCATATGTGTGTGTGTGTGTGCACACTAAACTGTTGGTAATTTGGCTTTTATACAATTTCTATGATTGACACATAGCATTGTTAGTGAAACATGAATGTGCATGAATATGTTTGTCTGCATTTCTCTTAACGTCAGTATTGGCTAATGTCTTTAGACTCACATGATGGACTCTTGTGTTATTATGCGGGAGAGAGATAAAGAGAGAGAAAGATAAAAGAACACGGAGGTTTGTTCTGTAATCAATTAACGAAGACTGACATGATCTAACTACTTATCCACCGTGTTACAAAAAATTGATTTTTTTCTGTCCTATGAACCAAATGCCCATATTCGAAAAGAGGGGAAAAAATAAAAATACACATGTATCGGCGATTTTCATGTACACGTCAGAATTCTTTTTTTTAAGTCTGAAGTATAAAGCTCGTAGTGGCCTGTGTGAAAGCCTTTGGACCGATTTTTAACCCATTTTCAGTGATCCAATCGAGCTGATTTTTTGCAGGCAGACTTGTGGAAATGTCTGTATCACGTCAAATTTTTTAAAAAAAATAGATTTTTATCAATTCTCAGATTTTCCCCAATTTCTATTATTTTTGAAAAAAAAAATAATTTGTTCACTTGAAGAGACTCCAAATTTTTAAACTATTTAAGCACTACGAAAAAAAAATGTTTTTTGAACTGAAACCTTAAAAAAAAGATAAAAGGAAAATCTGAGAATTGATAAAAATCTATTTTTTAAAAAATTTTACGTGATACAGACATTTCCACGAGTCTGCCTGCAAAGCTCGATTGGATCACTGAAAAAGGCTTAAAAATCGGTCAGACTTAAAAAAAAAATTCTGACGTGTACATGAAAAACGCCGATACACGTGTATTTTTATTTTTTATCCCCTTTCCGAAAAAGTAAATTTGGTTCATAGGACAGAATGTGTGTAACACATTCTTCTTTAGGTTACAACTGGAAATTCCCTCTCACAACAATCAAATGCCATTATAAACTAATAATCAACATAATAATCGATACCAGCTCTCGCTCACTGTCAACGCTCATGGATTAACGTCTCGTAATCATTGACAGCCTATTGAAGGGGCTCTGTCAGTTGCCTGAACAAACCGTGTTTACAGCCACAATGTGTCGAAACGGAAGAACGTCAACACATCAACAACAATCCATCAAAGTTTAATAACAAAAACCCAAAGACTGTTTCTATATAAAATTCACATAATACAGTTGAGAGTGAACCATTGCAAAGCACCAAACGAAGGAGATGATGTATTCCCAACACGAAAGCCATCTTCTACCTAGCCCATACAGGCCCCCCCACCCCCCCTCATTTGAACTGAATCCACACCTGAGTTATGCAAAAATATACTCCTTTAGAATGAGCCCATTTCGGGTGTGTATTTATTCGTTACCAACTGATACATTAGGCGATTTTTTGTTGGTGGTGGGGGTGGCTGAGGGAATGGAGAGGAGTGTTCAACAAACACACACACTCACACTCACTGTAATACATATTGAGAAGTTAACGGAGTATTTTGTTAACCCACAAAACACACAACACCTATAAATCTTGTCTCCACGCTTGTGTGCAAATGTGTGGTGTACATTTTAAAGATGTTGTTTGTCTGGATGTGTGTATTCCGGTGTATCTATTTATATTTATTACCCTCACTCCCACACACACACACACACACAACTACTCTCATGAGTGCGTATTTTTGTGTGTGTGTGTGTATGTGTTTTTGACATATCCACCCGAAAGTCCGTAAATATTCGAGTGGAGTCAGTTCGTCCGACGCGTCGCTCGTTATTCCTTGATACCCGATATTTATGGACAAGCAAAACACACCTCAACTGGTGGAAACGTAAATTGTGAATTTAAGTGTAGTTACATTAAAAGAGATAAATGACTTTGGAAGTCATCCAAATTCAGTGACCTAGGGTTGGCCAAAGGGGAGGAGAGGATATTTAGTGTGCGTTTTTTTTTTTTTTTTTTGGGGTTGTGGTGGAGGGTCGCACTTTTGGTTAGCACATAAAAAGGCTCTCAGTCAACCAACCCGTCCTTCTCTTCTGCAAGAATGTCTATTTAAATGACTCGTAAAACTCGTTAACAATGAAAGAAAACACGTTTGTTGTGGGGTAAATTTAAAATTCAAATTGACATGAGCATTGTCGAAAAATGGTAATGTTCAAAATTATAGCACACGAAACTTGCCCGGGGGACTTTGAAGCTGCGGTCAGTATGGTCGTAGGCGCTGCCAATACGAAAGTTCCCATTGCGGAACTGGTTTAGTCCTTTTTATACATTCAGTTAAAGGGAGTTAAATTGATGTTTTGCAAGAGCTTTTTTATGTTATTGGCAAATCAAGTACTGACAGTTTTTGGAATTTTTACATTCGACGAAATCCATGTTCCGAAAATGATTTCCGACAAATGCCCTTTGGGCAATTTTTGGCATTTTCCCATTATCAGTCGACGAATTCGATATTCTGAAAATAATTTCGGACAAATGTCCTTTGGGCATTCTTAGCGGATACAATTAGCTTTAATTTGAGGCCTTACAAAAATAACTCTTTTATTACACCGTGTTACAAAAAAATAGATTTTTTTCTGTCCTATGAACCAAATGCACATATTCGGAAAGAGGGGAAAAAATAAAAATACACGTGTATCGGCGATTTTCATGTACATGTCAGAATTTTTTTTTTTTAAGTTTGAAGTTTAAAGCTCGTAGTGGCCTGTGTGAAAGCCTTTGGACCGATTTTTAACCCTTTTTTAGTGATCCAATCGAGCTGATTTTTTTCAGGCAGACTCGTGGAAATGTCTGTATCACGTCCAATTTTTTAAAAAATAGATTTTAATCAATTCTCAGATTTTCCTATTTTTTTTTTTTTTTTTTTAAATGGTTATCGTTTTTTTTTCTGAGGTTTCAGTCAAAAAACATTTTTTTTTCGTAACGCTTAAGTAGTTTAAAAATTTGGAGTCTATTCAGGTTATGATAAGAAAAGTGAAAAAAATATTTTTTTTTTAAAAAATTTGACGTGATACAGACATTTCCACGAGTCTGCCTGCAAAAAATCAGCTCGATTGGATCACTGAAAAAGGGTTAAAAATCGGTCCAAAGGCTTTCACACAGACCACTACGAGCTTCATACTTCAAACAAAAAAAATTCTGACGTGTACATGAAAATCGCCGATACACGTGTATTTTTAATTTGTATCCCCTTTCCGAAAAAGTAAATTTGGTTCATAGGACAGAATGTGTGTAACACGGTGTTATCCATGGTCATTGGGAGGAAGTGAACAATAAGAAACATAACCCCAAAAAAAAATAACATTTTACTTGTTCCTCACAGAAAATATATTTAATTTAATTACAATTCCGAAATATATCCATTTTTTTATTTCAGGTAAGCATCAGATTGATCGACATATCATTATTTTCCCAAATTAAAAAAATCCGGGTGAGCCTAGAACTTTATTGCGAATATCTTAACAGAGATTTTATTATTTTATTTAATTGCAATACAAAGTAAATTTATATTCTAATTGTGGGTCCAAGGGTAAACCGGGTGACACAGACCATTTGGCTAGAGTTTTGCAGCGAGACACCGAAACCTCTGGTGGGAATCGAACCCACAACCCCCACGCTGATAGGCGAGCACGCTACCAACTCGCCTACGCGGCCGCCTTATTAATGAACTTATACAACTTTCTTAGCCAGGGAATTGAGCCATTGAGAGCGATTCTGGCTACATATGCGGCTGCACCACATGCTCAAAAGCCATTCAACCACTGGGTGACTCAAAATCCTCACCACTGGGTGACTCAAAATTAAAGTCTTTGTAAGTCTTTTATAAAAAAAAACGTTTCCATACTATTTACAAACTGAGCCACATGGTCTAAGCACAGGATGACCAATAGTCCAAATACAGGGTGAAAAAAAAAATTTTGTAAAAAAAAAAAATTTTTGTTGGAAACAAATTTTTATTGAAAAAAAATTTTGTAAAAAAAAATTGTGGAAAAAAAAAATTTGGGGAAAACACAATTTCTGTACAAAAAAAAATATTATTTTTTTTATTATTATTATTTATAGAATTATAGAATGCCTATTTAAATTCCTACGTACTGCGTGACAGAGTCAGTGAATCAGTGAATCCGTGTATCAGTGAATCAGTGTCGAGGGTAAATATATATTAAGATTCAAAGAGAAATGGAATTTTTTGAGATAAATGATCGGATGTTTATTTCATGCCATTAATAATGACAAATAACAGCAGCCAAATGGCCACCACGCTTAGAGGACCTTTTCATGAAATTTTCCATAACCAAATCGCAAATTCCATCTTTGAGATCTTAAATGGACGCTGCAAGAAGTCGCAAGGGGTTAAATCACAGGATCTCGTTGACCAATTGTGATCACCTCTTCAAGAGATAACATGGTCCGGAGACTTTTTAGTGTTGCGAACTGTGACTACAAGATTTTCATCATTTTCGTAGTGATTTTTTATAATTTCAATGTTGAAGCGAGTATCGTTACATTTTGCGTAATGGCGTCAAATATCAGAGAATAAAAGCTTCTAAAGTGACAGCTAATGAAATACAGGGTGATTCAAAATAACACCTCTTATTGGTGACCCCGTTACTATTGTTTTTTAACAATTCTCTACCATTTAATAATCCGAAAATTTATTAATTTCGCAAGTCCCCAGAGATTTTGTCAATGGGATCTCGCCTGCTGTGGATCTCTCCTACTCCAACGCTCTGCTTGTATGTTTCATACTGAAACGTATTTAAGTCGAACACAGTTTGCCTGATCTAAGTTTTCTGCCACTCAAAGTAATGAAAATGTGTACCCACGCAAAAAAAAAGCCAATGGCTGCTCGTTTGGTCAACAAACCACTCACAAACAGTAAAGGCAACTCTTTTCTTCCCCTACCCCCTGGTTCTGTACTTCATGCAACCTGTTGTACGGGCATTTACATACTCCTACACTTAAGCCATGTTATGTCCCGCTAGCCATGCCATGATGGGTACTTACTTAACATTCCACGAACATGCACAAACAAGTAAAAAAAAAACCGGCAAAAAAAAAGACGAAACGAAAAGGAAAACTGTGGTATTGTAAGCTGCTGATGCAGATGTTATTGCCCCTTACTAAATATTACTGCCACTGCCACTACTACTAATACGGCTTACTCCTTTTCCGGCCCAAACCAGACCAGACCAGACCATCCACACATCCACTTTCACTAAGTCTCCGTGCCCGTTTGCCGGCTGTCGCAGCAACTCCTACATCCAACCCGTACCATCCATCCACTCGAAGGATATAACAAAACATCATAAAAATCTTCATCATCATCGAAATAAAAACAGCAGCATGCGAAATAATCCATTAAATGGAAAAAAATATTTTTTTTAATGGCTTTCCCGAGCGAGTAAGGAGGCTGTGAAACCTGTATGCGCACACTGTGAATCATTTGAATATGGCAAGATAACGTGTCAGTTGATACAAGATTTTTTTTGGGAAACAGAAGGCATTTCCCTATTCAAATTATACGCAGTGTAGACATTCATATGTCTATGTACTTCATATCGGAAATGTTCAGAAGGTGGTGTCATAAATACTACAGTGGCGAACAGAGTTATTAGGCTGCCAGCATTTAACACCGTGTTACACACATTCTGTCCTATGAACCAAATTTACTTTTTCGGAAAGGGGATAAAAAATCAAAAATACACGTGTATCGGCGATTTTCATGTACACGTCAGAATTTTTTTTTTTTTAAGTTTGAAGTATGAAGCTCGTAGTGGCCTGTGTGAAAGCTTTTGGACCGATTTTTAACCCTTTTTCAGTGATCCAGGCAGACTCGTGGAAATGTCTGTATCACGTCAAATTTTTGAAAAAATAGATTTTTATCAATTCTCAGATTTTCCCCAATTTTTTTTATTATTTCAAAAAAAAATATTTTTTTCACATTTCTTAGCATAACTTGAAGAGACTCCAAATTTTTAAACTACTTAAGCGTTACGGAAAAAAAATGTTTTTTGAACTGAAATATTAAAAAAAAAACGATAACCATATAAGAAAAAAAATTTTTTTGGAAAATCTGAGAATTGATAAAAATCTATTTTTTTTTAAAAATTTGACGTGATATAGACATTCCCACGAGTCTGCCTGCAAAAAATCAGGTCGATTGGATCACTGCAAAAAGGGTTAAAAATCGGTCGAAAGGCTTTCACACAGGCCACTACGAGCTTCATACTTCAAACTTAAAAAAAAAAAAAAATTCTGACGTGTACATGAAAATCGCCGATAGACGTGTATTTTTATTTTTTCCCCTCTTTCCGAATATGTGCATTTGGTTCATAGGACACAACAAAATCTATTTTTTGTAATACGGTGTTAGTAAGAATAATTTTTCCATTTTTTTTCTACCATGGAGAGAATATTGGATTGCCTCTGCCACAACTCTGCTGTTATTACAAAGGAATTTTCATACTGCGATCTGATTTGAAAGCAATTAGTTCCTAAGTGCAGCCTGCTATTTCTGCGGGAAATATTCGAATGCATTTCTTGTGAGGATTATTTTAAAACAAGCTGACAATTTTATTGAATCCCTCCAGGGGTTTCTTACAACACCCGGGGGTTTAGGGGTTAGGTTACTCGATAGTTATCACTTGTGAGATCTGCTTACTGTTCAGGTCTCTGTAAAGATTCTCCATGGAGGGATAGAAGCCTTTAGTTGTCCTGGCAGAAATTCGTCCAATTACGTTGTAAGCATCGGTGGTCTTACTCTATGTTACCGGAAAGGGTTTCTTCCGATTATGTTCGCAGTGGACATATTCTATGTTACCTGAAAGGCATTCTTCCAAATGTCTTTTGCGAATACTGGGATTCTCCAAATATGGGTTGACTTCTCCAATATTATTTTACCAATTGTCTTTTGAGAATGCTGTGTTTCTCTAATGACAGGTGGACTTTGTAGCTTCTGAATTGAGATTTCCCCATTGGTTGTGACATGTTCAGCGCTTTCATAATACTGCGTCCTGACACTGTCATCGCAGGCTCTGGGCAACCTCCATATCCTCCATCACATTACATGATGATGCCATGTCGCAGATGTGACGTCAATAAGAATGGAGAGAAAAAAAAAACGAAATAAAACGCACCGAGAATTCGGCTTATAAAATTTTTATCGGTAAGCGGTGACATTTTCTGAGTGTGGCGGCATGTGAAAGGGGGTTTTCTGTTCTTGTATGGGTGTTTGCACGCACACAAACACCTCAACCTTTCCAATACAGTCATTAACTTTGTTCATTGGATATATCGGTGTCTCAACTTGAGACATTCAAAACAAATTTCATCTGTCAAACAGACGGGGAAAGGCCAACAACAAAAAAGTATACCTCGATGCAAATAAAGTAGAATCCAATTGAGATGAGTACAGTCAGTCGGTCGTGTCGAGTTCAGAGACTCTCATTCAGACTGTCGAATAGTCATTATAAGGTTTGCCTAGATGTGTAAGCTCACCATCTCGGCCCGCCTTTAACTTTATGAGCCCTCCTTGGGAGCCTTAAATCAAAGGCAAGTTTATCGCTTTAAATTTGGTGCCCAAACAAACACCAACAACAACACCAAAAAAAAAAAACGAAGAAGAACTCGTCCTTCTTCCTTAGGAGCCAATGGGCGAGTCACATGACGGAAATGAATTGCAGTCAACCCAAAAAAGAAAATGAAAATTATGGGCCCAACACAGAGCAAACTGAAAAGAAAACAACTCAACAGAAATGGAATTGAACTTAATATTGTTATGGAATGAATGTAATTGATAGATTGATTCAATGAACGAAATGAATGATGATGGATTGATGTGATATCAGATGCAAATGAAACGAGTCTCATCACCACCGCCACTAACCTGCATACACATTGGACAGAGAGAGGCTTCTGGGTCCTGCGGGTTTTTTTTGTTTGTTTTCTTTCCTTTACTCACGTGGTTGTCCTTAAAGGACGTTTTTCCAATTCCATCCAAATGTCTGTGGGACAAACGGACAAAATCCGTAATTTATCACAGGTTATGGAATTTCTGACAATCGCTCTTTCACACACACACACACAAATGCACACATCAATCCTTTGGAGTATGATTTAGGTTTGTTTGTTTGGTGTGTGTTTGGGCCAATTCTTTTGCATTATCACCGATTTGAACGTTATTTGATGAATACTTTTCATCATCATCATCGCCCTACTCATGATGTCCTTGGCGCCCTCGTCATTGTCATCTACATCATCTTTGTTATTACCAAAGAGAATTGTGATAATGGCTTGACATTCCGCAAAAAGTGTCATCAATTTATCTTTCGAATTTTCCCGACATTCGTCGTTCGTTGGTGTCGCCTTTTTTTTTTTTTGCTAAGGTCTTTCGAAAATATCCCATTGGCTTGTCCATCCATTGTTTTCGGGTTTAATTTGATTGCGCCATTTTGAATAATTTGCTTTCTAAGGAATTTTCTCATCTCATCATTAGAATTTAAATGAAGTTTTCGGTTTGTTTGTAAGTACGGCAGAAAGGTGGGTAGTGGGGGGTTTGTATCGGTGTTGGTTCGTTCGAACGTTTTCCAATTTCATACTCTGAAGGTCAGAGATTATCCTGAGACCTGTTTTAGAAGTTAATTTAATTTTTTATATTTTAATTTGAGGTCGTTTTAGTTTGGGAAAACAAATTATGCCAGCCAACCAACAAACGTTTAACGATTAACAAATTCAATTACAAATTAATTCATTTGCCGCCCGTAGATAGAGATTAATTAATATATTAATTGATATTTGAGATTATTTAATTAATTTTTTAATTGATTTCAACAATAACAATTAAAAAGACAATTACATTTTCCTGTGCAATTGACTGAAATAGTCCTTTCCGCCGTAGCCTTACCATATGCGGCGAAAACTGAAGCCGAGTCCTACAAGGACTTTTGTCTGCAGCTTTCATTGAATACATTTATGGCATTAGTTCGCTGAAGACAGAGAGCGGTGGAGACAGACACTCCATGTGACTTGAGAATAAATAAATTTCACTTTAGTTCCACAAAACAGAAGGTCCTAGCAGCCAGTTCTTTTCTTAAATTTTTTTTTTTGTAAATTATATTTGCAATAATCTTCTTAATATATATTTACCCTCGACACTGATTCACTGACTCTGTCACGCAGTACGTAGGAATTTAAATAGGCATTCTATAATTTTCTATAAATAATAATAAAAAAAATAATATTTTTTTTTGTACAGAAAGTGTGTTTTCCCCAATTTTTTTTTTTACAAAAATTTTTTTTTTTACAAAAATTTTTTTTTTTTTACAAAAAATTTTACAAAAAATTTTTTTTTTTCAACAAAATTTTTTTTTTCAAGAAAAAATTTTTTTTTCAACAAAATTTTTTTTTTCAAGAAAAAATTTTTTTTTCAACAAATTTTTTTTTGAACAAAAATTTTTTTTTCAACAAATTTTTTTTTTTTCAACAAAATTTTTCTTTTTCAGCCAGTTCTTTTCTTAAATTTTTTTTTTTGTAAATTATATTTGCAATAATCTTCTTAATATATATTTACCCTCGACACTGATTCACTGATTCACTGACTCTGTCACGCAGTACGTAGGAATTTAAATAGGCATTCTATAATTTTCTATAAATAATAATAAAAAAAATAATATTTTTTTTTGTACAGAAAGTGTGTTTTCCCCAATTTTTTTTTTTACAAAAATTTTTTTTTTTACAAAAATTTTTTTTTTTTTACAAAAAATTTTACAAAAAATTTTTTTTTCCATAAAATTTTTTTTTTTCAACAAAATTTTTTTTTTCAAGAAAAAATTTTTTTTTCAACAAAATTTTTTTTTTCAAAAAAAAATTTTTTTTTCAACAAATTTTTTTTTGAACAAAAATTTTTTTTTCAACAAATTTTTTTTTTTCAAAAAATTTTTTTTTTTCGACAAAAATTTTTTTTTTCCACAAAATTTTTTTTTCCATTTTTCAACGGGCGCCATAGGCGCATTACAACTTACTAGTAAAAAATAAATAATAATAAAAGATTTATTTGAATGCCTGGAAAATGCCCCTTTATACACTACTCTGCCATGAGACTTATGCGGGTCCAATGACATTACGAAACGAGAACGATTATGCAGGTGACCACCTCATAAGTGGAGTTGGCAATGACGTCCAAAGTGCCAATGACAATAAAATCATCGCCGTCAACGTCGTCAAAAGTGGCATCTGCAGCGGCGTCAACAGTAACGTCGTCGGTGGCAAAGTAGAAATGGAGGTTTTTGTAGGTTTTAATAATTTGTACGCCTTGTGTGATAGTTAAGCGATCCATTTTCCTCAATGTCAGACTTCCAAATGAAAAGATAAAAAAATTGGTTTAACAACTTCGTTTGACAAATGTCGAATTCCAGCTCTATACTTTTGAAAGCACGACATGAATAACCCTATATGTGCGATTTTACGGCCTTTTTACAACTTTTAACGGACAATTGTACGATTGTTTTCTTGCTGAAACATTCCAGAACTGGTTGATCTGATTACATTTTATTTGCACAGGATATTTTCAAGATTAACTGGCCGTTTCCATAAAACGAATTGGTTCGTTCGTTAGAAATTGTCAAAATTGTCAGGCGCAATCTGGTGGAATTTGGAGGTAGTGAGAGCTTAATATTTTGGGATTGTGTTTTATTTTTTTGTTTGAACATTATTTAGATTTAAGGATTTTATATATTTTTTTTTTTTTTTTTTGAAAAAGCACTATTTTTTTTCATTATGTTTTATAACGAAAATCAATTCCCTGGAAGACGTCGAAAAAATTTCCAAACATACATTCTATTCCGGTTTCCCTGAAATCTTCAAAGTCTTCGGTTATCTGTGGGCTATCCAAAACAAGTCGATTTCATCACACTAATGTATTGTGAACTGATGGAATTTCATCCAAATATGCCAACTGATATGAGTATGTATTTTATAGGATAAACTAACTATGATGCTCCGTGCATTAACATTAACTGACCCAGAAGAGCTCTTTGGGAATACCCGTTGCTTCTTTCGGAGCTGTTACAATGTTGCGCCGTTCCTCAACGAACGAGTCAATTAAATTAAAAGACTTTGTCAGTTTCTATGTGTGTGTGTGTTTTTTTTATCACATGTGTTACTGTCCAAACGCACTTAATTGACATCTCAAAGCAACTCTTTCCGAATGTCTAAATAACAAACAAAAAAATCTTTCAGAAATATGTCTTACGACAGGAAGTTGCCAGTGCCTACGCCGTTCCAACCACCTCACACACACCGTCAGAGCAACAAACATTTACACATGCATGCTTAGTTTTCCCCCGAGTTACTTGCCACCCCACATGTGGCACAACAGCAGCGGCACAAGTGTATAAAAATAATGAAATTATAGTTGAGTTCTCTGAAACGCAACAAAAACACTGGAACCAAATTAAATAAATATAAAATTCTGTACGAATGCATGAAATACTCGTAAAAATAAACTGGCGTACGTAGGTTGTTGTACCACCAAAACGGTCGTTCATATGATGGAGACACAGTCGTACGACGTAGTACGGCCCGGACCGTGCCGTCCCGTACGTACACGTTCTGGGGGGGGGCAAAAAAATTTAACGTATTTTAGCACGTGTCACCAGGAGATCGGACATGTGTCATGTGGCATTACTGCCACTGTCGGTACTCGGTACTCGGTCCTCTGCCAAATGTGCGCCATAGGTATCCTTTTTGTCGGTAACGAGTATATTTCAGAAACATTTCATACTCGCTCGCAATACAATCCTGTTGCTTGTCTGTTTTCCTACCGAACGGGTGGGCGGGTTTGGTTGGGAATGGTGTGGGGTTTCGAGGGGGGAAGGGTGGACTTTGTTTTTTGACAAGAAACCAACTCATGTAATCATTTACACAGACGCCAGACAGGGTGTTGTGGAAATGGAGTGATGAAAGTGGGGAATCTGTAGTGAAAAAGGAAATGTGGGAGGAAATCGAGATTTGTGTACAAATGAAATGCCATGTAGACATGAAATGTAGAGGAAGTTTGTTGATTAATGACCATAAAATTGTATAACTAAGAAATGTAGTCACAGTTCCATCACAGAGAGCTTGCTGGAATGGTTGATTAGACTGTAGATGAATTGACTTTATTGTTTATAACTAAAAACTTAAACTTATCCACTAAAATCCATAGTACGGAAAATATCGCTTCGCGAAAGGTATTTTCATTTTTATCTCTCGTTTTGTTACTCACACTCAGAGACAAAAAAAATAATTCTCGTGAAAGTAATTTTTATCTACGAAAGTTATCTTTTTTATCTTTCATGGGTGATCAATACATGCTTTAAAAGTATTGCTCTCTCTAACGAAAGAGAAGAAAAGATAACACTCACTCATAAAAATAACTTTCACGAGAATTATTTTTTTTGTCTCTGAGTGCGAAAGTTAAATAAAGATAAATATTAAAGAGAGCACGCGTGAGACAAGAAATATAAAAATACTTGTGTTTGGAAATTGACGCAGGTCAGTTTCTTCTATTGTTTTGTTTGAAAAAAATGGTTGAAAAAAAATGGGTCGTAAGAAGTGCTTCGAATAGAATTGCTTTATTGTTATTTTTGATTTAATTTTTCGTTTGAAAACAATAAAAAAGAAAAAAAAATGTTATCCGCTGAAAGTTTAATTATTTGTTATACATATTTTCGTCCCATTTCGCCGTTGTAAAGGGATTTCCTAAAAATGCAGTTGATGACGAATATTATTTCTAATGATTAAACTCATGAATGAGAATTAATTTCTAATGAGTAGATATAACTCTCGCGAGAGTGCTCGGTAGATAAATCTCGTGAGTGAAAAAAATAATTGTTCTCTTCATATTTTAAATTACTTTCACGAGAAAAAAATATTTATCTTGAGAAAAATGTATATTTATCTTTGAGGAGAACAATTTTTTTCTCATAAGGTATTTTTCTCTTGTGAAGAGAATAAAAATTGAGTACTCTCCGTACTATGCTAAAATCTAAAAAAGACAAATATGTTTTTTTTTTAAATGCCATCGCTTCCATGGAATTTCTCTAAAATGTCTAGATCACGATTATTTCATTAACTCAGACGGACAAATTTTAATTAAAAAGATTTAACTACACCGATACCAAAGCCAAAAGGAAAAATAATGGTTTCTTAGCAGAAACAACAATTCTAGCTGTCTGGCTTTGTGCAAACTCCTACAGAGACAAGGCTGAACCGAGGCTGCATTTTATTTAGTTGGCTGCACCATTTTTGTCAATGACTTTTTGAGAAATTGACTGCAGTTGATCCAATCGGCCACTCACTATTCGTTAGTACAGAGACTTCGGTCCGAGGCTGCATTTTTTTTAGTTGGCTCTACCATTTTTGTCAATGACTTTTTGAGAAATTGACTGCAGTTGATGCAATCAGCCAATCACTATTCGTTAGTACAGAGACGTCTGCATTTTTTTTAGTTGGCTCTACCATTTTTGTCAATGACTTTTTGAGAAATTGACTGCAATTGATCCAATCAGCCACTCACTATTCGTTAGTACAGAGACGTCTGCATTTTTTTTAGTTGGCTCTACCATTTTTGTTAAAGACTTTTTGAAAAAAACTGACTGAAGTTGATTCAATCAACCACTCACTATTCGTTAGTACAGAGACTTCGGTCCGATTCTGAATTTTATTTAGTTGGCTGTACCATTTTTGTCAATGATTTTTTGTGAAAATGACTGCAATTGATCCAATCAGCCACTCACTATTCGTTAGTTAGAATAGACGGCATTGCTGTACCTTTTCTAACATGACAGACAAATTGAGGCTTAAAACATTTGATTGCATCAGCCACAACTCGGTTGCCATTACCGGGGGATTTTCCAAGCTTTTCTCTGAAAGCTGAAAGCAACAGCTTTTCAATCAGCTAGTCGATATTCGCATATCGACTTAAAAGATGACACATCCCGTTGTTAGTGATGAGGTGTTGCCTCAATGGGGTATTTATGATTATTCTCGGTTATTTACAGAACTCTAATGTTTTTGCTGAATCATATATTTGAACTCGTATTTGTCATCATTTGCGATCAAATACCATCAAAGATGTTCTCACAGGGAACCGAGCATTTTTAGAATTATCCACTAGCTTAATTACTGATTCTCCTTAAAACGTTTTGCCCAAGTTCGTCCAAGGTTGATATTCTCATTCCTTTGAAACTAGAGCAACGATGGGGATGAGAAAAGATTTTGGATTTTTGGTAGTGTGAATTCGAAGGAGTCGTAATGTAAGATATTGTTTTTTTTTTAAGCTGTTACTGCTTCGAATTCACACTACCAAAAATCCAAAATCTTTTCTCATCCCCATCAATGTAAGCCATTCTAAGGCCCAGTACACTGACAGCTTAATAAAACACAAACCAAAGTCCTAACCCATCACAAAAGGTTCAAGTTCAATGTAGGTGGCCAATTATGTTTGGAGAACTTCTTCTATCATTCCAAAGGGCAAAACAGAGGCACCCTGTCCATTGACCCCCCATCAACCCCGTTTGAAAATAAACACAACATAAGCTGCCATTGCATGCAGCAGTGAATTTACTCCGAGTCACCAGTGCATAATTTATACGTGCGTATATTTCTGTGTGTGAGTGTTGTTTTTTTTTTGTTCCCCAAGTCATACAGAAAATTTATGTAAATGTGAATGACAAACAAGAATAAGGGGTGACAGGGTGACAGGGTGTGTGTGTGTGTCAGTTTATTTCAAAGTATCTAAACTTTGGCCACATGGAAATGTTAACTGGAATATTCCGGGCCCGAGAATATGTTTCATTTCCATACATGAAATATATTGAGTGTGTATGTGTGTGTGTGTGTATGTGTCTCACTTTATGAGCTCACATGCACAGTGAGGAGTGAGGAGTGCATGTGGACATAATCACAAGAGATCTGAACTTTTTTTTTGTTTTTGTTCTCACTGTTTTGCTCTTAATTTTTTGTGTGTTGTTGTTCTTGCATTCTGCACTTAACATTTGGAACATTAACATGCAAAGAGACTAACAAACGAGCCAACGGACAGACAGGGCACTGGCTGGAGAACGACAAACATATGCTGCGGGAGTGTGGACTTGTGCTTTTCACCTTACACACGACCACTCTCCCACTCACTTAAAGTACACAACGTTGTGGAGGAGAGCGGGGCGGGGCAGGGGTGTTATTGCAGGTTGACATTCTGTTTAAACCTTTATCGTTAATGCCGGCGTTAAGGGTTAAATGTTTGTCTGTGTTCCTGTTTGTTCTGTGACCAGTGCTTGAGTTAACCGTTCACTGTGTGTTGTGTTGGTTCTTTGGGCTGGGCTGTGGATGTGGCTGTGGCTGTGTTGACCGCGGGTGGGGGTTTCCATTTAAATTTATCAGACATTCACCCACTCACTCACTCTCTGCTTAGCTAGCCAAAAATTTCCTATCTAAACACCAACAATTTTGTTTGTCGGTTGTTATTTAGTGTCATTAAACACGATAAAAATTCATTGTCTCTCTCTCTCTCTGTCTCTCCCTGGCTCTACGACTGAGCCGTACGGGGGAGGGGGTCAGCTGGCAAATGAATTGGGTGGCAAAATAAGCACACAGGCTTTTGTTATAATTAATGGCTCTTTAATGTTTTTCCCTTTTCATAATTTACATACTTTTTTTTTGTTGTATTTTGGTTTGTTTATATTTTTGGTTCGACACAATGTAAACACAATTGCTCAAATTACGGACATTTGGCATTTGGATTATTAATGGCGGTTTTGTCTATGCCATCGTTGAAGATTTCCGTATTAAATTGTCAAAAAAATTTAAACATTTAAAATAAATGTTATTGCACTAAATTACCTTTTTTTGTGGGGTGGCCCAATAATTACCAATCAAAGGAGAATTTTGCTGTCTCTAAAATTAAAAAGAAAAAAAAAATTGAAATTAAATTATGGAATGGAAATACTGGGCAGAAATAAAAAAAAAAACGTTGCCTGTACAAGGATTTCGTTTCAGAATCTAAGGGGGTTTTTTTTTTGTAGAAAGGGAGCACAATTGAGACTTTGCATCTGAGGCTTTGTTTTCTTTGGAACAGCAGCCTTGTGTTTGGAATTCAGCCTTCTGTTTTCCATTCAGTTGAAAGAAATGTGTGGTAAGCAAAATGGCCATAATGTACAGATTTCGTAAGACGTTTCAGAACCGGAAAGATTTTTTTTTACAAATTTAAAAATAAAGTGAAATTAAATTGTATTTTTGTCAAAAAAATTTAAATTGTCAAAAAAATGTAAACATTTAAAATAAATGTTATTGCACTAAATTACCTTTTGTGGGGTGGTCCAATAATTACCAGTCAAATCAAAGGAGAATTTTGCTGTTATAAAATGAAAAAAAAAAAATTTAAATTAAATTAAGGTTTTTTTTTTGTAGAAGCACAATTGAGACTTTGCACCTGAGGCTTTGTTTTCTTTGGAACAGCAGCACAACTGAATTCAGCCTTGTGTTTTCCATTCAGTAGAAAAAAATGTGTGGTAAGCAAAATGGCCATAATGTACAGATTTCGTATTTCGTAGCAGAATATGAAGGATTTTTTAACTATTTAAAAATAAATTGAAATTAAATTGTATTTTTGGAAAACTGAAGGATTTTTTTTTTCAAAATTTAAAAATAAATTGAAATTAAAATGGTTTTTCTGGAAAACAGTTAGGTAAGAAGAATGGAAAATGTGTGGTAAGAATCAGAATCAGAAATCGTTTTTAAAATTTCAAAATAAATTGAAATTAAATTTTATTTTTGAAAAGCTGAAGGATTTTTTTTTCCAAAATTTAAAAATAAATTGAAATTAAAATGGTTTTTCTGGAAAACAGTTTGGTAAGAAGAATGGAAAATGTGTGGTAAGCAGAATGGACAGATTTTGTATTACTTGTCAGAATCAGAAATCGTTTTAAAAATTTCAAAATAAATTGAAATTAAATTGTATTTTTGGAAAACTGAAGGATTTTTTTTCCCAAAATTTAAAAATAAATTGAAATTAAATTATTTTTTCTGGAAAACAGTTTGGTAAGAAGAATGGATTTACTGGGCAGAAGTAAAAAAACGTTGTCTGTACAAGGATTTCGTTTTGAGAATCATAGGGTTTTTTTTTTTTTGTAGAAATGGAACACAATTGAATCTGTGGATCTGGGGCTTCATTATCTTAAAATCAGTTGAAAAAATGTTTAGTAGCAGAATCTGAGTTTTTTTTTCAGCACAATTCGAACTCTGCATCTAAGGCTTCATATTTTCTGGCAAAGCAGCACAATTGAATCCCGCCTTGTGTTTCCCATTTAAATCGGTTGATGCGATGTTCTCGTGTTGATGTAGTTGATTAGTTTTATAACTGGTCAAGATATTGAAAAATGTAAACTCCTGCACATCATAGGCTTAGACTTTTTATACCCTCACCCTACGGGTAGGAGGGTATATATCATTTTGATACGGCTCAAAAGTGTAACACATAGAAATATCCACATTAGAGCCCAGGTGTCTTTGAACCAAATTCGATTCATGACTTTCTGAATCGTTTGAGCCATGTCCGTCTGTCCGTCCGCTGTCCTGCTGGTACGCACGATAACTTTCGAGAGAATTAAACAATCACTCTGAAATTTGGCATGGCTTATTATTTTCCCAAAACTGCTTATGGGATTGCATATGGGCTATATGGCCACACCCCTTCGGGTACCTCCCATACAAATCGTCTATTTCGCCCACTTTAGAAATCGTGGAATAATATCAATACGGTCAACGCGATCTTGCACAAATTCTATACTTAGTAAAGCTATAGCTAGACAAAGTTTCGGACAAAAACTTGGAAGTCTGGCAACTCAACTTCTGGTACCTCCCATACAAATGTACCATTCCGCCCCTTATAAGCCGTGTAATATTATCAATATGCCCAATTCGATCTTGCCCAAATTCTGTATTTGGTAAAGTTATAGCAAGACAAAGTTTTGAACAAAAACTTGGAAGTCTGGCAACTCCCCTTTTGGTACCTCCCATACAAATGTACCATCCCGCCCCTTATAAACCGTGTAATATCTTCTTCTTCTTAATATATATTTACCGTCGACACTGATTCACTGACTCTGTCACGCAGTACGTAGGAATTTAAATAGACATTCTATAATTTTCTATAAATAATAATAATAAAAAAAATAATATTTTTTTTTGTACAGAAATTGTGTTTTCCCCAAATTTGTTTTTTACCAAAATTTTTTTTTCCAAAATATTTTTCTACAAATTTTTTTTTTTACAAATTTTTTTTTTCAACAAAAATTTTTTTTTTTACGAAATTTTTGTTTTTTAAGAAAAAATTTTTTTTTCAACAAAAATTTTTTTTTTCAACAACATTTTTTTTTTTCAACAACATTTTTTTTTTCAACAACATTTTTTTTTCAACAAAAAATTTTTTTTTTCAACAAAATTTTTTTTTCCATATTTCAACGGGCGCCATAGGCGCATTACAACTTACTAGTTATCAATATTACCAATGCGATCTTGCCCAAATTCTGTACTTAGTAAAGCTATAGCTAGACAACGTTTTGGACAAAAACTTGGAAGTCTGGAAACTCCCCTTCTGGCTCCAGTTTTTTAATAATTGGCTCCACATACATTTCGGTGGATTTTACAAGCAACCGCTTAAATGCATTTTGGTCGATTTTGAGTCTTGGACACCAAATTGCTCCTGTTTTTAATTCTGATTCGATTTCCCTAATCTTTTGTTGAAAAAAAAATTTAAAGTTACTGATTTTTTTTTTTAACAAAAAACAACTTAATTGGAGTTTTCATAAGTAGACATAATTCGTATCACAATTAAATTCCTTTCGCAAATAAGAGCTTATATGCACATAAGTGGTTACTTGCGAAAAAAAAAGTAAATTATGATTCGATTGTGTGGTTCTTTTTTTTGGCTGGAAAAAACAACATTAGTCCATATTTGTTTTCACCAAAAAACATCTTAAGTGGAGATACGCTGTTTTTTTTTTTTGACTATTTGCCTTTTTGCATATACAAACTTATGTTTATTTAATACATCATTAACATTTTATGATGTGATTATGTAGTGTTGACCTATGTAGATTATTTTTAAATTATTTTTCTTCTAGCTCGGCTTGAGGTCATTCATTATTTTGGAAATAAAATGTTAATCCAAAAATCAGATATATTGTTTGTATAGACGAGTTCTGCAGGTCGATTAACAAAACAAAATTTAAAATTTGTTCAACAGCTCCTAAATCGCCGAAAATTTTGTATTTTGGCTCTTCATGAAAAATTAGATTTTACGACTTATGCGGTTACTTGTGAATACCACACATGAATGCAGGGTTTTGAATGGAAATTTATCATGTGTTTGCGAGTATTCGTTTATGCTCATATGCATTTTTCTATTTCTATTTCCGCCTTCTAACCTTTTCGTCACTTTCAGTAAAAAAGAAGCAATTTGAAATTTCAGAAGTCTCCTATTAATTCGCGAAATGCGATATAAGTTATTTCCCGAATCTGTTGTAATTAAGCTCTTCCCAGAAAATATCTGTAACCAGCACTTGGGGAACCACTACGCTATGTTGATCTTTACGGCATTACAAATGTTACATTAAACTTTCATCTACTCCATTTGTGTAGAGGGCAACAGAAATGCTACAAACTGCTTTACATTATTGCTGACACCAGCACCCCCCAGCACACACACACACAGACACACACGGAACACGTTTACATTAAATTCCACTTGACAGGCGAAATTAACAACAAACACCATTAACCGTAAGTAAACGATGCATGCGATTTGTGAATGAACGTTTAACGAAAATCTTCGCACTAAATGTGTGCACAAATGTACACAATTTTCCAATTAGCCTAAAATGGGCGGTAATTTGAATTTCACAAACACTCTCTATCACACACACGCACACAATCGCAACCACTCAGACCGAAATCAATTTGAAACGTTTCAAAATTAAATTTGAAATAGTCATAAATTTACACGTTTACCATTTTTAGGCGAAAGCAAGGGAAGAGGAGGGAGGTCACGATTTACCCTCTGTCAAAATAAAGAAATACAAAAACAAACGAAATGTACATCCTTTTAATGGAATGTATTCTATTTACACTCACTCGCGTGTATGTGAGTGTACGGCTGTGGACTGTGTTGTATCTTTGCGAACCAAGCCAAAATAAATTTGACCAATACCTCGAGAGAGAGGGAGAGAGATACAAACAAGCCTGTATTGTATATGGGAGTACATAAAGCCCAATATGAACCCGGCATCAACATTTGTACAGGCTGAGTATGAACAACCTGAAGTGTTCAGGTTCATAAGTAATCGGGGACGTTCATAAACAATCGACAAAGTGCGCATATTAGGAAAATTCATTTATTGAAATCACAAATAGAAAAATAGATTTTTATCAATTCTCAGATTTTCCCCAATTTTTATTATTTTTGAAAAAAAAATATTTTATTCACGTTTCTTAGCATAACTTGAAGATACTCCAAATTTCTAAACTACTTAAGCGTTACGAAAAAAAAAAAAGTCTGCCATAGTTTTTGGAAATCGGAATTTAAGAAATTGTTTTCAAAGTGGACGATTTATTTTTACATTGGAATTCACTAATAAAATTTTACTTTAAATTTACATAAACTTAGGCAACTTAGACTTATTGTGAGTTTACTTGATATATAGGGTTATCCATTTCATGGTTTCAAAAGTATAGGGCTGGAATTCGACATCTGTCAAACGAAGTTGTTAAACCAGTTTTTTTTCCTTTCATTTGGAAGTCTGACATTGAAGAATGAAATATCATGAAAAAAAGTATTTTATATGTGTTTCATTTTCGTTTACTTTTAAAAAAATCTTGTTTTTGCATGAAAAAAATCCTATGAAATATATCATTAATATTTCATCGATCTAATGAAATATTTCATTAATATTATGACGTATTTCATTAATCTTATGAAATATTTCATTAATCTTATGAAATATTTCATTAATCTTATGAAATTTGAAGAGAACGTAACAGTGGAAAATTTTTGAAATTTATTTATTATTTTTCTGAAAAAAATCTTATGCAATATATCATTAATCTTATGCCATTTATTCCTATTGACTATAAAAGTGATAACGTGTAATTTAATAAATTTCAATCATAAATTTAAGATCTGCAACTCAAACTAATCGGTACACAACCAAATTAAAAAAAATATATGCGAAAAGTTTAATTTTTTTTAACTTGAACAAGTATCATATTTTTTATGAAACATTTCACAAATCTAATCTAATGAAATATTTCATTAATCTAATGAAATATTTCATTAATCTAATTAAATATTTCATTAGTCATTAATGAAATATTTCATTAGATTAATGAAATATTTCGTTAATCTAAGGAAATATTTCATAACTCTTATAAAGTATTTCATTCATTTCGAATTGTCAACTTGTTTCATGGCAGACGAATATGTGTGAAGACCTCTCTTTCAGTACAACTCCCTCAGTTCTAAATAGATTTCCGTGGAGTTATGTTTCAAAAACCTGTTTTTGTTTGTTAAGTTTTTTTGACCTTTCGATGAACATGAGTGAGTGTGTGTGTATGTGTACAGTGTACACATCCTAATCAATATGTCGGTGCATAGATACCAGCGTATCCATAGCTTTGGTCATCATCGTTCATCACGCAAATGTTTGTGCGTTCATATTCGCAGTTGTAGTAGTCACCGTTGTTACCTTGTCCATGCGTACATGGACACACACCGCTTAGTATACACCTACGGGTGGATGTGTCTGTATGCCTGTGGATACGTGCAGCTGTATGTACACCCCTTTGCATTGGCTATCATAGTCCGTGTTAGGGTGGGCTGCAAACTTTATACTTTTTTCCCCTGCAGCTGCACTACATTGAGTCGTTAACACGCAATCAATTTTGCAGACGATTTCATTTGTTTTTCATCAATTTGTGCTTTCCAATACGAATTTTTCCCTACTATGTTTTGTGTTTTTGTTGTTTTGTGTTGGCGTGATGTTTTCCCAACAAAGTTGTTCGAAGATATTTTGTTATTTCGTTAAAATAACCAAAAGTTTTTTGTTTTAATCTTTTTTTTTTTTTTGGCATCGTATGCTTTGCCATTTTGTTTTGTTGTTGTTTTGGCTTGTCAGTGCGTATACCTTACCCGGGATGGGGGATGCCAAGCAGTTGGTGCGATGATTGTGGAATGTAGCACATCGAAGGCTCTTTTGTGGAAATTTTTATTTGATAACTTCAAGTTGCTTTCGGATAATTCGAAAATATAACCTTTGGGGAATTGGGCTTTGAAGTCTGGGAGACAATGAACTTAGGCATAAGTTGTCGCATTAAACAGTCAGTTATTTAAGGCTATAGACTATAGTTTTTTAACAGATCGAATCCATTGGACGGATGGTTTTAATGATAAATAGAGTTTGTGTTATTGCTACACTAAAAACGCAAAAATGCGTTCCATCAAATCATTGTAGAACACCTTGATCTGGTACCACCATGTAGAAAATATGAAATTCAATTATTTATTGTCCTATATGAAATTTGTGCTTTCATTATTTAGTGTTAAGAAACGACTGTGTAGGTGGCTTGTGGGACAATTGAGAAAGGAGTCTTGGGAGCCGACTGCAAAGGAGTCTTGAGAGACGACTGCGAAGGAGTCTTGAGAGACGACTGCAAAGGAGTCTAGATAGTCTTGAGAGACGACTGCAAAGGAGTCTAGATAGTCTTGAGAGGCGACTGCAAAGGAGTCTTGAGAGACGACTGCAAAGGAGTCTTGGAGTCTTTTCTCTAGACTCCTACGCAATCGACTGCGAAGGATGACGGCCATGGAGACTGGAGAAATGACTGCCTTAAATTCCTTAAGAGACTTGAACGAGTTTTGAGAGACGATTGTCAAGAATTCTTGGGAGTTGACGACGAAGTAGTTTTCAGAGACAACTGCGAAGGAGTCTTTATATACGACTAGTAAGTTGTAATGCGCCTATGGCGCCCGTTGAAATATGGAAAAAAAATGTTGTTGAAAAAAAAAAATTGGTTGAAAAAAAAAATTTTATTCAAAAAAAAATTTTTATTCAAAAAAAAATTCTTGTTGAAAAAAGAATTTTGTTGAAAAAAAAATTTTTTCTTGAAAAAAAAAAAATTTTGTTGAAAACAAAATTTTTTCTTGAAAAAAAAAATTTTGTTGAAAAAAAAAAATTTGTGTAAAAAAAAAATTTGTAAAAAAAAGTTTTTGTTGAAAAAAAATTTAGTAAAAAAAAATTTTTTGTAGAAAAAAAAATTGTAAAAAAAAAATTTTGGAAAAACACAATTTCTGTACAAAAAAAAATATTATTTTTTTTATTATTATTATTTATAGAAAATTATAGAATGCCTATTTAAATTCCTACGTACTGCGTGACAGAGTCAGTGAATCAGTGTCGAGGGTAAATATATATTAAGATACTGCTGCGAAGAGTTCTTAAGAGACATGATTGCGAAGTAGTCGTAGGAGACGCTTGCAAATAAGTCTTGGAGGAAGAACGCGTAGCCGATTTTAAGAATTATTGCGAAAATAACATTCATTTATTAGCGCCGCGGTAGGCGAGTTGGTAGTGTGCTTGCCTAACGGCGTGAGTGCTGTGGGTTTGATTCCCACCAAAAGTCCAAAGTCCAAAAGTCTATGTCACCCGGACGCAAAATTTGAATATCATTTTTTTTTTGTACTGTAATTAATAACTAAATAGGATTTATTTGCGGAGAGTTTATGGAGTTTTTGGCCTCCAATGCTTTTAAAAGTCCCCAACTAATTGTTAACAATTTACCAGCTAACTCGCTGTCATCCCAATAATTTCTGAATAGTTTTAAAACTATTCCTTGTTGTTCTCCTGCCCGAAATTCTGCCACCCGAAATGTTTTTGTGCTCTGGGCGCACTAAACACAAAACTGTTTTATGTATTTGTAACTCCACAGAACCACGGAACGTGAAATGAAAACTGAATTGAGGAAAAATCCGCATTCAATCATCGCACATGCGAAATACAACAAAACCTGGCAAAAGGAACAAAACAACGAAAAACAAAACCTCAATTGAAACTATTACGCCGGAGGAGAAAAATAGATAGATTTGGCGCGTGTGTATGTGTGTGTGTCGGTGAGTGCATTAAAACCAGAGAGTTTACTAAAATCCAACAATGTTGAAAAATCTCACAAAAATCAGCGAAAATAAGTGTAGACTATCAGGTAAACAAATTAATGGAGTCAGTAGTGAGATTTGTAAATAACATTGGTTACGTTGAGGTAAACTTTTGAGAGAGTGGGAGCCAAACAGGATGTGAGAGGAAGTCATGGTAGACAAAGGCATGGAGGTCGTTGTAGATGATGAAGCAGGAGCTAGACGTTGAGCGAATGAGCAATTACCGATGGCGGCGAATATAGACAACTGCAAATGAGTGTTTAGGGCGTCCACGAAGAGGACTTTTATACCAAATCATCTCCAAAGAGACGAATGTCACTAAGTCTTTGTAGACAACAGCAAATGAGTCTTTGTGGAATGTGAATAAATAAAGGAGTACTTATGTACTAAGACTAAGACTAAGACTAAGACTAAGACTAAGACTAAGACTAAGACTAAGACTAAGACTAAGACTAAGACTAAGACTAAGACTAAGACTAAGACTAAGACTAAGACTAAGACTAAGACTAAGACTAAGACTAAGACTAAGACTAAGACTAAGACTAAGACTAAGACTAAGACTAAGACTAAGACTAAGACTAAGACTAAGACTAAGACTAAGACTAAGACTAAGACTAAGACTAAGACTAAGACTAAGACTAAGACTAAGACTAAGACTAAGACTAAGACTAAGACTAAGACTAAGACTAAGACTAAGACTAAGACTAAGACTAAGACTAAGACTAAGACTAAGACTAAGACTAAGACTAAGACTAAGACTAAGACTAAGACTAAGACTAAGACTAAGACTAAGACTAAGACTAAGACTAAGACTAAGACTAAGACTAAGACTAAGACTAAGACTAAGACTAAGACTAAGACTAAGACTAAGACTAAGACTAAGACTAAGACTAAGACTAAGACTAAGACTAAGACTAAGACTAAGACTAAGACTAAGACTAAGACTAAGACTAAGACTAAGACTAAGACTAAGACTAAGACTAAGACTAAGACTAAGACTAAGACTAAGACTAAGACTAAGACTAAGACTAAGACTAAGACTAAGACTAAGACTAAGACTAAGACTAAGACTAAGACTAAGACTAGAAAAAGAGGACAAAGAACAAGAAACCCAGATATTATTCTGCTGACAATCGTATACCCCTCCTATTATTTGTCTGATGACTTCAAATGCCCTCAATATTGTGCAATATTATAGAACTAGTAAGTTGTAATGCGCCTATGGCGCCCGTTGAAATATGTGTTAATTTAAAATGGATGCAACAAACATTTTCATATACATGAAATATAATTTATTTAAAATTATTTTTGGTTAAATTTTGTTGAAAAAAAAAATGTTTGTTGAAAAAAAAAAATTTGTGGAAAAAAAAAAATTTGTTGGAAAAAAAAATTTTGTTGAAAAAAAAAATTTTTTTGGAAAAAAAAATTTTGTTGAAAAAAAAAAATTGTAAAAACAATTTTGTAAAAAAAAAATATTGTAAAAAAAAAAATTTGGAAAAAAAAATTTGGGGAAAACACAATTTCTGTACAAAAAAAAAAATATTTTTTTTTTTATTATTATTTATAGAATTATAGAATGCCTATTTAAATTCCTACGTACTGCGTGACAGAGTCAGTGAATCAGTGTCGAGGTAAATATATATTAAGAAGATAGAATAGAATATAATAGAAAAAAATATGTTGTGGCTAAAACTGAGAACGGTACTGCAAGTATGAAATGTTGCCCAGAAATCCTATTCGATAGAATGATGGTAGCTCGTGGCGTTATTGTACTTGAGGTTGCGAATGTATGTACACACATAAGTAGTTTTTCTTTGGTTTATTGCAAAATAATTAAAAAAAACCTCCTCGACCTCCCACCCATGAACGAATGTTCATGTTGTTCTAAGGTATGTGCAGAATGTCCTGCTTATGGCATGAGAGATAAGGATTTTATTTCATTAGCTTCATAAGCAGTGCCCTCCGCAATGTGATGGATGGTGGTTGCTCTGCGTTGTATGTGTGCTTGGGTTGAGCTTATAACGGATGCATATCCTTTTAATCCTTTTGGGACTGCAGTGGCAATAAGTCCCAAACATGTGTGCATATAAAGTTCCAAACGATTTTTTTACCTGGGATTATGTACAAATTTACATATTTTGTATGTCCATGAACGTCGGAAGATAACTAAGTATTCTATTGACAGTGCAACATCCTTTTCAAGTAAAAGTTTACCTGAATTACACCTTGATGGTTAAAGGGCTTTCCTTTTTGCATAAAATGCCTTTAATATGACATATAGCCAGGACTGTAGTTGAGATATTTCCCTTGGGTCTCAGCACAGTAGTTTGTTGAATCGTTGCCACATCATATTCAGTTGCAAGCATTCGGTATCCGTTCTCTGTTCAATGACAAACGAATACTTAAAGTTATGTTTCAATTGTGAAGCATTTCTTCAATTGCTGCTTAAACTGACATTACCATTGTCAGTTGCCTTCGTGTTCTCTTCTTCTCCTATCGTATCGTCACGTTGCACTTATCCTTTGTTACCTTTTTGGTAGAAAAGTGCATTGTAACGATGGCCAAAACCCTGTACAGTAGAGAACTTCCAGAACAGGAATTTGCAAAGAAAATAAAAAAACAGGAATAACACCAAGAGACATGAATGAAAGAGGGAGAGAGACGGTCGGTTAGTGCTTTTGTTATCACAAAGTCAATATGTCAGTATCAAACGCTTTCATTAGATATCGTTGACAAGTTTTATTATTCCCTTCCGAACAATACGAGTGCCAATGTCAACACACAGGACCTCTTTGCATTCGCAATCGCTCAAGAGGTAAACAAGTGTGGTGGGGTGGGGTCTTGGCCAGTGATAATATGATGGCTGTGTGTATTTGTGTGTTGCCCTGTGGCGTGAGTGAGCGATGTGCATCTGGAGTGCATAACATGCAGGCAACAACAGCAGTGAAGCCATTAACTGCATCAACAAACAACAACAAAGGCACACCCTCACACACACACACACACACTCGCATATACAACAAGGAACGGATGCAAACCCAGTGTCGGCATACGAACAACTAGATGCAGTGTTTGCGATGCATCTTCTGAGGTTGGCTAAGGAACGTTCTTTGTTTTTGCTGACGAGTGTGTCTGTGGAGCCTGGGGGCGCTACAGTGACACCAGAGTTGCCATTATTTGTACGGCATGCCATTCCGAAACTCGTATTGTTTATATCACCATTTCCACACGCACTGAAGCTTATTTGTGAAAGGTCATAGTGTAAAAGCCCCTGACTTTAGGAAGGATTTTCAAAAGAGCCGCCTGGGAAAAATCATCGTGTAAATTGGTGCCTTGACCCAGTTAAACAACCAAGTAAATCCGTTGTGGCTAAGGAGCCAATCCACCCGCTTGGTGAGGGGTTGAGTTCTACCTAATACCTGGTTGAGATGTCATCTCCTGTCCTCTGATAGACACCGCAACTCTCCCCGAAGAGCTGGTCCTTTTTGTCAGAGTAAACAGACAAAATTATCTTCATAAAAAATCCTACTTTTTCTTTCAAAGGAACATTTGAATAAAATGTTTCATATATTTTTTTGAAATTATCTAGGCATTCTATGAATTACTTTAATAATTTTATGAAATGATTTAGGTATATATTTTTTAAAAATTTAACCATGCAAATATTTCTTTATTTACTTAGTTCCCTTAACATTCCATGTAGGTGCAGACGGAGAACTTCTTGCGAATTAGTCAGCTGTGTACGATATAATTTTGTATACTCACTGACCGGGACATACTCTTTTAAAGCCGGCTCCGAACGGCTAATGCTTTTCTAGAGAAGTTTTACATGGCCTAGAGATTGTTCTCTTACTCGTACAGTCGCCAACATTTACGAAATATTTCTTTAGCTTTACAAATAATAAATGATTTGCTTCCAGTGTATTACACCGTAATACACACATTCTGTCCTATGAACCAAATTTACTTTTTCGGAAAGGGGATAAAAAATAAAAATACACGTGTATCGGCGATTTTCATGTACACGTCAGAATTTTTTTTTTTTAAGTTTGAAGTATGAAGCTCGTAGTGGCCTGTGTGAAAGCCTTTGGACCGATTTTAACCCTTTTTCAGTGATCCAATCGAGCTGATTTTTTTGGCAGGCAGACTCGTGGAAATGTCTGTATCACGTCAAATTTTTAAAAAAAAATAGATTTTTATAAATTCTCAGATTTTCAATTTTTATTATTTTTGAAAAAAAAAACCATATTTTTTTTCACTTTTCTTAGCATAACTTGAAGAGACTCCAAATTTTTAAACTACTTAAGCGTTACGGCAAAAAAAATTTTCAACCTTAAAAAAAATTTAGGAAAATCTGAGAATTGATAAAAATCTATTTTTTAAAAAATTTGACGTAATACAGACATTTCCACGAGTCTGCCTGCCAAAAAAATCAGCTCGATGGGATCACTGAAAAAAGGGTTAAAAATCGGTCGAAAGGCTTTCACACAGGCCACTACGAGCTTCATACTTCAAACTTAAAAAAAAAAAAATTCTGACGTGTACATGAAAATCGCCGATACACGTGTATTTTTATTTTTTCCCCTCTTTCCGAAAAAGTAAATTTGGTTCATAGGACAGAAAAAAATCTATTTTTTGTAACACGGTGTTATGAAGTTAACCAAAAATTCTTTTAAATTATCCTCGAGAATTTTTTTCAAGGAATTTCATAAATGTTTTCCGCCTGAGAAACTCTTGAGACCTCTTGTAGTTGTTGCATGTTTCAGAGAGATCGCTTTCTATTTTTTCTGAAGATCTACACAATCACAGTCCTTCGGAGCTGACATCATTCTTGTTTATAATGACGTAGCAGTGGTTGACAAATAAGTAGTTTACTACCACAGGCGGTCACCTCTATGTGGCACGTCTGTCGTTGAGACATTGTGCAGCAGGGTTGCAGGGCTCAATAATATCTCGTCCCTTATGAACGTTTTTTTTGTCCTGTTTTGCGTCGATCCAATTTGCGATTTGCGTAGCTTGAGGCAATTTAGTTCAAACCGTTGTGCGTCCTTTTGATTCTGATTTCAGAATTCCACACGTGAATAATTATTTAAATTTGCTTGTAAAATTTATAGGAAAGGTATTTTGTTATACAAAAAAAAAAAACAAATGAGTTCTCTTAAAAATGTTTTCATACGCATTTTTTAACTGCCTCAAATAAATCACTGCAAGCACAACCTCCCACGAATACGTTTCTAATTTAAATCTTTAAATTCCATTCCCCTGGAATTCTTCTACATCCTCACCGCCATACTCACTGTTTTGCGGTTTGTTATTGCTAACTTTTACTGGGAACGTTGGCTTTTTTTTTTGTGTTCTGTTTCATAGAAAACCAAATTTTCTTTTCTGCATTTTGTGTGGGAGTTGGTTTGCAAGTATCTCAGCCGGATGCACATGTGTTTTCAACAGTTTAATTAAAATTGCCTTGAAGTGGATATCAAGAAATAATATCTGCCATAAACATGCATCAGCTAAACGTGAAACGGGGACGGGGACGGAGGGGAGCGAGCAAGCGTAAGTGTTTTGCATATTCTCCTTGTTGGGGTTTTTTTTTTTTTTTTTCGTTGTCGACTGCCGTTAACTTGGCAGGTAATGTTGCTCTGAATGTTGTTCTTGCACAGAGACACAGTGAGTAGTGAAGAGTGCAGGTTTTCTTCAAAAAGGAAAAGAACTTTATGTGTATTTTTTGAAAATTAAATATTTTTCACATTCGCTCAGAGATTTTCAAGGATACACTAGTCAAACATGGATGTGTGTCTTAATTTTGCATACATTTGAATATGACAGCGCATATACATTTACATATATCCTTTACCTTTGAATCACACACACACGGCGTATATTTTTGTGTGGTTTTTGTAATTAAACATTCTATAAACTATTTTGTCATAATGTCAACAACGGCACTAGCATCAACGACAATCACAGCAGCATCAGCAGCCCAACTCCCGGTTGTCATCATCTCATCTGTAAACGTCAGGTGATAGCATATCCTGTGTGTGTGTGTATGTGTTTGTCCTTTGCAGTCGTTGCAAATTATTTATTTTAGTTTTACTTTGAATCTGTTGAAAAGTTAATAAAGCTTTTGTGGTTTTTCTTGTCCATACGTGTACACACACACACACACAAAGACCGAGAGAGAGAGAGAGATACAAACATCCCTAGGTGAATTTCAGTCCAAAGTAAATAATCATTTGTCCACAGCCAACAGACAATTGCATCGGTCCACATATGTATATCAGTGTAATTTACACAGACTCATCTGATTGTATAGCCATACACATACATTGATGACATTTGTCTGTGTAAGTGCCTGTCTCTATATTACAATCTCGATATATATATATGTACCATATTAGCCCGATACTGTCTGGACCACTTGTGTGTTCCCACAGATATGACCAATGTTATTAACAATTTCTTCTGACAATGTTTACGAGATTTTAAGATGCTCAAAGTTACTTAAGTCGGACATGTGAAATGTGCAAATAGATTTTAATTATTCATCAGCATTCAGGTGGATGGGAAATCTGTTTAGGCTACCAAGAAGTCATTTGTTGGTTGGACTTGAGATTTAAGAGGATTTGTAAGGAGCAGTAGCTGGGTGGTTCACCAGCGCCCCCTAATGAGCACCACATGTAAAGGTAACCACCTGTACCTGTATGAAATGACCATAGGATTTGTTTTTCTGTTGAGGCAAAAGTGCTGTGTAGTATGAAATTTGCGTTGGAAAATTGAGTTTTCATTGGAAAATGTCTATTCCAGGCCATCATATTAGGTTTGAAAAGAATATTTGGAGTTTATTTACCAAATGCAAATTATCTGTTTATTAATATAAGTAGTAGAAGGTCTAAACTGTAGGTGTGATAAATGCCAACTTGCAATTGTTGGACCGTGTGCTCGCTTGCATGTGTTCAAAGCACGTACATACATATTTCCCTGAACATGCCATGAATAAACATACGGGGAGCTTCTCAGATATCTGTGTGCTCTTTCTAGAGTTTTTTCTAGATAAGTTAAAGAGATCGTAGTGTACTTGTGTACACTATCGTAGTTTACTTTTGTACACTATCGTAGTGTACTTTTGTACACTATCGTAGTTTACTTTTGTACACTATCGTAGTGTACTTTTGTACACTATCGTAGTTTACTTTTGTACACTATCGTAGTGTACTTTTGTACACTATCGTAGTTTACTTTTGTACACTATCGTAGTGTACTTTTGTACACTATCGTAGTTTACTTTTGTACACTATCGTAGTTTACTTTTGTACACTATCGTAGTGTACTTTTGTACACTATCGTAGTGTACTTTTGTACACTATCGTAGTGTACTTTTGTACACTATCGTAGTGTACTTTTGTACACTATCGTAGTGTACTTTTGTACACTATCGTAGTGTACTTTTGTACACTATCGTAGTGTACTTTTGTACACTATCGTAGTGTACTTTTGTACACTATCGTAGTGTACTTTTGTACACTATCGTAGTGTACTTTTGTACACTATCATAGTGTACTTAGGTACACTATCGTAGTGTACTTATGTACACTATCGTAGTGTACTTATGTACACTATCGTAGTGTACTTATGTACTTTTGTACACTATCGTAGTGTACTTTTGTACACTATCGTAGTGGACTTTTGTACACTATCGTAGTGTACTTTTGTACACTATCATAGTGTACTTAGGTACACTATCGTAGTGTACTTTTGTACACTATCGTAGTGTACTTTTGTACACTATCGTTGTGTACTTTTGTACACTATCGTTGTGTACTTTTGTACACTATCGTAGTGTACTTTTGTACACTATCATAGTGTACTTAGGTACACTATCGTAGTGTACTTATGTACTTTTGTACACTATCGTTGTGTACTTTTGTACACTATCGTAGTGGACTTTTGTACACTATCGTAGTGTAGTTTTGTACACTATCGTAGTGTACTTTTGTACACTATCGTAGTGGACTTTTGTACACTATCGTAGTGTACTTTTGTACACTATCATAGTGTACTTAGGTACACTATCATAGTGTACTTAGGTACACTATCGTAGTGTACTTATGTACTTTTGTACACTATCGTTGTGTACTTTTGTACACTATCGTAGTGGACTTTTGTACACTATCGTAGTGTACTTTTGTACACTATCGTAGTGTACTTAGGTACACTATCGTAGTGTACTTTTGTGCACTATCGTAGTGTACTTTTGTACACTATCGTAGTGTACTTTTTTGTACACTATTGTAGTGTACTTTTGTACACTATCGTAGTGTACTTTTGTACACTATCGTAGTGTACTTTTGTATACTATCGTAGTGTACTTTTGTACACTATCGTAGTGTACTTTTGTACACTATCGTAGTGTACTTTTGTACACTATCGTAGTGTACTTTTGTACACTATCGTAGTGTACTTTTGTACACTATCGTAGTGTACTTTTGTACACTATCGTAGTGTACTTTTGTACACTATCGTTGTGTACTTTTGTACACTATCGTAGTGTACTTGTGTACACTATCGTAGTGTACTTGTGTACACTATCGTCGTGTACTTTTGTACACTATCGTAGTGTACTTTTGTACACTATCGTAGTGTACTTTTGTACACTATCCTAGTGTACTTTTGTACACTACTGTAGTGTACTTTTGTACACTATCGTAGTGTACTTTTGTACACTATCGTAGTGTACTTTTGTACACTATCGTAGTGTACTTTTGTACACTATCGTAGTGTACTTTTGTACACTATCGTAGTGTACTTTTGTACACTATCGTAGTGTACTTATGTTCCTTTACTTCGCCGTTTTCCCTAAAAATGTCCCATATTTTCTTTAGAAAATCGTTGTCTTTTTTCCCAACTCCTTTTCATTGTCAAACGTAGTTAATTATTTAACCAATATTTCACCCAGTTTTGATTGTTTGTCTTCCTCTTCGTCGCCTTCTTCTGAAATGTAACTGTTCATTTTGAGGCAGATGTCGCCTTCGTTACGTCAGTTTGGTTTTTGTACTACAATTTTGGTTTTACTGCATCTGTCATTAAGAGTTGTTCAAGTCGAACCAAACTCAGAGTCCGAAATAATGAAAGAAATTGATGTTCATTCTCTCTGCATTTTATGGTTGAACATTTTTGCGAACAAAAAAAATGGAAAACTACAAGAGTGGGTGGAAACGTGTTAGTAGAGTTGGAACTATTGGAATCTAAGTGTCCAACGGAGCAAGCACGATGTGATGTAGCTCTGGTCTTTTTTTTTGTTGAATGGTTTGGCAAGTACTCTGGTATTGTTAGTCAAGATGACAAATTGTATTGAGGGTTTGCAGAATTTAATTGCGTTACCAAGTGATGACAGTCGTTCTGGTTTTTTTTTCTCGTTGCTCAATTCAATAAGAACAACTTTTGGTCTTCTTCTTATGATTTTTATGGGAAAACAAACTCATTATTAAAGTTTTTTTTTTTTTTTTAATTTCTTGGAAGATGTTTTAGTGATTCAATTATCTCCTGTGCTCGCGCGCTAACGTTTAGCAATGAACTGATGATATATTTTCCTGCGTTTTCAATTACAGATTCATTCCTTGGTCGTGGCATCTGAAAACGAAACTAATTTGGTAAGTTTTATTGTACTTCTTTCTTGTTATTATTCGTATACATACAGACATACATACGAATTCTGGTACAGACTATTGTAATGTTGTATATCAGCAGAAATATTCCATTTGTGGAGCAGGCAGTGAACGCTGGTGTTTACTTTAGTCTGATTGTATTTTAAATTGAAGATAAACACAAAATGTGATTTACGCTGTTAATTTTGTTATTTTAATATCTCTCTCTCTCTCTGAGTTCAGTTGAGTTTAGTTTGTCTCCATTTCCTCCTTCCCTTGCCTTCATCGACAAAGTCTGCTATGGTAAATTTTTTGTGAATTCATGCGCTGAAGTCTTAATGCCACCGGCTTACCATTGATCAGCTAGCTACCAACAGCCTCGTTGGCCACGTTTAGGTATTCTGGTGGCAAACAAAAAAATGCAAATTTCCAGGTGCTTATAATCAGCTTTACTGTTATTGAATAATTTAAAATAGTCCGCCGGAATATGGTTTTCTACATTGGCATATGGGCCGGGTTTGAAACTAGTTGTGAATATAATCCTATTTTTCTTTTGTGTGAGTGTGTCGCCTTTTTTCCGTTTCTTTATTTTGTCAAGCGGGGTAGGAACTTTGTACAGCCGCTTGTGGGTAACAGTTTTCCAGCATTTCTTAAGCGTGTGACGTTTCAATGTTATCTTAATGGATTTAATTAAAGTCCCTAATAAATATCTGTAAGGTATATCGAAGGAAAGTCCTCATGGAGCAAACCCCTAATCAAAAAATAATAACACCCAAAAAAATTATGTAAAATACTTTGGGACATTTTTTTTATCGTCTTTGGGTGTTGTTTCATTTCTCGTTTTGTAAACTCTGGCTTCTCTTCAGTTGTCGAATAAATCTTTACTAAAGATTTCCGTGAACAGGAGTCTAAAATATTTTTTTTTCATAGGAGGGCCATACAAAAAATAAAATAAAGATATAGTCCAAATAGTTTCCTTTGGAGAATGTTGAATTTTAAAATTTTTTTTTTGGGACTTGTTTCATTTTATGTTTTTTTTGGAATGTCAATTCATTTGTGGGTTGGGTTTGGGGCTGTTCAGTTGGTAGTTATTTCCTACCGCGCCGAGGAAATTCTTCTCTAACAGAAAGCTGTGGGCTTTGCAATTTAAAAACATTGATTTTCCAGAGCTAATCTGTTCGTTGAAGTTGTATTGATCTCAGATTTTAGGACCTTTGACATATGAGTGGTTAAACGAAGATCTAACATGAACTTATTTAGCATAACCACACTGTAGAGCTTAACAAAAACTCCCAATCTCTGCTCTGCTACAATTCCCTGTCACACCATGTGGGCTTACCCTTTGCCTCGTTACTTAAAGCCTATTTGATTTATATTCAGTTTACATTGTATGGCCTATTTTTGCATTGCATATTTGCTTTTTGAAGGCAACAAAACTAACATCATCTGTTTTTTTTCTCCTCTCCTCCTGAGAGTATGTGCCACAGTTTAAATACAGCCATCAATACATGGCCTGGGACATACATACATATGTATGGCAAATATTCTATGGGTAAATAGAAAGAGAAAACATTTCATATTCCATACACAGACACACACACACACACGCACACAGAAAAAACATGGACAAGAAAATTGCGGTTAGTTTAGCAGATATTTCGGGGCGAAAAACCAACAACGAAAGCCTGTAATGCTCGGTCGTCGTAGGCAAACATTAGAATGCAGTCAAGTCACCTGCACCATTAATTTTGCTTAGGGATGCCTCTGCATCCTCTCTTCTTTTCCTTTTTATGAGCCATTCAGTTGTGTGGGTTATTTGTGGACCGTTAAAAAACGGACGAGTATATAGACAAGGCTGGTGGCAAAGCTTTAGTAACTGCGGCAGTATGAGGGCCCTGGGTGTCGTGGTAATGTAGTAGCGTAAGAGTTAGCCACGACCAGATGTTTCCTTTAACTACTTTTAACTATAAATCATCATAAAAATTGAGTAAAGTTGGTGGTGTTGGTACTGGCCATTTTGTTGCTTAATTCATTCCGTCGCAGTCACTCTGTTATTGCGGGCCCTGGCTAGTTTAAAGTTACTTCTCGCCATCACCACCACCATTCACATCGCCATCTAGCAAAAGAAATGAATACAAAAGTTTATATTGAGGTCAGCTGGTGTGCTGCTGTGGCACTGGAGTAGTAACCAAACCAAACTAAAAGATGCCAGGGCGAACAGTTGCCGAAACGAACGAAGAATAAACTGGGGAGGAATTCAAGAAATTGGCATAACACAATTTATTTGGTTAAAACTTGTATGTGCCAACTAAGGCCAACGGCGGACGGACAATCAACTCATAGACTAAGAACATTTTGTGTAATTTGAAAAATTTCCCAAAACTAAAAACGAAAACTTTTCTTCCAGATGAGTATGAGTACATGCACCAGCATGTCTATACGCTCGACAGCCTTTCTATTCGCCTATGTGCGAATAGTTTCAACAGTCAACCACTAAATGATATGATGGCATATATTTCATTTGATTTTAAAGAGTTTGTAATGTAGACAGACGACCGACATGTGTGTGTGTTTGTGAGAGAGTGACAAACGTTGGTGTTTGTTTTTTGGTTCATTTTGTGGCCAACAATCAATGGTTCACTGTGATGTATGAGTAATTTTGGAAATAAAATTAATATCACTCATACGCACCATATGATTCAGTCTGCGGTCAGCGGTGGTCGTTTGCACTGGGCCAATGTCAACCGAGTCACGCCTAAAGAGTTTAAAGCTCAACATGTCATTGTATGGCTTGGGTTTCTATGTAGTTTGGCCAAGTCCCAGTATGAATTTGTCGGCTATTAAATGGAGAACAATTTAGGTGGCTCAAATCGTGAGGCTTTTTTTAATATTTAAGCCTGTTTTATGCCAGCTGTTAAGTACAACAAAGCTCCATTTCTGAGATGCCCTTTAATAAGACGGATCGTGGTGTGATGTGAAGCGTGGTCGACTATCACAAAACAAATTCAAGTTCACATTCTACTAAGAATATCAAACTAGTTTTCAGCTCATAAATAATGTCTTTACCGCTGTACTTGTGTGTAGACTGTAATTGCTGATAGCTTGATATGGAAAATCGAACAGAGGGGGAAACAATTTCCTTTTAAGGAATTAACAAAAAAAAAAAATCTGTGTGGGGGTGCGATATACAAAAATTGTTCAACTGTGACTCAAATTTTGGAGCTATCCCCTTTGTCCATTTAAGCAATATCGGTAGGTGTGTCATATAAAAAACCCTTACTCACACAGCAATGCGACAGTCATCACTTCACCAGACCCCACGCTCAAGTGAATTGTAAAAGGATTTCGATTGCATCTTTTAGAAGATGTGACCATTATAATTTTTTGAAATTGAATACCAATTGTTGTGACCAAAATTAACATTTACATTAAATTAGACAAATTACACTGTGTTACAAAAAATAGATTTTTTTCTGTCCTATGAACCAAATGCACATATTCGGAAAGAGGGGAAAAAATAAAAATACACGTGTATCGGCGATTTTCATGTACATGTCAGAATTTTTTTTTTTTTAAGTTTGCAGTATAAAGCTCGTAGTGGCCTGTGTGAAAGCCTTTGGACCGATTTTTAACCCTTTTTCAGTGATCCAATCGAGCTGATTTTTTGCAGGCAGACTCATGGAAATGTCTGTATCACGTCAAATTTTTTTAAAAAAAATAGATTTTTATCAATTCTCAGATTTTCCTAAATTTTTATTATTTTTGAAAAAAAAATTTTTTTTTCACTTTTCTTAGCATAACTTGAAGAGACTCCAAATTTTTAAACTACTTAAGCGTTACGAAAAAAAAAATGTTTTTTGAACTGAAACCTTAAAAAAACGATAACCATTTAAAAAAAAAAAAAAAAAAAAAAAAAAAAAAAAAAATAGGAAAATCTGAGAATTGATAAAAAAATCTCGATTGGATCACTGAAAAATGGTTAAAAATCGGTCCAAAGGCTTTTACACAGGCCACTACGAGCTTCATACTTCAAACTTAACCTTTAACTAATGAGGTGAATTTTTTGGAATTATGTGAATTAGTGGCCTAAAAAAGTGTAAAATTTACAACCACCTCATCAGTTAAAGGTTAAAAAAAAAATTCTGACGTGTACATGAAAATCGCCGATACACGTGTATTTTTATTTTTTATCCCATTTTCGAAAAAGTAAATTTGGTTCATAGGACAGAATGTGTGTAACACGGTGTTATTCTCATTTTCTTCATTAGACGCATGGTCTAGGAGATATGACCGTTTAATGTTTTCCAACAGGAATCCATAAAATCGTCGAATAAAGTTTTTTGCTCAAACTTTATAGTGATTGCAAACTGTGCTCCTTTTCTTGATTAGACGCATAGTTAACGAGATACAGAGTCTGCCCTTTGTCCTCGATAGCCTCACGAATTCTATCTTTGAGGTCTTGAAATGACGCTGGGCTGTTGCCGAAAACCTAATCTTTCACGTGGCCCCAAAGGAAGAAGTCGCAACGGGTTAAATCACAAGATCTCGTTGGCCAATTGTGATCGCCTTTTCGAGAGACAACACGGTCCAGAGACTTTTTAGTTTTGCGAACTGTGACTGCAAGATTTTCAACATTTTTGTAGTGCATTTTAATAATTTTAATGCGTTGTTGAAGCGAGTATCGTTCCATTTTGGCTAATGGCGTAGTTTCTTCTTCTGAAATATCAAAGAGTGAAAGCAACCGAAATACCGGGTGATTCCAAATAACACCTCTCGTTGGAGAACCCTTTATATACAAAAACCAATTTTCACACATTTTTCATAACAAAGTTGTATTGAGCTGTTTTCGATTTTTCTGAATACGGGGGTTAAGTTTTAAGAATGATTCGAAAACCGAATGTATCCAAAATCCACAAAGAATTGGTCCATCTATTAAACAATGGCTTGAGGAAGAGAGCATAGCATGTCATCAGTTTCTTCTTTGGATCGCTTAAGGGCGTTTTTTACATATTTTGGTAGACCATTGTAAAATACACATTTCAGGGCTTTGTGATCAAAAACACCGGATTTATTGCAATAGGGTGTAACCAAATCCAAACAAAAAAAAATAGTTTCAGGATTACATTTGTTGCTCATTTTTATTTAAATTTTTTTATGTCTAAAGTTTTTCAAAAAATATAAAGTTTTCGACCTGTAAAGTTATGAAAATGTTATACAAATTAAACCATCGTTTGATATATTTTTTTGAATGAACTATGAAAAAAATAGTTTCAGGATTACATTTGTGGCGCATTTTTATTTAAATTTTTTCAAATGTTATAAAGTTTTCACCTGTAAAGTTACGAAAATGTGAGTTACGCCCTTTCCAAATTAAACCATCGTTTGATACATTTTTTATGAATCGGGGTTAAATGTTTTCCAACATGTCCCTCATGCCGCACTCAGGCTACAGTTTTTTTTTTGTACCGAATTCCAATCAATTCATCGAAGCTCTTGTTGTTTCATAGAATGATCTCTGGTTTTATAGATTTCCAATCACCGTTTTTATCCTCCAACATTTTCCTTAGTCCCCACATTTTTATGAATCGGGGTTAAATGTTTTCCAACCTGTAGCTCTTTTTGTTTCACAGCATGTTCTCCCAATCATTCTGTCAAACAACACTTTTTTTTAGTCTCCAGCATTTTCACACTCTTCAGGATAAGCACGTCGGTGTTTTGCTGCACATTCAAAATCCATCTTAATATTTCTAAATTGCAAGATGTTCTCCTCATGTCGTTTACAAACAAATCTGCTAATTAAAATCTTAACATCTGTGTAGGTTTCCCGCCATAGTAAATATTCCGTTTTACTCTGTTACAGACAAACAAAATCACAGTGTCTAATTTGTTACGTCGATAGTTCATGTGACTTGAAATCGCCGTCCTCCATTACAAATTCATATTTGTTATGCCTCTCTGACTAATTATATCCGTCTAGTTGTAATTATCCAACATTTCCAGGACTTTCCGAGCACCGCAAACAGGCAACACCACCACTACCCACCCACATCCGGCTGACTTCTATGATTGGCATCGGTTAGCATTGGCCCACCCCACCCAACTCAACCCAGCCAAGCCAATTGACTGCAACATATTAACAGATGTTATCATTACCTCTGTCCCCGTTTGTTCATGGCACCAAGAATATGTCATTGACATACTTTGGCTGGTGTTGTGGTTGGCTGGGCTGGTCGCATTTTCCATGTTTTGTGTCACATTATGAACAGGCCCAGATGTTTTGCGTTCTTCCTGCTCCTGCAAACCGTTTCAAACTACGTGTACATGTGTTTAAAGGAAGTTGTCTGTGTGTTCGTCAGAGAGCAAGAGAATGATTTTCCTTTTTTTTTCTTTTTGCAATCCGACCTAATCTCAACATAAAAGAGTTCTTGTTCTTCGTTTCGTGTATTCCATTCAGAGTGTATGTGGCACACACGTTCTATTGAAATCGAGTTCATCTTAACATTATTATAAGATGAATGTGTATTCGTTTTTGTATTATTTTGTGGCACACATGCACACACAGACTGCTGTGACACCATGATCGTCCAGGTGTGGTGAAAGTATTGGCCTACTGGCAGGAAGTCATGTGGCAAAGAAAAAAAACCTACTGTCCACAAAGATTATAGGGGGTGGCTCATTTGTTACTTTATTTTTGAAAAATATATCGTCCCCTCAATAATACAATACTGGTGTATTCTGTATGGAGTATATTCTATTGAGAGGAGGATATTATGTTGATCTGTGCCTCTCGAAACCTTGACCGATCCGTGAAACGAATTGAATGCAAACATATTTCGAAAATCACAAACTGGGATCTGCGAATAATTTTCCAGAAATGGATTTATTTATTAATTACAATACAATGTGAATTTATATTCCAATTGTGGGACCAAGGATAAACCTGGTGACCCAGACCATATTGGCTAGACCGACCACAGCCTCTGTTGGAAATCGCACCCACAACCACCACCTCGCTGATAGGCAAGCACGCTACCAACTCGCCTAAAGGGGCGTTTTCTTCCAGAGATTATCTTTCCTGCCAGCTGTGGAAAGATAAATGTCAGCAAACTCTTAACTCGTTCACATATCTTTATTTTCTACTAGTAAGTTGTAATGCGCCTATGGCGCCCGTTGAAATATGTAACAAAAATTTTGTTGAAAAAAAAAATTTTAGTTAAAAAAAAAAAATTTGTTGAAAAAAAAAATTTTGTTGAAAAAAAAATTTTTTCTTGAAAAAAAAAATTTTTCTTGACAAAAAAAAAAATTTTTGTTTAAAAAAAAAATTTTGTTGAAAAAAAAAAATTTTGTTGAAATAAAAAATTTTGTTGAAAAAAAAAAATTTGGAAAAAAATTTTGTAAAAAAAAATTTTTTTTTTAAAAGAAATTTTTGTTGGTAAAAAAATTTTGTAAAAAAAAAATTTTGGAAAAAAAAAATTTGGGGAAAACACAATTTCTGTACAAAAAAAAAATATTATTTTTTTTTATTATTATTATTTATAGAATTATTATAGAATGCCTATTTAAATTCCTACGTACTGCGTGACAGAGTCAGTGAATCAGTGAATCAGGGAATCAGTGTATCAGTGTATCAGTGAATCAGTGTCGAGGGTAAATATATATTAAGATTAAGATTGGAGCATTCCGCGTGTGTTGGTGAATCACTCACACGCATTACCATTTAGATGAGCTGGTAATGATATGGCATGAATTGTAAGCAAATAATAATGAATGATAGTATGTCAGCTACTATTAGTCTTCTACCAGTTGTTGTTCAATCCCAAGTCTATTATACCGTTTACAGCAACTGTTGAAAAATCAAACAGACATTCTATTTCAAAAGTGTTTTTCAACATCGATCGGGTTTATTTTAATTCAATCTCATCAGAAAGCCTCAAATTCATTCAGCAAACTACACTTTACAGCTGCAACTCACAACACCAATAATTCTCCCTTTATGCAAATGTGTGGCTGCTGCTGCTGTTAGTATTTAATCTTCTTAATTATTGTTACATACCATGAACGAATGAATGTATGCTCTTGTGGCTTGATTGCATTTTTCACATGTGATTGAGTGTTTCAAAAATCAAATTAAATATCAATTTATATCTAACCGAAATAAGGAAAACCATGGTCAACGCGGTCGGCCAAGCAAATCTATACCCTACTCTAGGTAGCAGGTTTTTCCAGGAATTGCAAAATTGAAAGGAGATTTTTTTGTTTGTTTTAAATCTTGTGAGATTATAATTTCTGGGCTGTCCTTACGGAATAGTTCTGGAGCATCCTTATATGTCCACTCAATTATATTCGTTTCAACAGAATTTCTTTTGAATTTTTTGTGTGTCCTTTTTTTTTTGTCAGACTTTGCCTTGGTTATATCTCTGCATGTACGCAAATAGTTTGGTCAATTATTAAATAAATACAAGTCATGAATATAATTTGAAGTTATTTACATAAAACCCATTATGAAGTATTCCATTCGTTGTTGGTCATTTTCCCCCATTTTTTTTTACTGCTCGTCCGTCCATTCTCTCTGTAAAATGTGTTTCTATCACAAGTAAATGGTTTAAATGATTCTACCAAAAGAAAAAAAAAAGCAAAAATAAATATCTTCGTTGAATGTAAATACAAAGTACGTAATGAAATGAAAGACCGACACGAAAGGACTTAATTTATATTCAATGCAAAATATGTTTTATGCTAAGAGAGAAGAAGGAAACGACAGCAACAAAATGAAAAATACTGAGTAATTTAATGAAATTGAAATGAAACAATAATCACCTACCTACTCACACATAAGTGTATACCCACATATGTACGTATGTATATGCAAATATACTCGAATTTGTTGTTATGTTTGAGGATATGTATTTTATTTTCGATTTTTTTTTCTTAGAAAGGTTAACCCGCTGCCAGACTTTGTGTAGGTGTTTCATCAGCTACACCTTACGCCATGACCATTGTTGTTCGTTGTTTAACTAAAAATACATAAAGAAAAAAATATACATATCAACGTTGATATGTACACAAGTACAGTTAGGCAAAGAGGATTCTCAAATTTAAGTGAAACTCAATGTAGTTCAAAACGTGTACTCATAGTAAGTTAAATTTTCTTTGGTGAATTGCCGATGTACATTGTTTTTTTTTTGTTTTTGTTTAATTCTAACGTCACAGTAAATAGTAAAAATTAAACTACAAATTGAGTAAAATCCATACTTAAATATAGTTCAACATTATTAGGTTCAGTGTTGGATATTTAGCGAAGTAGGTTATTCTAAAAAAAACTCCACGTAAAAAGACTCATAACGATTTGGGACTTAGATTACAACCACCATGTTACTCTGCGAAGGTCGGGGACAGGTTCTGACGTATGCTTGTTATTTTTGCAATCAAGAAAAATAATCTTAATATATATTTACCCTCGACACTGATTCACTGACTCTGTCACGCAGTACGTAGGAATTTAAATAGGCATTCTATAATTTTCTATAAATAATAATAATATAAAAAAAATAATAATTTTTTTTGTACAGAAATTGTGTTTTCCCAAAATTTTTTTTTTCCAAAATATTTTTTTACAATTTTTTTTTTTTACAAAATTTTTTTTTAACAAAAATTTTTTTTTTTACAAAATTTTTTTTCCAAATTTTTTTTTTCAAGAAAAATTTTTTTTTAGCAAAAATTTTTTTTTTCAACAAATTTTTTTTTGCAATATTTCAACGGGCGCCATAGGCGCATTACAACTTACTAGTTTCATAATATTTATGAGTTATTTAATTTATTTTATGAAAAAAAAAAAAAAATATTAAATAATATGCAATATATTTCATAAAATATATTACATTTTTTTTAAAATATATGAAATATTACATAAAATATATGAAATATTTCATAAAAGGCATGAAAAATTTCATAAAATAAATTAAATAATAATAATTAAATATTTTATGAAATAGATAACTAATAAATACTATGCAATTATTTTTCTTTTGCAATTTTTCATATTATTTTTGAAAAATTTCATAAAATTTATGAAAAATTTCATAAAATATATGAAAAATTTCATAAATTTATTTTATTTCATAAATTAATATTAATATTTCATAAATTTATTTTATGAAATTTTTCGTAAAATATATGAAAAATTTCATAATATAAATAAAATGTTTCAAAAAATAAATGAAATATTTCAAAAAATAAACGAAATATTTCATAAATAATATGCAATATATTTCATAAAATATATGAAATATTTCATAAATTACATGCAATTTTTTTTATTTATTTCATAAAATATATGAAATATTTCATAAAATACATGAAAAATTTCATAAAATAATTCATAAATATTATGAAATTATTTTTCAAAAAAAAAATATTTATGAGTTATTTTATGAAATTTTTCATACATTTTATGAAATTTTTCATAAATTTATTTTATGAAATTTTTCATAAATTTATTTTATGAAATTTTTCACAAATTTTATGAAATATTTCATATTATTTATGAAATATTTCATATTATTTATGAAATATTTCATATTATTTATGAAATATTTCATATTATTTATAAAATATTTCATATTATTTATGAAACATTGCATTTATTTTTTGAAACATTCCATTTATATGACGAAATATTTCATATATATTTTATAAAATATTTCATATATTTTATGAAATATTTCATATGTTTTATGAAATATATATTCTTTACGAAATATATTGCATATTATTTATGAAATATTTCATTTTATTTATGAAACATTTCATTTATTTTTTTAAATATTCCATTTATATTATGAAATATTTCATATATGTATTATGGAATGTTTCATATTATTATTAACATTGCCTTTAGATCCTATATGGACCATAGCGCATAAATTTTAAATTGTTTCTGAAAATAATTGTAAGAAATATTTTTTTCCATATAAACTTTAACAACAAACAACATTTCCCAATTACCCTGAAAAATATTTAAAAAAAAAAAAAAAAAAAATGTTTACAAACTTTTTGTACTTCCCGGCCTAAATATTAACCAGGCGTCATCTTCACGCGTGTCTATAAGTTAAAATTTATGTATCGATGTCTGGTTGTGTTTTTGTTTTCTTTTTGCCCACATTACAATCTGTGAATAATCGTCCACAAACACACATACACATAACTTTGAAAATTTTATATATGGATTATATTAAAATTTATGCAGTAACTCTAAAGAGATTCCACACAGCAAATACAAATCGTGCCGTGTTTGTACAAAAGGCTCTGCGACCTCGACAAAAAAAAAAACACACACACACACACTAAATTGAAACGGGATACACTTAAGGGCAAAAGTGAGTAAATAAAATGCTGTTTATTGTATTAGGAATTTCTTAAATTTCTCTAGGATAAAGCAATTAATCCTTTAAAGCAATTAACACATTCCTCAAATGCCATATTATATTCCAATAAAAAATTGCCCTCACACAGCTGTTCTCTCTCTTTTTCTCTTTCTCTCTGTCCCTGTCTCTGGTAAAGTGGGATAAATACACAATAATAATAAAAGTAAGCCTTAATTACATACGAATAAAACTCTTGAACAAATTTAAAAGTAAATCCTGACAGCCTCTTTGGCATTCTGTTATACATGACCACAGGTTAGTTTTTTGTGGTCTGTTGAAGAAAAGAAAAGAAAATAACAAGAACAAAAGTAAACTCTGACTTCAAAGTCACTGTGCCATAATAACTCTCTCCGAGTTGGCAACTACAAAATCCTAATCACATGAACTTTGCATTCAAAAAAAAGAAATTCATAAAAAAAATTTTTTAGGTTCTAGAAAAAAAGGATTTTTTTTTTTAATTTGTTAACACACTTCTGTCCTTCAGTGTATTTATATGGTTAGTATACATTTATGTTCATATAATTTATATGAGTTTATGTGTGTGTTTGTATATATATATATATATAGATATGTATAACTGGGTATGTGGGTACATCAGATATAATTCCTTTCTCTGGTATCGTAATCAAGCAGCAGATACGCACAAAATACTCGAACGCCAACGAGCACAAGTGGGTGTATCTTTTCATATTCCCCTCAGTTGATGATGTTGTTGTTTGTGTGAGTGCGTGCATGCGTGTGTGTGGTGTACGCAAACAGCACTGGAAAGTGGATTACAAAATAAATATACTACTGCCACAATACTTCGGTGTATGTGTGCCTGAGTCCTTCAGTGCGTGTATGTGTGTTTGCGTAGGAGACTTTTATACAAAATATCTGATAAGAATTAATAAAATATATCTGGAATTGTTGTCTCCATGGTACCATATATGTGTCGCTTTGTCTTTGTATATACCGACATACTTCGTAAATTCTGTGAGATATGACAGAAATCAAGAAAAAGTTGAAAAGTGAATAAAACAGACAGACAGACATGCGATACGAGCACACATCGGTTTCACAGCCATTGTTTATTGAACAAATTGGTCAGGTCCTGCTAAAGGGATTGTTTCGTTTGTGTAATTGTGAAAAAGTGAACATATTCGTTTCGTATTGACTGGATTATGTTTCGCTTTGCATGTATGAATGGGACATGTTCGATGTATCCTATGGAGGTACATTCATACCTCCCCCAACATTCGTATGAATAATATTTTCGATTTGTGTTTTCATCTTATTTTTAGTAACCATACGCTTCGTTGGACAAAAGAATCAGAATGGGATATCGATAAGAGAATTCCGGCCGTTACGATTTGCATAACATTCAAAGTTAATTGTTTGCCAAATGTCAAATGATTTTAAAAATACATAAACTTTGGGAAACCTCCAAACGAATCGATCATTATTCTGAAAAGTTCGACCTTTTTATATTTAGATATAGAAATTATTATTTCGAAAATAAATTACCACAAAATACACATTATTGTGCTTGGGGTTTATTAGAGAATATCTTTATATTCTTCTTGAATAGCTATCAGCACTGTCACAGAGCCCAATCAAATAAATAGTGATCTATTTTCCGAATAAGATTAAAAATACATATGCGGTAAATGTAAAGTAGAAGTGATCCAACCCCAGAGTTGACGAGATAATGAAGTTTGGATGCAGGCGAACATTTTTTTTAAATAGAGCGGTCAAGTTTTGTGAAGATGTAAAATAGGGCTCTTGTTCCTGTGGTACTGAAAAGTTTCAATTAAATTTGTATCATTTTTAAAATTATAATTTAAATTTTTTTATTAAAGCAAAAATATATCTTTTCATAAAAAAAATAAATATATTCTAAGTTTTGATTTCTATTTTAATTTCGAAAAAAAAAAAAATATTATTTTTAGAGGTGCGTATTTTGAAAAGAGTTTTAGTAAAAAAACTTTTAGTAAAACTTAGTAAAACCATTTTCTGTTTTTTTTTTATAAATTTAAAAAAAAAATAAAAAAATTTTGTCCTCATAAAAAAAACGCTATAGGAGAGATGGATCTTCCGGATGGCTGTTATTACTAGAATACGTACCTTGGTTTGTTCTGTGATAGTGGCAAACATTACCTACGGCCGCCCAAATTAAGGATTAGTAAATTGCCGACATCGACCGCCAGGGAAATAGAATTTCCATTTAAAAAAAATAGTAATTGGACGACATCGACCCTGAGAAAAAAAGTTTCCCTTTAATGGACACATTGTTTTAAAAATGTAAAAAAAAAATTATTAAATTAAAATATTATTTTGAAAAAAATTACGTATTTTGAAAAAGGGGACAATTGATAGTACCACTTTTATAATTTTTTTTAATAAATTCTAAAAAAAAAAAAAATCTTTTAAAAATTTTTTTTTAATTAAAAAAAAATTTAATCGTTTGAATAGAATTTCCATTAAAAAAAAATATGATTTGAAATTTTTTTTTTAATTTGGAAAAAAAAAGTAGTAATTGGACGACATCGACCCTGACAAAAAAAAGTTTCCCTTTAATAGACACATTGTTTTAAAATTTAAAAAAAAAATTAAATTAAATTACAACTGATAGTAAAAAACTAGAACTTTTATAAATTTTGGAAAAAAAAAAATATGTTCAAAAGTTTTTTTATTTAAAAAAAAAGTAATTTTTTGAATAGAATTTCCATTTAAAAAAAAAAATATATATGAAATTTTTTTTTAATTTTGAAAAAAAAAAATAGTTGGGCTACAACGACCCTGAGAAAAAAAGTTTCCTTTTAAAGGACACATTGTTTTAAAAATCTAAAAAAAATTATTAAAATTATTATTTTTGAAAAAATTTAAGTATTTTGAAATAATTTTTAAATAAATTTTAAAAAAAAAAATATTTTTAAAAGGTTTTTTTTAAATTGAAAAAATTCAATCGTTTGTTTGAAAGTTTGAAATAATAAACTACGCTGTATGGAACAGAGAATTTGACGAAATTAATAAAAACATTTACCACAAAATTTTTATTTTTTTATAATTTTAAAAAAAAAAATTTTATAATTTAAAAAAAAGTTTTTTTTATAATTTTAAAAAAAAAATTTTTTGTTAAATTTAAAAAAACAAACATAATTAAATACCTAATTCAAATTCGTCGACATAGACGAAAACAATTTTTCTTCGCAAAATACGCGTTTTGTTGATAATTGTAGAGAGAATGTTTGTCTACAATCGGCCTAACATTTTCCTTGAACGGTGGCAAAATTTTTTTTTTGTTTAAAAAAAAATAGTTTTGATCTTGAAGGAAACTCATAACAAAGGAAGGATACTAATCTACGTACGGCGTATTTCCCTTAACATTACACGAAGTAACAGACGGGAAAGTCATCTATAATTTACAAAGTAAAAGAGGCGGCTGAAAAGTCTTTAATACGAACCTGGCTTTGCTGTATGATTTTCGGATACACTTAGCAAAACACGGAGTTGGGTTTGCGCAAAACACATTATTGTGTTTCAAAATTTTTGGATTTTTTAAATACATTTTTTTTATTTAAATTTTTTTTTTTAAAACACCACTTTTCCAAAAAAAAATATTTTTTCATTTATCATTGGAAGAAATAATTAATTTTGATGATGCATATTTTGAATTGAATACCTCATATGAAATATGTCCTCATATTAAATGGCAGGTTGTTTCCCAAATCCATTTCCCAATCCCATTTTAGAGTGAGCCATTTTTTTTTATTAATTACAATACAAACTAAATTTATATTCTAATTTTGTGTCCTGGGGTAAACCGGGTGACACAGACCATGTTGCTAGATTTTTTTGCAGCCATAGACCAAAGACTCTGTTGCGAACCCACAACCATCACGCTGATAGGCCACCACGCTACCAGCTCGCCTACCGGCGCTCTTGAACCATTTTAAAATTAATAGTTTTTCTCTGCGATAAAAGTTAACAAAAAAACAAGCTCGAGGTCTGAGCCATTTTGGAATCGACTCCAGATCACCGCGAAAATTTTTTTGTAACCGAAAACACTGCACTTATTTTCCATAATGACAATTTCTTCATGTTTAAACTCTTTCCAATTAAACGAAATTCCCAACTGATAAAATATTCAAAGGCCAATGGATTGTTGGAATTGGCCTTTAAGTGTTTCCCGCCATCAATGTTGGCAAAATCTCATCACAAAGAAACTCGGAATATTCATGAGCCATAACAGAACATCATTGGAATGCCAGTGTATTTCAATATTAATGACGGTGTTGGTGGTGTTGGTGTTCAGTTAATATGTTAATTGCAAAAATGTAAATTGTATGGCAAAACGTTCATTACAAAATTTAAAACGCGTTTTGCCAAACCAACCTGAATTTGACAGTCTGTTCTTTTGCGGATTTTTGTTGTTGGTTTATTTTATTCGCCACATCTCCACCGCCTCTACACACAAATTACGAACGGAATGAAATTGGCCAAAACCGTATTCTCGCCATGAACAGCATAACATGAGAGGAGGTTACCTCTTTTGGGGCGGAGGGGGGACTTTTGTGTACGAGCATTAGGTCTTTTGTAATGGATCCACTCATAAACTTATTAAAATTATCATTAGCGGTGCCAAATAACCCAACTGACGATGGATGATCGGTGGGTTAAAGGTTGACGACGACAGGTGTTTATTACCGCCAAACGTCGTGGTATGTTTTGCAACGGGTAATGGTGGCATTGAATTATTAAGAGGGGAAAGGGTATACATGTTTTATAAACTCCCACCATTTCAAGAGCATTTCACACACTTAGTGGGTATTTAGGTGGAAATAACATTTTGTGTCCCTATTTAACTTGTAAACATTTGCTAGAGAAACAAGAGATGCTAAATATTTCCACACACACACACAAACACAAAATTGCAATTAAGATATTAAATTTTCTGTTTTTTCCTTTTTTGTCGTTCATTTTCCATTTTCTTTATTAACACTTTTACATAAGACCCAGTCACAACTCCACCAAACAAACAAAAAAAAATGAAGAACACACAATGGTGGCCAGAGGAAGAAGATTTGCATTTGGTTGGGCTTAGCTCGTACTATTCCGTTCGGTCTGCCTCTTTCTCTTTGGTAAATTGCTAAAAACACTTTAATGTTAAATAATACAAATATATTTTAATTAAAGTTTTACTTTTTGTTGTTGTTTGTCGTAGTCATTCGCCTTGGTCCTGGTCCTGGTCCTGGTGTCAGATGTAAGAGCACCAGAAAACAAAGATTGGATTTCGTGTAATTTTTCTATTTCTCTACCTTTGCCTTTTCTTAAGCCATTTTCTTTTGCGGAACTGGAAGCCTCGGCTACTGGCTGTATATTAGGGTGGAGTGAAAACATGTTTTTTTTTAATTTGAAAAAGTTAACCTCGGAAAGAGATGTAGTCTGGAGTCCTAATGAGGGGAAAAATAAAGAAAAAAAATTTAGAAAATGTTTAGGGGTCGCGCCACTCCCTCGAAATTTGGAAATTATCGCTATTTTGGCGTTGATTTTAGAAAAATCCTAAAAATTAACGACTTAACTTATTCGAAATTTAAAAGTTTGAGCTTGTTCAGTGCCCAAACAAAAGTATTTGAGGCAAATATGAGGATAATCGACTAATATTTGTAGCTTTGGTGGCGATTTCATTGTTCAGTCAATTTTCTGAAGAAGGGACGATTTGACTTATTTTACTTTTTGAAATTTTTGAACAATGAGAAAATTTTTTTTAAATTTTTTCATGCCCTTATTTCATTGTTTACGCTATTGCAAACATTTATTGACATAAAACTTTTTAGGATTTTTCTAAAATCAACGTCAAAATAGCGATAATTTCCAAATTTCGAGGGAGTGGCGCGACCCCTAAAAATTTTTTAAAATTTTTTTCTTTATTTTTCCCCTCATTAGGACCCCAGACTACATCTCTTTCCGAGGTTAACTTTTTTTTTTGAATTTCACTCCACCCTACTGTATATGGCTGCCATACGGGATTCATCTGTGTGTGTGTGTGTGTGTGGTAGTAAAAGTGTAAAGCGTCTTAGGAATCGTAGACAGCCCAACACAGAAATGTGAATGCTGTAGTGTGGCACAGACACGAACACATCGTAGCGTCTGAGCCCTAAAAGTGGTCATACGAACACCCTACACGGGGCACTGGTATACGTTAAAAATGTGTGAGTCGATGATTCGTCTGTTGACCTCTGCTAACACAAGTCTATGCAGGGAAATGGATTTAAATATCGTGAAAGAGAAAGACTCTGTAGTACGAACCAATTTTTTTTTATTAATTACAATACAAAGTAATGTAAGGGTAAACCGGGTGACACAGACCATTTGACTAGATTTTTGCAACTACAGATCGAAGCCTCTGGTGGGAATCGCACGTGGGTTGACCTTGCTGACTGGCAAGAACGCTACCAACTCGCCAAACGGCACGCTTTAGGAACCCATGTCAAGAAACAAGACCAGACGCGGTGCTGTTGTACGTTCTCAGATTCCCTTGTAGCCTTTTCGTCGTCTGGCGTAACGTTTGACAGGGATATACTCGGCGCCATCAAACGTCCATTACATAAATTCATGGTGCAGATTTATTTGGCTTTCCAAATTTTGGGCTTCAATCGAATTATAGCATCAGCTGTCTACTCGACATAGTACATACGTTTTTAGGGTCGGCAGCAATGACGGAATGAATTGGGGGCCAAGCTGAAGACGTATGAAATGAGAAAGCTAAGCTAAGGCAATGATGCCTCAGACATTTCATCTCGGACATAAACACAGAGAGAGGGCTACTAGAGAGTTGGGTGTTTGTAAGAGCGGGCGTATTCTGAGTGATATACAAGACGATGTGAATTCTTAGACCGGAGATCGCTCTCACCGGACGTTGCCTGCACAAATACACGGAACTGCGGAAGAGTGGGCGATTGTCAGAGCGAGTCTCCTTGCTAAAGGTCCAAGTAGTATTGACGGTTGATGGCTGACGGTTGACGTTACACTCAATATTGTGCGATTAGTTATGACGGGAGACGACGATAAGACAAACCCAAACAAAAACAGCTGATCGAAGAGCATTTGTACAAAATAGAATTTGTCTTCGTAAGTATTGGTCATAACTTTAAACTTTAAAATTTAATTTATAACTTATAAATAGCTGATTGATAGATTCTGCAACCTGCAGAAGTCTAACGTCGCCTACCGTCAATTTTAGTTGTCTCTCTCTAACACATGCAAAATGCAACCCCAACTCAAACAGCTGATGGGTACCGTCCACCGTCAAGACTATACTAGGACCTTAAGTGATCTGAAAACTGTATTTCGAGAGCCAGGACCGTCTGAATAAAACACGCGACATCAACAGGAGCGAGCAGGAGATAACTGTAAGAGGAGAGCCGAGCCACCTGTCTATGTCGCTATGTCAAACACACAAAGCCTGTAAGAGGTCTGGAGGAAAGAATTATAGGAGTGAGAATCACTGAGGCAGGTCCAAAAACACGCGTACCATCGAATGAGTGGGTGGTTGTAACAGCAAGTCCCCCACCTGAGGGATATTCAGAGGATGAGAGCGAGTTCTAAAGGCGATGACTTCTCGGAGCTACAGATTGTGGAAGTGAATCACCTGCCTGAGTCTAATTGTTCCCATGTCTAATAGTTCTAAGGCAAGGCATCGAAAAACCATGACAGCCACAGGAATGCGGGTGATTCTAAGAGATTCAGAGAGTTTCCTTATCTTCGGACTTGGATTGGTGTGTCTCATCAACGTTCGCCTTTTATATACTTCCATCGGCTGCTGGGATAGTGTTCGATTATAGCGGCTGGTGCTGGTGGATTCGCATTTGGAAAAAGTTGCCAGTTCTTTAAGCCAACGAAAGGATCAAAGGAGATTTTTCATGAGGTTGGACTTTTACCCATTCGCCGAGTTAACCAACTTCGGGGCACAGTCGTACAGAACCCGTTTGGGTTGGACTACTCAAATTGACCACGTTCACTCGAAAACACCTTGAATAGGAGATTAATATGTGCAGCTATGCAAATTCGATCTATGAAATGTATTTAGGGAATTGAGCCAGCTGTAGGCATTATGTCCCGATCATAGAGTACACAAATAATAGGTTGTACAGCTCAGTGTTTTTGAATATAATATTGTGTGATGTAGACTTAATCCGGTCTTGAAACTGAGTATGTCCTTTCTACAGACTCCTAGTTACTTTCTAGTTACACCTAAATATGCACTCCTTGTATTATGTAGAGGATATCTGGAATTCGTACTACTGTACTGGCTTGGATTGTTTGCTGCTTTATATTTATATCTTCACACATGGAAGAATTTCGAGTATGTTTTACAGATATTTCAGTTTGATGAACATTAAATATTACGCAAACAAAAGGATATGAGAGCACACATCCATCTAGAAATGTGTGCGTGCTGTTATATAAACTGAAATGTCTAAACACACACAGACACACGCTTGTACGTGCATGTGTAGCCGGTGCCATAAATTTATGGCCTTACCACGATGCTTACCCAGTAAAGTTATCATTAGTGGTATAAAATTGTGAAGTGTAACGAACGCAAAGAAGAAATCTCAAACAGAAGCGGAGAGAAACTGAACGGAACGGAACGAAACGCAACGCAACGACAGCCGATAATGATGACGATAATGATTTGTTTGTCAAGGTGTGAATTTGATTAGACATGTTTCAATAGAATATTATTTGTATGTTAAGGACCAACGGGAGACGAAGGCCGGCAGGCAGGCGCTGGTGCTAGGAAATCTAGGTTTGGTTGCTGCTATTGAGTTACCACAAAAGCGTGAGAACACGTAATAAAAATACAACAACAAAAAAACAACGGAAGTGGCAAAATGTTGAAGGAAGTATGAAACTGAAATAAAGTCAATCTAATATCACACAGTTGGCTATCGAACATTTGCGATATGTCTGGTGGATGGGGCGGCTTTTGGTAATAACCTTGAGAATTGTGGTTTTGTGTGTGAAATCTGTATTTGGATTTTGAATGGGTCCCTATGGAAATTACATCACATTTGTGCTGGCCGGATATTGGGCCTTATCAAGACATTGACCAGCAACACACAGAATTAACATTGCTTGTTTTGCAGATGGATGGAAAAAACTGCTGGAAAATCGCTGCGCTAATGGAATGTGATTGGAGGTTCATTGATTTGGAAGAAATATGTCGCATGGTACTAGGCAGCACTAAACCAGCATGGAAAATTATCGTGCCGGCAGAAATCGTCTCCGGATAACACGGTTCGGTAACAAAATTCTTCTTTAAACGAAACTAACCGATCTGAGCGTTATACAGATATACAGCAGCTGGAGCATCGCTATGTCAAACACACAAAACCTGTAAGAGGTCAGAAGGAACGAATTATAGGAGTGAGAACCACTGAGTCAGGGCCAAAAACACGCGAACCATCGAATGAGTGGGTGGTTGTAACAGCAAGTCCCCCTCCTGAGGGATATTCAGAGGATGAGAGCGAGTTCTAAAGGCGATGACTTCTCGGAGCTACAGGTTGTGGAAGTAAGGACCAAAGATCGATACCAAACAGTGACTTTTTGTGGATGTAATGGTCTCTCTTCAATTACATGAGGATTCTCCGAACCCCAAATACGACAATTTTGTTTATTAACACACCGCACTGTGTTGCGGCTAATGGAAAAGTAACTTTTTTCCGATTATTTTTTTCAGTGTTTTTAATGATGCAATTTTGTCACAGACATTCCAAGCAAACAAAAAACACATAAAGCTTATTTTTATGTTGGCCCATTGATTTTAGAAGTCAAATATACAAAATTTTCCCGAAAAGGGGGGATTTCAGGGCTGTATTCAAAATGATCTCATTTGATTTTGGTGACAGATATTTTGATTCGGAAAAAAAATCTGCCTTCGGACAAGTATCTTCTGTAAAAAAAAAGGAATGTTGTTTGAGACATTTTCATATGCACCTTTTTTAGAACGAAAACCCGACTAAAGGTCCATTTTTCCTTTAAATTTGGTTTAGCAATATCTAAAAAGTCCCAGAGAGTCCCAGTTCCAAACCACTACAGAAATGTTACATAATTTGTTTTCAACGAACTGTGAAAAAATCAGCTACCCATACCTGCACTCCTGGGAGTTACAGCGATTTTAGTATATCACTCTCAGTATTTATTCCATAGAAATAGAACGGAAATTCTCGGAATCACTTATTGAATCCCACGTCAAATTTTTATTATTTTCAGACCGGTTTCGGCTAATCGCCATCTTCAGTGTTTTCTTTTCTGTCACTAATTAGTCCGCATGTGTGTCCGTCTTTATATAGTGTTTTCTTTTAGCTTGTGGTGGTACCTTTCTCTCTCTCTGTTGTTTTTTTTTTTTTTTATTCTACATCTATTCTAGCACTCCACAAAAATGAGCATAACTCTCTTAAAACTGAAGCTATTGACTTCAAACCGGTATTAAATTAAAGCTTTGATTTCCACCTTTCAAATAAGAAATGAAATAGATTTTGGTTTTTTATAAAATTTCAGAGTTTTTCAACAAATATCGAAAAATCATGAAAATTTGACGTTTATAATTCTTGTTCGGACCACCCTATAATTTATTTAAAAAAAACTAATCATAGGGTATTTATCAGAAATAAAAGAAGAATTAAAATAAATTTTTTTTGTAAATTTTTCGAACAATTTTTTTTTTTTTTTACTTTTGTTGAAAATTTGACCCAACAATTTTTTTCGGTGTAAATTTTTTTTTCACTCATTCTGTTTGGGATTTCATTCTGACCAATCTGTAGAAGTTTCTCATCGATACAATTAAAAATACAGTTTAGGCAATATGATTTCCAAAAAATTCCGCTTTCGCAACACTGTGCACCGACCGAGTGCGGAATGTGCTTCATAACCGCAAACCATAATCTCCTCTTAAAGCACGATATGTGGCTGTGCCAGAATCACCAGTTTTGTTGTAGGTTTTTCATAATTTTTACGCCTTGTGTGACAGTTAAGCGATCCATTTTCCTCAATGTCACACTTCCAACTGAAAAGAAACAAAATTGGTTCAACAACTTCGTCTGACAGATGTCGAATTCCAGCCCCATACTTTTGAAATCACGAAATGCATAACCCTTTATCTTCGTTGATGATCCATTTGTTGCCTTCCATTTGAATCATTTAGAAAAAAAAATAAAACATTCCTCATTTGTTACTACTTTAAGGGTTTCCTATGGAAAACTTCAAATATTTTTTTTATTGTTCTCATTTGTTGGATTTTCCATGAATCACTTGAAAATATAAAGTATTTCTCTTTTGTCGCATTTTCTAGATTTCCCCATGAATCACTTCAAATTGAATGCAAATCTATCTGGGTTGTTTCCATTTTCAAATGTAAACCGTCCAAATGAAGCTGAAGTGCGTTTCGAAAATTCACCGCCAGATTTGCTCTGAATAGATATTGTCCATGGCGTGTTTTATTTTCATTTTGTTTTGATACATTTGCATATGTTCCACAAAACTAATGTTAAGTGGATGGCAGAAAAATCTCAACTCCGAATCTAAAAGCGGTCGCAGTTGCAATAGGAAAAAAAGGAAATTGTGAGTAATATTCTTGCTCTGGGGAACATACGTTAGTACTCTCTTGTCTTGTCTTATACTTATATCCGAGAATCAAAACATTTAATAGATTGTGAGAAACGTGGAAAGGACTAGCAAATTCACCTCTATTTAGATTCCGAAAAAATACCATCACCATCGCTCTCTTTCGTTATATTTCAAAACGACAAAGAGATTATTTTTTGATAGTTCTCTTAGCAAATTATTAAAATGCTGTCTCACAAAGTGGTTGCAATAGAAAGCACCTGTAGTTTCATTCCGAAATTAGAACATTTGTAAAGCAAAAAAGTACAAGAAAATCATTTAATTTAGGCTTTGAAAATAATATTAAAAAAATACGGCAGAATATTTCTTTCTAAAAGAAAACATGTACAAATAATCATAAAAAAATACGCTAGAATAGTGCTTTTTAAAGAAAACATTTAATAATAATTTTAAAAAATACGCTAGAATAGATCTTTTTTACGAAAACATTTTTGATTTCTTTCAATATAATAAGAAAAGTCAGTCACCTAACAGAAGTTATTTTATTGGCTTCGTAGTAGACGATCCAACCCAATTATTCAAAACCTTGCTAACGGTTTCCACTTAAACCACACGATTTTTCTCGTTAAAAGCCTGAATCGTTAATGGATTTTTCGCATAAAAGAACATCAGCCTATTCCCAAAGTCTAATAGCGTCTAAAGTCACGAAGTCACATCTCCGAGATGGCTGATAACACGATCATCGAACTTTGTGGGCAATAGATTGACTTGTGATTGACAGCCGCAGAGCTGATGTCGTTAGGCTACTGCATGGCCAGCTGAGGCAGCCATTTGAATGAAATTATTTGCCATTAATAACCGGAAGGATTGTACTTTCACATACAAAAAAAGAAATTTGAGAAAATTTATTTATTTTATTTATTTATTATTAATTACAATACAAAGTAAATTTATATTCTAATTTTTGGGTCCAAGGGTAAACCGGGTGACATAGACCGTATGTTTAGATTTTTTCAGCGACAGACCAAAGCCTCTGGTGGGAATCGAACCCACAACCCCCACGCTGATAGGCAAGCACGCTACCAACTCGCCTACCGGGGCGCTTATAAATTTGAGAAAATACCCAGTAGTTTTTTTTATAGAATTTTCAAAAAAAAAAAAGTTATTTGGCGGACCCTGTACTTTGAGGATTAAAACCAATGACTTTAAGTGTAACCAAATCACATTCACAAAATACAGTGTGTCGAAAATCCAAAGGCGCTCTGTGCTACATGATATTTGCAAATATCCTCACAGATCAGCATATAATCCTCTCACGTAGACAAAAAACATGTTACAAATATATTTACATGCCATCATATGCTTGGAGACAAATATATATATGTTCGGGGTAAAATTCTAGCTTATTGAAAGGGTTTATGAAAATCATACCGTTTTATTTGTGATTTATGAAAAAAAGTCAATGTAAGTTTCTATTAATGTGTCACTGATAAGCCGTTCTGTTTTGACGATTCGTTTGTCTAGCACGAATTTATTTTCCATAAACCCAGACTGTAAGGCAGAACATATTGTTGGCCTTGTTGTGTCTTATGGCGTTACTGATAAGCCTCATTTACTTACGCTTTCAATTTAGAGGATTATTTTGTCTGAGACGAATCTTTCCTTTCTGTTTTTCATAAAAACACGCTGTAAGTCATAATTTGCTGTTGGCATTTTGCGGGATAATCGTCCCACTTACAATTCCGTCGTCTGAGATAAATTATTATTACGAAAAAAATCAGAATTTGAATTTATTGTTGTTACATTTTTTTAAAAGATTCTATTCGAATGTATTTTTTTAATCGATATTTTGTTTTTGCCATGGCTTGAAGAGATTACACCTAAATGGATTTCGCATTCTCTCGTGTATTCATATCTCTAATATTGTCTTGCTGGTCATAGAAATAATTTCACCTTCTATCGTGAAATAGAAATTTACTCCGAAAAATAAATTCTCTTCCATACTTAAATCTGTGCTTTAACTAAAGAGCATATCGTAAAATGTAAGGACATTTAACAAAGCTTTTATGCTCTCAGTTGGGCTTTGCGCTCTCCCAATGCGCTTTCTCTGAGTACATGACCGACGCCATGCAGTCACACAGCCTTTGGGAGTCTCCCACTGAGATTCTCATTTATCCTCTACTCTGAGAATGTTTTGCAAAGCCTTTTTCTCTTTGTCACACTCATTTTCATTTGTAGTCATTGTTGTTGTTTAAATTCACCTTTTGAGAATTAATGCAATGACTATTTCTCTTGCTGGTTTGTAAACTTTATTGGTATTGTCGTTTCAATTCACCTTTCATCATATTTACACTCTCTCTCTCTCGTAGAGCGACCATGTCCGACGTCCCTCCGTGTGTGTGTTGTTGTTTTCCATTTGTTTGTTATGACGTCAACTGACACTTGACACAAAGTTTTAAGCACAATTTTCAAATTCACGATGCCAAGGACTGATAATGGTACTTGGCATAGACGCATGCCATGCGTTTCATTTCAGTCTATTGCCGGATATTCTGTAAATAACACTCAGTGTGTGTCCTCTTCACAGCGTGGCGTATCCTTGCGGAAAACGGAAGCAAGCGGAAAACCCCATAAACACCGACAAACTGACACACAACTGACTCTTCGTACGGCGGCTTTTAGCCGAGGAAGAAGAAGGACAACAAACATATTGACAATTTATGTGAGCCGCCTTCCTTGGGAATTTTTGCGGTATATGTGGACGGACGAGTGCTGGTGTGTGTGTGTGTATGTGTGCGGGTGCGCGCTTTGTATTCATTCATGCACACGGGGATGTGTGTTTCGAAGTGTTCGTGCGTGAGTGTATATGTAAATGTAAGCTAGTGAGTTAGTGTATTTGTGGTGATGTGTGCTGCTGCCAGCAAACAAATTTATGTTAGGCTTAGACGAATTAAAAGTCATGCTCATTAAAACAGCAACAGTCCCCAGAATAATTATTCAAAACGGTTTGAAATACTCAAAAGTGTTGAGAGAAAAAAAAGGTCAATAGTAAATTTATTGCCCCCTTCGTGGATAATTGTGTACCGTGTTTAAAGTCAGCAAGTGTACCAGAATTTCAACAGCATGAGAAATAATGGCTGATATTCTACAACCTCATCGTAGCCTATCCAGCATTCATAGAGTGGATTATATTTAGGTATGGCATATGTCTTTAAGTTTATTGATCCACCCACCTTTGGCACTAAGTTAATCAAAAATATTTAAATAATTTCAAATTTTTTGATCTCTGCAATGTGATTTGGGAAATAACAATTCTTTGATTTCATTGGCATTGTTCATGGTTATTTCGTATTGTGAATAATAATAAAAAATAGTAAAGAAACTAATAAAATTATTAGTTACATTATTTCCAGGCTACAGAATGATTGCCTTAATCAATGGAAAAAAAAAAAATTGAAATTCTCAAAGAAACAAAAAAAAATAATTAAAATGGTAGAAGCAACAACAATTTGTTGGATTTCATAATAAGTGTTATTCTATTGATTCCGATGGAGAAAAAAAATTAACTTTCTACAAAAATAGTGGAAGGAAAATCCGAAAATGTGGGTGGGGTTAAATTTTGAAGCCACTAAAAAACCTTGAATTTATTACTTAATCCATAACATTTTGTAAAGTTAAAAATGTCAACAGATTCGAGCCTTTTTTTTGTAAAATATAAAACTTTTTTTAAAAAAATGTCTTGGTCATGAATGGGTTAATGATTAGCATCGGTTTATATGGAAATAAACGGTCCGTCTACAGAAAACTTCTGCGATAAAAATTTATATAAATGGTTGAGGCAACTAAAAACTGCTATACTTGATATATAATTTCCATGGTACTCAGTGAATGGCATGGATTTCAGTAAACTAATTCTATTTTTACCACACAAAAAATGGTTGCAGCAACTAAAAATGGTTGTAGCAACTAAAAAACATTGAATTTATTACTTCGTGATTAGCATTGACTTATATGGAGAGAAATCGTCATTCTACAGAAAACTTCTGCGAAAAAAATTTATATAAATGGTTGAGGCAACTAAAAACTGCTATAATAGATGTATAATTTCCGTGGTACTCAGTGAATGGCATGGATTTCGGTGAACAAATTATATTTTTACCACAAAAAAAAGTGGTTGTAGCAACTAAAAAATTTTGAATTTATAACGTGATTAGCATTGATTTATATGGAAAGAGTTGGCCATTCTACAGAAAACTTCAGCAAAACAAATTAATAAAAATGGTAGAGGCAACTAAAAATTGCTTTAATATTAGTTATAAAATGTCCATGGTACTCAGTGAATGGCATGGATTTCAGTGAACAAATTCTATTTTTACCACAAAAAAAAATTGGTTGAAGCAACTAAAAAACGTTGAATTTATTACTTAATGATTAGCATTGATTTATATAGAGAGAAATGGTCATTCGCCACCTATTCAGTTTTTAATATTTTTTGTTGCCTCTACCATTTTTAATAAATTGTGTTGCTGAAGTTTTCTGTAACTCAGATGTTCAAACAAAATAAACAGAAATGGTTGGAACAACTAAAAAAACGTTGAATTTGGTCCTGATTGAAGAGTATAGATTCTATAAACCAGTGTGTTTCTGCATAGAAAAGGTTAAATCGATCGAAATTTAAAAAAAAAAAAATTGGTGAAAAGGTTAGTGAGTGATTAGCATTCATTACAGTGAAAAAGTTATTTTATTATTTTCATAGAAAAGTGGACAATTTTCAAAAAAAAAAAATGAAATTAAGTTGGACAATGAATTTGAGTGATTTCAATTAATTTCTAAGAAAAGTGGTACAGAAAAGTTTCATATCTTAATATATATTTACCCTCGACACTGATTCACTGATACACTGATTCACTGAATCTGTCACGCTGTACGTAGGAATTTAAATAGGCATTCTATAAATAATAATAATAAAAAAAATAATATTTTTTTTTTGACAGAAATTGTGTTTTCCCCAAATTTTTTCAACAAAAACTTTTTTTTTCAACAAAATTTTTTTTTTGAAAAAAAATTTTTTTTTTCAACAAAAATTTTTTTTTTCAACAATTTTTTTTTCCATATTTCAACGGGCGCCATAGGCGCATTACAACTTACTAGTTTATTATAATAAATTATAATGGTAGAGACAATTAAAATACGTTGAACATGTTTCTTACTGAAAAACATTGATTCCATTGAACACAAGGAAAAGGATCAGTCGAAATGAAGACCACAAAAAAATTAACAACAACTGGTAGAGGCAACTTAAATTTGTCTAATTTGATTTTCTTGCAACCACTTTCAATTCCCTTAGAATAGTATATGGCCAGTTTAAATATATTTCATATTGTTCAGAGCCTACAAACATGTGTTGACTATCATCTCCTCATGAACTGGTAGAAGCAACTATTTTACTGTTGCAACAATTTTCTAAAACCAGTCAAAAATGGGTATAAATAAGATCTCCGAAATATTCAAAACTATTTCAGTACATTATATAGATGTTTTAAAAGCATACTGGTCAAACTGTGGCACAACACTTCTTTCACATCCTTATTGTAATTACGAGTACTTTGCGTAAAGTGAGTTGTTGACTTGTCACATGTAACAGCGATCATCACAAATGTCCGTTCATTTGCCACACAAGTTATGACCCACATCCTGATACAAATTCCCGCTGCCACCACAACAAATGGGTTCATTAAGACCTGTCCTGTCCTGTCCTGTCATGTCAATCTACGCTCGTATCACCGAAAAACAAAAAGTCATCAACATTAACAGTGACCGCAATATGAATGTTCTATTTTTCGGATAACTTGGAATACTTAATGTGCTATTTTGCCTGACGAAACAATTATTGTCAAACATACAAACACCCACACACACACATATACAATACATACAAACTCTCTTTGTTCAGCATAAATGTCAGCCGATGACATTGACATTACAATCACAGTTGTCACAGAGGCTTTTGAGTTGCTGTCTGTCTGTCTATCGGTCTATCTGTTCCCTGACGACATAGATCCCCCGCGGATGACGACGACATTACCTAAATATTGCGTTTCATTAAAATCTTGTCGGAGAAAACACAAATACATTTGTAGGTACATGGTGTACATGTACATGTTATGTGTGTGTGTTGGTGAGTATTTGTGAAAATGTTTGATTTCAAAGATAATATTCTGTAAACGTTGACACATCGTCGTCTGGGACGAGTACTACACATGTAAGCATATCCTTGACTGTCATTGTTGACTTGTAAATTAATTTGTGAAAACTGCTGATGACATACCGACACCCACACCCACACGTACACGTAGTCATGTGTAAATGTATATGTAAATACTGCGCCATAAGCAACACATTAAATAATTGTATACTTAATATAAATACAAAGACTATTTATAGTTGATTTGTCCGAAGAGAGCAATAGAAATAGAAAAGAAAAGGTGGGAAATAGTTAAATGGCTCTACAGCTTAGAGCTAATAAATAGCAGCAAGTTTACAGGCCAACAAATTAAATTAGAAGGAGAGTTTTAACACAGCCTCTCACTCCAGTCCCCTACGGACTTGACAATTGCATTATTGCGGAAGGTTGTTGATTAGGCGGAGGGGGGAAATGCGAATATTCTCCAAAGAATTAAGTTCGGGTATTAATAGAAGTTGTCCAACTTTCAAGTATCAAATAATAAAACACCTGTTTGACTTAGTTCAATGATGACTTTATTCCGTGGAAGGTATATGACGACTAAAAAAAGAGTATCATTAGAAGCATCTCATTCTTGTAACTTCGAATGTCATTCATGTAACTTCGAATGTCAATTGTTCTGCTAGAACGGGAGAGAGCTTTATGATAGTAGAAATAGAGTACAGTGACTGATGAAGTAATTATTACATTTAAAGTGGAGTAATTCATTCTGGGCGTAGACAGTTGTTCTACATTCAAAGTCTCAAGTTGGGGATTTCTCATTAAAGCAGTTCTGACTTTGCAAATGTCATTGCAATTTCAGTTTTGTTTTTCTCTAAAAAGAAAAATTATTTTCGTTTGAACCGAAAAAAAAAAATATTATGATGAAAACGAAAAATGGTTGGAGAAGACGAAATGCTGAATTACAAAAACAAAAAATGGTAGAGGCAACTAAAAAATTGCACTATGGTCAATTCGTTTGCATAGATTTCAGTAGAAAAACCATATGATTTTTACCGGAATATGAAACGAAGAATTTAATTATAATAATTTATTATATTATGTGAATTGCATCGATTTCAATAGAAAAAAATGCATTTTTACCGAACGGAATTGAATGGGACGAAAGAAAAACATTTGGAAATATAAAAATGATAGAGGAAATCAAAAAAAAACCGTCTCTTTCAAGTATTAGTTTTTCCATTTCAATAAATAAAATTGTAGTTTTGATAACAATGGTTGGACATTTTAAACAAAATTAGGCGCCCCGGTAGGCGAGTTGGTAGCGTGCTTGCCTATCAGCGTGGGGGTTGTGGGTTCGATTCCCACCAGAGGCTTTGGTCTGTCGCTGCAAAAATCTAAAACATATGGTCTTTGTCACCCGGTTTACCCTTGGACCCAAAATTAGAATATAAATTTACTTTGTATTGTAATTAACAATAAATAAATAAATAAAATAAACAAAATTTAAAACATGGTAGATGCAAATACAAATTGTTGAGTTTTTTGTTTGGGCAAACACTGTGCCATTCTTTGGCAGTTTAAGCACACCAAATGGTTGTATAGGGAATTTAAAAAAACACACTTGCATAAAAAATAGATTTCTACGCGAAAAATGTCGTAGAAAAATAAAAAAAAAATTTGAATTTTAAGTTGAGGCAACCAATAAAACAATAGTGGTAGAGGCAATTAAAAAACAGGTCACTTGCATAACAAAAATGTCGAAAATGTCATAAAAAATAAGAAACTTTGAATTTTTAGTTGATGCAGCTAATAAACAATGAAACAATAGTGGTAGAGGCAACTTAAAAACAAGTCACTTCCATAAAAAAAAGATTTCTATGCGAAAAAGTTGGTAAAAAAATAAGAAACTTTGAATTTTCAGTTGAGGCCACCAATAAACAATAAAACAATAGTGGTAGAGGCAACTAAAAAACAAACAAATAGATTTCTATGCGAAAAACGTCGTAAAAAAATAAGAAACTTTGAATTTTTAGTTAAGGCAACCAATTAACAATGATACAATAGTGGTAGAGGCAACTAAAAAACAAGCCACTTCCATAAAAAAAAGATTTCTATGCGAAAAAGTTGGTAAAAAAATAAGAAACTTTGAATTTTCAGTTGAGGCCACCAATAAACAATAAAACAATAGTGGTAGAGGCAACTAAAAAACAAACAAATATATTTCTATGCGAAAAAATTGCTAAAAAAAATAGGAAACTGTGAATTTTTATTTAAGGCAACCAATAGAAATGAAGCAATAGTGGTAGAGGCAACTAAAAAACCAACAAATAGATTTCTATGCGAAAAAGTTGGTAAAAAAATAAGAAACTTTGAATTTTTAGTTGAGGCAACCAATAAACAATAAAACAATAGTGGTAGATGCATCTAAAAAATTGATAAAAAAAATAAGAAACTTTGAATTTTCAGGTGAGGCAACCAATAAACAATAAAACAAATGTGGTAGAGGCAACTAAAAAATTGATAAAAAAATAAGAAACTTTGAGTTTTTAGTTAAGGCAACCAATAAACAATAAAACAATAGTGGTAGAGGCAACTAAAAAACAAGCCACTCCCATAAAAAAATAGATTTCTATGCGAAAAAGTTCGTGGAAGTTCCTTAGAAGGAACTCGAGTTAAATGCGAACAATATTAATTTCTATAATAACCCTTTAGCCAGGCCCGCACAACTGTGCATTTTTTCTCAATTATTGTTTCGGGTTTCTTTCAATTTAAACAATGTTAATCGTAAATCGAATTGTTTAATTTAGAAAAAAAAATGGGAGAGGCAACTAAAAAGTGTCCGTAATTTTTTCATTTCATTAAAAAAAAAATTATATTTTTACTGAAAGCCGCTCCGCAATTTTCAAAAAGAAAATTAATAAAAAAAAAATGGTAAATGCAACTAAAAACCATTGCATTTACACCATTGCAATTTCTGAACCACGGTTCTGTGATATTGGTGTACGTTTTTAACCTGTGATATTTTCGATTATTATTTATTACTTATTAATTAACACAGGAAAGACTATCTGTATTTTCACAGACAGTCAAAACGCAATTAGATCCCTCAGAGATGATAATGTCAAATCAAGGACACTCATGTACTGTAAGGAAACGATAAATGACGTATCGAGAAATAACGACATAGTTATAAACTGGATACCAGGCCACCAAGGGTTTCCAGGCAATGTCAGGGCTGACGAACTGGCTAAAATAGGAAGGGAATCCGACCAAAATACTCTGCATCTGTCGAAACCTTTTCTAGAGTAATTTTCTAAGTAATTGAATTCTAAATGAATACCCCTGAAGAAATTGGAAAACAGCCTACGAAACGTTGAGTGAAAACATTTTCATTATAATCACTTGACAAACAAAGTGCAACTTCAGATAAAAAAAAAAATTTGGTCGCTACAATAAACGCATCACACCCACTTTAACGTTCCGTAGAATTTTAAAAACATCTCATTCATTTCGAAGGAGCTGCCTCAGCCATTCGTAAGCTCAAAGCAAACATTTCTACAAAAATCATCGCTCGAATGCAGCGAAAAGGTTACATTTTTCCGTGACCAATACAAATATATCTCCCGATTTATAGTCTAACCAAGTCGAACATTTGTTGACGGCGCAAATTTTCATCTAATTTCGCAGAATGTTTGTGAACTTTTTCCCTTTGCTAATGAAAATCGGTTAATATTCACACAGAACATAACTACAGCTAATTAATTTCACATTACTGTTTGTAGTGCTCGACTTCCAGTATCAACCTTCACCTATTTGTATCGCATATAAGATTACTACAAGTAAAAAAAACCCCCCTCTATACCTATCGTTGGCTCAATTTCTGTTGTCGTCTCTCTGTGTACGTGTGTGTATCCTTTTTTCTTAGATGAAATGCTTTAATCTTTAATTAGATGCAAAAAAAAGTTTTCATATAGCACAACGAAGGCATTTGTGCAACGACTAAGAGTAGATTACACGAGGAAAACAACTAATCCATCAAAATGCATTAAAGAACTTAACTTTTTTTTTTTCTCTGTGCACTACGTGTTGGTTGGTCGAGCTGAAGAAAGGTTTCTCTAAAAAAAAAGTGGAAGAAGAAGAAAACAACACCAACATAGTGCCTAGTTTGTTTCATTAATTATTTTAATGGCCATCACATTTTAACAAGGTCTTCAAACTTTATCTAAACTCCCAGCCAAAAGCCCATAACCAAACAACACACACCAGTCCACCTAAATGGAGGCAACATAGCCGCAACGTCAAGGATTTTATGCCATCGAAAAACGACGGAAAAAATACAAACTCACACAGAAATGAAGAAAAAAAGTTTTCAAGAAACTGTTTTATGGTCGTAAAAAATTTGAAACGTATACAAGTGCATGAGCTTTTTTCGTAAGGAAATGTATGATAATATGAGGTAAATGTTATAAGTTAGGAACGAAAGTGATGAATTGCGTTTTAAAGCTTTATATTTGACCATAACCTGTATTTCGATATTTCTTACACAACTTATGCCATTTAACGCCCCAGGACGAAAGCTAAGTTAAAATTGCAGGCGTCAGCTGCTCATCGCAATTAACAATAACCCCTCTAAAATATGTCTTTATCCTTTCTGTGTATTCGTTCTTCAAGACGACTTAATGACATTTTTTCATCTGGAAATATCTAACAACATACGCGACATAAAATCTTTTTTTTTTTGCCTGGGCTGACGTACTTTGCCTTTGGCCATGTCTAATAAAAACATTTAGTGTTGGCGGTATTTAGCCTGCTTTATTATTATGTCCTCTGAACATTTTTATTTTTATATTTAAATAAAATAATAAAAAAGCCTCCACATAAAATAAATGATTGCTATAAAGAGACTAATTTTTATTTTTTTAAATAAAATAATAAAAAAAAAGCCTCCACAAAAAATAAATGATTGCAATACAGAGACTGATTTCTATTAGCTTGCCCTTTGAGCCAAATTCATCTTGTACCCAACATCACAAGACCGTTCTGCACCTTTTCTGTGTCATCCTGTTATAGCCTCGTAAACGTTTAATGCTCCAAAACCTGTTCCCAAAATCAAGGTAAATCTTAATACAAAGTTGTTCAGAACATGAACATGAGTCTTTTTCTCGATCCCTTTGTATGTACAGGCGATAGGGTTATGACACTTCAAGTGTGTCACTATCAGCAGCCTCAGCTGTACTCGTGTAGACATTCAATTGGAAATCGACGATCGAACCATCCAAGTGGTTTACGATCAACAGGCTAAGCCACACGCACATTCAGTCGATTGAATATCGATACTCTAATACTGCATGGGGTTGCAATGCGCTGTAAGAAATGTTTGCGTCTGTTCCATGTTTATGTATGTACTCGACGTATTGTCAAATTCTTTTTTATTTAAGTCAGTGTTGCGTTTTGGAGAATAAAATCAGCGTAAAGAGTTTTATTTCTGATGTTAGGTCTTCACATTTGGTCCTTCGAGCCGGATCCTCTTCACATTTGGTCCTTCGAGCCGGATCCTCTTTACTTTTGGTCTTTCGAACCAAATTAATGTTTTACAAATTTGATAATTTTATTGCTGAGGAACGTTATTTTCATTTGGAACCATGACAATTGAAATATAAACAATTAGACAGCTTAAAAAAAATTTATTCAAATATCTGAGATCAGGCGAAAAGTGCTTATTTTCAAATACTCACACTAATCTTGTTCGGGACTAAAACTGTCATTCCACAATTCAACAATCGGAAGACAAATTGTCATGCCAAGAATGTCTCTTGAAATTCTCAAACTCATTTTTCAATCACCAACAAAGATCGTTTCGCTACTCCATGCCAAACCTCTCTCTGGCCTGCTGATGCTATTTGTCATATCCACTGACATTTCTTCACAAACTGACAATAATCACTTTTTATACGGAAACTTTTAAATGTTTTACACCGGCATTTATCATACCACTCGCCTCATTAGTTTTCTTCAGCAGTGCACACAATTTCCTTTCATTAAATAAAGATGACGTATGTGTGTGTGTGTGTTTATGTTTGTATGTATTTTTTTTCTTCTCGCTAGTTAACGTCGTAATCTTATTAAAATCATCATAATAATAATAAAAATAATGACAGCAACAACACCGAAAAACATATGAAATCTTTGTAAATGTCGCTTCGACAAAAATATTGCAGCGATGCGAGCCACAAAATGGGCTGTCAAGAAACAAAGTTTTATTTCAGCAACGAGGCAGACATGAAGAAAAAAATCATATACCCCAACAACAACAAATGTAATGTAACCTTATTTTAATGATAAACATGAATGGGAGGCCCAAGACTCACAAACACACACACACACTCGCTCACTCTCAGGCACTGTAACACACAGACACACACACATACGCTTACATGAGTAACAACTTGAGCCAAATAATGAACGAGCCAACAACATGAAGACGATGCAAACAAATTGAGGTGCTACGGTCGGCATAGTTGACCACAGGTGGAAATGGTTACCACTTGTAATGCATATGCATATACATATAATAGACATCGTAATACATGAGGGACCTACATAGATTCAAAAATGGTCAAGACCATTTTTCACTTTTTTTGAATAAAACCAAAACAAACAAAAAAAACAATTTTTCAAAATTAAAGAAGAAAATGGTAGTTATGATTGTCGTCGAATGTTCAGTTTGCATGCCACTTTTGGACGATTTTTCTGATAAATTTTTTTCTTTGGAAATATCTCGATTTTTTGTTTTTTTTTTTTGGACTAGACCACTTTTGAATTTCAGCCCCTTACATGTCTATTGTTTTATGGGTGATACAAGAAATCACATTGGGCTATCTGTGGTCTATATTGTGCTCCCTGACTAGACTTAGCTGGGAGTTGGACTGAATGTTTCAATGCTACGCCATCTCACTGGGCATGCAAATAAATACGAATTTAATTGCCGAAAAAACAAACAACCTCTCTTTGACAGAGCTCTGGCAAATTAGTTACAGATTATGATACCGGACAGGGTGAGCTCGAACTGAAAGTATTAATTCAACGCGGTATTATCGGAAATGGGCAGAACAATAAATAATGTTTTATGGCACAATGTTTTTGTTCCACAGCCGATTTCTCTCTCTATCCTTTCACAAGCCTTCTATATTTCACTCTAGGGACTGTTACTTTGTTCCACAGCCGATATTACATTTTATAGGCAACCCCAAATGTCTCTCTCTCTCTCTCTTTCTCTCTTTGGGCACATTATTTGTTATACAGGGACTCTTACTTTGTTCCACAGCTGATTTCTCTCTCTATTCTTGGACAAGCCTTCTATATTTCACTCTAAGGACTCTTGCTTTGTTCCACAGCCGATATTATATTTTATGGGCAAACCCAAATCTCTCTCTCGCTCTCATTATCTCTCTCTCGCTCTCCATCTCTCATTATCTCGCTCTCTCTCTCTCTATGGGCACATTATTTGTTATGCAGGGACTCTTACTTTGTTCCACAGCCGATTTCCTTCTATCCTTGGACAAGCCTTCTATATTTCACTCTACGGACTCTTTCTATGTTCCACAGCCGATATTATATTTTATAGGCAACCCCAAATCTCTCTCGCGCTCTCTCTCTCTCTATAGGCACATTCTTTGTATACAGGGACTCTTACTTTGTTCCGCAGCCAACCTCTCTCTTTCTAGGGGCAAGCCTTCTATATTTCTCTCTAGGGACTTTTACCACAGCCGATATTTAATTTTATAGGCAACCCCACATCTCTTTATCTATCTCTCTCTATGGACACATTCTTTGTCATACAGCCGATCTCCCTATGGAAATCTCTCTCTTTCTCTGTGAAACTTACTTTGCTTCACATCCGATCTCTCTCCTTGGGCAATCTCTCCCTTTCTGTATACTTTGATCCACAACCGATCTCTCTCTCACATTGGGCAAGACTTCTTTATTTCTCTCAGGGACTCTTACTTTGTTCCGCAGCCAACCTCTCTCTTTCTTGGGGCAAGCCTTCTATATTTCTCTCTGGCGACTCGTACCTTGTACCACAGCCAATATCTGTCTATGGACAAGTCATCAAGTCAGGTTTAAATTCTGTTAACTTGCGATTGAGCTCATTTGAATCCAATGAGACACTACTCAGTCCCAGGCTATTAAATTATTTTTTGACATTGATACAGTTTTTTTGTCAAATTGTTGAAATTTCTCTACTCATTTGGAAATTTACAAAAAAAAAAAGGATGTCCTTTGCATCGTTTCAAACCATCTGCTAAATCAAGTAGACTCCCAGTTCTTGCTGCACGCCTGATGAAAACAGAATAGTGAAACACGAACAACGACAACAATAAAAAAAAAACCTTAACATAATTGTAGCCTACTTATAGGATGTTAACACAAGGTTTCAGTTTTCGTTCGGTTTCTCTTTTCGGTTTAGCATAAATATATGTCGCTATGTAAATAGTATGTACGTATGTATATTTTCGTTGTTTTGTCACATTTATTGCACATACTTTAACAAAACTCACGCACACACACATACAAGTGTGTGTGTGTTTGTGTGTATGAATTTATAACATACACCCACACCTCCTTCTAGACCTACAAATTACAAATTGTAACCTCCTCACTCGCCAAAGATGATACATTCACAAGCATCGACGCACAGACAGAGCCATAATTTGTCCACATATGCACACACACACATGGATGTGTATGCGTATGTAAACGCATTTGTATATGAATTTATTACAAATGTATCCATAGTTATGAATGGATGAATGAATGGGACGGTTTAGTTGGTCGATTCTCTAAATGAATGGCTGGAATGTGTAGGGGCGTGGGGGAATGTGAAATCCCCAAAGATAAAAATGTCAATGTGAATGTTTCTTGAAATTACCTATTTATTCACATTTGTTTTCCCATACATAAGTACTCGCCTATACATAGATGAATATAAAGACCAAATTATTGAGAATAAAGAAAACTGTGCCGAAATCCTAATCAGAAAACAAAATCCTGATAAATCCAAACAGAACAACAAAATACTAGTAATATTGCATTTGAGTAAAAAAAAATTCTCTTAACAAAGGGATTTTTTCCCCATGTTACCAGCAAGTAGAGAATGTCCCATGTCCCAACGTAATCTTAGGTATGAATTATCAACATTCGTGAAATACAAATATTTTGGTTAAAACTGTCTGCCAGAAAAGAAATTGTATCTGCTGACGAAGCGCATTTTCATTTCGGCAGCTATGAGGGCCTGAGTCGTGGCCCAACCACACACATTGCGTAACTACGATGCGGCTACCAACCAACTGAACTTGGTCTAATAAGGAGGCGAATCCTCTTTGTTGTATTTCTGAATAGAAATCTTTATATATATATACTAGTAAGTTGTAATGCGCCTATGGCGCCCGTTGAAACATGGAAAACAAATTTTGATGAAAAAAAAAATTTTTGTTGAAAAAAAAAATTTTGTTGAAAAAAAAAAATTTTCTTGAAAAAAAAATTTTGTTGAAAAAAAAAATTTTGTGGAAAAAAAAAATTTTTGTTGAAAAAAAAATTTTGTGGGAAAAAAAAATTTGGAAAAAAAAATTTTTTAAAAAAAAAAATACTTGAAAAAAAAAATTTTAAAAAAAAAATTTTGGGAAAAAAATTTTGGTAAAAAAAAATTTGGGGAAAACACAATTTCTGTACAAAAAAAAAATATTACTTTTTTATTATTATTATTTATAGAATTTATATAGAATTATAGAATGCCTATTTAAATTCCTACGTACTGCGTGACAGAGTCAGTGAATCAGTGTCGAGGGTAAATATATATATATGTATATATGAGTGATCGGATATCGTTTTATATACACATACAAAGGACATACGGCCGAATTCTATTAACATCACTTTAACTGTCACAGCCTTTAAATTCACGCCATGCAATTGAATTGCTGTGCTGGTGGCGTATACGTAACGTCGTTGTATGAATTAACAACACGTATGCGTCACATGGTCGTCAATGATTTAAAAATCATTAGCCAACATTTAAATGATTATTTATTTAAAACGAATCCTTTCAATGCTCAACATTCCGATCAGCTTAGAAATCTAATTGATTACAGTCGATAAAGGCTGCTTGGGATGATGGAAGGCAGGCTGGCAGGCACAATCAAATCGACAGAGACTGTGATGGATAAAAATGCAATGACAATAAAATATATTTACATATGTGGGTATATGAACAAAATCGAGTTCTTACTGCGAAAAAAAACATAAGCGGCTGTTACTCGATAGAAAATTGTCCAACGCTCTTAATTTCAGAATATTGAAAATTACAAATTTTATATTTAAAAAGACATAACAAATTCAATTGTATTGAAAGCACCACACGCCTTAATGCTTGACCAAAATGTTCCCAAACACTGTGCAATGAAGGGATCACAAGCCAGAGGTTAGATCATGTGCTGTAATACAATCAAAAGAAACCCGAAATATAATCAAGAGCCACCAGCAAACACAATGCCAGTCACCGGAACTATTACAAGGGCAAACTCAACAGGAGTGCCATTCAAGTCATGGTTGAAATCGTAGCTACACAGTGACCACCTGACGGCCTAACCTTGCTCCATACTTGGAGAGAGCATAGAAACTAAAGATGATGAAAGTTAACCTCCTGGTGTGAAGTGTTTAGAGAAAAACAAAAGCTGTTTAGATGTACTCATAAACACTGTGTGTGTGTAATTTCAAAGAAACCATATATGAACTACTATAAATTTCTCATATACAAAAAAAAACTTGGCTTTTTATGAAAAAAAAAAAAAAAAAAAGATAAAAGAACAACAACCACTAACACAGATACATTTCAAAGGGAAAATAAAAGGACGACCAAGAAGAATGACAACAAAAGCTACGTAGAATACCAAAACTATGATTTGTGTGGTGTTTTGTTTACCTTCAAAGGCTTCTCCGTCTTCTTCTTCACGCACATTTGCGACTAAAAGCCAAACAGAGAACAAAAATGTTTAGAACTTTTTGTTTTTTGTTGTGCGGCATTTGTCGAATCATCAAATGTGTTCTTGACACATGTAAACATAAAAACATGCCGACACACACACACACATGTGTACATCAATATATGCATGTTTTACATAGACATATGTAGAATGTACATATTTGCATGTGGGATTTACGGATATACGGTAACCGATACGAAAGCTGTCAATCCACACCTACCATAAGTATTCGATGTTGGTTAAGGAAAATTGTCCGAAACAATAAGGAGCATGTCCTAGGAAAGTCACTAGATGTTGCAGACGCAATTTAGGAAATCTGCCCTGAACTGTAAACAAAATTTCATCGGGGAGGTGATTTTTCACGTGTATTTTGGCCTGCGACACATAAAAAAGGCGGGCACAAAATACAGACAGACAGAAAGTTTTGGATAGATGATAATTTCTGATCGCTTCGTTTAACTCATCAATGGAAACCACCAACTAGACATTCAACTCTTCCGGGTATGTATTTTGATGTTGGGATCGGCGTTAGGTAACAGTTAGAAAGAAAAAGACTCCATTTCAAGTTTGAAATATGAGAGTGGAAAAAATTTAAAAAAAATAAAATATACTACTAAAATATTCACCAGAGACCGGGTTACATGGGACTGAAACTGGGAGTAGCTGCGGTAACGAAATGAGACCGGAAGTTTTTCGGGTACCAGGGATGGCAAGGAATAATAAAGGCTTCTTCTTCACTCAGCCATTATAGAACTTAGAATATTTGTTGAGATGTTGGGGTCGGCGTTAGACAACAGTTAGAAAGAAAAAGAATCCATTTCAAGTTTGAAATATGAGAGTGTTCATTGAAAACTAGAGTACCTTCGGTAATGAAGTTTTTCGGGTACCAGGGATGGCAGGGAATAATAAAAGCTTCTTCTTCAGTCAGTCATTATAGAACTCGTCGAGTCAGGCTTTAATACATGATTACACCGTGTTACACACATTCTGTCCTATGAACCAAATTTACTTTTTCGGAAAGGGGATAAAAAATAGAAATACACGTGTATCGGCGATTTTCATGTACACGTCAGAATTTTTTTTTTTTAAGTTTGAAGTATGAAGCTCTTAGTGGCCTGTGTGAAAGCCTTTCGACCGATTTTTAACCCTTTTTCAGTGATCCAAACGAGCTGATTTTTTGCGGGCAGACTCGTGGAAATATCTGTATCACATCAAATTTTTTAAAAAAATTGATTTTTATCAATTCTTAGATTTTCCTAATTTTTTTTTTTTTTTTTTTTTTTTTAAATGGTTATCGTTTTTTTTAATGTTTCAGTCAACATTTTTTTTCGTAACGCTTAAGTAGTTTAAAAATTTGGAGTCTCTTCAACTTATGCTAAGAAAAGTGAAAAAAATATTTTTTTTTTCAAAAATAATAAAAATTGGGGAAAATCTGAGAATTGATAAAAATTGTTTTTAAAAAATTTGACGTGATACAGACATTTCCAATTCTGACGTGTACATGAAAATCGCCGATACACGTTTATTTTTATTTTTTCCCCTCTTTCCGAATATGTGCATTTGGGTCATAGGACAGAAAAAAATCTATTTTTTGTAACTCGGTGTAATTATTACGATTAGTAATCATATCTTAACAGCCATGCTGTCGATAAGAATAAGTGTTACGGCTGTGGTGTGGTAGGCAGTGTGTGCATCAACATCACTGATTACTGTCAGCCTGTGTTACACAGAAAGCAAGGTTAGACCATCTGCTGTATTTCAGTTAAAAAGAGTTTATTGACTATTTCAAGCCAATCCAAAATTATACCCAGGGACTTTGTTGGTCCCCTAAGGGGCCAGAGTATTTTTCCAACCGCAAGTCCATTCGGCCGCCATTCAAAACATTCTCAGCTAACCGCCCACCTTCCACACAACTCCGACTATACAAAATTCGCATAAATAATCATCTTATCTCCGTACTGCCCTGCTGATTTTTTAATCCATACACTTCGATTGTAAGATGAAATCGACACGGACTCTTAATTGCCTCCATTGACTCGGACTTTTAATTGAACTACGATCCGTTTTTATTTTGTTTTGTTGTGTTTTAGTTGTTTGCCATAAGACAAAACCAAGCATTTTGCCAATTTTCAAAAACCAGTTGCTGTGCCCCATTGTCGTATGGCTTTAATCTCTGACTTAATTGAGTTTTTAAATTTATTCGCATATAAACGAAAAGAGGATTGCTTGTTATCCCCCAAAGGAATGACTACTATCAAATTGCACCTTTGCCATTGTTCATAATTGTACGGGCAACGAACGTCAGTTTTTCCCCAACCTCAATTGAAACGCACCGCATGAAGTACAAGAAACTGCTGGTCTACAGCAGCGCCACACGTTTGCTATTCGGTTCGAGTCTAATTTGAACAACTGAAACAACATTTTCGTAAAATGCGAAACAAAAGAAGAACAACTGAAATTAAAACACCCAGTCAGCCAGCCAGCCACATAACATACATGGTTGGGGTTGGGGGATTGTTGTTGTCGTCGTCGTCGTCGCCGGCGTCAGCATCATCATCAGCAGTTTCTTTTGAAAAGAATATAATAAAATTCTATTGCATTCCTGTAGCATCCTACACCTTCTATTGTTTTTGTTGTTTGGCTGGTTGTCGGTTCGTGCGATGGCCATAAATGTATTGTGAAATGTAGAAAATAAATGACCCGAATCGCATATAAAATTCATGTCAATTGAGCTGTTATGGGGGTGTCCTAATGGAGTAGTATACGGAGTGCCCTGACGTTCATTAAAACAAACAACACCAACGAGAAACACTACAACGACAACGACAACAATAATATCGACAGCTATAGCAAACTTGCAACGGAGCATAAAGAACATACTTTATTTTAAAAATTCATTCAAGTTTTAAAGTGAAAAGTTGTTGCTACTTAGCCAGCCAGATATCCGACTTAAATGCGTTACACATTTAGGTTTGCAAACGTAAACACACACACACACGCACATTCTCATATGCAGCTGGATTTAAAGTAACTTTTTGGAAATCTCTGTTAGTGGGAGTTTTGTATGATTTTGTTGGAATTACAAGAACTGACGAAAAACAAACTCCTTCTCGTTATGGATAATGAATGTGAAGTGCGATGGTGCGTATGAGTGATGTTTGAAAGTTTTCTCTTGTTATTCATTATAACTCATATGCATCGCACATCAGACGTGTATTAGAGTGGTAATGACGACATTAAAAAAGAATGGGAATTGTGGATTCAAAAACGAAAAATTTAGACAACAATGTCAAATGGTTAAATGTTATCTTCTAAAGCTGAATTCTAGAATTACTCGGGTTTCCTTCATAACACCGTGTTGCACACATTCTGTCCTATGAACCAAATTTACTTTTTCGGTAAGGGGATAAAAAATAAAAATACACGTGTATCGGCGTTTTTCATGTACACGTCAGAATTTTTTTTTTTTAAGTTTGAAGTATGAATCTCGTAGTGGCCTGTGTGAAAGCCTTTGGACCGATTTTTAACCCGTGTTCAGTGATCCAATCGAGTTGATTTTTGCCAGGCTGACTCGTGGAAATGTCTGTATCACGTCAAATTTTTTAAAAACAATTTTTATCAATTCTTTTTTATTATTTTTGAAAAAAAATATTTTTTTTACTTTTCTTAGCATAACTTGAAGAGACTCCAAATTTTTAAACTACTTAAGCATTACGAAAAAAAAAAATTGTTTTTGAACTGAAACCTTAAAAAAAAACGATAAAAATTTAAAAAAAAAAAAAAAAAAAAAAAAAGGAAAATATGAGAATTGAAAAAAATCAATTTTTTTAAAAATTTGACGTGATACAGATATTTCCACGAGTCTGCCTGCAAAAAATCAGCTCGATTGGATCACTGAAAAAGGGTTAAAAATCGGTCGAAAGGCTTTCACACAGGCCACTACGAGCTACATACTAGGGTGGAGTGAAAACATGCTTTTTTTTTAATTTGAAAAAGTTAACCTCGGAAAGAGATGTAGTCTGGGGTCCTAACGAGGGGAAAAATAAAGAAAAAAATTTTAAAAAAATTTTGGGGGTCGTGCCACTCCCTCGAAATTTGGAAATTATCGCTATTTTGGCGTTGATTTTAGAAAAATCCTAAAAAGTTTTATGTCAAAAAATAATTTTAAATTTTTTTTCTTTATTTCCCCTCATTAGGACCCCAGACTACAGCTCTTTCCGGGGTTAACTTTTTTTTTTTGAATTCCACTCCACCCTACTACATACTTCAAATTTAAAAAAAAAACGAGCTTCATACTTCAAATTTAAAAAAAAAAAATTCTGACATGAAAATCGCCGATACACGTGTATTTTTATTTTTAATCCCCTTTCCGAATATGTGCATTTGGTTCATAGGACAGAAAAAAATCTATTTTTTGTAACACGGTGTAATCAGACTATTTGTTTTTTTTTTCTTCTAACCATTAACCATTTCTCATAACGCATACCGAATTGAAGATCTAACAACTTGCAATCTCTTCTTATCATTTCAGATTTCTTACACGTCCTCAAATAATCAATGAACCCAATATTACGGCCACAAGCAACTGTAAGAATTACAAAAAAAAAACTTTCTAACTAAAACTATACTTTAAAACAATTAAATGTCCCTTTGCGCAATAAGATAACAAAATGAAAAATCCCATGATTAATAAAACACTCATACACGCCTAATTAGCACATATAGACAGAAAAGGAGGAGGAGGAGGAGAGAGAGAGACAGTGAGAAAGAAAGAAAAACGAAAAAAAAGGAAACGCCACCAAAAAAAAAAAACATGAAGAATGTTAATGATAAAAATCCCTTTTAAACATTTAACAATTCAGCAAAGCTATTAGAGCACAATTCCAAAACGACCGCCTGCAAGTGCAACAGAGAGAGAGTGAGAGAGGGAGAGGAGTAAATGATAACAAACAGAGACACGGCTTAGAGTAAAAGTTGGTTTAACACCTGTATTATGCAAATAAATATTACCAATAGTGGTCCAACAATGGCGGCATCGGAGCCACCAGAACCACCACCGCGTAATCCGGAACGTATTAATGCCACATTGCATAAGCTCGCCGAATCAGTAAGTACTGATGGTCAACGTAAAGAAACACCACCAACCCCACCATTCACGCCCTACAGACCCAGCAACCCTAACCGCTTGATGTGATTGTTTGTTGTTTCCCACCTGACCCCCGGTCCGCCAAACTCCTCAACACTTTAGCACTATATTTTTGTTCTCTTTCCCCACGAGTTTCGTGGAAAAATATTGTCATCTAACATTTAGCAATTTTAATGTTTTTCTGCATGTTTTACCTTTCCTTTCACTTTGAGTGTTGTTGCCCCGCCTCCGTCCCTCCCCAGTCCGACTCTGATCATCTAGTTTCTTTTCACTTATTTTTCTTTCCATTATGCATAGTTTGCCTCAATTGAACTTTCATACTTGTAAGCGCTATTCCTACCCCGCACGAATGCCAACTTCACCCCACCTTCATTGACTCACATTTTTGTAGAATATTTTCCTGCCATTTCCATTTGCATTGCATTCATAGAAGACGACAAATCAGTATTGCATGCCACAAAGACAACCGAAGATAAACAAAAACAAAAAATAGAAGAAAATGAAAGAAAAAAAACATAATTATGTATAGATTACAACATAAGACGATGTCACAGATGGAATACGGGTCGTTTTCGAATGAATTAACGATTTTACAGAAAGAAGGTTCAGAAGAAGGGTTCATTTATGCGTTTTTTTTTTGCTGTTGTTGTTTTGTTCTCAACATCGCCTGCCTGTCTAAGATTTGCCATTGCGATAATGAGGGTCGCAAATACAAGCACAAGTCAGCAGGGGAGATTAGGGAGATCTCACAGGAATCACATTTTGTTTATGGCCAGTAGGGTGGATTGAAATTCAAAAAAAAAAAAGTTAACCTCGGAAAGAGATGTAGTCTGGGGTCCTAATGAGGGGAAAAATAAAGAAAAAAAAATTAAAAAAATTTTAGGGGTCGCGCCACTCCCTCGAAATTTGGAAATTATCGCTATTTTGGCGTTGATTTTAGAAAAATCCTAAAAAGTTTTATGTCAATAAATATTTGCAATAGCGTAAACAATGAAATAAGGGCATGAACAAATTTAAAAAAATTGTTCTCATTGTTCAAAAATTTCAAAAAGTAAAATAAGTCAAATCGTCCCTTCTTCAGAAAATTGACTGAACAATGAAATCGCCACCAAAGCTACAAATATTAGTCGATTATCCTCATATTTGCCTCAAATACTTTTGTTTGGGCACTGAACAAGCTCAAACTTTTAAATTTCGAATAAGTTAAGACGTTAATTTTTAGGATTTTTCTAAAATCAACGCCAAAATAGCGATAATTTCCAAATTTCGAGGGAGTGGCGCGACCCCTAAAATTTTTTTAAAATTTGTTTCTTTATTTTTCCCCTCATTAGGACCCCAGACTACATCTCTTTCCGAGGTTAACTTTTTCAAATTAAAAAAAAGCATGTTTTCACTCCACCCTAATGGCCAGTGCACGAATGTCACATAACAAGAAGGTGATTATGTCGGTTACGAAAGACAACTTCAATTGGATGAATTTATGGTAGACCACAACATACCCTAATGTTGCTGGATTGGAGCACAATTATATGTGATACCCTACACTACACTGTAATGAATAACGGCAGCGTTAAGAGCGAAAGGGCACAACCTTACCGGGTTTTTTGCTGAATATGGGCTATCAAATTGAACTCTTTGATCGAAAGACATGCAGGTGCATGAATGACCGATAAAAAGCGTAGTCACAAAAGACCTACAGCCAGAGTTCGCAAAATATGCTGAAGCGAATTTTTCTGTCCGATCTCCCCACTGAAAAGACCGAAAAAAATGAAACGACCGCTCGATACGAACAGAACCGAATCGGTCTCTTACTGACCGCCTGATACGAACAGAACCGAATCGGTCTCTTACTGACCGCTCGATACGAACAGAACCGAATCGGCCGCTCAGCTACTGAGGGTCAGTAAGTGGGCAAAGCAAGCAAACAGTCTGCAAAAACGGTCTTTATTTTTGTTGTTGCGTTTGCCTTAGATATTTCATTACAGTCCAAGCATTAAAGGGGAAGGGAGACAAGAATAGGGCGCTCTTTGTGTGCATATGCGTATGCTGTCAAAATTTCCCCATCCACATGCGCAACACATATATATTCTCAGAAGACCGTTTGCTCAAATTTTTTCCAGTGAACACTAGGGCGTACCTCAAAAAAAAAGTTCGCCGTACACCTTCGAATAGGAAGTATTATTGAAAGGTAGTTTCAAAAATTTTTTTTTTATTTTTTTATGCCGAACGTAGGGGTCGCGCTTTTGAATTTTTCTATATAACTTCTGCATTTATAAACGGATTTTAAAGTGTGATACATCGATGTTTTTGTCTTTGAAGTCATTGTGCTCAAGCACCCCCTTCTGGTACTTACCCATCATATCTCAGTTGCTACTACCCTAATGTACCACTCTAATATCAGAAAATTAAAGCTCGCATAAAATCATGAAACTCTTCCTAAGGAAGTATGTCGAGACAAAAACATCGATGTATCACACTTTAAAATCCGTTTATAAATGCAGAAGTTATATAGAAAAATGTAAAAGCGCGACATCTACGTTCGGCATAAAAAAATAAAAAAAAAAATTTTGGAAACTACCTTTCAATAATACTTCATATTCGAAGGTGTACGGCGAACTTTTTTTTTTTACTTGTAACCTGGTACGCTCTAGTGAACACCCATAGTCGAGCGCAAGCCAAGGAAGAACGAGGTTTGAGGGGTTTTTGTCTGACAACAAACACGATTGAGACCAATTATTGCAAGGTCCGATGGCAGCCATTTGAATGAAACTATTTTCCATTACACCGTGTTACACACATTCTGTCCTATGAACCAAATTTAATTTTTCGGAATGGGGATACAAAATAAAAATACACGTGTATCGGCGATTTTCATATACACGTCAGAATTTTTTTTTAAGTTTGAAGTATAAAGTTGGTAGTGGCCTGTGTGAAAGCCTTTGGACCGATTTTTAACCCTTTTTCAGTGATCCCATCGAGCTGATTTTTTGCAGGCAGACTCGTGGAAATGTCTGTATCACGTAAAATTTTTTAAAAACAATTTTTATCAATTCTCAGATTTTGCCCAATTTTCATTATTTTTGAAAAAAAAATATTTTTTTCACTTTTCTTAGCATAACTTGAAGAGACTCCAAAATTTTAAACTACTTCGGCGTTACGAAAAAAAAATGTTTTTTGAACTGAAACCTTAAAAAAACGATAACCATTTAAAAAAAAAAAAATTTAGGAAAATCTGAGAATTGATAAAAATCTATTTTTTAAAAAATTTGACGTGATACAGGCATTTCCACGTGTCTGCCTGCCAAAAATCAGCTCGATTGGATCACTGAAAAAGGGTTAAAAATTCAGACGTGTACATGAAAATCGCCGATACACGTGTATTTTTATTTTTTATCCTCTTTCCGAAAAAGTAAATTTGGTTCATTGGACAGAAAAAAATTATTTTTTGTAACACGGTGTTATTAACCGGAAGGATTGTACTTTCAGATAAAAAAAAAGAAATTGGAGAAAATATTCAGAAGGGTTTTTTTTATAGAATTTTCAAAAAAAAAAAGTTATTTGGCTGACCCTGTATAAACCATTCAGTGAAGGCTGGTTCTCAAAAACAAAAAAAAATCTATAATAAAAATTAATTCCCATAAAATAAAAAATCTATAATAATATTGAATATCCATATGTTCTGCTATTCTATAGAGAATCAAAAACCAAATTAAATTACTGTGAAAAGATATTCAGGAGTCCGCCAATGCAAATCTATTTTTCCTCCGGCGATTATGCCGTCCTGTTCTGTTCTGTCATTCGTACTTTGGTCTCTCGTTTCTATTAAGTACAACTCTAGCAATTACAAAATTTCTGTTTTAAATAGATGTGTACTAATTAGGATTTAGAGGCTTCGTCCTTAGCCACAACTCCTCCAGAAAGTTATTGTGTGGAGTAGCATCACACATGGTGTACCAAATAAACCCAGCAAACACCCAAGCAACCCGGTTAATGCCCGCTCTTGGTTAGGTGTCTAGATCTACCTAATGGCTCTGCTACTCTGTATGGGTAGTAGCAAACGGTTGAGACTGCAACTCCACGCGGAGCCGAACTCTCCGTGTGATTTTTGTCGTCAACCGTAGTCAGCGCGAAACTCTCCTATTCTACAATACCATTGAGCAGTTATTACTATGTAACATGTGTATATTTGTTTTAGCCCTACAATAGGGGGGATTCTCTGTGGTTCCACATGTGTGTAGACTCCTTGACTTCGTTACATCCCCACCACGCACCTATTCCTCTTTATGTACGAGTCGAACTGGACCGCTGAAAAAATGAAATGCGTTATTATTCCTATCAAAATGGGCCATTAGTCCGATCAGGGGTCATAAAGCATAACGTCGTAACTCCAATTTAGGCAAAATACCGTTTGATATAGATATTCAAGACTTTTGTCCATGCTTACAAGATTCGCCAACTGTGTTGGTAAATATTCTCCATGGCGTAGAAATGTGTTGCTGGCACACACTGGGCGATAGATAATTTTCCGGAGATTATTTAGAAATAGTCATTCAAAATTGTATTTCCAAACTGTCTAGAATCGCTTGATTGCGATATTATTAGGCCATTTTACACGTGCTATCTGCCATACAATTCTTCTTTAACTAGTTCACCCAGGGCGTATGAGTGATTATGATTTGAATGTAAGTGTCTGCGTTAATCATACGCACCGTATGCCTCGTTTGTATCATTGTTGCCTGCTCTGTACGATCATCTCCCAACCACCCCTCATTACGTATGTATGTGTAGTAGTTTACAATAACTGATGAATATTTTTTGTTTTTTTCATTTCTTCTTATAAAGTTCTTGTATTCCAGCAAACTATAATTGTTCACAAACTGTTTCTATCCCTCTGACTTCTTTTAGAATTTCTTTGTGTGTGTGTGTGTTTTTTTTCGTATACCTTCAACCACAACATTCTTTATTTGAAGTCTACTATTAGAAAATCTTCATCATTCATTCTTTCATTCTTACATACAAATAAATATTTGAGCTGTTTTTCATTAGTGTTTTTCTTCTTTCTACATTTTTCTCCCCCTCCCCACCCCCCACAACGTTGTGTTCTTGCAGAAAAATATCAAATCATTAGATTCCAGTGTACTCAGCGACAAGACCGTCAACAATAATAAACCTTTGAAAACGATACTGTCATTAGATAACACAACGACAGCAACAATAACAGCAACGCCGCCAACATCACAAACGACCGCACTTCCAGCAGCAGCAGCAGCGACGGCAACAACGGCGGCTTCGTCTTCGTTAACAATTGCGGCCAATACAACGGGTAAATTTACGGCAAGCTCCAATAACGCACAATCACCATCGGCAGCTGCTGCCGCATCAGCACTATTTTACAATAAACATAAACATCAGCAACAGCAGCCGCAGCAGCAACAGCAACAGCATGATTTAACGCCGAGTGGTGAGAGCATCACATCGCCATTAAGTTCGAATGGTAGCAATCATACGCTGACATCACCAATGACGATAGATAATCAACAGCCATTGCAGCAACATCGTCTCAACTTCCCCTATCCAACGGCCAAAGGTAATAACATCAACAACAGCAACAGTTGTAGTGGCAGTGGCAGTGTCGGCACTGGCGGTGGTGGTAGCGAAACCACTTCAGCTCTACCACATATGACTCAACAGCAGAATGGCAGCAGCCAACGAGGCATTGGCGGTTTATTAAGTGAACAACAACAGCAGCAGCTCCAGCACCAACAATTGAATCATCATTTAATTAATGGCAGCACAAGTAGCGGTGGCAGCATTGTCAGTGGCGGTTCGGCCTCGGCCTCCGCTTCGTCCAGCAACAGCAATCACAGCAACACGAGCTTGAATGCTGCCAACGTGTACAATTCGAACAATATCATCAGCAGCAATGTCTCGGCATTGCCAACAAATCTCCAGACCACACTAGGTATGTACCAACTCATGAATATGAATTTTCCCAATCAGTTCACATACACATGCATACATGTGATGTGTTTGTATCGATTCGATATACATACGTATCTTTCGGTGTCTGTTTGTGTGTGTGTTTGTTTTTTGTCTCTCTGTAGTTGTCTATCCGTGTGAGTATATTTGTATTTGTAATTGTTTGTTTGTTTTGTTCAGTTATTTTTATGATATTTCTCTACGCCCCCCCCCACCCAAACTCCCCACTAAATCATAATGATGTAAAACAAAGCGATAGATAGGGAAGGAGAGGAGAGGGAGCGAGAGAAAAGAATTCAATTCCATTTGATTGCTGCCAATTATAAAACTATTCACTACTTCATAATCAATTGATTGTCAGTGTTGCCTTAAATTCACATGTGTATGTGTATTTCTATCCGTGTGTGTAAATCTATGTGTTCTTTTTTCTGTTTTTATTTATGTTGTTTAAATTATCTCTGTATTTGTGTGTTGTTTGTTTATTATATTTCCATGCCAAAAGAAAAAAAAATGAAAAAAAAATGTTTCAACACAGTCAGCTTCCATCATAAAATATAAATAAAACTTTGATTTAGATTAATTAAAATTTATATTTAATTCTTATCTAAATATATTCAGACAATTGTACAACATATATGTATGGTTTGCGGGTGTGTGTGCGTGTGTAGCTGCAAAATAAATAATAATTCAGTTTTGGTCTATAATGATTTTCAGCTGATGTTTTCAGTCGGGAATTTGCATCAATCAGTTTTGCTATTTATATTGATGCAACAGCAAAAAATTGATAAATAAATCTTAATATATATTTACCCTCGACAGTAGTGTGTCCAACTCTTTTGTCTCCCTTTAGCATCACCGGAACAGGGGCTGTCTTTCGCTATCTTCTTATCTTAATATATATTTACCCTCGACACTGATTCACTGACTCTGTCACGCAGTACGTAGGAATTTAAATAGGCATTCTATAATTTTCTATAAATAACTAGTAAGTTGTAATGCGCCTATGGCGCCCGTTAATTTGCTTGAGAAAGTATTTGTTACTTAATTTTAAAAATTTTGTAAAAAATATTTTGAGAAAACTATTTTGTAAAAAAAAATTTCGAAAAAAAATAAAATTTGGGGAAAAAAAAAATTTTTGTTAAAAAAAAAATTTGGGGAAAACACAATTTCTGTACAAAAAAAATATTATTTTTTTTATTATTATTATTTATAGAATGCCTATTTAAATTCCTACGTACTGCGTGACAGAGTCAGTGAATCAGGGAATCAGTGAATCAGGGAATCAGTGTATCAGTGAATCAGTGTCGAGGGTAAATATATATTAAGATAATAATAAAAAAAATAATATTTTTTTTTTTTGTACAGAAATTGTGTTTTCCCCAAATTTTTTTTTCCAAATTTTTTTTTTCTACAAAATTTTTTATTCCAAATTTTTTTTTTCCCCAAAATTTTTTTTTTCAACAAAATTTTTTTTTCCCCAAGTTTTTTTTTTTCAACAATTTTTTTTTTTTTTTTCAAGAAAAATTTTTTTTTTCAACAATTTTTTTTTTTTTCAAGAAAATTTTTTTTTTCAACAAAAATTTTTTTTTCAAGAAAATTTTTTTTTTTCAACAAAATTTTTTTTCCATATTTCAACGGGCGCCATAGGCGCATTACAACTTACTAGTTTCAAAATATTTTTCAAACATTTCAGACCGCCTGAATGAAATTAAAAAAAAAAATACTTAAGGCAAACCCAACTATATTTGATATCAAATTCCAAGTATTTAGCAAAAAAAAAACAATGTCCCTTTAAAACGCCACAGGAAACGTTGACTGAAGTTCTGTCAGCGGGTCCAGCTGCCTATTTAACCCTCTAACCCGCAAGAGTTTCTCAAGACACTACTTCAGAGGCACAGACGTTTATAGATTTTAAATATGTGGGGTTTAGAGGGTAAATTGTAGGGTTCCTTGTTGTCATGTTGGATGACATCATATGCACATTCAGTATCTTTGACGGCGCTATAAATAAACCACCATCTTCATACGGAAGATGTTCTTCCTGTTCATGTTGTCATTGAAATCCACAAATACAGGATTCTCCAACAAGAGGTGTTATTTTGGTATTCAAAGAAAAATTACATTTTTTGAGATAAATGATCGGATGTTTATTTCACAATAAAGAGGAAGGTAGGCCGTTAATAATGAAAAACAACATCAGCCAATTGAATAGGACCATATCCTTTTCATGAAAATGTCCATAACCAAATTGCAATGTGGCTGCCCTATGTCCTCGATAGTCCCACGAATTCTATCTTTGAGGTCTTGAATCGATGCTGGGCTATTGGCGTAGACCTTATATTTCACGTGGCCCCAAAGGAAGAAGTCGCAACGGGTTAAATCACAAGATCTCGGTGGCCAATTGTGATCACCTCCACGAGGGATAACACGGTCCAGAAAATGTTCCCTTAAAAGAGCAATTGTTTCGTTGCTTGTGTGGCACGTAGCGCTGGCCAGATCAATATCATCCAACTCCGACCATAAAAAATTATTAATCATCTGTCGTAACCACTGATCCAATCTCATTTTCGAAAAAGTAAGATCACACATTGATGATGGCGAGGCTTCTCAACAATAACTCTTGGGTTTTCCGAGCCCCAGATGCGACAATTTTGCTTGTTGACGTAGCCACCGAGGTGGAAATGGGACACATCAGTCAAAATTATATTTCGATAGAATTCCGGATCATTTTCATGCACTTCAAGGACCCAATCAGCAAAGACACGACGCTGTTGGTGATCGGCCGGCTTGTGTTCTTGTGTTAACTGAACTTGATAAGCCTTAAGACCCAAGTCTTTATGCAAAATACGATATAATGACGTTTGTGAAATGCCCAATTGCAAAGAACGACGAGGAATGGACAAACCTGCGGTTTCTTCAGCACGTTGGGCAGCAATATTCTCAGTTGTTCTTGAGCGACGCGTGCACGAGTTTTATTCTACACATCACTAACTTGTCCCAACACCTCGAATTTTTCCACCAATTTCTGTATTGCAGTCCGACAAGGTGCTTCACGACGACCCAAAAATCTTTTAGTTTTGCGAACTGTGACTGCAAGATTTTCAACATTTTTGTAGTGAATTGTAATAATTTCAATGCGTTGTTGAAGCGCGTGTGTCGTTCCAGTTTTCTACTTGTCAAATGTCAAAGAATAAAAGCTTCAAAAGTAACAGCCAGCGAAATACCGGGTGATTCAAAATAACAACTCTTATTGGAGAACCCTGTACTATACTGTTCCGGCATGGCGTTCACAACCACTGCGACAGTGTGTCTTGTGTGGAAGCATTTCTCGGAATCTGTAAGTTAGTTTGAGGACTTGCCAGCTCGCCTGCTCTGTAGTTGCCGGGTATGTCCCTGTGGCACGGCAACCACATACGTTGACTGTTGAAGTGCTGTTAAGGAAGCCAGAATGACGACTGCCACCGAATATGTTTATCCCCACTCTTGTGAAGTTCTATCTCAACCCTTGTGCTACTTCATTCTGTGGGTGTGGTCGAATTACTTAAATCTGTATTCAAAAAAACACTCCTCCATGTACAATTAACTCAAATTATTGTTATTGTTCGAAATGCATTACATTTGTTTCGTAAATATTTGTGTGTGTGTGTCAATATCTACATATGTAGATGTCGTATAACTGTCCACATCTAATGTAACTTTAATTGCTTTCATGCTTGTGTGTAAATATTTCTAAATCAGTTTTAAATAATTGTGGCTTTAGCTGGTACATGTACAAGATGTTTACATGTACATGTATATTCCCCGATATCCATAATATTATTTTAATTAAATACACTGTCAATAAATCAAATATCTATGTGTGTGTGTTGACACCCCCAAAATGTTATCTCTGGCAACCACATGTACATTAGGGTGTCTAAAACAAATATCAACCTGATTTTGATTGCTTATGATGTAAAGTATTTTTGAGAATTTTTTCAGATTTGTTGGAAAAGTTTTTTTTGCAAAAAATTCTGGTTTTCTGAGTTTTTTGAGAATATTTTTTTTCAGATTTTTTGGAAAATTTTTTTTTACGAAAAATTCTGGTTTTCTGAGTTTTTCGTAAAATATTTTTGAGAATTTTTTCAGATTTTTTGGAAAAGTTTTTTTTGCGAAAAATTCTGGTTTTCTGAGTTTTTCGTAATTCAAGCACATCATTGATCAATAACAAGCATTTTCTAACACTTTAGGTCAGCATTTCAAAAGAAAAGTGTCCGAACTTTAATTTGATGTATTTAAATCATAAGTTTTGTAGTTTTTCTTTTTTTGCACATTTTTTGGGACATTTTACATAAACTACAAAAAAAAAACGTTTATAACTTTTAAAAATGTCATGAAAGTGTAAAATTCTAACCCCCATATTCATAAAAATTTAAAAAACCTTTGTTGAGAAAAATATGCGAAAATTGATTTTGTTTTTATAAAGGGTCCGCCATCTAAGGTTTTTTTTTCAACTAGTCTTATTTCGTTATCGGGCCATGTTGAACGAATTTTTGTTTACAAAAATTGAAGAGGAGGATATTCAACATTTGGTTTCAACTCGGGTTTTTTTAATTTGTATGAATACGGGGGTAAGTAAATTACAAAAAAAAAAAAATTTTGACACCTTAATGTACATGTTCTTGTGTAAATATTTTCAGTTTCAGAAGTATTTCGTAGTACATTAGGGTATTTTTTTTTAGTACAACCTGATTTTGATATTTTTGAAAAAAAAAATTTCAGATTTTTTGGAAAGTTTTTTTTTTTTGCGAGAAGTTTTTTTTTGTAATTCAAACACAAGTTGATCAATAAAAAGCATTTTCTAACAGTTTAAGTCATCATTTCGAGCTTTAATTGGACGTATTTAAATCATAAGTTTAGTAATTTTTTTTTTGGCCACCCTAATGTACATGTTCTTGTGTAAATATTTTCAGTTTCAGAAGTATTTGGTAGTACATTAGGGTTTCTAAGAAAAAAAAAATTTTTTTTTGGCTCAACCTGATTTTGATATTTTTGACAAAATTTTGAGATTTTTTGGAAAAGTTTTTTTTTTTGCGAAAAGTTTTTTTGTAATTCAAACACAAGTTGATCAAAAAAAAGCATTTTCTAACACTTTAAGTCATCATTACGAGCTTTAATTTGACGTATTTAAATCATAAGTTTTGTAATTTTTTTTGCCACCCTAATGTACATGTTCTTGTGTAAATATTTACAGAAGTATTTCGTAATTGATAAATATTGCTTTGATTAATTGTTTTAATTCAAAATTCAACAGATCAAAACTTATGGAAGAACACATACTAAGACAGTAATAATTGACCGCAAATTAGTTAATGCTGTCAACAACACATTATTAAATCATTTATATACGGCCAATTACAAGTACAGGGAAAGGGCTTTCCATTGGGAGGATTGCGATCCTCGCCAAAAGTCATTAATGAGTTCTACAAAAATTTTATGAAAACTAAAATGTTCATTCAAATTGATTTTTTGATGTTGCCATTATTGTTGTTGCCTTAAACGCATTCTCTTCACTAACACCCAACCACCCATGACATGTCTTCTTGGCGCTCCTTACAATCTTTAATTAGTTGACATGCCAGTAGTTGTTCTCCTCTACGACTTGGTTAACGTTGTCATGAATGTCATTCGGTTTTGTTTTTTTTTTTTTCTGTTTTAATCTTTAATAAGATTTTAATTAATTCCTCTTTTCAACTGCACTCAAAAGTATGTACATACATACATTCAAACTAATGTCAGTACATTTCCACAGAAATTAAAACATACATGCACATAATTACTCAAACGATTTTTTTTTTATTTCGAAAGAAATCCTTTCGTTATGTTTTCTATTAAATGCGTGGCTTGTGCGGTAGGGCGCATCATATGGAATTGGTACAGAAAAAAAAACCGTTGAAGGGACAAAAAGGGTAAAACAAGATCTTAAAAATGTGATTCCGTTTCATCAAAGGCGGTTTGAGAAAATAAAGTGAACTAACATTGTTGTCATTTAGCCTTTATAAAGTCTTCAAAGAGCTGAGGCCTTTAAACTATATATGGACTAAATGAACAAAACATAAATCTTAAAAAAAAAAAAACTTTAAATTTAAGAGTTCACATTCCCTTTATTAAAATAGGTCACTAAAATCGTGTCCGAATAGTTTCTGTCCATTCGGCCGACTTTGGAATTGTTGGGTTCTCATTCCATAAGACTCCTAGACATATATCAATGCGTTAGGGTAACACATTCAAGAATCGTACATTCTTTACGCCTTTCATCTACATAAAACTCTGCTCTACAGAGGGGAAAACTTTCAAACCTGAATGGGTTCAGTGAAGGTCTTTGGTTTGTCATCAATGTTTCATTGATCTAATTGAAGTGAGTATAGAGATTTTTAGCATCGCCTCCTCCGACATTTGTATTCAGTTCCCTCCAAAGACGTTGCTCTTCAATTATCTCTGCAGACGTTGGCCTGCGATTTGCCCTCAGAAGTTATTCCCGACGATGTTAGTCTGCATTGCCCTCTGAAGACTTATTTCATTATGTCCCCACCCTTGAGAGTTCTGCGAAGGTCCTTTGTCAATCAAACATGTGCCTTTGATCTGCTTTAATTGAGTATGGCAACTTTTGACTCACATAATTTGTTGCCCCTCCATTGTTCCCGGAATATCGTTTTTTTTAATAAACTCTAATTAGGTGACGGCTGAGGGGGAGCGACTGACAATGAGTTACCGAAACTGACATCAATATTCACTCATTAAAATATGCTTTTGTTATGTTTGTTCATACACACATTCACGTATATTTTTAAAAGGCCCAAAGAAAGCTCATCAAATTATGCTTGTGTGTGCGTATCACATACTCTCGCGCACACACACATGGCTGCCAGTAATATAATGGCATTAAGGGAATACAAATTAATTCAATGCGCGCACATACATACGTGTAAGCCTTTCACATGCTGAAGCACACTTCCACACGCATTCTCACATACACGTACACACGCACACACACAGACCATAGTCCATAACAAGCAACTCACATAATCATTTAAAAATATCAAACCAACAAACGAACAATCAAACAAACCGAAAATACAAAATAATACCCTCACCATCCACCTCCACCACACATAACACTGAATTGTATTGAATCGAAATTGTATTGAATTGAATATCGCATTGAAGAAACCCCCTCCAAATTGATTTTTAAACAGTTGATAAAAGAAATGCCAACATTGTCTGTCCGACGACATTCATCGCCGGTCATCAGCAGCAGCAGCAGCAGAAGCAACAGCACCAGCCTCTGCCACACCCAATGGACTCACGTGCGTCCACCACAATGTTGTCGGCCTCGGTGACCGGACCACCATCAGCCATGGCCATGGTGACATCCGTCACATCGGCGGCAACAATATCATCCTCGTCATCATCATCGCTATCATCATCGAATATTAACACACTTAACAATTGTGATGGCAATCGAAATAATGACGTGAAATTTATCCAACGTCACACAGGTAAGAGATTATTGGCAAACAACAACAACAACAACACAAAACCGCCCAAATTGAAAATACACACAGGCAATTGTTTATGGACACAACAATACACAATCAATTGCACATAACGGATATACAAGACAGGCAAAGATAAACGTTCTGTTGCCGCAAACATCTTCTCAACACGATGTATGGCAATGGTAGTATTTTCCAGTGATTGGTCCTATTGAAAATAAATCTTAAGAGTCCTTTGGAAAATGTGTTTCCTTAGCTTCGCCCTGGATACTTTTTAGTACCCTTTGCCGGTCCAAGGGTAGTCCAATATCCGTCTGTTTTATATTTTGTACGTATTTTCTTTGAGGGAAGCACTTATATAAAGAAAAGGAGAGAAATCTGAAAAGAAATTTCCCAGAAACACAACATCCCACACCGAACTTTGCTATGCTTTCACCGATTTACCGCACATCGCCGAGTTATCGATACTTAAAAATCGAAAATCCCACCGTGGCCGTGCGAAAGTTCAAACCAAAAGACATTGAGGGCAGTTTTCATATTGTCTTTTCAAACGAAATCGGAACAGTTCTTTGTACAATGTAATACGGATGGAATTTCTTCACCCATAGAAGATGTCCTCTGACAACCCAATTTCATTGCCCGAAAGATTTCTTCAACTCACTTTGAAATGTTCAATTTGAAGTGAAACGTAGTCTTAATCGGTTGCTGACGACTTGGCCTAATAGGGCTTCCCACAGATCTTAATCTTAATAAGCTCGAAGATCGTTGTACTCACTTATTTCGACAATTTTCCCCATGTGTTTGCCAGAAGAGTTGTACTCAGTTCTTCATAAGAAGTTTCGTTTTCGTCTTTAGTTTCCACTGAAGGTATTTCTCTTTAGTTCCCGCTAAAGATGTTTGACTTATGTTATGTTTTGAAATGGGCTGTCTGTAGTTCCTGTTGCAGTTGCCTTTCTTAAGTTTCCTCGGAATTCGTTCGTCTTACGTCGGAAGACATTTAGTTTCTTGCACAGTCATTTGTCTTTAGTTTCCTACGAAGGTGGGGTTGTCGTCAGTTTCATCTGAAGATTTATTGAGACGTTTATCTTCAGTTTACTCTGAAGACATTTGTTTTGAGTTCAATCGGATGACTTTTGTCTTCACTTCCAGTTGCCGTGGTAGATAGTGTGTGCGACTATCACACAGACGAACCCGAGTTCGAAACCGGGTAAGACCATCAAACATTTTTCGGCGGCTGTTTTCCACCTCGTAAATGTTGGCGACTGTACGAGTAAGACAGCTATCTCTAAGCCATGTAAAACTTCTCTAAGTCTAGTTGCAGAAATTTCTCCTCAATTCCATATGATGGCGTCTTTAGTTTTCCTTCATTTACTTAAGACAGTTTCCTCTGAAAAGATTTGTCTTCAGTTTCCTCTGAAAACTTTTGTCTTCAGTTTCCTCTGATAACTTAAGTCTTCTGTTTCCACTGAAAACTTTTGTTCCCGATTTTCTCTAAAAAAATGTTGTCCTCAGAGTCCACTGAACACTTTTGTCCACTGTTCCCGCTGAAGATGTTTAATTCTCTCTGAAAACTTTTGTCTTCAGTTTCCTCTGAAAACTTAAGTCGTCTGTTTCCACTGAAAACTTTTGCTTCAGTTTCCTCTGAAAACTTAAGTCTTCTGTTTCCACTGAAAACTTTTGTTCCCGGTTTCCTCTAAAAAAATGTTGTCCTCAGAGTCCACTGAAAACATTTGTCCACTGTTCCCGCTGAAGATGTTTAATTCTCTCTGAAGAGGTTTGTCTTCAGTTTCATCTGTAGGTTTTTGTGTAGATTATGCCTTCATTTGTTCCTAAAAACATATATCTTCATTTCATATTCTTCATTTCCCTCTGATAACATTTGAATTGAATAAACTGGTCTACAAGCCTCTTTGTTTTCCTCTGTCTCTGTCGCCTATTGTCTTCAATCCATCCTACAGATCTTTCTCGCAACCTTTTCCTTTAGTCAACTTCTGTTCGACCTAAAGGCAGCTTCATCAAAATTTATTTTTCAATTTACAAAATTCAAATGACTGACCTTATTTTTTTAAATTATATTGAGATTCTCCCGATGAGTTTTGTTTTCTGTTCAGCCTGTTTGCTTTGGACGATTTTTTTTGCTATTTTATAAATTATTATGAGGTCTTGTTTTTGAAATGAATTTTGGATTTCATTCTCCTTACGTTGCTTTCACAGTTTTTGTCCCCTTCAAACGGCTCGTTTAAGGAAAATTATTCCAAAGGGTTTCCTGTACTTTCAGGAAAACTACTTAGCAGCCTTAAACTAGACATTTATTATAAAGAATTTTTTTCCTAAGGATTTTCTAAATACTTTTAATAATTTTAGTCAAGAGTTTCCCAGAGAGCATGATTGTCAATTCCCCTTTCCCCAGAAGGGTTTGTTTAATAAAAACAATTCTAAAGACTGAGGCTGTTTCCAGGGATCTAAAGTTCGCTACCGGTTTCTTAAGGACTTTTAATATAGCAACTTTTTCCCAGAGACTCTCTAAATACCTTTGATCATTTTATTCTTATGTTTCCCTGGGATCACGATTTTCAATTCGTTTCGTTGCATTCATTTAATAAAATAAAAAATATTCTCAAGGCCAAAGCATGTGCTAGAGAAATATCCGTACTTCCCAGTAGAATTCTATGCAAATGGCTTAAACAATTCCTTCTTTGGTTGATCATAAAGCCCATTGATCTTCTCTGTCTTAAGGCTAAAACTTTTGCGAGAGAAATGTCCGCACTTCCATACAAATTGGTTAAAAAGGCCTTCTTTTGGTTAATCATAAAGCCTTTATAAATCCCATTGATCTTCTCTGACTTAAGTTTCTTAGCCGTTGTCGGTCATTGCCCAAAATACTTTTATCGTGATTAAATGTGTTTTATCTTGTTATGCTCCTTAGAAAGTTTACAACATTTTGCCGTATCCTCTTTTTTTTACACATACACTCTCACACACACACACTCATTTCACAGAAAACTTTATTGGTTCCTCAAGTTTTCGATCCAGCCATTTATAAGATATTAAACCAGATTTGCTTTTACTTTTTAGTTTTCTTTTGGTGTTTTCGTCCGTTTAATTTTTTTTGGGGTTGGATTAGTTATAATTGTTGACTAATTAGTCGTTGTACAAAACTAACTTATTAAAAGTTAAATTGTAATAATAACTTGTTGCTGTGAGCCTTCATTCATAGTTCAGACAACATTTATTATCCTTTAATTGTTAATTATTTTATGTTGCTGTCGTTGTTGATTTTTTTTCCGGTTAATGGTTGTTGTGCTTCTATATGTTGTTCGATGTTATTTTTGGACTTGTTTTCGTTTTCGTTTTGCTCCAAAATGTATTGTATTGCTTACTTGGAATGCTAAGTTTAACTTTGCTGTAAATGTTAATACTTTTTCTCCTGTTTTTTTTTTATTTTTTTGTATGCTGTTATTGTCGACGCTGCCGGTTTTTTTATTTTGTGTCTGCAACATGAGTTTGTAAAACTTTTAATTAATTATTTACGTTGGAGAACAAAAAAAAGGCAACGGATTACATTTAATGTGATTGTTAATAAGGGATAAAATATAACAAGGATATGCAATAAATATTAAAGGATTTCAGAAAAAAAAAACAAAAAATAAACACACGCATTCGTAATGACCCCCACGGCGTATGAGTGTTATTCATTCGGCCGTATTGTACTGGACAATATAACGCATACGCACCGAAGAACACTGAGGGAATTTCTGCATTGTGTCACTGTTAAATTTAAATATCAGCATACTCCATTGTAAATTCTTTCATTCACAAATTAATGAAAGTTTGAAATACTTTTGCTGTGAAACATGCACAACAGGAAATTGCTGCAAAACAGATTCCTCCAGGTTATGTTAGTGAACTTTTCAACATTTTCATAATAACTTGGCCAGATTTAATATGAACGAAAAAAGAAAAGTGTTGTGTTGTCTAAAGTTTAAATAGAATGCAAAATTTGAAAGCATTTTTGTGTTTAACAGCAGGTAGTTAGTTGTCTCTAGGGAAGAACTTTCTGACAAATTTGAATTAATAAATGACATTTTCGGTTGGTGTTTATCAAATTGTTTTCTCATTGTTATAACTCATATATGCTTTGGCCAATCGGTTCTAAGTAGTATGGGCAGCCTCTGCATTCTCTTTTCAATGAAATACCTAAATACATTTTTTTTCTCGTGAACTTAGCTCAACATGAGTTCCCTTGGGTTCCCCCTAAAGACAACTTTTTAAAATAATTCTCTTGCCTTTAGCTAGGTGTGTCTTTTTCATCCATGTCATTTATATTCATGTTCAGTACGTCAAGTTTCCCTAATACAATTTAAATCAACTTTAATCGAATTTAATTATCCTTACGATCTAAGCTCCATTCAAAAAACTCAGTAAGTTCCGTTATCTGCTGTGCTGCACTTTAATGATTCTTATTGCGCTTATATGAAACTGGATTCTTGTAACTTAATTATTAATATTTCCTTTTTTTTTTTGGATTCCCCTCTCCTACTTTCAGATTCCCCCACAAAACTGCGCGAAGAAAATGAACGTTTAAATGCCGAACTGCATCGATTGCGAAAGCTTCTCGAAAGCTCACCCGAGGGTGCTGTCGGCGGCATTGATCTCTCCGATTCGAACAGTTGCGGCGATGGCCAATCCACCGACGGCAGCAGTTCAAATACCCAACAGCGCATCGAACGACTCGAGCAGGAATTACGTTCGGCCAAAAATCAACTGATGAATCTCCGGATCGAACGAAAGAAATTGCGCGGCGATAAAAATGAACTGCTCGGTCAGGTCAAACAATTGTGTGCCTCGTTGCAGGAAAAAGAACAGGAGCTAAGGGATTTCATACGCAACTATCAGGATAGAGTACGAGAATCGGAATCGAATAATGCCAAAATGTCCGGAGATCGCGAAAGGGAACGTTGGCAGCTCTTGAAACAGGCGCGCGACGAAGCGGAAAGGTCTCTATCGCTGGCCCAACAGTTGAGTGCCCGTGACATGCAACTGCAAAAGTTGCAAGAACAATTGCAGCGGCAAATGTCCGGCTGTATGTCGGATCAGGAGAGTCTACTGTCGTTTGCCCCACTGACGCCACCATCAGCTGCCTCGGGTCTCATGACTGCACAAATGCCCACGGGCTCGAATGCGGCCACATATCGCAATGACGATAGTGGGCGTGGCAACTCAAATTCGCTGTCGGCCTTCAGCAATAGTTCCGGCAATACGGCCGGCGATCGCAACTCATGTTCGAATGATTCAGCTTTGCGCAACAGCAGTGATCGTGAGAGTACTGGGGGTGATCTGAATTTCAGTGATGGCGTTTCGGATAATGGACCCTGTATTACCGTAGATCCGGATAGTATATCACTGGTGTCTAGTCAGAATATGTATCAATGTAAGTATAAACATTTAAATTACTTAAATCATATACAAACTTTGATCCTTAACAGATGGTACACCCAAGGAACGGAGTCCTACTTTATCGCCCCTCAACTCAGCAGCGTATTCCAGGTACGAATTAATGAATATTTACACAGCCACATTTCTGAAACTAAACGAAACTCATTTGTCCATATTTTCAAAGATCTGTGGAACAGTTGGGATCACCAGTTGATCCAGAGGGACCAGGGGCCGTGGCTCGCAAATTTCCTCCCAAAACGTCTGGCACGACACTGGGCGCACGCAATGGACGTGGCGGTACATGGGGCAGTATATCACGGGTGTTTGCCCGATCAAGAAATAAAAGCAAAGCTTTGTCCTCAGATGGTGCTAATGAATGTAAGTCCACCGAACCACATATCTTAAGGAAACTGTTGATTAACTTTAATTGTATTGCTAGTCACCGACTATTCATGGAGTCCTTTGTCGGAAGAGGGCTATGCCGAAAAATTACGCTTATTACGTGAAGCCTCCCAGCTGCCCATGGAGCGATGGCGGGCCCCACAAGTACTCGCCTGGCTGGAGGTAGCCCTCGGCATGCCCCAGTACAGTTCAAGGTGTGCTGAAAACGTCAAGAGCGGCAAGGTACTGCTTGAACTCAATGACATAGAACTGGAAGCGGGCCTGGGTTTGGCCCATCCGATGCATCGCAAAAAGTTACGCTTGGCCATCGAAGAACAAAGGCGGCCGGAAATGGTGCGATATCCCATGATTACCCAGTTGGGACACACCTGGGTTGCCTCGGAGTGGCTGCCGGATATAGGATTGCCACAATATGCTGAATCGTTCCTGCATTCATTGGTTGATGCCCGCATGTTAGACACCCTGTCGAAAAAGGAGTTGGAAAAGTTTTTGGGTGTAACGAGGAAATTCCATCAGGCCAGTATTGTACATGGTAAGTAAAGGAATTGCGGCAAGGAGAGTTTGGAGCAAGTTAAATGAGGAGTATTGACATGTGGTGTTCTGTTGTCTTTGTGTACAGGTATCCATGTTCTGCGCATTGTTAAATATGATCGACAAAACTTGGCCATGCGTCGCGTACAATCGGAAAACGTCGACACGGATCCCATAGTTTGGACCAATCAACGATTTATACGCTGGGCTCGCTCCATTGATTTGGGTGAATATGCCGATAATTTAAAAGGTAAGTTGGCGACACTGATTGCCCAAAAAAAACAAAAGCGGTAAAATAATAAGCGACCCCTAATAGATTTTAAGTTTGTTATTATCCAATTTGCGATTACAAATTGAACACACCAATTGGGCACATTTGGAAATTCTACATCATCTTATACTGAAGTAACGACACAATACATACAGACTTATGTTGGCTCTTCAAGCTTTTGTTGGTCTTGGCCTCTTTGACAAATCTTTGATTTTGTTCGACAGGCCAAGGATTCATTTATGTCTCCTTCCATCACAGTTTCACTTTACCCTGTCTACTCCGTCCGCTTTTATAGTCGACTACGTTTTAAGTTTTTTTTTTTTTTTATTATCAAAACGCTGTGACTCGCGTACGCGGTAACCAACCACTTTCCTCATACACCTCTATTTTGAATTTCCAAATAGTAATTTAAAAATTTTAAATCATTACAATTAGTTTGCTAACTTAACCGAAACGATTCTCCATGCCTTCGGCTACCTGTATCCTATCAGACTTTCGTACATTGCCATGTGATTTATTACCATAGCAAACATCAGACTTTTAATCAGACATAAATAAACAAAAGCTTTTTGGTGTAACCCAGGCCACACACCGCACCCCCTTCATGGATGGGCCTTCTTCAATGGGCATCATCTTTCACCACCATCCGCTTTGAAAGTTATTGTGTTGATTATATTTAATAACTAATTGGCATCTGACAATGTGTACTCTGATTACAATTGATAATTATGCCCATAAAACTTTAATTGTTAACGCTATACAAATTACATACAATTGCAAAATTTTATTACCAGACGGGTGATGTTCTTTTGGAGTGATAGAAAGTCTCGCATGTATCACACTTTTTGTAAAGAGAGTTCTTTAAGCCATGACATTGTTAACAGGCAGTGGCGGTCATAATCAATTTTAGAAAAATAATTAAATGATTTCAAGAAAGTTCACTTTAAAGTTGTTCTTTTTGAAATGTCCAGAACTGTCGAAAATAGACTTGGAATCAGGCGGTCCAAAACACATATATTGTAGACTGTATAAAACAATCTCATTTGAGGTTCTATTTTATTATATTTGAATTACATTTCGCTGACACTTCTATCGCAACAATACTTTAATTAGATCAACTTAATGACACAAATAAGGAACCCTAACCACTCTCCTTCTTGTGGCGCCCAGTTAAAATTCAAACTCTCATAAAACGAATCGACTACTTTTAGTGCCTTTTCCTTTGAATGTGAACAAATTTAAAGAAAAATAAATATATTTTTTCGTAATTTGCAATTCCTAATATCATGAAATCGATGGAGTGTTTTCGCTCTTATTCATAATTTCGTGAATGTAGCATATTCTAAATAGAATTTGAATTTCTCGCGGTATATCCTGGCAAGATTTATAATAAAAACTCTCTGTACGGATGAGAGTATCTAATGCCGTTCACGGGACTGAGACTTTTAATTGTAATATTTTTTCCACACTTGTAAAATGTTTTTGAACCCATATGCGTAAAAATGATCTGGACGTTTATTGGTTTCAACAATACACTGAGCCATGCAAATCAAACAATGCAATTTCCCATCCGAAAATTTCCTATACATGTGATGTCACATTGACTGGCCGCCCAGATCTTCAGATTTGACTCTGAACTTGTTTTAGTTGGATTATTGGGAAAGCAAAAAACTGATGCAAAACGGAATGGCTCATTCATTTCTTTCAATTGGGTTTCTGTAAAACGATCATCACTTTCAGAATTCGAACTGAAAAATGTTTGCAGTATATTTTTGTACATCTTGACAAAGAGAAGAATCTCTAATTTATGTAAACCCTTCCATCGGAGACGGCAATGGTCGGTGACAATACCAAATATATTGTGCCCACAACAAGGCATTTGTACTGTTTTTCATAATTTAGGAATAATTTAACGATTAAAGGTCGTTATTACTGAGAAGAGTTAGAAATCATGATTTGTATTATTATCTACAGTGTAATTAGGCAATTTAACGAAGAAGAAATTATTTGTTTTTGGGTTATATTTCTACTTCTAGTATAGTAATGGTGAACACGAATCAGAGGTGGTCCATCATAAAGGGTGATTTTTTTCCTATTCCTTTTTTTCAATTTATAGTTGTTGGCCAGTTTGCACCTTTATTGTGTGTCGGCGCAACAAATCCATGATAAATCATCATGAACAGACTCCTTGAGTTTTATTATCAAAAAAAAGTGCATCCTCTGTGAAAAATATGTGTTACATTAATTTTATGGTCATAATCGACCCATCATACTCACCACATTTAATCCACACCAGTTTAGCGCCATTTCACTTCAATTCGTTAACCCGTAACCGTTGAGGGCGTACCAAGGAAATTATTGTTTAATGAAATCCGTCGCCGATTGCAGCAACCATGACCCAATTAATAACCAAGTTTGGTGAGCAATAAATCTCACCTTCTGGCGCTGTCAAATGACCGCCTCGTCGGTGTGATTTGACACCCTAATACTACTTCTTGTAGGACACATGAGGTCTCCGCGTCTATGGAGACCTGTCAGACACGATTGCTGCCTCTGACGACAACATTACACGTGTCATTGCTGAGATACCGGCCGAAATGTCGCAAAAGCTGTGCTAAAATGTCACTTTCAAAAGGAAACACCTGATGAGTGGGCAACATTTGCATGAAATAATAATGTTCAATATAACGATTCATATAAATATTTCATGAACTGCGACGAATTTTCTATGTTTCCTTCAATTTTCATAAATCAAACACTCTATACTCACATGACTGATAGTAACTAAATGCAATTTAGATCGCATTGTAACTCTTCTCCAAAGATTTACGATAATTTAAATTACAAAATTTAACATTTTTCGTTATAGACCACTCCACAATCAATTACCCTTTAGACATATCCAATAACTAATATGATTGCAATAGTATCATCCCCCCGATCAGTTATCTGACACAATTGTTGTCATCGTAATTATCTATAATTATGTATTATTTCCATATGTCTCCGTGTGTGTGTGTGTGTGCGTGTGTATAAACCTCTAACTATCATTTATTGCTGTTGCTGTTGCCGCTGCCTATACGAACTTTATTAGTATTGTTGCTATTGTTGTTTATTGCCATTACAGACAGCGGCGTTCATGGTGGCTTAGTTGTTTTGGAGCCATCATTTTCGGGCGATACAATGGCCACCGCATTGGGTATACCGCCATCAAAGAACATAATACGTCGACATTTATCAACGGAATTTGATGCATTAATACTACCTGCCAGGTAAGCAATCGATAATGACAAATTATATGCGAAACTCCTACAACCAAACCCTTAGGCTTACCGTACCACCTCCCCCCCCCCTGTCCCAACTAACCACCATTTCCCCCCCCCCCCCCCCCCCCCCCCGTTAGTATATTTTTGGATATACGTATAAAGTTAGTAGTTAATGTTTAAATATTAATATAAAACGTATTATGTATGTGTATGAGTGTATGGGTTTTGTATGCGAGTGTTTGCGGAGGGGGCGTTGGCCCAGCGTGTGTATGGGATTATAAAATATGAGTGTGTTTATAATTAGCACTCTACTGTATTTTTGGGTGGGTATCAGTGTAAGTGGCAGTGTAAGTGTGTGTGCGTGTTGCTGCGTCTGTATACGCATACATTTTAGTTTATTAGTGTTAGTCACAATGTTTTTGTTTGTATAATTCCATAATAATTATCTTAAATATATTTATTGTCTATTATTAGAGTGTTCGTTTTGTGTTTGTTGTCGATATCAAAAAAAAAAAAAAAAAAAAATCATCCCCTCCGACCCTTAACCACGTTGTTGTGTTTTCTTTGTATCCTTTTGTTCTCGATTGTAAATCAAATTCAATTAAAACTCTACATCATTTTTTGTTTATGCTTTCCCCTTTGAATATTTCAAATTATATTTGGTTTGTTAAGTCAAATTACAGAAAGTATTATTTTTTTGTTTTCATTATTCGTTTGGGTTTTTTGTGGTTTCATTTCATTGACAATTGTGCCATACCGAACAATAGTTCTTTCTTTTAACTCATGTCCATCCATACAATGTTACATCTCTCAATCAATGTATGCTTCGTTATTTAGCCAAACAGAAATAGAAAAAAAAACTAACATTACTTAAAATTATTTTTTTTCCACAAACTCATCGTTTCGTTTTACTGTAAAAAAAAAAAAAACATAAAAGGAAAAACATCAAACATACTTTACACATTTGTCATTTAATTTTCACCTTTTTGGCTGCTTTATCATAATACGTATATAGAAACAAAATCATTCAAATCGCTTTGTAACCTTTGACATCATATCATGTATATCATAGATAACCAAACAAACAGTGTGTGTGTTGTGAACAGCCCCAGTAAAACAGAACCCAATCTGTGAATCTTAATGAATCCTTTGCAACATCGTATAAATTGTTCAAATAACCGCACACCGAGACATTCTGAGGAGTAAGATCAGAAGATCTGCGTTGCCAGTCAATTCCGTCATCTTTGCAGAAATTTCTTTCGTTTTTTTTGACTAACACTCAGGGGATGCCCCCCTATAATAGCGATAGGAAATAAGGGTATTGGAGGGAGGAAAGAGGGAGTAGTGTTTGTTGATGTTTGCCTTGAATTTGATAATGTCATAGCAGGCAGGAAAAACACTTGCAGGACGATTATTCCACAAACCAACAGTCCGGCTGAAGAAAGAATTTTCTCTATAGACCTATCTAATTAAGACAATTGATTGACAAATGTCAAAGCTATTCAATGACATGAAAAATAGCACACCCTGTAGTTGTCGTGCCAAAAAATATACCTAGCGCATTAAAAAGGTCCTGAGTCGGGCAATATCGATATCGGCCAGATCGTCCAGGTGCCTAAAGCAAAAAACAACGCAGTGTTGATCCTTAACAGTTCGCCAGGGCAGGACAAGGACAGATGAAGTGTTTAAAAAGCATCTACTTCATCCCAATTACATCTGTGCGGTTGCTAGTAGACGCAGCATTTAGTCTAATAGAATTGTGAAATCTGTTCCGTAATTCCCCGGGAACTGCTAAACCCCAATGTGCAGAGCATGAGTTATTTAATGGCGAAAATCTCTGCCTTATACGCAACATTCAGCCTGTAATACACATTCCATGCTGTCAAAAACATTTACCGAAACGTGACAACCAAACGAAACAATTGTTGGTCTTTTAGGTTACACCAAAAACTCATGCAGAAAATTATAGAAAATTAAAAGAATGGAAAATTTATTCATAAGACAATATTTCTTCAAACTAACTGCCTGTTTCCATAAAACAATTTTTTCCGTTCGTTACAAATCGTCAATATTGGAAGCGTTATAAAATGGGCATCAGACATTATTCAATTGTGGTTAGATTTGGACACTTGGAACACAATCTCAAAAGAATGAGCTCTCACTACTGACAAACGTCCATTTTATTGCGCCCTCAATTTTGACAATTTGTAAGGAACAAATTCGTTTTACGGAAACAGGCAGTTAATCTAGATTTTTGCAATAAATCTTCGAATGAAGTTAGCCGCCTTATTTAACTGTTCACTGCGCAGCAACTGTTTCCCTCCTGCAGGCATTTATTTTGTACATTTCATACTTATTCATATTCATATTCTATTGATCTTCCGACTCAATCAACTGACAAACATTTAGATACGAATAAATTCCAATCAAAGTTCATATGATAATAACAACGCAATCATCAATTAATCACCGAATGTCATTGAAACGCTTTATAACACAAAGAAAAGAGAAAACAATTTATAAAATGCATTTTGAATTGTAATGTTGCCCTGTTGCTAACTGGACTATAGAACTTCAGAAAACTTTCTAGTATCACATACATAGCTCGTATATACTTCTCCATATCAAATGTATTCTGTATTAGAAAATATATTCCATCATCTTATTCATCTCATTGTCATATTCATATTCATAATCATGTTCATCGTGCTCAATGTAATGTTTTCTTTTTGTCTTAAATGAAATGAGAATAAATTATTTGAAACGTTTATGTATTTAGCGAGGAGAATATACGAAAAAAAAAAAACAAATCCAATTAGTTTTCATATGCAATTTCAAATAATTTAGTTTTTGCCGTAGGAGTAAATATCGAATTGTTTTGCTGTTATGTACATACTTACATAAGTGACTGTGTATTGTTTCGAATTTTGTTTGTATTTTGAGAAGAAGAAAATCAAAAAAAAAAACTAACTAACAACTACACCAATAACTTTATGATTACTGATATAAAACAAAACAACAACAACAACAAAAATATATATTTGCCTTAATTTATATGTATATGTAACTCTTTCTCTCTGTACATATCGTCCTTCCTTTCTTTTTTTCTTCATTTCGTTTTCGTCACTAACCGTCCTTCCCATCGAACCGAAATCAAAATGTCCTGATTTGTTTTTGATGTCCTGCCTAATGTAATGTTTTGGCCTGTGCAGATACATGATATACTGTCAAATGGATGAATTTCAAGTGGATAATAATACGCGACAATTGATTTTAAATCAAAAACCCGTAGGACGTTGAAGTTGTATTTCATGATTTTTGAAGAAAAAAAAAACAGAAAAACTTTTCCTTTTTCTTATCTTTATCGTTTGATTTATTTTTATTAAGTGAATTGATAGAGAAAATAATCACATAAAAACTAAAAATCAAACAATAATAGTTAGCAAATAAGTTTTGAAATGCTGTAGTCTTAAGTGGTGTGGCTGTGGTCAAGGTCTTGCAACATATATTTTCGAAGAGCCCGTCCTTCAGCCCACCAAGAAATGTGTACGGAAAGAGATCTGCTTTATTAGAGTCTAGTGTAAAAGTTTGTGTCAATTGTTTTTAGAGCTCCAAAGTAAAGTAAAAAAAAAAAATGAAAACATAACAAAATTTTGAAAAAAAAAACCTAAAATTCAATATGTTATATATTTAGAAATAAATGGAAAAAATCGAAAACATTCGTATAGAGAAAGATAATATTTACCGATAAAATGCTTCAAACAGAAAAGTATATATATACATACACACCTACATACAAGCATACATATAAATATATATTCATTCATGTGATGTCAGTTGAAAACATTTATAGGTTTAATGTCAGATTTTTAACAAAAAAAAAACATTCGATACTCCAAGATTGCAAAATTACAAAACGGGCTTCGATTCTTTTAATTTTTTTGTTAACAAAAAATCAATAGTCAAAAAATGCCAGTGAAACTAATTTAGGTCTCTAAACAGCGACATTGAATATTTCCAGTTAAGCGGAGACATTTTAATATGAAACCAAAATGTGGAAAATTTAGTTACGCGACGTTTTCCATTAAGCGAAGTCATTGCCGTTCTGTATTACCAGCTTAATTGTCTTTCTCGCTTATTTGCCTCAATAGTTAAGTTCCCCTTAATTTGTTTCCTTTACACTGAGACGAAGCTTTCAGCGATTTGGCTTTTAGCCACAGCGCAAGTGGAGAACCAATAACTAAAAATGCTTCGTTAGAGCTTTAGCAGTCCAAATCACGATATTTAAATTTCTGTAAATGTTGTCTTAGGATTTAGGTTTCGAAACTTAAGGGCTTCTCAGATCTCATAGCGATACCGCTTTATGGTCCTCTTAATGCATATCCACAGTACCACCCATTAATTTTATATATGACAGTAATGTAATCTACTTTGCCCCTTTAGTTGAGTCATATTTTGTTGACAATTTATCGTTGCGCCACAATTATGATCGCAGCAACTCTCGCGAAATTCTCTCAATGCATGGAATGCTGAACCATTTTGGAAACTTTAATAAATTCGAAACCCGATTTTGTGTTTGTCTTAATGATTTTAGCGTCTTTGTTTTGTAAATTAAATATTTGTATTATTGACTTAATCAAAAGAATATTTTCAACAGTCAGAACTAAAAAAAAAACCATGAAACACGCAACATCCTAGAAGACTTAAGATTACATTTAAAGAAAGCAAAAATAGGGAAACAACAATTAAACCGAAAATATATCGCACAATTACTTTATTTATTCAGTGAATATGAACAAAAATCAAACGCAGTTTAAGAATATATCAATTTTTTCACACACAAACAAAAAAAAACACAGTTTACATTACTAAATGAAATGCGGAGAAAAAAAACACAATAACGTAAAAATGTTCTTGGACCTCTTTTTTTTTTGCAAAAATATATATAAACCACAATAATGGTTTAATAACTGAAAATAAAACTCTCTTTGACATAATCGGGAAAATTTTAAGCAAACAGAGTCTGATGAAATCGAATCGTATGTAGTCGCTCCATACAATGCTAGTGGAACTAGAGGTGGGCACATTCGGTTAATAACTATGGCCATTTATAAACCGTTGAATGCATTTGTATATAGGTCGTCCAGCTAAGCCATTTCTCGTACAATTTTTAAGCGTTTCAAAATTTCCGTTCTACATAGCTTGCCTGTTATCTCACAGAGACACATAAATGTATGGACAATTGGAACAACATGTATAGACCATCTTGGGATTGATTTTTGTTGTATTTTAAGGAACTCAGATGAACTCAGATAATACATTTATTGTACCGGACACACATATACATAGCACATGTAAAAATATATGTAAACTAGTAAGTTGTAATGCGACTATGGCGCCCGTTGAAATATGAAAAAAAAATTTTGTGGAAAAAAAAAAAATTTGTTCAAAAAAAAATTTCTTCTTGAAAATAAATGTTTGTTGAAAAAAAAATTTTTTCTTGAAAAAATTTTGTTTGAAAAAAAAAATTTTGTTGAAAAAAAAAATTTTGTGGAAAAAAAAATTTTTGTTAAAAAAAAAAATTTTGTTGAAAAAAAAAATTTTGTTGAAAAAAAAAATTGGTAAAAAAAATAAAAATAAAAAAAATATTATTTTTTTTATTATTATTATTTATAGAATTATAGAGTGCCTATTTAAATTCCTACGTACTGCGTGACAGAGTCAGTGAATCAGTGTCGAGGGTAAATATATATTAAAATGGTTTTCCAACTGTAGTAGTTATTTTGAATCACCCGATATTTCGGTAGCTGACACTTTTGAAGCTTTTCTTCTTTGACATTTGACAAGTAGAAAATTGGAACGATACACGCGCTTCAACAACGCATAGAAATTATTACAATTCACACAAAAATGTTGAAAATCTTGCAGTCACAGTTCGCAAAACTAAAAGATTTTTGGGTCGTCGTGAAGCACCTTGTCGGACTGCAATACAGAAATCGGGGAACAAATTCCAGCTGTTGGGACAAGTTAGTGATGTGTAGAATAAAACTCGTGCACGCGTCGCTCAAGAACAACTGAGAATATTGCTGCTCCTGTAGCCCAAAGTGTTGAAGAAACCGCAGGTTTGTCCATTTCTCGTCGTTCTTTGCAATTGGGCATTTCACAAACTTCATTCCACCCTATTTGGCATAAAGACTTGGGTCTTAAGGCTTATCAAGTTCAGTTAACACAAGAACACAAGCCGGCCATTCACCAACAACGTCGTGTCTTTGCTGATTGGGTCCTTGAAGTGCATAGAAATGATCCGGAATTCTATCGAAAAATCATCTTGACTGATGTGGCCCATTTCCACCTCGGCGGCTATGCCATCAACAAAAAATGTCGCATCTGGGGCTCGGAAAACCCAAGAGTTATTGTCTTACTTTTTCGAAAATGAGGTTGGATCAACAGTTACGGTGAATGGATTGCACTTTCGTCAGATGATTAATGATTTTTTATGGTCGGAGTTGGACGATATTGATCTGGACAGCGCTACGTGCCACACAAACAACGAAACAATTGCTCCTTTAGGGGGAAATTTCCGGACCGTGTTATCTCTCGCAGAGGTGATCACAATTGGCCACCGAGCTCTTGTGATTTAACCCGTTGCGACTTCTTCCTTTGGGGCCACGTGAAATGTAAGGTCTACGCCAACAGCCCAGCATCGATTCAAGACCTCAAAGATAGAATTCGTGAGGCTATCGAGGTTTCCGATTTGTTTATGGAAAATTTAATGAAAAGGCTATGGTCCTCTAAGCGTGGTCGTGGTGGCCATTTGGCTGGTGTTGTTTTTCATTATTAACGGCATACCTTCCTCTTTATTATGAAATAAACACCCCATCATTTATCCCCAAAAAAGTCATATTTCTTTGAATACCAAAATAACACATCCTGTTGGAAAACCCTATTAGGTAATACCACAGAAGAGACATTATGATTTCAGGGAATTCTGTTGTGTCATTGCTGATAAAAAGTTATCTGATTGGAAACGAGTAGGAGTACAAACTTAAACCAGTTTCATACTACTCCTCAGCTCACGGTTTCAATAGTAATCCTTGGTTACTTTGCTAACTTTCTGTCATTAGTTAAGGGGTGTGGGCTACTAACATATAAATATTTTTTCCCCAGATGCGGATAACTTTAACATTTTAATGGATTTAGATCGTAGAATTGTTCTAATCTGAGCATGCAAGTAGAAAAAAAAAAAGAATCTGTTCCTTGAGGTCACAAATTACGTAGATTTCTCTATGATTTCAGTATCTTTCGTAGATTTTATTGCAGAGTCTCTTAAAAGGTCATTAGGTCAGATTTATTAATATTTGATTTGCCAAAAAAAAAAAAAACATATTTCAGCACGTTTCAATATCAGAGCCGTGTAAAACTATTCTGAAAAAACATAAGACATGCGGAACTGGCGTTTTTGCATTCGAATTGATTTCCACTTTTAATGGTTGTATATTTTAAATATAATTATAATTTAACTAAAGTTTGCTAAAAAAAAAATTCACAAATTGCAATTATTCCATAGCATTGAATGCTTTAGTGTCCACATTTATTATTCCATTAATCGGGCAGACGGACTGTGTTTGAAATTTTCCGATTATGTGGCGAAGAAAGGGTTAACAAACGCCAACTCGTTACAAATGAATGACCAATATTTGTATAATTGTAATTACTTTAAGAATATCAAACAAACAAAAATATTTTCCCACACACAAAGAACAAGAAACCGATAAAAAAAACAACAACCAATCAAACTGGTAAATTATACAAACAAAAACAAATAAAATTAACTAGACTTTAACATAAACCATAAACTTTTTAAGTCGTCTCACTTTGATTTCGTTAAATGGCACGATTTTCTTATATCATTTTTGTGTTGTATTTATCGTTTGTTTTAATTTTAATGTCTTTCGTTTTTCTGTTACAAAAATGTAGTGTTTTATTTAAAAAAATAACGAAAAACTAGATTTTAGTCTTTAAGTATGTGAAACATCAGATAATAATAATAATAATATTATTAACCGCTTACTGATAAAAAAAAAACCAACAATAACAAAAAAAACACTAACCGTAATCCAATAAATGAACTAACTAATTAACAACTTAATCAAGCAAGAATGTTAGATAATGCAAAATAATAATTCTGTATTATTATGACAACCTATCACTATTTAATTAATAACTTTATTAGCTACTGGAACAACAAAAGACAAACGTTTTTCTTTCGATATTATTAATGTTTCAATGTCCAATGTTTTTTAATGCTCTCTACATTTATATATATACATATACATATATATATATATTTTTGTCTTTCTTTTTTCTCTTTTTCATCTATTTTTCTTCGTTCTTTCTTTCTTTCTTTCTTGGCCAAACTTTTTTGTATCTGTAATTGTTTTCAATGTTACCAAAAATACAAAAAAAAAAACAACAAACATCCTAAATGTTGACAATACGAACAACAAAAAACAATGGCTTTGCTTGCAACATACAACAAAACAACATAATAAACTACAACAACAACGACCTATTGGATAAAAACAACAAAATGTGCATTTGTGCTATATGGACAATCCTTTCCAAATCTGTCTCACACTCTCTATGCCAACCGAACATGCCCCACAACAAATCCGCACACACCTACTCATGCACACAACAAAACAATCCACCCACTCCAACTACAACAATCTGATTTGTATGATGATTTATTTGTGACGCTGCTCTCTCTCTCTCTCTCACTCTCTCTCCTTCTGTGCCTGCCTATTGATGTTCCAACTATCACATTATATGAACCACCTACATGATTTGTATCGTTGTTGTCTCTGTATTGCATTTGATTTTGTGTGTGTGTGTGTGCGTGCGTGCCTTTCTTTGGACAATGCCTATGTTTTTTTTTATATATATATTTTTTTAAATATCCTTTCATTGTATGTGTGTGCGCTTATTGTTGTCGTTACACCAACAAAACAACAAACAAAAACAATAACTGAAACACTTTTACTACAAACAAAAACTAAATATCCTTTGTGCAAACACGAAAACAAAATGCCTGAATTGGATTAAATAATTACGCGAATGCTGATGATAATAATCATTTCGCTCTAATGATGATGATGATAATGACGCCTAATCGTGTTGTTGTTAATGATGATAATGCCGCTAACTATGATGATGTTGCTGCTGCTGGTGCTAATGATGATGATATATTTGGATGTCTGGCTGCCTGTATGCACGCATCTCTGTGTGTGTATGTGTCTCGCTCTCTATCTCTCACTCTGTCCCTGTCTCTTGCTCTGCCACACATAACTCTTGGTGTTGCCTCTAAATGTCAACTCTTGCCTGTTTCCTTTGACATTTTCTTTTGGTTTGCATTTGATGTTTTTGTTGTTGATGATGATGATGCCTGATGCGTAATGATGAATGTTTAGAGCTACATTGGGTCAAGGCATACGCTCCGGTTGCGGCATAGTACCGATTACCGGACCTGGTGGCCTGCAACACTATGCCACAACCGATCGCCGCTCGAGTGGTAGTTTAAGGGTAAGTGTTTACTTTACTATTCTTATTGTACTCTATTTGTTTTTGTTTCCGGTATACTTCCTTGTTAGAGATTGTTTGGAAGATGTTACCGACATCTTTGACTTATGACTTTAAAAGATATTTTGTGACGTTTACGTCAGTAGTATGTGTATGTTTGAGGAAAACCGTGTACAAATTAGCCGAAATCATGGATATTGTTGTTGTGATCAAAGCTGCCTGTCAGTTAGTCCAATGAAAACGGAACGCCGACTCCATATTTCCGTAATGTTACGATTCTCTTAACACACCTCAATAAATAAGAAGAAGCATGGCAAGAAACTTTTTTTTTTTTTGTAACTATTCTCTATTTTTGAGGAAATCGAAAAAACTGAACAAATTCTATTCAAAAGAGAAAAGTGTGCAGACAAAAGAAAAACAACTGGGTAATGTCAATATTATGTTCAAATATATTTCTTTTACATTTACAGTTAACTCTCGGAAACGTGAACTAATTATTGTTGAGGTTGTTCACGTTTATAAATTTCGTTCAAAAAAGTCAGTTATCTTTTATTAGAGACCTCTGTCCAGACAATAGGGCGTTCACGTTTTTGGGTCGTTCATGTTTTAGAATGTACACGTCTGCGCGAGTTAAATGTCATGAACACATTTTTGTATACCTCAAGATTATATAGTCGGGCCTGTTTATAGTTTTAAAAACTGAAAAATATTTACTAGACCGAAACATGCTGAAAATTCTGAAAGATTGTTTAGGTAGCGGTAGCTGTCATAATAGACTCACGTAGTCCCTTGGGGACCATTGTGATACCATCGGATGCTGCCTGCTCAAAACTACTGTAGAACCTATGGAGACTTATACAAGTTATAGGGCTATGTGCCTATTTAGTTCTTTAATGCCGTGCTCCCGATTGATTATTAAATGTCAGATGGATTTTTACGAAAATTAAATTTTTACTTGCAGTTTAAAATTCTCAGTACAATAAACTTTAAGTTGGTTTGTTATGCCGGACCATATATCGTATGCCGTGTTTCCTAATGGAGTATACGACCAAAAATATAATACGGTATCCTAGTGTAAATGTCCTTAATAATTATGGAATTAAATTCGTAATTGTAAAAATGTGAAAATTATACTACAAATCCTTTGATCCCTCAGAACGACTGAGCAGGAATAAGAACCACTCAGGTAGGCCGTTTCCGCCTAAAGGCCAAGAGAGAAAAACTCTCTGATGAAGAGATTCCTTCAAAGCTGAGCACTACTGTGTCTCCAAGGGAGGAATGTACTATGAGCCGATACACTTAACTCCAATTCTAATTCCGGCCATACTTCTTAAACAGAGACTATCGAAGGTTATTTTTTGCCCGCATCTGCGCGGTTTCAACCCATGAGGTGCGCCATTACACATGGGGGGTAACTATGGTGCGGCTACCGTTGCCCCCGGTAAACCTGTAGAGCCCATGTGGGGGCATCTTGCCTCCTGGTAAGGGATTGCTGTTAATCTGAAAAACATTCATTCAGAAATGAGTTAAGTGCTATCAGACAAAAACTTTTATTCTCTAAGAATGCATCGAACTTAAGATTTCCAAATTAAATGATTTTTTTTGAGTATGACGGGCTTGAAGGATGCCACAAATATTTCGGTGCATCAAAACTTAGATGTTTGCCGTGATTTGGCTTCTGAAAGAATATAACGTTTACTCTCAGAAGATCTTCCCTCATCTTCATTTCGAAATGAAACGGAGACTGCAAGACTTTGTTGACCAATGACACCGAGTGTTAGGTGTCATTGGACCGTCTATTGCGAGGTCACTCCTTCAGCTAATTTTTATACCGCACAGTGTCCGAACATATATTAAAATACATATGACTGAAAAATTTACTTAGACTAGCAATTTTGCCATCTTGGTATCATTGATCGACATTCTGACATAATTTGCAACGTAAATTATCATTTCTGAGTATGAAGGACTTGAAGGAGGCCACAACTATATTGGTGCATCAAAACTAAGATGTTTGCCGTGATTTGGCTTCTGAAAGAATATAACGTTAATTCTTAGTTTCAATTTTCGAGATCCATATGACGGATATGTCGGTTCAACCGACTGAAACGGTTTTCTTTTTTTCATGGGTAATATCCGCCTTAAATAAGGCGACTTTTTGAAGTTAAGTATTCTAATCGATTCTTTTTTTCAAATGAATATATTAAATCTATGGACGTGAAGCTTTCGTTGTAATTAACAATAAGTTCGCATGTAACCGTTTGGAAAACGTTAGAAAACAGAAATAGCTTTGGCATATCCAACATGTATCAATTGGAGAACTTCCCAAAAAATTTGAAATTTTGTAATAAACTCTTCATCGCATGACCGAGTGTTGCAAGGCGACTTTTGCGGTCGATTCAGGCGTGCCATGGCTACCTCAGGTTAACGAATTTTCCAATTGGTAACAATTACTATATAAATAGTCAATGTCTAGTCTGAAAAAGCAGCACCCACATAATTAGATACTGAAATTTGCATTTCTTAAAGAAAAAAAATAGAATAAATACAACAAAATATGTAATCTGACTGACATTCCATCACTATACTTTTGCAATAATTTCTATAATTTTAAACATTCAATTTGAATAGTGTTTTTTGTCTATGCTTGATATCATTTCTCTGAGTGTATAAACGAATAATATAAATATTGCATGATTGTAAAAATTATAAAAATAAACGATATTTAGCATACGGATGATAATAATAACTAAAAACAAATGAATAGTAATTTCGGGCAGGAAGACAAAATTCTGCCTCCCCCCTCATTCTCTCACTCTCTCTCTCTTGCTCTCTTGGCTAAATATTACAATATGAATAAATGAATGACTAATGGGAAAACCCAGTATGCCAAACCAATTATACAAAATCAAAAAAAAAAACAACAGATGAAAATTAGAGAGAGAAAAAACAAGTGTTTTTCCAAATTTTATTAACAAACTGACTCAACCAATCAAAAACAAATAAACGAGAGAAGAAACAACAAACTCTTCATATACTTTGAAATAATAAAAAAAAACATTTACTATAATAACAATAGTAATATATTCCAAAAACAATAAATAAAAAAAAGAAGAAAAGAAAAACAACATTTGGGCACAATGTTGTTGTTTATTTTAAGTATGCAGATACAGTTGAAAAAAAGTAATTTAAAATGAAATTTTAGCAAATTATGGAAAATTTAAATAGTTCATATATATATATAGAAAAATTAATTTAAAACAGAAATAATATAAATTTAATATAAAAAAAACAAAAACTCGTCGCATACCAACAAGAAAAAACCCCAACACAAACAACTGATACTGAAACTGAATATCAAACATAAAATTAACGAAACGCAAAGAAATCCCCAAATGAACATAATGTCAAAGTGAAAAAAGCACAATAAAAACAAAGTTAAATTAATAAAGAACAACAACAAAATAAACAAATCAATAAATTTACAATAAATGTTTTAAATCTGTTTTTATTTCCGAATATATTTGCTCAACCCCTCGCTCTCTCTCTCTCTCTATCTGTTTAATGAATTTGTTCAACATTTGTTGAACCAAACACTACACGAATACATACGAGTACACACAGAAATGTCTGATAACACTACTCAACAAAATGAAAAAAATTTCATGTACTCCGGATGCGATAATTTTTTCTGTGTAGATAACCTTGACATGAGCTCGAAAAACGCAATAACAAATTTTTTTTCGTTTGGTTTTTGTTTTATTTTTTTTTTTTAATTTTAAAAAAAATTTTTTGGTTAATTTGTTTCGTCCGGCATAACTCGGGAACCACTAGATTTAATTGAATTAAATTTTTTTTTTTTTTTTTTTTTTTTTTAAGTCACATAACCTATGAGCAAAATGAGACAAAGATCATGAAAATCGATGCACGCGTTTCGCTTTTATTCGCAATTGAGTAAAGGTATGAATTTCAAAAATTTGCTCGACATATGCACAACTTTGTCTATGGTAAGGTTTTTTCTTTTTTATTACAAAAAAAATTAAAATTTGTTGGGTGACAAAAATATATGAAATTTGAATATATTTGAAATTCATACCTTTACTCAATTGCGAATAAAAGCGAAACGCGTGCATCGATTTTCATGATCTTTGTCTCATTTTGCTCATAGGTTATGTGACTTTACGTAAAAGTAATAAGATTTGACATTTTTTTTCATTTTGGATTTTTTATGGATTTTTTAAAAAAAAAAATTTAAATCTTTAGGCAAAAAATAAGTTTTTTCCTTTATATATTCATTTTTAACTTGGAAACTGTTGCTTGTATAGGAAAACAATATATAAACAGATTAAGGGAATTGTAATTTTAAATTTTTTTAAAATTTAATTCAAATAAATCGGTCTAGTGGTTCCCGAGTTATGCCGGACGAAACAAATTAACCAAAAAAAATTTTTTAAAATTTAAAAAAAAAAAAATAAAACAAAAACCAAACGAAAAAAAAAAATGTTATTGCGTTTTTCGAGCTCATGTCAAGGTTATCTACTAGGGTGGAGTGAAAACATGCTTTTTTTTTTTAATTTGAAAAAGTTAACCTCGGAAAGAGATGTAGTCTGGGGCCCTAATGAGGGGAATAATAAAGAAAAAAATTTTAAAAAATTTGGAAATTAACGCTATTTTGGCGTTGATTTTAGAAAAATCCTAAAAATTAACGACTTAACTTATTCGAAATTTAAAAGTTTGAGCTTGTTCAGTGCCCAAACAAAAGTATTTGAGGCAAATATGAGGATAATCGACTAATATTTGTAGCTTTGGTGGCGATTTCATTGTTCAGTCAATTTTCTGAAGAAGGGGCGATTTGACTTATTTTACTTTTTGCAATTTCTGAACAATGAGAAAATTTTTTTTAAATTTTTTCATGCCCTTATTTCATTGTTTACGCTATTGCAAACATTTATTGACATAAAACTTTTTAGGATTTTTCTAAAATTAACGCCAAAATAGCGATAATTTCCAAATTTCGAGGGTGTGGCGCGACCCCTAAAATTTTTTTAAAATTTTTTTCTTTATGTTTCCCCTCATTAGGACCCCAGACTACATCTCTTTCCGAGGTTAACTTTTTTTTTTTGAATTTCACTCCACCCTATTATCTACACAGAAAAAATTATCGCATCCCGAGTACATTTTGACTGTTGACTAGTGTAATCGGAAAAATGTTTTCAAACATGTGATTTTTTTTTTTTTTTTTTTTTTTTTTGTTAATTGTTTTATGTTTTCAATTAAAATTGTGACCGACCATAAGTTGATATTGTTTATTAATGGTTTCAATTGAAGATTAATACGATATGTACACACAATAATCTCACAACAGAGATCAACGAAAGTTTCACGCCCCATTGCCATACATTTCAAATCGGAAACTGAAATGGACCGAGCCGCTTTACTCAACTACAGCCATCGATAGATACAGTTGAAACTTTGAAAAGAATGGTAGCTGTTCAGGCTGAGATTAGTATGAAAGTAATTTAAACCAGCCATCGAAAGGGAACTATTTGAAACTTTGAAAAGAATGGTGGGATTAGTATTAAAATAATCTAAACCAAAGCTAACTACATCCAGGAATGCCCTACCAAATTACTATGGTAGCCCTTACAGGAATTTGACATACGATATCAATCGTAATTTTTGGTCAAATATTTAAGTGAACTGCAATTTGGAAACGTTCCTTTATTTAAATTGCACAAACAGTACATGTATCATAAGAGAGAAGAGGGTCTTCCAAATCCGAATGGATCCGAGCGGGTTCTTGGAAAATTTCCTTTTGCGGAATGCAAGTGTTCAAATACATAAGGTGGCCCAGTGGAGTCTTGAAATAATTATAGATATACCCCGAGGGGGTTTTCGAAGTCTAGAGCCGCTGGTGAGGATTTTTTTTGCTCCAGCATTAAGCATTCAACACGAGTGTTAAGTTTGAGAACCGGTTTTTTTTTCTTTTAATACAATAATCCCTGTTTCAATGCCTACGCAATTGTATCAACATTTAATTAAGGAACAAGGCGGGACAATAATACAGCCACCATGCAAACACATCTTCCTTTTTGGGATTGGTGGGATTATTTGATTTTGTGAAGGGAACCTTATAATTTATTCTAAGGCTTTAAATTACAAATCAAGAACTAATAAATGAAATTCAATTCAATTCCGCCCCGGAGTTTACCCCTCATAAGTTTACCACTTATAGCCGATTTGAATGTAATTAAAAGAAATTGTTAATTAGTCATAATAACAGTAACTCTAATGATTTGCCACTACTGCGCCTATCGATGTCGACCCATAATATTAACGTATTAAAATCGTATTTTTTTTGTGTTCATTAATCGAAATACTCAAACAACAAATTATGATTTTTCTGAATAATTTATTTGCTCTGAGCCACCCGGTGAAACAAACAAAACAATTATTATAAATATGGCCAATTTAAATACACAGCCATCGATTAAACAAACACACAAACGATTAATTAATCACAAGACTTACACAAATATGGGACAACTTTTTTTTTGAGTTTGGTTTATTTATTTAAATTTTATAAAAATACAACAGAAACTTAAATGAGAGCAACACACATTGAAACAGCCATAAATCTTAAATATTTAATAATTTAATTGTGTATAATTCTTTTTTACCGTTTTTTTTTTACATACATGAATTACAAACAGATATCGGCATGGAAAGGATCACAGGTGAGTGTTGTTGAAGTTTTTTTTTTGTTTTGATGTGTTTTAAATATTCAATAACTTGTTTCCTCCCTTGTGTAGAGTTCTCTCTCAAAAGCCTTCCGTTTCAATGCTAAATCATCCCGCAGCGGTAGCTCAATTGGTGACCGCACCTCTATTGGGAACTCCACCTCCCCAACACCATCGTTTAGCAGCTCAGAAGGGGGCGGAGGAATTTACGCCACTATAGGTGCTCATCATCAGCCACCACACTACAACAGTCATCATTATCCACCACCAACGACAGCACCGCCACCACCTCCAGGTTCCTCGCCACAGCAACAACTCCAACATTACCAGCAACAACAACAATACTATATGCATCCTCAGCAGCAACAGGCTGCGGCTCATCGTATCAGCGCTCCTCCCGCGGGCGCTGGCATTGAAGGCATTTCGTCGGACCCCAGTCTCTTGTATGAGCAGCATCGACGTGTCAAAAGCATCAATGATATAGGAACTAGTGCCTCAGTGTATGGTTCTACTGCGGCCTTACCGCGCGATCGCATGAGCAGCGGCGGCATGAGTGGCATCAGTAATGTCGGCCTGTCCGATACGGCCAGCATAGGCAGTGGTATAAGTGCCGGCCTAATGGCGGAAAGTAATCATGGTGCTTCAACGGAATCCTCAAATTCACCCGTATGAGAATCGGTTATAATGTAAGTCCTTTCACTGCGATGCTTGGACTTACATTCACTTTAAGCTAAAGCCCTTCCGCCACTCACTAAAACAGAAATATACACAAACACACTAAATAATGGCAAACCATCAGTTAGTCATTATGGTCAACAAATGTAGGTTAACTTAATTTCAGTTTAATTAAAGTCATTTGTAATCAATCGTAGTTAGTTTAACGCCAATTATTATAAAATCATATACACTCGCTCGTAATCTCATGAAGTTCGAACTCACCCGCCCAAGCTACGCGTAAACGTACCCACAACGGACTAGCCAGCCATATAATTTAATTCTCACTACATTTAATTTGCCATTCCATAACCGTGTTGTGGCCCAAAAACTGTTGGCTACTCTGTAACACACCCCATACTAGTCAGTCTCCAAAACCTTCAATACCAACATGAGTGGGTTGTTCAAAAAATGTCCGTAGCTATTCATTACTTGTGGTACACCAGAGCCTGAGTGCATGGAAGCTGCAATAAAATTAATACAATATAATTTTATGGTTACTGTGGCTACAATTTAAAAAAAAAAGTTAGCCAGAGTACAAAGGAATGTAATCATCGTCAGCCAGAAAATATTAGTTTAGCCCTTCATTTTCATTAACAAATGTTGAGTTTACCGAGTTGTTCATATTCTCTAACATAGTTTTTAATTTTCTTTAGAAAATGTTGAACTCAGTTTGCAGAGATTCTCACTGTCTTTAGAAAATGTTGAACTCAGTTTGCTGAGATTCTCACTTTCTTTAGAAAATGTTGAACTCAGTTTACTGAGCTTCTCATTTTCTTTAGAAAATGTTGAACTCAGTTTACTGAGCTTCTCATTTCCTTTAGAAAATGTTGAACTCAGTTTACTGAGCTTCTCATTATACTAAGCTCATCGCATTCTTCCATTCACTGGACTTTTAAAAATTTCCTTTTGTTTTCCTTTAATTGATGACTTTGATGATTGCATTCTTTTGATCATCCGGCTTTGACAAACATGTTGAAAATTTCAAGCCATCGGCATATGGTCACTGCATACAGAAAACGCTAGAAAATGTTCATTTAATTTTCATTTAAGGTATACAAAAACTGTTCATTACCATGCGTACTTGTACGTGTAAGTGTAGGAATCATCTGCAGTATGATGTATCCGTGTGTAGCTGCTGGTAATTTCGCATAGGTTCGGTATAATTAAATAGATGTGAATAGGAATGTACGTACGTACACACATACATATATAACATATTCAAAATTTGCTTTGTTTGCACAAATATTCCAAAATCTGCATATGAGCCATGACAGCAATTAAGGACCAGATTGGTGGTTATAGAATATTAAGGATTCTATTTTGACTGTCTTAACTTTAAATAACAACAAATTAGAAATTGTTATATTTGTTGTGGTTGGGCTTAATGAAATTAAAGTCATCATGTAGAGCTTAGACCAGTTCTTTACCTGCAATAAATCAAATCATTCGACACACAATAGAAGTGAAGCTTTCATTGTTCCATTTGTCATGTATTCATGTTTAATTTGTTTCCCCCAATTTAAATAATTTTTAGAATCCTTATTTTTCTTAGACTTTCTATCCAACGCGAACTTGCTCATATGTCATGTTCATTTTCATATTCATCTATATTTGTATGTGTTCGTTCTCGTATCTGTGAATGTACAGAAGATTTTTTGCATAATTGCGGTTTAATGTTATGAAACGTAATGCGAATATAATTTGTATCGTATGCGCTTAAAACTGCAGTCAGAACAAAAGGCATTCCTATCTAAATTGAAATGTAGACTTATTTACACAAATTGTGCCGAATGCATAATATTTGCCATGCCACAATCATTGAAATGTACATCTGTATGTGTGAGGAGTAGATATTCTGATTGAATTTGAATGTATTTCGACATTTAATAGAATTTGATCACAAATTGAATTTATGTGCAAATGATAACAATCACAAAAGGTATGGATGGACTACTTTTCCAAATTGATGGCTCTTACCATATGATATAATGCGAGAGTAAAGACAACTGAAAAGCCAAAATTTAATCGTTACCACAATGAACGATAGTGAAGCTCGTGTAGTACAGATTATGCCTTTGAATGGCAGTGTCAGATTTTCTAAACGCCCCACTCATTTATAACTCTGGAGCGTTGCGATAGTACGAACATAGTTCTGAACGTCCTCTACACATTCCTATAAACCGAACTCAGTTTCCCACTAATCTCGCGTACATTACCAATATTACTATTGTAGTTTACCTTTGGGGCAACCATATCCACATAAACTTATTGCATAAATCCCTTTCTAGTTACGATTTTTTTTGTTTTTATATTTTTTCACGTCGTCCTTGGTTACTTTTTTACACTTAAACCCACCTTTTTCAATGAAATTAAATGATATTAAATAATTGTATTAATTGAACTTTATATGTAAATAAAGGGAAAGCCCAACTACTAAACACAATGTTAAAATTATTATTTATGTAAATATTAAGAGTTCATTACAATAATTCAATAATGCACAAACAAAGCAAAACAACAACAAAATAAGCAAACGTTTAAAAAAAATATAAAATGAACACCAGTGAAATTATGCGCAATTTTCGCATCCTATACGAAAGAAACAAAGAAAAATCGAGTAAATGAGCAAAGAGACATTTTGGCTTGGGAATATTTGCAACTGATTTAATGACAGTGAAACGGCAAAGGCCGTTTTTACTCTTCCTACCGCGTAGGGTATAAGAAATGTATAAGCAGAATGAACCAAGTCCATCCGTTCAGTTCTTAAATCAATTAAGCCATGTCAGCGAATATTTCAACAGCGATATTTCCGTGCCCTGCACACTAGGATACAAGAAAACATTATGGCATCTTTTTTTAAAAACAAATCCATCAGTTGACTGCTTCAATAAATTAAGGTCATAGCCGTGAAAATATCACACCGACGAATTCTTATTTAAGACAAATCTTATATATTAATAATTTAATTAGGCCTTGTCTGTCGGTTTATGGTTGAATATGAGATCCGTCGATATTCAACCATGTGCTGTATTTCGAATCATTCGAATTTTAGAAAGTATTTGGACTTTTGCATAAATGATTTTATTTTTTTGTTTTTCAACTTTCATCAATTTAATTGTCCGTTGCTTTCTTGTTCTGAAACATAAACATATTGGTTTTTTTTTTTTGAAAACAGGATGTTTCATGTATCATTGTGTACCTTGTGAAAAAATAAGCTGATATGCTGCAATGTAAATGCGGTTGATCGGCAAAGACAGTCTTGATTCGACCCAAGTCTATTTTCCGAAGCTGTAGTGTCTCTCATAGCAAGTGAGTGTCACTTTCGCAAAGAAAGCTATAACTACCCTTGATTGGAAAAATCCTCGTATGACTTAAGTCCTATGCTCTCTGGATTGTCTTTGTTGGTCAGATCACTAAGATTGTGCCTCCCCGACATCATAATTATTTTTTGTTTCTTACCTGGCGTACACTTAAACTGGTCTTATATGAATATCAAATCAATGTCGATAGTTACTTTTAATATTGGACTTCTTTACACCCCACTATAGGATAGAGAAACAAAACAAAAATAAAAATAATAAACATTATTTAATTAACATTCCCCAAACGCAAACTGTTCAAAAATAAACTAATTTAAAACAAATAATTTTTTTTATATTTAAAATATTACTAAGTTAAATTCCAGTTTTATAAAAGAATCCTCTTCCCTCCCAGAAAACAAAAGACAAAACGATTTCAAACAAAGATTTATTTAAAGCATTTACTGAACTATACCAAAATGAAAACTAAAAAAACCAAAAAAACAGAAACTAAACTTTAAGTATCAATTAACATGGAATCAAATGATAACCGAGAAGTGAAATGAAGAATTAAATACTTTATTGCAAACTTAATTTTTAAGTATTATTGAATAGAAATCGATCGAGAGACATACTACATACATACAAACATATTTATTTGAAACAATCTAAACTGTGCTATATTTATTGATATTTATTGTATGTATTTATATTATTATTAATATTATTACTAACTATTACGATTATGATTATTGGGAGTACGATGAATATGTGAGGAGAAATATGGAAATAAAACACACACAAATATTTAAATGTCTATTTATATTTTCCAAAATGAAAAACAAAAACAAAAAAGACCAATTTAAATTTAATAAAACATAAATAAATATAAAGAAATAAATGAAGTAACAAGTAAAAATATAAGTTGTGCGATGTTTACTTTTCCACTTCATGTCTGCGCTGTGGTCATCGCTGTTTATTCACCGACCTGGATATGGAATTTGAAAATCGTTATATTGGACCTCCGACCGAAAGGGAAATTAATTCCTTATTCGTTTTTTTTTTTGTAAAAAAACTAAAAATTCTTCCGTATAGAAACTACTTTAGATTTCTAAATGGAATTGATGTTTTTATTTTTCATATTTAATTAAATAAATTTGTTCAAATCAACATTATTTATTCAATTTTATGTTGAATAAATTACCAACATATAATTGGTCAAATTACTTTTTTGAATAATTAATGTTGATCTCAAATTTATTGTAAACATTTTTATTATTTCGTGTAAACAGATTTATTTTTTATTTCTAAACTGCAACTGTACTTCTTAAACAAAGGGCTTCTGTTTTCGTGGAAACCACATTCGTATTTTATTATTTATTTTTTTTTAATTTATTTTAGTTTTTTTATAACACAGCCATAAACAAAAATGACTGTTGGGTTTAAAATACGAAGAAAAATGTAAGAGGCATTCGAATATTTTAAAATTTTGTTTTTCTTCATTTAATTTGTGTTTTTTTTTGTGTTCAGGGAGTTCATATTGTTGCAGGTGGTCATTGGTCCGAATTGACAAGCTTATCAAAATTCATCTGGACCACTAGCCAAAAATGCAAAGAAGTAAGTATCAAATAAGTGAAATTCGACTATTTTATAATTTTGTTTTATATTTCTGCATTTGCATTTTTTTTTATATTTTTTTGTCGTGGAGGAAGATCATTCACAAGATATCAAATTCTTCTGGACCACTAGCCAAAAATGCGAAGAAGTAAGTAAAATTCGAGTAATTTATAATTTTGTTTAAAATTTTTTTATTTAACTTTTTTTAATTTTAAATTTTATTATTTTCGTAAAGGGATTTCGCATTATTGCAGGCGGTCATTGGTCAAAATTTACAAATCCTACCAAATTATTCTGGAATAATAAACAATGATTGCACCCACTGATTAGATTGGAGAGTGTATGTGAAAAAGATAACGATAAAACCGATGATAGCCAATACAATAAATATATGCTGTCGGATGTTGAGGAAACTGTAGTAAGAAAGTCTAGACTGAAGAAACGGCATTGCTGAAGAAACCGATCTGAATAAATCCGATAAAGATAATTGCCAAGATGAGCTGGATGTTAATGATATCCCAAAGAAATGGTTTACGATATAGGATAAGACAGAACTTTCAAAGTTTCGATTACGTTACTTTTCAACTGAGTGTTGAGCTGTTCACATCCATTTCAGTCACTACAGGGAATTACGGGCAAGTTTTACAATTTTAATAATTTTACGTTACTTTAGTTTTTTTTTTATTTTATGTTTTTACTTAAACCATATGATTTTTACTGAGGTTGACATATCAAAACCAAAACACTTACTTACTTATTTCCCTTAACATTCCATGAAGGAACAGACGAGGAACTTTTCTCGAATCAGTGTACAATATAATTTGAATATCCACTGACCGGGACCTACTGTTTAAAGCCGGCTCCGAACGGCTAATGCTTTTCTAGAGAAGTTTTACATGGCTTAGAGATTGCTCTCTTACTCGTAAAGTCGCCAACATTTTCAAAACACTAGGTGATTAAAAAGTTTTAATAAAAACAGAAATCGATCAAAATCGGAAGTCGATACAAAGAAGTTAATGCGCATGGTAAATACGGATCGAATTTTGAGACAGGCCTAATAGTTGGCTTTTTGTATTTGCATAATGAGAAATTTAGTCAGGATGGAATTTCATAATGTGGGATGACCGTCAGGTTGACCACCTAAGACTTTTCACTTCCTGAAAGGAGAATTCGGCAGTCAAAAAAAAAATCAATACATTTGAGTTTATGCTGCATATAACGTTTGAAATTCTCAATTTAGCCAGAATGGAATTTCAATGTGGGATGACCGTCAGGTTGGCCACCTAAGACTTTTCACTTCTTGAAAGGAGAATTCGGCAGTCAAAAAAAAAATCAATACATTTCAGTTTATGCTGCATAAAACGTTTGACCGTCAGGTTGACCACCCAAGACTTTTCACTTCTTGAAAGGAGAATTCGGTATTCAAAAAAAAAATCAATACATTTGAGTTTATGCTGCATATAACGTTTGAAATTCTCATTTTACTCACTCAGGCAGACAATGCCTTTCATTAGCGTCCTTGTTTGCTGGGCTTTAGTCAGTGGACTCAGTACTCTCCTACGTTAGGTTTTCGTTGCATGTATCTATACCTTCTGGTGAACTCATTGCATAATCGAGGGAACCCTTTGCTCAGAATTTTGTATGTGAACGTCATATTAAATTGTAGACAATATTTGAGAAGTCTAGAAATGTTCGATGAATAAATATAGCTCCCATACGAAGGTATATTAGGATTTGAGAACCCACTCTTCTAAAAGGCACGAATTCGGTTTAATTTCGATTTTACCATATAATCTACATGTGAAGATTCCTCTGTATTTGAGTTTATTCTGCTCTGGAAGACATCCATTATTGTGGATATATTTACTATACTAGTAAGTTGTAATGCGCCCGTTGAAATATGGAAAAAAAAAATTTTGTTGAAAAAAAAAATTTTTCTTGAAAAACAAAAATTTTGTTGAAAAAAAAATTTTTCCTTGGAAAAAAAAATTTGAGAAAAAAAATTTTTTTGTTGAAAAAAAAAATTTTGTAAAAAAAAAATTTGGAAAAAAAAAAATTTGGAAAAAAAAAAATTTGGTAAAAAAAAAATTTGGGGAAAACACATTTTCTGTACAAAAAAAAAATATTATTTTTTTTATTATTATTATTTATAGAAAATTATAGAATGCCTATTTAAATTCCTACGTACTGCGTGACAGAGTCAGTGAATCAGTGTATCAGTGAATCAGTGTCGAGGGTAAATATATATTAAGATATTGCATTCAAATGGACTATGTGTATCTTTTCATGTATTGATATGCCTTCGACACCAAGTTTTCTAAGCTTAACTTCCCCCTCTAAGTCCCAATAATACAAAATGGAATTATCCGAAAATAGTTTAAGATAGTGACAGATGCTTATGCCAGACTTTAGCCTTTACCTAATTCTCTAATACTAAACAAATCGGGCATTTTCAGGATTTATTATCAATCCAATGTCTTCTTAATGTCTGTCATTTGCCTGAACCTATCAGACCTTTCAATGAGAATACTTTACCTTTTTTTCCATCCCACAAAAAAAACATTTAACTTTAATCATACGATTTTATTGCAGCTCTATTTTATATTTCTGATAAATAATTTTGAGTTTGGTTATATATTCGTTTTTAATTAAAAATATTGACACATTTGTTATCCATCCGAGTTTGGTTTATCCATGTTTCTTGCCACCGCTGGATTTGCCACCACCACCGCTAGATTTACTATAGCCACCGCCGCCTTTCTTATAGGTACCCTCTGCCAACATTCGTTGACCGGCAAACAGGGACATAATAGCCAGGAACAATAACACCAAATACGAGTGATTCATAGTTGTACTTCAGCTGAATTTCTAACGGGATCAATGCCAAAGAAGACTGTGATGTTTGCCCTGGTGCATCTTCCGTTTTATAGTCAACGATGAATGCATGAGTGTCGTCAAATTTTATGATATGCAAAAATTAATTCCTATACGTGTACGGTGTGAAAATATTTTAATTGCTGGTTTCGAAAATACAAGTGGAAAACAACGTGGAAAATTCCAATTTCATTGTTAACAAGTTTTTAATCGATTTTGTTAAAAAAATCATCAACAATGAAATCGACACACGATATTTGCCAGAAGAGGTGAGTCAACAACAGTGGAGGCTGACCATGTTACAACGTTAGGCGGTCATGTTACAGTAGGTGAGGAAACCACCCAGTCCAATTTAAGATAAGGGGTCAGGAAAAAAAAACCATCAGGGACATAGGTGTAGCCAAATAAAATGATTTCATTTCTTTCGGAATGTGTGTCCTCTTCACAAAATCGATATCAGCAAATTCTTCGCAGATTTAGTACTCCGGAAAAGGAAACAAAAATTGAAAAACATCTCCCCTATAATAGCTGATATTTTTTCGGCAACTTGGTTCGCCACTTTTCTTCATTGACCCATATTGCGTTTGTATTTTTTCCCCAAAATGTGTACCCTCTTCGCAAAATCCCAATAGATGATTATGTATTTTTTTTTTTCATTTTATTCGCCAAACGAAAGAAGTATGTCAGGATCCCAGATGAGCGGCATCAATATATCGAATCCTCATTTCAGTGTAATTAACCCATTAACGCCAAAAAAGAAACTACAGGTAGTCCATTGTTTCCGTAGCGTTTTATTAATTCATTAGGCATTAAGTAAAAGGATTTTAACAAAAAACGTACAATTTTGTATGCACTCGAAATGACTGAAGGTCAGACTTGTTTTTTCTTCTGTTCTATTACTTTTTTTCTACACGTGTTTTGCGGCTTTAAATATGGGTTTTATCACTTGTAGCTTTAAGCAGGTGGCTTCAAGCAGGTGTCCTCGTATGGGGACAGAAAGCGTTAATGGGTTAATACGTATTCGAAAGACCATTTCGTCAACTGAAATATAAAAGGACGACTTTATTAACGAAATTCAAATGAGCCTAACAGTTTAACACTTTCTTTAACCACTGAAATCGAAATTCGTTATATTATGAGAATTTAGATTCTAGAAAGATTTTAGAAAGTAAAAGACGAATCTGAAGCCCGATAGTTGAACAAATTTTACCGGAAAGCGGAAAGGAGAGAAAGTTGGAAACTTGATTGGGACAAAAACTATTTTTTTTAGCAGACTAACTGCCTGTTTCCATAAAACGAATTTGTTCGTTCGTTTGAAATTGTGAAAATTCAAGGGGCAATAAAATGGATTTTTATAACTACTAAGTGCTTATTATTTTGGGATTGTGTTCCATATGTCGACATCTAACATATATCTGAAAAACAGTCTCACGAAAGTCTCAGTTAGATTATAACTGTCTGTTTCCATAAAACGAATTTGTTCGTTCGTTACAAATTGTCAAAATTGAAGGCGCAATAAAATGGATTCTTATCAGCAATGAGGGCTTATTCTATTGGAATTGTGTTCCATATGTCGATGTCTGAAAACCAGATTTGAATGATGTCTGAAACCCATTTTATAACACATCCAATATTGACGATTTGTAACGAACGAATAAATTCCTTTTATGGAAACAGGCTGTAATTGTTCGTTGGAATTATAGAAACACAATTCAGTTTCGTTTCGGCTACAGACGTTTCTGTTCGTCTCGGACGTAGACGTTTTATAAAAACAGGCTGTAATTGTTCTTCTGCACGTCCACCGCTCATTTACTTCAATAGTGTCACAACTCAAAATATTTTTTCAGCAGAGCCGTTTAAAATTTTTAATTGCGTCTTATTTACCCAATATAGGAAAAAACTCATAGGTTTTCTGAATAAACAAGAGAATAAACAAGCTCTGACAGATGTATGTGTAATACACGCAGAACAAAAGTCAACTTAAATAAGTGATTTACTGCTTTTTCTTGAGCAGAAAAATAAAAAGGAAATTTTGTATTGTGACACTATTGAAATAAATGAGCGATATGATACAGAGACTTTCAAGTTCGAGTTACTTCTTCAAATTAAACACATATTCATTAGAGCGTACCAGGTTACAAGTAAAAAAAAAAAGTTCGCCGTACACCTTCGAATATGAAGTATTATTGAAAGGTAGTTTCAAAAAAATTTTTTTTATTTTTTTATGCCGAACGTAGGGGTCGCGCTTTTAAATTTTTCTATATAACTTATGCATTTATAAACGGATTTTAAAGTGTGATACATCGATGTTTTTGTCTCGACGAGGCCGATTTTTTTGTCTTTGAAGTCATTGAGCTCAAGCACCCCCTTCTGGTACTTACCCATCATATCTCAGTTGCTACTACCCTAATGTACCACTCTAATATCAGAAAATTAAAGCTCGCATAAAATCATGAAACTCTTCCTAAGGAAGTATGTCGATTTTCCCAGCAGAAAAAGTGTTAAACTAGTTTTTTTCTTATTTTACCGAGAGCATTGCATGTATTTATAAGTTGTTCTTTGTATCTTCGATGTTTACAGTCGGTTGTCAAAGTGTAATACATATATTGGTGTTTTTGTCCCGCAGATACTAGGTTTTCAGTTTTTAAAGTCGTTGACCTCAACAACCCCCTTCTACTATTTACGCATCATATTTCAATTCTTAGAACAATAAATATAAAAATTAAGGTACAATTAAAATTTTAATCAACCATATTTCGACGCGAATCAAGTTGGGTGTATTTTTGGCGGCTCTCAAGTTTAGAAAAGATGTGGCCCATGCGTTGCTCATCGGTGACCGCCATAGCTGATTTATGCACAACATAAACAAAACGCTCGGTGTTTTGAGAATGGCATGGATAATCTGTGAAAATAAATGAGTTCAGCAAAGAAAGCAATCAAATTAAGTTTTTCTTGTGCTAACCTGGTAAATCGATAATTTCTTCTGAAAATTGGAATGCTTCTAACTGTTCTGAGCTCAAGCACCCCCAATGACTTCAAAGACAAAAAAATCGGCCTCGTCGAGACAAAAACATCGATGTATCACACTTTAAAATCCGTTTATAAATGCATAAGTTATATAGAAAAATTTAAAAGCGCGACCCCTACGTTCGGCATAAAAAAATAAAAAAAAATTTTTTGAAACTACCTTTCAATAATACTTCATATTCGAAGGTGTACGGCGAACTTTTTTTTTGAGGTACGCCCTAATATTCATGTCATCATATATTCTTCTTTTCATTTCCACCATATTCTCGTTGTTATAGAGTTACGGCATTTCTAAACATTATGTACAATATTTCATCAAATATTTGAAATTAAACAATCGTACCGTGAAAATTGCATCTCAACAAAATGTTGACTTTATTTCTTTTTTTTCATTCATTATTTGTTTGCTATCAATACTACATGATTTTAAGAAGTGAGTTTTTTTGAGTTTTTATCATTTAGATATTTCAACAAATAGTTCTATCAGTTGTTAACTTTTTAAAATAAAATCATTTTATAGAATTTATAGAAATTTAACACAATTTGAACATTTATGAATATTAACATGACAATGTCTAAATCTTAGCCATGCCTTTTGCCTCCACCTCTGCGACCACCACCACGTCTTTTCTTCAAAGTTCCCTCGGCCAACATCCCCTGACCGGCAAAAACGGACATTATCACCAGAAACAATAGAAACAAATATGAATACTTCATGGCCTTGGTTTCAGTTAGAACTGAGCTCATCTATGCCAACTCTAGACGATTTTATACTCAATACAGCTGTTGACAAATTTTACGACTAGCGTAAGTTAATACGTTGTAAATTAATAAATGTAAAAAATTAGTATGCACAAAAAGCAAATGATTAAGAAAAAAATACTTTCAATTGTTTATGAGTTTTACGATTTCTATGAAACTATTAAGATAGATGTCAAAGCACGATTTTTTTTAAAAAAGAAAAAAGAATTGCATTAGAGGCAGACGATATTGCAACAGTGATTGTGCCATGGGAGGTTGCCAGTTAGAACCTTAACATGTATTTCGGGTTTGTGCCGAAATTCTATGTTCTTTAAATTGAAAATTTGAAGAATCGCATTATGTTTATTAATGAGTGAAATTCTATACAAAAATACATTTTTTTTCAAATATCGCGAATTTTGCTTTTTTTACCGAAATATTTTTTGTCATGGCGGATTTCGCAAAAAATTACCGCACAATTTTAATAAAAGTCCACTAAGTCCGAAAAAATGTTATGTGAGACAACAAAAAGATGACAAACTTCATATTTTTACCAATTCCATAAATTGTACTACAGCACTCTAGCTTTAATTTAATGACAATAGCTTTCTGATACCTTGGCTGGATTCCGAAATATGAGAAAATAAAGACAAGGCCAAATTACATAATTGTTAAAAGTAATTTCATGTAATTTCTTAAGTGAGAAAAAAAATTTGCAGCATCAACATCATATTCAAATCATTTTTTTCATTTAATGGCAATAGATCTTTGATACCTTGCCGAGTTTCCGAAAAATTACCAAACCAAAATAAGGCCAAACTATTAAATTTTCAAAAGTCCATCATCAACTCCGAAAATTCTTATGTCAGACAAAAAAGTATGACAGCGTCAGTTTCAGATTCACATCGTCTATCAATGAGCAAAATTACAAACAAAAATATTTTTTTTCAAAAATTTTGCAAATTTTTAACAGGCTAACCCTTGCCTTTTTTTTGCCAAAAATATATTTTTTTTCTTATTTCTATATTTCGCTATAGTGGATATTTAGTGCATTCAAAACGAAATTACTGTCAACTGGAATCTATGGGATTTCTTAGCAGATTTCCAAGATATGAGTAAAAAAGTCCATTCTGAATGCATACTTCATGTTGCAGGTAACACCTATGGAAGTTGGAGAGGCACATTCGATCCATTTCATATATTGTAGTACAGCACTCTAGCTTTGATTCAATGGCAAAAGCTCTTTAATACCTTGTCGGGTTTCCGAAATATGCGAAAACAATTCGAAAAACCCAAATTACATAATTGTTAAAAGTCCACTAGAACCGAAAATTCTTATTTGAGACAAAAAAGTATCACAACATGAAGTTTATATTTACAACAAATTGGTTTTTCCACATTTTTCTCTTATTTCTTGCAAACAAATGACTGACTTCGATTGTTTTTTTTTTTTTTTTGATTATTTTCTCCAGGTATTTAAATAATCTGGGCATTGGGCGAGAGTTTATTTATGTGTGTTTATTCAACCGACTATTTGTTTATCGTTTACAATTCCTTGGCCGCATACTGTACGTCTGTGTAATCGTATTCGATCGCCACTCATGAGATTTGTTGTTTTCCCGGCAAATGGGGGAATAACCTATTGGCGGCCATGTGTTTACAAAATCGACCCTTAAAAGTGGTTTCAAACATGCAGATCTAAAACAAGATTCACTTCATCGAATGCCGGGTATTTTTAATGTGCACAGACTGTGGAATTTGGTATTAGATGTTCGTTTCGTTGTGCATGTTTACAACACGCAGTAATATTTTCAAATCCACCGAACGGTGTAGGGTACACAGACTACGCCACCATTAACTGTTGAATGCATGAAAATACTGCGGTTTGCAATTGATGCTTCGATGATACTCCCCGCCCGATGGATTACAAAATCTATAAGTATGTGCCAATAAGCACCACAGCGGCAACACACACAGACACATCATTAACATTGAAACTTTATTTATTTTTATTGTGATTTCGTAATTACCACCAATTATTAAAAACTAATAATTACCACTACACCACAAAAATAGAAACCACATGTACACACACATGTAGACTAATGTACCAACACCATTAAATTAATTGATTAATTAGTTAATAACCTATAGACATAAGAAACTGGGCATCTTTCCTCTACTTCATTTGTTGTTGTTTATTTTTATTTCAAATTTATTTATGCAATTTTATTAATTAAATTAATAAAATTTCAACAGTTTGTAATTTTTCTTCGCCATAACAATGGACGGTTATTTTGCTATCCGATACTTTGCGAGGCTTACTGCAGGACACCGTACGCCTCTCCTCGGCCAACGAGTCTAGCTAGCGTCGATCGCCGGTAGCTCCGTCATCATCACCACCAGATTTGGGACGCTTGGTGGTTGGTGGACGGCCACGTGGACTGGGCAGCGGTTCAGCGCTCACCCCCATAGAGCCCATGGTGGCAATGACAGCGAACAAACCGAAAATGAAGAATAAACTTAGGAGTTTCATTTTCAGGATTTACGACTATTCAACAGTGTTTTTTCTGTCCTTTTCAAAATGCAATATTTGGCGTTTACGCCTATTCACAATTAACTGACACCGAACTTCAGTGAAATGTTCACTTTTATAGTGAACTTTGGTGAATGTTGTTTGCAATTGTTGTCGACATCTGCCTAATTGTTAACATAAATCTGTTTGGTTGCTGTAATCTTTGGCTAGCATCATATGTTGTTTTGTATTTTGGGGTGAAAATCTGTCAAAAACATTTAAAATTTGGAATTGTTTAGGTTTTGGTGGGTGCACTCGGTGCACAGTGTTTAGAAACCTCATCGAGTGGTATCAGTTGAACTTACCAGTATTAAAGTTGTGTACCATATGGTTGAACTTCTTTCTTAACATGGTCGAAATTTGACTCAGCCAAACCTACCACGCCTATTGACCATTGTATATATTTAATATATATTTACCCTCGACACTGACTCTGTCACGCAGTACGTAGGAATTTAAATAGGCATTCTATAATTTTCTATAAATAATAATAATAAAAAAAATAATATTTTTTTTTGAACAGAAATTGTGTTTTCCCCAAATTTTTTGTTTACAAATATTTTTTTTTACAAACATTTTTTTTTTAAAAAATTTTTTTTTCCTAATTTTTTTTTCAACAAATTTTTTTTTTTCCAGAAATTTTTTTTTTTCAACAAAATTTTTTTTTTCAACAGAATTTTTTTTTTCAACTAAATTTTTTTTTTTCAAGAAAAAATTTGTTTTTTTTCAAGAAAAAATTTGTTTTTCAACAAAATTTTTTTTTTCAACAAAAATTTTTTTTTTCAAAAATAGCGATTATTGATGCTAGCTTTAAAATAGCAAAGTTATAAAACTAACGTAAGTCATTTAATTTAAGCTAACGTGCTCAATCGATGCAATGAATTGGATCCAATGATCAAAAATGAAGTATGAATTCACAATGGACTTTTTTTTCTAAATATTTTGGAAACCTGCCAAGAAATCCGATAGATTTCAAATGATAACTATTGCATTTTGAATGTACTAAATAAATACTATAACGAAACAACAAAATAAGAAAAAAATATTTTTGGCCAAAAAAAAGCAAGGGGTTAGCCTTTCAAAAATTCGCAAAATTTTTAAAAAAATATTTTTGTCTCTAATTTTGCTTATCGATAGACGATGTTAATCTGAAACAGACGCTGTAATACTTTTTTGTCTGACATACGAATTTTCGAAGTTGCTGAACTTTTAAAAATTACATAGTTTGGCTTTTTTTTGTTTTGGTATCAAGGTATTAAAAAGAGCTATTGCCATTATAGGAAAGCTAGACTGTTGTACTACAATAGACGAAATGAATTTAAATATAAAGTTGACGCTATCATACTTTTTGTGAATGGTACACCGCCAACTGAAAATCAATTCCTTAACAGACCAGATTAATGCAATGTCCACAGCAAATGTGATTCGAAACACTGTGATTGTTGCTCAACTGCCGCCAACGAATGAATCTGGTGGCGTAGGTAGATTTGTGGTTGTTTAGTTCAAATCTGTTTACATTCGATTCCCCACTAATTGAGTTGTAAATTTCGTTAGAAAACTAAACAGTAATTGTTTGTGAGTTCTGTATTTGTTTACATTTGTTTTCTGTTTTTGCTCAAATGCATTTACCGCCACAAGCCGGCCGAACGACAAGCCGTTTAGGTAATTAGAATTAAACGCCAATATTGTTAACATTAACATCAGAATCGTATGTAATTAGTAATTATTGCAATACGTCGGCATACGGAGACTGATATCTATGCGGTGACTTGGACTCCCTTATCGGTGAAGTGAAATCGCGTCTGTTGTACGATTCAATTGTTAAGTTTCATTCATAAATCAAGTCATTATTACCGTCGACCGAATACATTGAATATTTCTCAGAACAGGCAGACGGACGTAGGAGTATGTCTAGATAAACTTAGCACGTGTTCGTTTGAATGAAGTAAACATTTCTATTAAGAGAAGCAAAAATTTATGGAAAGTACCAAATGGTTCCTTCGCCAACACGAACTCCAAACAATTAATGCAATTTATTGCTTCCTAGGCGAGTTGGCAGCGCGGGGGTTGTGGGTTCGATCTGTCGTTGAAAAAATCGACAATATGGTCTGCTTCACCCGTGTTGCCTTTAACCCAAAATTAAAATATTAATTTACTTTATATTGGAATAGAATATAAATTTACTTTTTAGGTTAGACCCCTAAGAAAATCGACCATAAAAAGTTCACTGCTCTGAAATGGGTTTACCGGTTTCCATGAAACTTGTGTATTGTTAAAGAAATCCACAATTAATTAATTTTATTCATATTAAAAAAAACTTTTTTTAAATTGTAAATCGGCATAACTAAGAAATCCAAAACAATAATTTCGAAAGTTATAGGGAAACGCTGTCATTGATCGGTACACACAGCATCGTGTACAATCACATAGCACCGCTCGTTGTTTATTTCTGTGCCAGGAACATATTTACCATCTCTTGGTTATATGTACTTCTAATACATGAGATGTGATGGTTGTTAAATATTGGAATCTTGAGTTTTTGGTATGAGTTAATGACAAATTCCTGCTGTGACTTTCTTTTCTTCAGTAGCACCAAAATACATTAAATAGAATATTCATTAAATTAAACCTCTAATTCTTTAGAAGATATGGTCGTTCAAAATTGAGAGTTGTATGGGTTGTGCCACACCCTATTTGTCATATTGGTACTCCTTGCAGTTGATATTCTGATCTGGCCTTCCGAAATAATGGTTTTGTTTAAAATCACATTTCTTATGATTATCAATATCAAAAAATATCCCAATTAAATATCTATGTTGTCGATACAGACCGCCCTTTCTTTGGCAGACAAGAAAGTCTTTAATATCCAATAATAACATACTGTAATAAAGTTTCTAAAATAAAAAAAATTTAATTCTCTTCCTTCTGCAAGTTTTAATTTCCCATTTAAAAACGTTTGTTTTAAATTATAACATCCCTGCTGTAATATCGCAAAAAGTGCTGCCAAGTCTCATACATTCCACAACATCTCTTTCACAATTACTACCATGTTTTGTTTATTACAGCTGATTTGCCCGGTACTTTTTGATTCCACGTGTTAAAATTGTTGCGTTGCCAATTAACATTTTTAACTGTCATCAGCACCAGTATTGCCACTGTAAAAAATTTGAACATTTATTTCGCTCCAGTGTTGCCACTTAAATGTTTTACGGCTCAACTAGAGGCCAAATTGCCTCGACTCGGTTCTCTGCACGTGGGATTTGTTTACACTCGATCGTCAAAAAATAGTTTTTCCTGTAATTTTAACAATTACAATTATTAATTAATTGATATCAAAAATGGTATTCTTTACATGCAATCATTGCGGGGAGTCGGTGAAAAAGCCATCGGTGGAAAAACACTACAGCTCTAAATGCAGCAATCGCGTGAAAAACATTTCATGTATGGACTGTCAAAAAGATTTCCACGGCGATGAGTATGTAGCCCATACTAAGTGTATTACTGAGCTGGAAAAGTATTCCGGCAAGAACTTTGTTATGCGTGAATCCAAAAATAGTGGACAAAAGAAACAAGAGACTTGGATGGATATTGTACGGTCTATTTTGGAATCTAGCGAATATCAATTGTCGGCACAAACACGCAACATTTTCCAGCGTTTGCAGAATCACGACAATGTGCCGCGAAAGAAGTCAAAATTCCAGAATTTTGTATCAAACTGTATGAAAATACCACCACGACAGGCCGAACCTGTGTGGGAGGTATTGGAAAAGGAATTGGAACACATGAAGAAGGCGAAACAAGAGGAAGTATCTGCGGCAAAGAAGGCTCAGGAGGAAGCCAAGAAAGCTAAACTGGAAGCGGCTGCGTCCAAGGAAAATGGCCTAAAACGTAAAGCGGAAGATGGAGTAGAGAAAGTTGATAAGAAAAAGAAGAAAACCGTCACAGAGGTGGTAAATGGTGGTACTCCGATCATAGACGAATCTGAAGAATTTCAATGGTCGACTGTTATGGAGAAGATTGTAGCGAAGAATCCTAAAGGCATCGACCTGGATAAACTGAAAAAGAAGCTTATGAAAAAGTACAAAAGCAAATTATCTCTTGAGGAACTGAGTGAAAAACAACAAAAGAAGTTCGAAAAGAAATTTAGCAAAAACCTTAAAAAATGCCCGGCCATACAAGTAGACAACGAAGTGGCCAAACCGTGTTAGAAACGATGACTCCTGAACTGACGGTAGTTTATAAATTTTTATCTGTAAGAGTTTAGTATAATTATAAAAGGTATATTTTTGATAATATATTATGAAAGTAATTGAGAAACAGAAAAACCACAACTATTTTGTTTTGTTTAATGTTTGTTTGTTTTTGTCATTGATCATTATGTATTTGAAGAGTATTTTGTTACTGTGATTAATTGATTTGTGTAAGAAAACCTTCAACATAACGAAAAGCTGTGTGTGGCAAAATCATGAGAAAACACACATGCCTCTGCTAAAGGCAAGAAGCCGAAATTGTTTGGTAATTACCACAACATTTTTTGGTATAAAAGTTCTTAGAAGACACTGCATTAACCATCAGTTATCATTCACTGCTCATTGTATTCCAATCAACGCAAACATGTTCGCCAAATTATTTTTGATTGTATTCCTTGCTGTCGTGGCTTTTTCTTCTGCTGCTCCTGGACACTTGCATGGTCATGTAGCCGTCGTTGAACATCATCCTGTAGTTGTACATAAGCCGGTCGTTGTTCTCAAGCCAGTGGTTGTTCATAAACCTGTAGTCGTCCATAAAGCCGTGGTGGTTCATCAACCCGTGTTGGTCCATCATCCAGTACATGTGATACCGTCCCATTATCATGGACATCATCATTTGCATCACTAATAATCCAACCGAAGAACAGACAGTTAACTATATAAGTGGCACGAATATTACCGGAACTCAAATGAATAGTGGAATTATAAATACAAGTCCATACAATATTGTTATTAATTTTTATAACTAAGCAAAAGAAACAATAAAATGTTTTATTACTAAAATAATCATCAACAAAATAGTATGCACAAACTACGGTGTAACTGAATGCAGCTCCAGGGACATTAACTCGTATCTGCATTGGGTTTTGAAACAATTGGAATTGTTATGGAGAGGAAAACGAAATTCAATTTATTATTTATTTATTTTATTCTAACGAAACTATTTCCAAGAATAAATAGTTATAGAGCACTAGCAGCTGAGGGTATCGGCCCAGAAATCCTATTTAAAAAATACTATTTCTGCGAAATTGACACACGATGTAGAAAGGTCGTTTCCAGTAGTCGCAATTATAAAATTCAAATACAGTCACTAATCTGGATAATCATGTCAGAAGGAGAGTGACAGATTAAACCAGCTATAATTAAAAATATCAAATTTAACTACTCAACATATACGTACATAATTTTGTTCATGTATAACTGTCGCATAATATAGGTCCGTGTGCCTGACCTACCTAAGGAAGCTACAATACATGTTTGCTACAGTAATTTAAAATGTACATGGATTCAGATAGCGTGTTACACCAATAACGACAAATAATTTTGCTACGTCCAGTTAGACGTTACATTGAATTTTGAACCAAATGACATTTTGACATTCAACAAATTGTTTGGGAGGAATATGATTCGGAAATTGGGGTTTTCTCAAAATTAGAGATTCGAAAATTCCTTGGAACTATTTTATCATTTTGTCCAAAAAGTAAAACCAAAGACCATACGTCGCAAGTCGTTTTCTGAAGCATTAGTTCGAAAGCACACTCCAGATGTCACTAATTGGCATGGCAATATTTGAAAGGTTTTCAAAGCAAATAATGTTTTTTTTTAAGAACAAATACCTACTTTTTTAAAACAAATACTGTTTAAATACCCTCTTGGAAATATTCAGAAAACGACTTGCGACGACTCCCCTCTCTATGGTCTTTGGTAAAACTGAATAAACTTTAAATATTGTGTTTCACGTGAATGTTGTCACAGGTAACTATCACTCCGGTCGAATGAAAATGAAAGCTGGAACAGAGCTGTAAATTTTGTTCTTTTCAATTTAAATCGGCCACGGATGTTTGTCCACATTTATAAGTTATTGTTTACAAATATATTTTTTACTTTTTGCAATAAAACCGTCTTGTTAATCTAAGATTTCCAGATAATTGCTGGTATTACTTTAAATTTACGTTTTGTACAACTGACTGTACACAAATATTTGCGCCAAAACTAATTTGAAATTTGTACTGCCGCACTTCGTCTATAACGAAGGAGAGCCATTTTTATTCGAAACATTTATAGGGTCCATTTAGACGTAGTAATCTTCCAACTACAAATACTACCTTGTAGAATGTGCCTTTATCGCAATATACCACGTTTTACAACACTGGTTCTACAATACTCTCCAAAGTGTCAAAAGTAAATACTTGTCAAATTCATTCGATCATTTTTTTCAATTAAAGAAAAGAACCGTTATATTGGCATTGTGTGAAATCCAAAATAATTTATATTTTTTGTACAAAATCTCATTTTACATTCATTTAAACGCAATCAAAAGTAAGTTTATCGCCACGTTTGTACATTAATAAATTTCCATAGAGTTCTCAAAAAGTCTGGCCAACTGCTCTCTGCTTTGTTCGACTGGGGCCAATTTTATGATACGTTCCTGTGGCAATGTGCCTTCCACCAAAGCTGGAACATCGTCTGTTTCGAATCCTAACGCCTTCAGGCCGTTCTCAATGCCCGCCTTTTGCATGTAGCCTCGTATACAGTCGCCCAGAATTTTGCCGGCATCGGCTTTTTTTGCTTGGCTAATATCGACTCCCAGAAATTGGGCAGCTTGTAGATGTCGTTCGGGACATGAGGCAGCAACAAATTCGAATACCGCCGGAGCTGTAATAACCACAGACAAGCCATGTGGTATTATGGCATGGTCGCTGTCATATCCTTCCGGAAGGAATGTTCGCACACGACCTGATATTGGATAGGAGAGTCCATGCGGTAAATGTACACCGGCATTGCCAAATCCTACTCCGGCCATAGTTGATGCCAAATGCATTTTGGAACGCGCTTTTAGATTATCGGGTTGGTAGATGGCGTCGATGAAATGATCACGCATAGTGGTCAGGGCGAAGCCAGCCCATACATCTGAAATTGGATTACGACCCTGATAGACTGGACGTAAACTAGGATCCGATGGGGCTAGACCTCGTTCTTTGTAATCAATGGCTGTAAAACTTTCCAAAGCATGACAAAATACATCAAAGCCACTAAACGCAGTCACTCTCTCCGGCTGTGAGGTGGTATGCAACGGATCAATAAGGCCTTAAATAAATGTAATACCTTGATAGTGCCGTTTCATTTGTTTCAAATGGTACTCCATTGACTCACCTAGTTTGGGCTTGAGAAATTTACTCGATATACCCGTTTTACAATGTAATTTCTTGTAATCGAATATAGCTGCTCCCGTTGTTTCCGATCCAGTACCCGATGTAGTGGGCACCGCTATCAATGTTTTTAATGGTACATTGATTTCCTTACCCCTGCCTATTGGCTGATTTACATAATCCAGGAACTCGGCTTCCCTATCGCTGGAAAATAAATTTGCCGCCTTACAGGTGTCTATAACAGAACCACCTCCAATTGCCACAAATGCATCGAATTCTTTGGATCGGGCGAACTCTGCCGCCTGCCACAGACTTTCGTCTGTGGGTTCCACCCGTGTCTGATCGTATACTTCAAATTCAATGCCATTACGTCGGAGAGAATCGAATGCAGTCGAAACGCTGGGTAGTTTCACGACATTTTTATCAGTTACTACACATACGGTTTTAGCTCCATTATTGCGTAGATCTGCGCCCAATTCAGCAGTGACACCGGGTCCAAAGCGGACCGTTGAAGATGACATCTGGAAGGTAACAGTAGTTAAAGGCGATTTGAAAACAGTACAAGAAAATTAATCAAAATATTCAATAGATTTTCGGCAAACACGGTCACAATTAATGATAACTTTTCAGATGTGATCTGAACATAAAAACATTTTACATATTTTAAAGGGAATTAGGAAGGAAAACATATTGATATTTGTTGGTGGTATGTCCTCTATATCAAGATATTTAAAATTGAACTTGAATTGAGAAAATTTAGTCTATGTTAATTACAGGGTGGCTCATAGGTCAATATAGGGATTAATTTAAAAAATATGGTGACTTTTGGCCCACTCCATATCCTTAGAGAGATGTCGATAGAGATGTATGCACTGAAGCGAACAAGTCTGCCGACGTCGGTGATTAGACATTTACACCGATTCATTAACGATTAAGCCTCTTGAGGCGATTATCAAACAATCCATTTGTGAGATAAGCCGGAGCTGTTAGAGTAATGCGATTATACAATTTTCTGCCTAATGAGTTACAAAATTTACATTATTAGCAATAACTATTTTTTATGGATATTCTTACAATTTTGTGTTTTTATCTTCGAGCGTTTCTGCTGCACTTCATAGTGGGACGTTTATTGTAATTTCGTACCTGTTTTTTTTTGTTTATCTTAAACAGTATACTAAGTTCTAATTCATTATTGTTTTAATTCATTTCGTACATGCTTTTTTTTTGTTTATCTTAAACAGTATACTAAGTTTTGTAATTTACATTTAATCGTCCTAAATTAAAATTACAAATCTGTATGAAATAAATGAAATGAAACTGTCACCAAGGTCTTGGTTGACTGCGATGTCAGACTAGGCAGCCGCAATTATGAAATCGTGGTCCATGAAGAATGGGACCACTCCTCCGCTTGAACCATTGAATGATATGCTTTTTTCGTCTGTTCAGACGACAATTGAACTTTATACTCAAACAAGAAGAAGAAAAACCGAGTAAACAAATCAGAAATCTTTATCTCTCCACTCTCATTCATGCACAATTCCCACTACTAACCTCGAAAGCGTATTCCATTTTACCAGTCTGCTTCGTAGCTGCAATTGATCCATAGCCACTTGAATGGGCGGGACATTTGCATCTGTTGACAAACACTTTACGCAATGAAAATATTAAATTTGTATAGAAAATTACTTACGAATTGCTAACTACAGTATTGAGTAAATTTATGACGTTTTTACGTGACATCTTGAATTCTTTAACCCACTAGCTCTGACTTACTACTGATACCTGCTAGTATATTTGTGGGCCACTTTATAAATGTTGTTATTTTCTGCTGAAATAAAAAGATTGTGTTTGTTTGGTTGATCGTGTGTATTTAGAGAGCACCATAAACAGAGAGCTTTTGTTTTTGTAGAGCGTATGTTTTGTAGTGAATTCTGCTGTTGTTCTGTTTAAATTAAGAGTTTTGTATGAGATCTTGCTTAATATTTTGTTAAAGTATTCACACTAACGCTTCTCTTATGTCTTTCTCTTCTAAGTATATTCTGATTATTTTTTCCTTAACGTCTTTCAGATACCTGCAACACTAAAATATGGCCGAGTTTGATTTCTCATTTACATTTGATGAAGCTAACTATGATACTGACTTCACTGGTGACCTGCATGATTTTGAGCAGATGTGGCAGGATATCGGCGAAGAAATGCACGAAAAAGTGGAAAACGAACGATTCCGGAAAATATTTCATCAACAATTGCACATATCGGAAGGCTGCGAAAGAGATCTATTTGAGCGTTATATTTAAATACTATTTAGCAAATGTTTTATACGTTTTTCACATTATTTATACAATTATTGTTATTTTATTATTATTTATCTATCCATCTATTTAGTAGCATGACTTCCTTTCATATAGTTTATATTTAATATTAATTCATTTTTAAATTTGCAAAACTATAACAGCATCTGGTATGTTTGTTGTTAAACAAAACGCTCTGTTGACGATAATTGGTCATTTTCACTTAACTGTGATAAAAACAATATTTTTGTTGTTTTGTTTTTGAAAAACAAAACAGATTTTCCAGATTTTTTAAATATTTTTTTATTTGTTGAGATATTTTAGAATCGTTTTGTGTTTTTGTGTATAAACCTAATCGTTTAAATGATTAAATTTTATAAATACGCATGTTCTTTTAAATTCAGATGTTAAAAAAACCTACTCGAATATTAAGCATGATTATAGTAACAATCTATGTTCAACTGTGCAAAGAAAAAAAAGTTCCTTATGATTTACTGGACAACTTTTTTTTGTCGTGTACAATCAGAACCTCATCTTTAAATGTTTATTAGCTAATAACAAAAATTACATATTGTTTTTTGGGTTTTGTATAAAAATCCATGTTTTAGTGTTTGACAATTGTCAGTCAAAATGTTAGCTCGGAAATACATTGTTATACATCCAGCCATTGTTATTTAACAATAACAATCATAAGTTAAATTTATTGTTAACTTATGTTTTTGAAAATTTGTTGCAAATCGCTTACATGTACGAAAAACAAAAAACATTTCAATAAGTCCTCAAATAGCTAAAATTTCAAATGAAAGAATTTATATTTCTTAAAACGTAATAAAATTATATTTATATAAAAATGTCCAACAAATATTTATCTTTGTTTTGGATCATTAGGTTTTTTTAAAATAGTTTCTTGCTATGTGTTTGCTTTGATTGCACGACTTCATTGGAGGTCCAATAAATATTTCTTCTATTCAAGTTGTAGATCATTTATAATTTTTATTTTTTTGCGGAATGTGTGTTTTTAAAATAGTTTCTAGCTATGTGTTTGCTTTGATTACAGAAAAGGTATGCTGATTCGTTTTGGAAGCTACCAGACTTCTGTAGAAATAATAAATGTTCTAGATAGTTGAGTAACAGAAACAAAACCCTGTGAAAATAACAAGATCGACAGAACAGAACAAATACACGAATTCCAACTTTTAAAAACCATAATTAGTTCTTCGATGATATGACGTTTTCTATTTACTCTGAACTGCCACATAAAAGTCCTAACCGAAAAAATAAAAAAGATTAATTAAAATAAATTAAATTTTTTAGGTACAAATATCTAAGTCAAGACTATTTGGACCTTCAAAAGTGCACCTAATATCTGTTAAGTTTGATAGCCCTACTGTTACTCTATCACGGGGTACAAGTCTCATCTCAATAGCTTATTTCGTTAGCGAGTTCTGGGGTTTTTAATTTAGGTCACACAAAAAATAATCCCTTTCCGTGATTATTTATCTATCGCCTATCTAAAGCATAATGTTAGGCGCGAATATAAACATTCCCGCCTTAAAGTATTCTTTAAATTCCAGTTTAAATTACAAGAAAACTCACATTCACTTATGGAATCAACAACCAAACCCCAAAAAAACATTTTCTGACACCAGGCGCCCAGAAAATTGTAGTAGGTGATTTTTTACATGTGACTCAAATTGAAAACGCTATAGCTCGATAACGACTGCAGCTATTGAGGTGAAACTTTTACCCTGGGTTAGAGTAAAGGGGTGGCTATCGGATGTATATAGTATGATACGCCCACAACCACGCCTACATATTGAAATTCAATGAAATCACCTACAAAGCTTTATATTTCCGCAACTGTTAAGTTGGCCCTTATGATTTATGCCACTGAACTGTAGGCCATTGTGATTGCTAGCTGGTTGTCAATTATGAAGAGTTTAGCTTACAAATAAAGAAAGTTACAGCTTATTTTCCAAAATGTATCTATCGCCTGTTTTTCATATTTGTTGCGATACAAAAATTTGTTGAGAAACAAAAATTTGTTGTGAAACAAAAAATTGTTGATACACAACAATGAAATCAAAAACCAGCAATTTTTTTTGTGATACCAGGCGCCCAGAAAATTGCAGTAGGTGATTTTTTACATGTGACTTAAATGGAAAACGCTATAACTCGATAACGACTGCAGCTATTGAGGTGAAACTTTTACCCTGGGTTAGAGTAAAGGTCTGGCTATCGGATGTATATAGCATGCCACACCCACAACCACGCCTACTTATTGAAATTCAATGAAATCACCTAAAAAGCTTTATATTTACGCAACTGTTAAGTTGACCTTTATGATTTATGCCACTGAACTGTAGCCCATGGTGATGGCTATCTGTTTTCCAATTATGAAACGTTTAGTTTACAAATAGAGAAAGTTATAGCTAATTTTCCAAAATATTTACTGCAGCCGATATATGGGAATATGCGAATGCTATAACTCTCTAATGAGTACAGATATTTCGGACATTTTCACATAGACATTCTTCCTTTAAGAATTCCAGTCTTATTTACAAACAAATACTCTCGTAGTACGAAATCAATAACCAAACAACTAAAAATCAGCCAGGCGCCCAGAAATTTATGGTAGATATGTTTTTATATGTGACTCAAATAAAAAACGTTGTAACACGATAGCGAGTGCAGTTATTGAAATGGAACTACATATTACCCAGTGTTAGAGTAAAGGTCTGGCTTTGTCTTTGAAACTGTAACGTTTGGCTTTATGATTTACACCATCTAAAAGTCGCTGGCATTTATGTGGTTTCCAGGTTCACGATCACGTCGCAAAATCAATTTCCATTTTTAACACTGAAATTTGTTTTCAGCCTATTGGCCTTCGTGATTAAATAAAAGACAAGAGGTTTTCAACTTTTTGGAAGTTAAATTATGTTACACTTTATTGTTTTACTTCAATTTTTGTCTTTTCCTTCAATGAAAACAAAACAATTTGAAATGAAGAAGTCTTCCAAAAAGTATATGTAGGATTAAAACTATAATTAATAAAAATTGTATCCGTTTTATATTATAAATAATGAAAAAATTTATATTCTTTTTTTTTTGTTTTAATTAAATTATTAATGTAATTAACTGCGAAAAATAGAACATACTTATACGGACAGGTGGACAACAAAAAAAAAAAACAGAAAAATAATAATTTAAAACACAGTAACGGAAGAAAATTCAGACAGAAACTGCAGAAAAAGAAAATACATTTAGTAAAATATTACAAAACGAAGAAGAAGTAGCAAAAATCAAAACGTAATCTTGATTTGCCTTTTTAGAAATGTTTTGTTTTAAAAATGTTTTAGTTTGGGGGTTATCAGCAAAACAAAATTAAATTAACGAATTTGATTTGAAGTGATACACCAAACAAACAAATGGCACTTGGGAGCGAAGAAAAGTAATTATAAACAATTATCAATTTGAGGTGGAAATTCTCTTTAAAAAATATGTATGACTGAGACTAAATGCATTCGTTTTCAGCAAAAGGAATCTTTTGGATTTTTTTTTAAAGTGGTTCATTTCATTTTATTGAGAGAAAAAAATGTTGGGATTAAAAAAAAAACATAATAATTTAAAAGGAATTAAGTACAATTTCAAATGACCTCATCTGTTATTTATCAATAGGGGAAAAGTTAAAACGGAAGTCTAGAAAAACGTCCGCTGCTCACAAACACTAGCGCCCACCAACGATCGACCCGCAGTTCGGGCATTTCTGCTTTGTTTGGAATTTCTTGAAAATGTCTAATACTATATTTGTGTGTGTGTGTGTGCGTGTGGTATATATATATAATTTCATAAAATTTTATTATTGTTTTCGGTGTTTTGTTTTATATAATATTAAATATATATGCTGTATTTAAATTTATGTTAAAAGGGGTAAAATGTCTTTTCTGTTCATAAAATGTTCGGAAAACCGCCAATAACACGTTCTTACATACATAATATGGATTATTTATTTATGTATATTACTGATTTAATGTTTTTTTTATTTTATTTTTAGTATTATTTATATGTATAACAGCTTAAATAAACTGTTGAAAGATTTAGTAGCCCGAAAAAAGAAGGGGTTTTAATTTCTCCCTGGAAATGTCTTTCAGTAGTTTGTGGAATTCAAAATACTTGATTTTATTTTTGTTTATTATTAATATTTTGTATAGGTTTTGTTTTTGATCCTTTATTATAAATCTAGAAAAAAAAAATAAAAAATTGTTTAACCCTCTTTTAGAAAAATTCTGGCTGATTTGAAAATCGCTCACATTCATTTCGGTATCTTTCTGTTAATTTTTCTTTTTATCATATCTTTACACTAAACCTAAGCATTCTCGTGCATATCATTCCCACACTACCCATAGGGGTCTCCTCAGCGCTTTAAGCATGACTTATGGGCGCATATCGATGTACTTTGGGTTGTTTTGGCTCTTTGGGTGGCACAATATCTTCCGTCAGCTTCTGGTACACTATGGAATTCTTGTGTGCCTGCAATAAGGACATCTGATAGCGTTCGCCGCGTTTGCGCAAAATCATTGAAACGATTTTGGCTATGGCCAATAGTAGGATCAGCACACAAGTGACAATGATAATGACGGGCACTAAGAATTTGTATCCACTATAATAGATGCGTCCACGTTCGACAATATATTCCTCTTGATCATCATCATCGTCGTCTTCTTCGCTATGACGGTTGTGCTTGATGCCGGGTATGAATTTGCCTGAAAATAAGGAATACAATTTTATTAAACCAGAAACTTTATTAAGATAACAAAAGTTATGTTAATCCATTTATAAAACCGACACTGAAATGTATTGCTCATTGTCTAACATTTCGAGAGAAATCTAATTTTATTTCCCACATATCGTCCATTGAAATTCACAATGTGGCTTCGATAGTTGTCGTGTTAACCAGTTGGATACACGAAATGACAAACGGATATGTTTAGAAGCTTATGTGACTCCATTGAAGCCTCACATAAATCCCCGTAGAATTTTACATTGCATTTAGTAATAAATCCACTGGCTATCTTGTCGACTACTTTATAGCAACTGTATCATTCCATTTTACATCCCATTAACGAAACACAGACAACGTGTTAAAAATTGTAAAAAAAAAGAGATATTCAAACATTCACAAGTTCCCTCCTATTAAAAGAACAAATCAAACAAATCATTACCAAAAGGAGAGACTTTTCCAATATAACCCGCGAACTCTTGAATTTCAATTCGTTTACAATTTTTTTATGTTTACAATTATGATAAAGTTTTGCACTTACCCAACAAACGTTCATCACTGGTTTCCTTATCCAAATTAATTTCTTCCACTCGTATACCATGATTCTTAACCTTTTTCGATATATCGGCCTTCTTTTCATAATCCTCATAATCATCAGCATCAATGTTATCCTCATCATCTTCATCCTCATCGCCATTGTTATCCTCATCATCGTAATTGCTCTCATCGTCATCATCTTCGTCGTCTTTTTCCTCTTCGGCTGTATTTAAGTCATCTTCATCGATTACATCATCGTCTTCCTCATCGACACGTTTACGTGAATCCTTCATTATCTTTTGTAATCGATTGTTTTCCATGATATTCATTAGGTTTTTGGCATCGTCGTCCAAATCCTTATCGGCATTCTCCAAACGTTTCTCGATCTTGATGTCACCCACATTCTTGGTATTCTTGTTGGTGAATGACGACTCGTGTTTGCAAACCTCATGGGCTAAAGCGGACCAGCCGTTTTGAACTTCGAGTTGCATAACGCTAACATCGGTATCGAGGTTGGCCAGACTGGGGATCTTATGGGGCATCATTTGTGTACTGAGTGACACATAGCTGATAAAGTCCTGGAAATCTTCATTACATTTCAGGGGATTCTTAGTTATGTCCAAACTTCTCAAGTTCTTGAATTGACGCACATCCTTAGAGTGAATATTGTGGATTTTATTGGAGGAGGCGTTGAAGGATCTCAACGTTTCGTAGAATTTATATTTGCGACCCACTCCGTATTGGTTGTCGCTGAAAAGTGACTTCAATTCACAGTCCCTCACGTCCAATTCACGCAATTTGTTCAATGGCAAGAATAGACGGACGGAAAGTTTGTGTATGGGATTGCCAGCCAAATTCAATTTGGTCAAATCATTGTTGTTCATAAAGATCAACTCATCCAGTTTGGCAATCAAATTGTTGCTCAAATCCAAATCGGTCAATTTCTTCAAATTGGCAAAGGTGTCTTTTTCCAAGTTGTTGATATTGTTCCATGCCATTTTCAAAGTGGCCAAATGAGGCATGGTCGAGAAAGTCTTGTGTCCCAAGGAACTAATGGCACAGTTAGAGATGTCCATATAGTAAACGGTGAAGTAGCCGTTATAAGTGAGAAAGCCATCGGTGGGCAATTGACTCAAACGGGGATTATCATTTAATCGAATCACATCCAATTCCGAGTTCTTGTAGAAGAGCATACTCGAAATCTGATCCAAACTATTGACGGACAAATCAATGTGTCTCAGATTCTTCAATGTCATGAAAGATTCGGGTTGGATTTTCGTCAACATGTTGCCTTTCAAATTCAAATTTGTCAAACTGGTCATTTTGTCAAACATGCCGTGGTGGACGATGCGAATGTCGTTGAAACTCAAATCCAATTGTTGCAAGTCAGCGGTGCCGAATCTCAGATTGCTGGTTATCGAGTTACATTCCAAGTGCAAAATTGCCAAAGCGGTACGATTGAAGATGGTGGGTGGCAGGGTCTTCAATGAGTTGTAGGACAGGTCAAGTTCTTCAATAGTCTGGACTTTATCGAAAACATGTTCAGGAATATTTTGCAAATTGTTTTGCGACAAGTTAATATAAATGATGTTAGTGAGTTGGGAGAATGCATTCGGATTCAATTCCATTAAATTGTTGCGCGACAAGTCCAATTCTTCAATGCTGTCAGACTACAAGAGAAAGAAACGGATATTTGAAATTTATGTAAATATAAAATAATGATGATCGCTTACCTTTACTAAATAATGGACGCTGGACATGACACTCAAATCATTGCCAGTAATGGTCAACAGACGCAACTTCTTATTCTTGGCAAAGGTGTCGGGATTGATGATGGCCAAACCCACATTGGTCAAATTGACTGAGAACAAATCGTTCAAGCCATTGAAAGCGTCTGGATGCAGGTATTCAATGGTACAGTTGGCAATTTTAATCGATGACACATGCTTCAGGCCCAATTGCAAGAAGAAATCAGGGCCCAAGAGAATGGGGTATTTGGGACCAACATCGGTAACAACCAAATCGGTAATGTCCTTGCCGAATTTCTGGGTACCAGGATCAATGCTGTAAAATAAACACAATACACAATAGATAATAGATTAAAAAAAAACACATTTCAGATGGTCTTTCCAAATTTTGTACTCACCGACTGCAATGGGCCACTAAATAACTGTTGATATTACGTTCACACACACAATACCGAGGACAGGGCACGCTCTCAGTGAAGCTCGTCTCGTCGTCGTCGTCGTTAATATCATTTTCATTATCGAATTCATCATCTTCATCGTCATCGTAGTCATCATCATCGTCATCGTTATCATTCAAGGTGTTCTCTTCGTGGAATTCAATGACATTGGATTCTTTGTTATTGTCTTCAAGCGAAGTCTTGGTCTTGGCGGTCGTGGAAGTCTGCGATGGGTAAACAAAACATTATTTCCAATTAGTGGCCGATGTGTTTTATGTTTGGTTATCGTGCACTGCAATTCCATTTCATTCCATTCGAATAAGCATTCAAAGATTTACTTACCTTGGGTTCTCCCTTAATGGGTTTCTTTTCCAATTTTGGTACGGCCGTTGTCAATTTAGCCTTATTTTTCGATTTCTTGGCAGTGGCGGTGGTTGCCTCATCATAATTATAATCATCATCGTAATCATAAGCATCATCATAGCTGTCATCGTACGTATCGTCCGACGGTTTAGCAGTGGTGCTGCTGCCACTGGTGCTATTCAATTTCTTCGCCAAAAGTTGATGGAATCTAAGAACAGAATGGAATATGAGTTGGACATAATGGCGGGGGGGGAGTTATAAAATGTACTTGTAATAGAATGTTGATTTGAAGCTTGTAGTTGATAAAAATGAAAGTTGTAATATTTGGTTCACACTTGACAATTTGAATTGAATTTATCACAAATTTGTACCCATTTAGGTAGTCATCAATTTTATTGTTCGTTGGAAATTAATTACATAACTTCTAATTATTTTGTTATCTTTTTATGTTTTGTTTATATTTATACAGTTTTGTATCGTTATTATGACTGAATTTGAATTGTTGATTCTATTTTAATTATTGAATTTCACAATTAATTAAATATGCAGTTAAACTTGTCAGTTATGACATTGTTTATTTGAGTAACGTATAAAGGGTGCTCCAAATAGAAGATTAGTTCTTCATAAATTGAAAAAAGTATATAGAAAATCAATTTTTCCCGGCTATTATTGGTTTATTTGAAAGATCCACCATTCCCAATATTTATGGACGAATCTGTCTGGGAAGTAGCGCACCATGTCAACCCAATATTTCAGGACCATGATGACGGTTTGTGGCTCTGTCTCACTCTCGGCTCCAATAGCAACAAGCGCACCGTACGTCGACAGGCACCATGAAAGATGTCCTCCAGCATGCCAGCGTCAAGTTTTTCTAACTATTTTGTTTTCTGTATTTGATTTTGTACTCTTTTTAGGAAGGTGAAACATATAAAATGAGCAAAAAATCACAGCTCTGGAATGAGTTGACCGATTATTACGAAATTATAGTACAGAGAACATAACCACTAGTTAATTTTAATAATTTAAAAAAAAACGATTGTTTCCTCCTATTCTGAAAACTGAATGAAAACTTAATACCTCAGTCAATTACTAACGAATATCAAAAAAAACTATGATGCCTGTTAGTCCTTAGTAGACGTGCTCCGCAAATAAATCTCAGGTTGTAATGTTCTTTCACAAAATAATAAAAATAGGTCGACCCATTCCAGAACAGTGAACTTTTTCCTAAATGTCAAAAGTCATTAATTTTTTGCTCGTTTTATATTTTTCAAGCCTCAGTTTCAAATACAAAAAGAAAATGGTATTCTGGATCAATCCTACGATTAGTTAGAAGAATCTAATAAACTTTTGGAGCCCCAAAAATTTCTTATTATGTTAGTATTTCCATTAATATTCATTATTATTCAATTTTAGATACTACATTTTATGAAAAACTGATTCAATTTTTTAAATATTCACTTAAATTTAAATTTTTTCTAGTTTTTTGATTTGGATTTTGTTTATTTTTTATTTGTGTGTGAAGAAGAATATTGAGATTATATTTTTACATCACCAATAACTGAATTATTATATTTTATTTACTAGACTTTCATTATTAATGTCACTTATAATTTCTTAATTAATTTATTAGTTAATATTTTATGAAATTATTTTATTTTTCGTTTATTTAAGAGTCAGTTAAACAATTGTTCAATTAGTCAAATCACATTCTTTTAGAAGTGAATTATAGAACATTCCATATTAAAATCAAATCTCCTCAAACTCACCTTTCGTCTTTGGACAACGCTTCGGAATGTTTTGCGGCTTCCACCAAATCATTCATCGCATTGTCACTAAGCGTTTTTTGTGTTGTAGCTGCTGTAGAACTTTCGCTCTTACTGCTGGTCGTCGACACAATGGGAACATCCTTGACTTTGGGTGTGGATATGCGGATATGTTGCTGTTCTTTATGTAGCTGGGCAATGTCCACGGGTAGAATGTCATCTTCTAAGCCCAATTGATTATCGGGTATATCATCGTGTACAACATTAAGAGAATGGGGTGTGCTGGAGAGCGCTACGTGACAGACCCCTATGGAAAGGAGTACGAGAAGCACCAGTCTGGACTGGCGAGACATGTTGTGGTTGGTGGTAAACTGAAAATAAAAGAAAGGCCAAAAATAATTAATAAATGGGAAATAAAATGAATGAAAATAAAAGAAAGGCCAAAAAGTAATTAATAAATGGGAAATATTACAAAAACTTAAAATAATGTTGATGATTATTAATTTCCTGCAGATTGTTGGTAATTTAACTATACACACACCCAGTCACGAGATACCGTAAAAATGTAATGACTGCATTAGATAAACGATAAGAGCCTTTTCTAAGACTCGACTGCAGTGCGCAACGACTTTTATTAATGCCAGAATATCTTATTGGACCAATGCGACTGTACATGTATGACTGAAGATGATGAAATAGCATTCGATCGAATCAGCTCACACAACCTAGACCGCAACTAAAAAAAAATCTGTCTGCTTCCATGGAATGCAAGAGTTCAATAGAAATGATCGACTCGAACTACGTACAAAACATAACTTATTGATTGGTTTACAATGAATATTGTTCCAAAATTGTAGGCATTTTGTAATTTAGTCTCGAATGGTTTGGTTTTTGAAAATTGAAGAAAACACATTGATCGTAACATTGTGGCTTTCATTGTCTTTGAAGAAGTACGGCATATCAACCAGTCCCGGAACCGCCTCTGGTTGCTCTTCGGTCCAAATTTGTCTGAAGACTTTTTTTTTTGGAGAGAAAAAAAAACATTTTTCACAGAGCAAGAATTTTGATAATAAAACTGTTGTCAAAACTGTAAGTCATTTAATATTATCTCTAGTATATAAAATTAAATGTTATCTCTTGAGAGGGTTTGATAAGATAAAACCGTACGTACACACATTATTATTTTTAAACGTAGAAATATGTTTTATATTTCCATGACTAGTGTACGAGATATCACCTTTAGGAATGCCCGCACAGACCTGCACACATTATTCACGAGGCGGTATCGTACATGAACTGCTACTTATTAAATCGAAAAATACTCGAGAAATATAAAAAAAGAAATAAATATGTACAGGGTGGGCCGATGAACTACATGTTTGCAAAATGGGACGCAACATGCTCGAACAAAATTGGGAAAGATTGTTTGGCAGGAGATGAAGAATTTTACCGAAAATCGTGTTTTTATCTCGGCGGCCATGTCAATAAGCAAAATTTCCAAACCCACATGCGACTCTTGACAGACGATTAACAAGAAACCGCCATCAATTTAGAATTATCCTTTATCGAAAGTAGAAGGTGATCCTTGTTATCTTTCCTAAAGCAAATAGTGTGTCTTCGTAAAGTGAGGATTAAACTTTCGTGTTGCAAAAAAGGCCCGATTCTATATGGGATTGATTGAATATGATATGACTGCTTTGAAATGTCGGCAAAGATCACATTATTTCCTTTTTTTAATAAAGCTAAAAACAGATTTCAGAATTCAAGAGCTCAATATCCATAAAGTCGTCCGCGCTAAATTTTATTGTTGATCAGTGTTATTATCTGAACAGAAATTCACCTATTCCATTTTCGATTTGGATCAATATCATTTGTCTGTTCGTCCATTGAATAACACAAAATATGTATTCTTAAACAATTTCTATAGAATATTAATGATTTCTAATTGTTGATTTATAATAAATAGAATAGAAAAACAAAACCTCTTCAGAACTATGTAGAAATGGGTACGTGTTTGTATTACGTCCTGGCTCATTCAAATCCGAAAGACGTCAGTAAATATTTTGTTGTTACACGAGCCCGCTACCTTACATATTAATAGTAACAATAATAATATTAAAATGGGGAACACACATTTAACTAATTTTCTGTGTACAAAATAAAATATTCTCAATTCTCAATTGACCAAACACATCACGTTCGGACAAAGCAGAAAAGAAGAAAGAAAAAATGATCAAACAACTAAAATAAAGCAACTGTTAAGCAAAGTTTCAAACAACGAAAATAATTTTATACTAATTGTCATGAACATATTTTCCAAAAAAAAATTAATAACAACATTGAATCGAACAAATGTATTCGAAAATAATCCAATCAAACATAAATATTTAATATATTCTTCCAAGACGTATTGAACTTAGTCACCACAATTCGGGACAGGAAAAACAAGTAAGAGAAGAAAAAAAATAAAAACCGAAAACTCGATTTTATACCCACACATGCTTTTTTCGAGTTATTGGCTTATGAGTTTTCAAAACCAGACAGTTATTGTTTAAGGTTTAACACAACCCAAAGAGTTTGCCGCCAAAATGAATGTTGCAACCCGAGCACCCTACATTAAGTAATGGCGCCGAATGTAACATTAAATTTACAGCTGACTGGTGCTGTTGAAATCCCGTTTCCCGTTTGTCCCGTTCAGTCGGTTGCCAACATTTATTGAACGGTACTCGTAGTGGCAACGAGTGTCTGAACGTTCTTGACCAATTTTTAATTTGTATTTTATTGACATGTATTTTTGTTGTTGTTATTATTGAAAACAGAAAAACAACCTTAGAATTGCGTTTTCTTTTGCTTTTAAGATTCTTATCTATCATAAAAATGTGAACCAGATTCAAGTTTTATTTATAAATGTCTTTGGTATACATTTTTGGTTTTCAATTCATGTCATGCCAGCAATTTCGAAGTTTTGAAATGTGGGATCTCTATTTTTGTTTTTTGTTGCCACTGTTTAGAACGGCGTTTTCGTTACGCGTGTCTGCACTTCAAAATTATATATTCAAAAGTTCTGTGGGTAAGATGTGACGGTAAGTCTTATTGCGGATTAGATTATTAATCCGGCCTCCGCAGTGGCTTCGTTGACAGGATTCGTTCACGAGGATGAATTGTATATGACTGTTGCATATGTCGCTTTTGACCTCAACATTGGATTAATTATACGATATTGGCAATCACATCCTCTGGAAATAATGCCTTCTGTGAACTTTACATACATTTTTTTCTATAGGATTTGTTTCTCTAGTATGTGATAGTCTAGAGAAATATTTGTCATAACTGGTCGTATGGATACTTTTTTTTATCGTTTTAGATATTCTTTTGCCTTAAATACATTTACAACTCCAAAACTGTCATTCTTATTAACTGCCTGTTTCCATAAAACGAATTTGTTCGTTCGTTGCAAACTGTGAAAATTGAAGGCACAATAAAATGGATTCTTATCAGTAATGAGAGCCGATTCTTTTGGAATTCTGTTCCATATGTCGATAACTAACATACATATATCTGAAAACCAGAATTGAATATTGTCTGAAACCCATTTTATAACACTTCCAATACTGGGGATTTGTAACGAACGAACAAATTCGTTTTATGGAAACAGGCAGTAAGACAAAAATAATGTAAAAATTAAATTTTCAAAATTTATTACAACAAAACCGGATGCATAACAGCTTGAGTATTTTTTTTTGTTGAAAAATTTAAAAAAAAATTCTGACCCGAAAAAAATTGTTGAGAATTTTTATATTCAGAAGACCGTAATTGTATTGTATGGAGGGTATTATTTTGTTGTTGTTGTTGTCCAGTGTAATCATTAAACACGTAATAATGGGATAGGACAAATAAGACATCAAATACATGCTCTTGATGTCTTTATCTTCCCGAACCCTCAACAGTCTTCAAGGGGTGATTAGGTTTAAAATTGTTTTTTTTAGGTTACCTAGGGCTTAATTTTTTCCATGGCTAAAAGGGGGCTTCCGTAAACGGGGTCCTAATCTTTCCTAAAGCAAAAGAGAGTCTCGATAAATTAAGGCGTAATTTTTTCGCGATAGAAAGAATGGTTTGGATTAAACTCTGGATTAATTTTCATAGAAACTGTTTGATCCTGTAAGCGGAGGATTACGTTTTACAAAAGTAAAAAAACTAAGACTTAAATTTTCCTAAAGCAAAAGGGTGCCTTAAGCTTAACCCTTCGCAAAGAGTGCCTTGGTGAACCCAGACTCTAGAAAAAGTGGGCCTCAGTAAATTGTGTTCCAAACATTCCTTTAGAACTTATGGTCTGTTTAGAAATCTTGCTTAATGAAAAAAATGGAACTCATTGAACTTGAGACTTTCGTTTCGTATGTATAACAAAAAATGGTCCTCAATAAACTGTTATCTAAGTTCACGCTCTCCAGTTCCCCGTTTCACTTTTCAAGTGTACTGTAGACAATATTAACGTTGTGCCATTACCTGAGTAAATGGAAATTGCCATTTTCTGTCATCTGCTGTTTGCAGTGTAAGCTAAAAATTAATTACTTAAAGCCATTGTTAGTGTCGTTCAGTTTTTGCTTGCTAACACAGAATGACAATATTTACGGCATTGTCGTGGTGTTACATTGTATATATGTTATTGTCAGACACCGTCCTCGACGAGGTAACTGGTAAATGCAAATGTGAAAACATTGATATTGGAAATAATGTGAATATGATCAGTGGTTGTTGGTCGTTGGTACCCACTGCAATGCGAATGGAGTGAATACCTTAATATCGGGGTTACCAAAGTTGTTGTCACTCTTATGGTAATCAAATGAATATGTTAATATGAATAAGATGAATCCTTGTATAAAATGAATAAATTCTTAAATATTTTTAGAGACATTTGGGTTGGCCTCAGGTCTATATTTAATTACAGCCAAACTTCCACAACTCGAACCGCCATTATCCCATAGAAAAGTTCGACTTACGTAGACTTTGAGTTATAAAATTTTATAAATTTTTTAGGGGCATTCTCTTAAACTGCCACTAGATGTTCTTCGACCTATGGAAGTTCTAGTTGTGGAAGTTCCACTGTATATGCGAATGTTTCGGAATTCCATAGACAATGAATAACAGCCTGTTTCCATAAAACGAATTTGTTCGTTCGCTACAACTCTTCAGTATTGGAAGTGTTATAAAATGGGTTTCAGACAATATTCAATTCTGGTTTTCAGTTGTATGTTAGTTATCGACATATGGAACACAATTCCAAAAGAATCGGCTCTCATTACTGATAAGAATCCATTTTATTGTGCCTTCAATTTTGACACTTTGCAACGAACCAACAAATTCGTTTTATGGAAACAGGCAGTAAATTAATAAAGAATTCAATTAAAAAAAACAAACCTTTGATCTCGAGCTCAAAATAATTAATAACAAAAATTTATAATAAAAAAAGGTCGTCACAATATCAACAAATATGACAATGTACTATACTAAAAGTATTTAATTTTTAATATACTTTACTTGCAACAAAATAAAGCCATAAAAATAGGATCAAGTACAAACAAAAAAAATCTTAAAATAATTTAGATCAATAAATGTTTGTAAAATCATTCCAGTAACTACGATTATATTTTATTTTTTTTTTCGCAAAAATCCCCACAGTTCTTATTAAAGACCTTTATAGGTCACAGCATTATGTTGACTTGGCAACCCTAAGACAATTGCATCATGGTGAACCAAACCGTTTGATGGCTCTCGCCAGCGATTTTGTTACTGTTGCTTTTCAAGTTTGAATTGTTGCCACAGCGACAACAACAACAGAAAAACAGGGATGTCCCGCCACATATTTTACCGATTTTCTACACCTTTCCCTTGCCACATCATGCCCTCCCGGCCATGGACAAAATCACATATCGACGTTTTGCTGGGTATTTAAATGATGATTTTTGTAAATCGTTTCTTCTAAGAGACAAATGAATGACACATGGGAGTGCCTTCGAACAAAATAAGCGTAAATATATGCACATGTATGTATGAGTACACAAACATTTGTATGTGTGTACTTGCATATATACATATTTTTGAGATACTCGTACCTCATGAATTAAATTGCCGCCATACGTATGTAGCTGTACAAACCAGTCAGCCAGCCAGACACATACGGACGGACGGACAGACGGACGAATGTATAGACCTCGGTTTCGGCGACAAACGGATCGTGATCGTGCTCAGTCAAAAGTGTCACTTTATTAAGAGAAACTGTGTTTTCGCTGAGCTTTAATGATCACTTTTCATGTTTTCATCTCTTTGTTGCAATTTGTGGTTGATGAGGTGAACCAGCACAGTGGTGGATTTTGATTAATTAAACTCTTGTAAATAAATCCCCTACATCTTTAATTGAATGTTGGATTAAATCGGATTTCATGGAATTTAAATAGGCATTCTATAATTTTCTATAAATAATAATAATAAAAAAAATATTTTTTTTTTTTTGTACAGAAATTGTGTTTCCCCAAATTTTTTTTTACCAACATTTTTTTTTTTTGTACAAATTTTTTTTTTTTACAAAAATTTTTTTTTTTACAAATTTTTTTTTTAAGAAAATTTTTTTTTTACCAAAATTTATTTTCAACAAAAATTTTTTTTCCATATTTTTTTTTTTAACAAATTTTTTTTTTTCACAAAATTTTTTTTTTCAACAAAATTTTTTTTTTCAAGAAAAATATTTTTTTTTTAAAAAAATTTTTTTTTTTCAACGAAAATTTTTTTTTTCAAGAAAAAAAATTTTTTTCTTCAACAAAATTTTTTTTTTTCCACAAATATTTTTTTTTTTAACAAAATTTTTTTTTTTCAAATTTTTTTTTCCATATTTCAACGGGCGCCATAGTCGCATTACAACTTACTAGTTATTAAATAGTCTTCCTAGTGGTACAGCCATTTCAAGTCAAAACGTAAATGTTGTTGTGTTTTGTATGGTAGCCCCCATTCGTTTCGTTTGTGCGTTACGTGAACAGTGTTACTGTGGCTAAGTTAGAATCGCGATGGACAAGAAACCACATTAAAATGCAAATTTGAAAATCACTCACATCCTTATCCAGCCACTGTGCGATGCTTCTTCATTAATCGAAGTTGGATACGCTGTGTGACGTATGTACTGAACATTGGCTCGTATACCCAAAACAGTATTTAATGTCAATTTTATGTGAACATTGAAAACAATTTGGTTTTATTAAGATTTTGTTGTTGTTGTATTCATTCTTGACTAGATATGAACCCGCGCATCAACATATGCACATACATTTGTTGTTATGTCTTTTTCTGTCTGCCACATCTTGACATCTGAAGCCACAATCCATCCAAACGATCGATCCAAACAGACATATGTTCACATTCGGTTCGTTTCAATCAACAACTTCGGTAAAATGATGATGATGATCATCATCATCATCATCGCCAGCAATGGTATCGTCTCTAATATGGTGCGGACATGATGTATATGTAAAGATATGTTGGTACATCTGTACTGAGTGTGTTAAATGTCATTTAAGAAGAAACAGCCAAAATCCCAATGCACGATACCAAAAATGTACATGCCGCCAAACACTTTTTTTTTTTTTTTTAAAATAAACATAATCGGATTTCGTGATTCTTGCATAAATAATAAATTAACTCTTCTCTTCATATTTATCTATACTCAATTTGCCATTGTTATGTTAATTTTGACAAAAGTTCCCTTTTTCCAAACAAAAATGCAGTGGAGTTCTCGCATAATCAAAGAAGAATATGAATTTGAGAAAGATTATACAAATTATAGGTATGTTTTTTTTATCAGAACATGATGTATGACTCCTTGGTCGAATTTGAGGTTTGAAGACATGATATTTTGTATCACTGTTCCATTTGTTCTTAGGAAACAATTACAATTTTTGGAGGGAGTTTCTAAAGGTCGCCTACATTGATTGACTAAATATAAAAAATATAAAATCTGGCGAGAATAGGTAAAATATTATCCGATCCTCGATCGATTTCGAGTCGTTACATCCCAATTTCGTCAATGTGCCAAATTGCATCAGAAATATATTTTCTATTGAGCTGAACCAGAAGAAAGTTAATGCTTTTCCCATGAGATATTTCAAAACGCTCATATATTATTTTCTTACTTCTAAAGTTGCTGGCATTGACGAGTTGGTTTTTGGGCTACGAAACTGAATTTGCTCGCAGCTTAAATTATATCTTGCGCATATCACGGAGTGGAGAGAAGATCCCTGTCGTTTGTTCATTCATCGAATACCAAGGGAAATACGTATAACATTTGTGGCATAGACGGCGTTTCATCATTGGGTATTTTTTTGATAGTCACGGCTCTATGTGTAGAAGCCACAGACCGGTGAAGCCCTTTATACTCTTTCAGGGGCTTTATCCGACAAGAGAGAGCCAGTATTTATTACACGAAGTTCTGGACAGAACGATTAAAAGTGCTGTATACGGAGTTCGAATAATTACCATCGAAAGCGCGGCATCCAATTGACTGTCCACTTGATTTTTAAATAGTAGTGAAAAAAGAATTAAAAGCTCAAATCAACATTTTTTTTAAATACTTGAAGTAATGCCATTTAATTTATAAATAGAATATAGAAAATCAACAGTGTTTTGGGACCACCCTATAAAATTCCCGTACTTGCACTGGTTTTCTGTTGTAGAATGGATTTTTTTCTCCCAAAATCATGCCGAATTTTTTTTTCGAATATATTAAAAAACTTGTAGTGGAATTTTGACCCATCAGACTATTATCATAATCTCCGGATAAAATGGTAGTGAAAAAAGAATTAAAAGCTCAAATCAAAATTTTTTTTAAATACTTGAAGTAATGCCATTTAATTTATAAATAGAATATAGAAAATCAACAGTGTTTTGGGACCACCCTATAAAATTCCCGTACTTGCACTGGTTTTCTGTTGTAGAATGGATTTTTTTCTCCCAAAATCATGCCGAATTTTCTTTTCGAATATATTAAAAAACTTGTAGTGGAATTTTGACCCATCAGACTATTATCATAATCTCCGGATAAAATCTAACTAGCACACAAAAGTATCTACGCGGAAAAAAAAAATAATAATAGTATCTCTATAAAAAAATTAAAATTAGATATCGATTTTCGAAACTGAGTTGAACCGATAGAAGAAAGTATATGTTTGGTTTATAGAACACAATAAGCAGTGATGCCAACTCTCGAACGAAAAAAAAGCACCGACAAATTGAAAAATGGGGTAAAAACGGGTAAAATCTTAACAAAAAAATGGGTAAAAAGCACCATTATTTTTTAATTTTAAATTAATTTTATTGAACAGAGGACATTTTTTTACACATATGTAATGTTATATATATATAGTTATATACGTAATAACAATGAGATTAAGAAGTCCTAAAGACACATTTTCAGGCCATAAAACCGTTTCGATGGTTTTCTATTAGTTCTTTGGCTTTAAAACTTATCTCCGGCTGAGACGAGCCACTGTTTCCTGGTTGCATTGTCTTTTCGTTTTACTGTGACGAATTAAATCACTATAGCGAGCATTTACTTCACAATGACAGCCGGCACAAAACGACATGCAGATATCTGGAGCAGGTCTCAACCATTTATTAAAAGCCGGACATGAGGATCCACCTAATAAAACAAGTTATTGAATGTCTTCTTAAAATATTCTCATGAATTTTGAATACTTACATTGCATTAATTTAAAATTTAATTTATATTCAGTATTGACGGACAGTTTTTTTTTTTGCTTTAATTGATGTACCCTGATGCGCTATTAGTTTTTAAATATGAAGTAAATTCTAGCAGTCAAAACACAGAGTTGTATGGGAGTGCAATAAACATACAGTTGTATTCCTAATCGAATGCGTATCGTACCAAACCGAACACGATTTTGACTAATAGCGAAACATGTATTAGGAATTGCAAATAGCACTAAAAGCACCGCGAGGAAATGTAAAAAGCACACTAAATACACGTTTTTTAAAAAAAATTACGGGTACCGATACCAAAAAATCACCAAAAACGGCGCGAAAAGCACCAAAATGGGAACGCTTATCGTCAGCTTTCAGTAGTGATTTTAGATATTTGGATCATTTTACAGCTCATAAATGAAGATTTTGATACATGATATGGCCAATGAATGAGTTCAGGTCGATCTTATTATTGCCCTCGTAACTAATATAATTTTCTTTATAAAAGGCTTAACCAAACTTGGCGTATGACTATTCAAGTTGTTAATTGTCTGTTTGCTATTTATAGTTTATACCAATTTAGTATTTTATTAAAGATAATGCGAGTTTAACTAGTTTCTGTGTGATGTCAGTCGGTATCTGCTCCACAGCACTTGCCTCTATGGTCAGAAGTGGTTATTACTTTTAGTTTAAATTTTTTAATGAATATAAGTTATTGTCCAATGGAAATATACCAAAAACACTACAAGTAATATCCCAATTGGTGTTGAGCAAATGTGTAGTATTTATTTTGGTTATTTTTAGTGAAATGACTTAGGTCATTATTTGTCATATATGTATATATAGAGAGATTTTGTACACAGTTCCGCTAACACTTATTTCACACTTAAATAAATACAAAAGTTATTTTTTTTTAACAAATAAATTATGACTGATTGATTTAGCGATTTTCGATGTATTCATATTGAATGCAGAAGGGGGACAAATGCCAAAAAACTGAGAATATATATGTCGGATAACAAGGTGTGTGCATGTTAATGAACACTGTCAATATTTTCGTATAATTATGCGTCTGGCCGACTGTATACATGATATGGACATACCTAGATGAAGTGTGGCGGCTTGTTCTTTTTTTTGTTAAATGGAAAAAAAGTGATGATGTCAGCTAGTTAAATTTTAGAAATGGCGTTTAATGAAGGGTTAACAGTTGTGGTAATTTCAAAACAAATTTTATGGTTTCGAGAACGGGGGAATGTACCGAACGATTTTCCCCTAACTTTATTACCCCGCCAAATGGTGTGTAGTTTTTTTTTTCTTTTAATAAACGCGAAAAACATTTCACACACTTAACATGAACAAAGTTCAATATTTACTATTTTTGCCATAAATATTTACTTTTCTGTGAATGCCATTTTTCTGCGTTTCGCTGGTGAGTAAGCCACTTTTTTTTTTGTAGAGACCTAACCTAAAACGTGGAAATGCACTCCCAGTATGCGCCATAGTCAAAGAAAAATAAGGCTGCGATAGACAAAATTGTTGACTTTAGACAATCGAAATGTCTGTTAAACTTATCTAGATGTCTATCATGTACAGAAACAGTAATTTGAAAAAGCTTAACAAACCACTTTACACTCAGGGCGTAATGTCTGTTAAAGACTAAAATGGACCTTTTTTAAGAGGAAGCAGAGGTAATAAGTAAAGTAAAATATTCATACATATATTTAAAGCTAATTTTATAATATTTTAACACGCAGCATAAAACATTTGATGCATAAAAACGTAGCTGTGTCATTTCATATTTCCGGTTCATCGTAACTTCGGTAATTATTCACAGATTTTCTTTAAAAAATCTTTCATAATTTCTGCATTCTCTGGTTTAAGTTTTTTTTTCTACAGTTTTTTCTACTAAACTACTTCCGATTTGTCCATAAGATGAGTTCTCTAGAGTATTGTGTGTGTGTTTTTTTTTTGTCGAGTGTACACCAAACATTTCCCCGCCTTAAAGCTTTTCAAGTATGATCGGACAAAATGTAATAAACATTAAAATATACAGCGTTTTTTGTTTTTGCTTTTGGTAAAACCATGTGGGTGTTTAGCAAAAAATCAAAATATAAATTGCATACAAATTGTTTTGCGCATAAATTTCAACGTATCCAAAATGGACAGCGCTGAACGAGTTTAAAGTCATTTCACATTACTCACCCTATAATTAAGAATTATATTTATTTATAAAACACTCCAGGTAACAACAACGTATGCCCCAAATCGGTATCTGTAAATAAAATATAAGAAAGATAAATAAATTAAATAAGGAATATTTGAATACAACTTTTTTTATGCGAATTTAGTGATATTTCTGTGTGAGTGAGGTTGGTGGTTTCATCATAATTAAAATCATAACTCAACTTTAATTGAAAGCAATTAAACCACAATATTGCTGACTGGTTTTTGGAACGAGTGTCTTAATTACCGGCATTCGATTAGCATTTATTCACATTTTTTGAAAACAGCTGTCTCTGTTGCACACTTTTTTTTCTCTTCAACTGTCAACGGGCAGAGTCTCATTTCCTCAAACCCCTATATGCAAATAATTATTTAATAATTTGTTCCGATTGTGCAGTAAAATATGCACAATTATTTGTCGATTAACATCATTTAAAAATAAATTGAGTGCGCTGGGTGGTGAAATTCAAAGCACATCATTTGAATTTAAATGTATTCTCTAATTTAAGGCCAATGAAGGACAAATTACTGTCTACCCAGTCCTATCTAAATATATAACAGAATCGAAATAAAATAACAGGCTTACATTTCTTAAACCAAACCGATGGCGATGTCCATCTGAGTAGCTGAAAGGCTAACAACAGCTGAAGCCTATAAATCCAACATATCGAAATAAAAAAGCTAACGATGGATGCAGCTTACGCAATTAAGAAGACGAAATTGATTGTTTTTTTGTCAGTAGTGAGAACTAATGTTTTTCATATTTGATATATCCGAAAACCAGAGTTCAATAATGTCTAAAGCCAATGTTTCTCGGGAAAATGTACAAAACTAATTAAGAGTTGACAGGAAGTTTCAAAGTTTTATGTTGTGAATCAATCCCAACGCTTCCTTTATTTTATGATCGACCAAGAGAATTAGTTTACTATTTTTATTTTTAATTTTATGTTCCTTTGTTTCAACGTTGTGAAGTTGGATACTTCCATTCGATTAGACATTTTGTAGATTATTTGCAATTGTCATGATATTGGAGCGATTTGTTTGCAGTTGTTGGCAAAGTTTCCCAGAATTTTTCACAATTGTTTAGGAGTGAACAAATTGAAACACCACAGCCCGTGATAACAGTTCACAGCTATCTGGTTTCAATACAAGCCATTGCATTCATATTACATAAACAATTAATTGGCTTAAGTTGCGAAATACTTTTTTGGTGAGTCAATGTCTGGCGTAAATGAATTTGAATATTTGACATTGTCATCATGCCATTTGGCTATAGAATGCCAACTGGGTATGATCGAGATCGAGATATTGTGCAATCATTAAAAAAATCAAATATAAGTTATTGTAAAAAAAAAAATACTCTTAAATTAAGAACATTTTTAGTTTCATTGAAGAATAAATTGCCATTAATTAAATACAAAAAAAAAACCATAAATAACATTAAAAACATCTAAGGTCATTCGGACATTTAAACACACCGCCATGTGTATACACCAGGTGGCGCTTCTTGCTAGTGACCCCAAAGAAACTAATTCCATAATAATTACAAACTTTTTGGGAAATTTAAAAATGTATACTACATTTCGACTTGCTTCGATAGTTTAGTGTTATTATACATTCGAGTGATTTTTTTTGTTTATAAACGCAAATTATAGGCCATTTAAAATTTGCGCTTTTTGTGTCTTTGATGACGGCATTCTCTGTTAGCCACCAAATGAAAACCGGCTTTAATGGCATGCTCAGAAAATCGCTGATGTATGCTCACAAATGCACGTAATAAAAAGTGCGTTTTGTTTTTTCTTTTTTCGACTCAGACTGAGACGCGGACAGACGGAATAACCATGAGTTGCCACAAATACAAAAGAGTCGCATACTATGCAACTTTTGACATCACATTTCTAAGAAAATGAGACAAGTAACCTTTTTGAGGTTTATTGCGAGCTGAATTTTTGGTGTTTATCACTAAAGTGTTAAGAAAACACTAGAGACGAGACGAGAATGTGGGTCACAATGCGATGATCATACACTGGCTGGCATAAATCTGCCAGTAACTCTCATAATTTGGTCAGCTCTTGATATTGAATTGGATCCCCCGCCGCAAAGAACATTTGATGCATAGCAGCTTCTCGTTGACAATAACGCCGCCTTGGCCAGTCATTTATGGTCAATGGAGAATTAGTAGGTCGATGCCGATGAATGAGATTGCAGAAAATCCTTGCACTGATAATAGGAGGACATTTGCGCTTCGCCTTCGTTAAAGTAGACCTTAAATCACGTCAACACCTCTGTCAACTGAAAGTTGTTGCACACGGCTCTCGTCACCACAACACTCGACCATTTCCAACACAGTGTGGTGAATATAGAAACTATGTGCTCATTTATTTTCCGCTCATTTTTGTGCTCATGTGTATAGATTTTTTTTTTATAAGCCAAGGCTTAAACAGCCAAAAGTTCATAACAACAAGCCCAGCAACACAACAGCGCAGTAAATATTCCGATATTAACAACTGTTGACAATTGTATTTAGTTAATCATATGACAGTTTTGTGACATTCGGCTTAAGCCGACAGCTTAAAACCTTACAATTGATTTCCCCTCTCACAGATTCTGTCTATTTTCCGAACAAACGGTGTTGGCATTTGTTCAATAAAAAAAAGCCACAATTTATTCAGAAATCATGTACGACACAGAGTGAGAGCGAATGGAAATGACAGTCAGTATTTTCAAATTTTAACCGAGATTAGTAAATGAATGGTTTTGTTATGTGAACAACGACGAGCTGGAATTTGAAAACAGGAAGTATTGATTAGTTGTTGGCGGCTTTGTTGTTGGCACTTACAACCACACAACAAAGAACAAAAGTGAAAGTTACTGTTTTTTGTAGCGAGTGGAAAAATTAATTAAACAATTTTATGAAAGAATTTTCCAAAATGGGAAGGGTTGCCCCTAATGCCCCAGTCTTCGGATTCAATAGCACTCATTTAGAGACTGATTAATCGATAGATGATTCACATTGGACTAAGTAACTGTGCCGTTGTCGCTAATCCGCGTTTATTGAAACCCCCTTGTCTTGGTTAGACCAGTCTGGAGGGCAATTTCAACATGTGTTTCCTCTGATAGGTGCTTCGCCCCTTTGTTCCCCAGACAAAGATATTTTAAACAAAGGTTTCCTCAATTGAAAATAACTTTTTGTTAATTGTAAATAATATGGTGGGACTAAGGGCAGTCTGTCGCCTGCCATTAAAAAATGTACCATATAAATATTTGACACATTAATGCACTTTGGAGTTAAATTGAAATGGACGTGCAATTTTGTTATCGTTTCATACGGATTCCAAGTGTCATAAAGTAGCTGCCTGAGTGTTGAGCATTTTTAATGAGATTTAAAAGATAACAACAAATCAAATATAATGGGAACTGAAGATACAGACTTGAAACTGGCAGCAATGCGATTAGACAAACTGATAAAATGAGACTTCCATCAAGTTGTCTTTTCAAGTAGTAAGTATATTGGAAGATAGCTTGTCACATAGTTAGGACCTCAGTGTGATACAGTACAGTATGGCGATGTTTAATAATTCGGCTCCATAGAATTTAAACCGCTTTCAAATATACGAATTAAAGCCTTAAGGATGATTATATGGGCAAAATGCGCCAAAAATAAAGAATTCCCGAAAATAGATGAAAAAATTCCACAAATGAAATAATTATTAAAAGGAAAATTGCTTAAAATTTTCAGTTTTTCAGAAATTTTCATAAAAACCAAACCAAAGGGTTATACCCTTTATTTGCGACAATGAACCAAAATCAACTCTTCCAACTCAATCAAACGAACCACCGCTTCCGAATACGGGTATATGCTTCCTTTGTGCCACCCCCACATCATCGGCACCCTCGTCATTGAGCGATAATCTCAACGGGCACCAACCACCATCAATCGATACCGAGACAGTGTGTGTAGGTTTATAATTAATAACCGATTTGGTGGTTGGTGGTAAGTGGCCTCTCAAAATCGTTGCGTTATCTTTTGCAATAGCAGGAAATACACGAAATTATCTTACAAACAAACGAAAACCGGCTTATTTCCTTTTGGTCTGACAACAATATTCAAATTAATGATTGAAGACAAAAAATAAAGCAAATCAGATGAACAAAAAAAAAAAAAAACAGTTTTCGTTTACATTAGCGCGCAACGATTGCTTTGTTGTTTATCTAGCAATTCTGAGCCACTGCAGAGGCTCTCCACGTACACAGTATTGGGATCAAAGCTTAATTAGCATTTTTATCGGAAAACAATATAAACAATTGTTGTTGTTTTTACTGTTTTCAGAAGTGCCCATTTTACACATTTTGCCACGGTTGGGAACCACTCACACACACGCCATCGAACTCAAAAAGGCCGCCATTTAAGTAAAATTGCATGTTAATGTTATTGTACTGCATTTATTTGCATTAATGATTGTTTTTGTTTTTTTTTTCTTCTGCTTTACTGTAAACATAGTTTTGAAATTATTCCAAACCGATTTGTTCGTATAAATTTATTAGAGGTGAGACTGGTTGTGTAAAGTGGCTCGGTGGGAAAAGGGCAAATGTGTGGGCGGGTTTAAAAACAAAATGAGAAATGACAATGCTAATGTCAGACAAAAAGTAAGTTACAAAGCATGTAAATAAACTTTGTTAAATAAAATACTAGTGAGGTAATAAGGAATTACAAAAGAATGTCATATAAGCAAGTAGTAAGTAGGAAAGTAAGCAGTATCTTAGGTAGTATAGATTCTTTCAAATTTGTTTTTTTTGGAGTAGTTTTATTTCCGTAAAAAAAATATTTGTTGTTTTACTTTTTATAGATTTCAAGTATAAAGTATACAATTTGCTAAAATGACTTCAATTTCACTCGAAAATCGTATACAGATATTTAACATCTACTACGAATACGTTCACATGTGTGAAAACCACATTGTGCATATTTCTGGTCATTATAATAGATCAAGATACATTTTGGTCCATTGGCTTCGTGCAGGACATACAACAACAGTACATATATTGGACCCGGTCTATCAAGTGGGATCGCACAGTGAGTTCTGCAAAAAATAGCCAAGGACTGGGACTTATTTTGCATGAGGTATTTTGTGGACATAGTACCAGTTAATAGCCTCCGATACGACCTTAGGGGGACGGTAGTTTGGTTATATTTAAAAAAAAACAAAAGTATTTCTCCCAAACATCGAAGGTGACAAAATCTAGACACAACTTTGGTTATATTTTAAAAAAGAATATATTTTTCCCAAACATCGAAGGTAACGAAATCAAGTCACAACTTTGGTTATATTTAAAAAAAAAAGTATTTCTCCCAAACATCGAAGGTGACGAAATCTAGTCACAACTTTGGTTATATTTAAAAAAAAAACAAAAGTATTTCTTCCAAACATCGAAGGTGACGAAATCAAGTCACAACTTTGGTTATATTTAAAAAAAAAACAAAAGTATTTCTCCCAAACATCGAAGGTGACGAAATCTAGTCACAACTTTGGTTATATTTAAAAAAAAAGTATTTCTCCCAAACATCGAAGGTGACGAAATCTAGTCACAACTTTGGTTATATTTAAAAAAAAAAAAAAAAAGTATTTCTCCCAAACATCAAAAGATACGAAATCTAGTCACAATTTTGGTTATATTTTAAAAAAAAAATGTTTCTCCCAAAAGATACGCCATCTAGTTGACTTTGGAAATATATCAAACTACCCTATTTAGAATGTAAATACCTTAAAATAATGCCTCAGTTCTTGCCCACAACCTCTTTTAAATAACTCAAAAATGTTTACTAAATCGACCACTGTGCGGCGTTTCGAAATTTTACATAAGGATTTGGCTCTTGAGTATTACAAGGTTCAATTGTTGTAATTGTTGTAACTTGGAAAAGCCTAATACCTCGAATATAACTTTGGTTATATTTAAAAAAAAAAAAAAGTATTTCTTCCAAACATCGAAGGTGACGAAATCTAGTCACAACTTTGGTTATATTTAAAAAAAAAAAGTATTTCTCCCAAACATCGAAGGTGACGAAATCTAGTCATAACTTTTGTTTTATTTAAAAAACAAAAGTATTTTTCCCAAACATCGAAGGTAACGAAATGTAGTCACGACTTTGGTTATATTTAAAAAAAAAAATGTATTTCTCCCAAACATCGAAGGTAACGAAATCAAGTCACAACTTTGGTTATACAGTAAGAGCTCGATTTGCGCAACCGATAGGAAATCAAGCCTGTTGCATTAACTGAGATTGTTGCACATACCGAGCCCCAAACATATAAGTTTAAATATTGAAATCAAAGAATATGGAATTAAAAATAACAAGAAAACAACGGTAAAATAACAGTTATAGTACGCTCGTTCACAGTGGACAGAGTCGAACAGAGAATAATGTTGAATAGGGAGCATTTGGTTTAACCGTGACCTCCAAACAAAGTTCCAGATTTCAGTGCATCAGAAAAATGTTACACTTATCACGACCTTTTTCTTCGAAAGTTGCAGTTATAAAGACCGTAATATAAAAAAATGACGGTTGCGCTAATCGGGGAGTTGCAATAATCGGGGGTTGCAAAAATCGAGCTTTTACTGTATTTAAAAAAAAAATATTTCTCCCAAACATCAAAAGATACGAAATATACACAATTTTGGTTATATTTTTTAAAAAAAAATTTGTTCTCCCAAAAGATACGCCATCTAGTTGACTTTGGAAATATATCAAACTACCCTATTTAGAATGTAAATAATGCCGCAGTTCTTGCCCACAACCTCTTTTAAATAACTCAAAAATGTTTACTAAATCGACCACTGTGCGGCGTTCCGAAATTTTACATAAGGATTTGGCTCTTGAGTATTATAAGGTTCAATTGTTGTAATTGTTGTAACTTTGAAAAGCCTAATTCGGATTATTGACTGTGTATTCGTAAAACGAGCTGAGTGAACAACATTGTTATCCATCGACAATGTTTTTTTTTATAGAAAATTTTAACTTTTCTTAGGGAGAATTCATCTTAGTTTGAAATTAATTTCGTGTTTACCTCTAAAGCTTAATTCGGATAAGTAAAATCTGGTTCAGTTAAACGACCAGAGTGAAAAATATTTTTTCCGGTTGTTGTACGAATACATGCCCTTGGCTGGAGAGAATGTAGTTTATCATGGGCGATCAATTTGGTTTTTTTCTCTAAAGCCTAATTCGGATAAGTGAAATGGGTTTCAGTTTCACAGAGAATCGTATTGGTATCGTTAGACAATTCTTTGTTCGTAGATACGAATTAATGGCATTTCCTACAGAGAATTCAGTTTACTATGGGAGATTATCTCCAGGTCTAATTCGGATATGTGAACTTTTATGGACTGATTTCATACACTCATACACTCTTCGGACGTCTTCCAGGGATACACTTTGTGTTTAACTAAGTTCTTATTAAGTTTTTTTTTTAAATCCAGAAAAATCAGAGCCAATATATTTTCACATTCAGTACGAATCATTTTCAAATTATCTGTTATTTTGAGTTCGCTGTGTTTTTGCGAGATAATTTGTTTGAAATGAGCACGAATTTTTATTGTCGTATAGTTTCAGTTAAGCGAAAAAATGTTAAAGCTTCACTTTAAGTGAGCTGTTTTAGGTATTTACAAAGAAGACACCTTAAACGCCTCCTTATATTCTAGATATAAATATTTGCCGATATCGCGAAAATTCTCCCCTTTGTCAGCATTGTATTGTTCTTTGTTTCCAACACAATTGTTATTCTGTCAGTTGTCGCCGTGACTCATTCGCTCATTTTGTATTTGTGAAAGTTTTGAATTTCTCTATTGGTTATGGTTGGCGTTATTGCCGGTATCATTGTTTGCAATATTTGAATTGTCTATTGTAGTTTTGCTTTGTTCCCGTTTTCCTGGCCTCCCACACCTCAGACCATTATCGCCAGAAAGAATATCTAATATAATCTCCCATTATTAGAACAAAGTGTCATGACAAAAAGAGGTGTACTATTACTTCAAACCGACATATAGTGTGAAATTTCGCACGTATTTATGATTTTATGATAATGAATAATATTACTTAAGCCATCATCACTCGAGTCATCACTCTAAAGTTACGTGCAAAATATAAGGAAATTTTGTAGAAACGTTTCAAGAAGCTTTCTCAGAAAACGTATAGTAAATAAAAAGTAATTGTTGATAATAATTAGAAACTTTGTTTAAAGTGATCCACTCGTAAACTAATTACTTGGGCTACCAGCTGGTAGGTCTAAGTATTAGGTTTTCCGATACTACGTTGGCAACAACCCCAAATATAGATCAGGGCCCATAAACTTCTGAGAAGTTATGCCCGTCAATGAGTTTTTTGAATAGAGAAGTGTCTGAAAAAATATAAAGCCATTGAATTGAATACATTTCTGGTCTCGACTTGTGTTTGTTTTGGAAATTGATTTTGTAAGAACCGTTTTTTTTTTGGGTTCAAACTACAAATCTTTTTGGGCTTTGGTTAACTTTTGTGTTTCTAGATATGCCTACTGTAGTTAAGGAACATTCTCGCAATATTTAGGGAATCGAATTCTCAGACCGATTTGCATGGACATCTTGTCTACCCAAAGGTTGTGAAATTTGTTTTTTCATTGACTTTACCAAAGTCCGAACTCCGTTCAAGTAAGTATACATTTCATGTAAGCCATCTCCATTCGAACCTTAAAATTCGGCTACTACAATTATGCCAACGCGCACAGGCAGAGAAACAGAGAGCACATTGTTTGTGGCCATTTAACGCACACATCCATTTTATTGGCTTAATAACTGGTAACTTGTTTAAGTTCTTTGTGAGGTACGCAAGTATGCATTACAAAACCCTCTGGGTTCTTTTAAGTACGTGAAGCAAGCAAAAAAAAAAAAACGGCACGTCTTCCGCTTCCCCTGAAGACTCGACAATTTTTGCAGCTGTTCGGAAAAGCATACATACACTCGCCGTATGTTTCGTCAGTGTTTTCTTGTTCAGTTTTTTTTTTTGGTTTTGTCTTCTCTTTAGTTTATGAAGTTGGTGCTGCGTACTTAAAACCAGTTGTGTCATCTTAGCTGCCGCCGTTTTTACGGTTTTGAGTTTTGGTCAAATGTCGAAAGTTTGGCTTAAACACAAAAGCATAAAAACGCATAAAACAAACGACGACGATGTGTGTTCATCATAATTTCGGGGTAAAGGCAAAACAACAAAAAAAAGAAGCATAAACATCAGAGATGAAGATACAAGAGAGATAGGGCGAGAAGAGCAAGGTGGAGGAATGTTGAGAAGACCTGGGGATCTGAAAAAAAAACACATTTTTGAAAATGAAAATGTTGAAATTAAAATTATGTGCAGCCAAAAAGTATTTAGGATGAAGTTCAGTGTAGCTTACCAAAATTGCAAAAATAATTGTTTAAACTTTTTTTAAGTTGGCTCTAGAAAATGTTCACGCCCTAAAGGAAAAAAACTTCAGGCGGACATCGCCGAAGAAGATCGACTTCAGGCTTTCCCAATTGTTTTTCCATTACTATGTTTCGCAAAAATGCATTATTCGGATATTTTATATTGCATTCGCAAAACGACATTTTGCAACATTCGCATTTGCTAACATTTTTTTTTACCAGTCGCTTTAGCAAATGCATTCGCTACATTCCCAGATTTAAATATAAAGGAAAACAAATATATTCGAACTTTTAAGTCTCATTATCCAACATTAGATCTCAGCAGGAAAATTAGCCAAAAAACAGTAATCAACATAAGCTCATTAGTTGTCTGGCATTAAAAACATTTTCCCGAAACATATTAACATCTTTCTTTTTCAGCACTGATTGAAAAAGTTTGGTAGTGAAAGATCATCATTCTCGACTGAGATCAAAGAATCTGTAGGGAAATAATTTATTTAGTTTGGAGTTTTAAAAATACTTTCGTTTTTAAATCTGAACGCCAAAATGTTCCTTGATTGTTCTTAGTATTATTTTTAATATTTTTTAATGGAGTTTTAGGAAGTTCTACAAATCGTTGCTGACTTTTATTTAAACCGCAATTTCGCATTGAACTCATTTGTTAACGTTTTCCTTGATGATCCCGATTAGGATTTTTAAATATTTTTTAATATTATCGTCTGTTGTTGGATAACAATCTAGGTTGTAGGTTAAAATATAATTATGTAATTTGAACTGAACCGCAGCTTGGTATTGAAATCATAACTTCCAATTTATAATTGATCTTAAAATGGTCCTTAATGTTTTCGGAGATCTTCAAGCGTTAACGTTGAGACGTTTTTAAATATTCGTTTAGACAACGAATATTTCTTGTTTGATCAAAAATCTGGTTTGGAGAAATAGTTTGGAATAGTGATATCATAACTTTTAGTTGTTTTTTTCCTAACGCATTTTGGCGATCCTCAAGCATTTTAATCAAATATTCTTTGATCTGTTTTGATATTTCAATTCAACCAAAAGAGTATTAACGGTTTAAAAATACTAAAACTATATTTAAATGTATGTGCTCATATTACTGAGAATACATTAAACCTTCTTTTTTGGTATGTGTTTGCCGATTTAAACTGAAACTCCAGGTAGTTTTACCTTGGCCACGGATTAAGGTTTACAAAGCAAAGCCATGCAGTCATTTGCGTTTGATGAGCCACACAAGCGCGGCCGCCTAATGACTTCAAGAGAATTCTCAGGCAAATATTATTAGAAACAACAGCAGACACAACAAACGCAATGGGCGATTCCAGGTACTTGTAAAACTATCCAGAAGATACACTAGCAGAGATAGCGGCAACTACACCACATGTCAGCACTTCATACGTCGTTATGAAATGCCAGTGTGGGCTGTAAGAGACATCCGACACATGTATGTCGTTATGAAAAGCAGCAGAAATCTGCTGGTCTTCCTGTTAAACAGGAAGTAAATTATTTCGCCAAATCCATATTTAGAATAACAACAACAACTCCGCCGTCACCTGGCTTTCGGTATATAAACCATAAAGTAATGTTGAAAGATATTGGATTCAAAATATCGACAGCAGGTAGTGAGTGAGTCAGTGATCGAGTGTGTGTTGCATTGGGAGAAATTTAAAAAAAAAGAAAAAAATTCCATAACAACATCATCTGCTGTAGTTGAAATATTTTAAATCTTCTTGATAATTATAATCCATAAAATTTTGGGAATATCGCTAGACAGACAATGCTGTTTTCCTGAAATCGTTTCATATTTCAGGGTTATTTGTGTTGTTTTATCTAAGGCCGAGCTGGGCGTGGAGTCCGCCTGTGTGTGTTCAGTTAACGAAGAGGTTATCGATAACTTATGAAATATTGTTAAGTTTATTGACTCTTATTTCTTGTCTAATCAACCAAACGCAACTGGAAATGTTGTAAACACCAACACCGCCACAACACCACTTTACTTCATATGAAGATTTATTTTGATAATTCTGTGCATGTGTGTTCAAATTATAATCGTTTAACGGATTTTTAGACTTTGGTTTTAAATAAAATAATGGAAATATTTTATTGCTTACAATACAGAAATAATAAAACGAACAAATATCGAATTTCAGATTTGGATAAGTTATTCAAGTTTCAAGCGGAGACGGAAAGGGTTCTATGTAAAGGCGGGGGGTGGTGGCTATAATTGATCTAAGAGAACGACATTAAAAGATCTTCAAATCCGAGCTTATTTATCTTTAATTTGTGACTTGAACGATGCTCGATGATGGCAGTAACTTTAGACTAAAAATATTTTCAATCGCCGATCTGGAATCTGAAATAAAAATATCCACAATTTTGGGCTTGGACAATCCAAGATTGTACAAATGAACGATCATCGATACAAGATAATTTAAGACTTTTTAAGTTTACTTTAATTGTAGATTTAATAAGCCCTGAAGATTAAATCTACAATTGAATGATCTTAAGCTTAAAGTAAACTGAAATCAGTTACGACTTTTCCCATCGATTGTAACCTTAACAGATTAGAGTCCCTTAAGTGCTCTATCAGCCCCAAATGTCCCAATATGGAACACTCAAACTAAACCACGATTAAAATCCAAATGGATACGCATATATTCTATATAGATTAAACCATTATAGATTGTGATCGATAAATACTGTATTTATATCGATTGGTTCGAATCTCATGCAGTGAATACAGTTTATAATATTTGGGAGTACACCTACGGCTTCTGAAGTATAATAGACGACCAACTTGTAATTAGAGGCCAAAAGAATGTTTAGGAAAAATACTAGTCAAAAACAATGTAGCCATTGCGGTATTTTGTCTAATAGCATATGCCTTTATAACATTATCTCTTTAAGCTCTTTTCACACCCCGACTTATCATTGGAATTACAAATACAAATACCCCCGAGCTAGGTAGGTAGTTGCTCAGAATCTCCGCAAACTCAAATAATTCCCCTAACTTAATTAATATCTTATCATTGTCCTCCCAAGTTTTCAAATATTTAAACATATGTATGAGAAGGGGGGAAAAATCGAAAAACTTGGTAAACAAATACACTCATAAAATAAGTGTGCGCTATCTTATCGCAAATGAAACAAATAAACTTGGACAAATATTAGTGGTACCCTAAAACACTGAGACACGATATAGGTCAAAATTTAGTTAAGACTTTGGTGAATACAGAAACAAATAATTCAAATCTACTTACTGCCATTGTAACAACGGGGGGGATGGGTGGAATCAAACGAAGTAATAAATAAATATGTTTTATTTAAAACTATTTATAGTCAAGCAAACAACAAGCACGACGTCACTACTTTCAGATACCAATGTTAAATATTCATATGACTTCTTTTATTGCTGTTGCTGTTGTTGTTATAATAATTAAACCTGGCATTGCCATTGTTATTGTGGTTGTTGTTGTCGGTGCTGTACGGCTCATATACTTCCCTATATAAGGCATAATTGTTAACACTTTGACCATATTCAGAGAATGAGATCGACAAAAAAATAAACGTTAATGTCGGGGCAAGACAATACAGAAAATAAACAATTAAAAGCCGTTCCAAGAATTCACGGAGCAATTACAGTGAACGTCGTCGACAGTGCGCGTCCTATGCAGAAATGAAATGAATGAAAATGTATTTTTCATATTTGTTTCATTGTTTTAATAAATAAATTTGCATTTAAAAGCAGTTGTTGTTGGAACTTTTTAACTATTATTTTTTTTCCATTTTAATAAATGTGATGTCACCACCGACTGTCCACTGAGCATATGTGAGCTAAAGAAAATAACAACTTTTTCGACCGCAAATATTGGCAGAAATACTTTTTAAGTTATCACTATGCTCGTGTTGAAGTCATGATCTAATGGCTAATACGACGTATTTGCGACACATATGGATGTTTCCGTAAAAAAAAAATTTAAATAATTTGTATATACAGAAAAACTGTAGACAATTTTTCTATACAGAAAAACTGCAGACAACTTTTCTATACAGAAAAACTGTAGACAATTTTTCTATACAGAAAAACTGTAGACAATTTTTCTATACCGAAAAACTGTAGACAATTTTTCTATACCGAAAAACTGTAGACAATTTTTCTATACCGAAAAACTGTAGACAATTTTTCTATACCGAAAAACTGTAGACAATTTTTCTATACAGAAAAACTGTAGACAATTTTTCTATACAGAAAAACTGTAGACAATTGTTCTATACAGAAAACCTGTAGACAATTTTCTATACAGAAAAACTGTAGACAATTGTTCTATACAGAAAAACTGTAGACAATTTTTCTATACAGAAAAACTGTAGACAATTGTTCTATACAGAAAAACTGTAGACAATTGTTCTATACAGAAAAACTGTAGACAATTTTTCTATACAGAAAAACTGTAGACAATTTTTCTATACAGAAAAACTGTAGACAATTTTTCTATACAGAAAAACTGTAGACAATTTTTCTATACAGAAAAACTGTAGACAATTTTTCTATACAGAAAAACTGTAGACAATTTTTCTATACAGAAAAACTGTAGACAATTTTTCTATACAGAAAAACTGTAGACAATTTTTCTATACAGAAAAACTGTAGACAATTTTTCTATACAGAAAAACTGTAGACAATTTTTCTATACAGAAAAACTGTAGACAATTTTTCTATACAGAAAAACTGTAGACAATTTTTCTATTCAGAAAAACTGTAGACAATTTTTCTATACAGAAAAACTGTAGACAATTTTTCTATACAGAAAAACTGTAGACAATTTTTCTATACAGAAAAACTGTCGACAATTTTTCTATACAGAAAAACTGTCGACAATTTTTCTATACAGAAAAACTGTCTATAAAGAAAAAAAATTTTTCTATAAAGAAAAAAAAATTTTCTATAAAGAAAAAAAATTTTTCTATAAAGAAAAAAAAATTTTTTTTCTTTATAGACAGTTTTTCTTTATTGAAAAACTGTAGACAATTTTTCTATACAGAAAAACTGTAGACAATTTTTCAATACAGAAAAACTGTAGACAATTTTTCTATACAGAAAAACTGTCTATAAAGAAAAAAAATTTTTCTATAAAGAAAAAAAAATTTTGTATAAAGAAAAAAAATTTTTCTATAAAGAAAAAAAAATTTTCTATAAAGAAAAAAAAATTTTCTATAAAGAAAAAATTTTTTCTACAAAAAAAAAAATTTTCTATAAAGAAAAATTTTACAAAAAAAAAATTGTATATAAAAAAAAAATTTTTTTAATGAAAAACAATTTTTCTATAATGAAAAACAATTTTTCTATAATGAAAAAAATTTTCTATATTGAAAAACAATTTTTCTATAATTAAAAACCATTTTTCTATAAAGAAAAATAATTTTTCTATAAAGAAAAACAATTTTTCTATAAAGAAAAACAATTTTTCTATAAAGAAAAACAATTTTTCTATAAAGAAAAACAATTTTTCTATAAAGAAAAACAATTTTTCTATAAAGAAAAACAATTTTTCTATAAAGAAAAACAATTTTTCTATAAAGAAAAACAATTTTTCTATAAAGAAAAACAATTTTTCTATAAAGAAAAACAATTTTTCTATAAAGAAAAACAATTTTTCTATAAAGAAAAACAATTTTTCTATAAAGAAAAACAATTTTTCTATAAAGAAAAACAATTTTTCTATAAAGAAAAACAATTTTTCTATAAAGAAAAACAATTTTTCTATAAAGAAAAACAATTTTTCTATAAAGAAAAACAATTTTTCTATAAAGAAAAACAATTTTTCTATAAAGAAAAACAATTTTTCTATAAAGAAAAACAATTTTTTTATAAAGAAAAACAATTTTTCTATAAAGGAAAAAAGAAAACGGTAGACAATGACAAATTATAGACAACAAAAATATCAAAAAATGCTAACATTTTCTATAAAAAAAAGTATTAGAAATTTGCGTATAAAAAAAATGTTTAAAATTTGTCTGTAAGTAAAATTGACTGCACTAGCCAAAGACCACTGCAAGCTTTATTTCCATAAATATTTCTATAAAAAATTAAATTGAAAACAAGTCCTTTTGAAAAAAATCTCAACTACAGACTTTCTTATTTATTAATATAATTTATAAAACATTTTTCGCATATTTTTATTTGTTCACAAATACCCATTTTAAATGTAGTGTCCCATACATTCCACAATAAAAAATCACATGCATCCGAATTTAAGCAAATCATAAAAATTTCAAACACACATACATAAGTTGTCTAAAAGTGTACGTATCAATATTGGCCCCCAGGCGTCAAAACGAATCTCTAAAACATCAAAACCTACTGAGCAACAAAATATACGATAATGAGAAACTTCATCGGCCAAAAAAAAAAAATCCACTCAATCACCAATAGAATGTACACATAGACTAACAGATAAATTTGTCATTAAAATAAAATTTGCTTTCATTAAAACTAAAACAAATGCAAATAAAATATTCGATGTTAATTAGTTCTACTGCTAATTGAGCGTAAAATGTTTTAGTTCTATGATAAAATATAACAAAGAGGAGACAAAGACGATAGCGGGAGCTTGTAGGTGAATGATTTTAATTAAATTTTGTCGGAAGAAATTGGAAGGTAGCCGCGTTTATTATTCCAAAAAGGAAAATAACTCGAACGACATTTCAAAACGATGCTATAACCTTAACCTTCAATGATATCATTGTCATTTAAATATCGTATGTAATGTATTCGTTTTTTTTTATTTTTATTTATACTTTTCAATTTATTGATGTGGGGACAACGTTGTTCTCCCATGTGAATGTTTTTACGTTATTTGCATTCGAACTGCATGTGTAGAGGAGAAGGCTCTTTGTTATTGAATTAATTATTATGAATTTGTTTAAAAAAAAAAAATTACATGCAAACGATTTTATATAACGTCAGTGGTTAATTGTAAAATGTCTGGGGTGTTTTTTAAGAATTCCTAGAAGTGCTTGCATATGGGTAACAACATTTGAAAAGGTAATGTATCTTAACTGTGGCAACCGGGGGAAATAACTTCTGCGGAGATTTCAACTCGGCACATTCCTTTTAATACGCACACACATTCTAGACTTGTTTGTAACTTTTCCCTGTTGAGACCGCCGATGTTGTGTGTATGATAATGCGAGAACGAGAAACAGAAAATAAAATGCAACTACAAAATAACTATTTATTAACTCATTACTTTTTTGCTTCGAATTAATGCTGAGAATAAAGATATGTCATTACCTGATAATGGAATAAAATTGTTTTTGTTGTTTGACTCACGGAATTTAGTTAGCCAATATTCTAATTTCTGTATTCAAATTTGTACACTCACCTGAAAATGAAAGAAAAGAAAAAAAAACATGATAAGTTAAATTTTTTCATAAAAAATATTATTGTTTATGAATATTTATTTGTGTACAAAATCACTATTAAAGCCTAATTAGAAGTTGCAAAAGTACTCTGCATTTTTAGTTTTAAATGACATACACAAATTCTTTTCTGTAAGCCTGAAACATGACCACTACGACCACGCTTACAGGACCATATGCTTTTCATGAAATTGTCCATAACCAAATCGCAAAAGTGGCTGCCCTATGTCCTCGATAGCCTCTCGAATTCTATCTTTGAGGTCCTACATCGACACTGGGCTGTTGGCGTAGACCTTATCTTTCATATGGCCCCAAAGAATGAAGTGGCAAGGTGTTAAATCACAAGATTTTGGTGGCCAATTGTGATCACCTTTGGGAGATAACATGGTCCGAAAACTTTTTAGTTTTGCGCACTGTGACTGTTAGTTGTTCACCATTTCCGTAATGAAGCGTATATCGTTCCATTTTTAGTAATGGCATAGTTTCTACTTGTCAAAAAGAATAAAAGTTTCAAATGTGACAGCTAACGATTATAAGGTAAATATGTGCTGGATATCACTAGTGATTTTCAAATCACCTTAGTGAAAGGTAATTGTGCTGAACTTCACCAAAAGCAAGTTACATCATTTCATTATTTTTGTATTGTAAATTTTGTCCGCTTTTACTATTTTCTTCATGAAGAAAAAAACTATCACAAGTTATCTAAATGGGACATATTATTGAAACGCATTTAATACATGTTCATTAATACTATCGTTTGGGTTTTTAAGTGCAGAACGGTTCAGAACAATATTAAAGATTGTTTTAGAATTGTTTTTTTAAGTTTTGGGTCCTGTTTAGTACGAAAATTTTGATTTTAAAGTGATTGTGAATCACAAACAATTTAGTGATTGTTAAATCCAGCCAAAAGACTTTGTGAACGACAATAACCTCGGCAATAAAGTAATGTAAAGCCCATACTTGTATAGCAAGGGTTTTGCGCATCGTTATTACATACGTTATCTTAACCCTCTAACCGGCAACCGTTCCTGTACAACGGATAGAGGGCTAAAATTCCAACAATATTTGTACACTAGTAAGTTGAAATGCGCCGATGGCGCCCGTTGAAATATGGAAAAAAAATTTTGTTGAAAAAAAAAATTTTTTGTGGGAAAAAAAAAATTTTGTTGAAAAAAAAAAATTTTGTTGAAAAAAAAAATTTTTCTTGAAAAAAAATTATTGTCCAAAAAAAAAATTTTGTTGAAAAAAAATTTTTTGTTGAAAAAAAAAATTTTTATTGAAAAAAAAAATTTTGTTGAAAAAAAAAATTTTGAGGAAAAAAAAAATTTTTGTTGAAAAAAAAAATTTGTAAAAAAAATTTTTGTTAAAAAAAAAAATTTGGGGAAAACACAATTTCTGTACAAAAAAAATATTATTTTTTTTATTATTATTATTTATAGAAAATTATAGAATGCCTATTTAAATTCCTACGTACTGCGTGACAGAGTCAGTGAATCACTGAATCAGTGTCGAGGGTAAATATATATTAAGATTCTTTTTCCATTTGAAAAATACTTTTTTCCTTCTTTTTCTGATAATTATTTGATTTTGAAAATTAATTTACATGCAGTCTTATTTAAAGCTATTCAAAAGATTATTTTCGATTCTTATAAAGTCTTCGAAACTGTCTTCAGATAAACAAAATCACATTTAACCAAAACAGCACACACACAATGAAATGATCAATTCATTCGACAAACAAACTTGTTTTATTAATGATTTTGTTTAATGCTATTATGTCGTCTTAATTGTCATATTTCATGTTGAATTTTAACTCATTTTATACAACAACAACGACAATCACATATTTTTTTTTTAATTTAAAGTGTGGTGAATTTGTTTATAACCGACACACACACATAAAACATAATGCCAGCGAAAGAAACTCTACCACAAAAACCAAAGATACTCACCATCACCAGAAGTAGTATTCACAGATACGTACAGAACTCAGATGAATCCAAACCCAACCAAACAGTGAGACACACACTCTCACACTATTCCAGCTTTAGGAGATTTTAGCTGTGTTGTTTTTTTTTTTTGGTTGAATTTTAAAATGCATTAAGAGTACCGGTTTTTATTGGTTTCGATAGGAATACGAGTTGAATTTGTAGTGGAAGGAAGAAGAAGAAGACGATCTTCAATAACAACAACAACCTCATCTTGAATGCGATGACGTCGATGATAATCATGGGCTTCACTGTTTTGTGATGCCCGGAAATTTCCATAAAAACTATTGAAACCAGTAAAAACGTAAAATAGGTCTAAATATGTATGTCTATGTTTGTCCGAACCAAGTAAGATTAACACTCTGTGGCTGGAAAGGGTTAAAAGATTCTGAAGGGTAATGAAATTCTATAATAAGAGATCGGCCGGTTACTGGCTTCGAAGTGGTGCATGGTCCATCAAGTGGTCGCTGATATGAGTCACTCACCTCAAGTTTGTGCAAAAAGTTCATCAATTGTATGGAAAGCTTCCCAAGATATCGGCCGATACCGATCGTTCTATTTTATAAACTTGAATTTCAAGCCTTCGAGCGGGTTTAAATTGAGAAGTGAATGGTTTTTTCGTTTGAGAGTCAGACAGAGTTGAATAAGAGATCAAACACCCTAAAACGTTGATCGAGTCTCGATCTTGGATTATCCACACTGAGGCAGAAAATCCTAAAAAACAAAGATGCTGAAATCTGAGGTTGACAAATTCCTAAACTAGTTCTTACATTTAACATTTACAGATTTTGCTTGGCCTGCAGTAGTTCGTATATCGAACAATACATTTCTAGTGATCTGAAATGATTTTCTTCAATTTCAATGACCTGCTTTCTCCAACCAAGAATGGCTTCCCAATCGTGATATAAATTTTTTAATCTCAACGGATTTTCTTCGCATTCAATAACACAAAAAACATGCTGATGATATTCTTCAGTCTTTCCTGATGATCGGAGGTTGTGATGATTCATTGTATGATGTTTGGTTTTTGTTTACAGTACGCGTATGTATGTAGAGAATATTCGTTAATGGACACGTTTCAATTTTGTCGCCCAAAACAATTGTTGAGTTCACCACCCCCGGGGATTACGATTCCAGAACATTTTCAGCTCAAGCTTAATTAATTCAAAAACAGCCTTTATTGGTTTAAAAATTGTTTGTTTTTTATTCGGAAGGCAATACCTTTTACAAAGAAAGGCGCTACTTTTCTTACTCTAACTACTACAATTAAGAAAGTGGGCCCTACGAAGTACCTTTCAGGCGAAGTGTTAGTACCGATTTCATAAATTCTACAGTGTGCCTTGGGGTAGCGAAATATTTCCGAAATGGCCATAAACGATCTAACTTAATTTTTAGAAGGTACGTACTTTTCATTCATAGCTTTGTGACCCAGTCTAATGTACGGCTGGCTGTTGTTATTGTTTGTTTGGTTTTGTTATTGTCATTGCACCCATACTACAATATGTACTAACAAATTCGCCCGTTTATCTTATCAGAAATCCTCGCGTCCGTTTGACTCTATTGATTCACACACAGACACACATTTGTGTACATGGCCTTTTATTTATTTTTTTTTGTTTTCTTTACAAAGCACCACAAAAAGCAAAATGTTCTTCCCCCTCCTCTCGCGACAACAGCTTTGCGCAGTTCGTTTCTTTTCCAGAAATTAAACGACTTAACGAAAATTTTATCACCTTAAGGCTGTAATTTGTTTGGGCCGTCGTATCGCCTTATTTTCTTTCATGTATGTATGTATGTGTGTGAAAATGCCTTGGTAGAGGTAGAGTTTGTTTTTCATAAACACACACACACACACAAAAATGTGCAATGTTTGTTTTTGCTGTTGTTTGTTGGACATGACTTTTCGAAGTTTCCTTTTTGCCGTTTTTACGTCTTTTCTTTTATGCCTTTCCATAATAACAAAAACAAAAAAGCATGCACTTTGGCTTTAGTTCGCCTCTCGTAAAATGAATTCCTTACGAAAAAAAAAGTCGGCAGTTTTGCAATTCTGGTTTGACAGTAATTCATGCGTGTCGGGCTGAGATCTGAGAAGTTGCAGAGACCAGCAAAACTTTTGACAAACAATGAATGAGAGTGCAAAATGTTTGGATTATTCTTTATCGCACATTTCAAATCGACATCCTAGAGATGAGAGAATTGTGTTAAGATGTACAGTTATACCAAGGAAGAAAATCGCAAAATTTCGAAATTCTAAAGTCTATTGGGGATAAATTCTGATAGGACCCGCGTACAGGGCTTGGTTTACATCGGGGGCATGATTGTTTTCCCCCAAACTGTTATCTTTTTGGAAACTGTGTCTCGAATTATAATGAGTTCACACAGAATGCCTTACATTTTAAGATTATCAAATTGTTCATAAATATGAGACTGACAAATTCGGAATGGCAATGCCCAGGGCAGCCAACAGTTTGCCAGATAGGGTGTGTGGCCATCACGCAACATTTTCCATGGGGTCGTTTACAGCTCTTACAATGTAGCGACTTTACGAGTGAGTGTTTAATCTCTAGGCCTCTCTAGAAAAATCATTAGCCCCAGGCAAGAGAAAAATTTCCCATCAACCACTTTACGGAATGTTAAGGGAGTTGAATTGACCCTCGCTGACTTGAAATTCTATACTATCACGAGTATATTCTAAAAAGTTGTTTTCACTCCGTAAACCCCAAAGTGATCGCCAAATGTTTCACTGGGTTTTTGTGGCAGATCATCAACAACGGCGGCGGTCGAGATCTTGTTGTTGTTGTTTTTGGTGTTATTTTCTTTTTCTCAATCGCCCTGTTTTTCTTGTCTCGTCTGTAGGTTTCTCGACGCTTGCCATGTTGTTGCTGTTGTTTTATGGTTACGGCTGGCGGTCGGATTGTCTCGTTGCTGTGTTTATCTGTGGGCTGGTTGTCTATCCGTCTCGCGTCTCATTTCATGGCTACAATTTCTTTCTATACCTTTAGGATTTCTTGGGAGTTCAATATAAAGTTGTTGTTGCTTTTGGGGTTTTAGGCTGTGTGTGTGTGCGTCGGTTTAGTTTCAGTTAAGTTAGGAGCAGCGCAGAACAGATAAGAAACCGTTAACCTTTATTTCGTTGCTCCCTACTAGCGAAACGCGTCTAGCCCTCGGGCCAAACAACTCTTTCACACAAATCAGTCTTTTCAGTATTCCCTTATTTTTGTTGTTGAAATTTATTATGGCCTTTTTGTTGTTGCAGCAACTGTTGCAATGTTTTTCTTGCATTTGTCTTGTGGAAATTTCGTTACGAGTTTTGAGGAATGTGTGCGTCTCATGTGTGAGCGGATAAAAGTGGGCGTTTATTTTTGTTGGACAAACAACGGACTGGCTGAATTGAACTGAGAACTGTTATGGATTGATAAGCGGCACCAGCCAACCACACACCATCACAACATGTTCAGGCATCTTCAAAATGATCGAAAATATTTTGGAATTTCGTCGCACACACCGCGGGGAGACATATTCAAATTGATTTTGAACTTTTCCCATGTTGAAATCGAGTAAAACTGATTTATTTGACAGTGCATAAATTGAGGAATTCAGTTGAAACATGCGGGTGGTTTGAATATCTATGGAAGTTGTCAAAGCGCTATTGTGTTTCGTCATTGCATGTGCAGTTATGTGGCTGTGTTTTTGTTTGTCGCCAGACTGGAATAATTGGTAATAAATTTATTGAAGACCACCGTGTAGGAGGTTTTGTAGAAAACCACTAAATTCGAAATTTTAAAACCGCTGTCAAGCGTTTAACATACACGCCTAACCTCACCAAGTTTCGAATGGATGGACTAAAAGCAGATATTTTACGGCATTCATGAATGTTTTGTAAGAATTTTGGAACAAATTTGTGCTCAGCATTTGAGATTAAACGGAAAACATTTGTTGCCAGGCTTAAGCATACACAAAACACAAATTCAAAATTATTTTTTTAAATTTAAATAAAAAAAAACAATGAGAAATGACTATCTCACAGCTAACTCGTAATATCCCAGCAGACAATTGAGACATGATTACCAAATCAACTGCACAACCGGGTAATGCAGAACCCTTTGTTAAACCGAACATAAAACTTAAATAGAACTTGTACATTTCTTTCTAACAAAAGTATTGTAGAGCTCATCAAAAAGTAATGCAGACACGTTACCTCCTATGACAGACAATGTTGAATGTAATTTGGTGTTTACATCCAGAGGGAAGAATGGGTTTGTAAAACCATCACAACCGTTTTCAGCCGCAGTTTCTACACCGAGTAAGTAAAAGAGAAATATCTAAATGAAAACATTAGCCGTTCGGAGCTGGCTTTAAAACTGTCATTTTAGGTCAATGAGTATATAAATGCTATCGTATTGATTTGAGGGAAGTTCCCCTTCAGTTTTTTTGCTATTAATTTTTCTTGCAGTTTTTTAATTTATACGTTTTTTTTTTTCTTATCACAAATGTTATCTTAGAAAATGACTCAAGAGTTTACATTTATCGTACAAATATCGCTTGTTACACACGTTACCAATATACGTTGATTTTTTTTACCGCAAACAATCGATTGTGCTGCGTATCAAATAACTCATATAAAGGATTTCACAAATACATTTGGAATAAATTCAATCAGTTGGGAATTACCAATGGACCTAACAAAGCATAATGCAATCACGATCGTGAAATTAATCGAAGCTAAAAACCAGTGACTGAATTTAAAAAAATTAACAATTTAAATTTTTGAAATTTCAATATTTACAATGGATATCATTTCACTGAAGATCAGAGGAATAGGTTAGGCGCACATACCGAAATCGTGGCAATCACATATTACGGGCCATTAAAAACCGAGTACAATCCTCCTTTTAAGGGTGTTTTTTATTGAGATATAGAACTTCGAATTGAAATAAAACACAAGAAAATCGTTTTAATGTCCATCAATTTGGATTTATTGGAAGGATAATTTTATGCCATTAATGTTTAAATATGATTTCGGGCATGTGGCCGCCGCGGCTGGCTCGAATAAAGCCAATTCTACAGGTCCAATTTTCAACCACTTGTTGGAACCACAACTCATCCACATTCAAGCCATCCAATTCGGGAACAAAATAGTCGGTTATCATGGCTCTATACCGGTCTCCATTAACGGTAACTGACTCTCCAGCATTATTTCGGAAGAAGTATGGCCCAATGACTCCACCAGCCCATAGAGCACACCAAACAGTCAGTTTTTGTGGATGTAATGGCATAAAATGGACGGAGCTTGCGGTGAACTTCGCGAACTGAACCATTACTTTCGAAATAAATTTGCACGATTTGCAAGCGTTGTTCTTTTGTCAACCTGTTCATGATGAAATGGCAAACCAAACTAAATATTAATCACTTGACAGCTGACAAAATGGCCGCCAGTTAAAAAAGTGATGCCAACTTAAAGTTCTATACCCCAATAAAAAACACCCTTTATAATGCAACCACGATCGTGAAATTAATCGAAGCTAAAAACCAGTGACTGAATTTAAAAAAATTAACAATTTAAATTTTTGAAATTTCAATATTTACAATGGATATCATTTCACTGAAGATCAGAGGAATTGGTTAGGCGCACATACCGAAATCATGGCAATCACATATTACGGGCCATTAAAAACCGAGTACAATCCTCCTTTTAATATACATGCCCTAACATTTCCTCACATCTTCTTACCATTTCCTATATTTTGGGGAGTTTCAGATTCTACGATCTATATCCAGCAAATTTAAGTAACCAAGTAAAATTCCAGGCCACATCAACCCATGCAGTCAATGTTCTATGTGAACTAACTGGTGGAGGATATAAACGATTGGTTAGTCAGTTTCGTTTTGTTGTGAAATTGATTTCATGCTATGCGTAATAAATTCCGATAACCATATCGAATCGTGTGAGTGGTACCTCTTCGACGACATATCAGACTTGCGACAGACACGGTCATCCGAAATTAAATAAATTCTTATTCGGAGTTAGCTCAAATAGTCAACAATTATTACACAATTCCATGTTGATATATGAATTTTACGAAATTCACATAAGCCTTAGTTTATTTATCATATTTCCAAGTTGACTGTTTTATGAAAATTCTATTTATTAAATTAGAATTCCATTATACATTACACATCGTTTAAGGACTTCACAGTGTGTTGCACCGTGTTATCTGTCAATGGGTAAAGCAATCATTTTGAATGAAACAACTGAATGAATTTACTCCACATTATATTATTGTCGATCATTGTTCTTTTTATAGAAATATGTAATACATTCAATGGAACGATAAGATTTCTTATACGTTTAAAAAAATTGTGTTAAACGGGCACAGACAACAAAAGCAACAATAATAGACATAAATAAATGATTCAGGAAAGTAATAACATTAGGAAGCAGACGATGTGCTTATAGTTTAAAGTACAATACAAAATCAGCAGTGATTGGTGTCATACTCATAAAAAAAAAACCTCAGCAGATGTGACACAAAACTCAATTTTTTTTGAACAAATATAGACACAAATACAGATGCCCAACCTTTTTCAAAGTAACCCCTTAATGGGGTAAATTAACAACAACTACCTTTAGACATTTAGAGACATTTCATATGATACTTTTACGATAAAAAAACACACACACACACAACTCACAACAAATGCTTTATTTGACAAGTGGCGCCACTTATGGAGATCGGTTTTTGTCTACCTTTAAAACCAGCAACAACAACAACATTAACATAAGAAAACATCTAAAAGGCGACAGCAGCTGTCACTTTAATAAAATAAAATATGAAAAAAAAAAAAACAACATTTTGTACTGGTTACTGGTTTAATATAAAATAAAAACAAATCGAACGATTGAAATCTGAAAACCGTTTTAATGTAAATAAGGCAACATCTCATAATGATAACAAACATATAATGAGTTGACTTTAAACGTTGACGAGAATGCATGCAAGTGATCAAATCAAACGACGAAAACTATGATTGTAAATGAAAAGTGATTTTTCCATTTTCATGAAACCGGAAAAAATATAGAAGAAGAAAAAAAAGTACCAATGAAAAGAAAATGACAGCGGTTTTCTTTATGATGTTTGTGGCTGTAGCAATCTTGGGTTTTTTCCTCTTTCTTTCTTGATCTCAAAAAGAAATGGAAATAAATTACGATTTTACCACAAACAGCATACGACTAGAAAATAATATAATGTTAACTAAAACGCAGGTTTTTCTGCGGTTTTGTGCTGTAGTACCCTACGATTCTGCACACGTTTTCGCCAAGACTACGAAATTACAAAGCGCTGGACCAGACCACTTGATGACACAAAAAATCAAAAAGAAATTTCCAAAAAAAAAAAACTAAAATTTGGAATGTATGTCTTTTTTTAATATTCTCTACACCTTTCGCCTATAAACTAGGAAATCATGATTTTACAATTAAGCAAAAAGTCATGGTGTAAATCGGGCCTTCTATGAAATGATCATTCTGAAAGACTTTATAGCGAAAGAAAAAATAAATAAGTATTGAGAAGAGTGTACTCTGCAGCACTTGTGAATTTAATGTTGCCCCAATTGGGCACATCTATTGTGACAATCTAATTTACATAAAACATCAGTTGTAAAAGCACATCAGAAAAGTAAGAGTTGGACCGAGAGAAATAAGTAAGACCGGCCATGGGATTGAAAACAATTTACTATAGGAATTATGAATTTAATGTTATTTCAATATAACATGTCTATTGTCACAACCAAATTTATATTAAATACCAGTTGCTCTGCCCCGAATTCACTACTAGAAAATTGACCAATTGACCACATGATTTCCAATGGAATGAACAGATTTATTCATGCTGTAGGAAAGTCAACAGAATCAGGAAATACTTTATTTCTAAATAATATTTATGAAACCATTTCATAAATAAATAATACAATTTATTTACACATCCAGATGTTTTTTCTATATTTTTTTTTCTTTGTTCAAGTAGTGGATTTAAAGGTCGCCCCTAACTAACAATAATGTCATTACCTGTTTCGTTTTTTCTTCTTCTTCTGTCTTTTTAATAAAGAAAAAACCCGTGGTGTGCTGCTGTGTGTTAGTATGTTGTTGACGGCTGTTGGTATGCATGTGGGTAAGAAAATATGCTGGAATATCACGTACGAATAACTGGCTAAAATGTGTAGAATTAGCCAACACTCATACACACACACACACACACACAAACGTGCGCATACGTAAACAATCACACACAGTCGCATAACCCGAGGCGGGGATATGGAGGAGAGCTGAACCTCTAGAAGATCAGTAATAAGAAACCTTAATGTGAAAAGGGGGACAAACAAACAAACAACAACATAATATAAATGACAACGGCCACAATAAGAAAGAAACTCAAACTCGAGTCATAACTTCAATATTAAATGAATTTTTCTCTAGAAAAATATCATTCGCACATTCACATGCATACAAAAATAAGCACTGCGGATTACAAACAAAACACATTTTCACATACAAATAAAAGATCTCTGCGTAAATATTTAATAGAAGATCAGAAGTTGACGATGGTTTTAACAGCACTCATTATTTAATGGAGGGTGAAGTTAAGTTGTAACACCTCGAAGATCGAATAATTGTTCTGGCTGGTCTGAAGATCACATTATTACACGAATTAATTAAATTAAAAAAAGGATAAATATCCTTTGGCACATTCTTCAAGTTGTATCTCATCATTACTAAGTATAAAAAAGAAAACATGTGGTAAATAGTTGGGGGGAAACGTTAAAAAAAGGGTGCCCCAAAATTCATCTAGAATTTGTGCGGTGCTGTGTTTTGACCGTGTAAAGTCTGTAATATCATTGAGCAAATTTATACAAATCTTTTTCCGCGATGGGCGACGGAGAATTTTGCTCATATGAAATACATGTGGAACTCCATTTCAAATAAATCGGAAATCCATCCTCAGCTGGTAGTTAGAGGTTAATAATGAACTTAAAAGTAGTTTTCAAGGGCGATATTAATATAAATTTCTTCGATAAACGATGAAGCGTAAACACTTTTAGCACCGTGATGGAATTTGACCACAGAGTGACAACGTTTTCATCTACTGAAGAAGCCACTGGTGATCTGGTTAGAATGTGGTAGAGGAAGTACCCAACATCGATCCAAAATAAAGAAAATGAACTGGTGAAACACCCACAAAAAAGTAAAGGATTTAATCATCAGAAGAAACCATTTACGGTGTGGTCAGAACGAGGTGGAGCATAGAGAAAGTACAAAAAAGGACTGACCAATGTAGTAGGCTGTGTACGAAAACATCGTGCAAATAATTATCGACCAGTCTCAAATTAAATCATCGATAAATCTCAAAACCATCAACCAGGCAAAAACGCTAAACAGTTCGAGAAGATGCCGGGGGAAGTTAACTGCATTAAAGTGGAACAAGTACAAAGCATAAGAAGCATATTTTTATTTATTCTTTATATCATATTGTTCTTCATTGTCTTGTGGTATTAGTTTTTTTTTCATTATTTTTAAGAAATTTGCTATTTTTGTACAGCTGTTAATTTTCGTACTAAATCAGCTGTTTTGAAATTGTAAAACCGTGGGGGACATTCACGATACCAAAATGTTGATTGTGTTTTATTTGCGATAAAAGTGATTGAGTCATCGCTTCGATCAATTTGTCTGTTCTATTTCTTCAATCTCTATTAACGACTAACCAATTGGTTTAAGCATTTGAGGAATCAAACATTTTTTTTCACAGAAAGAATAGGTGAACAGCAACCAAAAAAGTGGAGGTGTCTTGGGCAGAAATTGACTCTTTTTCCAAATAAAAAAAAAATCGAAACGAAATTAATAATAAAAACATACTGCAGCCACAAGCGATTTTACTTTAAACATCTGTTGTTTTAGCAATATTCTATTGTAGATAGCCGATATTGTTTTCATTTGATTTCTGCATCGATCCCATTTCTGTTTTAGACAATTCAAATCTTTAGTGAAGTGTGTAACAACTCATTATTATAAATTATATTGGGACATTAAATAATCTCAATCATGTTTTGGTCAGAAATATATCGCTAGAACAACGATTGATTAACCCATTCCGAGATAAGCTAATTTAGTTTAAACTGTTTTTAATTTAACAGAAATTACAAACATTTGTTCCATCGAAAATCTCAGTTTATTTCGATTTCATAATCAGTTGTAGATATGGGCTTGATCAATTTACGCAGTACACCACGGACGATAAATAGATTTATTAAACAAATTCATAAATTAAAGACTCATATCACTCAAGAACAAATGCAGACCTGTTTATATGAACACCCTGTATTTCCCCCCATCTTCCCCAGATCAGATCTGTTTCAAACATTAATTGTATTATTGTACTAACAATTCTTCTGGTGGTCGCCACATACAATATTTCCTGAAAAGAATGTGTCTGACTCTCCGCCGTATAGTGTACTTTTGTTTCGTCGCCATTAGAGGTGAACTACAGTCAGTATGTAAAATAAACCAGATTGTGGTTACCAGTTACCACTGACAGAATGGCTGGCTGGCTGGCGGGCTGTCGGACTGCTGCCTGTATTCATTATTATTTTTCTCGATCAAAACGAACAAGCGAACGAAAAACAACAAATTATATGCGAGCGATACCTGTACATACCCATCTCACCTCACGACAAACTCCGTTCTCCCCACTCAACGCAACGAATAGAAAGAGACAACCATAGTAAGGGGAGCAACAACAATCTGATGAAATGATTACTGCTATTTCACTAAGGTGAGTTAATTGCGTGGTGGTAGTAACGAGTATTCAGGTATGTCGGTGTGTAGGCAGGCAGGTAGACATCAAAAGGTGAAAAACAACAGCAAAATAGCGTAAGATAAAATAAAAAAATTCTTCTTTTCATTTTGTACGTGATGCCTGTCAACGACTTTATATAAGTAAATAAATATTGATTTTATACCACCATTTTTTTCCATGGCAAACTTACCCAAAAATGCTAAAATGTACTGCGATTTTGCGTTGTTGTGGTTTTCGTTGTAAATCCTTTGAGCTGGAAAAAGTAATAATCCTGGCTTTAGAAATGGATCTTGAGATTTGTACACAAAAACAAAAATTCACTGATTTTTTTTTGGATGTTGGCTAAAAAATCTTCAAAAATATTTTTTTCTTAAAAAAATTCACCTTTTATTGGATTTTTATCGATTTTTTCGCTTTATTCGGGGTTTGGTTTTTAATTGCCACTTTATTTCTTTTAAATATTTGTTATTTAATTCTATTTCAATGCGTTTCGTTTTTTCCTTTATTTTTTTTTATCGTTTTGGTTATCTTTGTTCAATTTTAGTAGAAATGTTACAGTAAAATTTCAGTTCGCCCGACACAATCGTTAACACGTTTTTAACACCTGTTGATGTTCAACTCAACTGAAGTCCGTGACAGTCGTGTTTCGTCTAATAACCGCTTTTGGTAAAATGAGTTGCCGCCGCTCCGTTTGCGTTCGGTCCTCGTTACTCGTTGCGCTTGTTTGGCTTACACAGTGGTGAAATTCTCGACTCTGCTCTTTCTCCCGTTTTCTGAGTGCTCTCATTTAAATGTGTGTAGTTATTTCAGTTTTACATACATGCATCACCATATGCACGACCGACATACCAGCAAACGTACTTGCTCGTATTTATCAGATACGTACTTCATCATTGTCCCGATCTCGTCGTTGGTTAACAGACACCAGCAGAGAGCACAGAGTGTCGGAGCGTGTAATGTGAATGGGTGTGCCTGTGTGTGTGTTGAATTTATATCTAAGTATTATTTATGGCACCCATATGTATTGCATATGGATTTTTTGTTTGTTTTTGTTGTTGGTCGCTGCTTATCTTTACAATTGCACTCGAAAAACGCCCACGATTTCAGATTTCTATGGAATTCAGGTAACAACGATTCGTGTGGTGTGTTGCGCGATTGTCACCACCAGTAACTCACCAGTGAGTTGGTATGTGGTTTGTGCTTGCACTACAAAATCTACCAGCTGATTGATCAAGAATAGACATTTAGTGAAGATTTCAACCATTGATGATCAATGAAACATCCTAAGAGTGTGCTATGTAAATGCTAAATATTTTAAACGATTTTATTCCCGAGCTAATAACTATCTTTTCAATATAAGAGGCTTTAAAAAAGTGATAGGAATTTGCCGAACCGAACGCATGCAGACAAACATATTATTGGCTTGTGTGAATTATTGGCGCTGTCGAATTGTATTTTTTTAAAACTTTGGAAAAATTACAATCTGCTACCTTAGAACAACAAGGTTCCAACAGCTACAAGGTAGTTTTGAGAAAACTTAACATCAGTGTGTAATATGTAATAGTTCCTCTGTGTTATTAATTTTTTTCCAACCATTATTAATTAGTTTGTTTCAATTTTAACAGTAACCGAAAGATATTAAAATTATAGTACGATTTGATATACAGGTCAATTTACCAAAAATTTTCAGTTAGAACGTTGTTGTTCTAAGGTCGCGAATTGTTAAAATACAAAAATATATAACGGGGATTAGGGGGAATTGTACGAACATTGCAATTACAAATTATGTTGTTTCACATAGAACTTGAGAGTTTAAACATTTCGTAAAATGCCATCTATGTTTATTTCGGTTTTATGAAGTTCAATTCTCGGTAAGTCTTATATTTTCTCCATTTTTTCCTTTCATCATCGTTGTATTTTTCATAATTAATATAGCATGGCAAGTAGCCATTAAATATTTTAATTTTTCAGCAGGATTTAAAAAAAAAAGTTAGGCTCCCAAGGATTATTAAACATTGTTTCTTTGTGTGACCTGGTGTTGAATACGAAAAATACGAAACAATGCAAAACAAGCAGAGACGGACCCCCGTATTCAGAAAAATTTATAACACCTTTACAAAACCTTGGACATGAAAAATGTGTGAAAATACAAAAACAATGTTCACACATTTTTCGTATCAAAGGTTTAAAAAACTGTTATAAATTTCTCTGAATACGGTGGTTAAACTTTAAATCGAACACAGCTGTTGTGTACATGTCAATTGTGAGCGTGTGTGGGTGTGAAAGATACGAACATCGATTGCCTCGCGAAGCTATTGAGTGACTATCACTGCTTTACATAATAGTGATGATGAAAAGTTTTCATATAAAACAAAGATACATTTTCAATAAAACAAATGCTTACTCGAGCACAAAGAAAAATAAATGTAATGAATGAAAAGATATAGCACAGGTTGGAATAGAGACTGTCAGACCTATCAGTATAACACCAACTTGTTTACATATTATCTAGTTCATCTAGAGGTAGGTCTATTTAGATAATACAGTTGATATCGCCTTGTGAAACTATGAAACCAGGAAAACTGCTATGAAGGAGACTCGTAAAAGATTTCGCTGAGCTTACGAAGTAGGTACACTCGTTGCTTTGAACTGAGATGGAACTGGAGTGAACCTTCGCACTAATATTGTGTACGAGGTGAGGTAGGTAGTGAGTGCGGAATCCAGCTTCGAATCCTGGTAAGACCATCAAACATCTCCCCAGCGGCTGATTCCACCTCGTAACTTCTGGCGTCGTCACGAGTAAGACCCCTGTAAAAACATCTCTAGAAAAAGCATTAGCCGTTTGAGCAGGCTTTAAGCAGTAGGTCCCGGTCAGAGGATATACGAATTATACCGTACACAGCTCACTGAGAGAGGCCTGTTCCCCGTCTGTTACTTCATGGAATGTTAAGGTAATTAGGAAAGTATTTATGTACATTTCTCTGAAAACAATTTTGTAAATCTAACCCGGTTTTTTTTAATTTTAAAGGATGGAATGCTTCCTTATGACTGCGATAATAATAGGTGCCAAACGTTGTCTATTTTTTCTTTACCGAACAAGTTATTACCTAAAGAATTTGAATGAAATCGTAGAACTTTAACCATTTACACACTATATGAATACCCACTTATGAACATGTATACAATTTTCTTTTCAAATCAGCAATTTCCTTAACTTAAGGCTAATATTCAGATGTCAATAAATTTCCACATCATTCAAAATCACATTCTCATGCCAAAGCTGAAAGCCACAAACAAACGGACAGAGAATCGGGATAACTTGCGAATCGACTAAACGTAATGTCATCTGAAGTGCATTATTCAACTTATGGAATGAAATGGCCAAAGCGAATAAAAGCATAAAGACCATAGGCCACAGCAGCAACAAGGCAATAATAACAGCACGGAAAAGGGGACCTTTACATCAGAGACAGGAAGGCTGGCAGGCAGTCGGCCATGGAAAGAAATCTGAAAAACTAGGCAACAAGTTTAAAATAATAACAATAATGCAAGAAAGATAAACAACAATAACACTCTACGGCAAATGCAAGAAATGCCAAACTGGTCAGACATATGGTCAATTTGAAACAATAAACAATTGATGAAATTGTTGGCAACAATTTGCAAACGACTCGACTCCCAACAATAAAGGCAACAAAAGACAGATAGACAGACAGAAAACTGCAATGGCAACAACAAAAACAATAATAAAGAGGCAAAAACTGTCAATGATATTGCATGTTGCACTGTGGCAGCCAGACACCGACAGCACACATATGACGATACTTATGCATAAAGTATTGAAAGGATCAAAATAAAGAAGACGACCACCACTATTTTTGAATTACATTTTGGAGTGATAGAATATCAACACATACTTGGCAGCGTTGATGTTCGGGACGTCAAATATCTTGTGAAGCAACATTTGAAGGTTATTACTATTACAAAATGGCTACCTCTGTCGACTACATTTAATTTCCGCAATTTGTTTAACTAAAATGGTAGAGATAACTGAACACATTTAGGGATTTTATTATTATTTAACGCAGCCATAAATATATTTAATATTTATCTGTTATTACAATCAATATCATTATTATCTCGCCTGTCACAGAATTAGTACGCAATGATTGTCGATTTCGATTGATTTTTTTATCTTCTTCAGTTGCCGATTGATTTTATTAATTCCCAAAAGTGTGAGAGTTCCTGGTTTTAACGATTTGATATGGCAGAGGTATGCATATCAAAACAAAAATAGAATTTTTTTTCAACTTTTGCTGAGACCTCGTGGTTGATCAACAAGGAGGAACATGCTGTGCTGATAATGTTTTTTTTTGGTGCGTACAATTTATCTCATGGTATTCCAGCCACCAAATGCCACCTTCACCTGTTTTGTTATCGGTTTTTTTTGCATGATTAAGATTCTCTAAAGACAAGATTCTCCTAATTTATCCCTGGGCTACTTGACAAGGATATGCGAGCTCTTGTCTTCAGCGAGTTTCCCCCCAGCCACGATAAGTTTGATCTTAAAATCATCCCAAGTATTGCAATTCTGAGACTCGCAATTCAGCGATTGTCCTATCGCCCGAATCACTAGGTACAAATCGATAATGAGAGGCTCGTTGTAAAGGCGATTAAGGTGATTTAATAATATTCTCCTCAGTTTTGAGGCGAACTCTATCCACAACTCATAATTTATTATTTCGAAAGGCTTCTTCTATCCATGTATTCTTCGCGTATCTTGAAGTCTGAGGATTTAATTCTCATATTGAGGTAGACAGCCCTTAGAGGTAGGTAAAAGTCCACCATGGCTAGGTTCAAAATCCACACAGTGGTACGGTGCAGTTCGTACTATTCCGCCAGTTTAATACTCTGCCTTATTTTATGGTCGATAGGAGTTACTTTGTCCAGTATTGTTGTGCGCCGACACCTCTTTTAAGGGAGCAATCGCAAATCGTATCATTATTCCAAACTCAGGGGAGTATCCAAGGACAGTGCTTTAGTGTTTAATTTCTTTTCATCTCAATCGTATCAAATAAGAGCTATTCCACTCCGACTTCATTTTTATGCTATATATCTCCGATATAATGGACAGTATTATTTGCATTCTGGTGGAATATTTTTCCGATATATTTTCCATGGAGCTTTGGTTGTTCAGCATTGTATGTAGCTATTCCACTCTATCTTCATTTTGATGAAATATTTCTCAGATATCTCATTAATTCATTTCTCGTTGTTACACCCTTCCGCGTTTCGTTATGGACAGCAGTTTGTACTTGGGTACATTTAAGACATACATGATCGTGGTTCCTTTATAATGATGACCGACATTCTACTTTGACTTGGGCTTTTTGTGATATTTTTGTTGAGCTATTAAAAAAGTAAGTAGACAAATTATTGACGGTCTATTTTGTGTCCAGCTTTCGAAAATATTCTTACCGTATTTCTAACCTTCACATCCACTTTCCATCATGCCACAACTGATGCGTCGAAAGGACAGACAGACGAACGCAACGAAAGAAAACAATGTGCAGGTGGTCTAGAAAATCAACTGAATCAACATAATCACCGTCATATATTTTGGTAGACAAACAACTACAACTGCAATTGCAATGGCAATGGCATTGGCATCATCTACATGGGTCCATAAAGCTGCGAAAGGAAGCAGCCTGCATGTACGAGCGTCTTAGCCAAGCTCCATACACATGGAGAGTGGAATGAACGAACGGTGGTTGGTTGGATGTCTTGCGGATGGGCTGCTTGCATGAAAACTGCAGGCGGTAATTTGTGAACGATGCAACGAGACACCCTCTCCATCTCCGCGCGTGTCTGTGTATTTTGGTCGGGGTCCCGATGTCTGCGCATGTGTACGAATTGATGGCCATGGTGTAAAGTGGAGTCCATTCATTGTCATTTTTAATTTAAGAGGTTTCTTTTAGCGTTGTTTTTTTCTTCAGCATTTTGTTTGGCCATGGCGGGGAGAGTACCGACACGTCTTACTCGGCGTGGAAAGTAGTACAAAATTCGTTTTGCTTCTTTTATGACATCTCTTTAGTGGAGGTTTTCTTTGCCATAAAGGATTGAGAAAATAAATGCCACACTAAACGGGGGGAATTTTCTTTATATTTTATGCTGAGTTAACACAAGGTCAATGATGTTTGCATTGTGTTGCAATGTCAATGATTATGAATATGAAACGAGTATAGCGACGGGTATGGGGATGGCAAAGACAGCCTCCGCGAAAACAAATCTCCTTTGAACCAATGAAAGCAGCACTGCAAACAACATGTTGCAAATGATTTTAGAGCCACAAATGGTAATGAAAGTTTCAAGTGGGATGTTGTGGCACATTAAAGTGGCGAAAACAATTAATATGTCCTCCTTGTGAATGAAAGTGCCTCACTGAGATTCATTCATATATTGAAATTGCCAGATGTTGTCACAACACAACTTCAGTGGGCATGAACTGTGATTCCAATTGAAATTGCATGTATTGAACTAATTCATGTACACTAAGTTCGAGAGAAATGGACTTTTCCGTTAATATTTGATAGCAGGGTTTGAATTTCACAGCATCTACAAAACAATATTTTTTTTTTTTTTTTTTTTTTTTTTGACTAACACTCAGGGGATGCCCCCTATAAATGCAATGCACTGTGTTAGCGATGGGAAATAAGGGTATTGGAGGGAGGAAAGAGGGAGTAGTGTTTGTTGACGTTGGCCTTGAATTTGGTAATGTCATAACAGGCAGGAAAAACACTTGCAGGAAGATTATTCCACAAACGAACAGTCCGGCTGAAGAACGAATTTTCTCTATAGTGCGTCGTCCGGTCAACCGGCCATTTGACAATGAACGGATGAGAGACCCTGGATAGCCGAGTATTCCGGCTAAATGTTCTAACGTCAGGGACCAGACGACGGATATCTTCTGAACAGATACCATTAAAATATCTATACCATTGACCAGCTCAAGGCAAATATTCATGGATCAAATTCTAGCTCACCACGCGAGTTACTCGAATTGTATTCAAAATGTAATCCTAACGAAATGGAAATTATATAAAAAAAAAATACCAATTAAATTTTTTTTTATCGTTTAGCTTCATGAGAGGAAAATGGAGATACATTTAAGTAGCAGCTAGTGGTACATGCTATAAACGCTAGAATATGGAACTCGTCGTTGGAAATGTAATAATGGCAAAAATTGCTCAAGGGACGAACTTAGTGCATCCAAAGAAGCCAAATGGAAATACTTTCTGTTCTATAGATATTTGAACGGTGTCTGTTCATCAGATATCCGTCGTCTGGTCCCTGAAGTTAGAACATTTAGCCGGAATACTCGGCTATCCAGGGATATTGTTAAATGGCCGGTTGACCGGACGACGCAATATAGACAAAATTCGTTCTTCTGCCGGACTGTTCGTTTGTGGAATAATCTTCCTGCAAGTGTTTTTCCATTATCAAATTCAAGACCAACGTCAACAAACACTACTCCCTCTTTCCCCCTCCAATAACCTTCCTTCCTATCGCCAACACAGTGCATTGCATTTATAGGGGGCATCCCCTGAGTGTTAGTCAAAAAAAAAAGCGTATCTGTATTTGGTTTTAGTCTTTTCTTCAAATTGACAATGGCCCGCCATAATGTAAGCTTAATACTTTAGCTAAGTGTGTATTTCATTAATAAAACAATTAAATATTCACATGAAATTGTGCGAATGAAAACGATATGTTTCTACAAATTTTAAAGTATACTTTTGGGGATTTACATAAAAGAACAATAAACTCGAGAGAACATTTTACTGTTTTCGGCGAAAGTATTAATTAGTATTTGCCATTTCTTATAGGTTTTCGCAGAAACACGATAACGAAATTCCTGTGGCCTCAACTGAAGGTTAGGATAATGGGTATAGTGTGCGACTATGAGACAGAAAACCATTTTCAGGGCCGTATCCATCTAGTAGTATTCTCTAAGCCATGCAAAACTTCACTCTCAGTCTCGGTCTCGGTCAGTGAGTGTACAAATTGTATTGTGCACAGTTCACTGATTCGAGAGTGGTTCCCCGTTTGTTCATGGAATGTTAAGGGAAGTACCAATGGCCTTGAAATGGAGAACTTTTCCATTTTTGATGCTCACATTGATCCTTTCCAAGCAGGTGTCAAATTAATCGTTTGTATTTTGTTTTTTTTTTGGGTGTGAAAATTACTCCCGACATGAAGTGATAACTCGCTTCTGTAAACATTTCGAATTGATGGCAATTGTTGATATCATTTCTCCTCAAATACAGCAAAGGTCAGTAGAACAGACAGTGCAATTTACAACGCTGCACCAACGAACAATTAACACTGTGAACATGGTGCGGGGGGAGGGATACCCTACGGAGAAGATCACAAAAACAGAGTCACACATTTTAAGCGGGCAGTGAGAAGCTGTCGTGCACGAACAAAAAAAAAAACAACAACAATGAAACAAAACGAAATGGAAAAAGTAACAAGACACACGATATCTCGCCAGAGATTGTGTTATACGATTGTACTTAAAGTGTTTGTTGTTCATGATGATGTTATTGTTGTTGGAGGCGTTGGTACTGGTGTGTCTTCATAAAGATCTGATATATTTTTGTCTTTTTTTGTTTTGCTAGATACTTTATCTGTACAACAACAATGTTGTAGAGCTTATGTGGTTGCCATTGCTGATGCAAACGCCGCTGCTTCCACATATAACCCATAATGCCCTGGAACAATTGATAGCGCTCAAATTGGATTAATACAAATGCGCAGCAGACAAATAAGCGCCAATGTACGTACGTACCCGAAATAAAAGAACTCCAACAGACTCAAATCCACAGGCACACCAATGGATCGAGGGTGTTTCTGTTGACAACACTACACAGTGCCATCATAAAGAGTTCGGATGCACTCACCCACTTAAGATGGAGGAGGCTGGCTGGCTGGCCTTATCTTCGGTGACGATTGTTTCTTTTTGTTGTATCTGTGGTGTGGAAACAATATTTACCGAATTCACTCGTATGGCCTCGTATGCTTTTAATAGAATTTTGAACGAACAAACAAATGGAATGGACATTTAAATGAATGACTGACACAAAAAGACAGACTCAAACACAAAAAAAAGATTAATAAATCACACCCAGCTGGGAATGGTTAATATATTTTTAATTTAAAATTTCAATTACTTATGCTGAATATTAATGGGTTAATAACATAAATTAATGAAAAAAAAATATGTGCGTTTTTCCCTCATTCTCTCTCCTTTAATTGTATTAGTGCGAACATAAAAAAACTTGTTGAGGGAGGGAAGAGGTTACATTTTAATTACACTGTTCTAGAAAAACTATGTTATTTTCGGGAGGAAATAGTTCGTAGCGCTTTCTTTTTGTTCAGAAACCCCATTGAAATAGAACAAGAATTATTTGGGGTTTGACGGTTCCAAATGGCCTAGAAGCAGCCTCAATATTCTTCAAATTCATATTGATGAAGGCAGCCCCATCAGATAATAAGATCTGAGACTTAAGATCTGAGACAATACGGTGTAAGTAAATACCTTGCGGACCAGAAATATTTCAGACCCCAAACTAACCTATTCTCCGTTAAGAACCTCATTTTGTCCTATTAAACAGTCAAGTTGCTAGAATATTCAATTGTTAGAAAATACGGACACTTTAGATTAAGAAATTATAAATTAATTTGCTAACAATTATAGTTGCGTTTTAAAACACAATCATTACATCAACCGACAGAGTGAGTTTACGTCACATTTTATACAAAACTGCTTAAATTATGTCTGTGGAAATGATTGAATGAACGGAAAGAAATGTCTCAAAAAAAATACAAAAAAAATAAGAAAAAACGTACCATCAAATATTTGTAATGGCATTCGCATTATTTGTTGCCAACAATTTCAACATAAATGAAAGTAATTTCCCAAAATTGGTAACAAAACTAATGCTGTTTGCCGCACACATCATATGCCTGAAAGCACAAAACAAAAACTACAAAATTGTTTAAAACCAAAAAAAAAAAAAAAAAAACATGCAACAATTTCACATACAACACTGAACGATCATACCTGTCAAGGTTGGTGGCTTGGTGGTGGGGTGGTGTGTTTGTTGCACGTCGCTTATTGTTTGCCGGCGTTGGTTGCTGTACGACGTCATTCAACTGTTAAAACCAACTGACATCTCTTTGCCAGTTTAGCGTGGTGGCTCTTTGCGCTTTGTTTTTGGTCAAATTTTGCCGTTTCCACCAAACGCAAAAACAAACTATCGACGATGTGAGCAAAGACACACAGAAGAAACTAAAACAAAACAATACAAAATCTAAAGAAAATCTGAGACAAAATGAAACAACAACTGCATTTTTGTCATTTTGTCTGTTGTCCAAATTTAGCCAAATGACTTTAAGGCCATAAATGGTTGGCTGAAAGGCAGCACATTGCCGCCATTGCAGAAGAAGAGACCGTTTAGCATCGTCTCAGTCATCCAGGCTCCCAAAGCCCCACGCCATGCCACAACAGTGCATATAGCGCCAATAAATGGTAAGCAATCGACAATCGCCCATATCGGATCACGTATGTTTGTCTGTACATATCAGCTGGGGTATTATCAATGCACCAAAAGGTAGTTAGGTATTGACGTCAGGAGTATGATAAAGTCAAAAGGCATTTGTGAAAATATTAATCACATTCACCATAAATAGAAAGAAGAAAGAGACAGACCAAAAAAAAAACAACAAAACTGATAATGAAATTATATTATAATTGAAAAGGAAAGATACAAACCAAAAAAAAAAAAAATATCAATCTCTACGGTATCAGGGCTGGGCGAGGGATGGCACGCCTGGTGAGATGTGTTTTATTGAAGTGAAAGTTATATAATAATAAATTACTACATAGTCTATAAAGAGACGTGTGGCAACGAAGCTTAAATCTCGTGTAAAATCGTTGGAAAGTTTGGCGGATTTCACTATGACATTGGCTACTGTAATGGACCGTGGTTGTTCCAAATTGTAAAGTCCAGAAAAAGCGGTAAATAGTTATATATGTGTAGACGCCGTATTTTATATGCCTGCCCAAGTTCCCTCAGTTTTATGCGATTCATAAGAAGAAATATTCTTCTGGATTACAGGCATTCCTAAGTCAAAAACTCTGTTGTTGGTTTGGGCCTGTTTTATAAATGATTTCCAAGACTTGGTGGATCTTTTGGGGCTTTCTCCAGCTCGTGATACCAAAGGCACAACGCTTATCCCTTGGCATGGGGTCAATGTCTATCTAGCATCTCCGCTGTTCTCGATCGATTCTCCCAAAAGCCAACTCATGAAATCTATAAAGAAGTCCTTCCTAATAACCATTAATTCAATTTTATTTATATTATATTTAGATCTGAAAGTGCGAGTTAACATATTTTATTTGGTCTATCATTAAATACAAATTTTCTTCTGTTATGAAGATTAGATTCAATCTTAAAATGCTTGCAGGCATAATTAGAGGATTCAGCAATGATTTCATTCGCAGAAGAATAAAACGAAATCACTGAATTTTCATGCATATACATCAAAAGTAATAATTGGGTTAGACAATCCACACATGACAAACACACCCGGCAACAAACAAGCGACGGGCCGAACAACCAACCCACCATTCATCCATCCAACCAACCAACCAACTCTCATCGTCAGCGTTGTCATCATAACATGCACATTGATAAATGTACTTCGACAAAAACCAAATAAAAATGGAAAATATTTAACCGAAATTTATGAAAATGACATCACGTATCCAAAATTATTAACAACGAAAATGAAAATAAACAAAAATATACAAATACAAACATGTCATTTTAAGGGGAAGACTATGGAAACACAGTGACACACAAGTACGCATGCGCGCATTTCAGCTCAGATCACTTTATAGGAAATCAGATACATATAAAATGCAACTAACGATCCATAACATAAAACAGTGCATTCGATGGGATAGGTATGTTGTGATCATTAAATATAATACGAATATGATTACTTTGGATAAGTTAAAATAGTAGAAAAGTTGTTTTTTAAAGATTTAATTTGCCACAAGATCTAGAAACAAACCGGTAGAATCCATAGACTTTTTATACAACATATTGGTCCTACACCTTGATAGGAAACGGTTTATGTTGTAAAGTTTTTATATTCAGTATTGGGAGGTCTTTTAACAAACGATTGTCAGCCCTTTTCTTCAAATAGAACCACCGGTCCATAAACTAGTTCTAAACTATTCAAGAGGTCGATCAGCACGACATGCTATTGTTGATATTATTTTGAACGACACTGTATGATGCAAATGTTGGTATTCGTCGTGACGAAATTCTATGCATTGTGCTTACACATCTGCAATATTATCTATATTTAGATTCCTGCAACAATTCCAACCCCAATTCAATATGTCTGTCTGACGCCAAACCGAGAGGTATCATAGCGTGGTAGGTAAAATCAGGTCCGGTATACATTAATTTCATGAATGTTGATTACTGGTCTATTGTAATATGCTGTCAATTATGTGACATCCTGCCAGAAAGCACCTTAAATGGGAGGAATACATATTAGTACGAGGAATATTAAAAAAATCAAGATCGAACTGGTTCACTTCTCTCAATAGGGTTCTGTATCTACATAGAATTTGTCCGTGGTCTGAACTCAAAATATGCGGCGTTTCGTTGAAATCGGTGCATATAAGCTGATCAGATAGAGGAACTCTCAGATTCTGAGGCGATTGGAATACTTTTTAATAAATCTAAATCAACTTGGAAGCTACAAACAAATGAACAAATCCACAATACCAATTATATTATTGAGTATGGAGTTCAAAACGCAATATCTCTTCATTATTGACTGAATGATTATTTTTGATTTTAATTGCTTTACGTGTGTATTGTATAATTGCTTCATTTGAATTGGCATAATTTGCAGTAGCCTTATGAGAATCCAATCACAAAGTTCACCGCGGCCAATTAATAAAAAAGCCCAGTGTACATTTCTATCAACACTTTATTTGAACACACTGTCTTTTTAGGTCTTCCATAGTAGGCACACACATATTAATGACATTTAGGAAATTGTAAATTCTTTGGAATCAAGTCAATATGATTAAATTCTGATTACAAAAATGAACAACAGAAATTGACTGGGAAATCCACACCTTCAAGTTTTTGGGAAGTCACCGTAAAAGGGGTTAATGTTTAATGTTGCTTTATGTACCCGCTTTTAGCCATAAAGAAAGTCAAATTTACTCAAGTCGACCCTAAAATTGGTATGAACTCTACACACATTACAGCACATACACACACACACACTGATATTATACGAAATGAGAACAAATTCGAAATATTTCGTAATGTGTTGAACTTTCTTATTTAAAATCGATTTGTAGACGATGCGGTCGGTCGGTGCCCGGTGCTGTTTTCTTTTTTTGCTGTGGTTGTTATCCATCATTAAATTGTCAATTTCCGTACAAATGGCCGCTTAATTGGGGTGGACTAATTTGGTAACCTTTGGAGTAGTGGAACACGAACTAAAAACAAAAACCAATTGAAACGTTGTTTTATTTTATAATTTGTTTACTTTTCAGTTAATTAAATGTAATGTAATAATGTTACAGGCACACGTACGTATGCCCTCACATACGTATGCTAAGTTTTTAGTTACAAGTTGCCACCAGTGCGAACGTAGTTAACCAATTCGAAGTTCATAACTTGCCAGGCGGGCAGACAGGCGCATTGGCGCATACACTACTGACTTTCAAATATGGGTTAATTGTATATTTGTTGTTGTTGTTGTAGAATCATGCAACAATATTTGACTTCCTGCTGTGCAATTGCAACAGTCGTATCGACTGTGGCGAGCAACGCTTTCATTCATTCCATGATTTCGTTGCCTGTGTGTTGGCTGTAATGAATCTAGAAAATTTTGCTAAAGATGCTCGTTTAGACCGACATGTGTGTGTGTTGTTGTGCCTGTGTGTACCTACTCATCGTCTACGTCTGTAATTAAAAGCAGACCATTGGGAGCCACACAAATATGTCCATTAAAGCCGTAAATAAAAGTTTTTTGTTGTTGTTTTTGTAGATTTTGTATTTAATGTCATAATAATTACGAGGATGAATGCAAATTACTTAAACTGTACAAGTTCACCCGAAGAAAAATACCAGCACAATCACATTAAAATAATGTGAAGTTTTCGATGTTTAATGCGGATTAGTTAGGCCCAAGAAATCGCTGGAGGAACAAACAAAAAAAATCCTACTGTTCATCCGATCTGTTAATTAATTCCAACGACTGACTAACAAAAGAAGCCGATTGGGATGTGTGTTTAATAAAAAAAAAAACTCCATTACTCAATTGAAACGTTAAAATATTGAGAATTCAATTACAATTATTTTTCACACACAACACAAAATCAAACGATTCTTCTCAGGAGTGGCTAAATGATTTGCGTTTTTATTTCTACTATCCATTCGACAAATATTTACTTTTCCATTAACAAATGTGCTAACGAAGGATTTGTACAAATATTTAACAATTGATAGACTCAATCTTATCTTTAATGTTAATGTTAAAGCAGAAGAAGAAAAAAAGCTTTAAAGAAAAACTTTATTCATTTCAATTTTGAATTAGCATTTTAATTTAACTTGAAATAAAAAAATCGTTATGTACTTAGACAACATTTAATTGAAAACTGTAGGTGAAGTAATGGGCACGTTCCGAATCATCCAGTCATAATGGAAAATATAAAAATCGTTCAATCTTACTGACGTTAGAAAGACAGTCTCTCCATATCCATGTGCGTTGGATTAGACCTCCGACTGATGTAAGGAGATGCGATAGACCGGAAGTCATGTTCTCGATTGAAAATAAATAGATTGGTTTTTTCTAATAAACTGTGAGGAATTCAAACAATATTGTGGCCTATAGTAGATTGGCAGGAAACTCTGGTTATAGGAGAACATGAACCGATGTAGCCCAATTTCTCTAGGTCTCTTAAAACTTTTTTAGTATGCTACTCCATTAAGTTAATGTTACTACACTAATATATGACTTCTAGATAGCGAATGACCTTTGTCTTAAATATCTAACGACCCACAGGGAGCCATTGAGCATTATCAACACGATCAGCTTCTGGGAAATATCAATAGTCCACCGGCAGCCGAATGATAAACAATTGCTGTCGGAGTCAACAAGACTAGATAGGCAGATTTAAATACGCCCATCCACCTTAGCATAAAAAAAACAAAATTATTAGATATCAACACCAATGAAAGATATAATATTAATAAACAGAAATATTATGAATTAAAATGCATTTTTACGAAAGGTGCGCATTTAAATTAAATACAAAATCCAAGATTTCAATGCATCAGACTTGAAAGAAATGTCGATCATTCCCAGAGGAAAATCCCAAAGACCAAAGACCATTTAATACACAGACACCTTTAGTCGTTTGCTAAATATTTGTGTATTTTCTCTGATCTTCTTTGTAAAACTGTCAAAGGGTACCATGTGTATTACTGTGTGCTTCCGAACTAATGCATCAGAAATGAACTTTGGACGTCTGCCCTCGGTATGGTCTTTGCAAACATGCGGAAAAAAAATCCGAAGCACGACTAAGGTTAATTTAGCTCATGGTTTTCGAAACATAGACAGACAGTCTGAACTGCACATCATTTTATACTTTTAGCCATGCCTCAAGGAGCCGGTAAGAAAAACGTTTCCTCTGCAACACATTTTCATTTGAGTGAAATTAAAAGTTTAGTGCCTCACTGCAAATTGCAAACCCGATCGTACTTGTAATTATGATATCATTTTGCAAAACTCTTCAAAAAGTGATGAAATCTAAGCAAGCGTAACATCAGAAATGTATACAGGCAACTGATTTGGATGTTTAACATCCAAATAAGCTGGCGATATTATCGAATATGTGCTAAATAAAAACACCTTAGTCAGTAACCAGCATGTGTGTTCTCACTGTTCACCTCTTTTTAATTCAAATACAAAATATTTCACCGAATTGGCAAAAAATGCGAGAAACCAAAATAAGCGAACATTGTGGGAAATTAAATTGTATCGCACATAAAATTGTATCGCCTAAAGAAGTCAATGACCAACCTTTGGAGAAATGAAGACGACCACAACCGCGACAACGCACCATGTCGACGGACAACAACGTCGGTCGAGAAATCAAAGTTATGGTGCTAAAACAATTAAAATGGTTTTATCAGCAGTTTTTTACTTTTTTTTTGTTTTGTCTGTGGGTTTTGGTTACGAAAATTAAATAAATTGACAATGTTCTCAACTGGTGTCTCTGTCCCTGCAGTCGTTGTTGATCACCCCCCTTCAAGAATCACGTGTCATAGTTTCGGGTGTCGTTTACTTTTGCGGTGTCGAATTGTCCGAGTATATGTGCAAATTTTTTAAGTTATAAACACACATCGAAGACGTAGGCATGCTATCTATTTAAAGTTTCAATTATTGACCATTTTGTTTATATTTACACGTACACAAGTATTTTTATCAATTATTTACGTAGAGACACAGAGACGTGTGAAAAACTAGATAACACAAAAATATACAGGGGCCCCGGGGGAAAACAAAAACTATTCTAAAAATCATACAACAGTTGGAGTGGCAAACTGGTGCCCTGGACTAGTTTTAGTCTCAAACTTATTCACATTCAACTATCTTTGTGTGAGACTGGTCTGTCAAGGACAAATTGAGAAGTAACCATTCCCCTTCTGAACTGATTTATTCTTCCAGCTGAAAAGCCAATTATCTGGCTTGTCTTCTTGAAATCCTTGCCAACGACTCCAGTTTGACAATATCTTAAACTACGTCTCTGTCTGTAATGGTTCATAGAATGTCGAATACCTCTAATATATCTCATCGATTTGCTTATTTAATTAATATATCTTATTATCAAACTATACCTAAACAAATATCAGAAATTTTATTTGTTTAAAAAATCCTCTGTATTCACGAAGAGGTATGAATAATTATTTAGATAAACAATCTTTTGTTTTTCTTGCTAAATAATAATTCGTTGTTATGAATTTCATTGGCAAATATCACCTGGAGTTTTCTTTCGAGACATAAATAAAAGAAATTGGGAGAAATTATGTAAGAAATTACACAATAGTCGCATGTAGTAGAAGTCACACATCACAGGCAGACAACGTCCACCAACCACGTAGCCAGGCTCAAGACTGTCTTTACCTCGCACCTAATGTGAACTGTACGAGTAGAAGATGTTTTTGGGGCTCGCATTTCATGGATTATACAAAACCGTGTAAAGCTCGCATAGTTCAGGAAAGTTGACCGGTTGTTTTGGAACGTATACGGACATTTTATTAGGTCAATTGCCAATTGATTTTCTTAGCGGGCTGTAGTTGAATGATATGCGACGAATTGCTGATGGTATTAGGTGTTTTTTCTGAAATATTCCATTGATACAAACTAGCGGTCAATAGTGGACATAGTCACAGTGTTACGAACAAGAAATTATTCATTGAGCAGACCAAGACAAAGGTTTCACTGATTGTTTGTCTCAAGCTTATTAGAGTATGATGTATTGTGTACAAGGCTCTTGTGCAATTGCTGTTCGGAATTTCTGAAAATGTTTTGAAATAAATGTGAAATTTCTAAATGGCTAGTCCGATTTAAATGGAAGACAACACAACAAAACCCCTTTGGGAGTAACACAAGTTAAGTTGTGAGGCTTAAAATTTGTAGAATTTAGTTATCTGAAATTATTGAACATTCGGAAACTTTATGTATAGTCTAATAATCGTTATTGGTTGGGATTATGACAGAAACTAAAAACGTTGAAGATGAAGATGTGAGACCAGCTCCTCGCAACATTTCTAAACTTCCCCAAATGACAGCTTAGCTCACCATAAGTATGCAAGTTCTACAAATGCTTTGTAATCAGTTACTCTGGCGACTTTCACAACTGATATATCGCAGGACACTATTTACTCTATGCAGTCTAGCCTAATATGTTTTGCAACACGTTTTCCCATGATAACGATTCAACACTACGAATGTAATTTTATAGTTTTCGAGCTTTTGCGTTTCTATATCAAAGACAAACCCTTTGGGAGTAACACAAGTTAAGTTGTGAGGCTTAAAATTTTTAGAATTTAGTTATCTGAAATTATTGAACATTCGGAAACTTTATGTATAGTCTAATAATCGTTATTGGTTGGGATTATGACAGAAACTAAAAACGTTGAAGATGTGAGACAAGCTCCTCGCAACATTTCTAAACTTCCCCAAATGACAGCTTAGCTCACCATAAGTATGCAAGTTCTACAAATGCTTTGTAATCAGTTACTCTGGCGACTTTCACAACTGATATATCGCAGGACACTATTTACTCTATGCAGTCTAGCCTAATATGTTTTGCAACACGTTTTCCCATGATAACGATTCAACACTACGAATGTAATTTTATATTTTTCGAGCTTTTGCGTTTCTATATCAAAACTTCAAATTGTCATTAAGTATTTGAGCGGTTGTTTACAGCAAGTGTGACAAGTACTTGTAAATTATTACATTTTTTTAAAACAAAAAAAAAATGGAATCATTCAGACAGAAAATATAGACAAACATACAAATAAATAATGCACTCAATCTGATATCAATTTCATCATCGACGTCGTCATTACAAAGAAAATATTTACGATACATCAATCGACGGAACTACAAAATACTTAAGATATAAATATTTACCAATACATAAAACATATGTGCACATATATATACGTATGTATATGAATATCGGGGAAATGATGGCACCATATCAAATGAAATTGCATAGATTTCCAACACTTGTGGTCAATCACACGCTGAGCGGCTGCGTATAAAGTATTACAAACACTCGTCGATCACTTCACTTACCGAATGGCTAAATTAAAAACTTGTGGAAATAATATTTAATTGTTGTAATTGTAGTTCAGTCATTGATATGAGGCTTCCCTATTTTGGGTTGGAACTGGTGCGATAGCAAGTCAAGTCGATTGTAACAGTTCTAACATTTTGTAGGGTTCTTTTGAATACATTTTTTTTTTCGCTTTTCTTATATGTAGAGGAGGAACGACTGTCGAATTTAATCGAACCTTTGGGTGTGTCAGGTGAAGGGTGTCTACGCAACAACTTATATACAATTTATCATTTCGGGAAAATAATTCATTTCATTTGGGGAAAAAGAAAATCTGAATAGAAAATTGATTGGTTAAATTGAATTCATTAGCGAAGCAACTAAGCTTTACTAAGAAGTATTTAAGAAACTAATTTTGTAATTTGCTTTAAATTGGTCTACTGGCATAGTATGGATTAGAAGTCTGGAAAAAATACATACATGAAGAGAAAACGTTTTTTCAAGATAGGTACAACAAAGTTGGATAAGTTTTGGCCAAGTTTTGCGTTTGGATTAGAGAAAGTGTGTTCCAAATTGCGAACATGTTTAAAAATAAATAGTCAACGTCGTGTGGTGCTGGGAAAACAGTTGTTTAGTACCCTTTATATTTGCTTGTCATAAATTTATCGACATATTATGTTTAAATGTTTAAGAAAATCCTTTCGTTTTACGTTCATAAGACTGAATAAACTATCGGATTACATTTTTTTCATATTTCTTCTATGAAAAAAAATAATTTAGTTTTAATCAAAAACTGAACTCAGTTGCAAACAAAATTATCTTTGGTTACAATCAAGTAATCTCTGATTTTTATTAGTAACCACGTTTGATGAGCCTCTACTAACACATTATGCCTGTCAGACATTTTGGACTAATATTTAACATTTAGCCGATGCCCAAACATTTTCTGAGAACCAAGATTTGCACCTTTTGACCATCGTAGATCAGTTGCGGCTTCTCGCATTCCCAACATAAGCTCACAGCTATTGCATACATTATAGTATATTCCAATCAGAATCTAGTTAGACATTTTACATATATTTATCAACAATTCTCCAATTGGCCCACTTTGTACTATCTTCGATAACATTTGGTTTATGTTCACACACACATCAATCAAAAATGGATAATAAAAAAATATCTTTAAAAGATTGTGGACCATTCCTATTGTTTTTCTTAGGAGAACAAAACTGTACGAGTTTTCAGAGACCTGCGATATGTCTATAAAGTCGACTCATACCACAATACGGTATTAGCAAATTGTGATATATGCCATGTAAAAGATAAACCTCTCCCACAATTATAAGAAATTTCTCTCACATTAGGAATCTTACACCTTGTGAAACAAGGAAAAGGTACAAAGGCGATGATAATTTCTCTAAGAAGAGATTGGAAAATATTACATTGGTGGTATTAAATATAATGAAGATCAGTTTGTACTCCAATTGCTCGATGGAATGTTTTCGAGAGACCAACTTGAAGTACAATCTGTTTTGGGAAGACTCTATATTCTATGAAGACCAGTTTCATAATAAACCGCCAATGAAGACCAAGTGATCTATGAAGAGTGAAACCGGTTGACCAGTTTAAGACTCAAACTTTTCACTAAATTTGGAAAATTAATTCCAAGAATCGAACTATATTTGCATATATATTTCCTATTTCACAATAATATTCTCAGGGAACTAATATTTGTACGGAAACAGATTTATATTTTATTAAGAGGTTTGTGGAGACAACGTTTATATCACATTAAGTTTTATAGTTCCAGATGCGATAGAAACCCAAGACCAAGAAATATTATTCGGTACATTAGCACCTAGATAGGATAGGTGGATTAATGATGTATAGCAAGACAATTAAAGGCAAATAACTTAGAAAAGCTTATAATGGAGAAATATGAGCGCAATTTGAAACAATACTGAGTTATGTTGGAATTTACATAAATAATATAATGAATATGTTCTTACCTAGATATGTCGTATATCCATCTCTGACTTGTTCCCAGATAGATGACTTTCTTAATTTGCTCGTCCGCAATTTCTTTGCCAAAATTGTGCTCTTTCATTACGTTCCTCTATGTTTCCAAAAATGTTTGGCTTATAATCATTGGCTTTCTTTACGTTTTACATTATCTTATGTTTTAATTACTTTTTTTCAATACGGTTTAAGGATTTATAATTGCAAACGAAAAAAATTGAATGAATGAATGATCTTCAGCGAATGAATGAAACGCGTGCAAAACGGCAAGAAATGTCATGCAGTCTGTCATCGTCAAATAAGAAGACCGGTTCAGACAACACAATTTGTCAATATAATGGCTCTGTAAAATGGAGAATGTGAACACACCTAAATTAAGACATTCACACAATACACTTAGTGCCAATAATCGATATCGTAGTTAAACCACGATTCTGTAATGAAAACTGAGTTTCAAATACGTTTTTCAGTAGTCAGTCAGTATAATTCACATTTTCGGCAACACTTACACTTTTATCAGAAAACATATGTTTCCGGTGAATAATTAAAAAAATATTATCTTTTGTGGTGGATTTGGTTACACAAAATTTTTAGAAAACATATGATATGGCAAAACACACATGTACGGAACTGGTGGTGGTCGGAAACCAATGGCAGCATCAACAAAATGAAACACATGGTTTTCCCACTATAACTTTTTCAAATTGTAGCAATATTAAACTTTTAATATTGTTTTAACTATTCACACCTGTCCAACAAAAGGGTAGTAATTCAAAATTTTTTTAATTCAAATGGTTCAACTGAAGTTAAAACTCAATTTATTTTTTTCAGTCAAAAATTAAACGCAGTTTAATCGTCCAATATTGGACGTTTAAACCACAGTTTAATAGACATATGATTGTGACAACACTCAATGAAAGAAAAAGAAAGATCTACATTTTTTGGGTTCACCAAATTCCACAAATCAAAGAAATTACACAAATAATGCTCCTGTAATTTGTTTGATGCTGGTATTGGTTTTCGACCACCACAAGTTCCATACATGTTTGTTTTGCCCTTGCCAAAGTTCACTATGCTAATTCTCATATTTTTTATAAAAACATATGTTTTCTGGTAAAAGTGTTAGTGTTGCCTCACAAACAGCCGGAAATGTGGATAATAGTGACTGGCCACACAAAAACGTATTTTAATTTTGTTTCAGAATTCAACTACTATAGACACAATTTTAATAAAACATTTCTTAATTTTTTTAATATTACCATGTTTTTCCTTTTTTTGCCATTTATTAAAATGGCGTTTATAATAAAATTCAATTTGGAAAATGTGGGTAATTTTTAAAGGTGTGGAATTTTTTTCGGGGGGTGGGTGTGTTTCTTACTCCCGGTATTGTGTATTTTTTATAATAATTATTTTTGTTAAACAAATTTAAACAAACATTTCATAGTTAAATAGGGAAATGCCTTTTCTTTGATTTGTACAAACTGTGCAACAGTTGCAATGAATACCACTAGTGTCTCTCGATAAATCGTACCAGCTGAACCTGGCTTAATCTTTTTCGGTAACTGTAATTAGCAAAAGCGACATGACATTTCTCGCGTCCGACTTCTTCGTGAATGATCATTTTGCAAATTAATTTCTAAATTAAAGTAGTAAAAAAGTAATTGATATACATAACACAAAAGGAAACAGGAATGATAAATGAATGTGGCAGATACATTGCGAAATGGAAAGTTTTCAACTAAATCAACACATCTGTCCGATGATGAGGAAATTTGCAAAAACATCTTGGATTTATCCATCAAAAATGATGGACAGCAATATATGGATTGTCCTCCCTTCGTCTTGATTTGATTGGCAATGATATCAACTATCAACCGAGAAAAAAGCGCAAAAATTGTCATTATTTGTGTTGCCAATTCGAAAAAAAGGGTAAGTGCTCGTTCTTAAAATCATAATATTCATATACAAATTTTACAATAAGTATACATGTCGACTTTACTCAGCAGAAAATAAAGTTTAGTCGAAAACCACCTAAGTAATCAGGCTGAAGTGCAGATCGATACAATTACAATTTCAACGTTAAATGAAATCAGAAAATTATGAGTCGCACTCGTCTCTTTTTTCAACGTTTGATGCTTTAAATTAGGAAAGTTCTGTGTCCCGTTTTAAGAAAGGCTTTACAACGTCACTCAACGTCAGAAATACATCTATTAATGAGTCGAATATTAAAAATCATATATCCGAACAATAGTAGCTCAACAGTAGAGCAATTTGGGCCAACTACATAGTTGTTATTTAGGTTTTATCAGCTGACGTCAACATTTTTTTTTGATCTTGGTCATTTTGTTAAGATAATCTTATTTTTATGAAAATAATCCTGATTAACCTTTGCAGGTCCAAAGATGTTCTTGTATTCGTTGTAGTCCAAAACTCACCTTGGTGTGTTTTATATTTATACGTAATTTCATTAGCGATACAGAATCTATGTTAAGAAGACTGTATGCTACCTAGTTTTGCCGCAACTGCTGTTATCGTCGTAGACACATATGAAAGTCTGAATGTTTCTGAAAACTACTATAGATTTGATCGTGTGTTGTGTTTCTGATGGGCTACTATGATTCTAATAAGAATAATTCCAAGTCATTTTCATATTTGACTCAAGATTTCGTTGACCTTTTTCCCAACTACTTTTGAGTGGCACTTTCTTTAGCTATTGAAGAGATATGATTTTGTCAATCTTAATATATATTTACCCTCGATTCCCTGATTCACTGACTCTGTCACGCAGTACGTAGGAATTTAAATAGGCATAGGCATTCTATAAATAATAATAATAAAAAAAAAATATTTTTTTTGTACAGCAATTGTGTTTTCCCAAAATTTTTTTTCTTACAAATTTTTTTTTTTACAAAATTTTTTTTTCCAAATTTTTTTTTTTACAATATTTTTTTTTCCAAATTTTTTTTTTTCAAGAAATTTTTTTTTCCAATTTTTTTTTTCCACAAAATTTTTTTTTTTCCACAAAAATTTTTTTTTTCAACAAAATTTTTTTTTTCAACAAATTTTTTTTTTCAGCAAACATTTTTTTTTCAACAAAAATTTTTTTTTCAACAAAATTTTTTTTTTCCACAAAAATTTTTTTTCCACAACATTTTTTTTTTTCGAAATTTTTTTTTACAAAATAGTTTTCTCAAAATATTTTTTACAAAATTTTTAAAATATATAGGCGCATTACAACTTACTAGTTTCAACATAATTTTATTCATAATAAATTTTTTAAATGTTTTTATCACTAGTAATACTATAAAGAAAATATTTTTTTAAATTAGATTTTGTAATATAAATGATTTAATACAATTCCCTTACGACAGACGACATATCCTGACTTTTGTTTCAATCTCTATTGGAGCATTGTGAACACCATGAGGTATTTTCCACTACAATGGTGCCCCATCAAGAAATCACCAGTTGTATTAATTATTGCTGCCCACACGCTGAATAAAGTGAACCTTTTTCTCGTACCATTTTCAAATATATTCTTTGAAATGTAATTGTTTTTCTCAAATCAATCACTAGTTCATAAAACTTCCTTTTCTACCTTGTAGAATGATTCTTGTCTAATATGGCGCACCCCCACACTGGTCAAAGTTTTCACAGCATTTCGCATTCCAACGGTTTCTTTTGCCAACTCTCATAAAAAAAAAACATATAACTTTCCAGTTGTGGTGTATAATCTAATCGCAGTATCTAGTGTATAATCTAGAGTAGAATCTATTTTAATTAAGAAGATTCTATGGGTTTTAAAATGTTCTGAGGCACAACTTTCTTAATTGTTTACCCCTTTGTATTTTCTTCTATAAAATGTAGACCTCGAAAGATGTTATGGGAAACAAACTGGTACCCAGTGTACACCCTAACCAACAACAACATTATTTCATAAGTGTTACCAGCTTTTTCACATTCAACTCCCGGTCTATAATGCTGTCGAATTTCTTGTATCATTTATCACCTTCAATTGGAATTTTCCTTTCGACACATTTAAGTCTAAACATCTGACTAGCTTTATTTTGCGAACTGATTTCTCTCGTCCCCGACTCCAACCCCGACCCATAAAATACCAACTAAATGAAGTCATTTGACTTTGCTTTCCATGTATACCGAACGAATCATATGTCTTAAATAAATATTTGTCAAATATCGGCGTATGTTATCGATAATATTTGAATGTGTTGACATTTGTTGGGGTGACAATTTAATTTAATATAATTTACTATATCTACTTAATTCACACATATCATGAACGAACACGGGCAAGTGTATGTTGTTTATTAATTTTGAATTTCCGTGGAAGGGTATTTGTGTTACGTCACATATACCGCAACCTTGAAAATTTCAATGGAAATTTAGGAATCTATCTTTTTAGACAAAAGGTTAGAAAAGATTCGAATGGTTGTAATTTTTCAGAAATTGGTATGCGTACTTTATTGGATTGAAAATTGCATGATCGGTTGTTTTATTCAATCAGGGTTTTTATTAACTAATGTCTGACCCATTGTTGTGTATTATGATCCAACAAATCAGCTCATCTTGTATTCCCACACACTTAGTGTAGTCATTATATTTGTTATATTTGTTTTATGGTTTTTGCTTTTACGATCGCTTCTCTGTGGTACTTACACCATATGCAGCATACTTAGTTTCGTTATTGCCCATTATTTCAAATACGAGGAAATATTTTAATTTAATTTAAGTGCATCAAAAACTCCAGATGTTGGCCGTTCAAATCCACGCGACAACCTCACATGTGTGGTAGTCGCCAGAATTTGTTCAGTGGAATTGATTCAAGGCGTGTTTTTTACAATTATTTTTTATTTGTATTTATAATTGATGAAAAGATTGATGTTTAGATTTTCTTCACCTGGGTCACTTCCAGGAATTAAAGGAATTTGAATTTGTTAATTTGCCACAAGTTGGTATATTTTGGTACTCAATCTTTTGCAAATTATGTTTGATACGAAATTATATGCTTTGGATAATAATCTTTCCCGCGGCAGTTGGTGATCTAGGTATCTTCTACTTCTTTGAACGGAACCTTACGTCATGCTTTTATTCCTTTAGATTGCAACGACAGATGCATGTACTTTATTATATTGTCTCTTCGGGACTACTTAAGCTGGGCTTTTTCTGTTTTAGTAAGTCTCAAGGATTTTTTATTATCAACTAGTGTCATTTTTATATTTTTTTTAGAGAAACAATTGGTTTTCCATATTTATCAATTATTAAAATCAGTTTCATTTAGTCTTAACAATCGACTCGAATAACATTGTTTTATATCTTTTTTATTTGTCGTTCACCTGTGGGACTTCAGCCAAATACGACGGCGTACTAATTTTTTTTTTTGGAAAATTTATTTTATTTGTTTTATCTCTATACACAGTAGGGTGGAGTGAAAACATGCTTTTTTTTTAATTTGAAAAAGTTAACCTCGGAAAGAGATGTAGTCTGGGGTCCTAATGAGGGGAAAAATAAAGAAAAAAATTTTAAAAAATTTTTAGGGGTCGCGCCACTCCCTCGAAATTTGGAAATTATCGCTATTTTGGCGTTGATTTTAGAAAAATCCTAAAAATTAACGACTTAACTTATTCGAAATTTAAAAGTTTGAGCTTGTTCAGTGCCCAAACAAAAGTATTTGAGGCAAATATGAGGATAATCGACTAATATTTGTAGCTTTGGTGGCGATTTCATTGTTCAGTCAATTTTCTGAAGAAGGGACGATTTGACTTATTTTACTTTTTGAAATTTTTGAACAATGAGAAAATTTTTTTTAAATTTTTTCATGCCCTTATTTCATTGTTTACGCTATTGCAAACATTTATTGACATAAAACTTTTTAGGATTTTTCTAAAATCAACGCCAAAATAGCGATAATTTCCAAATTTCGAGGGAGAGGCGCGACCCCTAAAAATTTTTTAAATTTTTTTTCTTTATTTTTCCCCTCATTAGGACCCCAGACTACATCTCTTTCCGAGGTTAACTTTTTTTTTTTGAATTTCACTCCACCCTAATACACAGGTTCTGCCACTTTTCGATGCCTTCTCGGTTAATAAGATTTGTCGTCATTTTCAAAATAGTCGACATTACATTCTAGAATGATTGAAATTATTACACGGTCTAAATACCGACACAAGACTTTTATTGCTCGAAAAGTTTAGGAGACGTTTCTATCTGATCGTAGTTTCTTTTCTAACCGTTTTATTTGCAAGGCTTCATAAAACTTTCAAGCAAAAAAAAAATTGTTCAAACCCCCCCCAAAAAAAAAAGAAATATAAAAACCGCATATTTTACTCAAAAGCGACATCAAAAGTATGATTTGAAAAAAAAAAACAAAATTAATTGTATGAAATCATTATATTTACCTGATGTAAGCAGTTGTCGCGTTTTAAATTGGTACCAGTAATTTTGTATTTGCCTCCAGAACCTAATGAAAACCTCTACGTATAAGTTGGTGAAAACATTGAAAAGTTTGCAGTTTTTTTGCTCAACTTGTTTGAATTTAAACTAACACTTTCAGAATATCCAAACAAATTTAAAAAAAAATTTATAAAATCAATGTCCTCTAACGATCTTTAATGCAATAGTGCTAATTTAGTAAACAAACGCAACAACAGCACAAACCAAACATGCACGGCCCTGAATAATTCCGAATTTGAGAAGCAGCAACGCCAACCAACAAAAGTAAATGCCTAAAAAGTATGAAGAGGAGAGTGGTACCACATATAAATCTAAATCAATTTTTGACAATTAAAACTGTCAAAAAATAATTATTGAAAGCAGAACCAAGAAGAAAAATAAATCAACATTAATGGACAAAAATCAGTCGCAAATATACAATTCCATCAATATTTTTTATATTGAAAATGTTCTTAAACATGAATGACAACAGCACAGCAAACAATACAAACACATGTATGCGCTGAAAGGCAGTAGTCGATAATAATGTCCGATACTTAAATAAATATGTCAACAATATTTTTTGAAATACTTAGCAGTAATTATGAATTCATAACTTAACGTTTTCAAAAGAGAATTTTCAGAAAAAGAAATTAAATAATTTTTATTATTAATAATAAGACACGAAACTGACATTTTCAGAATATTAATCAGGCGCGAACGAGTCAAACGCTCTTCAGATTGAACTAGACTGCCCGGGCACCAGCTAGACAAGCAAACACTTGTTTGGACGGACATTTGTGTGTTAGACACACTAATATTGATGTCAGATATGTGTAAACATTATGTGCGTTTTCTTTGTTTTGTAAACAAATCGTAAAAATATTAAAATATTTTCGAACCAAAAAAAAAAAACGCAATAAAGACAAACATGTCAAATATTAAGCGGCATTAAAGTGTTTAAAAATTACACAGATTTTTAAATATTAAATGCCTGACGTGAGTTATTAGAATGATCGATTCAAATTACAAATTCTAATGCCCATTCTTCGGGGACAAGTTATGCATTTGATCATGCCGATCGATACGGTAGTGGACGTACGTTTTACTTTCATAAATTCGGGGTAACTCATAACTAATAAAACAACAAGTCAGGTGGCAAGGCAAAACAAGGCTTGAACATAAACTGACATTTTTAAACAGACGGATATTAGCGTATCACTTTACCATCGTGAGTTCAATTATCAAAATTATCAAACTCATAGAGGACAAGAGTATCCAACTCTATAGTCTACCTTCAACTGTATCTGCTTTCGGATATCCATCGCTAGTCTTTGATGTTACAACCGATATTTCTAACTTTATCATATTCAAAAAGTCCCATTAATATAGTTCTAAAAACTCTTATATTTGTCATTATTTGAGATTATAGGAGGTGTTCGAAAACAATTTGAACACCCGATTTTTCGGTACAACTGAAATATCTTCCATTTATTTTGAGTTTGAGACCATTTAACCCTCTAACGAGCAAGAGGGCCTCAAGGCACTCCTTTGGAGAAACATTCGCTTAAAGATTTTTAAAAAATCAACACTAATCACTAAATATTGAATATTTCATAAAATATAATCAGATAGATCACTTTACTCTGTGTTAGGCTCGAAAAGCAGACGCTAGTGTCGGAAAATTTCAATATAATTTTAGTTATTTTCTGATACTTTATGAAGATCAGAGTTCCTGCATTTACTTATGCATACGAAATAAGTATTCTCCCATACTTGGAAATTCCCCAACAATTCTTACTTCTCTCTCCAAAAAAAAAAATGTCGTTGCTGATGATGACAGTACTTTTTAATTATAAAAACTTGTTGATTTTACTTTAATTTGTTCCCCTTAGCTTTTTTTTTCTCAAAAAAATAATAATAAAACAGAAAAAACTTTTATTTACGCAATTTGTGTTATTTATAAATACTCCAAGCCTTCTCTCGCCTGCTGTCCCCTCAGCCACCGCCCACCTAGACCATCACAAAAGAGCTACATTATATTGGCCAATATGAAACAGAGAATGGTAAACGTTATCAGTTCTACCGACAACTCTGCAAATGTTACGTGAAATAACACGGCGCTGAGCGGGTAAGACAACATAAACTCCGATAAGATAAAATTGCCCCAACAAAATAAATAACGCCGCGGCTCCGTCTCTTAGGTGTTTTCCCACTTGGAAAGAATGAATATAAAAACAAACAATTGTATTGCATTCGAATGAAAGTTTCGCAACTTGGAGAATAACAACACCCTAATTGGTGGGCATCACATAGATTCCTGTATAGTCGGCTGGTGGTGGTATTACCGACTTACATTATGAGTCGTTTTTTTTTTTTTTTTGGAAATTTCTCTGTTGAACTAATTCAAATTGAAGGTGAATTGCTAAACGAGACCTTTTAAATGCAACGCTGAATAAATCCCAGGCGAAGATAAGATATTTGTCATACACAAATAATAGAAGTAACGAGGGGAGGGGAGGTTATCTGTAACCTCTACATTAAAATTGAAGTACTGAGGGAATGCTGTACGGATAGAGAATCCCAGCATCATCATTTCATGGTGTGTCTGCAAATGCAAGCTAAATATTACTGGCTTTTGAAGGAAAAAAAATGAATTAACAGTTTTCAAGGAAAATTTAGAACAAAGAATACCTTACCCAATAGGTAGAGATCTTTAATTTGATGACAAAAGCCTAACATATTGGCACAGATCGAAAAACTGCTACAGAAGTGATTCGGAGTCTATTGAATTTGTTTCAATTTGAATAAATGCACAATGGATATTATCAGAATTATGTCGCCAATGACTGCTGAAAAAAAGAATTTGAATTCTTACATCAATTTGATCAATTTGGACATCATTTTCCAATCTACAACATTTTCCTTCAATTTAATGTAGAACTTTTCATTAAAATTGTCTTCCATATCGTACATCATTTTTCTTCAATTTGGTATGTGAAGTGATGAACATTGTACATGATGTTAAAACCAGTATTCGTCCAGACATAATGAGCAAACACCCACCTATATCGATTCCCATCAATTGTTTGGCGTTCTCCAAAGAAAAATGAACCAGTGATTGTTTAGGTCATGTTTGTATTCTCTGTTCAACGAAAGTGGACATTTTCATAGTAATCTTTGTCAGAGCATTTGAAATGGTCCATTAAAATTTGCTCCTGAAATAGGATTCAGTGTTAACCATTCGAGCAACTGTTTGGCTTTAACCGCGTACCCTTTAGAACCATCAAAAAGAGTCCATGGCTATGCTAACCCCGGAGGATATGACACATTTGTGTACTCGGCAAAACTCTCTCCCCCCCTACCGCTTTAAGCAGTTCTTTGCAACGTTCTCAGGGAGTCAGATAGACGATCTCCCACTGTCCGGTGCTCAACAATGTTTAACACGAAACGACAAATTCTGTTGTCAGAGGAGCTTAATGGGTTATTCTGTTCCAGACTTCACTTTCATTCCACAAAATTGTGTGTGTTACCTCTGATGGATTTCATTATATCCCCATCGCCAACGACTGTTTCGGAAAAGGATAATTTTACGGTCACATTACGAAATCACAATTGTAAACTGAGAGAGCATTTAATATTTATTTTCAATTGCCATTGTTATAGAATGTTTGTAGAATATAATTTTGATGTCACAAGTAATAATTTCAGAATATTTGATTCAAACTAAATTTTGACAAAAAAAAAATATGTCAATTGAATTAAACGAGACATTGATTAAATTACGTCATTGATTCAATTACGCAAGCAATAACAGATATATTTCCATGAGCATGGTACATACAATAAAAACCAATAATAATGACAATCCTAAACATTAATTAAAACTGTTATCTTAAGAGATCGCAACGGAATAACATTCTAATTTTATTGTGAAAACCTTAAAAGATTCAACCAGAAACAGTAGGTACTCATGTACTGGCAGGTCGTTCTCTATCCTATAGAAGTTCTAAACATTTTATAACAATTTAAACTTTTTTTTTTTCAAACTAAATTAGCACCTTCCCTATGAGAGAGTGAGAACTACAAGTACAAGTACGATAGTCATGGCATAGACAAGTCAAATGAGAACCCTTATCGACTAGCAATAGTGACGGGTAGTCTCTACACTAACTAAAGCAAAAAGACGCTCCCAACGATGTACTTAGTTCGTTCGGTGCGAGCATGTGTTTGCGAACCTTGATAACACTATGATTTGGTATAATTACAATATCGTATACTCACTCGTCTGCTCTATGTCGGAACGTATGTTTCTCGAACAATGAGTATTATTATTATTATGCAATTTTGATTAAATGAGGAAAATTCTCTACAGACATATGAACAGCTGATTGAGATGATTTCCAATAGCAAAAAAAGTCCATTATTATACAATAACAACTGGTTTTTGGTGTAGATCGACAGACGGTCTCGACTCTCTGTGGGGTTTTTTTTTTTTTATTAACCCAGTCGATGATCTAAGGCTACACATCAAATTTCAAACATAATCTTCGCTCTTCTTGAAGTTTTCGTTGTTAAAAGTTAATAATCATTTGAAAGAAAAAGCTCCGCTATCTATCATTGCTTTATTTTGCATTGATTTGGCGCGCTTTACGCTGATCTATCTGTCATCTGTAGAGGGTTTGTTGTTTTTTTTTGGTCCACTCTTTAGTAACACAGATACTCTGTCGAGCGTACATGCAAACTCACTCTCCCGAGGTCCACACACACCTTTGCTTATCATACTCGGATTCGGTGTCTGTGAGCGTGAGTCAATGGAAAAAGTAAAGCTTTGCCTATTACTTCGCTTAAAAAAAAAACGTTTGCGTATGACGACGTCTGCTACAAATACCGGCTTCTGTTGAAATTGTGAGCAGAGTATGTGTGTGCTCAGTTGTCTCATTGTTGTTGCTGTTGGTGTATCTCAAATTTAGGGGAATATATGTTTGAGTTGACCAGGTGTAAAGATATTTGTATTTGTTCTGGCGTATGCAGATTTTTCTTGGGGTGTTTTTTTTTCTTTTTAGAACTTTTCTTTTGGAATTGGTGGATGGACTTGTTCGCCCTAAAAGTTGTTGTTTCCAATTTGTTCATATTTTATATTGAGTAAATGTGAGACGCCGAATGATTCTCCAAGGTTGCCAGGCCATGAATGCGGTAACTTTCGATAAAGTGTTTTGTAAGAAGGATTTTTCGTTATCACTGCAAGCTAATACGACCAGGATTTGTTGTAAAATGGAGAGAAACTCAAATCAACAACCTGCAAAATGGGGAAACCATACACAACTCTGCACAGACTCATGGTGTTTTAACATTGCAAAAAGTAATTTCAAACTGTAAAAGAATTTGACAGTTTTAAAAAAATAATGAATACATTTTCTGTTTGATATACTACTTAAAAATGATCTCCACTTAGGATTCGCCATAACTGTTCAATGAACCCCGTCTTTGCCCGATCCAATAGGGGAATGATAATGATGGCAACATTCTTTGGAGAGTCAACCATTTGTATTTGGCTCCACAACCCTTTGTTGGTCTTTGGCGTATTTATAAATGATTGTGAAGCACTGTTTCCTCATCGGCATACCAAGGTATGGCAAGGCATCTTTAACTTGGTCCGCTAATCGGAGTCTGGGAGTCACCGATCTACGGCTTTGCCTATTTACATTGTTCGATGAATGCGTTCAATAAAACGCAATTCAGTAGGTGTAATGGACGTATGGATGTATGAAATCGTTATGTAAACTAGTCAACAAACATCGGAATGGCCTCATCCATTTGAGCCGAAACCCAAGAACTCTCTTGTCGCGCTCTTATGTAATTGTATCCATAAGTTGGTTGTCTAGGGTTTTTAATTTCACGACTTTTTTCAATTCCCGTGAATCGCGAATTATTTCAATGTCTTCCCGGGAATTCCCGTGACTTGATTCTCTTTATAAAATATAATGAAAAAATAATACTTTTTTCAAAAAAAAAAAAAAATTAAAATGTTATGTTTTTTTAACCAAAATTTAAACATTCATAACACTGTCCAACAAATGAAGACTTTTTGAATGGAACAGAATAGCGACCCCATAATTCTGAAAGGGTATATTGAGTAGATCATTTTTTAAAGGATATTTTTTGATTTTCTCGAAAAAAGGGTCAAATTAACCCATAAAGAGACCAGTTAGAGGGTTAAGATCTTCCACAAAAATAATCCTCATACAATTCCACAATACTCTGACCATAAGAATTCTCTCGGACATTAACTTACAGCATTTTTTTCATATAGTATAATGCTCCCTTCGACCAAAAAATAAAAACTTTGACCCACTGAAAAAAAAAACTCAGACGTGCTGGACCATAAGTTTGTTCTACAAAAATTATCTACTCAACATACCCTTTTAGAATTATATGGTCGCTATTCTGTTCCAAAAATGCTGTTGGACAGTGTAATTAACAAAACTTTAATTAAAAGTACTAGAAAAATAATGTTGAAAAAAAATCCTGTACAATTTAAGTGTAATAATATCAACTAGCTCTGGAATGTTTCAGGAAGTAAAGAACCGTAAAGTTTATCAAACCCAAAATCACAGTTGTAAAAAGTACATAGTTTAATTTTTTGGTAGTATCGGCAAATTTCCCGGGAAATCCCGTGTTAAAAATCTAGGCTTGTCTCTAGCAACTCTCCCCTTGCTGAATATGCACAAGTTATGTCATATTTACTGCCTGTTTCCATAAAACGAATTGGTTCGTTCGTTACGAATCGTCAATATTGAAAGCGTTATAAAATGGGGTTCAGACATTATTCAATAAGGGTTTTCAGATATTTGTTAGATATCGCCATTTTGAACACTATTTCCAAAGAATAAGCTCTCATTACTTTTAAGAATCCATTTTATTGCGCCTTGAATTTTGACAATTTGTAACGAATGAACAAATTCGTTTTATGGAAACAGACAGTTATTCTTCTATTACTCTTGTGCGATTTTTCTCGCTATACATAGCTTGTTGTTTCTCATCCTTGCTATATCGTTGTTTCTTTCTATAGCTCGTTCGTTTTTAACCACAATTCATCATGGCGAAAGTTCTCTTTCGCTTTTATGGTGTCTGTCCCTCTATTGACCGCTTATTGATTGACTCTCACGTTGTTTCTCCCTATAGCTCTATGGTTTCTCCTTTAACCTCTAGTTGTTTCTCTCCATAGCTCTCTTCCCGCTTTTCTTAATATGCGATTGTGCGATTAATCTCGCTCTAGAGACCCCTCGATATTTTTCTCATAGCTCTCTCTCATTGTTTCTCGTTTTTTTCTGGGTGAGATAAAAATGTGCACTTTACAAATTTGTTAACACATTTTCGGATAAGTGAAACAGATAATAGCCACTCTCTCACTTTATATATTGCTATATTCAGCTCACTAGGAATAACTCAAAAAAAAATCGTTCACAACATGTTACTGAAACCTAACTTATGTGACTATCACACAATAAACCCAGGATCATATCGTGGTAAGAACATAAGAAAGAATATGGTTCAGCTGGTCTTGTTTTTAAAACTATTGGCCCTTTTCAACATTGTCATCAGCCGCATTCAAGAATATTGCCACCAGAACTTAATACAGGGTTCTTCAACATGAGGTGTTATTTTGTTATTCAAAGAAAAATGGAATTTCTTGAGATAAATGAGCGGATGTTTATCTTAATATATATTTACCCTCGACACTGATTCACTGATTCACAAATTTTTTTTTTCAACAAAATTTTTTTTTCCACAAAAATTTTTTTTTTCAACAAAATTTTTTTTTTCAACAAAAAATTTTTTTTTTCAGCAAACTTTTTTTTTCAACAAATGGCCACCACGGCCACGCTTACAGGACCATGTTCTTTTCATGAAATTTTCCATAACGAAATCGCAAAGTGACTGCCCCATGTCCTCGATAGCCTAACGAATTCTATCTTTGAGGTCTTGAATCGACGCTGATTCTTCCCAAAAGCAAGAATTCGCAAGTTGTTAAATCACAAGATCTCGGTGGCGAATTGTGATCACCTCTTCGAGAGATAACAGGGTCCGGAAACTTTTTCGCCAAGAAAAGTTTTAAATGCTATGGTCACCCTAAACGTGATCATTGGTTATTTTTGCACGTTGTCACTTTTCGCATCTCTTAAACAATTTCAAAAACGTTTTATGTGCTTTTCTTTCATCTCATGTCATTTGCTTTTTTTTTTTGTTGTTCTTATCATTGTTCATTTTTGTTGTGAGGTAAATTTCAACTATACAACAAAGAACAACTGAGTAAATTAGCGCTCTCAATTGTGTGCTCCACAATGTGAGCGAGTGTGTGACAAAACAGCGATGCGAAGAAGTGTGTGAGTCTGGCTAAAAAATGTGAGTATAGTGCTGCAAGCACACGTTGGTCTTACTAAGATGTATTTCTGTCTGTCTGCCTATCTGTCGAATGAATGGATGATGATTATGTTACGTTGAGTAAAACCAACAGAAGAGAGCGAGAGAGTGTGTGTGATGATTATATCTCAAAAAAAAAAGTAGTTTTTCGGAGTTTCAGTGGGTTATTGTGAGTGGTTGAAGTTAAGTTTAGTGGGCTAATGAACGATTTAATTTTGCCCAGTGTATAATTTTTAGTTTCCACTGACTGAGTTGTGTGAGTTTGTCGAGTAACGTGGTGATGTTTAGTGTGTTGTTCGTTCGCTGGCATGGACGTGTGTGTAAGTGAGCATATCGCTGTGTTGTTGTGTGTGTGTGCTTGGCTAACTGCAAATGCCACAAGTAGTGAATTTTTTTTAACACTTTTGCGTTTATTTAACGAAAAGCTCTGCTATTGAGCGGTTGTTGGTCTCGGCGTACAGTAGATTTCCAGTGTGTGTCGTGCCTTTTTATAAACTTCTTTCTTTCGGGTATCTTCCTCCCCAATCAAAATAAAACGAAATAATCGTACGATACGATCGCAACGATCGATACGTGTGCTCTGCGGTATAGTTTCCTACATACTATCTCTGCCTGTATATACATGTGTGTGTGTTTCTGTGCCTGAGAACAACGCTCTAAGATTATTTCTTATTTCGTAAAATCTAATTTCAATTATGCTTTGTCTCGTTCGGATTGTTGCCAAAGGCTTTGACGGTTACTCGGTTTAGAAAACGCGTGTTGTGTGAAAGTTCGTTAAACGGTGTTCGGCTGCTATCATTTGTTCTTGAATGTTAATGGCAAAGCAACAAAAAAAAAACAACAACAACAACAAATATTACAGTTAAACAGTTTAATTATGAATTAATTTCCCAAAAAAAAAACATATTTTTCTTTAAAAAAAAAAGGAAAATAACAGTAAAATAAAAGCTTAACGATTTTCAAAAACCAAAAAAAAAAAATGTATACAAAAACACACACATCGTAAAACATTTATTTGAAAAATATTTAATGATTTCTGAATAAAAATAAATAATACGTCCAACCAAACAAAGAAAAAACTGCTTAAATAAATTTGGCTTTCTGTATGTTTACTTGTTAAAAAATGTTATTTGTTATTTGAAATTTTCGAGTGGGATTCCGGAATGCATTCAAAATAAAATACACACTGTGATTTTGCGCACTGAACATCATTATCACTTGCTGGTTTTTATAGTATTGGCAATTTTGCAAAATTGTATTAAGTTCTTTTCTTTCTTTCAATGAAAATAACTGATCATATTTGATCATTGGGACAAAATCAACAATTGATCAGGTGGACAATTATTTAAAAAAGTTTTGCGTTGCAACAAAATCTTTGAAATTTTCCTAAATATAACACCAAAAGCGGAGGCGATAAAAACCCTCTCCACACAGTCGCTGAAACCAAAGATACTCCCAGTTCATGTCTTCAAATAATAGTTTATCATGCCCCTATTGCCCTCGCCCTTAACCGTAATGGCTGAAAGAAAAATGGCCAATGACGACACCGCTCCAAAATCCGCCCCAAACCGTCACTCACTGAGGATGCATTGAGTTCTCGATGATCACTTATGGGATTTCGGGTATCCAGGTGTAGCCGTTTCGTTTGTTCACACATCACGCAATCAAGAAGAGGTACATCGGCAGAAAATATGATTTTTCGAGCAGCTGTAAAGCCCTCATTCGACACAGCCTACAATTGCTGAGTAAATTGTACCTCGTACGAGTTCTTTGTATAAACGCCTCGCCTCAGTCTGGTGTGTGAAATGTTGCTTGTCTTTAGAAATGATTTTGCAATCATTTTCAACATTGTTTAACGCTAATCGCTTCATTTCGTTCCACGGAGATATGGTACTGACTTTATCTCAAGGTTTTGAAAAGAAACTAGATTTGAATAGGACTTTTTCTACCTGAACTGAGCACCAGTCGCAACATGTGACACAAAATTAGAATGCTTAGGCAATATTTAGTTGGTCTGTTGTCTGGTGTTATCAAAAGTTTTCGCTTTTTTGTTCGTCGTTATCCACCGTTTATCGCTAGTGTTTGTTATTTTTGCATATTTTATGTCAGTCATTTTTTTTTTCTGTAGCATTTAATTTCTTCGTTCTGCACAATTGTGTGCCTTTCTTTTATTAGTTTTCTTTCTTTTTTTTCGCTTTGATTTTGCACAAAATTGTGTTTTTGTTTTGACATTTTTCACTTTTTTTTTGTTTTTTTTTTTGGTTTCGTCGTTGCTCTCAATCGGCTCGGTCAGATTGTCGCAGACGTGGCCTCTGCTGCTACCGCTTGATATCGGCCGCATCCGTTATTATTTTCAAGATATTCTCATTCAGTCTTTTGCCTCAATTTCAACGGCCAAAGTCGTCGTCGCCTTTGTACACCATCAGCACACAATTCAATATCAACGTTTCGGTTTTTATCGCAAAAAATATAATACAGAGGAGAAAAAAAGAAAAAACGGCGAAAAGCCAACAATGTCATACAACCGTTTCAGGTGGATTGCGTCAATGTCTTAAGTCCGTTTAAGAGGCGGCGCGTATTGTTCGGTGGTCGTACATCCGAAAAACAAAGAACTTTACACCACATATCGTTATTATAGGCCCTTATCGTAATATCGTTAAATTTGTGCGTCCGTTTTGTTTATGCAACGCGTATCTTTTCCCCCCCACCTGCAATTTGGTTGCCATAAAACAAACAAAAAATACAATATTTTTATAAGTTTTTTTTTCGGTTTCGTTTCGTTTTGTTTCAAATAAACAATAAAACAAAAAGTGAAAACATTTCGTAAAGCCAAAAAACATACACAACAACCTTGAAACACAACAATACTACTAATAATAACAAAAACAGAAACAACAAGCAACAATAACACAGAAATCATTAAAATATAATTTTGATTTAAAAAAAAAAAAACAAAAATTTCAAGTGTTCATTTTAATATTTGCAGAAAACAAAAATAATTTTCTTTTTGTGTGAATACATTCAAAACATTTTCCATCACTAATAATATACAATATTTTCATAAACAAACTTAAAACTTATTAACAAAGGATTTGAAACAAAAAAAAAAGGGAAACAGTCAATGTAAGTAGAAAAATATTAAATGTAAACAAATTACAAGAAAAACATGTATTTTTCCCTCATATGAAATATAACATCTTTCTAAGCGAAGGTTTATGATTTCTCATCATAAGCTAACGAATATTTTAACGATCAGAAGTGTTGAAATTTATAACAGACAATAATCACCATAATATTATTTTCACTAAACTGAAAAGGTAAAAGGAATTTGATATACTTTGATACTCTTTGATGTCTGTGAGTACACAGTATTTCGTCCGAAACAGAAGACTTTTAATCAAATTTATAAAATAACCCAGCAAATATCTCATCTATGTTAAGCTAACATTTAGGGCCGCATGACCACTCTTTGAAACTTTTAGAACAGAGTCCAGAAAATGTTGTTTACATGTATTATTGTAAACAAAGTTTTGATAATTTTCGCAAAACATATTACACATTTTTTTTTCTCGAAATTTCTCTCTTGTTGGAGAACCACCTCAATTCACATACATATGAATAAATTTTTTTTTTTTTTTTTTCAAAATTTCTGTCTTTGTGGCGTACCACCCTAATACACCCTTTTGCACCATACTCAGACAATTGAAAGCGGAAAGATGGATGTAGTCTATAATTTTCGCTTATTACCAATGTCAGCTTAATGCAATAACCACCCGACTGGTGGTGGGGGACCTGAAACAAAAAAAGTGTTATCAAATCCATATGAAATTAAACAACGAAAAAAAATGTATATTATTCGACTTTTTCGTGTTGACATTTATTTTCGCATTTTATTGACACTTTTACCTTGAATTGCATGAGTGAACGACGAATATCAGGCAATGAAGTTAAAAAAAAACACAAGTGTGTGAATCATTTTCACAGTCAACGAATTGTTGTTGCTGTTGGCTGTGGTGTGTTTGTTCATGCAACAGGTTGTAGCTAATGCTAGCGAAAAGCGCGATAGAAAAATCCCCAACAACAAGACGACAAAACAAAATATAAATTTAATTACAACATTCGGTTGAAAATAGTGGAGGCAAACATACAAACATTGAGTACACACATAACCGAGTATACGTTTAAAAAAATCATAGACAAATAAGCAAAGAAAGAAAAATTACAAAATCCAAATTAAAAAACAAACTGGATAAAGTTCGTGAAAAGGGGGCACAATAAAAGTAAATCAACTCATAAGCGATCGTAATAGATGAACCCAATAAAACCTCATCCATTCATATTGCAACAGTCGACACAATCAGAGTTGGTTGCGGCGAAAATAACACACGTCGGCGGCGGTGTTGATTGATGCAACAAATTAACAACAGCAGCTGATCTCATATTCATTCAGCAACATCATCATCATCATCATCGGCAACAGCCAGGAAAGGCCAACAACGGTGAGTGCCGTGTTGCACTTCATCATCACAGCCAGCAGCAGAGCCAACACACAAACACATTTCATGTAATGTGGACACAACGTAACACAACAAAACAAAACAAAAGTATTAAAAACAAAACTACAACAACAACAAAACCCCAAAAACAATGTTTCCTATGCAACATTTGCTGTTGTTATTGTTTTCTTTCATTACAATAAAACCATTAAAGAGCCACAGAAAAAGAATTGTACAACCAACCGCCATAATTCGTTTATTGCCAAATAAAAAAAAAACATTTTCAAAATCAACACAAATTGTGAAAATGAAAACCCAAAAATTTTCGTATATTTCCGAAAATTGAAATGGATTTATTGTTTGTTTTGGTGGCAACTTTCGCTGTACACGGCGACCTTGGGGATGCACAACAATGTTTGTGGTAACCAAGTGAAGAGGAAGCTAAAATTCTTCATTTTTTCAGTATCTCAACGTGTGGCCAGCAAAAGTTTGTAAGCAATTGTTGCATTGCAAAATTTATAGGAATCATCGACTATTGGGAGAGATGGAAATTTATTGTGTACATTGAGGGATATACTCCATTAGTGACTACTCATAGTGTAATATTTAATGGAGGTGTAGAATAAGAAGCAGTAGGTGTGGACAGGTACGACCGAAGTCCGTTTCGACACTCAAAGTCAAAAAAATGACAACACGAAAAAGGAAATTGTCCATTTATTGAAATGTTGCGAAAGGGACTGTAAAAGACATCTGAAATTGGAAGATTTGTCAACAGACATCATTAAGGTTATGGGAAGATGTTTGCAGGTATAGAACGGCAGGGAGCGTAAGGAAGATACTATTTTACCAGGAAAGGTTTGTTTTTAACATTTTCCTTAAATAAATGAAATAAATAAATAAATAAATAAATAAATAAATAAATAAATAAATAAATAAATAAATAAATAAATAAGTAAGCAAACAAATAAATAAATAAATAAATAAATAAATAAATAAATAAATAAATAAATAAATAAATAAATAAATAAATAAATAAATAAATAAATAAATAAATAAATAAATAAATAAATAAATAAATAAATAAATAAATAAATAAATAAATAAATAAATAAATAAATAAATAAATAAATAAATAAATAAATAAATAAATAAATAAATAAATAAATAAATAAATAAATAAATAAATAAATAAATAAATAAATAAATAAATAAATAAATAAATAAATAAATAAATAAATAAATAAATAAATAAATAAATAAATAAATAAATAAATAAATAAATAAATAAATAAATAAATAAATAAATAAATAAATAAATAAATAAATAAATAAATAAATAAATAAATAAATAAATAAATAAATAAATAAATAAATAAATAAATAAATAAATAAATAAATAAATAAATAAATAAATAAATAAATAAATAAATAAATAAATAAATAAATAAATAAATAAATAAATAAATAAATAAATAAATAAATAAATAAATAAATAAATAAATAAATAAATAAATAAATAAATAAATAAATAAATAAATAAATAAATAAATAAATAAATAAATAAATAAATAAATAAATAAATAAATAAATAAATAAATAAATAAATAAATAAATAAATAAATAAATAAATAAATAAATAAATAAATAAATAAATAAATAAATAAATAAATAAATAAATAAATAAATAAATAAATAAATAAATAAATAAATAAATAAATAAATAAATAAATAAATAAATAAATAAATAAATAAATAAATAAATAAATAAATAAATAAATAAATAAATAAATAAATAAATAAATAAATAAATAAATAAATAAATAAATAAATAAATAAATAAATAAATAAATAAATAAATAAATAAATAAATAAATAAATAAATAAATAAATAAATAAATAAATAAATAAATAAATAAATAAATAAATAAATAAATAAATAAATAAATAAATAAATAAATAAATAAATAAATAAATAAATAAATAAATAAATAAATAAATAAATAAATAAATAAATAAATAAATAAATAAATAAATAAATAAATAAATAAATAAATAAATAAATTAATAAATTAATAAATTAATAAATTAATAAATAAATAAATAAATAAATAAATAAATAAATAAATAAATAAATAAATAAATAAATAAATAAATAAATAAATAAATAAATAAATAAATAAATAAATAAATAAATAAATAAGTAAATTGATTAATTAATTAATTAAGTAAATAAATAAAAAAGTAAATAAACACAATGTGTCTCACGTTGATCGGTCACAATGTGTCTCACATTGATCTGGAGCAATGTGTGTCTCATTGATCGGACACACTGAGTCTCACGTTGATCGGACTCAATGTATCTCGGACATAATGTGTCTCACATTGATCGGACATAATGTGTCTCCGACTCCTATGTTATGCAAAGCCTCGGGAGCAATGACAATTACTCCTCTATTACATTCACATACCACTAGTACACGGCAAATCGTACTGGTTACACCGAATTTTGTAAATTTTAACAATACTTCACAGTCATAAACAATTTCTAGTTCATAGATTTAGTATATATCTGATATGGTTAAAATATAAACTAAACTAAAGTCTACTATTTATTTTAGTGTAACTGATTTATAATTTTGTAAATTTAAAATAACTCTGCTATTGAACTAATTAAATATCTTCTTGGGGGTTTAGCGAAATTCCGTTAGTTTCATCCCTATTCTATTTCATTTGCAGCGATCGCTTCACACCTTCACTCGCAAATCAAGTTCAAGATCTTTGACTGGCGATAGCACCGAATGAATTGAATTCGTTCGTATTAAGATGAGGAAGCCGTTGTCTTTCAGCAGCAGCACAAACAGATTCGTTTGCGTGATTCTTAAAACGTTTGAAAGAATAGGGAAATTCTCAATTTACGTACTGCATTTATTTATCATTGGCGGCAGTGCTTCCGTATGTTTGTTTTCGTTGTATTTTTTTTTTTTTTTTTTGAATATGAGATAACAATATTCCGTGATTATATTTTTTTGTTTCTTTTTCTTTAAGTTTTTGCAATTGTTCAAGAGCAGCCACCTAATAAATACTATTTACTTTCAAACGTTTTGAAATCATGCAATTTATTGACTTGAACTCAGCGGGGAGGCGATGAAATGTGTGTACTGGGTTTTTCTGCTAGATAAGTTCATTAGATAATTGCACCAAGTGATTTATGATCTAAACAAACATAGGAGGAGGAAAAAAAACACAACTCTGATGCAGCAAAGGCGATTAAACAAATTCATTTGGAAATACGTAAACGTTTTTAAAGACGCTAAAATCAGCGATTCGGCAAATGGAAGCGTTCCCGCATTTGTTTTGATCTCTGAGCTGCTTAGGTTTATTTTATTTTGCAAGTACAAACTAATTTGAATTTGATGTGGGCCTAGAGTAGAACGGCACAAATGTGTTACTAAGTCTCGCACAATCTAATTTAATTCTTATCTTAATATTCGACGTGACGAAAACGAAAAACTAAGTGCGAAAAAAAGAAACCCAAAAACAAACGCTGTTCGCAAGCAACAAAAAACAAAAAAGCAAACATAGACAATAATCAAGAATTCTTATCTCAAGGTCTGGGATATTTTCATCATTACGACGATTTATGCCGAGACATCATTTACCGTCAAACTGACTGGGGCGGCGGCACGCACGTTTAAGTGCAAATAGATAGCAGTGGTCGTAAGATCAATAAATGATACCGAGCCACGGCAGATGCTGCAGTAGGAGATGTCGGCAATGAAGCGATGCTCTGAAAATGGGGATCAGAATTTGAAAAGTACAATTAAAGCAATTGTCAACTGTTGATTAATCAACTAATTAAAAAAATAATTAACTATTAATTAAACAATTTTTGAATTGATTAATTACTTTTCCAATTAATTATAGGGAAACTTCCAGAAGTCGAATTTTCTTAAAGTCGAAGCACTTGTAGTGACTGTTATAGAGACCAATTCGCTTGAACAGTTTTATAAGTAATTCCATAACTCAAAGTCTCCGTAAGTCGAACTTTTCTACGGGATAATGGTACTTCGTGTTATGGAAGTTTGACTGTATTTAAATTTTCTATTGATTTTTTTTCAGTTAATCACTTTTTCAATTAATTAAATAGTGAATCGGTTAAATTATTAACTAATGAATTAAATTATAACCCACGCATTCATAAAAAATTAAAAAAAAACTTTGTTAAGACAAATGTGTGAGAATTTTTTTTGTATCTTCATACATTTTTATTAACAAAGGTTTTTTTTAAATTTTTGTTAGTTAAATAACTAATTGAAAATAAATCAATTAATTTGTTTATCTTATGAAATTATTAATTAATTAAATGATAATTTATTAACGAATTAAATTAAAAATATCGACAGAATATAATTTATGATGGGTTTATGAAAAAATAGACCCTTAATGTTATGGGAACCTCAACATAGTCGCTAACCTAGACGATTGGGTCAAATTTAATGTACATATTTCTCAGCATAATCTCCACTCCTATCCAACAGTCCACATATTTGCCTCCCGCCGACAGGCATTCGTTTTACAGTTGACATATATATAATAATTTCTTTCCTCTACGTTATTTCCTCAAGTCTGAAAATGTAACTGGATAAACGAAGAATACAGTGGATGGGTAAACAATTCGTAAATATTGTGCAGGACTTTTTGTTTCATCAATCACAATTCCATTGCCAAAAGTTCACTACTACAACTGTTCCTCTCGTCTGATGGATCCAAGGCTAACCCACAGTTACACATGAAGTTCCTATGAAACATTAGTAAGCCCGACTTTTTGGTCTGACTTATTCTCACAAGCTCCTGTGGAATATTCAAACAATTGAACTTTTTTGTCGACTTTATTCTGCTTCATTCATCTGAATGTAAATAACATAATGGATGAAATTCTAAGACAATCCTCACCAAGTTGTTTGATTACCATGCAGTTACCTGATGGAGTATTGCGGCTAAATGAAACAAGAATAAACCGTTTTTCACAAGTTTTCTTTAAGGCCCACCAGCTGGAAGTTTGAAAGTTTCTCTTCAAATATACTTTTTTGATTTTTTTCTTCTGTCGAGTGTAACACTCAACCTCCACATGATAGAATAGTGAGCGACAATCAAGGTGTACCTATGCATATGCTCATGTCTGTGCTAGATATAAACAAACAACAATAAATTTGATCCCATTATAACTTTTAAAAAACCGTTTGAATTTCACACACATACAGCAAACAAACTCTGTGAGATTTATTTTTATTTGATTAAAATACAAACTCATGTTCGCACAATGTGTGTTTAATGTGGGGTGGCGCCTTAGACTGAAATTACACTCGAGCAAAGAAAAGAAAAACTTAAAGTGCGTTGTTGTTGTCGTCGTCGCCTTATGTCCAACCAAAGACCGACGCGCTGCTATTCAGCAAAACAATGACAATCCCGCCACCACTGACTTATGTGCGAATGTGTCAAGTATAAGTAAGCGTAAGCGTAAGAGACGTTCCTCCATAAACCAATTCAAATCCCGAAACTTGTGACTTGCCATGAATTAAATTTCAACTAAACTTTATAAGAAACGAAACAAAAAACAATAACAACACTTTAAGCTCTTTAGACTTATTATGTCAATAAAGTATAAAATATTGTTTGGCATACGACGACTAAACGCTCACACTCACTCACTCAGTCGGTGGCAACTGCAACAACACCGTGAACTATAATAAAAACTAATAAAACAAAAAAAAAAAAAAAAAAAGAAACAAAAAAAAACACAAGTGACAATTCTATTTGTGTTTTCAAGCGTAATGGACACTTTTCCAAGTGTCGCTGTTGCCGTCTCTGTTAAGTTCAGTTACTTTTCTGCCCGCTGCCCCATTTCGTCGACTATGGCCGCACATTCAAATGAGACAGTGACACGTCCGTCTCTCCCCTACTGACACATGTACACATTTCTGAAAATGATAACAAATATTAGACATTTGTTGTAATTTATTTTGCAAAAATTACCGAAGCACTTAAAAGTGTTGCGAAATTTGACTTGTAATTATTGTTAATGAAATTTATGATACATTTGGACTGAGAATGTGAACGCGTGCCATTTGAAAGTAATGTCTTTGGGCGTTTCGAAACAGTGACCGGAAATGAGAAAACTATCCAACACTGAATGATGTCGCATATATGATATCAGGTCAGATTGTATATGTATATTAGGGCTATTCACTTTTTTAACGTTTTTTCGAATATCAATTGCTCTTCATGTATGTCGTCAAAATATTGTGAAGAAAGGTCTTTGTTGTGGCTCCTATGGATCAGATCCAGTAACGTCACATGCTTCATTCATCATCGGTTTCAATAGACTAGTTCAGTAGAACAGTCTATGATTCCCCAGCTTACTTACCACACTATTCCATTAAGACACAACTACGAGAGCAGTTTGAATAAAAAAAATACTTTTTTGGTCATGCGGTCTTAACACATGATGTACATGCTCATTAAAATTTCCTACAGTCTCAGATCATACGATAGAAATCACCATTGAATAATCGCAGGTGATCTCAAACGGATGTGAACCAGGGTTTCTTCTGTCACCGTCAGACTTTTTCTGTTCTTCATCGGTTAAAGGATAGTTGAATGACATTTTTTTATACAGGCTTCTCCAACAAGAGGTGTTATTTTGGTATTCAAAGAAAAATTAAATTTTTTTTGAGATAAATGATCGAATGTTTATTTCATAATAAAGAGGAAGTTAGGCTGTTAATAATGAAAAGCAACATCAGCCAAATGGCCAACACGATCACGCTTACAGCCGGAATTGTAAGCAAATAATAATGACATTAGGAAACAGTTATTGCTAGCATATTATTTTTTTTTAACCTTACTTTGTCTATCTCCCATATTTGTATTTCGATTTTTGAAACTTATTCTCCCTTTCTCTTATAAGCCACATCGTTGGCCTGGAAAGGGAAATGTTACCAATAGCACGCGCCATTGGGGTGTATTGCCCCATTAACCGGAATGTCCTGAAGTTAAATCTCCGAGTGAGTTTCACTTCAATGTTTCAACATCTCCATGTAAAAGTAATACGATGTTTTTTTTTTCAATTTAACTTCAATATTATTTGGTAATGCGAGCTGTTGCTGTTTCTGTACACTTCATCACTAGCCACTGTTTCCCCAGACCAAAGTGATTGTCCCATGAAATGCATTTAACAGTTTTTAGTGAAAAAAAAAATAATTTAATATTTTTTTGTATTATTTCTCATCTGCTTATATTTTGTGTGTGGTAATTCCATTCCAAAGTTGAAGCATGTGGAACGTTCATCCGTTGAGGTTATAAAGTCTTTCCAAAAAGTAATTAAAAATACAAAATTAATTAACTTTTTTCTTTTTAAGTACAAATACGAGTACTGTACACAAATGCTAACATACGGGTCAACACAATTACTCAAGTTTTGTGTGTGTGTGTTTCTTTTGTTTTGTTCAATTTCTTACTCTTTGCTGTCAATACAACATTTGTTGTAATTTATGCACATTATGACAATTTATGCGAATTTCGTTCAGGTTTTGCTTTTATTATTTTTAAGGTCAATAAAAAATAAAAACACAAAAAAAAAACATTACCGATACATTTATTTTCGTGGCTGGCGACAGTCAACCGTTCGATGTGAAAGTCTGTACTTGCCCGATAATGTTGGTGGGGAACCGATCCGATTCACACTGCAATATTATTGCCTGGCGGACATTTTTGCAAGTGTGTCACCCAAAAGAAAATTGTGCTTAATTGACATTACTTGGGCATTTCACAGCGACACTCGTTAGTATTTGCAAAGGAAAAGAGTTCATTGGCATCAAAGGGGTACAAAAAAAAAAAAAAAAAACTCGCTGATGTTCGCCTCTTGTTTCCGACGAATGATAATTATACACGTTCAGAGTTGCCTCAGCTCTCTGTTCGAAATATAATTAACACCACTTAAGAGCGGCGATGAACAGCGGCCGCCTGCCTCCATTCAGTTAGAAGTGAACATCAGAGCAAGCGAGCGAACTAGCAAAGTAAAAGGTTATCAAAGTTGGTTTGACGTCGTTTCACATTCACACCAACCGATCATCGCAAAAATCACGTGAAATCGCTGGGGGGAAATACGTTGCTTTGACAAGCGTTATCACCAAGAAATATATTTAAAAATATAACATTTCACATAATATTTGTAATTTTCCGAAAAGATTTTGTACTGAAAGTTGAGTGGGCTATACTATTTCATATTGAAGATCAAAAGAAAGAATGTTTTTTTTTTATAAATTAGTTCTGTCATGTCCTTTTTGTAGGGTTCCAATTTTGGAAATTCAAAACACATTTGTATGGAGAGCTTCAGCCGAATTAATTCATTTAATTCAATAGTGTCACAACTCAAAATTCACTTTTTATTTGTCTGCTTAAGAAAAAGCTGTAAATCTCTAATCTAAGTTGACTTTTGTTCTGCAGTGTATTATACAAACATATGTTGTCAGGCCTCTTGTTTATTCGGCAATCCTATGGTTCCCCCCCCCCCCCCCCCCTAATTTTGTTAGGTAATAAGCTATTGAGAACTTTAAGTGACTCTCTTGGAAAAATCGTATTTTGAGTTCTGACACTATTGAATTAAATCAGCGATTTGACAAATTCTATTTATATGTAAAGTGATCAATAAAAACAAATTGTCATATTTATTAATTGGAACGTATTTCAAAAAAAGTAATATATTTTAAGTGAAGAAAGTAAATCGGCAAAGTGGTGTCCATAGTGTCCTAAAACAGCCCAATTGTATCAGTGATACTTTTTTAGACGCTTATGTTTTTTTTTTCTGCAAACAGACGGTTTTGTTTTATCAACTGGCATTATCAACAGAAATATTTCCCAATCGAGAATGTAAATGTCGCAATTGTATGTGCCCAGTCCCATGTTGTATGAACCAAAACCTGGGAATACTTTTTTTAATGGTTACAAGGTCAGATGTGATTCTTCGGGGAATAACAGTGGTCAACACCCCAATACGAATTTCGGCTAATGGTAATGTTGCATCACAACCAGGTGCTGTAACACATACATAGATCAGCAAAGTTGTTCTATAGACTTGGACCTTATGTGATGAGACTTGGTAATGACACATCATTATCAGGTAATGAGTTATAGACTTGGACCTCCAAAAACTCATTACCTGATAATGATGTGTCATTACTCTCCGCACGAATGCTAAGCAAATAATAATTATTTACCAATAAAAACATCAAGATGTAGCTTTAGGTAGGAACTTTTTTGGATATTCTTCATTTTTTGGTCTCTCTCTCTCATATTTTTTCTATTTCTATTTTTGGAACTCATTATTGCGTTTCTTACAACCAGCATTGCGGAAATGGATCAATGCTGTTGGTTTGATGATAGAAAGAAAGATTATGCCATGCGCATGATTTCCCGTTAGATGACGTAGTTTGCCCCTTGTAAGGGTTGCCAACTCTATGTGTATACTAGTAAGTTGTAATGCGCCTATGGCTTTCCTTGAAAAAAAAAAATTTTATTAAAAAAAAAAGTTTTTATTAAAAAAAAAGAATTTTGTTGAAAAAAAAAAATTTTGTTAAAAAAAAAAATTTTTTTGAACAAAAAATGTTTGTTGAAAAAAAAAATTTTGTTGAAAAAAAAAATTTTGTGGAAAAACAAAATTTTGTTGAAAAAAAAAATTTGTAAAAAAAATTTGTAAAAAAAAAATTTTTTGTTGAAAAAAAAACTTTGTAAAAAAAAAAATTTTTGTAAAAAAAAAATTAAATAGGCATTCTATAATTCTATAAATACAACGAGTAAAAAGTTTCAGATTGGAAAACAGCATAACAACTGTTGTTGGCAAACCTGCCAACCTGCCCGTCTAAAAGTAATTCCTTAGCTAAATTATAAATGATATGAACGTGGACTTGCCAATTGTCCCGCTGAACTTTAATGGCCCAGTTTGTAAATAGTTCATTTCTTTATGTTTTCTTTTCAAAAAGGTTCCCCACGATGTTTTTTAGGTTTATAGAAACAATCTTCCCATCTCTCGTTGCTACTCATTTGTATTGTAGTTTTTCTTTGGGTGTTTCCAAAAGCCCTGTGATTTCAAACACTTATTTCAACTATGGACTCAATCATTCCATTGGTTACTGCTGTGAATCCTTTGGGTTTAGTTAACAAAATAGCATATTGTGTAAATATCGGAAATAACTCCACTAAATACCCATAAATAACGCAGTTGACAATGAAAGAGTGTGAAACAAATGTTGTGTTTTTTCTTCATGTGGTTTTTATCTAATCGGATCCATAAGGCCAATATTAATTCTTTTGGCGATGATTACAAATCAAAAACAACAAATGGAACATAAAGTTAATTAGACAAATTCCGGCATCCATACATAAGCACCGACACACACACACACACACAACTATGTATGCATGTATGTGCATTTGGCCTATAAGTTTGTTGTTGTTTGTGGTAATGTCAGCTGTACGACACTATTTGTATTTTTGGGGAGGGTGACATATTCGAGTAGACAGACATGCTAGACAGACAGACGGACTCTGGCGGATAGAATCGAATCATATCAAGCAGACAGACATCCAACCAGCAAATTGTTAAATGGAGGAGGGTGGGGACAATGCGTGGTATCTGGCCTGGCCTGGTCTGGTCTGGTGTTCTGAACAATGACAACAGCCGCAGCAACAACAACATCATCAACATCGAATGCATTACAATTTGTAGGTCAACTTATGCTACTCATATGGATTGTCAGCATTATACATATGTCCGTCCACCCGTCCGTCTGTCTGTTTTTATTTTATTATTATTTTTTTATTGTGTGGTTGGTTGTTGGTTTTTCCAAAAACAGCGTCTCTGGGTGGGAGCTCTTTTTTTTTGTTTTTTTTTTGTTTGTATGTATTTCTGTACGAGTTGTTATTTTTGTTGTTCATTCTGTCTTTGGTGTGTGGTTGGATTTCATTGCGGCCTGTATTGTTTTTGGCCATTTAATTGCGCGCGGAGATTGAAGGGAGCCAGGCAGTTGGTGGTTGCATTACAAAATTCAGAATGATATGAAGCGTACATTTTATGCGATTATAATGTGGACTTGATGTATGTTTGTCAAAGGTTTGGTTAAACTTTTGTTGTTGTTGTTGTCGCGGTTTGTTGGCCGATTCTTGTTTTTGTTCTTTGTAATATTACAACCGATAACAGGCAAATGATAAAATGTGATTCTTTTAATGTTGTACTTATAATGAAGTTGTTTTGTCGTTTCTGGGTTCGTACAGATAAAGAGCTATCGATATAGTTCAAGGTTACTTACCACATTAACAACAATTACGCATTACAAAACCTTGACATATTCCCATACGATTTCATTGTGTTTGAAGTTCTTTTCACACAAATAAAAACAAAACCGCAGATAACAAAATGTTATAATTCAAAAAATAAAATTAAGGACAAATTCACTTATGCAGTCAGCGGTGATTCTCAGATCACCCCACGGAAGTTTTTATGTCAATTTGCCATTAACCCTTTCCGTGGCAAATAACTCTTTTTGAGCCAGCAAAGATGTGGACAAGCCTCTCGGGCATTTTTTTTTATTGACAACCTGTCTCAAACTTGCCCGAAGTGGAGGACTTAAAACGGCAGTAAGCACTCATGTGGGCCATTTTGTTGGAAATTTGGCGAAATATGCGAGCAAGAAATCTTGAACCGGCTCATCCGGCTTATACAGAATACTTCTTTTGATTGAATTCATAATTTTTTTTTACCAATTTCACCTAAACTCCCAAAGCCCTTGGTCGAGTTTATTTTAACAAAGTGTTCTATGACCTCATGAGAGTTTCTAGTTCGAGTATTTAAAGACAAACAATCTGGTTAAGACTGTAAAAATATCATTAAACAAAATTAAATTAAATTAAATGATTTCTAAACATTTTCCACGATATCCCAACCATCGAAGAATCCGACATAAACACCAAAAACTATGTTTATTTTTCAAATGAAAAAGAAACACAACGTTTCCTACATCACCTCCAAAAAGGAAAATATTCGCAAAATATTATGCTGGCAAAAAAAAAAAGTGTGTTCACAAATGGTTTTATGCCGGTTTTATCGGTCTGCTTTTTTCTCCCCATCGCACATACCATTAAATGTGACCGTATGCGTATGTATTTGAAGAGATTTCAAATCGATATCGAAGGGGAATTTTCAGTTGTAATTTTTGTGTTGCGCCACATGTTTGTTATTTAGATGGGGTTTCCAGGAAAATTTGGCATAAACCTGATCCATCAGCATTTGTCCACCTGTAGAAATGGCATAGGCCGGAATTTGTAAAACAACAACACGGCAGGTGATATAAAACAGATTTTATGCGTTTCATCTGTTTTCTTTTTATGGCCTGCGTAAATCAACACATGTTTCTTGATTGGTGCTGTTGTTGTTTTTGCCATAGTATTCGTAATCTGTCATTAAATTTTAGATTTATAGATATGCTCGTTTTATACGTTTCTTTTTTTTTTGGTGTGTGTTTCATTCCTTCTGGTCAAAATTGAAATTCAATCTTTGCCGAAACGGGTTTTGTGCTCAGACATTCGCTTAGTGTGCGGCTGCTTCCCGTGAACACAAAAGCCAAAACTATGACTTCATAGAAGACGAATTCACAAAACCCGTCTGACCAATCAATTCCCGAATTGGTAAAAATAGCAAATACTAGATATTTTTAGCACCTAAACACAAAAAAAAAAAAATACAAAAAACAATTATGACATAAGAGATTTATTTGTATCTAAGCTTTATTTCCTGTCATACGATAACCACAATTGGTCATGCTTATTGTTTCTTTGTCTCGTTGAATACAAATAATCTTGCCTATTGTTTTTTGGAAATTATTCACCACCGAATGTCTACAAAATTGTTAGGGCGGTTAGTATTTCTTTTTTCTTTTCTTCAAAAATCATGTCACGTGGGTTTAGTTTGGTTAAAGTATATTTTTTTTTTTGGGCATTTTTAGATATTGAACTTTATTAATTTAATATAGGTTAGGACCTTCAAAAATCTATTTTCCATTTTTAGTAAAACGTGACATATTTCTTAGCACTCGTTGTTGTCGATTAATTTGGAATGTGACCATAATTGACAAAGGTTTTTGGGATTTCCTAATTAGGCCGAGCAAGTTTTCACGTCTTGAGTAATTGTTAAGTGATTCACACGCATTAAAACAAAATATATTGAAAAAAGCTATTAAACCAAGTTATTGGAAAAATTACCCTTGTTATTAAATTACAGAGAACAACACAGTTTCGGAACCATCAAATATTTTTCAGTGGCTGCTTCCACCTCGCAATTGCTGGCAATTTTACGATTTTTTTCAATATATTTTTCTGTGGCTGCTTCCACCTCGCAATTGCTGGCAACTTTACCAGTAAGAGAGTAATCTCTAAGCCATGTAAAATGTCTCTAGAAAAGCATTAATCGTTTCGTAGCTGGCTTTAAACAGTAGCACCCGGTCAGTGAGTATACAAATTATATCGCGCACAGTTCACCGATTCGAGAGTTGAGAGGCCTACAGCGTTGCAAGATCACACACTTTTATTCTACGATCATTGAATATTATTCCACTAGTAAGTTGTAATGCGCCTATGGCGCCCGTTGAAATGTGGAAAAAAAATTTTGTTGAAAAAAAAAAATTTTTGTGTAAAAAAATTTTTTTCTTCAAAAAAAAAAAAAATTGTTGAAAAAAAAAATGTTTGTGGAAAAAAAAAATTTTTGTAAAAAAAAATTTTTTTGTTGAAAAAAAAATTTTGTAAAAAAAAAAATTTCAGTAAAAAAAAAAAAAAATGGAAAAAAAATGTTTTCTTCAAAAAAAAAGAAATTGTTGAAAAAAAAATTTTGTTGGAAACAATTTTTTTCTTCAAAAAAAAAAAATTTTGTTGAAAAAAAATTTTTTGTGGAAAAAAAAAATTTTGTTGAAAAAAAAAATTTGTAAAAAAAAATTTTGTAAAAAAAAAATTTTTGTAAAAAAAAAAATTTGGGGAAAACACAATTTCTGTACAAAAAAAAAATATTTTTTTTTTATTATTATTTATAGAAAATAGAAAATTATAGAATGCCTATTTAAATTCCTACGTACTGCGTGACAGAGTCAGTGAATCAGTGTCGAGGGTAAATATATATTAAAAAGATAGATTTTATCGACGATATCGGCGTGACTATAAATTTTCGCGATCCTGAATGCTTAGAAGTCAACTTTCTAGAAAAGGAATCAATCCATCTGAGATGAAAGAATTGCCAGTAGATGCAAAAATAAGATTTCATTAATTCATTTCATTGTAATAATGTGACTTTAGTAAGGTAAATTAAACCAAATTTTTCAAATTTTCCCAATCCATGAGTTTTTCTTTTAAGCCAAATGTTTTCATTGTGATCAGAATTTCCCATACGTGTCACGGTATTGGGATTCAATTCGTATCAGTAGAGTGCGTGCCGGGGAGAATAATGCTGGTGTATCCGACGGCGTGAATGAAGAGCACGGCATGTCCATTCATCACCTGAATGAATTTAACTCAATTTACAACAAAATGCAACTGGTGCAGGAGCTGGTGAAGTCCATCGCAACGTCGTATTTTTGGTAAATTGTATTTGTATTGAAACATTTTCTTGTATTGGTTCAATGCCAAATTTGTTGCAAGAGCTGTTTAAATATTTTACACTGGCAGTGTAATTACTATCAGGTAATTCCAAACTGAAAAAGTGTTAACTTAGATCAAATTTAGGCCATTTCCAAAAAAAATTGCTCAGCTACTTTTCCTTACCACGTGTGTAATTACCATCAGGTAATTCCGAACTGAAAAAGTGTTACCTTAGATATAATTCAGATCACGTCACTGTCAAAAAGAAATCGGTTAGCTACTTTTCCTTACCACGTGTTCATGCCCCATGACACCCATAACACGACTATGACGCTTGAATCATACGAGTCCACTAACAGTCGTACGCGGTGTTCACACTCCCAGTTTTATTGCATTTGCAAACTGCCTTAACCTTAAGTTCAATGTCCCAGTATTAGCAGTTTTTTTTTTACACTTTTTCCCCCCATTTCAATACAATTATGTACAGTTTATTGTTTCCATTCTACAAATCGCATTATTATGCATTATTTTTCCCTTTTTTGTGATTAAACGCACTTTTTCTTTTGAAAAAAAAAAACTAAACCTCGTTTTTTTTTTTGCTTTAATGCGTTTAATGCAAATTATGCACAGCAACAAATACAAATAACGTCACATTTTATTGACACTGTTTGAATACTGATAATGTGTCGGCCAAGTCTTCGAAAGAAAATCCAATATATGTAAATAGCAACACATACATACATTGTTGTATTATGACTGGAATTATTCCATACAAGTTTATGATATTCTTAGAAAATGTTATGATTTATATGAGACATACGAATGTACTATGGAATTTGTATGGCCTGGCCATGGCAAATATTTGTTGCTGTTCAGTTCAGAAAATAATAATAATGATAATGGAATTTATTAAGGCAAAGGTCTTCATAATGAAATTGCATTTGTCTTATCCACAGGAATATTCCTGGAGATTTTCTTAACATTTCTGTAACATTTGTTGCGAAGATTCTATCAAAAACTCACTTAAGAGCAGATATGAGTGTCAATTTTTTGTTCAGTTTTTAAGCCTGTGATCAAAAATGATAATTGGAATATAACTGCCATATATGGGCAGGAGCTCCAAAGACATGGATGCATCTTTTGGATCGTGTACAGAGGAGATCGGTGGTGGTGATTGGGGATAGTAGGATATCCAACTCAATTGTCTCCCTTCAGCATCGCTGGAATGTGAGATGTGTATCGCTATTCTATAGATATTTTAACGGTATTTGCCTGACGTTAGAATATTTAGTCGGAATACTCGGCTATCCAGGGTCTCTCATCCGTTCATTGTGAAATGGCCGGTTGACTGAACGACTCACTATAGAGAAAATTCGTTCTTTAGCCGAACTGTTTGTATGTGGAATAATCTTCCAGCAAATGTGTTTATCCTGCCTGCTATGACATTATCGCATTTAAGGCAAACATCAGCAAACACTACTCCCTCATTCCTCCCTTCAATAATCTTCATTACCATCGCTTTAGACAAAAAAAAAAAAAAAGATGAGTGTCGATTTTAATTCCCTTTTTCAGCCTGCGAGTTGCCTTCATAACTCTGTGTTTACAGCCTGTTTTTATAGAACGTATACGTCTGAAACGAACAGAAACGTCTGCAGCCGAAACGAAACCGAATTGTGTTTCTACAACTCCAACGAATCCAATAAGACAATACACACAAAAATACATAAGAAACAAATTTCAATTAGAATTTAACTGAGACTTTCGTGTTACCAAAACCCAAACTGACGAAACAGAATTTCTGTTCGTTATTTTAACGAAACGAAAGACCCATTCGTTTTATAAAAACAGGCTTTAAGTTTTCTCTAAACCTCAACGTTAACATAGCTTTTAATTTAAAGCGCTTTATAGCCTGAGTTTGAACTAAACAGAAAAATTACATAATTTAGTAAACCTTGTAAAAGTTATAATTAATTTTAATAGTTTTTTTTACACAATATATATGTTAAAGTAGTATCTGTCTATGTACATTAGGGCGTACCTCAAACCAAGAAATTCGCCGTACACCTTTGAATATAAAGTATTTTTGCAAGACAAAAACAATCGAAAAATTTTTTTGTAGTTTTTTTTTGACGAAAGTAAATTTTTCTTTATATCTCCTGCATTTACAGACGGATCTTAAAGTGTGATACATCGATGTTCGTGATGTCATTGACCTCACCATCATATGTCAGTTTTACGAAACTGTCTTGCAAACATACTTCATATTCGCAGGTGTATGGCGAACTTTTTTTTTAACTGTACGGTGTTACGCTCTAATGTACACGTACATTCATATGTTTTTGTATATAAACTACTTACGTAGTGACTGTATGTGAAAATGTGTATATGAACTTTAAATTAGCACATTGTTACTGGATGTATTTGAACTTTTGCTATCTCACATATAACATTTTTCTATATGTGAATAGTTTGTCTATGAACAATCTTTTTATAGTGTTGCTTACCTTATTTCGAAAGGTAACATCCTATGTTTATAAGACCCACTCCGTTTGTGTTGGCAAAACTTGAAAAAGATCAAGGTCGGAGTCATTCTTAAAATATTTTTTTTTTTTATTTTGGTAATGCCATTAAAGGGTAACAAAATTAGCTTTACCTAGGATTCGAACCCATAGGCGCAAATTTGAACAAAATGCGATTGTCAGGACATGGGCGAATGTTCCAATTCGGTTAACGGAGAGTGCTACAAAGGCATTATAAACCATTTTCTGAGGGCCGATGCTTGATGTCATTAACTATGATTCGATCTTTTAAGCAGCAAGTTCGGTAAAATCGCTAAATAGAAAATAAATATTAGTCACAATTGTTCTGTATGATTTTCCATGCACTGTATTTCGCTTAGGCGAAAATCCGCTTTATTGAAAAATGTCTTTATGAAAAAATCGCTAAATAGAAAATAAATATTAGTCACAATTGTTCTGTATGATTTTCCATGCACTGTACTTCGCTTAAGCGAAAATCCGCTTTATTGAAAAATGTCTTTATGCGAACAACATTTCTAATGCAAACACACAAACTTATATGATACGAACACCGCTTAAGAGATACAGGTATATGATGAATGTAACGGCGACACAAAATACTGTCGTGCCGGGCAAAACCACCGCATTTAAGACAACTCAACCAAATGAAAATATCTGACTATTTTCATTCAAGCTCATTAATAGTGAATTTAATTTTTAGAGACATATATTTTAAAAGTTGTGGCACAAATTTCTATCTTCGTTTCATAGAACAATACCAGAAGTACACACTCGGTTCGTTTAAGTGAAAAATGGTTCAATTATCCGAATTTCTTTTTATTGAAAATTCCGCATAGGTGAAAGAGAATTTGTTGATTTTTTAATTTCCGCTTAACCGAATTCGATTGTATTTAGGGTAGATATTTTTTTGAATTATTCTAAAATAACACTTGTTCTACAAATTTCAAGTACAATCCATATAATTTTTTATGGTATTCATCGGAAATTTCGCCAGCTCCACTTTTTTCTACGAAATACTTCAATAGTGAGTCTTTATCTTTCCCCCTTGCCAACCAAATATTAAAAACTGCAGAATTTTGTAAACAAGAAGCCTGAAAGATAATTTTTTTCTCAAATCACAATGAACATTTTCTAAAACTGGACACTTTGGAGTAATTTCGGTTTTTGATCTTACACTTGATAACTTTAGACAATAAGGTTGAAGCTTAGCAAAATTTAGCGCAAAAAAAACAGTCTGGCCCAACAGCTCGTCAATGAAAATAAGAAATAGAGAAGGAGAGAGGACAGAACCCTGTGCATGAGAGAATGCATTACCGACCCCAAATGAAATTAGTTTTGATAGATTTACACGTTCAATGGCATTGTTAATACATACATACATTTTTCATTACATCCTAATGCATTTCTTTGGTTGGATTTTTTGGAACTTCCAAAAAACCAAATTAAACAAAAATCTCTCTTATTTAGTTGTCATTATTTCCTTTTACAAATGTAACTTTCATTAAGTGTTTGTGTAAATATATAATACAAAAACAAATAAATTATTGCTGGCATTAGATCAGATCGTTAATGCCCTTCATCTGGCCAATTAAAAGATTAACTACACGAACAAATGAACCGTCTCTGTCGTCGTATATGGGGCCACACATCACATCGACGTACATACCCAGACCTGTGAACGTCTCAAAGGCGATTAAATCGCATTCAACAACAGCTTTTAAATGGCAAACAAAACATACGATGACGTCCCGATCTGGTCGGCAGCGGTCATCCATTACCATCTGATGACGTACACATGTTCATTTCGGTTTTGGCGCAATTTATATGGAAAATAAATCAAATATCCTCCGCATGTATTTGTGTGTTAATTGTTAAATACATGTATAGTGCGATATTGTTTTGCTTTTTATTCGATTTGATTTGATTTTGTGAAAACTTACTCACCTTTGGATGTGTGAGGTTGATTTGCAGTATTGGGTATTGTTTTTTTCTTTGCCATGTGTGGAAAAATGTCATGAAATTAACAACAACAAAAATGTACTTTGAACATGCCATGAGTCTCCGTTTATGATGTTTCATGTGTCAGAATCTATTAAAGGACATTTTCATATAATAGTGTTGATGTCATGAATAAGTTGCACAAATTTAGTGTTAGCACACTTTTTTCGATTTCCAGACTTCAGTTTTAATTTCATCAGTTTTTTTTCCATTCGATTTTTAATTCCGATACTTTTTTTGGTGGGTGATTCCGATTCTGACAGTACGTTTCCTTAGAAATTCGTAGATAAAAACAAAATCGTAAACAGCAACACCAAAGTTCATGTTTATTGTTGTTGTTTTTACTGTCTATTCTTATAAGTTACACCTCATCAATTTTTCATTGAATTCGCTATACTTTTTGTTTTGTTTTGGTTTGCCGTCTGCATGTTTCATTCCCTTTTGTATTTGTTCTACAAGCGTTTCATCGTGATTTAGCAGTTTATTATTAGAAAATTAGCGATAAATAAATACAAAAAGCAAAAAAGAAAGAAAACAAACAAAAAAAAAAAAAAAAAAAAACATTATATCAAATTGGTCTGAATTTGAAAGGTAATGAAACAGACAGTGAGCGTCTCTATGTTGGAATGTTTCTTGGGAAATATGCGGTTATTCATTGTGGTCATGTGTGTTCACATACTCGTAATTAAGTGTGATTTGTAGATGTTAGACGCCAGTGAAGATTTAGATTTATTGGATATTATTAAAATGTCAAAAACTCCGGTCAATTGAGTTTGGACATTTTAATATATGATATGGAAACAAATTGAAATTGGGTATGGTATATGGACATTACCCGGCGGTTAATGGAGATTTGGTCCGACTGAGCTTAACGCTATTTTGATGTGACATTTGTGTAATATTGTCTGCGAAGAAATTCAGGTTTTTGTCATTTGTGAGGTTATGCTGCTGTCATTCCCCATGTTCTAGTAGAATCAAATTGACCTCAATTGGAAACCAGAACCCTTATGAATAAATGCATAAGCGAAGAAGTCTAAAAATATCTTTCATAAATGAGGTCTGACTAAATTTTTTTGAAACTTTTTGAATATTAAAAACAGTTTGTGAAAACAGTGATATGAAATCTGCCCCAGAAATGAAGTCCTGATTTAATACAGGCTCCGCCAAATATTTTTTTTTTTTGAAAATTTCTCAAATTTCTTCTTTTATTTGAAAGTACAATCCTTCCGGTTAATAATGGAAAATAATTTTATTCAAATGGATGCCTCGGCTGGCCATGCAGTAGCCTAACGACCTCAGCTCTGCAGCTGATAATGCGATCTTGAAAACAGGGTGCAAAACATCGAGTGTAGCTTCGGCTGTGTGGCACGTATGTCCTCTTAAATTTTTGTAAACAAAAATTCGTTCAGCATTGCCCGAAAACGAAATAAGTACTAGTTGAAAAAAAAACGTTAGATGGCGGACCCTTTATTAGACATTATTGCCATCATAACCTAAATATAATTGTATTCACAAACAATTGTACGAATTTCTTAAATATAATTTTGCTCTTTTTTATCTTTGCAGTTTTTAACAAAAAAGAGGAAAAAAACCAACACAAAAACTTCGGAAAATCCCAACTTCAAATTATAACGAACCACTTGATGTCTTTTAAAAGGTAATTAAGTAATTTATTAATAATGATTAGCAAAACATTTACACCCATTAAACTTTTATTAAAATATACGAACATGAATGGAAATCAAAAAAAAAAAAAAAAAATCCCCCTTTGCAAGATATCAGCACATGCCAACAAAAAGCATCCCAAACAACAGAATTATGGTCCACATTTTATGAACTCATTCAGCAGTCACGATCTTTCATTTCTTCTTCTTTCCTTTGTGTGATTGTTTTGTTTCGTTAATAACTCTTCAAACAATGAGACGATCACGCCATTTCTTTTAACGTTAACGTTAACTTTTATTTTTATTTAAGTGCTGCTGGTGTTTCATAAAAAACCAAAAAAAAAAACACACACGTCATTTCAAATATAAAACTAACGTCTAAATTTTGGTTTAAACCGAAACGAACGCAAAACAAAAAACCAACACAGCACACACAGACTCTCCAAACCAGTCCCACGATCACATGGTCCACCATCGCCGTCATCATCGCATTTCGCCGCAATCGTTGGACGATCGAGCGAGTGATCAATCGATCGATGTGCCATCACCGTTAAGCACTCGCTCACTCCAAAATATTCAGGGAAAAAAAACAAACAGAAAAACATGTGTATGTTCATATTCCGTGAAACAAAAACTCTTTCAAACCTTCACATTTTCGAACTGAAATAAAACATATCAAACCAAAAACAAGTTTGTGGTCGATCTGATGTTTTTTTCTCTCTCTCTCTCTCTACATCTTTCTGTCTTTTTATTTTACCGGCCGGCGCTTTTGGCAAACATTTGTTAAGGCCATGATTGTTGTTGTGGCTGTGTGACTGTTTTCTGTACTACAAACAGACAAACTTGATTCTTTTCAAAAGAAACAACCAGCGCATAAAGCGAGTGAAATGTTTGTGTTGGTATGTGTCATATCTCTCAAAATTGAAAGTGAATTCATTGAAGACTACGACGACGACGACGACGTGGGTTGGCCAAGAAAAATAAACAATAATTTCAACAATTGAGTCATTGGCAAATAAACTTGGGCAAATAATTTTGCCAAACAACACAAATGTTTAAATGATTTCTTTATAACGGCCGTTTTTTTGGTGGGGTAATTTCAAATATTCCTATTCTAAGAAAATGTGTAATTAGTGAAATATTGAATCTCAATAGTATCTCCGTGATTTGCAAAAATGAATGGCTCCTAAACTGTGATCACAAGTCATAACAGCCTTAGTCAAATTTTCAATTTTTCCACGAGAGCAGTTTAAAGTTTAAAATCCTTGCTGAAACCCGATAGGTCGTTTTTGGATCTATCATTCGTACAGTTTATAAGAAAACGTAACCCCTTTTTTTATTTCAAAAAATGCATATTCTGAAAAAATTCATTGTGGTCAAAATTCAAATTGAAAAATATTTCTAAAAGTCAAACGTGTATTTAAAAAAATTTAACGGGTTAACTGAAAAAAAAATGCAGTTATGTTTAAAGAGAATTATTTGTAGTTGCGTTTTTTTGAGTAGTGGACAAAATGTTCAGTATATTTAGGGAAAAGTCGCAAATACTTATGTTGTTAACCAAATTTATTTGGGTAAGTCATCCATTTTATTTAGGTAATTGACCCAATTGATTCTTTTTTGCCGTAATCGGGAACTTTTGCTAACATTTCACAGTTTTCCATTTTAATGCTGACAATTTATTTGCATGTGCATTTCTGGCCTTCTGTGCACTTTTTATGAAAGTGGTCAAGTTATACGATATGATTTCGAACACTGGGGTCTCTTCTCTGCGGTTATTTTGGTTTTTTTTACGTATCATACGTCCATGTGTTTTCAATACGGATTATTTTGCATTGTTTTTGTTTGTTGTTGTTCTTTTTTTTTTAGTTTTCGTGGCTTCTTTGGCAAGTTGACTAACCCGCAGGGCTTGTAATTTGCGTGTTTCTGTGTGTGGTTTCGGTGTGTTATCATATGACGGCCTAAACTACTACCACATAACTTTGACGGGCCAAGAAGTATGGCCATAATGGCTTAAATACACGTGCACTGTATTTTGAGATATTGTTCTGTAACCGCCTTTAATTTGCTTGCTATATTTAACCTGAGCTCAACAGAATTTCTTTAAATTTTGCTGGTGCTGTTGTTGTTTTGTTTAAAGTTCAATTTGCCCTAAAGGAAATTCGTGTTTGGTGTCTTTGTTTCTCGGAATAAATGTTCTGTTTAAATTTCAGTTAAGAAGCGAGAAGGGAAAACAGTGAAATCAACTTCTGTTGTCAATGCTATGGCAAAGGGGTGGGTTTTTTCAGCCACGGATTCAGCCACGAGATCAAATTTTGGATATGTTTGTTGGGTCGACTCTGGGTCAACTGTTTTGATATACGAGCGGTGAGGAAATAAAAGGTTAACAGTTGTGTTTCAACTTGTCTATTGTTTAGTTTGTTTAAATTAAATCTAATACTTTATGATTTAATGATGATGTTTAAGACCTTCGTTTGCCACTATTTTTTTTTTGTGGTCTTCTTGAAATTCAGTTACATATAATTCACAGGGCTCATTAGCTTTGTTAATGACATGTGTTGCATAGTCTGCAGCCAAACATATTCATTTTATTATGAATGAATGAATGAATGCTGTTTTTCACTTATCTTTCCATTCCATAAACATGAACGTGGGCGATTATAAATGATTTGTTATTTCAATAGTCAACACTAGAAATTAATGTTTAGCTTTGACCATTGTCTTTGAGTACACCCACTCACAAAACTGAGCTGACAGCTCAATCTAAATTTCGTGGCTCATCCATCTTTGACAAATTTGGTGTTAAGGTTAGTTTGTTAAACAAATGATTGTTGCCGATTGTGGTTAGAAGGTGATTTCCGAAATCATTTACAAGACCTCGGAATGTTCTGTGTACATTAGGGCAACAATTTTTATTTTTCGCAAAAATCAAAATTGCCCTAGGATCGTGGAGAAGGTTATTGACAATTATTTAACCCTATTCGTACCAAGCTTAATTTGCAACGCAAAGTAATGCCAGTAAACCGCAAAATGTTTTATAAGAACAAAAATTAAAAAAAAATCGAATGGACATTTTTTTTAAGTAAACTATATGTCTAAACTAAATTTAGACATATCTATATGTCTAAAGTAAATTTAGGCTTAGTAATGGCTAATGAAAAATAAAATGCATATACGTGTTTTAATTTCAATAGTCACCGGAAGTCAATACGTTGGAAATGAGTTAGAGCTGGGCCAATACGGAATAAAAATGGGGAAAAATGAAAAAAAGTGCGACACATTTTTTGTAAAAACAAACGACATACGATTTGTTCAATCATGTAACTCCTCATTTAATCTACCTTTGATCTCAATCAGTTTTTTTTTTGCCACCCATTTACCCAAAGTTTGTCTGACATTTTATTATTTCTGTCCATTGCGTTTGTACTTCTCTGGTTGTTTTTTGATTTTTAAGTGTACGGCATCTCTCCCCCTCCCCACACTCTCTCTCCACCCCCTCTCTCCCAGTGTCTTTCTGGCGATTATCTCAATGCAAACAATTTAGAAGAAGAAAAAATCGTATAATTGAAAGATTAACATTTTTGTTGTTATTTAATAAGCGTTAGCTATGAGGGAGCAATAAATATCAATAATAATAGTTTTGATGTATTTCAAGTCGTTTAATATGGAGGAAAATAACCTTTAGAGAAATGTTAATTAATGTATTTATATTTTGTAAAACGACACTAGCGTTGGGACATGTTGGCTTATACAATTTTATTGGAAATCGAGTTTTGAATAATTGTAATTGGGGGAAAAAAAAGTACACTAGTTCTGTTCTAAGTACACTAGTTTTTGTGTTCCATGTAGATGAATCAGTACCCAGATTAAAGTAAAGATGAAGAGCATTAAATGAAGTTCGTTACTTACTTATTTCCCTTAACATTCCATAAAGGAACAGACGGGGAACTTCTCTCGACTCAGAGATCTATGTAGGATATAGTTGTGTATACTCACTGACCGGGACCTACTGCTTAAAGCCGGCTCCGAACGGCTAATGCTTTTCTAGAGAAGTTTTACATGGCTTAGAGATTACTCTCTTACTGGTAAAGTCGTCAACATTTACGAGGTGGAAACAGCCGCCGAAAAATCGTTGATGGTCTTACCCGGTTTTGAACTCGGGTTCTGATAGTCGAAGCTTAATTTAAAATTAAATAAAATCTTTATTGAACGGATTCTTGGCTCCTTTTTGTCGTCATTTGGTAGAAACAACACAGGACCTTCTGAACCATAGGACTGAAGACTTGGGAATTGAAGGCATATGAAAAACCTTTAAAGCCCCCGTACAATTTTAAGAAGCCATGAATTGACCACGAAGCCCTTTAAAACTGGTTCCAAACAAAAACTGAAATATGAGTTTGAAATGGAACAACATTTCTTCCCTCATCCTAGTAAGTTCGTATATATTTTTTAAATTTTCTTTTCTGTTAGACTGAGGGGTCAGTCGCGTTTCTTATAATAATCACAGTTGGTGGAACCACTGGAAGCTCCGACCTTGACCTTTTTTTTTTCTAATTCTCCTTTGTCATATGAATTAATAAGTTGCATTTTTGCTTGTGATTTCGTTGGAATCTTGTTGATTCGTAAAATTGTCGAGAAGCCAAATGCATGAAGTCAAAATTAAATTTAGAAAGAAAACCTCAAAATGTGTGAATTAAAAAAATTAAAAAAAAAAAAATTGTGATTTGTGACTTTTTTCCACGCCATCTTCTCTACACCTTTCTAAAGCAAGAAATCGTCGTTTAAATTGGGTCCAAGTTTATTTTTTATTCTTATTTAAAATTGTTGCCACCTAAATGAACTTCTGTTATTTCCACGCCATCTTCTCTACACCTTTCTCCAGCAAGAAGTCATTGTGTCAATTGGGTCTAAGTTTATTTTTTTCTTCTTATTACAAATTATTGCCACCTAATTGAACTTCTGTTATTTCCACGCCATCTTCTCTACACCTTTCTCCAGCAAGAAATCGTCGTGTAAATTGGGTCCAAGTTTATTTTGTCTTCTTATTAAAAACTGTTGCCACCTAATTGAACTTCTGTTATTTCCACGCCATCTTCTCTACACCTTTCTCCAGCAAGAAGTCATTGTGTCAATTGGGTCTAAGTTTATTTTTTTTCTTCTTATTAAAAATTGTTGCCACCTAATTGAACTTCTTGTATTTCCAAGCCATCTTCTCTACACCTTTCTCCAGCAAGAAGTCATCGTGTCAATTGGGTCTAAGTTTATTTTTTTCTTCTTATTAAAAACTGTTGCCACCTAAATGAACTTCTGTTGTTTACACGCCATCTTCTCTACACCTTTCTCCGGCAAGAAATCGTCGTGTAAATTGGGTCTAAGTTTACTTTTCTTCTTCTTATTAAAAATTGTTGCCACCTAAATGAACTTCTGTTATTTCCAAGCCATCTTCTCTACACCTTTCTAAGAGAGAAATTGTCGTGTATATTGGGTCCAAGTTTAATTTTTTTCTTTTTATTAGAAATTGTTGCCACCTAATTGAACTTTTTTTATTTCCCTTTAGTTAAGTAAGAGTTCAGGGAAGTGGCCATTTTTATCTCTTTCATAAACCAGTTAATCCATTGTTAAATCTGCAACACGTGCATTCGGTTAACAGATTGTCTGCCTATTTTTAATTCGAGACAACATTGCCCCCCCGTCATCAACACGGTCACCCTTCTTGTGGCACAGTAGGTAGACTCGTTGAGAAACATTGTTGACACGAGTATGTCTAACTAATTACTAGACCTGATTCAGCAGATTGCAATTTTTTTTTTAGAAAAGTGCACACTAATATTTCCGGTTTTGTGTAACTCATAACAGTGAATATTTTTTCCTCTAATTTAGCAAAAAGTGTTAAACTGTCGTTAGGCTTAATTCGGTGAGTGTTTGTTGAACAAGTCCGTTCGTCCGTCCGTCCGTCCGTCTGTGTGTGTTTTTGTTCAACAATTCCATTTGAATTACGAATGTCCGTCTGTCACACGAGTTCTCTGTGCCGTAGCAGTCTCGAAATACTTAGATTTGCACGAGCATTTCTAAGGTAAACCAGCTTGGATTTTGTTTCTCCTGTGCCTGTGTTTTTGTTGCTGTCAAATATGGTCAATTGAATTTAGTTTGTCCAGATTTGTGTTTTTTTTTTTTGTCTTCTGTTGTATATAGCCCGTCGTTCCATGTGTCTAGTTCAAGTTGAGTGTCTCTGGTTTGGGGGTTTTTTTGTGTGGCTGTTTCGAGCATTACGATTTATTCGCACAACCACCAAATGAAAAAGTTTACAAAACATGATCAACAGTCGTTGGCGGCGGCGGCAGCAGCAGCAGAGGCGGCAAGAAAAATAGTTATAATTGGGTTTCCTGCTGTGTGACTAATAGCAATTAAATTGCCAATTTCAACTGTAGCTGGTCTTAGGCGACACTGCGGAGGAGGAGGAGGTGCCGAAGTAGAGAAACTTTTAACAAGTGGTTTTGTAAGAAAATCAATGGATTTATGAAAAATTTTCAGTACAGAATTTTGGTGTTTACACTCGACAGGAATTTCCAAACCAAAATATTTCCTAATCGATATGAAACCATGTATGTACTTGGCCACCTTTAATCGGATGAAAAATTTGGCCACAAACTTACAATATTGTACTACAGTCGAGTCCGGCTATAACCTACACCGGTTATAACGAACACTTTTTTAATTGCTTCTATCCAATTTTACCCTGGATATAACGAACATCGCTTATAACGAACCAATTTGTCGAGTCCCTAGGAGTTCTTTATAACCAGACTGGACTGTATTAATTAATTGTGAACCCATTTTAAAGGGAGAATGGAAACTTCGATTAAGAAAAGATATTCCCCTGAGCATACTCCAACGCATTTCAATCAATTTCTGTTTACTTATTTATTTATGTTGGCCCAACAACCTATCGATGCTTTGGCCAAGTTCTAATTTTTTGGTTTAAAAATTAACATTATGACATTAATAGACATTATGCCCCATTATTTAAATCATTTGGCCATGGTCGTGCCGTCCGTAAATGATCTTTCATGTTCCTTAAGATCCACTGGCAATATTTCATGATTTTTAAACGTTTTGATGTTTATTCACAAACAATATGTGTTCTACTTGTTTTTTATTAAAAAAAATATAGTAATTTCCTTTACTAAACAAAATTAATTTGTTAAAAACCAAAACTATTATGAACATTTAATATTCCCGGCGTTTGTCGTATATCAACGGCCACATCACAGTGGTCGGAAACAGAGCCCCGTTGATTATTTTTTCTGTTTATTGTCTATTGTGATTTTGCACCACAGTGCAAAAGATTCTGAATATCACCTTTAAGTTATAAGCGCGCGACGATTTTTTCTTATTTTTGTGAAAATTCATGTTTCCTGTTGTTTAAGAACAACATTTTCTAAATAAAATATGCAGACGAAAAATTTGCAAAAAAAAAAACAGTTCTAATATTTCATTTTTTATTTTCATTGCTGATTTTCATACGGCTTAATTTTCATCAGACATCAGTGGAAATGAATGGCGGCCGATGTTCACATCATCACATTTATTGTGGGTGGTTTTCTTTTTTGTTGTTGTTCGTTTTTTTTTTTTTTATTAGTATTTGTGTCACATTTAATATCTGTCACCTAGTCTATGAGAGAAAGAAAGCCGTAAATTGTTCTTTTTAAGAAGACAATGAAAAGTAGAGACGAGAAATGAACATTCTATCTCATAGAATATTTATTAGCATCAGCTGATTCGTTTAGGCGGGGGCAGTTTTCAATGGGTATATTAATTAGTATCGATTATAATGCAATCAATATTATTTATGCACTAAGTAGCAATTCCGACGATCATAGTTCATACCATAAATGCTGCAAATAAACTCAATTTTTTCGAAAATGCCGTCATGCCTTTGCCCTCATCCTCGGTACTATGAGATGTTTTCAAAATTTACTCATACACTGTGTTTGTATGCAATTTTATCTTCAGACTATCTTAGTTTTGTTCTATTTATATCACTTTCATAGTATATAATTTAAATTTTAGTATAATTATGAAATCATTTCACGTTTCATTCACTTAATTTGTATTTATGCGTTTCTAAGTTAATTTCAATTAAAATGTTTATTTAGCCACAAAGCAGAACGAAATAGAAATGAGATCAACTGGGAATTTAGCAACGATGACTTATTTTTGTAGATTGTTATTATTTTGTAGAGTAAAACATTAAAACGGAGATTTAAAATTTTACATAAATCCAAGTTAGTCGTTTTGAAATGATTCTCACATGGCTAGTTTGTCTTAGTATTTTATATTCTTTCTTTCGTTGATGATAAATTGCTAGCTGAAAACATTCGATAAACCGCAAAAGTTTTAAAGTTGCTTAACATAAATGCTAAGTCGATGTAGCAACATGACTTCTGACATTCTACACTCTGCATACATATTTATACTCTCCGGTTGTTATTTCAGGTCAGCGGAAGTCAATTTCAAAATAATTTTCGTATTTTACATTCGGGTCAAAGCCGTAAGTTCCACTGTATGTCGTACATGTTCAAAATATGTCAAAAGTTGGACACGCTGGATTTCAAAAGCAAATATTGTCATAGTTAACCAAATGCATGAGGGCGGATCGCCAGATTTGTGACCTCTTGAATAAAAGTCACATTTTTCTTTAAGCTCTATAAACTTTGAGAGCTGTATCCCTAGGGAATTTTGTAGCTGACCAATTCAGGTATTTTTGCCGTTGATACTTCCATTAGGTCACATGTGGCAAAAGCGGCACCCATCTTGTAAATATACAGTATATCTGATTACAATGTTATAAACAAAGCTGTAGAATCAATTCATCCACTTTTGGTCATATTCAACGGAAAATATGACGGGTGAACAAGTTATGATTTTTTGTTGTGAACATTTCCATGGAACCACATGTGGCAAACGCGGCACTCATCTTGCGAAGGCGGACCCATCTTGTAAATATATTTATCAGATCCAAAATATCATAAACAAATCTGTACAATTAATTCATCCACTTTTTGTTGACGCTTCCATAAGTTGACATGGATTTTTTTGGTTGACACTCCCATTACTTAAATATGTCAAATGCGGCACCCAGTTTGGAGTAAACCTCCTTTCATATCGAACGCATTATAAAAAAATGCGGAAAATATGACGGGTGCACAATTTATGATTTTTTGTTGTGGACAGAGTTACATGGGATCACATGTGGCAAACGCGACACCCATTTTGCGAAGTATAAAACAAGAATTTGTCTAATTTTTCCCATTTTGTTGTTGTTGATATTTCTATATCATATATGGCAAACGCCGCGCCCACATTGCAAATTTTTTTTTTAAATACAAAGCTTTTGAAAATATCCTTAGAAAAGAAATTGTTCATCCTTGTAGACACTTGTGGCAAACGCGGCTCCCATCTTGCGAAATATAAAACAAGAATTTGGCCAGTAACTATTTTTATCCATTTTTTGTTGTTGTTGATATTACTATATTATATGTGGCAAGCGCGATGCCCTTCTTAAACACTTGTGGCAAACGCGGCACCGATCTTGCAAATAGCTTCTTACACCCAAAGCATCATACAAAATCATAACCTTTAAGCCATGAGATTTGCCTATGATGTCTGTGAAATATCACGTCCTTTCACTATCCGATCAGCCAACTGGATATCGTGATTTTTTTCGACATTTTCGTAGGGGGTTAACTAAAACAAATTGTCCCTAGCCCCTTCTTTCAAGTTAACCAATACCAATTAGGGATCTAGACCCTAATAAAACAAGAACCCGTATGTTCGCCGGTGCCGGGCAAGTGCAGAGAAGGTGTATAACGGACACCTTCTCCTCTTCATCAGCACAGCTTCTGCAGTAGCCGGTGTAAGAACGTTTCTCATCGAATCCGGAAACATCTGTCTGGATTGAGTGCAGCCTCTGACAGACGCACACCTACATTTTGTTCTCTGTATGCACCTACATCGTTTTTTTGTCTATATGCACCTACCTATGTGAACTACCGACATACAGACCATAAAAAACACATTCAACAACATTTCCAAAGACCAAATAAATACATGTATCTATTAAATAGATATACATCATTCAACAACAACATAAACTGAAAAAGAAATACTCTTGAGATTATCCACCAATAGCCACAGACGACTGAGAAATTGTGCGACTAGCCTCACAAAAACATTGTTTCCTGTGAGTTTTCAAACATTTCAAGTTCAAGTTCCCAAATGGCGCAATGCCAAAAACGAAAAAAAAAACAAGCAGAAAACAAAAACTATTTTGAAAGTGATATTTTATTCAAATCGGTTGTCGATGTTACCGAGCAAAAGATTTCAATAATCTATGAGATATCATGATCATGATGATGGTTCGGCTGATGTATACCGGCATAAGAATATTATATGCGCTGACTTTGTCGTCGGAAATGTCGAGATTTCTTGTACGTGTGTGCACATTTGTTTTCGACATTTATTTTTATATTTTATGATTTACGAAAGCGAAAATCACACCTAATGCCAACAAATTAACAAATGTGCATTTTGATTTTGAATGTGACGAAAAAGAAGAAAACACAATGAAAAAAGCAAAAACCAAAACCAAAATATTTGTAAACAAGATGTATTTATAGCAGTTGATGGTTGTTAGCATCAAATCAGTGATTACATTTGTGGGGTGAATATGAACATGTGAAAGTTCATGGTTGGCATTAAAGAAAATTGGGCAAGGGCGCCGTTTGGAAAAGAGACAGGATTGGTGTGCTAATGACTGTGAGAACATTTGCAAGCAATCGGTGCTAGTACTCATTGATAGTAGATTTGAATAATTCGAATGCCAATCGTAGTTGAACCACGATTATGTAAAACTTAGTTTCCAGAAATCCATATTGTCTGCAGTTGATGTGGCAACACTACGCTAACAGAAAACATATGTTTCCGGTGAACAACTAAACTCATATGAAACTTTTATAGTGGATTTTGGTCAGACAAGATTTTGAGAAAATATATGAGAATTAAAAAACTCTGCTAAATGAACTTTGTAATGGGCAAAACACACATGTGTGGAACTGGTGGTGGTCGGAAACCAATTGTAGCATCAACAAAAATTACATAGCTGCATTATTTATGTAACTTATTTTATTTGTGGAATTTGGTGAAACAAAATAATTTTGATTCTTCTTCTTTTTTAAATTTATTCTAGTTTAAATTCTCAATATTGCACGTTTAAACAGCAGTTAAACATTGACTGAAACAATTAATTTGAAGTTCAACTTCAGTTTAAACGAAACACTAAGATCAACCTCGACTCATTTATAGGTCATTAGTGTCAAAGCAAGGCAATTAGTCTCTGGGTGTCTCAAATATTGTTTCAATTCAATATTCATCTATAGAAATTTTTCATTGGATCAATGAAGGAAACTGAAAATATTTTGTAATGACGAAATTTCTTCACATTATCGGAATTTTTTTTATTCTATGTCAACCAAACTAACATTCATTGCTTCACAGGGAACGAAACACCCGGTGAACATTTTTCTTGAATTCAATAAAGACAAAATTAACTGAATATTTTTAAAAAAAAATATATTAATAATCTGTTTTAATAACCTTTTAAAGCTTTTCATATAACCGTAATTGCTTGGTTTTTATTACAAGTTTTTTCTATAATTTTCTATTTGTATTCGTTGTTCAAAATATGTTGTTGACTTGTTTGCGCAAACAATTTAGCTTAAGTAGAAGAGCAGCATTGCTAGAATATTTTTGAATGTTTGTCGCGTTTATAATAAAAAGTAATGAATAATTTAAAACATAAAAATCAGTATGACACCCTGCCAGAAATTTATGGCGACAAAAATGCTATTTATGGCATTTTAAGTGCCAATGGGAGCAACGTTTGGTACGTTGAGCTTGTATATTATATTTAAATGTTCTCCTGGCAAGGTGGACATGAACCCCTGACCGAAAAAGATTTGTTTATCCATGAAGATTGCAGCACCAATGAAGAAAATTATCTGTCTCATACATGCGTGGACATGGATGTCTTAAAAGCCCCACAATTAGCAGTGACTATTGGACCATGGGCCCTTGATGTCCAAAAATCGAATGCCAACAAATACTGTCACATTGGGACTAAAATGGGGGGAGTCCAAATACATGTGTTTCAGTCTCCCACACTTAAGCTGGAATAAATTTGTCCCCTGTGGCCCCTATTCCCATTGCCAGATAGCACTGCTCGGGGCGAAAAGTAATTTGAACCCAAAACAATTGTCCATGTGACGACCGATTTACAAAACGAATGCATTTCGGTCGATTTGCATATTTTGCACAACAACAAACAGCGCTCATTCGAAATGAATGAAACCCAGACTCTGGCTATGATTATTATGGACATTTGCAAACAAAAAACACAAATTGTGTAAATTCGTATTGAAAAAATTGACCACAGCTAAAATGAAAATAATGCAAAGCGCATTATTTTCCATACAAACACACGACACAGACTGACTCGTGCTCAATTTAATGTATACTTCGCGTCGCGTCTCGTCGCATGTGTGGCTGTGTGTGTGTTTGTAGATTCAAGAAAAAATTAATCTCAATTCTGGCCAAAGATTATAAATCATTGCAAATGTTTTCAAATGTTCATGCTAAGACGAAAACCGTTACCCCACCGCTTACACTAATCCCACTGCCCTCTCTCGCTCTCTCTCTGTGTGTATACAAAAATAAAGGAAGTCAGTCTTTTGAATTTCACAAACTTGAAAATGACAGCAAAGCATGTTTTAAATTAAGCCACATGCACACCATGAGACATAGTCCTACTTTGGCGACTGACTCTGATTTTGTATTTCGAATCACATTCAAATTCAAATTATTAATGCCACTTAATGGAAACGAAACTAAAACTGAAACCGCAGCACTACAGAGCCACTCCAAATAGACGGGCGGACAGACGGACGGACGGCAAACTGACGGATGCATATATGGATGGATGAATGGTTGTATTTAAGTTTTGAATATCTGTCGGTACATATTTTTCATTTTTATTTTGCACTAGCAACAAAAAAAAAATCAATTTAAAATCATTTAAGAGTCTGAGTCTCAAAAGAAACCAAGACCAGCACACATAGCGGCCAACACCAATGAACGTCGCTCGATGGATGAACAATTCAATGAACCAAAAACAAACCCACTTGACGCAGATACTCGCATAACCTTGACTCAGTAAAGTCAAAAACCCAAACATGTCGAAATTTTCACAACTAAAAAGAGTCACCGCACGAAGCGACAAACGACGACAACGACAAAATTCGAAATTCAAGTAATGAGATGAGAGCATGAGCATGATGACTCCAAACGAACTGAAGAACCGGCCTTAAAGTGTTTTAATGTCACTGAATCTTCACTTCAGCTGAGTGTACTAGTTGCGGTTTTCTTTTACTGCTTCTTTTAAATCACGTCATTGTTTGTGAATTTTAATTAAAAAAACAACATTTGGATGCTTTTATGCCAAAATGTGATTTCACCAAAAAACAAGTCGCGTCATGTGATGAGGAAGTACGGGGGAGGTATGGCATGTGTGGTGGTAAAGTGTTGAACGGTGATTAAATTGTTACTTCCTCTCTAGGGGTGTGAATATCATCTGAGGTCGATAGCACCCCAGGGATAGCCAGGATAGTCCAACAGTAGCACATACACAGAATTAATTAAGCTTTGTCCTAGCTTAGAAAGTAAAGTACAATTTCTGACTTATCTCAAAGATAAACGGTAAAATGAGGAATGGGTACTTTATCTTTTTATTTATTTAAAATGGAAAAATATTCAAATATTTTTGATAAAGAAAAGTTGAAACTGAATCACCCATTACACCGTTTTACACACATTCTGTCATATGAACCAAATTTTTCTTTTTCGGAAAGGGGATAAAAAATAAAAATTCACGTGTATCGGCGATTTTCATGGACACATCAGAATTTTTTTTTTTTAAGTTTGAAGTATAACCTCGTAGTGGCCTGTGTGAAAGCCTTTGGACCGATTTTTAACCCTTTTTCAGTGATCCAATCGAGCTGATTTGCAGGCAGACTCGTGGAAATGTCTGTATCACGTCAAATTTTTTAAAAAATAGATTTTTATCAATTCTCAGATTTTCCTAATTTTTTTTAAATGGTTATCGTTTTTTTTTTAGGGTTTCAGTTCAAAAAACATTTTTTTTTCGTAACGCTTAAGTAGTTTAAAAATTTGGAGTCTCTTCAAGTTATGCTAAGAAAAGTGAAAAAAATATTTTTTTTTTCAAAAATAATAAAAATTGGGGAAAATCAGAGAATTGATAAAAATTGTTTTTAAAAAATTTGACGTGATACAGACATTTCCACGAGTCTGCCTGCAAATCAGCTCGATTGGATCACTGAAAAAGGGTTAAAAATCGGTCCAAAGGCTTTCACACAGGCCACTACGAGGTTATACTTCAAACTTAAAAAAAGTTTGCCTGCCAAAAATCAGCTCGATTGGATCACTGAAAAAGGGTTAAAAATCGGTCCAAGGGCTTTCACACAGGCCACAACAAGCTTTATACTTCAAACTTAAAAAAAAAAAAATTCTGATGTGTCCATGAAAATCGCCGATACACGTGTATTTTTATTTTTTCCCCTCTTTCCGAATATGTGCATTTGGTTCATAGGACAGAAAAAAAATCTATTTTTTGTAACACGGTGTTAGATGCCGTCTTCAAGAATGGCCGAACAGTGGAGAAACGGTCTCAGGACTTTTCTCCGATACTCAACTAAATACTGTTCTCACACAGATTATCAAGTAATTGTGCTGGGTTTTTTTTATGTTCCATGAAGGCGCAGTCGTGGAACTTCTCTCAAGTGATATCATTTTTTTGTACTCACTGACCGCAACCTACTTTTTAAAGCCGTGTAACAACTTTTTTAGCTTTTTTTACAGAAGGCTTAGAGTTTACCCTCTTAGTGGTGGGAAAGGGCCGCTGATGTCTTTGGCTGTTCTTGGCAGAATACGAACTTGGGCATGCTGAGCAAGCATCTCCTACTTCACGGCCGCCCACAGTTTCGTAGATCCCACAACCCTGGACGACATAAATGGGAACGCGATAGCAGGTCCTTGTGCCAGGAAGTGCTCGGAATCGGTGGATGCATTGTTACCGAGACAACTGTTGAGATTTCATATGAAGCTGCAAAACCAACTGGGTCTCTATGGCCAGAAATAAACCAAAAAGGACTAAGTTAATGCGTTGTCATTCTCTCGATTTATGTGTGACTGAAATTATCAACGATTCCGAGCTTTGCACTTCTGACCACTGATACTGACTTCTGATTTTAAGCATTTCCTAAGAAATATTAAATTTTTTAAATTTCGGCAAGAAAGATCTACTAAACCGTATTAAATATTCCCGAATTTTGAATTACTGTCTATAATAGTTGAGTTTCGTATTGAATATAAACAAAAGCATTTGTTTTTTGTTAAGTTGATATTTTTTAACATTTCGATCATTCGCTTCTCCATTGTACTACAGTCTACAATCGATAGATTATAATTTCTGTTCAGTACTGTGTTATTTACCTTATACACTGTTGTTTACAACAATTGTTTACACTTAATGTTACACTTAATTAAGAGTTCAATTGGTTTCTACGAATGTCTGTAAAACGTTTGCAGTTCATTATTATTTTTTTGTAATCACATTGCAATTGTTTCACTCGATCTCTTTTGAACAGACACTTAATTTAAAAGCTCAGGAAAATATTACTAATGGCGATTCTTGTGTGCCCTACATTATCAGTTCACTTCCAGTTCTATAACAACAGAACTTTGTGACTTTTGGTAAACCCTGGAACAACAATTTTCTAGATTAAATTGACGGAGAAAATCGCCTTATAAAGTTCAAAATGAAATTAAATCAATGTCATGCAGTCTATGGCAAATATTCACTAGTGTTTTGAACGCTTCGACAAAACTATTACTAATTCTATTCCGGCCACAGGAGATAATTATTGAATTCATTTTTATCAGTCAATGGAGTGTTGAAATCATATGTCACAGAGTAACAGTTATTGTTAGCAATTACAAATGTTTTGAATTTTATTACAAAGAAATTTAAATTAACGTTTAAATTGCATAGTACAATTGCTGCATAACTTTACTGGAAAAAAAACAATAACAGTAATCGCACATAAATTAAAGATAAAACCTTCACTTATTTAGTTACTAATTTCCCTTAACATTCCTGAGGGGAACTTTTTGTCAATCAGCGAGCTATGCCCGCTATAGTTTCTGTGGAAAAAAACTCAAATCGAGTTGCAATTTAAAAATAAGTCAACTCGGAAATTTATTAATTTGCCTAAAAATGTACCGCGAAAAAGACGTATGCGCCATTTTTTTAAAACATCGCTTTTTAATGAAATTCGATAAAAATCCCAAAATATTAAAAATTAACCCACGCATTCATAAAAACTTAAAAAATGTTTGTTAAGACAAATTTGTGAAAATTGTTTTTGTAAATATTTCATAAATATTTCTTAACACCGTTTTTATAAATTTTTATGAATACGGGGGTAAAAATTTACATTTACAAAAATATAGCAAATTCAATTGTATCGCAAGCACCACACCTCCTTTATGCTTGACCACAAAGAAAACCCCCTCCTCCAACATTTTCTTTATGGCGGTTTCGTCTTTTTTTTTAGATTTATTTGCATACTAAAACAATACCCCGAAAAAGACGTATGCGCCATTTTTTTTAAAACATCGTTTTTTAATGAAATTCGATAGAAATCCCAAAATATTAAAAATTAACCCGCGTATTCATAAAAACTTCATAAAATGTTTGTTAAGAAAAATTTGTGAAAATTGTTTCTCATAAATTCTCATAAATATTTCTTAACACCGTTTTTATAAATTTTTTTGAATACGGGGGTAAAAATTTACATTTACAAAAATATAGCAAATTCAATTGTATTGCAAGCACCACACCTCCTTTATGCTTGACCACAAAGAAAACCCCCTCCTCTAAAATTTTCTTTATGGCGGTTTCGTCTTTTTTTTGGCGGTTAGGGCTCGACATTAACTTTTTACTCCATCCAAAAAATCGACGACGTATGATTAATTTTTGTCGAAATATTACTAATACGCCTATAATTTCAAACATTTAATTAACAATTGTTCACTAGTGTTAAATATTACTTAGACATTTGGTGCCTTTTTTTTATTTAATTTTCACCCGAATCCGTTGTTCTCTGTTTACGCCATACTTGCACTAACATTTTTCTTTGAGCGTACCACAGAAAACTACTTTTAATAATCCCGTTTAATTTGTGCAAATAATTTGTGTGTCATTCGTAATGGTTTAGGGTCTTTAAAAATAATTGCTCAAAAAGAGTTTCAAATGCCGAACTAATTAAATATAAACACTCTGATGACAAATATCATCATCAAGTGTGATGTAATTCAGAGATGTGTTTGTACCGCAAGACCAAACCTCGTATCGGCGTAATTAAGGAAATGACTGTGCAAAAAATATATATTTTATTTAATAAAACCAAATTGTTTTTAGTTTGTTCAAAGTGAATGCATCGGCCGTGTGTAGTTGCCGACAAATTAAAGAATTGATTTGATTAAAACAAAAAAAAAAAAAAAAAAAAAAAATGAAAAATGCATCAGACAAAAGGGCTGGAACGGGAGGGACTAAGGGCGAGGACGAACGAAACTAGTGTTAATCGTTTGGGGACAAACAGATTGCAGGCTTACATGAGAATTGAGGCCTGGATAAGGGAAAGGAAAACAAATAAATCAACGGACTGCCAAATGTACAATATCGTCACCAGAAATTCAAAGTGATTTAATTTCATAGCTTTTTTCATAGCTTTACAGGAGAAGAAAAAAACATTGTAAAATCTAAACATTCTTCTTGTTATGTCGTGGAATTCGCCCATAAAATTGTACATTTTGAACATTGAAGGGTAAAATTTTACAAACGCATTGTAGACCATTTTACCAGAATCAAATAAAAACCCAAAAGGTTTTTTGATGTTTGGTCATTTTGTATTGGAAGGACGCAAGCTGAGTGGCACCAACACAAAAATGACTAACAAAAATCTACAAAATAACTTCAAGTCTACAGTTCTCACTGGGACTCACAGGTCTTTGGGTGTATTCCCCTGTCCAAATTATAATTATACTAGTAAGTTGTAATGCGCCTATGGCGCCCGTTAATTTGCTTGAGAAAGTATTTGTTACTTAATTTTAAAAATTTTGTAAAAAATATTTTGAGAAAACTATTTTGTAAAAAAAAATTTCGGAAAAAAATAAAATTGGAAAAAAAAAATTTGTGGAAAAAAAATTTTTGCTGAAAAAAATTTTTGTTAAAAAAAAAAAAATTGTTGAAAAAAAAAAATTTTGTGGAAAAAAAAAATATTGCGTTGGAAAAAAAAATGTTTGTAGAAAAAAAAAATTTTTGTTGAAAAAAAAAATGTTTGCTGAAAAAAAAAATTTTTGTTGAAAAAAAAAAATTTTGTTGAAAAAAATGTTTGTGGAAAAAAAAATTTTGTTGAAAAAAAAAATTGTAAAAAAAAAATTTTGGAAAAAAATTATTTTTGGTAAAAAAAATTTGGGGAAAACACAATTTCTGTACAAAAAAAAATATTATTTTTTTTATTATTATTATTTATAGAATTATTATAGAATGCCTATTTAAATTCCTACGTACTGCGTGACAGAGTCAGTGAATCAGGGAATCAGTGTATCAGTGAATCAGTGTCGAGGGTAAATATATATTAAAGATTTATAATTAAAACTTATGACAGCAGGAAGTACTTGTGATCTAAAATATCTAAACCAAAAAACAATTTCCCGATAAATCTAATAATTTAAAAAAAAAAATAATTGACATTTTTTATATAATTTTCGAAATGGAGAACCTTCAACAATATTGAGACGAATCGGAGCACAACTAACGAACATGCCTCGGTTAGTATTCACAACTTTTAAGCGTTTTTTTTGACAACTCACGTTTTTCAAGTCGGTGCCCTTTCATAACTTCAAAACTACAGCACCGATCCTTCTAAAGTTTTAAACAATAATCCACGACATATCGCTGGAGAGCATTTTTTTTTTATAAAAATTTGTTAATTTTTTTTAATTTTACAATTGTGGACTTTTTGTCATTTTTAGTTATCCGATAGTAGTTTGCAGTTAAGTAAAATGCAATCATCTGTAGTCGCCTGTATTTGTGTATTTATGTTTGCACAAACATTGGCATTAAAAGACCAATGACTTATTGGTCATAACTATACCACGGAAACGAATGAACATAAAATGACAACAACAGCTAAGCTAAGGTGAACCGAAGAGAAATGAATAATTGTAATATTTTCCCACCACCTTCCTCTTTACAATAAGGCGATGGCTTGCTATTCTGTGTTCTCAATGGATTTGTTTAGATTTAATTTTCCAATCAATCCAAGTTGGTGATAATTTTCCGATTCCTATGAAATATTCGGAAGATGTTTGAATGAGAACAAAGATCCACTTTCACAATCTCGAACAGTTCATAATGTCCGGTTACGTGCTCACCAACACTGATAGATGTTAGTTTGTGTTGATGTAGCCAGACAAATTGGTTGAAAATAGCCAAATATCGGATAACTTATCTTATAATACGGCCTGTTGTATCAGTAGGTTCGTTTGTTATGGTTTTCTTCATGATAATAGAAATTCTGGTTTTTAAAATTTGTTAATTTTAAACCCTTCCGTGGATGTCTCAAATATATTTGACAACTCCTATGATTTTTAGCTCGCATTAACATTTTTTTTTTGTTCAATGGACTAGCTATGGGCTGGCACATTGGTAATTGATTTGGTCGACTCACACCAGGGAGCATTCTTATGTAAGTTCTCTGCAAAACGCGTCATATTTTGCCCCCAAACAGCTGATTAGCGCCCCTCACAGTACAGTGGGTTGGTTATGTGAACTACAGTCGTAAGTTCACCAAAACAGAAGGCCAATATTCTTGGCATTATGGAATGGAATTTGTACTTGTTGGCTAGTTGGTTGGATGGTGCTGTTAGCTTGCCTTATCATTACACCGGTCGTTGCTGTGTCTGTCCGTCCGTCCGTCCGCCTGTCTGTCTGTCTGTGTTACAGAATTTGTGTAAATCAAACGAATGAACAACGAAAACGGATCCATAAACAACACAATACGTACTTACACTAACAAATCTAAAGCTTTTCAATTTAGGTCATTAAACGTTTAAGTACAAATAGACGCTCAACTCGGCTGGGTTTCTGCCAGCCTACATACGGACATCGTCTATGTCAGTGGGTATGTGCGAATATACGGCGGAACACACTTCTGAATGTCTACGTAGTTCGTTCGTTCGTTTTTCTTTTCTTTCATTCGGACAATCTGGATCGAACTTGATGGATGAAATGAAACGATACTCACTCTTAGCATCGACGATGGAAGACGAAAAAGAGATGGTCACAGGGAAATATGCTAATTTAGTCAATCTATAGCGCAAATGAATAATTATTTGCAATCTAAAGCTATTGAGATGAAAATGGGTAAACATTTTTAAGGGGGAAACGAAAGTGGTCAATAGATCTCAGTATAAAAAAACGGCAATTATTCTTAGTTTCGAATACATGATCTATCAAAAGCCCTTTCACTATTGAAATGAAAGCCGGGAGCCGTCTGAACCCTCGAGGGCCGTCCAATCACAATTTGAAACCCCTTTTTGATCAGCCTCTGTTGGTGGCAAGGTGTCCCACTGGTAGACATCAGCTCGCCGATAATCGATTTTAGAAAAAAGCCATTCAGAAATGATGAATTAAAGCAACATTTAATCCAACTCCCCCACTGTGCAGCCAGTACACTGAAATTACCCTAATAAAGGGTGTTTTTTATTGGGGTATAGAACTTTAAGTTGGCATCACTTTTTTAACTGGCGGCCATTTTGTCAGCTGTCAAGTGATTAATATTTAGTTTGGTTTGCCATTTCATCATGAACAGGTTGACAAAAGAACAACGCTTGCAAATCGTGCAAATTTATTTCGAAAGTAATGGTTCAGTTCGCGAAGTTCACCGCAAGCTCCGTCCATTTTATGCCATTACATCCACAAAAACTGACTGTTTGGTGTGCTCTATGGGCTGGTGGAGTCATTGGGCCATACTTCTTCCGAAATAATGCTGGAGAGTCAGTTACCGTTAATGGAGACCGGTATAGAGCCATGATAACCGACTATTTTGTTCCCGAATTGGATGGCATGAATGTGGATGAGTTGTGGTTCCAACAAGTGGTTGAAAATTGGACCTGTAGAATTGGCTTTATTCGAGCCAGCCGCGGCGGCCACATGCCCGAAATCATATTTAAACATTAATGGCATAAAATTATCCTTCCAATAAAGCCAAATTGATGGACATTAAAACGATTTTCTTGTGTTTTATTTCAATTCGAAGTTCTATACCTCAATAAAAATCACCTTTTATAATCGGTGTTTTCATCGGGTTTTTTTATTTTTTTTGAGGCCGGATAGATCTGCTCCTGTTTGTCACAAGGTGTCCTTCTGTCAGCTAAAACTTAGATATTTTTCAGCTAGATCTCTGGAAGTGTCATAGAAAGTTTACAAACTTTAGACTTACCCTAAATACTCGCTGTTTCCAGCAAAGATGCTGCGATATCCCTAATCGCTGCTATGAGTTTTTTTATTTTACACTGAGGGTTGCGTTTCTATCACTTTTAAGCCCGGATAGCTCGGTGTCCATCTGCCAGCCAAAACATAGATATACTTCAGCTCGATCTCACGAAATGTTCTACAAAATGGGACTGCCAATTCGAAATCCTTTACACAAATATAATTATAATTATAATTATTATCCTATTTCCCCCACTGTGCAGTCATTACAGTCATCTTTAAACTTACCCTAAATAATCGTTGTTTTCAGCAAATTGATTGTAACTCGTACATCAAACGATGATGCTGATGACGCTAATCTAGACTCTGGGCTGCCCCCACTCCCTTTTTGTGTGTTCAATATATTTAGGTTCTGATCTTGCGTTTTTATATCGCCATTTGCTTTGTTTGTAACAGCGTTGTGAAAAAAAAATTAAAAATGGAACAGTAGCACGTATTTTACACAACGATTACAAGTACATTTTGCGGCTGGTTTCTATTACTTGCAACAATTATATGGACAAGTGATATTTGATGATACAACAGCCAGTACCCAAACATACACACACGTCGAAATAGACGTAAGTCAGAATCTGTATATATATTTTCGTTTATACGTTTGCCATATAGACCTAATTGGCTACGAGTTCAATGGGGATTTAATAAGTAGTACAGAAACATGGAAGTGGAGGGTCGTGTGTGTGCGATTACCATACAGCAGAACCCAGGTTCGAGACCTGCTAAGATCATCAACAAAATTGTTTCTAAGGCTACTTTCACCTCGTAATTGCTGAGTGTAATCTCTAAGGTATGTAAAACTTCTCTCGAAAGGCATTAGCCTTCGGAGCCAGCTTTAAAACGTAGGTACCGATGGAGGGAAGAAGTTCCCCGTCAGTTCCTTCAGGGAATTTTATGGGAAATAGGCGGGTATTGAATGAGGTAAATGCAATAATTTCATCATATAGAGCGTGGTCCAATTGGAAGTTTTGTTTTTTGTTGTATTATTTTATACTAGTAAGTTGTAATGCGCCTATGGCGCCCGTTAATTTGCTTGAGAAAGTATTTGTTACTTAATTTTAAAATTTTTGTAAAAAATATTTTGAGAAAACTATTTTGTAAAAAAAAATTTCGAAAAAAAATAAAATTTGTGGAAAAAAAATTGTTGCTGAAAAAAAAAATTTTTGTTGAAAAAAAAAATTTTGTTGAAAAAAAAAATGTTTGTGGAAAAAAAAAAATTTTGTTGGAAAAAAAATTGTTGCTGAAAAAAAAAATTTTTGCTGAAAAAAAAAATTTTTGTTGAAAAAAAAAATTTTGTTGAAAAAAAAAAATTTTGTGGAAAAAAAAAATTCTTGAAAAAAAAAATTTCTTGAAAAAAAAAAATTTGGAAAAAAAAATTTTTGCAAAAAAAAAATTTTTAAGAAAAAAAAATTTTGGAAAAAAAAATTTTGGGGAAAACACAATTTCTGTACAAAAAAAATATTATTTTTTTTATTATTATTATTTACAGAATTATTATAGAATGCCTATTTAAATTCCTACGTACTGCGTGACAGAGTCAGTGAATCAGGGAATCAGTGTATCAGTGAATCAGTGTCGAGGGTAAATATATATTAAGATTCGGCAGAAGTAGTTTAAACAAACTACAGTTCAATTCAATTAAGACAACAAAATTTCAAATATTTTTCACCCTTTTCCTCGTAATGTCAAATTTTATTGATTCTGTTTTTCCACATTTTTTTTTCTCACTTTTCTGTCTATGACAGCAGGAGAAAGGTGTTTACTTTTTTTGTTTGTGTCGAAAAGCATAAACAAAACCAAATCTAAACAATTTGACAGTTTTATTATTTGCTATTAATTTAATATTTCTTTCTTTGCCACATGTTGCAGCATTTTTGTTGTGTCGTCCGTTGTCTGAGTTTGTGCACTCCAACTCAACTTAATAACCTTTTGGGGGGTATCGTACATATATTAATGGAACCGTCCGACAGACTGAGCGACTTCAATTGCGCTTACACACGTCGTCGGCTGTATATAAAGTCATATTATGTTAAGCCGCCGTTTCTCCATAAACTCGGTTTTTCTATATTATTTTTGTTTTGTTTTTTTGTTGTTGTTTATTTTGGGAAAGTGTTTGCATGTCTGCCACATTTTGGAAATCTATGACACCTACACATTTGATTATTGCCGTTGATTGTCAAATGGCCAACAGTCATACATAAAAGGAGAAAAGTTTATTAGAAACGTGTCCATAAAAGCCGGCCTGAAATGAGGGTAAAACCGAACGAAAAGTCATCTGCATGCAAAATGTAGATGAAGAAAAAAAAACAACGTAAAAAGAAAAGAATTCAATTAATGGAAGCGGTGCAGACTTTCTTAAATGGGAAATATGAGGAAAAACCTTTCAAATGCCAAAAGTAAATTCAATTAATATCGAAGGGGATTGGCGTACAAAATACCGGAATGTGACTGAAAAAACTTAAAAAAAGTGGAGTAACGAGTAGAATTCATTAATTATTTCTCGATAAAAAAAACCATAGCTGCCCACAACCGGACAAGTTGGCACGTGACTTAGGCCGTCTGCTTAGGACTACATCTTACCGCGGCATTCGAGGGCAATTTTCTATTGTGAAACTGCAGTTTTTTTCTTCTCTCTCTCTTTCTCTCTCTCTCTCTCTCTTTCTCTTTCACTTTCATTATGAAAAAAACAACCTAAAATCCTGCAGATGTCATGAAAACATTTTAATAGAAATCCTCCCAAAAAAAAAAAAACATATGCAAAAATACCACAAAACATGAATTTGAGTAAATTACGAAAAAAAAACCGGTTTTTTTTTCTAATTTATCGGCTCAAAAAAGATGAAAATAAAAATTAAAAAAAAATACAATGAAACGAGAAACATAATGGCCACATACGGAGGTACGTACGTACTGGTATGTACATTAGGGCGGCTCAAATTGTTATCGCGCCATGCCTATAGCAAGTATATACAGGGTTCTCCGACAAGAGGTGTTATTTTGGTATTCAAAGAAAAATTTAATTTTTTGAGATAAATGATCGGAAATCGCTTTTATGATCGCGGAAATCAGTTTTAACTCTGGCGAAAAAATAAATAATTTCATCGGTCTATTTTTTTTTTTAATTTTTTTTTTAATTTTTTTTTATACAAATTTTGATTGTACATTAAAAAAAATTTTTCCAGATAAAAAATGTTTTTAAGATTTGAAAAAATTTATTTTTTATTTTTCCCCTCTGTCGAACTGTATCTTATATATTTTAAGATTTATTTTTATTATAAACTATGTTTTCTTATCATTATTATGATGTTCACATTTAACTTGTACCAAATGTAGTCCGGTTGAAGCAAATATTTAAAAAAAAAAACGATTTTTAAAAAAATACTAAATCAATTTGGGCGATCTAGGGATTTTTTTTTTTAAACCCATAGTTTGAAATATTCTTACAATTTCCCTTAGTTTGGGTTTTTGCTATGCGCTGAGTGGCTTTTTTTCCCTCCCCTAAAAATTGACCCACCCTAATGTATGTACATGCCAATGAATTCATTCCAGGTCTGAGTGTGCCAAACCAATGCTCTGGAATATTAAATTCATTTTGCAAACACAACAATTCGAGTCTTTTGCGTCAGACAACAAACGAATATTTGTTATTCACAGCAGCAGCAGCAGCAACAACAACAAAACCTAAATCATGGCCCGCTGAGCGCAAAGCTAACTAAACTTGAACTGTTAAAGATAAAAAAGAAATGAAAACAGGGCAAAGAAAATAAAAGAAACAGTTCCATATGTATGCGAATGGCAACGGAAGAGACAGCTTAAGATTCAAAAAGAAGAAAGAAGAAAAAACAAACGAAGTTACTTTGATAAATATCTAAACAATGACCACCATCCGTATGGGACAGATACAGACCGACCGACATTCGCGAAGTACTCGATGTGGCGAAAACTAAACAGTAGGATGTTTTTTTGTTTGCCCCCTCGAGAAAAATGTCCGTACATATAGCGGATATTCCAGCCTTAGGGGAGAAGTGCAACATGTGTCCGAACTGTCAAAATGTTGGTGGAGCGCGTGTATGGGCTGGCCATAGAGTTATTACAGAATGAAAAGAAATCACTTTTACCCGCACTTCAAGTGAAGAAAACGAAGAGAGAGAAAAAAAAACAGCTTACAAATCATTTCGCGCATGCCCAGTTGAGCTTAATGAGTTTCGACTTATTCTGCATCTTCGTCGCACCATCTGCGGCAAATGGTGCGTAACATTAATAACGCTGATGACAACGACGATGATCATGCTCATGATGATGAGGCTGGATTTGAAAGATGACGATGGGGTCCGGCCACAGTGTATGCGCATGTGAAGACAAAACATTTTGTTCCGACAAACACTTGAGCTTTAATTCAGCAACATACAGTAATCCCTCTATAAATGGATTGTAATACTAGGAATAACTCCAACATATTGTCACCAGAAATGAAAAATATCAAGCATTTGCATAACCTCACATGAGATGCAAAAACTTTGTAAAATCTAAACAGTCAGTCGTTTTAGAATTCGCCTATCAAATTGTACATTTTGGATATGGAATTGTACACTTTTACAGAGTCAAGTATTTTAGAGATTTAATCAAGAACACGATTTTGGGGTTTTTGATGTTTGGTCATTTTGGATTTCAGTTGACCGATGTACCGGCAGAAGTATTTTTAACGTTTCGTTGCCAGCTTTACGTCCCGGTCAGCGAGTACACAAATTATCGCGTGCACATTGATTTGAAAGAAGTTTCCCTTCAAATCATTCATGGAAATCCGCGAGATGCTTTTCAAATTTGCCAAAATGCTGTTGCGGTCGATAGATCTGACTCCATTAATCTAAAAATATAGAAATGTTCTTCACCATTTGTCCCCAATCCATTAGATGTTTTCCGAATACTGAGAGAGTACTGTAACAACATTAAGACAAAACGAACGAGCAAACATCAGTTCACACTCACTCGCTCGATGTTGACGATAATAATGCATGATTTTGAGCTTAAGATTTACTCGGACCATTGCCCACAGTCGTTGTTGCCCGACGCCAATAAGAAGACAACACATGCCATGGAACAATCATAGCACCAGCACTTTATTCATGTTAATGCTCCATAGCTCCATTGTTTAATGGATTCCACTTAAATTGGTCTGGGAGTAATTGTTGCGGTTGTCACATTGCGAAGCTGGATGTGTGCCAGCCAGCCAGCCAGTGTGTGCGTCTGACATGCGTGTAATTCAAAATTTAATTTATGTGTGAAAATGATTATAATTAAATCTAAATGTATGACAAATAGTTTAACTGAATGAAAATAATTGATGAATGAAATTGCTTGGAAGTTGGACGCTAAAACGGTAAAGGGGAGTTTGACACGACGGCACTAATGATTTTACGTCGGTGATACTAGAGATTTTCGGGAGTTGTGCTGAACTGTCGCCTTAAATTATCCAAAGGAAAGTTCGACTACAAGCAGATATTTTTCGATTTTTGTTTTGAAAGTCTATTTAAATATTTTCAGTTTTATCACCTCATTTCACCTCGTCGCCAAATAAAATTGAAATTGAAATGCTTTCTCAACAAATGCCACATTTTAAATTAAAATATTTCTTGTCATCTGTTTGAAAAAAAACAGCACTCCATACCACTTCGAAGAAAAAAATAATAAATAACTTTGTGGACAAGTGTAATTAGTTGAGGTGCTTTTCGTTTTTTTTTTTTTTGTTCACATTTCATAAACAACTTATGCCACCTTTTAAAATGCCATTTCAATACTACTACTTCACTTTCACTTTGTGCCAATAGATTTTGCAATGACCACCAACCGACCAGACAAGAAAAGCAATTTTATACACATTTCAACAATTTGGTGGAATTGATTTTGGTTTTTTGCTCATCGTTTCTGAGTTTTCCCCGCAATTTTCACAGAAATGCCAGCACCACACCATTACACATTCGGCCACGTCCAGTCACCCAATCAATAACTGGTTAATTGGTCACCGGAAAAACTTATGACAAATTGTCTCTGCAGAAGAAATAAGACTTTAAGACCCCCGAACAACACTTATTTGTTATTATTTTAAATTAACAAATAATAACAATTAGTTATGGATTGTTGTCTTTCTTTTATCACAAAATAATAATAAAAAAAAATAACAACGTAAACAAACGAATTGCTATGCGAAATATTTTGCAACGAACAAAGAATGCGTGTGTTTACACCGCCCGTTGAATACTTGATTCACATGTTTTGATTTCGACTTTCCACTTGTACCCCATGCTGTCTGGCCCATCGTTGTAAGCGACATCATCATCATCATCATGGCTATAATACAAAGTTGGGTACACGGAGAAAAAATGATAATCTAGTCATTTATAAAAGAACACCCGAGAGTTCAGACAACAAAAAAACGTACGTTGTCTGTTTCAAAAGTCCCAGTTAAAATTGTGTATAAGCCAGCATTTTCGTCGTTAACGCAATGAAATTTTGTCATTGATATAGTGATTGTTTGTGGAGTCATGCAATTGATCGGTCTGGAATATATTCAAATAAATAAATTCAAAATTTATATTGTTAGACAAAAAGTTGTTTCTTTTTACATTTACAAAAATCATGAGTTATATATAAAATATAGTTAGTGAAAAAAAATACAATTTCTCAAAAACATGTTTCTAACATAAAAAATATTTAAAAAAAAAGTTTAAAAAAAATGTCACTTTAAAAAAAAACATTTGGAACACTAATTTTTCTAAAACAAAATACATTGTTGACATAAAAAAATTAAAAAAAAAAAATATTTTTTTTAAATTTTTTTTTTTTTATTTGGTAGAATTGTATTTTTTATATAAAAAAGGTGATATTTTTTATGTAAAAAAGGATGAGATTTTTTTATAAAAATAGATGAGATTTTTTTACATAAAAAACAATGAGATTTTTTTTTATATAAAAATGGATGAGATTTTTTTTTATAAAAAAGGATGAGATTTTTTTTTATAAAAAAGGATGAGATTTTTTTTATAAAAAAGTATAAAAAAAATTTTATATAAAAAAGTATAAGAATTTTTTATATTAAAAAAGTGTGAGAATTTTTTATATAAAAAGTGTGAGATTTTTTTACATAAAAAAGTATAAGAATTTTTTATATAAAAAAGAGTGAGATTTTTTTATATAAAAAAGTTTAAGATTTTTTTTTATATAAATACTGATGAGATTTTTTTTTATAAAAATGGATGAGACTTTTTTACATAAAAAACTATGAGATTTTTTATTTATAAAAATGGATGAGACTTTTTTACATAAAAAACTATGAGATTTTTTTTATATAAAAATGGATGAAATTTTTTTTTAAAAAAGGATAAGATTTAAAAAGAATTTCTTTAAAAATCTTTTTTGAAAATGCAAAAAAACAGTAAGATTGTTTTTAAAAAAAATTTTGTATAAAAAGGATTGGATTTTGTATAGGAAAAACGGTGCAATTTTGTATATTAAAAAAATGTGTGATTTTTTTTATATAAAAAAAGGATGAAATTTATTTTTATATAAAAAAGGATGAGATTTTTTCTATATAAAAGGATACGATTTTTTTATATAAATAAAGGATGAGATTTTTTTCTACAAAAAAGAGAGATTTTTCGACTTCCGACTTTAGACTTTCGACTTTGACATTCGACTTCCGACTTTGACTTTCGAAAGTCGGAAATTTGAGAAAATATACAGTAGTTTTTTTTATAGAATTTAAAAAAAAAAAAAAAGTTTTTTGGCGGACCCTGTACAAAAAAGAGAATTTCTTAAAAAAAAATTTCTTTTTCAAAAAATGTAAACGGTTTTGGAAAACCTGCAGTTCTTTTTTTAAGTTCAGCATTTCTTAACATTTTGAGAAAATATTTTTTTTTAAAATGCCTAAAAATACAAATACCAAAATATTCGAAAAAAAATTCCGTAAGAATTTTTTTTATAAAAAAAAATTGTTTTTGTACTTAAATGGTTTTTGTACTAAATTACTTCAGCTTTATTACTTATCTAGAAGTTTATATTTGTTAAATTAAAAAAGAATTACAGCACTCTTATGAAGTTTATGTTGACATTTTTCCCCAAAGTAAGCCCACAATTTGATTTTAGAAGAACTATAACTATTGGTTTTTTTTAGAAAAGTCAAACATTCTAAATTTTCTTATTCGAATCATTCGATCCATAATTAATTCGATCCATAATTATTTCCAGTGTAGCCTCAACTGAAGTTGCAAATCTCCCTTGTCTGGTCTTATCCACACATACATGCGTACCCACATCAATCCATGGATTTTTACGTGTAACTTTTTTGTTGTAATTGTCGGTAAACTTAATTAACCATTTAAATGGCGGCTTTTTAATCAATGCATCATCATCTGATTGATTTTTATCTCAATGTCATCATGATGCGATCTTAATTCACTTCTTACATAGATTTTTCAACATTTCTCTTAGCGACCGGTTCCGATACGATGCGGCCCGTGCGATTTAGTGATAATCGATCGGTATCTGGTGGCGATTGCAACTTGTGGCCGCCACAATGTTTTGCCAATTAATCGCGTGGTCGGTTGGTTGGATGACGACGGCGACGAAGACGACGACGATGATGTTGTTGTTCAGGCACCCACAATCTCATGTGTGGCAATTGTGAATAATGAAGAAACTGGCGGCGTGCAGCAATCGCTCAAGACAAAAAAAAAAAAGTAAACCAGTTTAATTAACATGTTTTGCCGTAGAAAAATTGCAAATGTTGGGAAATTGTACAACGTTGTATGATCGCCGCATTTACATTTGGACAGGATGGGGTTATTGACAAACAGAGTCTAGCCGATATGCAGACGGACCGGCAGACAATCAGACATATTAAGAGATGATTTGGAAAGTAATTAGACCAATGCCAGTTCGTTATTTGTTTAGCGTTTAAGCAAAACTTTTGAATTTACATCGAATTGAATGACAGACATTTATTTTCTTTTGATAAATACAGACTTCTTATGTCATGGAATATGGGATTAAAACACAAAAGGAACAAATTTCAGGTAGAGCTAGGACTTGTACCATAAAGAGCGCTCATGGAGGTGTAGAGCAACGTGTGTCGCCAAAGTCCTACTGGGATAAAGGAGTCTCATTCGTTCATTGTCATTGTTTAAAAAATGTAAAAGAGATATATCGTTCTCCAGCCGAACTGTTCGTATGTGGAATAATCTTCCGGCAAGTGTTTTTCCTGCCTGCTATGACATTATCAAATTTAAGGAGAACATCAACAAACACCTCTTTCCTCCCACCTATCGCTAACACAGTACATTGCAGTTATATGGGGAATCACCTCAATATTGGTTAAAAAAAATAGATACTAATCTAGAAAACATATAAATTAATTAACTTAAACATATAAACTATTTTTTCTCCATTTTGTTACACTCTCTATTAACATGTTGGCCGTAAGGGCGTTGGTTGATTAATAACAAATATATAAATAAATAAAATGCCCTCTGTTGCAAAAAATCCTCAACTAACGTAATGTCCAACATTTGCCCAGCCTTCTTTTTGTATGATTGTCCTACAATCCATTGCAGCCACTCACACTACACTCTCAATAATTTCTTAACGTTTGCTTATGTCGTTTTAAATTATATGGATTTTAAATTAATAAAGGGTGTTTTTTATTGGGGTATAGAACTTTAAGTTGGCATCACTTTTTTAACTGGCGGCCATTTTGTCAGCTGTCAAGTGATTAATATTTAGTTTGGTTTGCCATTTCATCATGAACAGGTTGACAAAAGAACAACGCTTGCAAATCGTGCAAATTTATTTCGAAAGTAATGGTTCAGTTCGCGAAGTTCACCGCAAGCTCCGTCCATTTTATGCCATTACATCCACAAAAACTGACTGTTTGGTGTGCTCTATGGGCTGGTGGAGCCATTGGGCCATACTTCTTCCGAAGTAATGCTGGAGAGTCAGTTACCGTTAATGGAGACCGGTATAGAGCCATGATAACCGACTATTTTGTTCCCGAATTGGATGGCATGAATGTGGATGAGTTGTGATTCCAACAAGTGGTTGAAAATTGGACCTGTAGAATTGGCTTTATTCGAGCCAGCCGCGGCGGCCACATGCCCGAAATCATATTTAAACATTAATGGCATAAAATTATCCTTCCAATAAAGCCAAATTGATGGACATTAAAACGATTTTCTTGTGTTTTATTTCAATTCGAAGTTCTATACCTCAATAAAAAACATCCTTTATAACAAAAACCCCTAACACTAACGTGGATATTTTCCCATTTGTCTTAACTTAAAACACAGCGACACACACCTTTTTGTCTAAACACCAGATTCCGGAGACTTGAAGATTTGTTATATACCCAAGAAGACCATAAAGAAAACATTTATTTACATTTACGAGTAACCGACGAACGTGATGGAAACCAACGAATTGCCGTATGATGATGTACAACCTCGGCCGTATTTGTCCAAGTTGTCATTTATTGGCCATAACTATTTTCAAATCAATGGACAACGGCAGCATAGCGACAGTCACCGGGTATGGCAACATCTGTTAACAATTCACAATTCACCATTTGCCGGCCCAGTCTCAGGTGTCTGGTCCGTCCATCAAGAGCTGGTGGTGTCTCGCTGACTGGCATGTCTTTTGTTTTATTTTGTTTTTTGTTGTTGTTGTTGTACCCGTTTTGTTTTTACTTTTAAGCTTTGCAATGTTTAATTGAATTTTCTGTAGATATGTACAAATGTCTTGTTTTTGGTATTGCTTTTTTTTATATCAACACGAAGAAATGATGAGGGGGGTGTGGTGGTGTAAAATAAAAAAAAGCGACAATTGCCAGTTTTTTTTTTGTTTTTTTTCTGAATGGGTCCCACCAATTTCATCGATTGTCGTCATCGCGGCATAAACTGTGTGAATTTATCATCACACTTTTTTTTTTGTTGCTGTCAATAACACCAACCATAACAGATCGTCATTCCGTTTAATCGGAAAAGGTCAAAATCCCCCATGAAAATATTGAAAATGTTATATGTGACATTCGTATTTTTAAAATATGATCACTGCGACTATTTACAGGTTATCCAAAAATTACAATGAATGGGTTCATTGTCAACCGGATGCCAGTCTTGTTGAATATTTCTCGTAAAGATTTCAGTTATTAGTGAAAGGATTCATTTAATTAAACCCATGGATGTAGGAGAACTCGTTTTAAAGTAATGGAATATGTAAATCAATTAATTTCAGTCAATATTTTTTATTATTTCCTGGTTATGAGCAGTAATTACGTGATACTTCAGAACACTCCTTACAATATTTTTTTGGTAAGATTTTGGCCATCTATATTTCAGGGTTTCTCATGGCATGTTCGGTCATTAGCTTCAATCTTCGCAAACAGGCTAGATATTTATGATTAAAGCGCCATCTACATGAGGCTATAGTTCTGTCACTCTAAGCTAACAATTTTTAAGACAACATGACATAAAAAAAAACTGAAAATACAGATGACCAAAATTAAAAAAACCTTATTGTCAAATCCAAGTATATGTCTGCTATTTAAATGGCATGCTCGATGTAAGTGATGCTGGTCTGAATATTTCTGAAATGATCGCTTTTTGTATCGAGACATTTTAGAAAACATTTCGGAATTTCCAATACGTCTAAGTTACGACTGTAGACTAAGTTTTCATGCTCGGACTTTGTGATTAAAATGTCTTAGGTCGCCCGCTATAGATTCCCTTAACCTAACTAAAAGAGAAACCTAACCTAAACAATAAAACACTTTCTTATGGATGTTCACAAATTGTAAAATATTCAAAGTCATCAAACATAACGATCGATAGTCTCCCTTTAGTTTATGTCACCCATTTAATTATAACTAATACTGGTTTCATTGGAAAAATTCGCATATCCCTTGGAACATCACTACTCTGGATTGTCTTTTTTGGTTAATTTGGCTACAGTAATTTCATTAATAACACCGTGTTACACACATTCTGTTCTATGAACCAAATTTACTTTTTCGGAAAGGGGATAAAAAATAAAAATACACGTGTATCGGCGATTTTCATGTACACGTCAGAATTTTTTTTTTTTAAGTTTGAAGTATAGAGCTCGTTGTGGCCTGTGTGAAAGCCTTTGGACCGATTTTTAACCCTCTTTCAGTGATCCAATCGAGCTGATTTTTGGCAGGCAGACTCGTGGAAATGTCTGTATTACTTCAAATTTTTTAAAAAATAGATTTTTATCAATTCTCAGATTTTCCTAAATTTTTATTTATTTATTTATCGTTTTTTTTAAGGTTTCAGTCAAAAAACATATTTTTTTCGTAACGCTTAAGTAGTTTAAAAATTTGGAGTCTCTTCAAGTTATGCTAAGAAAAGTGAAAAAATTATTTTTTTTTCAAAAATAATAAAAATTGGAAAAAATCTGAGAATTTGACGTGATACAGACATTTCCACGAGTCTGCCTGCCAAAAAATCAGCTCGATTGGATCACTGAAAAAGGGTTAAAAATCGGTCGAAAGGCTTTCACACAGGCCACTACGAGCTTTATACTTCAAACTTAAAAAAAAAAAATTCTGACGTGTACATGAAAATCGCCGATACACGTGTATTTTTATTTTTTATCCCCTTTCCGAAAAAGTAAATTTGGTTCATAGGACAGAAAAAAATCAATTTTTTGTAACACGGTGTAATCAGCTAATTGATATCTAATTAATATCTCTCATATATCTTGCTGTTGTCGCTCGGTTGTTCCAAATTTTGCGTGTTTTTGTTTTTGTCAACACGCCCTCTGTTGATATTGGCCACTAAACCAAACACAAAACATTTTCGAATTTTCCATTCTCTTCCAATATCCTCCGAATATATAAACTTCTCGAAATCATATCCATAAATCACTGACTCACCGCTAATCGAAAGTAATTGTACACACAACAGCAAGCGTTTCAAGTACATCACCTCGATCGGTTGCGTCAAAAGCATTTGTATTGTTACCAACAAATTTGTTAAGCGTACGAAATGGGGCAAAAAAAAACTACTTCATTAGACACTATCATCGGCCAGAATTGATGTCATAACAAACACGTCGTTGGACAATCAGTTAAGACCGAAAGAACAGGCAAAACATAGGGCGTTTAGAGTAGCCCTTGAAATACAATAGTACGGGTAGACTGTTCTCATTTTGTCGTCCAATGTCGCACAAGAACAAGTGTTAACTGACTGAACCTTTGGGCCATGATAACAAAATCTACACGCGATATCCACACGGCGATAGCGAAACGACAGAGCAACACAACAACGTTTTCCTTATCAGCCGAATGTGGCGAAAAATATGTATTTTCAAACAAAATTTTTACGATTTGTGGAAATTGTTGCGGTTAAGGGGACCAGTTGGGAGGGAGAATGACGTAACGCCGTAGATGAGAATTCGGCTAAAAATGGTATATCGATATCGCTTGGAGTACATACGGGTTGATAATGGTTGGTAGGTTGAATTCGAAATTAGTCAGATATTTGCAGTGGTGGTGATAAGTTGGGGGAACAAAAAATTAACACACACAGTACCCGTTACAATAAAGTTCGTTATAAAATATATATTAAAAAAAAAATACAATTGATTTTTCGGTTTCACCTTCCAGTCTAATGAAATTCTTTCGTTCTCTCTGTTCTTTTCTAGATTCCTTTTTTGTTGCTGAAGAGTAAACACTACCACGAGAATTTGTTGGTGATCTTTTTGTGGATTTTCAAGGATTTTCCCAACCCTGTACCAACACCACCACAAGAGAGCGAAAGACGTTAACAAAAACAAAAAAACAATGACGAGTCCAACAACGACTAGACGATCTTATACATGGTCTTTGGCACTCTGCAGCATTTTATTATGCTCTCTGGTCATGGGCGCGCCCGAGTTGGCGTCATCAACAGCACACAGCACAGACGACTTAAAGGCTGATCAAAACTATCTCTGCCCCGAAGACTGCCACTGTGTTTTGGCTCACAACACACACAAACCCCTCCTGCATGCCAAATGTTCCTCGCTCAAGGGTCTGAAGCCCGATCTGCCACTGGCGGCCACATTGCCCGTACATTCCATTGATTTGTCCTTCCTCAATTTGACCAGGCTCTCGCATTCGCTGGAGAAACTGCACGATCTGACGTCCATCGATTTGTCACACAATGACTTGCACGAAATCGGTCATTTGGGTCGCCGCATCAAGAAACTTAATCTCAAGCACAATCGCATCACTTCCGCCAAGCTGGCCAAGTTGCCTCAACATTTGCAAACGCTGAACTTGCAACACAATGATATCACCAACTTGCCGTTGGAAATCACACAGTTGTCGCAGCTGCAATCTCTGGAGCTGAGCCACAATCCCATCAATTGTTCTTGTGAAACTTTAGAGGTGCGCAACTGGTTGCAGGAGCGCCATGTTTTCATGGAACATCCGGTGAAATGTGCCTATCCTGCCCTCTACAAAAATAAGTCATGGCTGCAAGTGAAACAATCCTCGGTATGCGATCAGGAGAAAAAGGGCTGGCAAGCAGAAGAAGAAGAAAATGAATTGATGATGGGCGATCAGCCCATTGAGGGATCTGGTGATGATTTGGTCGATGAGGAGGAGCTGGGCAAAGATTACATGCCACTCGACTCGAAAACGACCACACCGAAAAGTTCCAGCCACATTTTGTTCGACGATGTTGAAGGTTCCGGTGACCTAAGTGAACTGAATATGCCGTTGGATATGTTGCTGTCCACCACGGAAGAACCCTTTTTCAATCGTAATGAGGGCACCACCGAAATGCCAGAGGAAGATGAGGAAGACGATGGTTCCGGCAGTGGTGGTGGCTATTTCGTTATACCACAATTGCCGAAGACACATGTCATCACGGATGACTTTGAAATGCCCGAGTCAGAGGAAACTAAAGATGATGATGATGATCAATTCAATGATAATGCACCCATTGAGGAGCCCCGGCTCACCGCTGACATATTCAAAGATCATCTGGGCATATATGATGGTGATGACCGCATGCCCACACAAGCACCCGTCGAAGAAGAAGTTATCAAAGCCGTACATGTGGCTTCATTGGATGCCGAAAATGACGCTGCTACTGAGGCACCTACCGAAGGTCCCGAAAGTGATTCCGTGGTACACGCTAAAGTCGGCGACTCAGACGACAACAAGGGCACCTATCTACTCTGGGGTGTCATAGTTTTCATCCTTGTCGGCCTCCTGCTGTTCGTGGCCATTAAACAATGCAAGAACCGTAACCGTAGACGTAACGATGCCGAAAATCCACAAACCGAACTGGTGAACATGGATAAGAGCAAACAATTGGGCAAGCCGCTGCGAAATGGTGTGCCCGAACATGTGCCATTGATTGGTGAAAAATCTAAATCTGACATGGCTAAGCCCATAAACGGCTCCAAGCCCTATGACAACGGCGACGTTAAGGACGGTCCCGGCCAACAACAGCCTTTGCTAAATGGCAATGGCAGCAATGCAGGCCCCAGCGATGACCCAGAATCACGACCCGATTCTCAGCTACAAGTTCCCCACGAGTATTATCCCATTTCACCGCGTTATCCCACACCACAATCGCCACGCGCCTCCAAATACAGTCAACCCAATGCTGCCGAACCCAACAACAATGATCCCAGCGAACCCTACCTACCGTCCTCACCGAAATTGGGACGTTATTCACCGGTATACTCACCCGAAACCGGCCGCGTCAAAATCAAGTTGAGCGAGACACCCAGACCGAAAACGCCCATGTTGGTGACACGTAGTCGTTCAAATGCCGGCGATATAATCACCACACCGATTCGGCCAGCCGCCGCCACCACCGCCCCACATATGGAAAGCTTCCAGCCGGCTGCGGTGCACACAGCAAACACAAATGGTCATGTAGGGGAGCATTGATGACAACGATATGAACGTACTCTTTGTAAGAATGTAAGAGGAACATTTTTCGTAACGAAAAACAATAACATCAGTAAACATCCATTAAGAGAGAAATAGAGAGAGAGAGAGAGCGACCGAGCGAGCGATTAAGAGTGTGAGATAGCAATTGTGAGAGCACAAGCGAGAGAAAGAGAGAGAGAGTAATAGTGTTTAAAATGCTGTGAATAAGGTGCTTTAAGCGAGAAGATTTATGTATAAAAAAAAAAAAATAACAAAACAGTAAAACAAAATTTCAATCGAAATATTAACAGAAATCGAAAAATCAATCTTTTATGTGGCTTTCGCGGAGTGATAAGAAAATATAGATTAACACTACCCAGTTCTGAGGTGACAATCCTTGAAAGGTATGCATTGTGTATGTGTGTGTGAGCGTGCGTGGAGTAAAACAGTTGAAGGAATTTATTTTAAACAATTTCTAAAGAAAATGACAACTCTTATTAGAAAATCGTACAATATGCCAAGTCGCCAGTGATATATATCGGTCATTCGGTAGATTATATTTAAATGCTGCAGCTGGATTTTCACCGAAATGGATTTTCCGATTTTAGGTTGGCAAATTAATGTAGCTTGAGGAGAATATTTTCTTTTGCAGTTGTCATAGACGTTCATAAAGAGTTCCGTAGAGAAATTCCTTGGGAATCTTTCCATGCAGACTCAAAAAACTTTTAGGAAAGCTATCTCCCCTTAGAATCTGGAATGGCATTAACCATCATGAATGACTTTGCTTCTTCACAATTTATAGAAATACCTCTGCAGAAAACTGTGAACTTCGAGAATCCCTTTCTTTACATCAATATTTTCTCATTTTTGTGGAAAATAATCACTGTATTGAAAAAGGTTCTATACGATCCATAGGAAAAGTGAACCAAAAACGAACATAGTAAGAGCAATTGCACTTTGTCCATAAGATAAATAGATTTCGAAGTGATTTCACAAGGAAGGTAACGAGAAAAACATCTTAATGGCTCTGAAGAATGGATGAGTGACAACTCCTCCGTAAAATATAAAAATGCCAACATTAAATTCTGTCAAGTGAAAAACACTGCAAACTTAGGTACTAATTTAGAAGAGAAGATTTTTCATAGATAAATACTTTTTGTTTCTTTGAAAGTTGTTTTATAATCCATCCTTCAAACTAATTGAGAAACCTCAGTAACTAATTGAGAAGGAAGATTGCCATGCACTTGTTAAAGACTAATCTGTTTACCCTTTTGTTGTGGGCATCTTTGAAAACTCCTCTATCCAACATAACAATGCATACCTTTACAGCTCTGCTCCAGACTAAACTTTTTTTGTTCTCTCCGAAACACCAACAGATTGGTTTACGCCCTCCACCACTTTAAAAATTATTTTAAAACAGAACATAACATAAAAAAAGCTTTCAAAAAGCCAACGCTTAACGAGGACAAGCTTTTACTAAATTATTTTTTAACCACCATATGTCGAAGAGTACTCAACAGGCACCCTACTTCTCTAAACGTGCTTTACGAGACGTGAACTATGAATTATGAATTTTTTTTTTCGTTGAAATTGTTTTTCGTTTTTGTTTTTATTTTCTTTTTAATTTTGTGATGATTTTTATATTAAGAAAATAAAATATTATTATATTTTTGTATTTATTCTTTACATTTAAGTACATAAAAATAAAATATTTTTTTTAGAAAAACACAATAATTTCATAGTTTTTTTCGTCAGACCTGTGGGGTTCTCGGTCTAAGTAAAAAAAAAAAGATACAGAAACCTGCGTAAGCCTAACTAACTTTCACGTTTAACCATGTCCAAGTAAACTAAAAGAAAAACTCAACTAACTCTTGAAAAAGTGTGCCAACCAACCAAGTGTGCCTTAATCTTAACGAAAAGAAAAACCTCCAAAAAAACACTTTCCAAAAACAATGCACATTTCTAACATCATCATTTAAGTCGTTTTAAAATATAATAAATGAACGAATAATTCAAAAATATATCACGCACATGAAATCGTTAAATCAACAGCAACAAAAAAAAAAGCTAAAACTTATGAATGAAATGAAAAGCATTGAACATTTTTTTGTACAACAAATAAATATTCAACATCTACTGTTTCAATGTCAATTTCTCACATAAGTCAAGATTTGTGATAGGTAACTACTAATACTACAATGTAATTATAAAACAAATTCTAAATCACTAAAAGTTAGAAACTCCTCTTTTTATATCATACAAATAAAATAACATACAAATCAATTACTTTAAATGTAACTCGTAAAAAAATCACCAATCCTCTAAAACAAAACAATACGTCTATTTGGATTATTTTTTTTTTGTAAACTTGAAAGTTCTTTTTTAATTTAAGTATTTAAAACAAGAAGAAATACAACTACCACAATATTTTGTTTTAATTATTAGTAAATTCTAGTGTAATACCAAAGTTTTTAATGATAATTCTGTATTTTGTGTCCTCTTATTTTTTTGTTTTGTTTGTTGTTTCTAGTATGGTTTTTTAATAATTTGCAAAATTTTATTTTTCTAAAATTTCCAAACCTTTATTTTTTGTATACTCCTGTAGTTGTAAATGAATATATGTGTGTAGTCGAGGCATGTGTTTATTTTCTTTAAATTTAGTTACTTTTTATAATCATAAGCTGCCTACATTTTTTATTTTCAGTTTTTATTAAATTAATGTTAACATGTTTATTTGTTTTAAGTTTCCTATAAATAAATATTATGTTATAAAATAAAAACAATAAAAATATATTTGTAAATACCATAAACAAAAAAACGGGACTGAGTTTTATTTCGAAAGAGCATTGAAGGATACTTCATGGTGGGTAAAGTCGAACGGACCTAAACATCATTGGACATAGGCGAAGAAGAAAATTGTTTTTATTTGATTGCGAAATCATTGGTCATTAGACTACGTACACAATTCGTTCGGTGGGTTTACGATCGATTTCATTTTAGCTTCAGATTCCGATTGCATTTGTTAATGTGAACGTCCTGAATTTTGTGTAGCAACATATCAAAACAAAAAACACATGACACAATAATAGAAGGTAGAGCTAGGTTTTAGTAAATTTTACGCGTTGTGTCAGACTTCCAACTGAAAAGAAAAAAAATGATTTATCAACTTAGTTTGACAGATGTCGAATTCCAGCCCTATACTTTTGAAACCACGAAATGGATAACCCTAAACAATGTGCAAAAAAATTCCAAAAAAATGTTTGTGTCTGCGAAAAAAAACTAAACGTCTCTTTTTTATTTAATTCGAAAAGTAAGAACTCTATTGAATAAATCAAGCCACATTTTATGATAATCTTTGAATAAATGAAGAATTTACGGCCCATTTCAGTAAAGTAACACTACTCTTCAACCATAATCATGTTCACAGGATTTTTAGCTCACATAATTATCTTCAATTGTATTGTTCGGATGCCTCCTTCCCAAACTTTAGACGAAATAATAAAGGCTTAACTTCAATGGTAGGACATCAATCGAATAGTACAGTCCTGTGCCAAAATAAATGTTAATTTTGTATAAAAAAAATGGGAAATATTTGTTTCGAGTTCAAAATACACCAGGAAATACTAAAAAACGTCCCGAAATATGCTGTTGCATAGTGTAATAATAGTGTGACCAATTTACTTATATTGGTCTGGGCCTTCTTAATAAATGTTTCCAAACACTTCGGTCCTCTGTTGGTGATTGATTTCTTCCTCCAATTGATACTTTCATCAGATTGTCGAACTACCCTGTCGGCTCCTTTCATTGCCACTATCGTATAACGGAGAAAAGTGAGTTTGTCAGCACACTCTTCTGTTTTATTTCTGACAACATTCCTGGCATTGAGGGACTTCATTATTTGTCTGCTAACTTATGACCTAAATTTACCTCAGAATCGAATGAGCTTTTAGGACGAGTAGCTAAGATCAAGATGATACATCTAAGGGTTAAAAATGATTTAAAAAGCTTGTATCTCAAGTTTTAAAGAAGCTTCTTTTAAACTAGTAACAACTTTGTGAAATTATTAATATTTGACAATGCTTTAGTCATGCCAACAACCTAAACCATGGCGCCACCTATCTGTGACAGTGCAGGGTAACTTAATGGACAGTACAATTCTTTTCGTAGAGTGTACTGTACACAATACAATATTTCTTTTAGTACGTTATAAAAAAAAAGTTCGGAAATCCAAAAGTAAGTGAGATCCATATCTTAGGTTAAAAATATACAAGTCATCGCATATGTCCAGTATCATCGAATTTAAGGAAAAACAAAATTCTATTTTTCCCCCTCACAAGGTTTGTAAACAAATTTTTTAAATAATCTTAGGAAAAAAGGGGGCTGTTAGTTCATATATTTAAATTGAGATTTACTTCCGTCGTTGCCGTATTATATTAAATATTTATTAGTAGGACCATCGGGCAATAACAAATAAATTCCAACATATTTGATTTATCTCCACATGCTTCTGCTTCTACGAGTCTTCTCCAGGTATTTCTAGTCTACGTATTCTAGGGTTGCCCTGCGGCTTCCTGTCAAGGGATGTTGGGCTTGACTAATGTTTTTGTAAAAATCAATCAAATTTCAAATAAAAAAATTTGTTAGTTAAAATAGAAATCTCTTGATTTCCAGTCATTAAAGATGTCCCATTAAATTAGTAAATAATTGGATTGATATTTTAATTCATCAATTAATTTTTTTTTAACTATATAAATTTAATTTAAATTACACAAAATATTTAAAACGGTTAGAGTTTTAGAAGAAGCATTAAAATATTTTGCCATTGTTCACAATTCTGCAAATAGAAAATGTCCAATTGCCACAGATTTTCATTTGTATTCTCTTCTCTTGTTCTCATTGTTTCGTACAACCACAATGGCACATCTATCATAACTTAAATATTAATATTGTTCAATTGTATAATTAATTAACACTATGTCGATTATGAAATAGAAAATACTACCAAAAAGTACATTTGTAAAATGACTACAACTAAAACCTAGAACAAAGTCTCACGCATGGGCCGATGGACCACCACCATGGGTTCCTCCTCCCCAGACGTGTCACCGGCCGCAGCAGCGGCAGCTGTAAAACTGCCACTCGCTCGACGACTCGAGGAGTTTCTCAATTTCTTACGTTTACCCTTAATTATATCGAATTCCGGATTGGAATCTGAGGTGTAGTTGCCATCCTTCAACGATTCAATGTCGGGTTCAATGATCACATGAAAATCACTGCCCTGCGGTGAGTCTGATTTGAAGGATTTGGGCGTTACCCCAAAGTAATCTTCGACCGGCGGTATGAGTGGCAAACCCGGGGCCGCGGGTTTTTTTGGCTTACGTCGGGCAAACGGACTACTGGGTTTACTTGTAGCCTCATACTCGGGATCGGTAAGGAAATCCACACTGTCCGCCTTCAGGCTGGCCCTCTTAAAGGGTGGAATCTCGGCAATTTTCGGTTTACGTTTCGTATACGGACTGTTTTCGTAACTTTGGAAATTGCCAATTTTCTCAGCGCTTTGGAGATTTTGCGATTTCATGTGGGCGGGTGGGAAGCGAGAATCTTCAATGCTAAAGCGTCGACTGCCCGAGGGATTGTGATTAATGCGTCCGGTACGGCGAGTGGTAACTATTTGTTGGACACGCTCTTTGGCGCGGTTCGAAAGCATCTCTTCACTGCGGAATCGCGTGCGATAGTCGAGTTGTAGATCTTGATCTTCTTCGGCTTCTGCTTCGGATATGTCGTCCTCGGGATTGGTACGGGATTTTTTAAGGCGACCCCTACGCTGAGATGTCTCTGAGGTCAAGTCCATCATGGATTTGACGGGTCTAACTGGTTTCGGCATACGCAGGGCATCCTCGTATGACGGCAACAGATTAACCTCCAAGTTATTGGGAGCATTCGGACGGGCATCTTCATCCAAAATGCGGCGATTTAAATCGCGTCTAAAACAACATTACGATAAGTCTGTGATTGGAAGTCTTTCCGACAGAGATTTACTTACATTGATCTCATTTCATCTTGATTTCGTTGATATTCTTCACGGTCGTTCTGCGTCCGTCGCCAAGACATGTACTTTTGGAAACAGGTGAAGAGAAATATTAATGCGCCTATTGTCACGATGCTAATCATTATGGTCGTCCAGACTTTTTCGCCATTACTTGTACGGCCATTGGGCACCCAATCCTTTTCGCAGGCTGATTCCCAGGTTTTGCCATAGTTATGGGGTGGTGAGGCACATCGCAAGCTACTGCGATCTTTGACCTAAAAGGAATAGAGACTTTGTGAATGGACATCTGAGGAGTAGTGAAAACTGTAGGAAAAATAGGATGCCTACTTTTAGGCATGGCAGTTAAGAATTTAATGGGAACAACTAAAGTTTTCTTGTCCAGTTTAGATAGGTTAAATATGTGAAATTACAATTTAGAGGGACATCTTTTGTAAGCTTTTAGTCAGGCATTGAAACGGACTTTTTAATTTACAAGGATTTTTATAAAAACGAATTTACATGGATCTCGATCTTTTTGATAGACTTTAAATGGAGGTAATAAAAAAATGCCCCCTTAACCGAAGTTTTATAAAAATGGCATCCAAAGTATGGAAGTCCTCGTTATTTTGACAATTGTAACTGTAGGTTAGACTTTCAAAGGAGATTACTAACATGAAGGCACGAATTTTATTTTTGCATTGCCTTTCGGCCATTTTCGCACTGTTTCTTCTCCACTTACCCTGGTCGGCTGCGCTGTCAAATAGTCATAGAAATTCACAAACGTCGTGTCCTGACAATTACATATCCATGTATTATCGCCGGCCCATATCTCATCAAGATATTTGTTAGAATGAAAATATTCACGTGGAAAGGCGTTTGTAAACCGATTGCCGTTCAGCTTCAATTGGGCCAATTCGGGGAAATTCCTAAAGGTTGAATTGCGTAAATTGGATAAGCTAGAAATAAAAAAGAAATATATTAATCTTGTTTTCGTTTTTAATCGTTCAAGAACTGTTAGTGAACACGTGGGAGTGTGTTATAACCACAACAAATTTAAATCGATTTCTAAACTTACCGACAATAGCTCAAATCCATCTTCTGCAATGTATTCGATCCCAAGCCATCCGGGAAATTACTTATCAAATTATTCGACAAATCCAATCTCTGCAAACTGGTAAGGCTTGAGAAGGCCGTACCATCGATTTGTATTATTTCACACCACGATAAGTTAATGTCACGCAATGAATTCGATACCAACTTGGTGAATTTCTCGATAACATTATGATTCAGATTCAATGAAACCAAATTATCGTTGGCCCGAAACACATAACGATCCAGCCGGGCAATTTCATTGTAGGACAAATCCAGTGATGCTAATCTCTTGAGTCTCTGAAACGATTCGGCGTCCAGAGAGCGTAACGAATTCCGCGACATATCGATGATTTCCAGCAAAGAGTTATTTTCAAATGTTCGGCTAGTCAGCAGACGTATCATGTTGCCGCGTAGCTGCAGTTGGCTAAGACTGGGCAGGGCTGATAGATCGATTTCATCGAGACTGCAAAAGGAGAGATCCAGTTCACTGAGAGTAGGTGATACAAGGCGGTCCGCTGAACCCGCTTGGAGGGCCGTGTTCCACGATAGCTTTAGTACTTGCAGGGATGGCAGGCCCTGCAGTAATGCGCCCGAGACACGTTGCAAATTGCAGTTTTTCAGTTCCAAAACTCTCAGAGACTTTGAGGGCAAATCGGTCAAAGTGCCCAGGGGATTGTTGGTCAATTGTAGTGTCTGCAGGTTGGGCATATTCTGCATTAAGATGTCACCACCCGCCTTGGTAATGCCACAGTTCTCCAATTCCAAATGTGTTAATGACTCACTAATGATTGCCTGCTGCGGATCGGCCGCATTGAAGGTGCTCAGCGGATTGCCGTTCAACACCAAACGCTGCAAATTTCCAGCATTGAGAAATGCCGAATTTGGACTCAAATTCGACCATTGGTGTATGCTGTTGTTGGCCAAAATGAGGGTTCGTAAAGCATCAAAGCCCACCAGAGCATCGGCATCCAAATATTCGATTTGATTGTTGGACAAATCTAAATATATCAACGAATCGTAATCGGCCAAATGGCGGGGAAATTCAACGAAATAATTGCCAGAGAGGACAAGATGTTGCAGGGGCATCATTTGAAAGTCGGGATACTCGATAAGGCCCCGATTGGCACAGTTCACTTCCAAGCTGTCCAACATCCAGGAGCACTTACAACTAACTGGACAATATATGGCATCACTCGGCTTGAGGAGAACTATCAAGACAATGGCAACGCAATTGTGCCATGCAAATATTCGGCGTCGAAACATTTTTCTTCTGTTGTATGAATGCGTAGGAAAAATATTCTGAAAATATATAAAAACGTTAACCATGTTTGTCCATGCGTAAATATACCCGTTCTTTTTGTCTACACAATTAGTTTGCGATAAGCAAGTCTGATTCACGCAAGGTGGAGACTTAACTGAATCCGATTGTTGACACTACCGTGTTTCTGTATTTTCTTTCGATTGGAAGAGTATGCCAATGATGACCGCTATTACACATTGATAATTCTGGATTGCCCTCCCTTTCCCTGTACCAATGAATAGATCGCAAATATTCGAACTTTGTATATATGGAGACCACAACGTTCTCTTTTTTTTCGTATATTCATAGCCCCGTTTTTATCTGTTATTCACCCGGTGAACACAAAATGGTCGTACACATGCACATGTTTATAAATAAGTTAATGTACGTAGTACGTACATGTCTTTTGTCTAATTATGGCTAAAAAAAATAAGCGACCAGATACGGGGTACTAACTGTTTTTTAAATTTGCAATGCAATACAATGACGTTTCGGACTGACCAAACGACTTTTGAGAACTCGAAAATCAAAATGACCGACTTTTTCCATTGACTATCGAAAGTACGAACCAAAGACAATCTATAGGATGGACGACCAACACGGACACACATTTGATGTGAGAGACCACGAATGATAGAAAGAAAGATGACGCCATGCGCATGATTTCCCGTTAGATGACGTAGTTTGTCCCTTGTTAGGGTTACCAACTGTATTTTTATGTACAACAAGTGACAAATTTCAGATTGAAACACAGCGTAAGAATTGTTGTTGGCAATTGAAACCACTTTGACTATCAGCCAATAGGAATACACTACGCGTGACGTCATTCGATCAAACTGCGCACAATAGGGTGGAGTGAAAACATGCTTTTTTTTAATTTGAAAAAGTTAACCTCGGAAAGAGATGTAGTCTGGGGTCCTAATGAGGGGAAAAATAAAGAAAAAAATTTTAAAGAATATTTAGGGGTCGCGCCACTCCCTCGAAATTTCGCTATTTTGGCGTTGATTTTAGAAAAATTCTAAAAATTAACGACTTAACTTATTCGAAATTTAAAAGTTTGAGCTTGTTCAGTGCCCAAACAAAAGTATTTGTGGCAAATATGAGGATAATCGACTAATATTTGTAGCTTTGGTGGCGATTTCATTGATCAGTAAATTTTCTGAAGAAGGGACGATTTGACTTATTTTACTTTTTGAAATTTTTGAACAATGAGAACAATTTTTTTAAATATTTTCATGCCCTTATTTCATTGTTTACGCTATTGCAAACATTTATTGACATAAAACTTTTTAGGATTTTTCTAAAATCAACGCCAAAATAGCGATAATTTCCAAATTTCGAGGGAGTGGCGCGACCCCTAAAAATTTTTTAAATTTTTTTCTTTATTTTTCCCCTCATTAGGACCCCAGACTACATCTCTTTCCGAAGTTAACTTTTTTTTTTTGAATTTCACTCCACCCTAGCGCACAACATTTTTTTCTCTGCGCGGGATGGTGTAATCTTTGTTTTTATCATTCTTGCCACAGACTATGTGGAGGGCAGACGAGCTAAGTCTGTTTGCAGACACATTCATTGTGTTGCAAACTCCATTCTTCTGTAGGAATTCAAGGGTGCGATCGGAGAACAAAAGAATTTTGGAAAAATTAGCATGTGATGTAGGAGGTCTGTCTACTAGATTGTCTTTGGATGTTCTTCAACTTTTGCAAACAGACTTAGGTCGCGTGCCCTCTGATTTTCCAAGACAACAATTAGAGACATCTACAATTTCCAGTCCACTATTAATAGAATATACGTGTACATCGAAATAATAGAATAGGTTGGCAAGATGTTGCTTTGGTCTTGGCCAACAGTTCAAAAATAAAGTCCTATCGCCATGAATTAAAACAAATGTTAGATTCTTGCAAAAGTCAAACGAAACGTGAGCAGTTTGGGCTTATTTAATCGGATATTTAATTTACTTGGAAGTGAAAACAAAAGTGCAGCACATAAATCTTGAACCAATTAAGACCCTCAATAGCTGAAAGCTTATGATGGTAGAAGAAAAACCCTATCGGTCTTGAAATGTAGGATTCTTGCAAAAGTCAAACGAAACGTGAGTAGTTTGGGCTTAGTTATTGACCAAGCGGACATTTAATTTACTTGGAAGTGAAAACTAAATTGCAGCTTATGATGGTAGAAGAAACACCCTAGCTGGGTTTTTGTTTTAAATTAATTTTTTAAGTTTTCGACTCCACCCCCTGATTTTAGTAAAATTTTGAAGATAAAAAACATATACTGTGAGCGTCAAAATAAAGTAAACACCAAATATTCTTTTAAACGTTGTAAAGGGTGTTTTTTATTGGGGTATAGAACTTTAAGTTGGCATCACTTTTTTAACTGGCGGCCATTTTGTCAGCTGTCAAGTGATTAATATTTAGTTTGGTTTGCCATTTCATCATGAACAGGTTGACAAAACAACAACGCTTGCAAATCGTGCAAATTTATTTCGAAAGTAATGGTTCAGTTCGCGAAGTTCACCGCAAGCTCCGTCCGAATGAATCGATTCGCCACCGTGCACAGTAATTGGAGCTTTGTCCATCAACTTGATTTTGGTGTATGGGCCGAAAATGAGATTCATCTCGATGCTGATTTTCATCACAAAAGTGAAATTGGACCTGTAGAATTGGCTTTATTCGAGCCAGCCGCGGCGGCCACATGCCCGAAATCATATTTAAACATTAATGGCATAAAATGATCCTTCCAATAAAGCCAAATTGATGGACATTAAAACGATTTTCTTGTGTTTTATTTCAATTCGAAGTTCTATACCTCAATAAAAACACCCTTTATTATTGCGTTGAGATCAAAAGTGATACATAAAAAACAATAATGCAAAATTCATTAAATAATAAATAAGAATTAAATTCAAGAAAATATTAGGCAAAAAAAATGTACATAAGAAAATATATCTCGTGAACTATTTGAAATATGGCTTCTTCCTTTTCGGCAAGTGTTTAGCTCTTAATTAGCTCCACAAATTTTGCCTTGAGATAAAATCAAAAAAACAACAATATCTTACTTAAAACAACAACATTTAAAAAAAACACAGAGTTTTAAACGTCCTTCCAATTTGTGTATAAATATCATACAAGAAGCGTCCCAAGTTGGTAGCATGCTTGTCTATCAGCGTGGGGGTTGTGGGTTCGATTCCCACCAGCGGCTTTGGTCTGTCGCTGCAAAAAATCTAGCCATCCAGCTCCGGTTCTCACTAGAGTCCTTGTTCTGTAGCTGTACAAAACTAACCATATGGTCTGAGTCACCCAGCTTACCCTTGGACCCAAAATTAGAATATAAATTTCGTTTGTATTGTAATTAAATAGAAAATAAAATTAAATTAAATATCATACAAATTTCTCTCCACTTTGCTTCAGTTGATCCCCTGGCCCTCATCTTCGTGGTTAAAGTCACAGAAGCGTAGAAAGGGAAGACCAGGATTTGGTAAAATGAGATAGTGGAAGAACACTTAAAACTCCTTGGTAGTATTAACAGAAGACTCATGAGACCGAAGTGCTGGAAAATCATTTTCAAGAGGCAACTTATTTCCCTTAACATTTCATGAACGAATAGACGGGGAACTTCTTCCCGTGAGTTGTGCCCTAAGCGAGACCTACGAAATTTCGAAATATGAAATATAATTTCAAAAGTTGGTAGCGTGCTTGTCTATCAGCGTGGGGGTTGTGGGTTCGATTCCCACCAGAGGCTTTGGTCTGTCGCTGCACAATTTTTTGTCTGTGTCACCCTGTTTACCCTTGGACCCAAAATTAGAATACAAATTTAATTTGTATTGTAATTAATAAATAAAAAAAAAAAAATTCAAAGCGACTTTGCCGAAATGTCGGCTTGACAGATTAAAAACCACTGCTTTAAAAATATCTACGCATTATAGTTGACAACAAAAATAAATAATTTCTATAAGATGATCTAAATAATTATTGTCCTTATACAAAAGCTGATACCGAACTACGATTTTGAAGTTACCACAAACCCGCAGTAATAAACACATACGATCTAACTAAACGTATATATAATTACATATGTTCGTATAAACAATAGTTGTGTTTTTTTTCTTTAATTGTACAAGTGTAGCTGTATTTAATGCCCCTTTCTTTTGGATTTTACGTATCAGTTTCATTCATATGCCTTATCAATTCTAACTATCTATTATGGCTTATCAATTTGTAAAATGAAAACAATACTTTAACGTCTGTAGGTAAATGCATGTGTTTGGAATGCTATGCTATGTAGATTGGACCAGGTCACATTTGAAGAATTATTTCTTTTATATTTTTACCAAAATTTCACAACATTATGATACCACACGTTTTGTAAGCCAAGCTATTCTTTTCGAAAAAGCCACAAACGCGAGCTGCAGAAAAATGAACAAAGTTTCTATGATGGCCCCGACATCATAATTTAGAAATTACGACAAACTTATCTGGATATACAAATTTGTTCTATACGCATCACTTCAATTTGAATTTTATTCGTACGTTATATTTTGCCAGGATTAAGTTTGTAGTCCTTGCACTGTAGTCATCCGCTAAGGAGTGATTTTTGAAAATTCATTACATATCGTTCATTTACTTCAATAGTGTCACAACTGAAAATACCATTTCTTCAGGTGAGCCGTTTACAGTTTTCAATTGCATCTTACTCAGCAATCATAGGATAAGATGATGTATGCATTAGGGTGGAGTGAAAACATGCTTTTTTTTTAATTTGAAAAAGTTAACCTCGGAAAGAGATGTAGTCTGGGGTCCTAATGAGGGGAAAAATAAAGAAACAAATTTTAAAAAATGTTTAAGGGTCGCGCCACTCCCTCGAAATTTGGAAATTATCGCTATTTTGGCGTTGATTTTAGAAAAATCCTAAAAATTAACGACTTAACTTATTCGAAATTTAAAAGTTTGAGCTTGTTCAGTGCCCAAACAAAAGTATTTGAGGATAATCGACTAATATTTGTAGCTTTGGTGGCGATTTCATTGTTCAGTCAATTTTCTGAAGAAGGGACGATTTGACTTATTTTACTTTTTGAAATTTTTGAACAATGAGAAAATTTTTTTTAAATATTTTCATGCCCTTATTTCATTGTTTACGCTATTGCAAACATTTATTGACATAAAACTTTTTAGGATTTTTCTAAAAGCAACGCCAAAATAGCGATAATTTCCAAATTTCGAGGGAGTGGCGCGACCCCTAAAAATTTTTTAAAATTTTTTTCTTTATTTTTCCCCTCATTAGGACCCCAGACTACATCTCTTTCCGAGGTTAACTTTTTTTTTTTGAATTTCACTCCACCCTAGTATGTATGTATAAAACACTGCAGAACAAAAGTCAACTTATATGAAAGATTAACGGAATTTTCTTGAGCAACAAAATAAAAAGTGAATTTTGAATTGTGACTCGATTGAAGTAAATGGGCGATATTAACGGAAACAATTGTACAATAAACCATCACATATTTAAAATATATATAACGGGTGGCCCATTTATAGGATTATTTTTTAAATCAAATGTATTTTCTGCTTGAAATCATGACGTAAACTAAATAAATCGCTTGATGTACGAAAGTTTGTGCAAAAAGTTCCTGAGACTGACATTGAGTCAACAGTTGAAGGCAAACGACCGTTCGCTTCCTTATCTCTTCTCACTTTGGGCATTCAAGCAGCTCGAAATTGACAACGATTTTGTTAACAATCTAAACTGCCGCATCTAAAAATCAGAAAAAAAAAACGTAGGTAACGTCAACAAGTCAATACATCCTCAGAGAGTGATGGTGTGGTGCGGGGTGGTCATATCGTTTAACGGTAAGTGCAACAGAGGCAGGATACAAAATTGAAGGTATGGATTTGGACGATCTGAGGTTTCACCAGGATGCCCCACTCCATAATTGATCTTCAGGGAATGTATGCGCGACCCACACTAATATCCATATACAATATATATATGCATGTGTGTAGAGAATACTTGTATTATTTTTACGAGACGTTCCGGCTATCTTTTGAAAGCGCATTACCAGTCAACCGAATCCACTTCGATTTTAGCAAACGGCCAAAATCGACATGAGGTATTTGAAGAAATTCCAAATAAAGAACATATTTTTAACATTTGGTTGTTATGTACATGAATTGTCGTATATCGATGTAAATGCCATATCCAAATTAAATAACATAAGCACGGCCATAAGCGTTTGGCTGCTTAGTGTTGTTCCGTTGCACTGAAAATTTATAAATGACCCATGTCCATCTAAATTGTCTACGACACTTAAGAATGGACGGTATACAATTTTCGGATTGTCCGCACTAAAAATCCTCATAAAAGATGTGCAATCTGGCAACACGGAAACTAGTAAGCACATTCATATGAAAAACATATGGAAGACAAAGAAGGCACAATAATACAAAAATAAACATGCGTTTTTTATGTTTGTATGTGTCATATTTTCAGTTAATTTATTTACCTTGTTTTATTAATTAAAAATATCTTTTTGCTTTTTTGAAATTACCTTTTAATAAGAAATGAAAATAAATATTGAAGTGTTCACTAAATTAGGCCAACGTTTTCACTTTCACTAAACATTATTGAAAGTTCCAAATTTTCATTCATTTCAATACTTTTTGTTTAAAATGCTCCCGACACTTTTCATATTTTATTAGAATCAATTTGTCATTTTCTAACACATTCCAATAGATTCGTGTATTTGTTGCGTTTTAATTCGTCTTGCACAATTTGATAGTTTTTTGGACTTGTTTTGGGGTTTTTTTCGTTGTACTGTTGTTCGTTTGCCGTTTGTGTTCATCTAAATCTCGTTTAATACTGTGGAAAGAGTTACTCACCTGTTGAGATGGCGGTTGGGTCTAGTCCCCTCCGGTATCGCTTCCATTCCATTCCATTTGCATTGATAAGATAAGCATTCCAAACGACGCTAACAACAACAGTACACCAATTGTTGATAAAGAGCAAAAGTTTTCGGATTACTAAGTAGAGCAACGTTATGTGGTAGTGCCTTTCATTCTACATTTCCAGAAAATAAATTAACAAAAAAAAGAAATTATTACACATCCAATATAACATTTGGTTTTTTTTTTTACAATATTGGAAAGCTGTTGTGGAAGTAATCAGATTGTTTATAAAATATTTTGTAGGGGGGAAGTATGCCCCGAAACAGAGTTTAAAAAAGAAGAAATTAACAAAGGTTACAAACTGAAAGCCTAAATAATAATATTAATAAATGCGCATTACTTGCAGGTCTTTAAATGGGTTAGCCCTTTAATATGTTCGTATGTTATGGACCTTGTATAGGGCAATACAGTATCCCGCGCTTAATTGCCTTTCACGTGTATTTGCCTTAATTTCTGAATCTCCGTTAATTTTTCTTTCACTTTCAGATAATTACACATTTCATTTAATTAACGAACGATTTTTATCACCGGAATGATGTTGACTTTGAATTTCTCTCAAATATTTATCCGAATAACTTTTCACTACAAATCTGGCAACTACACACAAAAAAAAAAATATTATGCGGCCCTCACACGTTTCAACCGGTTGTACAATTCGATCAAGTTGTAAAATCAGTTGCAACGTGTGAGGTCTAGCTGGTCGGTTGGATGAAAATCAAAATACAGTCTAACCTCGATATAACGAATCTCAAGGGGATCAGAAAAAAAACGTTATCTTAATATATATTTACCCTCGACAGTGATTCACTGACTCTGTCACGCAGTACGTAGGAATTTAAATAGGCATTCTATAATTCTATATAAATTCTATAAATAATAATAATAAAAAAATAATATTTTTTTTTGTACAGAAATTGTGTTTTCCCCAAATTTTTTTTTCCAAAATTTTTTTTTCCAAATTTTTTTTTTTTAAAAGAAATTTTTTTTTACATAATTTTTGTTTTTTACAAAATTTTTTTTTCAACAAACATTTTTTTTTAAAAAAATTTTTTCAACAAAATTTTTTTTTTCCACAAAATTTTTTTTTTCCACAAATCTTTTTTTTTTCCGCAAAAAATTTTTTTTTTCTACAAAATTTTTTTTTTTCCACAAAAATTTTTTTTTCAACAAATTTTTTTTTAACAAAAATTTTTTTTTGGACAAAAATTTTTTTTTCAAGAGAAAACATTTTTTTCAACAAAATTTTTTTTTTTCAACAAAAATTTTTTTTTTTCCATAAAATTTTTTTTTTCCATATTTCAAAGGGGCGCCATAGGCGCATTACAACTTACTAGTATTGAATAATTCGTTAAAATGAGGTTCGTTACATCGAGGTGAAGTTGCACTTCCATTCGTTATAAAGAGATAAATAAACCTTGTTTATTAATCATCATCTACATACCGTGTTATGGCGAACGATTTCCGCTAATAAATTAAAGCAAATTTGAACATCTCTTTTTTTCCCCTGCCATTAGAACTTTACAGCTAACAGCAACGACAACGACAACTATCAGTGCTTATTTTACTAAGCATCAAACAAATATGATTTTCTATCGAAAAACTTGGAAAACTTTGCTTAAGCCAAAAAAAAACACAATAATTTCGTGTGTGTCTGTGTCACTGCAATGGTTGATAATTCGTTATAACGAGGTTTTTGACAAACGTATTCGTAATAGAGAGGTTTATTTTGTATTAGATATTATGGAGCGCTGTTGGGGATTTCAAAAAATTCGTTAAATCGAGGAAATCGTTATATTGAGGGCCGTTATATCGAGGTTGAACTGTATTTGGATTTCAGCTCAAGTTGGCCAACTTGTTTGGTCCGTATGAAGGCTTGTAATTCAACTTCCTAACTTTATTCGCATTTTGTCATTGATGAAATGACAACAGTTTTGTAGCGGAGTTTTGGTAAAAAAAAAACAAAATGAATAAATTCCTGTAAAAAATTATTGACGCTGACACCTTGTCTAAAATCAAGACGTTCATATTGACAAAAAAAATTTGCAAATGAGAATGGAGAAGACATTGTTTATAAAATTGTAGAGTGTGAGGAAAATGACCAACCTTGGTTGTTCAACGCAGTTTTACCACCAGTAAGTCATTGCCGCATTAGAAAATTTTAACTGATTTGTGTTTGAATTTTTGAATTTTACAGAGAGAATTGTGTTTGTTTCAGACAAAGAATTTTGAGAAATAACTTGTACTACGGGAATCCAAAAAAACCACGTGATTTTGTCTCATATTAAATGTCTATCATTCAGATATAAACGGCTCACTAGTAACAAACTTCTATGGTAACCATTTGTGGTATTCGAATTGTGTCCTGAAATATCAATTCTGAAAGAAGAAAAAATTTGAAGAAAAAAAATCTTCCCAATTGAACATATCTTGACCACTTTGAATTCTTTTATAATCTGATTTTGACATTTCATATAATTATTTCGTGGGATTTTATTTTATCTTAAGCGCTTAAAAAAACCCCGTGGTACAAAAAAAAAAAATGTTCCATAAAATAACAAAGCCGAAATACATCGAATGACAAAATTATAATAAATTTTTCCTCTAAATTAGAATAGCTGTAAATCGCTGTTAAAAATAATAAAAAAAATCTTTCCATAAAATTCGTATAAAACGCAAGGAAAAAAAATCCTTAAAAGTGAGTTTTAAGGATTAAAAAAAAAAACTCAAGTACACACAAAGACGCCAATGTGAAGACCAACAAAAACACGAGCACAAAATCGAGCGTCAATCCATTAACAAAAGCCAAGGAACTTAAACGACGACAGGACGATGAGGAAGTGAGGTGAGTAGAGTTGAGTGACATGTCAGCAGTTCGCAGAGGAGCAGCATGCGAGTGCGGCTGCCGCCTGCCACCGAAATGTGGAAAAATGTCAAAGTGAAGGAAATCTTAGAAAATAAATCAATTGATGACGATGATAACAACGCAGACAGACTATGTCATCCCGCCATAAGCTCAGACGCTGACGATGATGCCAGCCATCGAACAGTGTGTCCAGACGAAATGAACCACGAATATTTAATTACCCACCAAAAAATAGTGAAATGCTAAACAGAATGTTTTTATTTACAATACATTTGGTCGCTAACATTCGTAAACCGAACTGGCGAATTAAGAAGAAACGAGGAAAATGACAGCAAAATTTGGGTTTCATTCATGCAACGTAACTCTTTTGTTCATATAACTCAACTTCTATTTAAAAATAAAATGATTTCGATTTTTTTGGATTTTGCCGATCTAATTTTAGATTTTCTTATTCTGATCTATTTTTAGTTCGCCTGGCAAAGTGATTTCCATTATATGATGGAAAACCATGAAACAATGAAAACAAATAGAATTTTTTTCAGCCAAAGATAGCATTTTATGAAATACATAAAATATACAAAACATTACTTAAAGAATATGAAAATGTTTTACTGACTAAAAAAAATATTAAAAAATCGTGCGCTGTAAATATAATTAAACTAGTAAGTTGTTATGCGCCTATGGCGCCCGTTGAAATATGGAAAACAAATTTTGTTGAAAAAAAAAATTTCTGTGGAAAAAAAAAATTTTTGTGGAAAAAAAAATTTTTTGTCCAAAAAAAAATTTTTGTTAAAAAAAAATATTGTTGAAAAAAAAATGTTTTCCTGCAAAAAAAAAATTTTGTTGAAAAAAAAAATTTTGTGGAAAAAAAATTTTGTTGAAAAAAAAAATTTTGTGGAAAAAAAATTTTGTTGGAAAAAAAAATTTGTTAAAAAGAAAATTTTTGTTGAAAAAAACCAAAATTGGAAAAAAAACATTTTGTAAAAAAAAATTTTTTTTGTAAAAAAAAAATTTTGTAAAAAAAAAATGGTAAAAAAAAATTTGGGGAAAACACAATTTCTGTAAAAAAAAAATATTTTTTTTTTATTATTATTATTTATAGAAAATTATAGAATGCCTATTTAAATTCCGAATGAAGTCAGTGAATCAGTGAATCAGTGTATCAGTGAATCAGTGTCGAGTGTAAATATATATTAAGATATCAGTTTAAGGCCCGTTTAACTCTTATTTGACAACAACACAAGTTAATGAAATAAATAATATTGTTAATGAGTTTTGCCTTCTACTGAATTACTTTTGGAATGGCGAAAAATTAATCCTTCTCAATATCGTGTGGGAAAACTCACGAAAGACAATTAATATCCAAACTGTCGATGTCGTAAAGTTCATGAGTGACAACTTTTTTCGCTTCAAATTTCTCTCTTGAGTAACGAGTGGGTAACGTTCTTGCTTATCAGCGTGGGGGTTGTGGCTTCGGTTCCCGCTAGAGTCTTTGGTCGGTAGCTGAACAATTCTAGACATATGTCTGAGTCACCCCGTTTACCCTTGGACCCAAAATTACAGTACAAATTTACTTTCTATTGTAATTTAATAAATAAAAAAAAACAAAATCTTGAGATAACAGAAACCATAATGTATTCAAAGAGACTTTTTCTCAATGGGTATTTTTATCTGTTACTTTCCTCTTCCGTTAATTAGTCAAGGCTCAGGTGTATGACAGACCAATCAAACATTCAATACGTTTCAGAAAGCTTAACGTTTTTTCTACAATTTCTCCATTTTGGGGCTACAACCCACTGTGCGAACCAACCAGTATGTTGGCGCTGATGTTGAAAATGAGGACTAAGATGTTGCCGGCAAGAGAATTAACTTGTGATTTCAACTGTGACAGTTCACATCGTAATAACAAAGACACTACTTAAGACGAGGCAACCGAGTAGCTGATGATGGCGTGGCTGTCGGTGATGCTGCGGCCTCAGCCATTGTCCTGTGTTGCTTGGACTGCTTAGCATTGGTAATACCGCTAATTATCCTTGATGATGTTGAATGTGCCGCTGTCAAAGCTTTTCTAAAATCAATTCACTTTTTCTGCCTTCACATTCTCCCGGGCGCGTTTTTTCAGCGCCTTAGCTCGGTGTATATTGAATTTTTGACTGGCTTCATTAAAATATTTTGCTGTTTTTTTCTCTCTTCATTCTTTCCATTTTTTGTCTATTCGGTTTGGGAAAAAAAATCCCCAGAAAACCACGATATTTGTCCTCATTATTCATGAAAAGGCATTAAGGAGACAAAAGTATTAATGCGTAACCAAAGTGAAGTTGAGTATGAAATCCCCATCCAAAATACACGGGATGACGACGACAGAGGGTTGTGGAAAGGGAGGGGGTTTCTTTTTTGTGGTGAATTATTTGAAAGTAACATTTCAATAGTTTCAACAAACGATTTACGGCGGCGAACCAACCAACTTTTAGCTTTGTTGTATTTCGTCTTTGGAAAAAGTCGCGCTATGATGTTATGGATTGGTTGGATAGCGGGTGATATAACGTGGGGAGGGGGAGGCTAACAATGTATTTAAGCTGTACTCATTTATTTGTGATCCCATTGCTTTTTAGGTGGCTTCTTGGGGGTCTATTGGCTGGCGTTGTTTTCTCTCCGTTATCAGTGCCACACTTAACATCCGGTCTATGAGCGAGTCTGTCTGTTAACTATTTACAGCTGTTGACAACCATATCCGCACTGTTTGGTGTAATCATACTTTTCAAAAGTGCGTGGGCTTTGCAGTGTTGTCAATTAGTTGGAAAGAATGTGCCATTTGGAAGAAGTGTGTTTTAGGACTCAAAAACACAACTCAATATCAAAACAGTCTGGTTGTTGCGGAATACACTTCAAGTGAATGCGGTCCGTTACAACAACATTTATTTCCTGTTCTTGCAATAATTCGTTAAAGTTTTTTTATAGGCCAACAATGGTAAATGCAAATATCTTACAGAATTTGTCTACAAATATTTATATAAAATATTATTGTACATGTTTTTGGCCAAATTTTGTGTTACAATTGTGTTAAGGAAATTTTGGTTTTCGATAAAATCGCAGCCAACAATAGACTAGCGATTTTCGTTTCGCCAACAAGTAAACCAACTAACTATGCAGTATATACGAATTTTCTCCGGTTGCAATAATATTAGTGAGATGTTCATAGAGAAAACAAATCCCGTTGCAACTATTTTAATGTTATAGAATTTTTATAGAAATAAATGATATGTTATGATTTTTGATGAATTTTATATATGTTAGTTTTTTTTAAAAAAAAAAAGCTCTGCCCAAAAAAAGCACTGGGGCTTATGTGCCTTATTTTGCAGAGCGTTGTCGTCCTTAAATAACGGATCGTGCTGGCAACTCAAGAATACATTGCATTCAGCAAACATCAACAGAGTTCAGGCCTCTTACGAAGAATGAAAATTATTCTGTAAAAGCCAGGGCTGTGGTGTTGCAGTCCTACAAATTTGCCCGGAGTCGGAGTCTGGAGTCGAAAAATTTGCTCGACTCCGACTGCGAGTTTTATTTAGTTACATTTCCCATAAAATATATTAAATGTATGGAAAACAATTTAATCTGTTAATATATTTTTTTTAAAATATTGTAATACTAGTAAGTTGTAATGCGCCTATGGCGCCCGTTAATTTGCTTGAGAAAGTATTTGTTACTTAATTTTAAAAATTTTGTAAAATATATTTTGAGAAAACTATTTTGTAAAAAAAAAATTCGAAAAAAAATAAAATTGGAAAAAAAAAATTTTTGTGGAAAAAAAAATTGTGTTGAAAAAAAAAATTTGGAAAACAAAATTTAGTAAAAAAAAAATTTTTGTAAAAAAAAATTTTTGTAAACAAAAATTTTTGTAAAAAAAAAAAATTTTGCCGAAAAAAATAATTGGGGAAAACACAATTTCTGTACAAAAAAAATATTATTTTTTTTATTATTATTCTTTATAGAATTATAGAATGCCTATTTAAATTCCTACGTACGGCGTGACAGAGTCAGTGAATCAGTGTATCAGTGAATCAGTGTCGAGGGTAAATATATATTAAGATTTTCGATTATTTGAACTTTTTTTATCCTTAAGATAGAAACGCACCCCTGTGTGATTTTCGAATTTGTTGTTGTCGTGTTTATGTTAAAATAAACAACATTGAAAATCTAAATTTTTTGATCTGTCAAATACATTAAAAATAAATAAAATGGTTGTTTTTTGCGACACCCGAAGTAGACAAACTTGCTGGAGTTTAAGAAAAAAAAAAAAACGCTAAATTGGTAACACTTAAAATATTTACCGCCACCCACTGTCGTCAACCGTCTTGCACTCTGTTTTAAGCATCGATAACTAATGTCAACTTGAAGTTTGTATTTGAGCATTAACCTTTTGCCTGAGCAGCGTCTACTGTCGATGATTTGTAAGTGTCTTTCGCGTATCCTTAAAGTGTATCCCGGTGAAGGGAACTTTGACAAGATGCTTCGCTGTGTGTGCGTGTACGTGCGCTTGTCATTTGTAATTCGCATACGCTTCATTAAAATGAGACATCTCGGATGGTGCCGTGTGTTGTTCTTTCTTTATTCTGTTTTTGTATCCTGTTCTTAAATGTCAACACCTTTTCCATCATCGTTGCCGTTTAATGTTACTGCACTTTTTCCCGTACGATTTCCGGTGTTGTTCTCTGGTTTGTGTGTTTCCGGTTTCAGGGGGTTTTCTTTTTTTCTGTAGCTCTCGCAGGAAGTCTACGTTTGTTGTAAATGTTTTCTTGTTTTCGGTTGTTTGCCTGATTTCGACTATTATTTTGGTGGTTTTGGTAATTTTTAATACCTTATCAGCTGTATGAGTTCCAACTGCGTTTTTTTCTTCTTATTCTTTCTATTTTCTAAAGTAGTGTCGTTTTTTTATTTAAAGTCTTTGTGTTCAGGATTTATTTACATCGCTGCAACGCATGCACTCTCAGTAGAAACGTGTGTGAGTTGTCAAGACTTGTTAATGCTGTTGACAAATGTAATGGGGGCTAATGTTCAGAGACAGTTGAGTTAATGGTTTTGATAGTATATTTTAAATTTTCTTGGATCGTAGATTGTGTTTTAACATTGGGGTCTTTAAAGTTTTCGCATGGGTTAAATCGAATTTGTACCAAAGAGTTGTTGTGGTGATCCGAAACTATTTTCCATGTATTCATGGAGTCTAACCAGGGTGCGCCATCATGGCGTATTTATATTTATTTGATTTTTACAATTTATTTGGTCTACTTTTTGAATACATCACCAATCAAGTGGCTGCCTTTGTTGGCCTTTAGCTTGTCAATAGTCTGAGCGTAGATTTAACTTTTCAAAATACCCCACACAAAGAATTCCGGAGGGGTATACATTAGGGTGGAGTGAAAACATGCTTTTAATTTGAAAAAGTTAACCTCGGAAAGAGATGTAGTCCTAATGAGGGGAAAAAAAATTTGGAAATTATCGCTATTTTGGCGTTGATTTTAGAAAAATCCTAAAAATTAACGACTTAACTTATTCGAAATTTAAAAATTTGAGCTTGTTCAGTGCCCAAACAAAAGTATTTGAGGAAAATATGAGGATAATCGACTAATATTTGTAGCTTTGGTGGCGATTTCATTGATCAGTCAATTTTCTGAAGAAGGGACGATTTGACTTATTATACTTTTTGAAATTTTTGAACAATAAGAAAAATTTTTTTAAATTTTTTCATGCCCTTATTTCATTGTTTACGCTATTGCAAACATTTATTGACATAAAACTTTTTAGGATTTTTCTAAAATCAACGCCAAAATAGCGATAATTTCCAAATTTAGAGGGAAAGGCGCGACCCCTAAAATTTTTTTAAAATTTGTTTCTTTATTTTTCCCCTCATTAGGACCCCAGACTACATCTCTTACCGAGGTTAACTTTTTTTTTTTGAATTTCACTCCACCCTAGTATACATCTGGAGATCTGAAGTGCCAGTCAATATCGCATTTTTTTGCCATCACACGTCTAGGGAATTTTGTTTGATTAACACCATTTTCTTGTAACCGCCCAGAACATGTTCACACTTATTGTTTCAGCGAAGGCGAAACAGTCAATCATTCCAATTCCCATCGACTGTTTAGCCTTCTCTGAAAAAAAAAAAATCATGTTTCCTGTGTATTGTCCGTTCTATAAATGGGACAATTTTGCTTGGCAATGTCGCCCTAGATTGTGAAATATTTCTCGACGGTCATCTAAATGTTTCTTCTAAAATACGGGTCAGTGTCGAGCGACTATTTAATCGTCTTCCAAGTGAAGTGGCAATATTCTCTTATACGGAAACAAATTCAAATCATCCTTCAAAATGAGTCTCAAAGCTGTAGCCCACTGAAGCCAAGATACTGAGCCCTGTTGACTCATTGCCGACACACTTCCTCCTACGCTTCAACCATTTCATTAGAATGTCTTGGCGTTGATGAATGGCATGTGGACTGGGTTGGGATTTTTAGAATAAAAATATTGTCCCTTGGCCAAATATTAGTAAAAATTTAGTATCACAATCGTATATCCTATGCATCCATCTTCAACTTTTCGAGTAATGAGGATATATTGTCCTGCCTAGTATTCATGCTCCAAAGGAATATCTCCGAAGAACTACTTCAGCTGGGTTTACTTTGAATATTGTTTTCATATTTCACTTCGCTATAATTTATGGTTAATATTAGAAAAATTCTAATAAATAATATAGAGAGTGGATTTCTCTTATTATGAGATAAGCCACGATAAAGTTCAGTGCTAGTGCTACAGGTAATAAATTCCATGCATTTCAATTTGTAAATTCCTTTAAATTAACTGTCGACACTCTATAAAAACCAAATGTTGCCTTACAAAACCACAAAGGCGAAGCCCCGCAAATGAACTTGTGAAAATAAACATTTAATTCAATTCATTTTCATAACAAAAAAACCAAATAAATTCACAACTTGAACAATTTATGAACGGAATTTCAAAGCAACAACCAACCGGCAATGGGCTACGCACAGATTTAATGGTTAAACGTAATTTACGATGATAATTATGTAATACGAAATTACCCCCTGGAGAGATTTTGGATGGTACAATACACTGGCAGCCCTGGCATGAGTAACATAAATGGGAATACAATCTGAGATGAAGACAAAAACTTTTTGTTCGTTTTTCACACCGCTAAGAAAGTTCCTGCAGGGCGGTCGGAGGCGGAAGGAAAGACCATTTAAGTAGGATGGCAAATATTCGTAAATGATTTAAATAGGCAGCGCTCCATGTCTCAACTACATAATGTAAAAATGATAATCCCGGTGTCAAGCGATAATTCATTCAAGCATTTTTCTTTTTTTTCATTCTGAAAATGCTCCATAAATGAAGTCAAATGGCCATAGAGGTAATAAATTGTTTGGCCAGTCTCATTGTAACCACTACCACATGGTGAGACATTTCATGAGTTCGGCTGACAGTTTGTAATATTGCATTGTGGGCTGGGTTCATAACGAACGTAAGTTAATAGCCAGTATTGGAAATTCTTTTATCTCAATTGCTATTTTCTAAGGACAATTCGTTAGACTTTTTTAAATAGCGATTTTTTCCTCTATAACTACTATTTACGAAAATATATTTATATTTTATAAGAAGATTTTTGTAAATTCCGTTTATATTTTGAAGAGTAATATGTGTATTCGCCAAAAAAAAACTAAAAATTTCCCAAATTAAAAAATTGGGGAATTTTTCCGAATTCAATTATTGGGGCATTTTTCATATGAAAAAATGAAATATTACCTAAACTCCCCAACTTTGGGAGTTGGGGACATTTTACATAGAGCCGTGTTTTAATTTTATTGTGAGTTACACTCGCCCCAAAGGCGGCAAATTCGTGTGCTCATAAATGAAGAATTTTTACTGAAGACAATTTTTGACATTTTATAATTAAAATTTATATTTTTTTTATTACCTATATCAAGGACATTATTATATTTGTGATGATTATTCAATTTAGCTTTAATGGGCTTTGAACTACTTAATAAATGAAATAAAAAAAATGCAAAAAGGAAATGATTTTTGACAAAAAAAATTTTTTTTGACAAATTTCCATCTTTCCATTCCGAGACTCTAACATTTATAATTTTTGCACAATTGAAAAATCCATTGAACGCTAATATTCAATTCAACCAGGCTGTGTAAAATTCCCCTTTCAGTTTCTTTAATTTTCACACCAACCATTCTGTTATTTTCGCCTGCATCCACCACTCAACATCTGGCGAAAAAAAAACACGCCTGCAGCACTGACCGAAAGGCTGACTGTCGTTAAATAAAATCCACAGTTTTCAGTTTAAATGTAAAGTAAAATTATGATGCATATTCTTTAAGGATTTGTGAAGATTTAAATGAAGTTAGTGAAGACCCAACGAGTGGGCGGATGGGTATGAAAGAAAGCCACAAATGCGTTTTTTGTTTTCTTTGGCTTTTCCCCAAAAAGTCCTTGGAGAAGCCAGAGGACGAAAAAAAGCGAAACGAAAGGCGAAGAAAAACAATATTTATGAATATGAATGAGTTTTACAGTATTTAAGAGTACCAATAAATTATGTTTACGGCTTATAAGTATGCTGTACGAAAGGATATTAAAACAAAGATAATGCAGTAGCACACTTTTTGGGCGCGCATTGATCCAAACGAAAACTATGGAATAGCTGAAAGGGGGCCCTTTTTTTTTGGCAAACAATGTTGCAATACGAAAAGAAAACTGTCGTGGCATATGACATGATCAATATCAGACCAATGGAGTCTTTTCAGATTCTATGAGAAGTGCCCCAAATAAAAAATGCCCCCCAAAATAAATGAAAAATTTCCACAAATTCTCAAAAATCCTCGAAACAATTTATGAAAAAAAATCTTATTCAAAATCTCCCAAATATTATGAAAAATACCCCCCTAAAAACAGATCAAAACAATTTCGTAATGCGGAATTTCCTTGCTTCAGGAGTCAAAATAAAGTATCAAATAAAAAAAAAAATAAAAAAAAAATTCCAAAATTAAAAAATTGCGGAATTTTTCATTGTACAATTTTTGTTACATTTTTTTCTATAAAAAAACAAAAAATAATAAAAATTATGAAAAACTCCACAACTTTTTGGGATTTTTTCGGGGAATTTTCCCGAACGCGGAAATTTCGCTTGTTTATCAATGAAGAAAGTTTGTCGAAAAGCAAAATTTTTTATAATTTTGAGGCGTTGTTGGTGTCTGCCACCTCTGTCCTATGTGGCTCTATAAACTTGGCCACTGACAGAGAACATGATTCACCGATTTGGTGGTCCTCTGAATGGTCGCTGATTGAGACTCTGAATGGTCGCTGATTGAGCCCCTGAATGGTCACTGACTGAGCTTCTGAATGGTCACTGATTGAGCCTCTGAATGGTCACTGATTGAGCCTCTGAATGGTCACTGATTGAGCCTCTGAATGGTCGCTGATTGAGTGATGGCATGTGGTCCTCCTCTTGATTCAGTAAAAATCCCATCACTACGTTGGACCTGACCCAAACCACACCATACTATAGTATCCTAATTATGGGATATTTTTTAAATAAAATTCTCCTCTGCATCTAGTAGATTTGACCCATCTGTCCACTTCATCAATATGCATGGCGGAGACCTACCTGAGACATGGCAGTCAGCGGTAGCAAGTGTGAAATAAGTTTTGTCTGACACAGTACGGCAAGGTTTCTGTCATTCGACGTGCTTCCATTCCAGATGGAGGAGATATGACTATATGACTCCACTAATTATCCCTTGAAGTGTTAAAACAACCGAGTTAACTAGTACTCTTTTGTATTATCACAACCAGAGGCCCTTGAACCAGCACATCCTCCATGTGGCATGACCAGGCTTCATGCGCACCTGTTGTGCCATCACCAAACATAACTTAAGGCTTTGCCAAACACTTGATATTGTCATTTGGGGTAAGACAGTGCAACAAAAAAAACTGTAAAAGTTTCCTGAAGATTTTATGTGTACTTTCTTTCGATTCATTCTTTATTTTTTGGTCGTAATGTGCAAGAGCGAAGCATTTCATTGCTCTGGCCTTACATAATATCAACGATAAGACATCGGAAAACATTGAACGCAAAGTACCTACGTAATTTTGGAGTACAAGAAGTACAGCAGAAAAAAAAAATGCCAACGATTTTCTCATTAGACTTATTAAAATGTTCTGGTTAAGGGAAGTGTGAGGGTGGTGGGTTTGGTGTTGGGGAACAGCCTAAAAGTAGACACCAATGTTTTACGGTTAAAGTACGTTTAGATATCTTAAGTAATACCTTGGTTGGATGTACCTGTGGGCTGGCAGCTGCCAACCGAGCGAACAGCCAACGTAGCGCACACAGGACACGTATCTAACAGGTTTGTATATCACAGCGTTATGCTTAGTCGCCGCAGGAATAAATTTTATAAAACTAATACGAATTGATTTATTACCCTTTTTTAAGCTTTCGCTTATGACTTCAATGGTATACACACACACACACACATACCCAGCCACAGAGAAAAAGTCAAAATGAAGATGTATCATCTTCTATCTCTCAGGGCTGTGCGGTGGGGTTTTGCTTTGGCATATGATGGCCTAGTCCAGGCGATACCCCGATGCCAATGAAGAAACTAACTACGTCTGTATCTTAACGTGAATGCCTCACATACCGCATTTTCGGAGAATTCATAATTTCTTAAACATTTCATTGCGTTTTTTTATAATCTCCAACGAAACAAAAAAAGTCTAAGGGAGGTGGTGCACAATGGGAGGTATTGTGAAAAAAATTGGCAAATACTAAAGATTAGCTAACAGAAATTGTGAAGGGAACACCAAAATGCAAGTGAACGCGTGTTGGAAAATGCTCAAAACGGATGATAGCGTACAAAAAGGACTCGTATCAGCGTTCGGATCAAAATTCAGTTGCTTGAAGTTAAAGGCTACTTTGTTTTAGTTCAGTAAAAATCTTCTTCCACGAGATTGAGAATAAAAACGTTTGACAAAAATATTACAGATTATTTCGAGATTATTATGAATGATAATGTTGATGTAGTGAAGATCTTTAACACTGCCGTCATTTCGAATTTTTCCATTCTCATTTAAAGTGGCCAGCGCCTGATAAAACTCTAGTTTCACTACCTGGACTAGGTAGTATCGGCTTAGTGTAGCTTTGAAACGAAACCGGATGGTAAACCAACAGATTTCGAGCCTCACCCAATGGCGCGGTAAATGTCCATAAGTAGACTTTGAACTGGCACCGAGCTATTCCAGAGGAGTAACAGGAGCAAGTAAAACATACGGACACTGTGCGGTGGACGTTCTCAGGCGTTACCATATCTGATTCTCTGGACATCTCTAGAAACTTTATCTTATTTGAATATTGTGCTTAGGCTAATTATGAAGATTTAAAAAACCTTAACTGAAAAATAATTGATATCTGGCAAGAACAATTAATTAATTCAATTGATATATTAATTCATTCAATTAATTTGTTAATTGAATTAAACAAACATTTCTAGATCTATCGTATTTAGTGGAATTATCAATTAATTAATTCAATTGATATATTAATTCATTAAATTAATTTGTTAATTGAATTAAACAAACATTTCTAGATCTATCGTATTTAGTGGAATTAAATTTGCATTCATTTCAAGATTTCCTTATTATTTCTCCTTGGAAAAATATTGAATTTATAGATAGAGAAAATATATGGTTTCACAAATCCCCCCCCACTGTGCGAGTGCTTATGTGCGGCATTCGATTCCCTTAAAGTCTGCTAACTTGTTTCGAAAATGTCTTGCTTGTGATTTTCTAATACGTTTTGACAACACAAGTACAAGTAAATGGTAATCAAAAGACACGAAAGGACAATTGGAAGCCGCATAGAAATTCGACACAACTCGTTTTCGGTATTGGTTTTAATGGGATGTAGTGGTAGGACTCATATTTGTGGAGGCATTACAACGAGTTTTAAGGCATGTCAGAAATTCTTAAGTATGGCATTTAGTATATCAGGAGGGTAATTGCTGCCAAGCCAAAAAGGGGTGGCCACTTTTGACACCCCTATTTTTGGGAACATGCCAGCCAGCACGATTATAATTCATGAGGCATTTGCCAAGCGAAAATCGAAATTTATTGCTATTTAAGATATTTCAAGTATACGTCGTAATCAGCAATGAACATTTCTTCTCTGCCAACCAACAATGGCAATAACAACAACGAACAGAACAAAAAAAAAAAAAAAAACAATCTGTAAAGATAAAAAGCATTGTCAAAATTTTCGCGGCGCTTAATTCGAAATGGTTTGAATTTCATTAAAGACAACTCACCACCCTCACATTGTGTTCGATTCGATTTGGAAAACTAGTTTCCGTTGTTCGGTTGTTGGTGGTTCTTTTTCGTTTTTTCAGCCATATGAATTTATTGAATTTTATATGAATATTTAGTTCAACCAATAGATTTTAAGAAATTTTTAAAAATACAAGTGTTTTTAAAGAAGTTTTTGCTTGCACAAATGTACTATTATTTAAGTGTCAAAGTAAAAAGGCTCACTTTGGAGTAAGTTCCACAAAACTCAATTGAAATCAGCGTGGGGGTTGTGGGTTCGATTCCCATCAGATACTTTGGTCTGTCACTGCATCCGGTTTACCTTTGGACCCAAAATTACAATTTAAATTTATTTGGTATTGTAATTGATAAAAAATAAAAATATAAAACAAAATCCCTAACCTATTCAACCTTACCTAACTAGCGTTGCCGTTGACTTTTTCAAAAAGTATCACAAAAAGTATCATTTTCAAAAAAAAGTACCAAAAAAAAGTATAAAACGATTTTTTTATTTAAAAATTATTTCAAATTAGGTACAAAGTAAGCAGAACAATAAAACAAGGTAAAAAATACGAATTCACGTAAAGTAACAAAAAATAATAATACAATAAAACATTAAATAAACATTAAAACTAAAAAAACAACTGTCAATGAAAATTTGGCACTTATGTACTTGGTAATTATTTTTTGTAATTTTTTTTTCGGAATTTGTCAATTAATTCCGGGTTTGTATCAGTATCTACCAAATTAAGAGCTGATAGTCTCTCATTACATGTCTGAACTTTGAGTCTATTTGTTAGCTTATTTTTCATAAGAGAAAGTTTTGAAAAAATACGCTCAGCGCAAGCACTGCTGTGTGGCAGTGTAAAAATATATGACACAAATTTATCTTAATATATATTTACCCTCGACACTGATTCACTGACTCTGTCACGCAGTACGTAGGAATTTAAATAGGCATTCTATAATTCTATAAATAATAATAATAAAAAAAATAATATTTTTTTTTTTTTACAAATTTTTTGTTTACAAAAATTTTTTTTTCAACAAAATTTTTTTTTCAGCAAAATTTTTTTTTTCAGCAAAATTTTTTTTTTTCACAAAATGTTTTTTTTCAACAAATTTTTTTTTTCCACAACATTTTTTTTTTTTACAAAATTTTGTTTTTTCCACAAAAAATTTTTTTTTCAACAAAAATTTTTTTTTTCCACAAAAATTTTTTTTTTCAACAAATTTTTTTTTTTTCAACAAACATTTTTTTTTCAACAAACATTTTTTTTTCATCAAAAATTTGGTTTCCACACATATTTCAACGGGCCCCATAGGCGCATTACAACTTACTAGTTTAATGTAGGGAACAAGGGCTCGTTGTAGGAATTTTTCATTTTTGCTACTTTCCCCCAAAACTCCTCAGCATCCCTAATTTGGAAAAGGCGCTCCCATGTTTTTTCTTTTGTTAAAGCCTCCAAAAATTGATATTCGCTCACAAATTCATCTGCATCTTTAATTTTATAATTAAATTCAGATATTAAATCCAAATAATCTATATCATCATTTGATTTGATAATAGAGGGATCTAAAAACAGAAAGTATAAAATTTAGTATCAAAAACAAAAAGTATCAAAAAAGTGGCAAGACCCAAAAAAAGTGTCATTTTGATACTTTAGTATCATCAACGGCAACGCTGAGGTAACCTAACCTAAAAAGCCATTCAAATCCCTAAAATGCCCAAAATGATTATTTAATATCAGACTTATAAAGACATTTTTAATTAAAGCAAATTACGAACAGTAAAATAATTTTCACATCGAAAATATATGAAAGTTAAAAAAAAAATTGTTTTGATAATTAAATTGTTTGTAAATTTTTGAGTGGTGAATCAGGATTCGAATGGAAGGTATTGTGAGTTTTTATTTCCCGATATTAACCCGGCCAAGTGCAAATAGGGCGATGGTGGTGTCGACGTACTGAATCGAATCGTTCCAGCCAGAATGGCGTTGGGCGACGACTACCACGACAGAGAAGCTAAAGACTCCGGTGGCGGAAATGCAATTTCGTTTGAATTTTTTCGTGGGTGTATACCGATGTCATGGACTTGAAGGATCTTTGGTTTCGCCACAATTTATCCGAGGCAGCCACCTGAATGAAATCGTGTGCCGAAAGAAATGAATGTTTGTCTTTGTTTATTAGAAGCAACTTGTATTTGGATCACCCTTTTGCTACTTCCATTGCAGTAATGACAACAACGTCCGGTATTACCAATAGCAGAAATGTGAGTAATCAGCCGCCATAAGTGAACTTTGGCACTGGATATTTTGTCAGACCAAGTCTGACAAAATGGCCCACAAATCCGCCCATAAAAATGTGTTTTAATGTAATGCCTAACAATTAAATTATCATGTTCTAATTGGACTGAACTGGCTATATTTTCTCCAAGTCTTCCGTTTACCAAAGTGGCGTAGGCTATTCTATAGCCGGCACAGCCTGACTTTAGTTTAGTTTTTTTTTTTAAATTTTGAACACAAACGATACCAAATGCGAGGAACAGAATGCAACCCAACCCCAAAGTTTCACTGGTTTCAATGTAATTAAAATTACGATTTTAATTAATGTAATGATCAAAACTGCAAGGGGTATACAAAAGAAAGACTTGATGCCATTACATTCATTAAATACCACACAAGATGCGAACTGCCAACAATACTAAGCACATTAACTAATTTATCTAGAAGAGAGAGAGGGGGAGATATCGCGTACCGGCCAACATAACAACCGAAATGCATAACATAACGAAACATCTCACATAGAATATATATTTCCAAGAGCAAAAATGCCCAAGTTAAATATCTCTGCTCGCAATATAGAAATGCTAAGGTCTGCGTCCGTTTTGTAGTCGTACATACACGCACACACGGTTTAGATGGCAAATGAACCACACTATTATGGGCAACCACAAATCAAAGCGGAATTATTATTACTTATGACCATTTAATTGGACTTTTAATACATTTTATGTATTACCAACACCGCCAACAACTACGACCGAGAGTGTCTACCATCCCCACCATTGGCCTAGCCAACATCAACGGCAACATCATCATTATCATCATCATTCACTCACCACCATCGCTGCCACCACACCAACAAAAACAACAATGGGCGACAGCAACAACTAATAAGAGTTGTTGAACAACTTCGAAGTCAATTTGCCAAATTACACAAAACAAACAAACCATTACCCAAAATACAAAAAAAAAAGATCGAAATAGAAATGTGTGTACAAAAACTAAACATGAATAGAATTTTCCCACCAATATTTCCCATGCAACAAACAAACTCACACACACACACACTTACAAAGCCATTTCCCTTACACACTGTTGTTGAAGCCAGTGTTGCACACACACACATATTCGCCAATGTTATTTGTATTTGTTACACGCTCATTAGTTTTATTGCCATTAGGACAATAACACACTCACACACACACACTAACAACACCATACACTCACACACAGCAATTGAGATACTCCTGAAACCCGCATTCATACAGTGGCGGCTTGCTTATGGTTGGTTCCTGTCATACATACAAACACACGCACACACTCGCAGTTATTCACTTCCGGGCATAGCTGCATATCAGTCAAAAGCCACAATACCATTTGTATGTATGCGAGTGTGTGTGTGTGTGTATAGATATTGGAATTCGACAGGCAACATTTGGGGTTTTGCACGAAAATAGATTTTTGGTCTTTTTCGTTTTCTGTTCCGGAAGTTGTTGTTGTTGCTGTTTTGTTTTCTTCTTCTTCTGGAAGTTCCTTGAATAGTTTTTAGTTTCTCAAAGCCTTTGTCTCAACATTTAGTATTCATATTTGGCTTTAGTTGTTGTTATTTGTGATGTGTTTGAATGTTTTAATTGGCCAACATCACGAATGTCAGCTACACGGTAAACTATTTTAATTTGTGTTGGATTTGTCCATCGGGGGAATTGTAAAGCCTGCAGAATTCCATAAGATGCATTGAAAAACTAAAGGCCAAACAAAAGAAAACACAACAACGTTAAACTCTCTTTAAACTACATTCACTTTCTCTTTTTTTGTAAAAATGAAAAAAAATTAGACTGAATACACTTAATGATCTAAATCTTCTCGGTGCCGGCTTGTGGATCCCCGGTCAGTGAGTTTACAAATTATATCGTGCACAGCTCACTGATTCGAGAGAAGTTTCTCGTTCGTTCGCTCATGGAGTGTTAAGTGAATGAACACTCGAACTTGAATTAAAGGATTTTCGTTTTGGTAACCGCTTTTAAAAAAAAAACTTGTGTAGTTTATTCAAAACGTTGATTGCGAAAGTAACTAAACAAATGACGCACTGTTAGCTTTTATACACTTCAGTATGGAATCATGAAATCTTAAAACCTACACATCTTTTTATTTCTATACATGCAGTTACAATACTCATATAGAAACAAAAGGAAACACAACCACCACCACCACTCCGACCATCATTCCCAATGTGCCACAATCTATACAGCAAATCACATAAAAAAATGCAAATGTGAAAAGAAATCACTTTCGTTCCCATTCAGATAAGCTAAATTGGGGTTTGTCGCTTATTTTTTCATTTCATTGTCCAACATACATTTGCGTTTTTGATTCACTGTTCATATTTTAAATATTTATTGCCTATTTTCAGGCTGTGGTGGCGCGTCTTAATATTCACACATAAATAATTCGAATGCGAACGAGACAGTTGAAATGAAATGATTATTACAAGGAGTGATAAAGATGATCACTGCTTGTATGAGGCGGTTTTTTCTTCTTCTTGTTGTCTTCATAATGTGATTTCAGTTCTATCTTTATGACATCTGCAAAATGTTTTATTGTCACATTTGAACATTTTTTTTTCTGGCTGCAGAAAGGAAGCCGAAAAACGGAAGACGAATATTTATGAAAAAATGTGAATGTTGAATTGCGTGTGACGAAGACTGTGCTTCGTGGAATTGAAGTGTAATTAGGAGTATTATCTCATAGACTGTGATGACTCATTTGAAAATATGTCTGCTCTACTAAGGATAGAAAAAAAAACTCCGAATCCAAACTTGTAAGCTATTATAAATATATCGGACCAGCAAAGTTCAGAAAAACAATCGTTTATCAAGATTCGTTTTTCTGGCTTTTACTGTTGATCAGAGAATTTGGCTCTCGATTAGTATAACAGTTGGTAACATTTGGAGAACTTCTCTCAAATCAGTGAGCCGTGAACGACATAATTTGTATACACAGTGAAAGGGACCCAATTTTTTTAAGCCTTTTTTGCACAGGATAATCATTTTTCTAGTGACGTTTTACAAGGCTTAGAGATTTGCTCTCGTATTAGCAGAGTCGGCGGTGTTAATGGTCACTGAAAAACATTTTTGATATTCTTAACAGGATATGAACTCCACCGGCCGGAATCCTGAAGGAGGAATTGTTTAAATTAATTCTTTAAAAAGCTGAGCCCTTTCTTGCATCCCTTATAATATTCAAACTTACTACACGTATTTAACAATTTAGGCTGATCGTGCTGCCGTCCGCCAACCCCTTTACAACTCAACATTTTATAATTGAATACACTAAGAGGATCCATTATGGGCCCCTTTGCCTAATAAGACCATTTTTATCAACGACCAAATTTCCGTCCTTATCAAAATGAAGTATGAATGAGGCTACTCTGCTTTGGGATTGCCCAAATATGATTTAAGCCTTTTTCATGTTAATACCCGAACTTAAAATTAACCGAATGTGTCGTTATGATAAACACAACAAATCAACATCAACGCAAGAAGACCTAACAACAACGGTCTTTCTTCTCATCTGGGGCAGCTCACACCACTTCTAATCCCACTGCCCTCATATGGCCACTTGCCAGAGTAGAATGTTACATAAGGAGCTGGCAAAACATTTCACCCATAAACAGAAGGAACTGTGAAGACAGAGCAGCAGGAAGAGAGGAATATTTATAAAAGTAGCTGTGTGTATGTGTGGGTGTATTTGGAATGGTCTGAACGTAGAAAGACTTAATGAACGGCTGACATTTAACGATTATAATTTATTTTCTTTAATTATGACTTAAACTGTTTTGGGCAGACGGAGAAAGTAAATATTCACACAGATGCACAGATCCTTAGCAAATACACGAACACACGCCCATACTCATACCCGTACCGGGGCAAACACTTTGGGCACACTCACATGCTCGCCTTTTCGGTAATAAGAACAGGACTTTATCATGTTTTCCTTGCGCTTGTTGTGTGTTACGCATTAATCCTTTTTCATAATATACGAGTATTTGTTTTTGTGTGTAGATACACACACACACACATAGACTATAGCAATTTGCCTTCGCTTATACACAGACACTCACGTGTGTTTGTGTGTGTGCAAGTTTGGAAAATCTTGGCTGGCATCATAATAAAAATGCACACATGGTTCCCAGGGAAAATTGCTTGGCAGTTTTCTTAAGCTTTTCCAGGGCTAAACGAAAATTGTAATGCGTAGCGAACAATCGTTTATGTTTTCCGTTTTTTTTTTCGTTGGCTGTCTCTTCATCTTAAGTCTATGTTTCGTTAAATACTTTTCACTAAAGATGGGACCTGTTATGATTTTCAGTTTCACATCCGCCCGCACGAGGAGGCTGGGCAGTGGGACAAGGATGCCAAAAGACTTCCTTAATGAAATGTCTTAAGCTTAAGCTTTTTCTTGTATAATTATTATTTATGACGCCTTTTCCCACTCTAACTCTTCGCCGAAATATAAATTTGCAACTATGAAATATTGTTGGCGTTATTGGTTGCTTCACATTTACGATAAGAACTTGAAGAGGAATGTTTTTTGTAATTTTAATATAAAGTAATCAAATTTGCATTAAACCAGATTTTTTGTACTTTATTAAAATTCCAACAAAGTCTACAATGACTGCAAAAATAGTGATATAGGGTGTTTTTTTAAGCTGCAGTAGAACTATCGATATATTGTCAAACAGTCTGTGAAGATGCAGTCGATAAGTATCGCACTGGATTCTCCAAGTTGAACTGATCAGTAACTTTAAACCATGAACTCTCATATAGAAAAAATTCTATAGAAAATTGCTATTGAATTTTTCTGTATAGAAAAGTTTCTGTATTGAATTTTTCTGTATGCAAAAATTTCTGTATTGAATTTTTCTGTATGGAAAAATTTCTGTATTGAATTTTTCTGTATGGAAAAATTTCTGTATTGAATTTTTCTGTATGGAAAAATTTCTGTATTGAATTTTTCTGTATGGAAAAATTTCTGTATTGAATTTTTCTGTATTGAATTTTTCTGTATGGAAAAATTTCTGTATTGAATTTTTCTGTATGGAAAAATTTCTGTATAGAAAAATTTTGGTATTGAATTTTTCTGTATAGAAAAATTTTGGTATTGAATTTTTATGTATAGAAAAATTTTGGTATTGAATTTTTCTGTATAGAAAAATTTCCGTATTGAATTTTTCTGTATAGAAAAATTTTGGTATTGAATTTTTCTGTATAGAAAATTTTTGGTATTGAATTTTTCTGTATAGAAAATTTTTGGTTTTGAATTTTTCTGTATAGAAAATTTTTGGTATTGAATTTTTCTGTATGGAAAAATTTCAGTATTGAATTTTTCTCTATAGAAAAATTTCTGTATTGAATTTTTCTGTATGGAAAAATTTCTGTATTGAATTTTTCTGTATAGAAAAATTTCTGTATTGAATCTTTCTATATAGAAACATTTCTATATTGAATTTCTCTGTATAGAAAAATTTCTGTATTGAATTTTTCTGTATAGAAAAGTTTCTGTATTGAATTTTTCAGTATAGAAAAACTTCTGTATTGACTTTTTCTGTATAGAAAAGTTTCTGTATTGACTTTTTCAGTATAAAAAAACTTCTGTATTGACTTTTTCAGTATAGAAAAACTTCTGTATTGACTTTTTCTGTAAAGAAAAACTACTGTATTGAATTTTTCAGTATAGAAAAACTTCTGTATTGAATTTTTCTGTATTGAATCTTTCTATATAGAAACATTTCTGTATTGAATCTTTCTATATAGAAAAATTTCTGTATTAATTTTTTCTGTATTGAATTTTTCTGTATAGAAACATTTCTGTATTGAATCTTTCTATATAGAAACATTTCTGTATTGAATTTTTCTGTATAGAAAAATTTCTATATTAAATTTTTCTGTACAGAAAAATTTCTGTATTGACTTTTTCTGTATAGAAAAATTTCTGTATTGACTTTTTCTGTATAGAAAAATTTCTGTATTGACTTTTTCTGTAAAGAAAAACTACTGTATTGAATTTTTCAGTATAGAAAAACTTCTGTATTAAATTTTTCTGTATAGAAAAATTTCTGTATTGAATTTTTCTGTATAGAAAAATTTCTGTATTGAATTTTTCTGTATAGAAAAATTTCTGTATTGAATTTTTCTGTATAGAAAAATTTCTGTATTGAATTTTTCTGTATAGAAAAATTTCTGTATAGAATTTTTCTCTATAGAAAAATTTCTATTGAATTTTTCTGTATTGAATTTTTCTGTATAGAAAAATTTCTGTGTTGTATTTTTCTGTATAGAAAAATTTCTGTATAGAATCTTTCTGTATAGAAAAATTTCTGTATTGAATCTTTCTGTATAGAAAAATTTCTGTATAGAAAAATTTCTGTATTGAATCTTTCTGTATAGAAAAATTTCTGTATTGAATCTTTCTGTATAGAAAAATTTCTGTATTGAATTTTTCTGTATAGAAAAATTTCTGTATTGAATTTTTCTGTATAGAAAAATTTCTGTATTGATTTTTTCTGTACAGAAAAATTTCTGTATAGAAAAATTTCTGTATTGAATTTTTCTGTATAGAAAAATTTCTGTATAGAAAAATTTCTGTATTGAATTTTTCTGTATAGAAAAATTTCTGTATTGAATTTTTCTGTATAGAAAAATTTCTGTATTCAATTTTTCTGTATAGAAAAATTTCTGTATTGAATTTTTCTGTATGGAAAAATTTCTGTATTGAATTTTTCTGTATGGAAAAATTTCTGTATTGAATTTTTCTGTATGGAAAAATTTCTGTATTGAATTTTTCTGTATGGAAAAATTTCTATATTGAATTTTTCTGTATAGAAAAATTTCTGTATTGACTTTTTCTGTATAGAAAAATTTCTATATTGAATTTTTCTGTATAGAAAAATTCCTATTGAATTTTTCTCTATAGAAATTTCACCGTGAAATTTTACATGATGTTTATAATAATCTTTTCTTTCAGCTGACTAAAAATCCAGATATCAATTTGAAAATAAATATTAAAGAACTCTTAGAACGGCGGCTAGTTAGTGTATCAAGATGTATTAGCTTACAGCTGGATTCATAAGAGGACAGAGGGCTAGAAAAAGAAAATATTTAGGTACTATCGCAGATATTCTAAATTTTTTCTAAATGAGATGTCTCCCATTTATCATAATGTATTGTGCTGGTCTTACTGTATCACATGTTACTTCATTATTTCATTTTAACATCTTTAACGAGATAATATCCCAATTTCGAACAAGAAGTAGTGGAACATTTTAGATTTACGTTCAGATATTTCTTCCTGAATCTTATGCCATTTATCTTCTTATACTCGTACCTCGACCTATGGTGTGTGTTATGGTCGTCATACAAAAATTTATCTTCCGTTTGAATAAAATCTAAACGCCAAAGACCATTTACCAACTTACAACACACAAACATAACATTTATTAACTTTACCAATGAACTTTGCTCATATCGCAAATGAAAAATATTCTGTTCCCGGGCATAGAAGAAGTACAGAAGTACAAAAAAACTCACCGAAAATATTCATATGCGAAAGTCACATGAGTTATTGTTGTTCATATAGAAAGAAAATGGGAAAATAAACACACATACAGCCAGTAGAAGAAAGTAATAAGCAAAGCACAAATTCATAACAAAGTACGGAAAATATGGCAAAAAAAGACGGAAGCGGAACCAGAGATGCACCCCTATGGTAATTTAAATGTATTTCTACAGAAAATAAAAAAAACGAAATATACCCATATGAATGTACAGATATCTCGTATTAATGTATACGACTGTTATATATAAGAGTATGTGTAAGTATGTTGGTGTCTGTAACAGCGTGTTTTTCAGTTTTTTTTCTTCAGTCCTTACAACTGATAAGAAATTATGATTGTACATAAATATTCGTAAGCGAAGAGGAATTTTAAAATGAGTTTTCCTTTTTTTTTTCTTTCAGAAAATACATACACATAATCGAGAATATGCATGCGGCTACATTAGTGTAATGATGACTAAAATAAGAAAATGTTTTAACCAAACTAAAGCTGTTTGATATCAAAAGCTGAGTGTCCAAAAGCATCGATATTAAAATCTACTTCCCTCAACAACTCCTTAAATTTCCTTGAAGATGTAGGTGAGGTTTTGTTATATTTTGAAAACCCGACAATGAAAAAGCTTTTGCCATTAAATGAAAGCTAGAGTGCTGTACTACAATAGATTAAATATAACGTTGACGTTGTCATACTTTTTTGTCTGACAAACAAATGTTCGGAGTTGCTGGACTTTTTAATAATTATTCAGTTTGGCCTAAGAAGAGCTTTTGCCATTAAATGAAAGCTAGAGTGTTGTACTACAATACATGAAATGGGTCGAAGGAGCCTCGACAACTTCCATAGGTGTTACTTGCAAAATGAAGTATGCATTCAGAATGGACTTTTTTACTCATATCTTGGAAATCTGCTAAGCAATCCATTAGATTCCAGATGACAGTAATTTCGTTTTGAATGCACTAAATATCGACCATAACAAAACATCAAAATAAGGAAAAAAATATTTTTGGCCAAAAAACAAGCAAGGGGTTAGCCTTTCAAAAATTCGCGAAATTTGAAAAAAATATTTTTGTTTGTAACTTTGCTCATCGATAGAATATGTGAATCTGAAACTGACGCTGTCAAACTTTTTTGTCTGACATACAAATTTTCGGAGTTGCTGGACTTTTAAAGCTAAATAGTTTGGCCTAGTTTTGGTGTGCTAATTTTTCGGAAACCAGCCAAGACATCAAAAAGCTTTTGCCATTAAATGAAAGCTAGAGTTCTGTTCTACAATATATGAAATGGATTTAAATATAACGTTGACGTTGACGGTGTCATACTTTTTTGTCTGACATACAAATTTTCGGAGTTTCTGGACTTTTAAAGCTAAATAGTTTGGCCTTGTTTTGGTTTGGTAATTTTTCGGCAACCAGCCAAGGTATCAAAGAGCTTTTGCCATTAAATGAAAGCTAGAGTGCTGTACTACAATATATGAAACGGATTTAAATATAACGTTGACGCTGTCATACTTTTTTGTCTGACATACACATTTTCGGAGTTGCTGGACTTTTTAATAATTATTCAGTTTGGCCTAGTTTTGGTGTGCTAATTTTTCGGAAACCAACCAAGACATCAAAGAGCTTTTGCCATTAAATGAAAGCTTGAGAGTTATACTACAATGTATGCAATGGATTTAAATATAACGTTGACGCTGTCATACTTTTTTGTCTGTCATACAAATTTTCGGAGTTTCTGGACTTTTAAAGCTAAATAGTTTGGCCTTGTTTTGGTTTGGTAATTTTTCGGCAACCAGCCAAGGTATTAAAGAGCTTTTGCCATTAAATGAAAGCTAGAGTGTTGTACTACAATATATGAAATGGATCGAAGGAGCCTCGACAACTTCCATAGGTGTTACTTGCAAAATGAAGTATGCATTCAGAATGGACTTTTTTACTCATATCTTGGAAATCTGCTAAGCAATCCAATAGATTCCAGATGACAGTAATTTCGTTTTGAATGCACTAAATATCGACCATAACAAAACATCGAAATAAGGAAAAAAATATTTTTGGCCAAAAAACAAGCAAGGGGTTAGCCTTTCAAAAATTCGCGAAATTTGAAAAAAATATTTTTGTTTCTAATTTTGCTCATCGATTGACGATGTGGATCTGAAACTAACGCTATCATACTTTTTTGTCTGTCATACAAATTTTCGGAGTTGCTGGACTTTTAAAGCTAAATAGTTTGGCCTAGTTTTGGTTTGGTAATTTTTCGGAAACCAGCCAAGGCATCAAAGAGCTTTTGCCATTAAATGAAAGCTTGAGAGTTATACTACAATGTATGAAATGGATTTAAATATAACGTTGACGGTGTCATACTTTTTTGTCTGTCATACAAATTTTCGGAGTTGCTGGACTTTTTAATAATTATTCAGTTTGGCCTAATTTTGGTGTGCTAATTTTTCGGAAACCAACCAAGGTACCAAAGAGCTTTTGCCATTAAATGAAAGCTAGAGTGTTGTGCTACAATATATGCAATGGATCGAAGGAGCCTCGACAACTGCCATAGGTGTTACTTGGAAAATGAAGAATGCATTCAGAATGGACTTTATTCATATCTTGGAAATCTGCTAAGCAATCCATTAGATTCCAGATGACAGTAATTTCGTTTTGAATGCACTAAATATCGACCATAACAAAACATCGAAATAAGGAAAAAAATATTTTTGGCCAAAAAACAAGCAAGGGGTTAGCCTTTCAAAAATTCGCGAAATTTGAAAAAAAATATTTTTGTTTGTAATTTTGCTCATCGATAGACGAGTGAATCTGAAACTGACGCTATCACACTTTTTTGTCTGTCATACAAATTTTCGGAGTTGCTGGACTTTTAAAGCTAAATAGTTTGGCCTTGTTTTGGTTTGGTAATTTTTCGGAAACCAGCCAAGGTATCAAAGAGCTTTTGCCATTAAATGAAAGCTAGAGTGTTGTACTACAATATATGAAATGAATCGAAGGAGCCTCGACAACTTCCATAGGTGTTACTTGCAAAATGAAGTATGCATTCAGAATGGACTTTTTTACTCATATCTTGGAAATCTGCTAAGCAATCCAATAGATTCCAGATGACAGTAATTTCGTTTTGAATGCACTAAATATCGACCATAACAAAACATCGAAATAAGGAAAAAAATATTTTTGGCCAAAAAACAAGCAAGGGGTTAGCCTTTCAAAAATTCGCGAAATTTGAAAAAAATATTTTTGTTTCTAATTTTGCTCATCGATTGACGATGTGGATCTGAAACTAACGCTATCATACTTTTTTGTCTGTCATACAAATTTTCGGAGTTGCTGGACTTTTAAAGCTAAATAGTTTGGCCTAGTTTTGGTGTGCTAATTTTTCGGAAACCAACCAAGACATCAAAAAGCTTTTGCCATTAAATGAAAGCTAGAGTGTTGTACTACAATATATGAAATGGATTTAAATATAACGTTGACGCTGTCATACTTTTTTGTCTGACATACAAATTTGCGGAGTTGCTGGACTTTTTAATAATTATTCAGTTTGGCCTAATTTTGGTGTGCTAATTTTTCGGAAACGAACCAAGGTACCAAAGAGCTTTTACCATTAAATGAAAGCTAGAGTGTTGTACAACAATATATGAAATGGATCGAAGCAGCCTCGGCAACTTCCATAGGTGTTACTTGGAAAATGAAGAATGCATTCAGAATGGACTTTTTTACTCATATCTTGGAAATCTGCTAAGCAATCCAATAGATTCCAGATGACAGTAATTTCGTTTTGAATGCACTAAATATCGACCATAACAAAACATCGAAATAAGGAAAAAAATATTTTTGGCCAAAAAACAAGCAAGGGGTTAGCCTTTCAAAAATTCGCGAAATTTGAAAAAAAATATTTTTGTTTGTAATTTTGCTCATCGATAGACGATGTGAATCTGAAACTGACGCTATCACACTTTTTTGTCTGACATACAAATTTTCGGAGTTGCTGGACTTTTAAAGCTAAATAGTTTGGCCTTGTTTTGGTTTGGTAATTTTTCGGAAACCAGCCAAAGTATCAAAAAGCTTTTGCCATTAAATGAAAGATAGAGTACTGTACTAAATACAATAGATGAAATGGATTTAAATATAACGTTGACGCTGTCATACTTTTTTGTCTGACATACAAATTTTCGGAGTTGCTGGACTTTTTAATAATTATTCAGTTTGGCATAATTTTGGTGTGCTAATTTTTCGGAAACCAACCAAGGTATCAAAGAGCTTTTGCCATTAAATGAAAGCTAGAGTGTTGTGCTACAATATATGCAATGGATCGAAGGAGCCTCGACAACTGCCATAGGTGTTACTTGGAAAATGAAGAATGCATTCAGAATGGACTTTATTCATATCTTGGAAATCTGCTAAGCAATCCATTAGATTCCAGATGACAGTAATTTCGTTTTGAATGCACTAAATATCGACCATAACAAAACATCGAAATAAGGAAAAAAATATTTTTGGCCAAAAAACAAGCAAGGGGTTAGCCTTTCAAAAATTCGCGAAATTTGAAAAAAATATTTTTGTTTGTAATTTTGCTCATCGATAGACGATGTGAATCTGAAACTGACGCTATCACACTTTTTTGTCTGTCATAAAAATTTTCGGAGTTGCTGGACTTTTAAAGCTAAATAGTTTGGCCTTGTTTTGGTTTGGTAATTTTTCGGAAACCAGCCAAAGTATCAAAAAGCTTTTGCCATTAAATGAAAGCTAGAGTACTGTACTAAATACAATAGATGAAACGGATTTAAATATAACGTTGACGCTGTCATACTTTTTTGTCTGACATACAAATTTTCGGAGTTGCTGGACTTTTTAATAATTATTCAGTTTGGCCTAGTTTTGGTGTGCTAATTTTTCGGAAACCAACCAAGACATCAAAAAGCTTTTGCCATTAAATGAAAGCTAGAGTGCTGTACTACATTATATGAAACGGATTTAAATATAACGTTGACGCTGTCATACTTTTTTGTCTGACATACAAATTTTCGGAGTGGCTGGACTTTTTAATAATTATTGAGTTTGGCCTAGTTTTGGTGTGCTAATTTTTCGGAAACCAACCAAGGTATCAAAGAGCTTTTGCCATTAAATGAAAGCTAGAGTGTTGTACTACAATATATGAAACGGATTTAAATATAACGTTGCGCTGTCATACTTTTTTGTCTGACATACAAATTTTCGGAGTTGCTGGACTTTTTAATAATTATTGAGTTTGGCCTAGTTTTGGTGTGCTAATTTTTCGGAAACCAACCAAGGTATCAACGAGCTTTTGCCATTAAATGAAAGCTAGAGTGCTGTACTACATTATATGAAACGGATTTAAATATAACGTTGACGCTGTCATACTTTTTTGTCTGACATACAAATTTTCGGAGTTGCTGGACTTTTTAATAATTATTGAGTTTGGCCTAGTTTTGGTGTGCTAATTTTTCGGAAACCAACCAAGGTATCAAAGAGCTTTTGCCATTAAATGAAAGCTAGAGTGTTGTACTACAATATATGAAACGGATTTAAATATAACGTTGACGCTGTCATACTTTTTTGTCTGACATACAAATTTTCGGAGTTGCTGGACTTTTTAATAATTATTGAGTTTGGCATAATTTTGTTGTGCTAATTTTTGGGAAACCAGCCAAGGTATCAAAGAGCTTTTGCCATTAAATGAAAGCTAGAGTGTTGTGCTACAATATATGAAATGGATCGAAGGAGCCTCGACAACCTCCATAGGTGTTACTTGCAAAATGAAGAATGCATTCAGAATGGACTTTTTTACTCATATCTTGGAAATCTGCTAAGCAATCCATTAGATTCCAGATGACAGTAATTTCGTTTTGAATGCACTAAATATCGACCATAACAAAACATCGAAATAAGGAAAAAAATATTTTTGGCCAAAAAACAAGCAAGGGGTTAGCCTTTCAAAAATTCGCGAAATTTTAAAAAAAATATTTTTGTTTGTAATTTTGCTCATCGATAGACGATGTGAATCTGAAACTGACGCTATCACACTTTTTTGTCTGTCATACAAATTTTCGGAGTTGCTGGACTTTTAAAGCTAAATAGTTTGGCCTTGTTTTGGTTTGGTAATTTTTCGGAAACCAGCCTAGGTATCAAAGTGCTTTTGCCATTAAATGAAAGCTAGAGTGCTGTACTACAATAGATGAAATGGATTTAAATATAAATTTGACGCTGTTAAACTTTTTTGTCTGACATAAAAATTTTCGGAGTTGCTGGACTTTTTAATAATTATTGAGTTTGGCATAATTTTGGTGTGCTAATTTTTCGGAAACCAGCCAAGGTATCAAAGAGATTTTGCCATTAAATGAAAGCTAGAGTGTTGTGCTACAATATATGAAATGGATCGAAGGAGCCTCGACAACTTCCATAGGTGTTACTTGCAAAATGAAGAATGCATTCAGAATGGACTTTTTTACTCATATCTTGGAAATCTGCTAAGCAATCCAATAGATTCCAGATGACAGTAATTTCGTTTTGAATGCACTAAATATCGACCATAACAAAACATCGAAATAAGGAAAAAAATATTTTTGGCCAAAAAACAAGCAAGGGGTTAGCCTTTCAAAAATTCGCGAAATTTTAAAAAAAATATTTTTGTTTGTAATTTTGCTCATCGATAGACGATGTGAATCTGAAACTGACGCTATCACACTTTTTTGTCTGTCATACAAATTTTCGGAGTTGCTGGACTTTTAAAGCTAAATAGTTTGGCCTTGTTTTGGTTTGGTAATTTTTCGGAAACCAGCCAAGGTATTAAAGAGCTTTTGCCATTAAATGAAAGCTAGAGTGTTGTACTACAATATATGAAATTGATTTAAATATAAATTTGACGCTGTCATACTTTTTTGTCTGACATACAAATTTTCGGAGTTGCTGGACTTTTTAAGAATTATATAATTTGTTCAAATATTAACTTCTCTTAAATGATAATGATATTATTATCATCTGGAATCTATTTGTTTGAATTGAGAGCAAGGGACATGACATGTGATACCTTTCATAAAAGTATATTTTTTGTATTATCTTAGTCATAAGTAAAGCAATACTTGGTATGATATGCTATCATCTTTTACCAAGCTATAAATCAAAAATACTCATACGCACCAGAGTACAAACGATTTTTTTCATTTCATTTATTAAGATGTTGTTTGGAAATTTTAAATATACAAAAATTCTCTTAAGAAATACATACCAACATTAACGTTGAAAGTCATTCTTCGAAATTCCATTGCAAACTACACCTTTGGCACAGCATACTTTTGCTCTACAAAAAGATGCGAAAAAATGCTCAACAAATTTTAATTAATGTCGAAAGTTATTCAAAAATTCCACTTCAGTTTTGCGTTGGCCTTATGTAGTTCTCATGTTTGTTTTATGGCCAAAATTATGTAATATTTATAGCAAATAATTCCAAAAGTTGAAAGAAGTGGCATCACGGCCATCAGGCCCATTACGACCAACATCCATCCACATCATTATCGTCCATTGTTTATGTACTAAACGGTGACAGGGCACATCCCTGCGGAGATACATGGAGCTAGGTGTTGCCAGCTACCTTTGTATCTGTTGTGGTCTGTATCTGTATATGCGAGTGTCAGTTTGAGTTTTGTACACGCAAAAGTGTAAAAGATAAATATGCAACTTTTATATTTATTATTTTTGTTTTGTGGTTGTTTTTTTTTTTTTGCCATAGCAATGTGTTTTTGTTGTTATAATACTTAGAGTATTTGTGTTCGAAGGGGGGGGGGGGGGGATATTTTCGGTAAACACGCCTTTGGTTGGTGGATTGTAGAGTTCCCCTTTGTGGGTGTGTGCGTGTATGTTTGCCTCTTTATTTCTCTTTTGTATGTATTTATGGTGGGTGGGATTTAGGTTTATATAAACGCATGTCTGTATGTATATTTCTATGTATTTATACAATGTACAAAGTGTGTATTTACTCCAGCCCCATTCTAATACGCCAGCACAATTTGGTTGTATTCGATAAAGAAGTTTTAGCATAAAATGAAACTTTGTTCCTACCTTCATTTGTGTAGCATGAATTATTGAATGGAATCTGGCATATAGATTAACTTGAATATTCAGAAGACCAACACGTAGAAATTGATTCGGCTCAGTGAACTACAAATGGCGAGAGACGTTTATGGAAAAAATAAATAAATTGAGGGTCATTATGGTCTCAGTTTCCCCAAATCTAAACAAAATCGAACACTGACAGATTTTTTGGAAATCTGATGTTAACTAGTTAATCGTGGCTGCAAGATTAATAAATTTCTCCGACTGCAACCTGGTTAATAAATGATTTTCAACCTTAACGGTGTTCTGTCAAGGATATTCGTGTCTTTTTTGGCCACCGAGATCTTGTGATTTAACACCTTGCGACTTCCTCCTTTGGGGTCACGTGAAAGATAAGGTCTACGCCAACTGTCCAGCGTCCATTCGTGAGGCTATCGAGGACATAGGGCAGGCACTTTGCGATTTGGTTAAGGACAATTTCATGAAAAGCATATGGTCCTCTAAGCGTGGTCGTTTGGCTGATGTTGTTTTTCATTATTAACGGCATACCTTCCTCTTTATTATGAAATAAACATCCGATCATTTATCTCAAAAAATGACACTTGTCTTTGAATACGAAAATAACACCTCTTGTTGGAGAACCCTGTACATATATATTTTAGACTGCATTAAGCACAATTCAGCATTTCATAGATTTTGACATAAGTTCAGTTAATTTTATTTTCACCTATTTGAATGTGATGTGAATGCGCTTGCATTCGATTCGAAATTAACTTTCGGGTCTCAGGAATTTGATTTATTTTGCTTGTTTTTCTGTCCAAAAACCGGCCTCGGTAACCGGGCCAACAACAGGACGTATCGTAATATGAACTCTTTGTTTTCTGGCTTTGTTTTTTGTGATTTTTTTCTTACCCATTTTTTTTTTGCTAGTTTGCCCGAATTTTGTTCTAATTAAAACAATTGATTTTGGGTTTTAATTTTTTATTTTCACAGTTTCAGTTGTCAAAAAATTATTTTTTTTAATTTTTTTTGTCCATCTGAATTTGGCTTTATCCAAGTGTTTGATCACATAATAGATGAACGAAAGCAACAACAATGCACATGCGATCCCGCTACGCATATATGTGTCTGCATGCGTAGGCAGCGATTGCATGTTTGCTGTTGTTGACAGATATTCTCCTAACGATGAGAACCGAATTGTATTTCTATACTCTTTTGTCATTTGCTATGGCACAGAGGGAAATTCAATGATCTAAAGTATTTTGGAAGTTTCAGACATACATGTACACATTGTCGGTGTGCTGCAAGACGAGCTACAGGTCATTTTTTTGTGAAGTTGACTTATTGATGCAGAAGTGTCCACAAGTCTTAATCCCATATCAATTTAAAGTAGTTTTTAAGTTATTTAAAGAAACATCAACAATACCAGAAATCGGCCCATAATAAAGCCTTAAACGAATAAAGTTTACTCTAAAATTCGTGTCCGAAAACCAAACTTTTTCATGAATTGAAAAATTCATAAAAATTCAAATCGATTTCATTTTGTAAGCAGTTTTAAACTTCGAAACGAGTTATAGGGCCCTGTAGATTTTACAAACATAAATTGGAAATTTCGAATTTGTTACGAAATTTGATTTTATTTAAGTTCAATTATATTGCTGGCCTTAATGATGAGTAGCAGATTTCATTGCCGCTAGAATACCTTAGCATGGCTATTTTAAAAATATTGAAATATAAAAAAAACTTTGATTTTTCTTCTTCAGTTGTTTAGTACAGACTGAATTCGAATACTGAAATAAAAGTATACATCAAATCAATGCAGACGATTCTTCAATAGTTCTACATCCAATTGATGAAAAAATTTAATAACTTGATGAATAAACTCTTCAATTTGAAGTTCAATTTGCAAAAGAAAAAATGCTATGAAGGTGTGGGTCATTTTAAAACTGTTGTTGCTTTTTAACAACAACAACAACATTTTTGTCGATGGCATTGCACACAAAGAAGAAGTTTTTTTCATGTATTTGTTTGGACTTTGGGGGATATGCGTTCCTAAAGTGTAATCCTCGTTTAAACGATAAAAACGATTGTTTACCAATAATTGTAGTTGGAAGCATTACGATGGGTACCGATGAAGAAGCGAGGTAGATTTAGAAATCGATTCGTATACCTTTGGTTGCAATAATAACATGAAACTCTTGAAAGAAAAAATAAAACAGGTTTAATTGCAAAATAGAAATTCAATTGATGTAAAATGTTAATCAAATTGATGTAGAATGTTCATCAAATTAATGTATAATGTTCATTAAATTGATGTATTATGTTCATCAACTTGATGTAGAATGTTGATCAAACTGATGTATAATGTTCATCAAATTGATGTACAATGTTCATTAAATTGATGTATAATGTTCATCAAATTGATGTATTATGTTCATCAACTTGATGTATAATGTTCATCAAATTGATGTACAATGTTCATTAAATTGATGTATAATGTTAATCAAATTGATGTAGAATGTTCATCAAATTAATGTATAATGTTCATTAAATTGATGTATTATGTTCATCAACTTGATGTAGAATGTTGATCAAACTGATGTATTATGTTCATCAAATTACATCAATGTTAATCAAGTTGATGTAGATTGTTCATCAAACTGATGTATAATGTTCATCAAATTGATGTACAATGTTCATTAAATTGATGTATAATGTTCATCAAATTGATGTATTCATCAACTTGATGCATAATGTTCATTAAATTGATGTACAATGTTCATCAAATTGATGTAGAATGTTCATCAAATTGATGTTCAATGTTCATTAAATTGATGTAGAATGTTCATCAAATTGATGTTCAATGTTCATTAAATTGATGTATAATGTTCATCAAATTGATGTATTATGTTCATCAACTTGATGTATAATGTTCATCAAATTGATGTACAATGTTCATTAAATTGATGTATAATGTTCATCAAATTGATGTATTATGTTCATCAACTTGATGTATAATGTTCATTAAATTGATGTATAATGTTCATCAAATTGATGTATTATGTTCATCAACTTGATGCATAATGTTCATTAAATTGATGTACAATGTTCATCAAATTGATGTATAATGTTCATCAAATTGATGTACAATGTTAATCAAATTGATGAACAATGTTCAGCAAATTGATGTACAATGTTCATAAAATTGATGTACAATGTAAATCAAATTGATGAACAATGTTCAGCAAATTGATGTACAATGTTCATAAAATGTATGTACAATGTTCATCAAATTGATGTACAATGTTCAGAAAATTGATGTACAATGTTTATCAAACTTATGTTCAATGTTCATCAAAGTGATCTCAATGTTCATCAACTTGATGTACAATGTTCATCAAATTGATGTATAATGTTCATCAAATTAATGTACAATGTTCATCAAATTGATGTACAATGTTCATCAAATTGATGTATAATGTTCATAAATTTGATGTATAATGTTCATCAAACAACAACAATGTTCATCAAATTGATGTACAATATTCATCAAAACTAAAGAAAAGTTCTACATTTATTTGAATAAAAGTGTAGTAGGTTGGATGTCCAAATTCATACAATTGATGTAAGAATTCATCAAATTGACGAATCCTTTTTTAAAGGTTAGCCTGTGGTTTCAAATTCAGTAATGACCGGACAGAATCAATATTAGGCTGCTTATATTTCTTGAACCCTTAGAGCCCATTAAAAATTTGGCCTGTGTTCTCATAAATACAATTGGCAGCTCGTTGGGAACATAGTGACTGTTTTTTGGGGCCGCAATGGCCACGAGCGAATCCAATTGTGAGTATTTGAAAAAAAAGTAATTTTTAAAGGGTATTTTGTGTCGGACATATTTAATATTAGCCTTCATTAGATTTTATAAAACTCAAGTGCCAGTGCAAGATTAACCTGGGTGTCCACAATCAGTATTGACCGCTTGTTGGAGCCATGCAGGCCTCTATAACTCCTGGCCTCAATGCAAGTTAAGCGAATTGTGAAAATATAAAAAAAATATTTGCCAGACTGTGAAGCACGGATTCCATATTAGCCATTACTGCCGCAATCCCATCCCTCTTCTTGGAATACAACCAAAAACTTGTGTTCCGAATTTTCCCCAACCAACGCCTTAGTGTTTGGTGGACCTATGAAATAAAACTAATTTTTTTCTTAAATTTGACATTAAGTTTTTTGTTTTGTTTTATTATAATTATTTATAATCAGATTTAATAAAATTAATTGATTTATAATTCTTAGCATTAATTCATTATTATTTGTATTTATTGGTTGTTTTTCTTTAATGCTGATACTCGTAATGTAATGTATGTATGTGTAGTATGTAAACGTTTGTGTTTATTGTTTTCACTTCATTGGAATTTTGATTTTTTTTTTTTATAGAGCCGAATGGGTTTGGGGGTGGAAACAAAGTGATGATAATTGTGGTAAAACATTAGTTCACATCGTAATACTTATTAACTACTTAATGGGATAATTGCGATGCATTAAAAATCTATATATGTTTGTATGTATGTATGTATAACTATGTACTATTATTTATATATGAATGTAGGGAAAGCTATATATAAATATGAACGTAATACAGATTACAAATTGTATGTATAGCATCATTTAGTTGTTGTTGTTTGTTGTTGTTTTTTTTGTAACGGTTTATACAAAAATTGCCAAACGAAAGAAAACAAATGAGGGGAAATAGTGAAAACAAAACAATTTGGGGGGGGGGGGGGGGTGGTTGTGGGTCAAATAAAACTTAATGGGCGATGACAAGGGTGATCCTAAATATAATAAGGCATTAAATACCAACCTAGAAAGTGAAAATATATTTTCAAAACATAAACTGTTAGGGCAATCGTCATCTAATTGAAGGGGTTTCCTTGTTTTCTTATCTATAACAAAACTTAAAAACAAATAAGGCAGAGTTATCAATTTAACGCTTAACTTAAAATCATGTGGGATAAAATCAATGAAAAGTAAGAATTGTTGCTTTTCATTTTGTGAAATAGGAAAAACAAAACACACATAAAGAATACTTGGTAAATGTGAAATGAAATGCCATCTTTGGTAACTTATTTCAATTATTTGCTACATGATTTCATTTAAAAATTTATTTCTACACTAAATTTAAATTTTCCAACTGCATCGCAGTGCAGTGTTTAACTGGGGCTTCTCTTCGTCTCCATAGTCATGTCTCAGGGGTGGGGGATTTATTACAAATCCATTTTTTTTTCTTTCGTTTTATTATTAAATTAATTGTTTTTCATCGATTCCTTTTATGCGAAATTATTTGTCATTTTGTTTTTGTTGGATTTATATCTAAAAATTGCAAAAAGTGTGTGTCTGTGTTTTTTTGTTTCAACATTTCTAAATTATTTAATTTATATTTAAATTTATTACTACAGAAATTGGCTGGAGTTATTTTGTTTGTGAAAACAAAACGTTGCTAAATTACCGAACATAAAATGATGATATGATTTTCTATCTCAAGTATTTGTTGTAGCTGTTTTTTGTTGTTGTTGTTGTTTATTAAAACAATATTGCCATTCGGAAACTGTTCAATGGTTTTAATCACGTTCATCGTATTTATGTACAAAAGAATTCAAACCGGTTAACTGGGAACATTGATTGGTATCGTAGAGAGACATCTTGAGACGTTTACACTTGGCCCGGCGATTTTTGAACCAAAACTGCACATTTTTACTTTCCAAACGGGGGAACTTTTGTCTGCAAAAATACCAAAGAAGACAAACACAAATTTAGTCAATTGCCATACAAATTGTAAATATGAAATAATTAAAAGTCGGCTTTATCTTGAACAATTTAATATCGAAATAAATGTCACAATCACAGGGTTATGAAACATATCGACCCACAAAACTGGGTCCCTATAAATGTTGCTACTCAAATGACAGGCAATTTATTTACAAATCTAGAAATTATGGGACATTGCTTGGATATGATTTGGATGCAATTTGTGCTCAGATCCGAATCGAACCTTACAAAAAGTAGTTATTTTCGCAATATGAGATAAATTGCAGTTCGAAGTAAAAGTTTTTGGATTTTTGCAAATTATGATTCCAAAGAAACATCAAAAACTATTTACAAACAAGTAATTAGATCCATCTGGCTACTCACCTATAGGGCATTGTATTCAAATCTTCGGTATACTTCAAGATCAAACTGTGCGATGGATGTGTATTCATGGCAAACCATTGCTCTAATTTTGGCACCTCCGTTACGGGATCAATGAACGTCCGATTCCTCTTGCGTCTCTCCTCGCTCGAAATATTCGATAAGTTGAGACCGCCGCCGGCCATCAACGGATTCGGTTGCATGCCGGCAGCAGCGGCCGCTGCCGCAGCATGATGTGCGGCTGCAGCATGAGGATGAGCAGCGGCTGCGGCCGCCTGACCAAAACCGGGCATATAATGGCTCATGTACATGAACGATTGCGAGAACATATTATTTGGCACCATCGGAAATGGTAGATCTTTGCGCTGTGCCGCCACCATGGCATTGTTCATATCGGGCGACGGTGACCGGAAATCGTCCAGATGACTGACATCGTTATCGTCGTCATCGTCGTCCATGTCGAGATCATCATCGTCGTCTTTGGACGGTGAATGCTTGGGCGATGACGGACGCGAGGTGTTGTGGGCATTTTCCAGTGACTGGTTGTTGTTTAAAGAATTGGAAGAATTATTGTTGGTTTCGTTTTCATGGCGATCATCGTCATTGTTGGCCGTCTCCGCCGGATTAGCTGTTTCGCTGGTTTTCTCCTTGTTGTTGGCATCGAATTTTTCCCGGTCCTCGTAGGAGCGCGACTGAGAGCGTTCATTTTGTGACTCATTTAAGTTGGCCGGCTTCTCATCCGCATGACTGTCATCCAATGTGGAATTGCGATGGTCTCTGTGCAAGTCCTTGTTGTCACTTTCGGGTGGGGTCTGATGGCGTTCGTGTATGGTCAAGGAGAGCGGCAATTGTGGAGAGTTTGGTCGACTTTGGTCCTCGTCCATATCGTCGGAGTGCTGTGACATGGTATCGATATCTTCCGACTTCAAACTGAGCGGGCTTTTCATGAAATCATTGGACAGCGACAGGTTACCCATGCTGGAGCCAATCATCTGCTGTTGGCTGCTCATGCTGCCAGTGCTGCTGCCGCCCGATGTCTGGCCCAGTTGACTGTGCTGGCCCAGATAACCATTCATTGCGGCCTGCATGGCTCCGAAGCCGCCACGCATTTCCGCTCGCTTCTGAGCGGCCCGGGCATTTTTGAACCAATACACCACATTATTAACATCGAGCGGTTTGCGTCCTCGGCGCGATTCCAAAGCATTCAATTGGACCACATAGGCCTGGATCTGTTGGCGCGACGGATGGGGATTCTCCTGAAACCATTTCTGCAGACGCGGCAATTCCATTTCGGGATCAAAGCTGGTGCGCATGCGTGTCTTCTGATTGGAGAACTGTGAATGGGCCAAATTGGCATGATGATGCATACTGGCATGCATGGCCGGATGTACCATCATATTGGCATGATGGGTAGTGGGTGTACCGGGCAAAACGCTGCCCGCATGATGACTATTGGAATCATTCAGCAGTAGTGATTCGCGCGAAGCACTAATGCTGGCGGGCACATTGCTAGCCACCGAGGAGGCGGCATGAAGACCAGCTTGTGCCGCTGCGGCGGCAGCAGCTGCCGCTGCCAGCGCTGCTGTGCCCATATTGTGTTCCATTTCATTATTAACGCCCGTGGGTGGAGCGGCCATGAAGGGCAAAAGTTTCGGCGTCATTGTAGCCTGGGGTGAGAGTTGATTGGACCACCATTGATCGAATTTGCGGCGTAAATCTTCGGGTATATCGCCGCCGGGAAATGCAAAAGGATTCTGATATGAACTGCGACAGATTTGTGAGAGTGTGACCTGGAAATGAAACAAAAAAAAAACAAGCAAGGCAAACGATTAATAGGAGGTGGAGGTATAACGAATTATGTTTCATAGAGGAGAGAAAATATCTGTCTCCTAAACTTTAAGTGTAATTTGAATTCATTTAATAGTTGGGATTTTAGAATTAGACGTATTTTTGGGTTTTGTAAAGACACAAAAACTCTCTAAATGGAAAATGATCGATAAACCTTGTGCTATGAAGATTTTAGATTTGATTCTGAAAGTCCCGGTCATTTGCACTTGGAATATTGTCCCCAATTTGGCTTCCACAATCTCAGACTTGTGAAATGCCTAAATCCCCTTTTATAATCTTTTTTGTTAATATGTATACCAACACAAATGATTGATTACTTTTGCATTGAGTTGTAGTCTATTTTGTGTGTGTTTTATATTGATATCTTCAAGAACGTAATGCCTGGTTACAGTTTTATGGTCGCCTCTTTTCGTAATCATCATATGACGCCATATAAATGATAATTCTTTAATATGAACAATTGTAAATCACCGGCCAGCAAATTGTTGTCAAAAAAAAACACAAAGACAGAGTGTATTCCACACCCCACCCCCCCCCCCCCCCCCAGAAATATTTCCAAGTGACAGTAAACGAAAAATACTCAAATAAAGAGGAAAGTCAAGTTTGATGTGATTTCATAATGTCCGATGATTATTATTGTAAACTAGATTGTTGTTATTTTTGCTGTTCATGTCTTAAAAGCTAATACAGCCATTAAGTAGGAAACACACACACAAGCGGACACTCTTACACACACACTCAGATACACTAATTATAAATCAAGGTGGAAGTGGTCATGCACGTACCTAATCAAAGCCATATGATACCCATTCAATATAAAATTATTTCTATTTCTATTTTTTCTATTTTGGTTTATTGTCATTGTCAGTGGGGGGGTTTAAGTGATTTCTCAAAACCCACCAAAAGCTCTTGATGTCGGAGTGTGTTGTTATGTTTCTTTCTCCGGGTGTGTATGTTTCGAACTAGTCCATGATAACACTGTTATCTGCCAAAGTGATTACAAATATATTTCCAGTTCAAATTTGTTTCGAACAGCAAAAAAAAAAAACAAATCACAACACCATTACTACCCCCCATAAAATGAAATCGTTAATCTCTATATCTATTTTTCAAATCAACATAAACTCAAGCCCCGGTATCGTCTTCTTATCGTTATTTATGACCGCTTCGGAATGCAGTTTGAAAATGTTCCAATGGGCCATAAATCATCGGGGGGGGGACTGTGGAAACGGCAAACACCCCACGCCATGAATGAAATGAATCGATTTTGAATGTGCAAAAATTGCAAGGGCCGTGGTTGTATTTCAATTGTTGCAATAGGAACGAAATTCATAACACTCGGATATTTTTAGGACAATTTTTACAGAAAAGTGGCCCCTTCAACTGATGGGAGACTTTAGGCTACGGTTAATGTAGCTTTGTGATAAAGACTAAACTTTGTATTGTGACAAGGACTTTGTTAAATACATTTTTTCTTGATATTTTTAAACTTTGAGCCTGAGAATTTTATTTAACTTAGGCCCTTAAGGCAAATATCGAGCAAGCCATTCGTTAGATGGAGCTGAAACCGGCAACCAATGTTTTGGAGCTTGGGGTGGACAGGACCACGACACGAGATAACCAGCCGAAGCAGCCCTATGAATGAAATCGGAACTTTTTAAAACTTTCAAATTAAAGAAATGTATTCTTCTATTTGGACCAACCTTTAAAAGCACCAGAAGTTTCCCCACTGCCAATGAAAATTATCCCAAATAAGAATCAAGCCATTTAAAACCAACAAAGGAATTATTGACAACCTCAATCTCTATGGCCTTAAAGTGAAATCTAGCACGTGCTGATGTACTCCCGTCCAGATAATCCCTGCCAGGGTTCTCTTTGGTATTCGAAGAAAAATGAAATTTTTCGAGATAAATGATTAGATGTTTATTTCATAACTAGTAAGTTGTAATGCGCCTATGGCGCCCGTTAATTTGCTTGAGAAAGTATTTGTTACTTAATTTTAAAAATTTTGTAAAAAATATTTTGAGAAAACTATTTTGTAAAAAAAAATTTCGAAAAAAAATAAAATTGGAAAAAAAATATGTGGGAAAAAAAATTTTTGCTGAAAAAAAAAAATGTTTGTTGAAAAAAACAAATTTTGTTGAAAAAAAAAATGTTTGTTAAAAAAAAATTTTGTTGAAAAAAAAATTTTGTGGAAAAAAAAATTTGTTGAAAAAAAAATTTTTTGTAAAAAAAAAAAAATTTGGGGAAAACACAATTTCTGTACAAAAAAAAAATATTAATTTTTTTTTTATTATTATTTTTTATAGAATTATTATAGAATGCCTATTTAAATTCCTACGTACTGCGTGACAGAGTCAGTGAATCAGGGAATCAGTGTCGAGGGTAAATATATATTAAGATAAAGAGGAAGGTAGGCCGTTAATAATGAAAAACAACATCAGCCAAATGGCCACCAAGACCACGCTTACAGAACCATATCCTTTTCATGAAAGTGGCTGCCCTATGTCCTCGATCGCCTCACGAATTCGATCTTTAAGGTCTAGAATGGACGCTGGCCTGTTGGCGTAGACCTTATCTTTCACGTGGCCCCAAAGGAAGAAGTCGCAAGGTGTTAAATCATAAGTTCTCGGTGGCCAATTGTTCGAGAGATAACACGGTCCGGAAACTTTTTAGTTTTGCGAACTGTGACTGCAAGACTTTCACCATATTTGTTGTGAATTTTAATAATTTCCATGCGTTGTTGAAGCGTGTATCGTTCCGTAATGGAACAAATGTCAAAGCATAAAAGCTTCAAAAGTGACAGCTACCGCAATACCGGTTAATTCAAAATAACACCGCTTGTTGGAGAACCCTGTAGAATATACGTATCATAGAAGATCTACGGATATGAGAAAAAGGTGCTTTGCAATATTTCCAATTATTTCCCATTAAAAAATATTCTTTTTCCCCAGCTTACTAATCACTCCACGAACTTAAATCTTTGAAATTGTTAAAGTACATGTTACTCTTAGTATTTTTTTATGTGCCCCCTTTTAGCCCCCTTTGCTGGTCTGAGCTGGCTGCACTGGTGGCCAGCCAAAAATTCTAGCCTCAATGAGTAACATGCGTGTTCGATTCATTTGGCGTGTGATTTAAGTGTGTTGCCAGTGTATTTTCATATTATGAGCGCACAACATGGAAGTTCTTTCATTTTACGACTTAGTGAATCCCGACCACTTGAGTACTTTTATTGGGGTAAGGCGCACATATTTAACCAGACCAAACAGAAACATTTCAAATCAATCGAACGAATGGTTAGCACTGATTTTTATGGCGTCTATATAGTTTTTGAGGTGTCAATTGGTTTACTCGTTATTATTGATATTATTACTATTATTGTTATTGTTGGCAAATGGATGTTTTTGTTGTGTTTGTTGTTTGGCATTACAGAGCAAGACCACTCACATGTTTGGCCAACGGATTTGGGAATTTAGCAGCGTCGACAAACAGTCGCAGCCAAAAGGGGCATTTAATGTTATCGCCTATCTGTAGCGTCTCTTTATCGTATCAGACCGAGTTATTAGTTGAGGGATTAAATGTGGCTGAGGGATTTACCTGTACGGTTTTGTTGATGATTTCTGTGTGTGTGTTTGTTTTGTCTTCTTCTAGCTGGCCGTCATAAATGTTAAAGCTTTGTCAATAGGTCTTAGCAAAACGAGGCGATCGATCGATAGTAAAACAAGGCGATGGGTGACCGAAATCACACAATGTTGTCTCTTTTTTGATATCATCAGATTTTGAAATTATATTTCGTTTGTGGATTTTTGCACGTAATTTGCCAGCGGAATTATATGAATTTGACTCGGTTTAAGGCGGAATGGCGATGTCTTTCATCGTCTGAAGCGTGAGACTTAATGTGTCCGAAAACGCCCAAGGTTCGTCCTCTTGGTTGACAAGTGAATAAATATTGTGGATCTTTTTTTTAAAGGCGACTAAGGATGGGGAAACAGTTCGTATAAGAGCAAACATAGCAGCTCCGGTTTAAGGTCTGTTTGCGAAGTAGTTGAGAGGATATTTTGAGGGCCTTACAAGAAGTAGAACAACTGAAACTCAGTCGTGCAAGATTTGGTTATTTAGACACACGGTTTAGGACAACCTTTATGAGGCAGCCATATGGAATTATTTGGAATGAAATACCACTACACACTCTAAAAATCACTGATCTGCATATCATAGAGGATGAACAGATGAAAAAAACGGCCTCCTAAAGCATGGACATATCGTCTATGTAGAACAAAAACTCATCATCTACATTTTCATAGTATTGAGTTATAAAGTTATCATTAAAAATCCAATATTTCGATAACAAATATTTTGAATACCACAATTTGTTAATTTAAATTTTTAAACATTTTATCCACCAAAAATATCTGCATAATTTGTAAAATAAACAACGGAAAATTATGAAATAAAATGCAATAAACTCATTTTTCGCAAAAGTGTAGTGGATGACTTTTTCTTCTACATAGACGATATAATCGGAAATATCTTCGATGTTTATAACCCAATCTGGACAATATGGGTGTCGTCTCAGGATAAGAATTCCAATCACTGGTATCAATTCGAACAAAATCTGAGGATTATTTTTTAATGTCTTGCTCGGTGTTTGTGATGCACATCATTGATAAGATTATGATGTTTAATATTTCAAAGAGAAAATTTCAAATTTTCAATACTTTTTATAATAAAGGGTCGGCCACGTCTAACGTTTTTTTTCAGCTAGTGCTTATTTCGTTTTCGTTATTTTCGTTATCGGGCCATGTTGAACGAATTTTTGTGGACAAAAATTTAAGAGGAGGATATTGGCAACATTCGGTTTCAACAGGACGGCGCTACGTGTCACACAGCCGTAGCTACACTCGATGTTTTGCGCCCCGTTTTTGAAGATCGTAATATCAGACGCAGAGCTGATGTCGTTAGGCTACTGCATGGCCAGCCGAGGCAGTCATTTGAATGAAATTATTTTCCCTTATTAACCGGAAGGATTGTACTTTCAAATAAAAAAAGATATTCGAGAAAATATCGAGTAGTTTTTTTTTTATAGAATTTTCAAAAAAAAAAAATATTTGGAGGACCCTGGACAATAATTTTCCCCGCGAGAGTAACCATCCTGATTGGATGCGAGGACTTAGGTGTTTTGTTGTGGTTTTAGGCTTGCGTAAGGACTTTATATTATTTAACTGCTAACTACTACAAAAAGTTACACAACAGTGAGTTACTGACGCTTGTCATGTGTCATATTTGGGGTCAGAAACTCGTATGCTTTAACCATGAGTCTTATAGAACCTTCATCTTAAAAAACAACAACATGCGAAGTATTTGTCGCCAAAGTCGAAGAGTTTTTTTGAAGTATTTCTATACAAAATCTTACTTTACTAATGCGAACTTTTAAAGGTTTTTTTTTCAGTTCAGTGCTAGATTTTTTTTACACACATTTGAAGTTGTTGATTGTGGAACGCTATCTAACAAGAGAAGATCATTAAAAATTTGATAAAACAACTTCGATTTCTATTATCCTGGAAAGTTGGGGTATCGAACTGTTTTTAGGCAAGAGGAATTAATTTTTGATATTTATTTTTACCCACAACTCAAGCGAGATATCGCTGTAATACAAATGGGGTTTTTTCTTGAAGGTTTTCTTGGTTTGATGGCCATCTACATGTTATTTTACCTACTTATTTCCCTTAACATTCCATGAAGGAACAGACGGGGAACTTCTCTCGAATCAGTGAGCTGTGCACGATATAATTTGTATACTCACTGCCCGGGACCTGCTGCTTAAAGCCGGCTCCGAACGGCTAATGCTTTTCTAGAGAAGTTTTACATGGCTTAGAGATTGCTCTCTTACTCGTAAAGTCGCCAGCAATTACGAGGTGGAAACAGCCGCTGAAAAATGTTTGATGATCTTATCCGGTTTTGAACTCGGGTTCCGCGGCCGTCCACATGTTATTTTATCTCCACCAATACTTGATCTGTCGCCAACTATTTTGCACACCCTTGAGTATGCTCACAATCCCTGCACTCGGGTGTAATTTAAAGATTATACACAAAAATGTAAATTTTGCAACATCACCCTCGAATCCGTAAAGCAATGCAACCCAAAGTTTGGGTGTTTGGTCTTTGGGGGGGTTGGGTTATTTTTTTTTGGTTTACTTTAAGAGGTTTATCGTCGTACAAAATAAACTTTTTGTTAGTTTCCCACAACTTCAACAGCCCCCACCCAACACCACCAAATTTTTTTGCTTTGTATAAAAACAAAAAGCATAATTTATAAGATTTTAATTAGACGGATAAAATTGTATATGTCGCTCGTACGAGTTTTAATCCTCTCTTTTGTGTATGTGTGTATTTTAGGCAAACACTTACCTCATCCAAAGGACAGCCGGTGGATCGTAAGACAGCATGAGACTGTAGGACCAATAGCTTTAGTAGTTTATCTTTGATTTCACCAAACGGTGAGGGTTTACAGCGTAAAATGACAATGCGCAGCGTTACCACAGAGGTCAGTTCGCCAATGATATCACAAACAGGAACAACGGGATTATCGGAAATATGCTCCAATGGTATGGGCTTCCAATTTTTAATGATTAAGGAACCTACACAGGGAGAGGGAGAGAAAACAAAAAACAAAAGAAAAAAAAAATATGTTAATAATGTTTGAAATAGTTTTTGTTGTCCATGCTTTTTTGTAGTTCGGTGTTCTCTAGCCATTTACCTCTTGCCGTGGATGCCGTTTCTTGCGAATAACCCAATCGCTGCAGGGCCGTTTGTACTATTTCCGACCAGGGCGTGGCCGCTGCTATAATCACATAACTATCCGTTTCCACATTGGGTCTTCGTTTCCAGGGACTTCGTTGGTCTATGGTCAGGGATGCCTGCAACGAGTGCACCGATTCCACGACACAGTGCAATGGTAAAGATTTTGCTGCAATTACACAGATAGTTAGAGAAAAGATTAGTTGAAATTCTCTCGATAAAAGGCACAAACATATATGTATTACAAATAATATTACAAAAATCCATGCTTTCTGAATGACAGTCAGCCGTTGTATGATTTTGAAATTAAATACAGGGTTTCATGATAAATAAAAATTGTATACATTTGAAACACTTGTTAGATGTGTGAACTTTCCACAGATGGCGATGTTTTCTATGCTCAATTCTAGCATTGAGAAAAAGAACATTTTTAAAAAAAGATTGTGAATATTTGCAAATATTTTGAAAAATCTCACATCAAAATATCACTATTTTATGGACCATCTGCATGTCATTTTATGTCATTCCATGCTTGCTCTATATAATGTGGAACTTAGATGTTGTCAAACTCCATCCACTCCATTTACAGTTCACAGCTCATTGAGTCAAAAAGAAACATTTTACAAGGAGTCACATGTAAAAGTTTTCCACCCACTCGAGAGAGATTTTTCTACGCAAAAGCCTAATTTTTAACAGCTTTACAAACCGTTGGTAAGTCTAATGTGTGAAAAGATGTATAAAATATTCACACATTTCTCTTAACAACTGTGTAAAAAAGAACTATCTTAATATATATTTACCCTCGACACTGATTCACTGATTCCCTGATTCACTGATTCCCTGATTCACTGACTCTGTCACGCAGTACGTAGGAATTTAAATAGGCATTCTATAATAATTCTATAAATAATAATAATAAAAAAAATAATATTTTTTTTTTGTACAGAAATTGTGTTTTCCCCAAATTTTTTTTTTTCCAAAATTTTTTTTTCCAAAATTTATTTTTTACAAATTTTTTTTTTTCAACAATTTTATTTTTTCAACAACATTTTTTTTTTCAACAAAATTTTTTTTTTCAACAAAATTTTTTTTTTTCAACAAAATTTTTTTTTTTCACAAAAAATTTTTTTTTTCAACAATATTTTTTTTTTTCGACAAAAATTTGTTTTCACAAATTTTTTTTTTCACAAATTTTTTTTTTTCAATTTTATTTTTTTTCGAAATTTTTTTTACAAAATAGTTTTCTCATTAACAAATTAAGTAACAAATATTTCTCAAGCAAATTAACGGGCGCCATAGGCGCATTACAACTTACTAGTAACATATATATTCAACATTAATTTTAGGTTCTCTCAAAGCTACCTTGGTGCAGTTGAAACCTTTTTGTGCGATTCAAATTCAACAAATTAAATTAAAATTATTAAAACAATTGCAATAATCACTTTGAATTCTTTTTTGTATTTCAAAAAATTATGTGGAAAATCTGTTTTGCGAGAAAATATTTTATTCACAAAAAGCAACAGAAAACCCAAGCCCAAGGATTGTGCGAACGAATTAAAAATCACGCATGAAAATATATGAACTGTGTGTGTGTGTGTGTGTGTGTGTGTGCGTGTAACTTATAGCAAGGAGAACGAGAGGTAGACGTGCAGATAATGATGCTGACGGCATTGGTGATGATGGCCGGGATTATGCAACTGTCGTTATTATACATCAAATATTTATGGTGGAATGATGATGGGCGTTTTATTTTTTTCTTTTTTTTTCGAATTATATTTCATATATACTTTGGGTAAAGTGTATTTAATAGCAATAATTTTTCACAATAACAATAATAATAATTGTTATGTAATTAAATTGTGATAAAAGGTAAATTGCGATCTGCTGTTTTTATTAAACGGAATATTGTATTAAGTCATTCAACAAATAAATGCAATGTTAGGTTGTAGGTGAAAGCACAATGCGAGCTTTGGATGTATTTCGCCAAAATCGTGTTATTTAACTACCAAGCTACCGCCACTGTTTTAGGCCATAGTTTGACCAAACGAAATTAAACTCATTAAAACAACAATTATGCCGCCAGCCAACCGAGAGCGCGCAACAACAACAGCCTCGGCAGCAACGTCATCATCATGCGACACATCATCCCCGGCAAAAGCATCATCAACATGATTTGAGGTTAAAACAAAAGCGGATTTTCGCATTTAACGCCCGGACATACGCCGTCCCCTAGGCGTAAACACGCACAGGCACACACTAAGAGCCAAAAAGGCTCAACAACCCGCACGTCAATACTTAAATGCCCAACATATGATTTGATTTTGTTGGCGCGGTCCCCGGCGCCAAGCGAAAACCACCGAAACAAAATGTTTAGAGATTAAAACTAAAATGCATCGACATCATATTTTTCCCCCCACGGCAGAGGTGCCCAAACGTAGGGGCCTCTCCAAATATTTGTAACCACCACCGCCTCTTACCGCCTCTCTCCGCTAATGTTAACCAGATTGTTTTAAATAATCAGCTTTTAACTCAGTGCCAGCCGCCCATGGTCCCATTGCAAAAATGCACTTTTAATGGGCCAATAGTTTGCGGCGAGGTGTTTTGTTAAACGACCCATTCGGGTGGGTTGTGCTCGCTCGTCAGCCCAAGTTTTAAACAATTTATGGAATTTATGTTAAGAAGAAAGCATTTTAAAATGTGTTTCGCGTTTTGGCGCCTTTTCCCCTCACCGGCCACGTTTTTTTGTTGTTTGTTTGATTTTGTGTGCGTTTTAAAACCATTTCTGAACAAATGGCTTAATATGCACAAACATGTAGGTGTGTGTGACTGTGTGTGTGAAGAGTAAACGCAGCGAGAGCAAACAAAAAAAAAGTATAACAATATTGCTTAAAAGCGATTTATAATTGGAATAATTAATAATATTATTACCTGAGTTAAGCTTATTAGCACACAACTATGCATATGTTCTGATTGAAATATGAACACACGAAAACCAACATTATGCATTGCACAAAGCAACAGCTGTGCTCGAAATTATGGCAGTTATGCAAATTTAGATGACGTTCGCTAACACTACTCAACAAAATGAAAAAAATTTCATGTACTCCGGATGCGATAATTTTTTCTGTGTAGATAACCTTGACATGAGCTCGAAAAACGCAATAAAATTTTTTTTTTTCGTTTGGTTTTTGTTTTATTTTTTTTTTTTTAAATTTTAAAAAAAAATTTTGGGTTAATTTGTTTCGTCCGGCATAACTCGAGAACCACTAGCCCGATTTAATTGAATTAAATTTTAAAAAATTTAAAATTACAATTCCCTTAATCTGTTCGTATATTGTTTTCCTATACAAGCAACAGTTTCCAAGTTAAAAATGAATATATAAAGGAAAAAACTTATTTTTTGCCTAAAGATTTAAATTTTTTTTTTTAAAAAATCCATAAAAAATCCAAAATGAAAAAAAATGTCTAATCTTATTACTTTTACGTAAAGTCACATAACCTATGAGCAAAATGAGACAAAGATCATGAAAATCAATGCACGCGTTTCGCTTTTATTCGCAATTGAGTAAAGGTATGAATTTCAAAAATTTGCTCGACATATGCACAACTTTGTCTATGTTAAGGTTTTTTCTTTTTTATTACAAAAAAAATTAAAATTTGTTGGGTGACAAAAATATATGAAAATTTTAAATTTTTGAAATTCATACCTTTACTCAATTGCGAATAAAAGCGAAACGCGTGCATCGATTTTCATGATCTTAGTCTCATTTTGCTCATAGGTTATGTGACTTTACGTAAAAGTAATAAGATTTGACATTTTTTTTCATTTTGGATTTTTTATGGATTTTTTAAAAAAAAAAAATTTAAATCTTTAGGCAAAAAATAAGTTTTTTCCTTTATATATTCATTTTTAACTTGGAAACTGTTGCTTGTATAGGAAAACAATATACGAACAGATTAAGGGAATTAATTTTTAAAATTTAATTCAATTAAATCGGGCTAGTGGTTCCCGAGTTATGCCGGACGAAACAAATTAACCAAAAATTTTTTTTTAAAATTTAAAAAAAAAAAAATAAAACAAAAACCAAACGAAAAAAAAATTTTTTATTGCGTTTTTCGAGCTCATGTCAAGGTTATCTACACAGAAAAAATTATCGCATCCCGAGTACATTTTGACTGTTGACTAGTGTAATTAAGTAGTTGTACTTCGAAAGAGATATTATATTGTAAAATTAGCTGACACAGACATTCGGATGTGCTGTAAAAAGTGCAACATATACAGTGTATTCTCTCATAAGCGGACACCTAAGGGACTGAGATTTTGGTCCGCTTATGAGATGTCTCCTCTTATGAGAGAAGTACACAAGAGGATTGAAGTGGATTGGTACCGAAAAAAGTGTCCGCTTAAGAGAGGTGTCCGCAAGGAGAGAGTATACTGTACTTGATTTCCATATATATATAATTCAGAAAACATGGCCTATAATAACGGCATGAAACAATGTTATTGATTTGAAAACTGTGTTTTGCAAGACAAACAAAAAAATATGAAAAACAAAACTATCTTGAAAGTTTAGCAAACAAATTAGTCTACCAAGAAATATCAAAAGCTGCTAAAGTATTTATTTTAAATATTTAATAGAGTATTTACTAAGCATTTATTTATTTATATTACTCCATACATATGTTGTAAGATCTGCTCTAAACAATTTCACAAAAAAATAACAAACAACAAAAATTAATAATTGTTTTTAATTTATTATTGATGTAAAACTTTTCTCATGGCTTAAGGCAAACGTATTTGTTGCTGTTGTTTCTGTTTCTTGCCCTCCCAATGAGCTGCCGTCATCTTGGGATGCAAAAAAAAAAAAGAGAAAAGACAAGAAAAAGCTTTAGGTAAAAACCCAAGAAATTACCATAACTTAAGTAAAGCCTTAGTACAGAAAGAAAATAAAAAAAACACCTCGAGGTGGGCCGTTGGTGGCAAGAAGAAAAAGATAGAGAGCATGAAAGAAACTATGTAATATCCTTAAAATTTTCTTTTAAGCTTCTCAAGCATGAAATACCTTAATAACACTGATTGTAAGTTTCTTAAGCATATATACACAGTAAAACAATGCAGGTACGTATGTAGGTACGTATGCGTATAAGATGTTTTAACCAAAAACATCCTGCTAAGACTTTGCCGCCAACCACCATGAAATCTCCACCTCCTTGGGCAATCAGACAGTATGGTGACCCCCATGGCCAGCCAATGGGAGATGAAAAGCGTAAAACCCCTGCAGTGTTGGGTGAGATGGTCAGTCTATTTTAGCCCCTAATCTTATGCTCCAATTAAAAAGGTTATAGTTTTCTTCTAGCCCTCCCCCAAAAATCCAAAAAATATCTTCAGTTATTATTGTTTATGGTACTTCGAGTGTTGTTGCTGCTGTGCAGTTGGGCCACAACATTTAAAATCCTTAAGTAAAAATCTTTAAGTTTTTAAAACAACAATAAACTTCTTAAGATATTCGGAAATGCTTTCTTTTTTGTCTCTGTTCTTGGCTGTTGTTGTTGTTCATTCTCATACGATAAAAACTAAAAGTCTTAAGGTTTTCCTGTCTATAAACAAACACATTTGCCGAAACACACACACACACATGGACAGTTGTAGGTACATTAGAGCGGATGGCCATGTAGCGAAGACATGATGATCAGCTTTAAAACAAGTTTTACCACGACTTTGTAGAAGTTTCTATTTACGAATATTTTGTCTTTGGCAAAAGATAGAAAGGGCTGATCTAAAATCTGAAAATTAATTGATAAACTAAAGCAAACGATATTTTAGAAGAATTCTCCGATTAGTGATTTTTGTTTTGGCTGAAATCTTCTTTAGCACAAAACAGAACTTAAAAATAATAGAACTCCGAAGCAAAGACGATACAAAGGGCCGACGTTCCAAGACATTTTCTGATCCATTAGTTCGGAAGCACAACTCCAGATGTTGTTAATACACATGAGACCATTTGACAGTTTTACAAAGTGACTGATAATATAGACATACGCCCTCTTTTGGAAATATTTGGCAAACGACTTAGGGCGTCTGTGTATTAAATGGCATTTGTCTGAAGTATCAAAATATTTTAACATTTTACCTCCGTATTCATAAAAATTTAAAAGAGTTTTGTTATGAAAAATTTATGAAAATACAAAAAACAATTTTAACACATTTTTCTTAACAAAGGATTTATTAAACTTTTAATTAGAAAAAGCGAAAATATTTGATATGTACCTAAAATCAAAGTGTTTCGCTTCGGTCTAATGTACATCGACTGCTGTGATGTGATATATGTATGTATAGAAATACTTAAGGCTTTAATATTCAAAAATTGTCTTTATCTTTATGTATGAGTGGTGGCAACTGCACGTGTATGTGTAAATGCTTCCTGCTGCGGTAAGGGGGGGGGGGGGGGGGTAATTATGAAATTTTATTCTAATATGATTCTAAATTGTTTATTGTTTATTCAATCATCTTAAAAACTATGGACGGATGGACGAATAGCTGGATGATTGACTGTCCGGTCCGGTCCGGTCTCTGCGTCCCTTCATACATATTAAATCATTTTGTTTATAGTTCTTAACTGTTGTTTTTTTTTCTCTCAACCTAATAATAACAACATCTTGGGAAAGTATTTCTTAAAAGGCATGCTTGTATGTGTGAGGCCTTAAGCCTTAAGGGTAACTAACCCTCAACAACGTGTAGATGTTTTTGTGGTCAAATATCGTTATTGATATGCTAATTGGACCGAACGCCTTGTAAGGGGTTTTTATTACCTTATCAGTAAATGACCACTAATAGATTATTAAAATTCATCTTTTTGATAATAGAAATAAAAGAAACACACAAACCAACCGTATACAGAAATAACGAGGGTAGGACATGCTAACGATAACTTTCAATGAAATGGCAAAATAAAGCTTTCGGAAAATTTGATGAGCCTAAATTCATGTAATGAGTTCCTTTCCACACATCGTTTAAGAGTTAACCATAAAAACAAGTTCTTCGTCTGCCGTCTTCAACTGGAAAAGTTTTCCATTTCCCGCCATCTTTACAATATCTTTAGATCACCCGGCAGGCTGATGAAATCTTGCTGCTAAGGCACTAATAAAGCCTAATGAATACCTGTTGTCAGCCATAGTCGGTATACCTACAGATACATTTCCAAGTGAGGAATTGTTACTTTGTTTTCTGTTGCTTGGGCAGTAGCTTTTCTTTAAATACATAAACCTACGACTAGGTATTTGAATGTATGTGTGGGGATATGTGTCTGTGTCTGTGTCGGCGTCTTTGTCTATTTGTAATGGCTGGTATTTTTGTGGATTTGAACTAACGTTGTTGGCTTTGTACGTCATTTGGTATCGGTTGCCATTGGTTTTGGTTTTTGGTTAAGAAAATAACTATAACTAATAATAAGCCATTACACATGTCTTAACAACGACCGAGCACAAAGAGTTACTTATAAAGGTAAATAAGCAAAATAAGTAGCTTAAAATATTTATTTGCTATACTTGCGGTGGCCTGGCCTCTTGTTGCTCTTATTGTTGTTATTTTATTATCATCATTCTAAGACAATTTTACAATTTCAAATAAACTCTCACACACACACACATGTGAACAAATCTCTAAAGAAAATATAACGTTTTTATCGAATCAACCTCAATTTTGGTTTGAAGAATTTCATAGAGTTTATTATAGAATAATTACGGGGATTTTAGCAGTTGGCTAATAAAGAAATCTTCACAAACTGTTTATGAAGATGTGGTGAAATGGCAGTAGCGCAAGAAAGGCTTTGCAATTAGCCATGGGGATTATGGGGAATATTTTTTGCTACAAAGTACCATTTATAAGAGTATTCCAATAGGAGAAAAATCTCCGCTTAAAATGAGTATTTGAAAATTTCGTTCACATTAAATGTAAGTATTGTTTTTGTATTGATTTTGTTGCTATTAAAGCTATTGGCTGTAACATGTGGTAATGTAAATGCTATTTTAATTTCGATTTATTTAAGTAAAACTTTCACTTATAAACTTCGGAGTAATACAGATAGTTGAACGGTATCTGCTCCACAGATATCTGTCGTACTTGATGTTAGAACATTTAGCCGTAATACGTGGCTTTTCAGGGACTCTCATCCGTTCGTTGTCAAGTGGCCGGTGGATTGGACGACGCACTAGAGAGAAAAATCGTGTTTCAACCGAACCGTTTGTATGTGGAATACTCTGCCAGTAAGTGTGATTCCTGCCGGTTGTGTCACTCTCAAATTGAAAACAAATACCAAGAAAAACTACTCCCTCATCCCTCCTTCCGATACCCTAATTTCCTTTCGCTAACACAGTGCATTGTATTTATAGGGGGCAAAACCTGAGTGTTGGTCTTCAAAAAAAAAAAAAACAGGAAATCTAGAGGACAGACGTCCTGAATCGAGCCGATCCGACTCCGATTTCGAAAATTTTCCTCTATTCCTATACTCTAAATTACACTGAGGTGCGTTTGTATCTTAAAGATAAACAAGTTCAAACAATCGAAAATATTTCAAAAACAGATTAAATTCTGTTTAATGTATTTTTTTTTTATTTTATAAGAAATTTAAGTATATAAAACTCGGAGTATAGCAATTTTTTCGACTCCAAACTCCGACTCCACAGCCCTGGTCCTGATTTATCGCCCCATGAAAGGAAATCTAAGGGGGCAGACGTTCTAAAGACATTTTCAGTTCAATTTTGTTTAAACTATTTCCGGGGAAAAAAAAATTCCAAAAAACATGTTGTTTTTTTTCATGTTGTCAGCCCAGTCAAATAAGACAAAAGTTAATAAGAATAATAACGTGGTCAAAGAAGAAAAATACAAAATGTTTTAATTTTATGTTTTCAAATCTCACGCCACGTTTCCGAAACACCAAATAATATCATAGGCGATTTGATATTTTAAAAATATTTAGCCAATTTTAAAATATCAAATCGGCTAGTTGTTTAGAAAGATAATACATAAGTGGATTTGAAAATATTCCGATTTGATATTTTAAAAATGACTATACATTTTCAAAATATCAAATCGGAATATTTTCAAATCCACTTACGTATTATCTTTTTACACAACTGCCAGCAATGAGTCAATGTTCATATATGGATGATAAATATTTATTATATCTCTGAAATTAACACCACTTAATGTTTTTAGATAACTTTTCACATGACACACACCCTTGCGAAAAAGACACTCATCGTTTCTTAGATATATTGAATTACCCAGGCAGTGATTTATCGGCTAAGTCTCAAAAGCGGAAATGGTATTTTTATACATTGGCTGTTGTTCCCCAACTAGATAACCAGCGAATGTCTTAGGACTTTAACTTGTTACCGAAAGCTAAAAAAAAAACTTCTCACAACTGAAAATATTTCCAATTTTCGACAAGTAATTTCTTAGATATTTATTTTTTGGGATTTTTAAAAAAATCGCTCTTCTCATTAGGTTTACACCCAACGCATGTTCTCTTGCTTTGCATTATTTGTTGTGTTTGTAGTTTGTTCATGGTTCGTATTTAGTTTATTATTGTGACTAATAATATTGGGTCATAATGTCTTGAAACATTGTTATTTATTTTAATCCTATTTCAGTTATATTCAGTCTACGATTGTAGTTGTACATTATGGTTTTTTGTTTTTTTTTTGCTTGCTTGCCCCTCCACATTTCAACGTGTTTAATCATATTTAATGGATTTTCTTGTACGAGTGACAAATAGTGAAGGAGACAACCGGCAATAGTGGCGGCAGCAAAGAACATATTAAGCTTTGAACTTAATATTTCTAACTACATATTTATTGATATTTAAGCGAGTGTCGAACAGTGACAGACGAAAGTGACTGCACCGGCTGTGGAAAATTACATTGTAAATTGCAAATCTTTCCAAATGCTTTTTCTGAAGGATCTAAAAAAAATTTCACATATGCTCAGACTAATATTTCCATAACACCACAATCAGTATATGTGGCAAAAACGCAGTTGAAAAGATCGATAATGCACTTTATCGGTCTCAGTATTATTTATCAGTATTCCGGCTGTGGAAAATTAGAATGCAAATTGAGGTTCTTCTTTTTCTGAAGGATTTCTGTACAATCAACACTTAACGCAGTTGAAAAGGTCGATAACACTCTGCGACAAATGGTAAGGGTCAGTGATCGGTTTGGAATGAAACCACCGGGGAAAGTTATGTTGGTAAAAAAAAAGTCATACGTGTTCCAGCGTTTCGCTGGGTCTCATCTAGGAATCGAGATATATCGATTTGAAGTTAGTAAGTATCGTATAGGGGAATTTGTCACGTTTTTGGCTCTTTTGTTTGACATAACTTGAGAACCACTCGTCCGATTTAGCTGAAACAAATTTAGAAAAATTAAGAATTACAATTCCTCTAATCTGTTCTTAAACCGTTTTCCTACTTAAGCAACAGTTTCGCAATTATAAATAAATGTATGAAAAAAATAAATTATTTTTGCCTAAAAATTAAAATTTTTTTTTTTAATTCATAAAAAATCCAAAACGGTAAAAAGTGTCAAGTCCTATTACTTTCACGTAAAGTCACATAAGTCATATTTAAAAAAAAAATAAAAAAAAAAATTTTTCTTCATGCGCTTATTTTTAACTTGGAAACTATTACTTGTAAAAGAAGATAATATATGAACAGATTAAGGGAATTATAATTCTTGGTTTTTTAAAATTTATTTCAGCTAAATCGGACGAGTGGTTCTCAAGTTATGTCAAACAAAAGAGCCAAAAACGTGACAAATTCCCCTATACGATACTTACTAACTTCAAATCGATGGGTACTTCATGGAGTACCCACTGTTTAAGGCCGCCTCCGAGAATTTAACATGCCTTTGAAATCACTGTCTTAGTACAAATAGTCATTGACAAGAGATGGGTAACTGTTATGCTATTCCTACCAACATGTGAACGCCTTGCCTTGTCCGCTCTCTCTCTCTCTCTAAAGGTTGACAATTCGGACTACCAACTAACGTTCATCTGCACGATTTTATCTCTCAGTATTGCTTTCGAGTGTACGAGTATGGAACTGCACTGTATAGCTTCTTGTTAAAATATGTTTCTTTCGGAAAATCTCAAATAATCTCTCGGTGAACATGTACAAGCATATGAAAAGCAAAACTAGCAAAGATATGATGAAAACATAAAATAATCCAATAATAACTAAAGATTCTAAAACTGTTTTCTCCTATCCTCCCCCCTCTCAATGTTGGGCACCTCATCGATGGTGCCACCAGCAAACAATTGTAGCCGTAGTACATAAAGCAGAATAAGATTAAAATATATAAAACGAAACCCCCGGAAGACAATTCATGCGAATGAATGTCATTGTGACAAAAGTTTTAACAATTTCACAAATAAACCAAAAAAATATTGCCATAAATTACCACAGCCACTGATGATGCAGTATGTCCACCGCAACATAATGCATCAGAGTACCCGTTCTTGGCTTCCTGGGGCAACTGGTGATAAAACTCTTAACAAGTCGTACAGGAAAGGAACAGAACAGACGACAAATGCTCACATCTGAAGTATTTATACAGTTTTTTTTTTGGGGTTAAATTTTAAGGGATTAAGTTTATTTGTGTATTAAGGATAATTTTATAAAAAGCATAGGAGCACTTACAGCGACAACGACAACAACAGCAAGACGAAGAAAATCCTCTCTCTCTCTCGTACATACACGTCGACACAATGGCATTTCAAAGCTGAAATCCTTTGTGTGATTTTGAAATTTCAAATACAATCAAGTGCCCTTGATAAGTATACATGTGTGTGTGTGTGCGTGCGTAAGAGTATGTATGTTTGACTTTAAGCTTGACTGGAATTGTATATTAAAAGCCACAATAAGATTTACTACGAACAATGTTGTCCTCGTCAACACTGACGTCCTCTTATGACACATACACACACACACTCGCTTCGGCTTTATCCCTTGGCATTCTCTTCCGCTCCAGATTTATCCCTTCTTTTCTACAATTCAAAGGCATCTGCATAAAAAAAAATGCACTAACATGATTTAAAGGAAGGACACTAGCAACAAAACCAATGCCATTTCAAAATCACACAAAGCAACAACAACTTTGGTATCTCGTTTATATACAACAACAACAACAACAAAAAAAGAGATTAAAATGTCAATAAATGCACAGATGTGGTTCGTACATATGAGAGCGTATTAGTGGCGATTTCTGCCAAAAAAAAAAAAACAAAGAAAATATGTGAAGAAAAAGGACAATATTAAGGATTTCGTCCAATGAACGGGACACAAAATGTCCATAAATGTCATGAACAATTTGGAAAATGCCTGGCCCTTAACATAAGTCTTTTAATATATTTTAAACCAATACGAGCTTTATATTTCAGGATAATTAGAAATCATACAAATCAATATTAATTGTGTCCGTAACATTTATTTTAAAATTTGCATAAAAAAGTTTTAGTTTCTTAACTTTCCGGATTTAAAGTAGAAGAACTTCAGAAGTATAATCAGAATTTCAAAAAAAAATATTTAGTTTACTAGCGATGACAAGATCCATGTGAAACGGAGTTGAAAAAAAAAATTAAATCTTTTTTTTGGTAAAATTATTTTTAAAAAATATAATAAAAATATTACAAATTATGTTTTTCTTTTGGTTAGCCCTAAGGCTTTCTTTCAGTAAACGTGAGTTTTAACAAGTTCTTCCAGTTATATTTTTAATTTCAAATAGTCAAGATAAATAATGTTTATGCTTTGATTAGAAATATTTCCAATCCATCATGAGTATTTCGGGACTTTTTTACTTTTAATTGAACTAGTTTTCAGGTTTTCTTGCAGACATTCTCACCATTTAATTTTTAGGAAAATTTAAATGCTATTGATTCCATGACTTTTAAACTATTAAGTTATTTCCATATTTCTTCCGGGCCATCGTTTTTTTTTTGCATTGATTACTATAATCCCACTTAACCATAAAAGTTATTTGCCACCACCGGCACTGAAGAATTTTAGGCTCCCTCTTCCCTTAATAACGTTTAATAGCTCTTGTTGTCTTACATCGAATAAATATCGGAACGGCATCAACATCACCAGCAAATACAAATCATAAATGCAAGAATGTAAATGTATTGGTGATGACGTCGACGACGATGATGATACAACGATTGACGTTCTTCTTTAAGCGCTTAAAAATTAAGCCGCTGATTTAATTTCCTTTTTTTCCCCTCTTGCTGCTGTTGCTAAATTCCTCAATAAGGTTAAGATTTCTATTTTGTTCCGATGACAGCATGTGTATTTTGAATACAAGAAGTATTTAACCTTCGCCAGGCCAAAGGGAAATACCTACTCATCGATGAGTGTTAGCGGGCTTTTCAAATATTTTCAGGAGAGACAGACGACAGCGGCATAAAATTGCGCATAATGATAATAAATAATAAGAGGAATAAGAATATGAATAAGTAGCGAACGCTCACACTAACACAGCGATTTTTAAGTCTAATGATAAACGGCTAAAGTAGGCCACACCATGTCTGCTCTGCCGACAGACGAACCCAGCGAACGTCCGCCAGACAATACGGACATCAATTCGGTCGCCGGGCCGGGTTATTGAACGTATTTGCAACAGGAGTGCGAGATGAATGAATCAAGTCTTTGGGATTTTAGTGTTTTGTTGGTTGGTGGCAGCAACAACAGCAGCCGCAGTAATGCTTCCAATTGATGGGGATGAAATTTGATCCTTTAAGACAAGTGCTGCCTTCTTTACTGTATGTGTGTTTTTTTCTGCTTTGTTTCAATGCTTAGCGGATTTATTGGAGTGAGTGTGTGTGTGTGTGTGGCAACGGTGGTGGCAGGATAAATAAATGCATGGTAGCTTGTATTGGTGGGATGTTATGGCAGGATATGTTGGTGTGTGTGTGTGTGGTGAATTATTTGCTTTATGCTCAAATCAATGAACGATTATTTATTTGGTTTATTTGCATTAATCATAAAACTTATGGCGTTTATTGTTTTGTGGTATTGTGTATGTGGCGGTATGACAATTTGGAAGAAAAGCTGAGCCCACATTCATGTCAATCGACATTTTATCATTCTAGTGACAATATGGGAATTTTGTTTACAAATTCTTGAAGGAAGAAAAACAGAACCACTTTATGATCATGGAAGTCATTGGTAGAAGACGAAGTCAATCACTAGCCACTGCTCTATAAAATACCCTCTCTACGTAGAAAAAGCCATGGCTGTATTCTATGGGAAATGTTAGAATTTGACTTAGAATGTCTGCCCCCAGATTGTCTATGGTTTAAATTTTAAATTATGAAAACGTTTGTGTTTGACATTTGACAAGCTAACCAACCTATCACAACACCCTCGTAATATTGCCTTAAAAATGTCTTAGTGCAATTTTAACCTCAGCCACTCAACAACTCTGAATATCGTGTAGGTATAGAATTCAACCGGCCCAACAAATCAAGATGAAACTTTGTTGATAATATTCGCACACACACACACCAAAAAAAAATTGTTGTTGGTGTCAATGGAGCTGGTGAGGCTTCTTCTGAAGCCAAATCTGTCAATGTTCATACTGATGCTGGCTGCGTTTGTTGCTTCTGTTGGTCTGTTGAATGTTGAATGCTAACGACGATGATGATGAAGTTGCAGATTATGATGGTGATTCGTATGATGGCGATAATGAACGCTGGCCCTGATGATGATGATACTTTACGATGAGCCGCTTAATTTAAAGAGGGATTAAACTCGGGCATTATTTCTCTTTTTGCATTTTTTTTTTGCTTTTAATTTATGCGGTTGTGCAGAGATTAAGCATATTTCTTTTTGTTTTTATGCCTTTATGTGTGCAGTCTTGATATCGCAGATCGCAGATAACAAACGACGCTGAAATTATGATTTGCCAAAGGATGTGCTGAGACAACATTGAAACTAGAATGTCTGAAGGCATAATAAATATTAAGAATCAAAATTCAATTCCAATCAATTCTTCTTATTCTTCTTATCGTAGTAATTGTTATAGTTAAGTTTTAATTTTAAATTGTATTCTATTCATTTCTGTTGTGGAGTGATTTTAGTACACGACATTTCCTTCTGCTCCAGATCCTTTCAATTTAAAAGGATTAACTCCGTTGGTTTTGTTGCAGTGTGAGTGTGTGTGTGTGTTTTTTTTTGTCAGATTTTATGTGCTAGTGGTTGACTGCTGTTTTGTATCCTTTCGCCGTGTTTTGCCTCTACTAATATCTGCCTGGGATTTCATTTAGGTTTAGTTTTAAACATCATTGTGGTTTTATTGCTTACACCTTACGAAGAGTGCTCGTTTACACTTTCAGTGTTGAGGTTTTGTAGCTATTTGCTGTTGTTGGATTTAATTCCTTGTTGTTGTTGTTTTTTTAGTTCTCTACACAAATTAGCGAACATGAAAGTGTGGCAAGTTAAGCTAAACTAACAGACCAAAAAAAAAAAAAAAAAACACGCAAAAAAATAATGGAATATTTAGTGGCAAGGCAGAGGCGGTGCTAGGTAAAGGAGTGTTGAAATGAGGAAAGGACTTTATTTTAAAACTAGTGCTAGGCTATTGGGAAAAGATCGCATCTGACTTAGGATCTTTTCCACTACATTATCTTGGCTATGTGCGTGGCAGGTCCGCTCTTTTAACGAGTCTTGACTCGTGAAACTTCAACGCCTTCTATAAGTCACATTTATCATCATGTAGAGATTACAAATGTTTATATTGCTGAAACTCTACATAAAGTAAAAAGAAGCTAGAGCTGGTGAGCTGCTTTGGTTAGAGCATTTGGGTGGCTGTTCATTTTTAAAGAAAGTTTTAAATATTTTACCGAAATTGTTGGCTGTTGATTTTTTTTTTTTAGAAAAAAAAACGAACTTCTCCTATGATTGACTTTTGGTTGAACCAAAGTCATAGGTTTCAATCTTTATCATGGCGGCCTTTTTGGAAACAGATTTCAGTATATGACAGTATTTAACTTGGAAGTACTGGCCGACAGCCTTTGTTGCTAGTGCCCTTATATTTTAGTTTATTATAATTTGTATTGTATTAAATATATAAATAAAAAAAAACTTAGGAAAAAAAAAGTAGGACTACCTTTAGTGAATATTTTTAGCACATGACGATCTTCTCTTCAGAGCTGGTTCGGTGCTTTTGGTTAAATTAGCTTTAAGTATATTCTAATGGTCAATTCGGTTAAGGTACAAAGGAAAAATGAAATGAAAGACTCTGCAGCATCTCTTGTTTAGTCTCATCCAGAACGGAGTCCCCACTTTATATTTATATTATTATTATCCCTAGCCCGTCACTGCCTTCGTATGTCCTTTTTGTTGCAGTCACAGCCATCTAACCACAACATATCCAAACGGATTATGTTTTATACGCGTTATTTATAATTTCACTCCTTTTTTTTTTCGTCGTCCTATCCTCTCCAGAAACTCGACTTATGCCACAGTTCTCTCCAGGGAGGACAAACACACTGATTGTCACACAATTTGTAAAGAAGAGAACGACTGAAAAAAAAACCAAGGATATGTCGGGCAATTCCCCACATTATGGAACGTGTGCTATTGTCGGAAACCCCAACTAAGTGTTTAAGGCAACAAACAAGTACTGACCGCGTTTCTCTCCCAGCACCCCACCGCCCAACTGATGTCAAACGTATGTTTGTTGTTCAAACCAGTGAGAAGAAAAAAAACATCGCCTAATAGTGTCACTGGCAATGTTGTTAGAAGTGAGTGAACAACAGGCGACATGGATGCGAACGGGTGAGTCACAGTGAGTTCATTTGTGCGCGGAGCCTGCAAACACAAACAATGTCATTTCGCCTGCCAGATTTCTAGATGTGTGATTTCTTCTTCTCGGTGCGTTCTGTTTTTTCTTTCTTCATTCTTTCTTGTTTTGTTTTGTATCTCTTGGAATAAAAAGCATTCATGGTGTCTACTAAAGCCGAGTGTGACTGTCTGTCTGCCTGTCTGTCTGTCGGTTTGTCTGCCAGTCTTTGTTGGATGCTGCTGCTGTTGTTGGTTTTAACAGCAGCGGCAACAAATAAACAATGCCAACAAATCTAGTGAACTTCACAGAGATTAGCCTTCATGAAAGCATCAGAATTAAAAGCTTTTCCCTTCCATCTAGCTTCGCAAGAATACGTGTCTGTTTGTGTGTTTTAACACACTCACACACACACACACACTTAAATTTGTTGCCACTCTCTTTTACTGCTGCATGAATGTTGTTCATCATCGGCAGCATCCTTTTCTTTAGCAATTCAGTGTTGTGTGTGTGTGTGTGATTTCACTTGATATCCTTCAAATTGTTGTTCTCTTTTTTTTTCATTCTTTCTCTCTATATATCTTTTATTTGCAATAAATGAATGTTGTGTATGTTTTGTATGTGTAAGGTACATTCACACGAGTGTTGTCTGTAAGTGTGGTGGCATTAGAGTGTGTTGTTGAGTCAGATACACCGCCACATACACAACACACAACATATTCACATTTTAATAGTAAGATTTAATTCACTTATTGTTGCCGCTCTGTATGGTTGTTGTTGTTGCTTTAGACACACACACACACACACACACACTCACACTTACATTCATTTGGTTTTAGATCTGTTGCTGTCGTCTGTTAATTCCAAATGACAGTGTTTTTATTTGTATGAGTGAGTTTACATTTACGAGTACGAGTACGAGTCGATGGAGCCGGTGCAGATTTGTGCGAAAGCTCTTCTCGTAGCAAAAATATTTGAATGGTAATTGTTAATACCACTCAAACTCAAATCCTTTACAATGAGGTGCGAATAGTTTGAAGTTGTTTCGTGTTGTTGCTCATAGTCTTTAGGTAGATTATCGGTGGCAATGGTTTTAACGATTTGCATGGTTGTAGCATTTCATTTCAAGAGGAGTCCATGTGCATGTGTGTGTTTGTGTCGCTGCAGATGAGATGGGCTAACAGGACCAAATGTTGCTCGGTTAGCTACACATAGCCGATTTAAAGCATCGAAAGACTGAAAGCTGACAGCAACAGCTGAGAACTACAATTAAATTATATCTATTAATTAACAATAATGAAGAAAGAAAAAAATCAGATGAATCGTGACGAATAAATAAAGGGACATCACTAATTGGATTTTCATAATATAAACTACGAAACCGATTTAGAAATCTACAGAAATGTATCACTTATCTGACAACCGATTTATAAATCACACGAAATGTATCAGTTATCTAACAAGCTGATGGAAAACATGTAAAAGTTCGAAAAATCGCTTAAAAAACATTTTTGAAAACTTCACATTTGCATTCTTGTTGTTCTTAATAAAGAACTGAAATCAATCATAAAATATTATTTATTTATTATTAATTACAATACAAAGTAAACTTATATAGTAAACTTAATTTTTAGGTCCAAGAGTAAACCGGGTGACACAGACCTTATGGCGAGATTTCTGCAGTGACAGACCAAAGCCGCTGTTGGGAATCGAACTCATAACCCCCACGCCGATAGGCAAGAAGACTTCAACACGCCTACCGCGGCGCTTCCAAACTGAATAAATACATGTAAACTTTAGAATAGTCGATTATATTTTGCCGATATCTTTTAAACTAAAACTCTCTCAATAAAAACTAATAAAAATTTTTAAATTTTCACAATCGAATTCATATGAATCCAATTGGCTATTCTGTCGATAAAGTCAGTATCAGATGTCGTGAACCTTTGAGGAGGGGGATATTTTTTATTTGGACTTATTTCGATGATTCATGGAATGTACGATATATCAAATCCGAGAGCAATTCACAATCTAATTTATGTACTCCCTAAGTGTGACCTAAGGATGTCTCCGAAAGGCATTCACATTTACGAGGTGGAGACGACAGGTGGACACTTTTTTGATGCATTTTTTTAACAAGATGTGAATCTGGAATTGTTGTATAACTCGCTTACATAATGCTGTTGACAATTATTATTAAATAGAAGGTGGCGCAAAAGTAATCCTCCTGTCAGAAAATGCTTTAAATTTTGCGATTGGCCCCTAATGTGACAATCAACTGTGGCGGCGGCCATTTACATGACATCATATTCTCGACTTGATGAAAAAAAAAATTAAAAGACCAAATAAAAATAATCCACAAGAAGAATCAAAGTTTTTCTTTTTTTTTTAGTTACAAAAAAACATCGGAAGTTTACTTTTGCGCCACCTTGTAATACTGATGTTTAAACTATCTAGTCATTTGTCAATCATAAAAAACGTTTGAATTAAAATGGACTCAAGAATTTGGATATCTGATATTTTTAGCTAGAGTCTATGAATCTGTCTTATTTGATTTGAGTCATGACAAATGCTAATTGGTAAACTTACTGTTTAGACATTTAATTTGAAAAAAACTAAAGTAGTTAGAGAATTGCATAAATCTTAGTCGCAATGAATTTTTCTCTACAAAAAATGAATGACAGAATAGCAACATTTGCCGTCGGCTTATGAGCTTGGAAAATTTGTTCGGACAGCACAGGTTATACAAACACGAATTTTACTTAATTTTCGGTCTCCTGATTTCGTTTGTAAAATATTTAGGTCTTTGTGTATTGTCTTCTATATGGGAAACCCCATTCTGATATGATAAATGATTTTCCTTGAAATCACCCAAAGCTTGATTACATTTTTTTGGTTTCGATGGATTCAAAACGCTTTTCATGTAAGATTTTCAAATTATTGCAGCGGCCAATTTGAAAATGAAAGATAATCATTTTCCTAACTTTACAGGAGAAGGTAAAAACATTATAACATTTGAAAAACTTCAGACATAAACAAATCTTAAAGGCAATTTTAAATAAAAATGCGCAACATTTTTAATTCTGAAACAAATTTTTTTTTTGGATTTTGTCTACGCCCTTTGGCAAAAGCGCACAAAATCCGGGTATTTTTGATCACAAAGCCCTGTAATTTTTATGTGGGTTGTGTATTTGACAATGGTCTACCAAAATATGTAAAAAACGCGAGTTACGCCCTTTCTAAGTTAAGCCATCGATATAAACAATAAAGATGGAAACGGAAAAACAAACGTAATAATGTATTTGCATAAATAACGAAAACATTTCTTAGTAGGTTTCTGTAGTTCACATTTCATTAGGTCACTGATTGGCTTGAAATTCTACGTTATGTTCTAAGAAGACTATTAGTAGAGGTAGTACCAATTAATTGCAATCACAAAACTCAAATACCAACATTCTCGAAATGGGGATTTTAATTATGAATTTTGTTTTAGTTGGAAGATATTTAATTGGGGAGACATCGTAAAAACAATCATCATTTAGAATTTTTGTGATTTTTGTTTAGTTTAGTTTGTTGTCTGCTTTAAGGAGCTTAAGGAGATTACTGCCTACTCTAAGGAGAACATGTGTTGCCTAAACAAATTTGATGCATTTTTCAAATATTGATTCAATAAAAGGCTCCACTAAGCCACATATCGTTCACTTATCTTTGTCCGTTTGCACACTGGGTTGCTTTCAATTTACAGCGGACAAATTGGTGGTACTGAGAAACATGTTATTGAATTCAGATGTTATGAAGTATATAGAACTTTTCTAATTAAAATTTTTAATCAGTTTTCTGTTGCATACTTTTAGGAGTATATGACAAGTAATCAGTTCTTACCTCCTTTGGTAAAGAAAAACGAATTGTATTAAAAATTGAGTTTTCTGGAGTAAAGCGGGTAAAGTTGTTCTCTGTCCTAGTCAATTTTTCTTTTCGAAAAAAAAAGTTTCAAAATTCTCCTGATTTGAAAAGAAAGATTTTCAGATACCAAATGTGTGTATTCGTTTTACATACATTTTACTAGCAAATAGAGATATTTTAAAGAGACACAATTATGTGATATGTGGAGTTCGCTTCTCTATATCTGTTCAATTCACACTTGGGAAAATTTGAATTCGGTGTAACGCCCAAAAACCGAAACATTTTCCAAAATTTAAAAAATATCAACACTTTATCGGCCAAAGAATTATTTTTAAGAAAATAAAATAATTTTTATAGAAAAATACACTTTCCTAAGAGCAATGATATTAGTCTTTTTCACAATCTCCGCTTGGGAGCGAAACCGCAGTTATAAATTTCCGTTTTTATGGGATATGACATCTACAACTGCCGGTTAGCTCTAATGTGAGGAGTAAATTTCAGATGCAGCTAAACTACATTCCATATTTAGCACTTTGATTATCTAAATTCTTAATTAACTGAGATATCAAGTTCTCAATCAAAATTGTAACAAGTGGACAATACTTTGCCACAGAATACCTAATTCCGAAATTGTTTTCCACTAATTTCGTCATAAATATATGAAAATTGTTAAAAACAATTTTTGGGGGCATTGTCACACCCAACGATTTACTTTACAAACTAAAGTTCAAACAATTTAACACTGGGTCTAGACGGCCTCACATACCGCGTGACACTACCCTCAACTTTATCCAATTTGTCCAATGTCTTCCAACATGCACTATTGATTGATATCATATAGAATTATAAATTAGGACACATTCCATGATAGTCACATATTTTGTGATATTTCTTATCGCTCACATATGGATTAATATTATTAATGAATGTTGTTTGCAGTCTTTCACAAAGTTGTGTCAATAGTGATCAGTGTTTTGATTACTGATTTTCAGTCACCGGAATGTTATTTTAGATTGGAAATGTTCTAAATTTTTCGAACAGTTACTGTTTATATTTCTATTTTCAAAATTATTTCCAATAGGTCACTGTATTGGAGGAATTGTTTCTCTTTTGTTTTTGTTAAACACACATTTTTTGTTTTCATTTTTATTAATTTCATTTTACTTTGTTTCATGGATTTTGTAATCAATTCATTTCAATTTTAATCCAATAATCCATCATTCCGGCATTAGTCTCATGCACGCACTTGTACACACACTTACACAGCAATAGAAACAAAAACACTCGCTCACATTCAGACATACGCACAAATACAATCATGTGTGTGTTCAATGCCTTTTAATCAGACACGCACGCACTCACACACACACACACAGAGTCTAAAGAAAAATTAATCACTTTGTACTTGGATTTTGTTGTTGTTTTTCATAATCCCGCCTAAAAAGATTTTACGCAATTGTAACAGAAATCAAACAGATACGAACGCAATGTTTGTTTGTATGTGATATGACTGGCATGAAGAACAAACGAAAACGTGAAACCCAAACAGAAGAACAAAACAAAGACACAATTTTTTTTTTTTTTTTTTTTTTTTTTGGTATAAAAACAATCTTTAGAGCTCACCAACCTTCCTCTATCATGATTCACGCACTACTAAATTAACGACCGCTACCAAACGGCCAAACAAACCAATATCTTTTTATCACAACGCACACACATGCTAAGAGAGACATTGTGATAGAGAGAGAGAGAGAGAGAAGAGATACGCACATCGACCGAATCTCATTAATATCAGGGTGCATGTGTGTATGAGTAAGATACAAGCAACATGTGGCACTGCCAGTTGCCAGTTCGCCGAAGGTATTAAAGTAGACGGGGACTTACACAGTCGTAGATGCCAAAGAAATGGGGGAGCCCAATATAAAACACCACCTTTTTTCTGGTGGCTAGTAATGCCAAACACTCTATGCGCTCTCTGCGGCACTTTCTCTTTGCTCAGTTTACAAAACGAAAATATCTCTTTTGCCGTACCTTGCACCGACACACCGATACTGTGTGTGTGTGCATGTTTGTTATCACAACTCAAAACCTGAGGATGCGAGAATTCTCTTCTGATGGCCGGAAATAAGAGTTCTCTTTGGGCGTTTCTCTTTCCTTACGCCCGGCTGTATTTACTCTACTTTACATTGTGCACACAGAGTCATATACACGCACACGTTCTCGGTACGTACACGTACACGTTCACGCACACCCATACAACGATAAATATTAAGTCTTATTGGGCTCATATCTCAGGGATTATGCAAAATGTATAAATGAATGAATACGGGGGAATTAAGGATTAATTTCGAAGGGATGTCATTTATACTGAGATAATACTGTTTTGTATTTTATACACGAATAAATTTATTTCCTTCGTTGTAGACGATGGACGGACGGTTGTTTTGGTCGGTCGTTTCGACTCAACCGACGGCATGACAGTTTGTCATCGTCGTCGTCGTTATTACTGCTGCTTTTCGCTTTTGTTGCTGCTATGCGTTGTGGCCGCTGCCGTTGTTGTTGTCGTTGCTACTGCCGTTGTACGTAGATTGGATTTAGTTGCCTTCAGTGGCTGAGTTCAGGGAGTTTATACCGTCTGCCAGTCTGTTCGCTATGGAAAAATATTTTCGTGTGTCTCTACTGTGAGTGTGTGTTGTGTATTGCATGGATATAATGCTATTATAATACTGCGGCTTTTTACTTCGTACAGTGAGACTTATTACTACAGTGGGGGAGCGACGAACTGACAGTGCCATCGATGCGGCAGTTGTTCAATGGCCACAGTATTGGGAAATCGTTTGCGAAATGAAGAAGTCACAGTTTAACGAAAATAAAAAGTGATTTGAACAGAGACAACTTAACGAACTATTCAATTGCGTTTCTGCTTACGGGTATAAAAGATTGTTTTAATGTCTAAACGGAACATATTGTTGTGGTAAAAATTGGAGTTCCAGATCCAAATGTCATGAACGAAGGACATCTAGTGTTTACCGACGCACTACTACTTCTGCAAATAGACTTAGATCCCCTGCCCTCTAGATTGTTTTTGCTAAAGATGGCGGACGAACTAAATGACATGAGGATTTTGTAACGTAGGTCAGCCATAGCTTTTTGTACGTAGACCCAACTAGAGTATACAATACATCTATTTCCGAAAATAAAGTTAGAATGTCTGTACTCTGGATTGCCATTGGTAAAAGAGTCACAAAGTTGAGTTGCCTCATTAGATTACTACATGAGACATTTCCTGGTCGTTTCTTGGAATTTCATTATTTTGGGCTCAATTGCAGTAAATGGTTTATGCAGTGAATTGAATGAAGACACTAAACGTTGTCTGGCCGAAATTTAGTCAGGTTTACTCTAAGAAGACGTGGAAATTTCCGAAAGTACCAGCAAAGGAATGGAGGCACTTTGTGATATTCCATGCAATACACAAACTTATTCATTGCAATTTGTATTGCAAAAAATGCTCATAGAAAACACTACGCTTTCCCATCTTATTGAAATTCCAAAAAAATTTCAAAAATAATTGTAATTTCTTTTTTTTTGGCTTTTTTTAACTGGCGGTTGTAAATGAAATGTTGTTTTCCACTTTAAGTCTAGCAGAAGGGACCAAAGTGGTGTAAGGTATCAAAACTGGGAAACCTTGTGAAAATTGCAAAATCACAGTGATCTAACTGACGTGTTGCCCTCTCTTGCATTATAGAAAATGGGTGGCTTCGTGTGAGGTCCCAAATTGCAAAAGACCCTCAAATTGTTATTGTTCGTTATGCATATTTAATGTTTTGCCATATGGAAGATGGGGTTTTTTTTTTCAAAACTTCTCAAAGATAACTCCATGTAGATGAATTTCGAACACCAACAAAAATTCATGGTATCTATTTCTTTTAAATTACCAAATTTCATAGACATCATGTCTTCTGGAAATCTGGCTATTACGAAATGTTCTACTGAGTCATTTAGACTAGATTCGCAGTAGATAAATAGCCAACTCCTGTCCAAGGATCATAACCGACCTTACATTAAAACCCACGTTACTACTTCTACGATATCGGAAATTTCTTCCACTACAGCACTTTTTGCCGTTTCAACTATAACTTTTTCTATAATTGAAAGATGCAGGCTGATTCCTTGTGAGAACTCCTTCTGGAGGTATCTCCACAAACAGCACGACGTATATTTGTCGTTTGACCCTATTTAAATATTTTTAATGATTACTATTTTTTGGTATTTATCCTTTCTTTGTGTAATTACCTTTTATTTGTATATCAGGGTACACTCATTATGTCGTCAAGGACGACTTTATTATTTTAGTTTAGTTGCCACCTTTGAAGGAAAAAACAACCCTTACAAATGATTTGTGACAATTTTATGAGTAATGTCTGTTTGCCTCTGAAAATGTAGCCACTTATCTACTGAAGCTTTTAGCAATCACAAATTGTAAAAGTGGTGGAAAATAATGCAGCGGAAACCTCAAAGAGGATAAGAAGATTAAGCGAAAAAAGATTCGCCTGATAAAGATAATCCCTTTGAAATGAAACATCCGATAGAGTTATATGTGTGTTTGAGTGACATCTCATTAATATGCATGTAATGTAAAAGTTTTTAAAGGAATGTCCCGTTGTCAGAGCAGAATTAGGTCAGAAATGAAAACCTTAAGTACGTTGTAACTCCAACAGTCTAGGAAGAAAGATACGGAGAATTTTAGTTATACTATGGGGAATTACACCTAGCATCCTTAAACTGCTGTTACCTTCCACATTTCGTTCCCTAAGCACATTGCATGCTATGGTCTTCAATCCTATTGCCATCACTGTAATTTGCGTGTTGTCTGTTTGTATTACATTTAATAACCAAACGATCCATAAAACGAAGAGTTAAATCCAAAATAATAATCCCGCACGAAATTAAATCCCTCGCCCACACCACATCAAAACGTATACAAACGCACACAGACACGAAACGATACGAAAAACATACACACAGCGAAGCTAAATCCATTCGAATACACTGACACTGACACACACACACCCATACGTACACAGTGGGGATATACAGCCATCCATAGGAAAGAGCAAAGTAAAGGCAGACATTCAGTCATACAAAGGCCAACAACGCACACCCATACAGAGCCAGAGAGAAGGACGGACCGAACGCCAGATAGACAGATGGACAGAGAGACGGACGGACCAACGGCCCCATACAAACAAACAAGCAAACAACTGACAGTCAGTGTAGTAAGTAAATCGGCGGCATTGGAGAAACAGCGACAGCGACTTCGGGTGGCGGCAGCAACAGCCACCACATGCTCGAATGGTATAAGCCCAAAAATGCTAAAGCTCAACGCAAACAGCTAAGCAGAAATGGATTATATGAGCTCCCACTCAAACCATGCATACCACTGACACCATCATCAGCAGCACCACCGCCACCGCCAAAGAGGCAGAGGAGCATACCAATGTTATGATTGCGAATGATTTCTCTGTGTGCTCCACTCTGCGAGTATATCTGCCGGATGGATAAGTGTGGCCGTAGCTGCTGTGTGGTGTTACGGCGGGAGACATGTGTTTGTGTGTGTGTGTGTGTCGGCTGCGATGCTTGGCAATGATGACTGAATGTTTTGGCTATAACTTTCGGTGGGCGGAAGGGATCCAGTCGGAGAGATTTTGAGTCTGTGTGGGGGGGGATTTTGCGACGGATGCAGTAGCAGCAAAATAAATTAAGCTTTAGCATTAAGCTAAAGGCTGAACTAAACACATCACACAGAGCACCAAACACACGCACACACACACAGACAGGCAGTCAGCCAGCCAGTCAGCTAAGGCACAACAACAAAGTGTTTGTTTGTTTGGTTGGCTGTTGCGCGGCCAATGCACAGGGGTTCCGTGCATTACGAAAATTCGAATATCTGAAGAGATATATCGAATATCTGTAAGTTAGCAGAAAAGTATAATTCCATTCATGGAAAGACACAACACAATCGGCAAAAAAGTGATCTAAGAAATGTGACATGGAAATTTCTAATTTCTAAATAGATATATTTACCCTCGACACTGATTCACTGACTCTGTCACGCAGTACGTAGGAATTTAAATAGGCATTCTATAATTTTCTATAAATAATATTTTTTTTTTTACAAAAATTTTTTTTTACCAATTTTTTTTTTTTCAACAAAATTTTTTTTTCCACATAATTTTTTTTTTCAACAAAATTATTTTTTTCCAAGAAAAAATTTTTTGTTCAAAAAAAATTTTTTTTTTCTACAAAATTTTTTTTTTCCACAAAATTATTTTTTTCCAAGAAAAAATTTTTTTTTGCAAAATTTTTTTTTTCTACAAAATTTTTTTTTTCAACAAAATTTTTTTCCATATTTCAACGGGCGCCATAGGCGCAGTACAACTTACTAGTTTCTACATAGATACGAAAACTTTGTGAACGATTAGTAGGTTTTCACTTATGGACTTTTCACTCAGACTGCAGATTCAAATGAAGAATATTAGCCAGCAATCGTAGAAAATTAAGCGGATGCAACACAAATAATTCTCCACATTCTGATATGTGAGAGCGAAAATCTAAAGGCTATGGAGAAAATATAAATGGCCTGATTCTTTGTTTGGTGGATGAGGATTTCTGTGTTTGGCTTTTGCTGAATTTTGTCTCCAAGTGGGGACACAAGAAATTCTACACAGTCTGATGTGTGAGATAGCTGATTGAAAGGCTTTGGTTAAACCATAAATATCCTGTTTCTGCGTCTGGATGATGTTGATCTTCCGAAAAATCCTAATTCGCGATTGAGATCATAGAAAGATCAGTCCAATATTGGAATTTCCAAAAACCATTTATTGAAAATGTTTTTTTTTTTTTTTTAAATCCTAAATAACCTAGATTTTTCGTCGTTTGTAACTACTGTGCGGCATTCGAATGAATGGGCTCCGCATGCGATGGGATGGTTTTGGGATGGAATGGCATGACGATTGTCTGAATGTACTTTGGCTTAAGGATTAACGCAAAAGCATGAACACACACATACAGCAACAGCAACAACAACAACATTTATACAAAGGCACAAATAAACGAGAGATAATGTCGTGGTAAGAGAGGAAACGAGTTTGTTTTGACTACAAAACCTCCGCTCCCCCCCCCCCCCAGAAAAAAAAGAGTCCAGCCAACAGAGAAAGAGCGTGAAAACGACAGTCAAAGGGGTCTTGGTGGATATAAATATAGTACAGTAACAGAGAGAACGATAGGAGCATGAGGGATATTGGGCGGGCAAAGGAAGTTACTAAAGTGAATTCTTAAGGATTATGGGTTTGCTGCTGCCATGCTCTGCTCGCTGTATTGGTGTGCGTGCATCTGTCTGTCCATCCGATTGTGGATTGAATGTGGATGCGTGAGTGTGTGTGTGTGTGTGCGAGTGTATGTATTTGTTTGTGTATTAAGCCCAACAGACAAACTTCCACAAACCCAAACTGTTTTGGAGATAAATCCTTAAAGCCTTATGAACGAATATGGATCGCTGTGTGTGAGTGTGTATTGTGGACCCCCCTTGCCATTTGGGATTAAAATGTACGCTCAATGGATAAATAAATGACTGCAGCTAACGCTGTGCGGATGTGAATGCCAGTGAAGATTATGATTTAATGGCAAGGGCAACAGCAGCATCGTCGTCATATAAATTAGAAAAAATATACATACAAACGGTGTTGGCCGACCGGGAGCGTAACAACATTTGCTGTTAGCGTTCACCGAAATCAGTTCCTTCAATCAGTTAGAACATTTTTGCGTAATGATTTTGGTTTGGGTTCGAATTGTTGGCAATAATACGTTGGCAATACAAATCATTGCCAATATAACGCGCAGAAACTTTACTCTCCTACACATAAAGTCACCGAGGTGGAAAAAACGGTCACCGCAAAATGTTGTAGATGTTTTTACCAGGATGTAAACCTGGGTTATTTGTGTGTTAGTCGCAAATAACACAGAGAACAGGTTTAAATAAATATGTAAATTGTAGTTATTTGTTGTCTCAAAAAATGGTAGATGTAACAATTTTTAATGTTCGAAAAATGTTTTAAAAATATAGTTAAGTTTAGAAAAAAATTCGAGAATTTTACAATCTAGCCACCGTCGAGGGATGTTTTTCGAAAGAGCCTGGTGACCATTGATGGTCGTGCATGAAAATTGCCACACTCTTGAGGTAGTAAAAATAATAACAAAAAACCGAGAGCCTCCAGGTCCTGCAGTCTCTTCAGACATGGCCGGTTCTACACGTCCGTTGCTTCGTCAAAATCTGAACACCCTATCATATCATATGGTATCCCTATATAAGGCTGTCACTGACTATGTCTACGGCCAGAGCTCACTCTATGCTACCGCCGTCTGAGCCTATGACAGCTGCCGTCCGCCGGATCAAACGCACGTGAATACATTTCAAAACAAATTGCGCCTTTTTGCTTGAAGCCTCTGCAAAAGAAGCCTATACATGTTTACAGATCGGCGCATTTCTGTCTTTCAATGCCAAGATTACTTTATACGCGTACAAATCTCGAGTTACCGCGTTGTCGTCGGCAGACCACTTCTGTGCATAACTATTCATTGAAATTTCATAACTGAATTACATTTCATACTTGATGGAATTGAGCGTCCCACATCCAACCATGCATTCACATATTGCTCTATTTGCAAAATTCGTTTCCATTTTAATGACGGACGGTATGGCAGAGTTCCCAACCCAACACAACTATCCTCATAGTCGTCATCGTCGTTGTCGTCATCAGCATTATGATCATATTTTATAAATCCGTCTACTATATCGATGAACATGTATCGATGATGTAGGTGTATGCACAAGGATTTGTATTTATGTGCACCGGGCTCCCCTTCAAACACACACACACACAGTCCAAATCCATGCATAAGACCTCTGTTCACAGACGCACGCACACACACACACACACACAGAGGGCGGCATACAAACAAACACAAATATGGGCGCTCGTATGCAGTTATACCTTTAGTATTTATCATAATGATGTACATTGTTGTCCGATTATATGCACTTTTATACACTCTGCATCATCTCTACTACCTATGCATTTACACACACACACACACACACATATGTGAATGTGGGGTGGCTACACACATATGAATCCATTCACATGGAAGCAATGTTTTTGTAGAGCATCACACACACAAAAAAAAAAACGCAAGCGTTTTATTGTCTGTTGTAGAATCACGCACAATCAACATTCCACATAATACAACACATTGGGTACTTTTTGTGTATTTGGGGGCATCAACAACAACAAAACATCTCAATATATGCGTGTGTGTGTGTGTGTTGGAATCCGTTTATTTGCATTGCCAGCATGGAGCTGGTGCGTCGTGTTATATTTGAATTTTAAAAGCCTATAAGTTTATGCCAGTTTTGTGTGTTGACCATGATGACGACGATGATGATGATGATGATGCTGGTGACGATTGCGATGACGACAACGATGGTGCGATGAGTATTGGTATTGTTAAGCTTAAGATAAATCCTATTGTCTCTATACACACACAAACACACACATCATGTACACAAGCACATATTTATATTAACTTAATATATGTATGATTGATAGCAGCACCTATGCGTGTGACAATAATAATTATAATTGTATTCATATCCTTATGATCAGCACAACTCTTCAGAGCATTGTCATAGATTTTGAATTTGTCACTATCAAAATAAATTAAATTCTTTAAAAGCACTTTCACTGTTGTCATTGACAGTTGTCATTGGCTGTTGTCATTGACAGTTGTCATTGACTGTTGTCATTGACTGTTATCATTGACAGTTGTCATTGACAGTTGGCATTGACAGATGTCATTGCCAGTTGTCATTGATAGTTGTCATTGACAGTTGTCATTGACAGTTGTCATTGACAGTTGTCATTGACAGTTTTCATTGACAGTTGTCATTGACAGTTGTCATTGACAGTTGTCATGGACAGTTGTCATTGACAGTTGTCATGGACAGTTGTCATTGACAGTTGTCATTGACAGTTGTCATGGACAGTTGTCATTGACAGTTGTCATTGACAGTTGTCATTGACAGTTGTCATTGACAGTTGTCATTGACAGTTGTCATTGACAGTTGTCATTGACAGTTGTCATTGACAGTTGTCATTGACAGTTGTCATTGACAGTTGTCATTGACAGTTGTCATTGACAGTTGTCATTGACAGTTGTCATTGACAGTTGTCATTGACAGTTGTCATTGACAGTTGTCATTGACAGTTGTCATTGACAGTTGTCATTGACAGTTGTCATTGACAGTTGTCATTGACAGTTGTCATTGACAGTTGTCATTGACAGTTGTCATTGACAGTTGTCATTGACAGTTGTCATTGACAGTTGTCATTGACAGTTGTCATTGACAGTTGTCATTGACAGTTGTCATTGACAGTTGTCATTGACAGTTGTCATTGACAGTTGTCATTGACAGTTGTCATTGACAGTTGTCATTGACAGTTGTCATTGACAGTTGACATTGACTGTTGTCATTGACTGTTCTCATATCTTTTACAGAGTGAATCATTTACAGTTGACATTAATCAGAAATAGTCACATCTACAACAAACGGGGTCTTACTCAAATGTTGAGCCATAATGAGATTCTGCACCCTTCACTCAAATCCAATTTATTTTAAATCCTTTTGAACCCATTTCCGCAAACCTTTAACGAACTCTCCGCTTTTCACAAGAAATGTCATGGTTTCCTTCTTAAAGTTTGTTCACTTAATTTTCAAACAATATCCTTTACAAAAAAAAATAAAAATGAAGACGAGTTCAATAAACTCAAAATGAAATGAAACGAGAGAAGAATTCCTGATACATGCCCGTTCCTTACCTACCGTAACAGTCATACCAACAATCAGACATTCAAACAAACCTACCATTTGGAGCTTATCCTTGTGCACGGAAAACGGCAACAACAACCAACGGTAATCTCACACACACATACACACAACACGTACGTAGTCGCATGCATGTATGTGTGTGTACGGATGTTGAGATAAACCCACTCGAACAACAGAGCAAAACGCAGCCAACACACAAATTCATAGAAGTAAAGACAGACAGACAGTAACACCCGCACACACACACACACACACATACATATATATATATATGCACATGTATAGGGAAGATAAACTACCAAAACATTTGCGAAAATTTCACAAAAGTAAAATCGAAATTAAATCTCCATAGAGCTTAATGTCGGCGACGGATTTGTAATGCAGTCGACGCAGGCAGAGCTTTTATCCTTAACATTTTGCCGGCAGACCCACCGACATACAGGCACTCACACATAGACGACACGCTGCGCATACAGCGACACAGCAGTACGGCACATTGCTTAATCCCTTAGCTTTATGTGTTTGTCTACACACACTCCAGCTCACTCTACACACGGATATTTGAACTCACGCCGTAGCGTGTATTCGCACACAACAATGGCAGGCAAATCCGTGCGCTCTCTATTGGTTTGGCTGTCTCTTTGGTTACATTCTCTCTTAACTCGAAAATTACAACCAAAACATTAGAAATTTCCAAAACAACATTTGGCATGGAGAGGAGGTCACACTGTGGCCACGGGTAGGAGTGGGAGATTTAAAGGAGATTTAACTCCCCATGGCCAGGTGACCCACCCCCCACTCAGGCGGCAGCTCTTCACGGCCCCAAAAGAGGAAAATCAAAAAACGTAAACGCTAACGCCAGCAGTGAGAGATTTATTATGGCTTAAGCCATTTGCGAACAAATACACAGAGTTAGGTTTATGCCGAACTGACGGACACACAGTCAGCAGCATTAGCCACGGCAGCAGCCGGCAGATGGAATGGATAAACTGAACTGAACTGAACGGAATGTGGCTGTGAAAGTGAATGTCGATGTGTTGTTGTGTTGGTGCCACTGCCAGTGTCTGTGTTTACGTATATCCTTTGTGAGCTAAACTTTTCGAACAGATATACAATATATATCCTTGATGGGTTTTGATATAAATTTAATAGCAACAAAAACAACAACTGACAGCTCATAATGAATTGTATTTTATTATGGAGCCTTAATCCATAGCACAAGCACAGTATAAACACAGCACACAAACACACACACACACATACAGAAATAGGAATTCATAAACTTATCGTCGTTGTCGTCGTCGTTCATTGAGTAACATTTTGCCATGATTTTCATGGTTAGCGTTAAGGATAAGTTTGTTTGTATGTCGAAATGTGTGTGTGTGTTGTGCATATTCGCATAAGAATGTTTACCATTACAAACACACACACACATACACACAGACAGCACATCTATGTGCTTATCCTTTCTCTTCGTGCTATTGTTTTGCTTCTACGTTTGTTGCTTCGAAGTATTTATCCCTTTCTTTGTGCCTTTGCCTTTGCTAAATGCTGTTATTGTTGTCTTTATTAAGTGTTAGATGCGTAGCATAACTGTGCGGCGGGAAAATGTGCCAGACCATCCTGGCGGAGACACGAAGGCCATCGGTCAAGTTCGATGGTCACAATGACATGAGAACATTATTTGGAATTTGGGGAGAAAATCGTTTCATTTGAAAATGAGCGGCACTTGGACAACCACAATCGCTAAGACAACCACAATCGCTTCTGCCAGCAAACACTGTTTTTATCATCTTTTATTTCCACAAGCCACAGATTCAGCTTTCCAACTGAAAAAATTTTAAATTACCTAAATCCAAACTCCGCCAAAATTATTTCAACATTTAATTTTGTGTTTACACAAAAGTGTTCTTGCCATGGGATCATGTCTCTCCGTCTATCCCCATGTGATTCGGTATTGCAAAATGAATTTCAGTAAATCTCTGCATGAACTTTGTATATATTGATTTTTGGATTAAGATTTAAAACTTTCGCAAATTGGATACCGGCGTCCTCTAAGTGCGACTAGACAACAGCAACAGCAGCAGCGACACTAGCTTGAACATGGGAAAAGTGTTAATGTTGCCAACTTTAAGATTTATTCATAACAATTTCTAATGGTTATAAATCGAACATGAAATTCTACAAAAACAAGGAAACATCACATGTAAACTGCGCTGTGATCGATAAGCAAATGACATTTACAAATTCATAATTTTTTTTTTTTAAACTCATCTATAAATTCTCCCAATAACTGATGGCAAAGTTGTTCTAATGATTCATGTGAATGTTGCTGAAGAGACAAATCATTCATTCATAAAATTTGTGTTAGTTAAAAAATTGTCATTTACAATTTACAGGAAATATGCACGTAAGCCAGATGAACAGCCAGCGCCGCACGCACTGAGCTTTATAGAGATGCATACATACATCCACATACATATAGACATTGAAATCTCAAATGCTATAAAATATTGAATGTTGCCGGATGCACGCATACCGACGTCTGTTTGAGTGTATGAGTGTTGGCCGAGTGTAAATGTGTGCGCAATTCATACAAATCCATTTGGAAATATTTCTAAAATATCAACAAAAACGTATAAAATACTTAAAAGTGATGTGACACATTGGTTGATACAACCAAACCGTATTTATCTTTACACACACACACACACACACACGGTCATACACAAGGACTCTCAGGCACACAATACACTAGGACACATGTGCAAGCAGTCACTTGTACAAGTGCATGTTTTCGGGGGGAAGTTTGGCAATTTGGGTAATGTGAGAGGTTTCCATTTATGCGACTGTTATGTGAACTGGGTAAAATCGGACCTACACTGACACAACTGTCTTCATATCAATCTCGATTTGCAGATAAAGGGTGTTTTTTATTGGGGTATAGAACTTTAAGTTGGCATCACTTTTTTAACTGGCGGCCATTTTGTCAGCTGTCTAGTGATTAATATTTAGTTTGGTTTGCCATTTCATCATGAACAGGTTGACAAAAGAACAACGCTTGCAAATCGTGCAAATTTATTTCGAAAGTAATGGTTCAGTTCGCGAAGTTCACCGCAAGCTCCGTCCATTTTATGCCATTACATCCACAAAAACTGACTGTTTGGTGTGCTCTATGGGCTGGTGGAGTCATTGGGCCATACTTCTTCCGAAATAATGCTGGAGAGTCAGTTACCGTTAATGGAGACCGGTATAGAGCCATGATAACCGACTATTTTGTTCCCGAATTGGATGGCATGAATGTGGATGAGTTGTGGTTCCAACAAGTGGTTGAAAATTGGACCTGTAGAATTGGCTTTATTCGAGCCAGCCGCGGCGGCCACATGCCCAAAATCATATTTAAACATTAATGGCATAAAATTATCCTTCCAATAAAGCCAAATTGATGGACATTAAAACGATTTTCTTGTGTTTCATTTCAATTCGAAGTTCTATACCTCAATAAAAAACACCCTTTATTACGCAATCGTTCTTTTAAAAATATTCACATACTAGTAAGTTGTAATGCGCCTATGGCGCCCGTTGAAATATGGGAAAAAAATTAGTTGAAAAAAAAAATTTTTGTGGAAAAAAAAATTTTGTGGAAAAAAAAAAAATTTGTTGAAAAAAAAAAAATGGAAAAAAAAATTTTGTAAAAAAAAAATTTTGTTGAAAAAAAAATTTTGTAAAAAAAAATAATTTGTAAAAAAAAAATTTTTGAAAAAAAAAAATTTGGAAAAAAAAATATTTTGGAATTTTTTTTTCAACAAAATTTTTTTTCCATATTTCAACGGGCGCCATAGGCGCATTACAACTTACTAGTTTTAAAATATTTGTATTTTAAAATTTCTTGCTCCTTCGTCCGTAATCGTTTGGGTGTGCTGATGTGACCCCACTGTTGCAGCATCCCTCATACATTTGTATGGTGGAATTATATCGGGTGGATGTTAAGAGATTTTGCTACTGTTGTTTTAATAAAATCCTCAACTTATGTTTTAGAGCATGTAGCCTGGTCAAGTTTTAAAGCCCATCAGATGTTACCAACAACATCACTAGCAACAGCAACAGCAGTAACAGCTACAGCGCACCAACAGCTACAGCAACAGAGTAAATGCCAAAGTATTAGTAACAACATTTATTCATAGATCTCGACGTGCACATGGATGTATTGCGACATATATGTACATATGTATGTGTGTGCTGCTGTTGTTGTTGTGATTTTGATTGTGTTAATTTTTAGTGCAAATCCTTCTCTATTTGATCAACATCCTCGTCATCAATACACATATCCCTTCTCCTGTATACGAACATTGTGGTACGTACTTTGAATCGTACATACGGCTGAGGATGTCTATACAAATGTCACAAATACTAACAAACACCCACTCACACACACACACACATACCGTAGTGTTGGTGTTTTGGAGACTGTTAGTATTGGTATTAAGGTTTATATGACATATACACTTGTGGTAGCATATGTGTGTGTGTGGGCCAGCGTGTTTGAATAGTTCAATTCAGCTTTTTTTTTTTGTTTGTTGCCTCCTCTTAGCAGTTGTACACGAATGTATGTATGTGTGGGTGTATCATATCAATCGTAACTGTAGCTGCTGTACTTGTAAGTAGTCGCAGTAGTAGTTTACCTAATATCTGTCTGTGTGCGTGTTGGGCTGTCTATGCATACGAGTCGCCGTATGCTGGGATACATTTTAAAGAAGACTCAAGTAGAGGATTAAGGATTTATCGAGAAAAAAAGCTCTTTTGCATTCATAACATTTAATAAATGGCAATTGTTTATAAACTTTATTGTATATGTACATATGGTTCCAGACTCGTACACCTAGGGACACATGCTTATGTACACAAACTTACAGATAGCTGTGGTGGTATTGCTAAGCCGCATGGAAGGAACGAAGTTTTTTTTTGTTTGTGAGCATTTAATGAACATGTGACAGATCAATAGTATTCGTATTAAGAGATTATTTGTGTGTGTGTGTGTTTTTTTAAATAGTTAAAAATCTTTCGCTGAAAGAATTAAAAGCGTAAAACATATTTAGGCAAACCTGACAGTAATCGTGTGTTTATTAGGCTGAGATTTTTGGCATTAAAGAAGTTGCAGAATGACAGAGAAATACCATCACCAACACAGTGAGAATTAAGATATTCTCGGACAGTTAAGGTGCCATTAAATCCCCCACTTGCCTCTTCCAGAACTCAATATCAGCCATAGACTGCAGAAGATCTCGCAACCAGAAGGCCTGAGAGTTCATTATCTACCTTATGCGGATGATGGGCACCAAGGGCATATCAGGGAGCTGTAGAACAGGCGAACTAGCGAGACTGGAACCTTCTTGCGGAGATATGCCTCTAGTCAAACATTATAGGTGTAGAAAGATTCGATAGATTCGCTATCCAGATCCGAGGTATTATTGTTGAAGTCCATCATGGCAGTACACCGTCTGATTGACAATATTCGCGGATTGACCAACTCTGAAGGATTTTGGATACAACTTATATGTTTGCAGTTCTATTTAAACTTTTACATATTGTGAGTTTCTCTAATTGGCCTTCAGGCTTAAATTACGAAAGAGAAATAAAATTCAAAAATTTAAGTATCGCAGTAGAAATGTGTCTGGACAGCATATATTCTGCTACATGAATATTTTTGTCTTTCTCAAGTTGCCATCTCATTTTCTTAGTTAAAAAATATTTCTTTGAAAAAACTCTGCGAAAGAAAAACTGTCAGAAGAATCCTAAAACTGAAAGATTTTTTGCTAATCGGATCCCCCAATAAGGGGGAAGATGGCCGCTGCCCTAGTGAACATGTTCTTCTGTTTTTGGTGATCACAAAAAATGATAATTGAAACTAAAGCTATTTTATGCCTTTCAATACTTGTTGATGTTAAGGCGGCGGTCCATGTCGTTATGCAAGATGCTAACGATATTGGCGGCAATTAAGTTAAAACAAAAATTGACGTCAACCAACAGAACTACATTTGGAATAAATGTAAAAAAAATAAACTCTAGAGACAAAGCTCTCTTGTGCTGGATTCACTCACCTTCCCCGGTGGCATACGTTCCACGAGAAGATCAGCCTAGAACGTATGCCACCCGGAGTGCGGTATTTCATATTTATGTAATGTTGTACTTGAGATGTAATTCATAAATTCATTATGTATTTGAGATTTTAAAAAAAAAGAGATCGCCTTCAAGCATCATTTCTATGATATTATTCTTAAGAATACTCCAAAGTTTTATTTAAAAGAAATTTCTTGTGATGTTTGCAGTCCGAAATCTTCAATCTTCGTTCATTTCTCTGCAGCTGAATAGCAATTTATGCTGCTGAATTACTAAATGACATAACATTCCTTGGAGAGCAACAATTAATGTTACTATATTGACCATAAATAGTTTGCTTAGAATAATCAAGTATTTAAACCATTTTCTTAACACATTTTACTGTTTAAGACCAAACAATTCAAAGAGATTAGGAGAAAACACAGCACACATCACAACGGAAACAAAAGCAAAAACTTTGTACTTTGTATACAATTCACCTGTTATGATTTAATATTATAATCTTTGAACTTAAAACTAACAATATTTCAAAGGATATTTATCCGAAAACTATAATAACAGCATAACTCGGTTGCAGTGTGACTGTGTGCGTGTTGTGTTCAACAAAATATGCTTAACACAAATTTAGCAATAATAACAAATACAATAAATACACTTTATGTAAGAGGCACATGTGATGATATTCCTTGAGCCCTCCCCTCCCCGCCCCCATCCCTTCCTAATACCCATTCAATTCAGCTAGCTGTGTTATGGAGGCTGTGTTTGAGAAGAACCACATGTCCCCAAACGATTGTATGGCATCGCCAGTGCTAACAAACAGACAGCCACCGTCTCTCCATGCTACATGCTGCAGCCAGCTATTGTGCAACACTTAAATTTTTTCCTCTTCTTCTATAAGCTTGATGGTATGAAGAACTTTTGAAAAATATTACCTATCGGTGAGCCGAGGATGCGAGCGGGCAGACAACTGAAGGTGGTTCGGATCTAACTGGTTCAGTTATCCTGGATCACCGCTGGGTAACATCACACCCACCGTCACCGCCTGGCCAATGTACATGTTTGCCTCTGCTTATGTGTGTGCTTTGCATGTGTCGTGCTACATTCAATATGTGTTTAAGTTGTTGCAGAAGTTTGTTGCATCTACAACGACTAAGATGGCAACGTATCCTGCTACAAATAACTCCAAATAGTATTAGAAATTTTAATCCGTTTATAATACGCACTAAAATACAAACAAGCTCTCATACACACACACACACACCCAAATACAGAGAAATACACAGTCTCTGATTTGCCAATGTGCATGTAGATGTACATCATAAATTGGAACCTGCGTATGTGTGTGTGCGTTGTGTATGGTGCATTGAAAACTGCATCGGTTTGAAAGTGCAACAGCGTACTGGGCTGCTCATCCATTCATACAACAGAGCAAAGGCAAGTTTTGTTTAGACTAACCAAGTTTACCTATATTGTAGTCGGATTTCCAACGAATGAAATGTATGCTCTATAGGAGCACCTTCTTTTCAGGTGTGTCAATCGATGGGCACCAAAAGCCAGTAATATCCGATATAAAATTAACATATGATCATAAGGAACCGAGAGGCATCACATTGGGATAAATACTGGACATGGAAATCCTCAACCTCATTTTCCCAAGCATCATAAAAAGCAAAGAAGAAACTTCAAAAAAGTACAGACAGCCGATTTTGGCGCCGTATGCTTTATGTTTCTACTGAGTCATATTTTCCATTTATCAATGGATACGTTTTTGTATAAGAAATCCCAGATCCATGAGCTCTATTCAATCTGTTTTCAGAATATGCAAATTGGCCACAGGTTTGCCGAGTCGTCTTTAAGCCGCAGTTTTCCTCCAAAGAGAAGATGCATTTTACAAGAGTCTCCCTGACAAGGTTGTGCCAGAGTACTAGGACCGACTATATCGGAATGTGCTAGGTAGACGTGAAAATATCATCTCTATTGGATAAGGGATCAATGATCATCTTACACTCCCCCTAGTATACTTGTCGTAGGAAGGTAATGTGGAGAAATACTTTTCGAAACATAACTGTAATACACGAAGGACCAGGACCACAGTTTTCCGGCTAGGTTAGATTAGAAGGTTACCCTTTGACGATCTTTACTTTGGCCTGGAACAGGAATCGTAGCACTGATTGACCACAGTCATTAACGAACTTCAGACTTTTTCATACTTCTGCCAATTTCAGCCAAGTAGTTTCAGAGCCAGGAGAATGTCGGCCAATATCTCAGGTGCGGCCATAGACAGTCCTTATAACTCATTCAAAGGCCAACAAACGCATCTGTCGAGCTTGCTCTGGGTTAGCCCACCTCTGTGTTTGTTGCACATAAGACTGAAATTTGTTCAGTCTAAGGCAAAACTAAAGTTTAAGCTTCTGAACATAACAGCAGGACAAAAACTTTTGTTATAGGTATGTTCATTTGTGTATGTGCGTGTTCGTGTATGCAGCTATGTTACCATCTACGATTGAAGGCAACAGTGGCGGATGGAAGGTACCGAAACCCCCAAGGTTTTACAGCCATTGTCGTGGTCCAGTGGATACGGAATTCTTCCATTATCGCTTTTTTATGGATGTTCTACAAAAAGGTTCCCCGATGTGAGAGAAGATATTTTAAATGTGTTCTGAGGCTATCATGGACTTAATTAATATGGTGAACTGAAAAACTCAAAATAACTCAAAGGTTTAAGATTTAGGTTTCAGGTGACAGTGGATTTTAGAAATCCGATAATTATAATTGGAGAAATCCCATCAAAAAGGGTTTAAACTCAAATGCCCCGTTGCCTTCATTAATAACTTAAAGGTTTTAGATTCAGATTGCTGGTGTCAGTGGACGGCAATTATAATTCTGTGAAAACCGGCTCAAGGACACTTTGGAACCCTGCGGCAAGTGTAATGCTTTCTAGGAGGCACAGCGAGCTACAAGTCATAAATGCGACCTTCTACATTTATTAACGACAGGTTAGATTGCAGCGCAAATCCTTGGAGTTTTCCCAGCACTTGATCAACTTTAGAAGGTTTAAAGTAGAGAAGCGGCAAAAATACTTTTTGGACAGCAATAGGTCAACTACCAGAACATCTTACAGCTTATATATATATACTAGTAAGTAGTATATATAGCGCCCGTTGAAATATGGAAAAAAAATTTGTTGAAAAAAAAAAAAAAAAAAAAAAAAAAAAAAATTTATGTTCAAAAAACAATTTTGTTGACAAAAAAAATTTTGTTGAAAAAAAAAAAATTTGTTGAAAAAAAAAATTTATGTTCAAAAAAAATTTTTGTTGAAAAAAAAAATGGAAAAAAAAAATTTTTTAAAAACAAAAATTTTTGTAAAAAAAAAAAATTTGTTGAAAAAAAAATTTTGTAAAAAAAAAAAATTTGTAGAAAAACAAAATTTGTAAAAAAAAAATTTTGGAAAAAAAAAATTTTTGGTAAAAAAAATATTTGGGGAAAACACAATTTCTGTACAAAAAAAAAATATTATTGTTTTTTATTATTTATTATAGAATTATAGAATGCCTATTTAAATTCCTACGTACTGCGTGACAGAGTCAGTGAATCAGTGTATCAGTGAATCAGTGTATCAGTGAATCAGTGTCGAGGGTAAATATATATTAAGATTCCTCCCGGGACCCTCTATCGAATACTCTCGTGGAGCCCCTTATGGACATTTCTCTGCTGGTAAGGCAACACACACTTTTTGCCGCCGCTGGTGCAACAAAAGACGAGTGAGTATAAGTGAGAGATTTGTTTCGAGCACGTGTGTGTCTCTGTGTTTTGAATGAGAGCATTTGTGTTAAGTTTAGGTAACATATCTTTAGGTTTGTGAATGGATTAAGGATTTTCTATGTTTGTACACATACAAACAACACCGACATAAGGTGAACAGAGCACATACACCAGAGAAAGAAAAAAAATCAAATTTTGAACAACAGCACACTTGGCAGACTCCCACAAAATGCAAAGGTGAATCCTTTTAAAATTTTGTATCAATTTATAGATACATTCTACTGAAACTGGCAGGAACAGCACGTCCTTGTGGCAGTGTGTATGGTGGAATGACACACAAGGAAACTTCAAAACTATAAGCACAAATCCATACATTCGAATCTATTTACAAATATTCACATATTCCCAGTTGGCTGCTGGCAAATGGGATGGATAGTTTGAGTTTGGGATTTTTATTTCGGTTTCTGTTGTGCCTCGTCTGCTGTTGCGTTCGTGTAAATCCTTTTTTGCTTATAATTTGGAAATTGTCTCTCCTGTTGCTCTATTACAATTCAAAACACCCACAACCACTCACATTCACACACACACATGTTGTGCCAAATCTAAATTTCCTGTAAAAATGACATTTATTTACATCTAAACGTAGTATGTGTTAATGCTGAGTATCTATAAATGCACACACACACACATGTATGTGCGATGTACACAAGTTTGCCATGGTCTTTATAGTGTCTACAAGTGTGTGTGTGTGCTTAGAGTGGGTGCTGGCGTAAATCCTCTCGAGAGTATAGTACGACTTAAATATTTTTGTGCAAATCTCGTTGCATATGGGGTTCTTTACATTTTTCAGTTGACAAACATTCGGTTTTGCCAATGTGTTGATGCCACAGCGGGGCAATGAGGTATGCCTTGTTCCAGGGTACTGGCTATCGGCAAACGTACGTTAGGTGCCACACCGAGGTAGATGGAGATCAGTTTAGTTGCCCTAAATGTATGGTAGAACGCTTAAAACATAAGCTACCCTATACGTTTTTATAGCACAAAACATTTGGTAAATGTTATACTTTTTGAACTTTATGATGTATGTCGGCCTCGGCGTCGGTGGTGAATGGGCATACATGTGTGCATGTCCTTACACATACATATGGACATATGTGTGCCTGGATGTGTTAATGTGTCGTCTTTTTTGTGTATGTTTTTGTTTTTCTATTGTTGATTCAATATATGCTAAGTTAGTTATAGATAGTACGATTATGGACTGATCAAAATAGTTTTCTTTTGTTTTCTGTGGAAATACATCAGAGGAAATGTGAACTGTTTCACTTTGAAGAAAATGAAATGCCTTTAAGCATATTTTGTTGCAGATGCAATTTGATGGACTCCCCACCTCAGGCTAAATGCATGAGCGATATTTGAAAACGCAACAGCAGGAGTGATAATAAGTAGACAACGGCGAAGGATACTAGACAAGTATAAAGTCCAGGACTTCAAGAGTTCTACTAGAGCTTTACTAGGACTATAGATAGTTGAAGCTTAAAAGCGATAATTGGTAATATACGGAACTTGTGGTCAAATAAACGGAATTTTCTCGGAATTTATGACGGGCAAATTCTTCAATCACCCGGTAAAATTCATGAATAAAAAAACCAGTCGATACAGATTACAAAATCCTCAATTACGGAAGGCATGACAAGTGAGTGTATAATAAAAAACTGGAAAAATAAAGTCGATATATTAAAACAGCAGACCGTCGAAATGAAGCGACCTTGTCTACGTGGAGGTTGCTAATAAAAATGTTCTTGGACTGATACTAGGTTAATTTGACAAACTGTATAATTTCTTTGAAATACATCTTCAAAACTTCCAAGGGGCTTTTGCCACAGTTACCACAGTGCTTGTGCAAAAGTACCAAAGTGCATCTGCACAATTATCAAGTGGCTCTGTAAGGCTAGTCACTCACTGGTTTATATTCATAGTTTCTGGGGAAAGATGGACCTTGTTACTCCAGACAAATTTCCAATTGAACCTGTGGAGCTTTTTCTCAAGACAAATGCAGGAAACCCATGCGAATAATTTCCAATTGAACCTGTGGAGCTTTTTCTCCAGACAAATGCAGGAAACCCATGCGAATAATTTCCAATTGAACCTGTGGAGCTTTTTCTCCAGACAAATGCAGGAAACCCATGCGAGTAATTGAAGCTGAGTGTTCGTCTTTTTTGAGGGTTTACGAGAGTTTGAGGCACATAATGGATCAACGCCTCTGTCAGTTCAAATTTGGGGTCCAGAAGCTGTAGAAGATACGGACAGTAAAATCTTACCACTTAAGTGCTTTTGAAACTGGAATTCCATAATCTTTCATTTTGAGTGCTTATAGAGAATGAAGCATATACATGACTTACGCCCGATCTTAAGACAATATTTGACCCTCTTACTACTCGTACTTATTATCTCCGAGGGAAGTTTGAAATTTATGTAATGCGGTTAATTAGATGAGTCGTATGGGTAATATTTCCCATACACAGGGAAAATACAATCCACAGCCCAGCAGAACAATTTGTTAAAAGATGGAATAGCTGTTCTGTAACCAGGGCTGGAATGTAGGTATAAAATAAGAGGGTACCATAAATTCAGTTAGTACTAAACATCAAAAAAACATTTTAAATCAAAATCATTGAAACATTTTTTTGTAAAAGTTCAGTTTGTGCTTGTTTACAACTACATCGTAATGTACTCTTCGCTGTAGGGGAATGCATGCGAATGCAATGACAATAATAGTAATGCCGTCTCTGTTAAGAAATTTACACAGTTTGGATTCTTTAACAAAAAAAGGTGTGTGTGTTTGTTTTTTTTTGTAAACACAGTATAAACCTGGCCACCAAGACCACATGGCAATCTTCTTAATATATATTTACCCTCGACACTGATTCACTGACTCTGTCACGCAGTACGTAGGAATTTAAATAGGCATTCTATAATTTTCTATAAATAATAATAATAAAAAAAATAATATTTTTTTTTTGTACAGAAATTGTGTGTTCCCCAAATTTTTTTTTACCAAAATTTTTGTTTCCCAAAAATTTTTTTTTTTTCAACAAAAAGTTTTTTTCCATTTTTTTTTTTCAACAAAATTTTTTTTTCACCAATTTTTTTTTTTCAATTGTTTTTTCAACAAAATTTTTTTTTTCCACAAAAATTTTTTTTTTCAACAAAATTTTTTTCTCCATATTTCAACGGGCGCCATAGGCGCATTACAACTTACTAGTTAACTAATATTTACCATTGGACTAATATACTTTTTAATTGTCTCCAAATTATTTGATTAAATTCAATGAAAATTCGAATTTAATGAAATATGAAAATTCAGCTGTTTCTTCCGTTTTTTTTTCCAACTTATTACCCAACAAAACTACAAAATAAAAAGTGAATTCATTTCGTCACATAAAATTATTATAATCAAGCTTTCATTGGAATTAAGAGCTCGGCGCGTAGAACACAATTGCCAGAGTGCAGATAACCTCTCTCTCTCTCCCCGTTGAAGATCGATGAGGCGTTGTCAGGTATTAAAACGAAAACAAAACGGAACTGAATTCCGAAATCCTTAGCAACAACTTAACAGATGTATTTAAATGACATTTGTTGCTCTATTGTGCTGCGTGTAAAATGTATTGCTGTTGTGTGACTACAGCGGGGCTACGTCATAGAATTGAAATCTTTTGTGTACTAAATGAAATGAAACGAAAACGCAACTGTTCGTACAACCGAGCAACCGAGTAGTTTTGCCATTCATTGTAAAGGTATTAATCCGCTTAATACTTTAAGCTTTTACTATAAAATCATGTTTTATTCCAGAAATAATTGGCATCGGTCGGCGTTGTCGTTATAGACGTCACAAAATAAACGCATGTCGAGCACAAGGATAGTGGCGTATTGGGTTACAGTGCTGGAGTCGGGGCGAGAGAGCGCGTGAGTGAGAGTGAGTACAGTCTGGAAGTCAACGCACACACATGTATTACTCTTTGCCAGATAAGGATTTGTGTTAATGTAAATGGGCATGAGTATGTTTACTTATACAAAAGTCCCTGCCAAAGGATTAAACATTTTTAACCCTCATTTACTAAAGCCCATCGAGTCTGTCCTTCGGTGGCACAGTGGTTAACAACATCCGACAGAGTTCGAAAATTGAAATTTTTAGTCACTTTGTTTTAATGCAGGGCCAGCCTTCCATGTGATTTTCTATTGCCTCGTCATATAGTCTATCAAATGTCAGACGGCGAACGCTGTTTCCAGCTACAAAATCAATATTAATTCTGAGATTGCTGAACTACAGTTCACCCTGATGTAGCGTGAATATTCGGAAAGATTACATTTTTTTCCACAATCCTACTTTTTTTAGTGCAGTGTCATGTTATTTGTAATTTTGCTACCCTGTTTCATATTTTGTGTTTTAACAGGGTGACTTTAAACTTAAATTACACCGTGTTACAAAAAATAGATTTTTTGCTGTCCTATGAACCAAATGCACATATTCGGAAAGAGGGAAAAAAATAAAAATACACGTGTATCGGCGATTTTCATGTACACGTCAGATTTTTTTTTTTTATGTTTGAAGTATGAAGCTCGTAGTGGCCTGTGTGAAAGCCTTTGGACTGATTTTTAACCCTTTTTCAGTGATCCAATCGAGCTTATTTTTGGCAGGCAGACTCGTGGAAATGTCTGTATCACATCAAATTTTTTAAAAAATAGATTTTTATCAATTCTCAGCTTTTCCTAAATTTTTATTATTTTTGAATCCCTTTCCGAAAAAGTAAATTTGGTTCATAGGACAGAATGTGTGTAACACGGTGTTATGAATGTCTATCTCATATTTGAGTCAATTTTCAACTCCTTTCTGTTTTTGTTTTATTGCAATTGAAAATTGCGAATATATCTATTACATATTCTTTAAAACTGTTCCCTGAATCTTAGTCCCAATGATAAAGCTCTTTCGAGGTTACATATTGTATGTTTTTTTGGTCTAATTGAACCACTGTGCCCGTTTCGTTTCTTGGGGACGACTAATCATCTCTCTAGACGTTGCAAATGAGCGTATATAAATTAATAAATACCCCGGCCATTGCTGCCGTCTTTCGGGTATTAAGGGTTGCTGCCGCCGCTGCCAATGTAGTGGTTGTTACTGCTAATTATCAACAATAGCAACAACTACCTTTGGGTTATCAGCTAATGGAATACCAACAAAATATACAAATTTCCGTGTGTGTACTTACAATTGACTTTGGTAACATCGAAATCTTTGCGCTGTTCCATGGGACCAGCTGGTGAGTTGAGCAATTTCTCCGGGGTTTGATGTTGGTGATGCTGCTGATGTTGCTGCTGGTGCTGATGTTGGGCTGCCGCGGCTGCAGCTACGGCATTTAAAGCTGATGGTGGCAAACATGTGATGCTGCCCATGACACGCTGGGCATGGTGGGCATCGGCACGTTGTTGCTGTTGCTGTGCTGATGATCCATGATGCACCGCCAGGCTATGATGGTCATCGCGGTCGTTTAACTTTGGTGTTGAGCTATTTTGACTAGATGCCAGTGTCGGTGTATGGGCTATGGGGGTGGAGGCCAAATCGCGCTGAGACGATGGTGATGGTGTGGTATTGTGGGCAGACAGATTACCAGCGGCATAGCGAGGGCTGCGCTGTTCATCGTTTTGCTGTTGTTGCTGCTGCTGTTGTTGTAGTTGTTGCAATTGCTGCAGCTTATCCTGAACGCCCTGCAACGAAGGTCTTCGATGTTGCTGCAAGCGATTGGCTTCATTGGCCGACTCATCGCCGGCATTTGAGGAAATTTGTGCATTTGTAGTTGTGGGCGATTGACGCGCACCACTGTGATGACCCAACGAGGAGGCCAACGATGTGGCCTGCTGCTGTTGTGTCGCTGGTGGTGGTAGAGGTGGTGGCGGTGATAGGGAATGCTCGGTCTTAACTATAACCTCGGGATGTAAAGCGTCGCCGGACTGTTTGGCATTGGCATTAGCAGCCGCAGCTGCAGCGGCAGCATTGGCCACACGTGTCAAAGCCAAAGCTTGACTCTGTAAGAAAACAAAAGAAAACACATAAACATTTTTTTTTATTTTTTAAAAAAATAATGAAGAAATCGTTTATTTCTAAAGCTCTAAGGCATCCTAACTGGCTATATCATCATCTCACTTAATTGTTTACTTAACTAAATGTCTTAAATTATTTATTATTTATTGTCATATTGATTGGAGCTGAAAAAGAAATTTCACTTAAACCGTCACCATTTGTGTTTTCTTTAAACGTCGAACGACGTCTTCGAGCCGGATTGGACTCGACGACACACACAAAACAATTGTTGTTTGGTGCTGTGCCGTCTTGTTCATCAATCAGTAAAGAAAATAACCCAGTTTTTTCGAAATTTAATTCTTCTTCTGCCGTACTTCAATTGGGTATTATTGAGTGTTATTTGTGAACAAATCAAAGTAAAGTATAAAGTTCATCACTGTATCGACATGTGTATGTATGTAGTTCAGTTTTTCTTCTTCTTCTTCTTCTTGTCTTATTGTTTGACGAATTTAAGCGATCATTTTCAATATCTTAAATGGGTGACAGCATAGTTTTTTTTTGTCTTGCCCTGTCTTGTGTTTTCTTTCGGTTTTGGAAAAGATTTATTTATTAAGACAAATTGAAGGCGGCCAACGGAAATTTGGAGAAAAGCTAAAAATTAAACAAATCACAAAAATTTGAAATGATGAACTAAATGACCTCGTTCAGAGACTACAACCACCGAGTGGTTGTGTGACGGTTGAGATCACATTTAGAATGTCATCTGGTCCACAGTTGGTATGGCCATTCGGGCACTATGAATTGTTCAAACCCAACTAAATTATTGTTGGCGATCTCTACCGAACACAATTAATGACATTCAACTTAAGGAAAAATGCGAACGCTACCACTGTACGGTACGATAACGGTTAAAATCCATTTGAAATCACTCAATTGCCAATCACTTACGATTAGCATCGCATCGCACCCTAAATACAAAATGGACACAACTCAAAATTCTAACGCCTTAATGCAACTAAAAATAATTGTCTTTAGTTCTTCGTGCAAAAACAACGCAATTAAAATTAAAATAGACATAACTGTATTTTTCTAGTTAAAGAAGATAGTGATGTGAAATACAGTTTTGCAGTAGTTAGAGATGTGCACTCTGAATTAATTTATTGAAAAAACTCAGTTTTGGAAACTTTTGAGTTGTGACCCTTTTGTATGTAGGGTGCGATATCTTAATATATATTTACCCTCGACACTGATTCACTGACTCTGTCACGCAGTACGTAGGAATTTAAATAGGCATTCTATAATTTTCTATAAATAACTAGTAAGTTGTAATGCGCCTATGGCGCCCGTTGAAATATGGAAAAAAAAATTTTTGAAAAAAAAAAAATTTTTGAAAAAAAAAAAATTTTTGGTAAAGAAAAATTTTGGGGAAAACACAATTTCTGTACAAAAAAAAATATTTTTTTTTTATTATTATTATTTATAATTATAGAATGCCTATTTAAATTCCTACGTACTGCGTGACAGAGTCAGTGAATCAATGTCGAGGGTAAATATATATTAAGATAATATAAAAAAAATAATATTTTTTTTTGTACAGAATTGGGTTTCCCCTAAATTTTTTTTACCAACATTTTTTTTTTACAAATTTTTTTTTTAAAAAATTTTTTTTTCAACAAAAATTATTTTTTTTACATAAATTTTTTTTTTACAAAATTTTTTTTCCAAATTTTTTTTTTCAACAAAATTTTTTTTTCCACAAAATTTTTTTTTTTTTTCAACGACATTTTTTTTTTCAACCGCAATTTTTTTTTTCAACAAAATTTTTTTTTTCAAGAAAAATTTTTTTTTTCAACAAAATTTTTATTTTTCAACAAAATTTTTTCTTTTTCCACAAAAATTTTTTTTTCTCAACAAAATTTTTTTTTCCTTATTTCAACGGGCGCCATAGGCGCATTACAACTTACTAGTAATTAAATAAAACATATAGGTGGACATCCCCAATGAAGCAACATTCTTCGTAAGCAGCCAGAAAAATAGGAAGTAGCGCTGGACAATAATTCCTCTTAGGAGGAGACTTATTTGTATTCCCAACCCTACGGCCCAGAATTGTACGAGTAAATTGTCTCCAATGGCAGTCGAAGTCCTTTCAAACAATACCTTAGGCGGAAACAGCTTAAGATTTTATTAGGTACATTTATTTAAATTTTAATCACATCCGCTGCTCTTGTTCTTCTTCTAACCAGTAGTTGTTTTTTTTTTTTAAATCATCTAACAGATCGTAAAGACAATCAAAAATCCCCAAAAATAAAGATTTTGATCTTTCCAGATAAAATGCCTTAAGATAATTTACCCCCCCCCCAAAAAAAAATTAAACCAAAGACAGCAACATGTTGTTTTTGGCCAGACACTCCAAACGAAAGACCTTACACTGTACCATCTAAAATAAAAATGACTGTGCGTTGTTCTGGCCTGGTTTTTCAATTTTTTGTTGTTGTTATTTTTTGTTCATTATAATTTTCTACAGTAGCATCGACAAGTTAGCGATCAACGACACAAGTAATCGATCTTTGTCTACAAGTTATAATCAAAAATGCCAGCCAGCAACGCCAGCCAGCCAGCCAGCGGAGGGGACAAATTGCTCCGGCATTCGCGTACTCATCCTTCAACATCAGGTCTTCGGTGTCTCATCCCAAACGCATGCAAGATTCTGCAACCGAAAATAAAAATCATTTACGCTTTAATCAATTTTTGTTTCGTCTTTGCGTTGCGTTGCGTTGCATGGCAGTGCAATGACGTTGTCCCTACACGGCAAACGTTCAGGCTGGTGGCTTCTGTTGCCCGACGTCGCGCTTACTTATTACTTTTGAAGTTTAGCCCTAAAGCGTTTCAACAGTCATTATAATGCATCTCCACATCAATGAAACTGTAATGAATGAACGGATCTTCAGCTTGAGTTAAGGCAACGCTACGAAGTGGGACAGAATGTGAGGTTTAAGCCAATAACGCTGCTGGTGCTGCTGCCTCGCTTGGGTATGTCTGATGTTTTATTGTTGTTGATACGACCGATCGACCGACAGACGATGATGCGCACATGTCAAAAAATTGACGAAAATTCGATCAACAAAAATTTTAATTGATCGCCCTGCAGTTATGATGAAATTGATCTTTAGCATAGTATTTTATGCAAACACACACACACATGCACAGGCCAGCCATGGACCACAGGTAAGTATGCTTGTGTGAATGTGTGTCTGTGTGTGTGTGTATGGACAGATATAAGTTTACGATGGTGTTAGTATACGTTGAGTGATTGTGATTACGATAATAAGAGCTACTGCATGTTTTGGAGATTTTCAAAGCAGAGCTGCACAAACTTGGTGAGAGGCCGTCACATATTTTCCAATTTTCTATACGACACCTTTTGCTTAAATTGAAATACTTTTTTTAAACAGATGTTTGGAAAATCGGTACGTGGTATGGATTTGAGATAGTTCTCTGAACATTTGAGGTTTGGGTGTTCAAATGCGGAAATTCGTGGTTATCAGAAATATCACATAGGCTATCTGAGGCAATTCTTTAAGAAGAAACGAATGGGGCTTACAGCTGCTGAATTTTGAGGGTCCAAATTTGAACATCTAGGTTTTCAGAAAATTTTACAAATAAGAAATATTTCATTTATTTATTGAGTCTATGGACAGAAATAGACTCAATAAATAAATGAAATGAAATATGCAGAGATAATTTTCGGAAAAAAAGATATTATTTTCATTAGTTTTAACGAATCCGGCTTAATTGATTTTGATATTGATTTTACCAAAATTATAAAATGTTTCATTGTCGTTTGGTCTAGTTTGAAATTTAATGAGAAAATATTTATTGATATTGGAATTTAAAAATTATTAAAAAAAAACAAAAATTTTACAAATCAGAATATGCAGGGATAATTTTCGAAAAAAAAGATATTACGGTATTTTCATTAGTTTTAAATAATCCGTCTTAATTTATCGATTTGACCTAAATTATAAAATGTTTCATTGTCGTTTGGTCTAGTTTGAAATTTAATGAGAAAATATTTATTGATATTGGAATTTAAAAATTATTAAAAAAAAAAGAAAAATTTTACAAATCAGAAATATGCAGGGATAATTTTCGAAAAAAAAAGATATTACGGTATTTTCATTAGGTTTAAAGAATCCGTCTTAATTTATCGATTTGACCTAAATTATAAAATGTTTCATTGTCGTTTGGTCTAGTTTGAAATTTAATGAGAAAATATTTATTGATATTGGAATTTAAAAATTATTAAAAAAAAAACAAAAATTTTACAAATCAGAAATATGCAGGGATAATTTTCGAAAAAAAAAGATATTACGGTATTTTCATTAGGTTTAAAGAATCCGGCTTAATTGTTCGATTTTACCTAAATTATAAAATGTTTCATTGTCGTTTGGTCTAGTTTGAAATTTAATGAGAAAATATTTATTGATATTGGAATTTAAAAATTCTTAAAAAAAAACAAAAATTTTACAAATCAGAAATATGCAGGGATAATTTTCGAAAAAAAAGATATTACGGTATTTTTATTAGTTTTAAAGAAACCGGCTTAATTTATAGATTTTACCTAAATTATAAAATGTTTCATTGTCGTTTGGTCTAGTTTGAAATTTAATGAGAAAATATTTATTCATATTGGAATTAAAAAAAAAACAATACTTTGTAAGTTTTGATAAAAAGAATAAATTAATAATAAAAAAAAATACAATTTCGATTACCCCACATCACTTCGAAGATGTTTTTTTTTGCGAGTTTCACCTTGAACCTCAATTTCTTAGCTTCAGAAGTTACCACGTTCTCATATTGGATAAAATGAGTCCTTCGCATAAGTTAGCTGAGGGTAAATTAATAAAATAAAATTTTGGGTCACCCCAATAATTTGTACCCCACAGCCCTTTGAAGTTGACTATTTTTTTAAATGAAATTTCACCTTCTTAGCTTCAGATGTTACCTTACTTATTTTCCCTTAACATTCCATAAATAAATAATTAGAAAATTCAAAGGCCCGCCATAAATCTTGGATTGGTTACGAATGCCTCTATAACCCTCAAATTGTCCCAAATACTTGCACAGCATTCTTGTGCTTAAGCCCGCTTCTGTCTACCGGTATTGATTAATATTCATTACTCCGGGAAGCATCATTACACCATCGGTCAGCCAGACTGGCCGAAAATGAAACGGCTTGCTAATTTTTCCGTTGGCTGAGTGCATGCCAATGTTCAAAATAAAAGTCAATTGTACTAAGAAATTTTGGCGCTATGCATACATGCATATGTATGGATTGGATATCAACCGGAAATTTGAATACCCTGGGGCTATGAATACGCACCATCGATACTGACGGATGGTGGCGTGGTGGTGGTGGTGGTGTTCGTTCTTCCAGCAACGGCTGCTGGTGTTTTCCCCAAAAGATAATAACAATGGCTGATCATATTTTAAATATAATCGCTTAGTCCGTTGGGGTCAGAAAAAAAATCTCGAGCATGCATGTGTGTGTGTGTGTGCATATTAAATTTTTATAATCCTCATTAGTTTTAAAATCACGTCTTTGTGCCTAAAAAAGAAACGATGAGTAGAGTTGTGTTTTTTTTTGTTGCTTGCTGCAACATCAACTTTTTGGTTAAACTAAAACTTGACAAATAACTTATGGAAAGAAGAGGTGATTTTTTCCCTTCTTGCATTCGATATAAGCTGCCAATCATTTTGTGTGTTTTTTTTTTTTCAGAAACTCGCTTCAGTTGGTCTCTGTTTTTTTTTTTGCTTTCTTAAGATTTTGATCTGCACTAAGGCTTCGTCTAACTCTTTTCCCGCGTCTCTCTCTCTCACACTTACACTCACTCGCTTCACTGTCATCAACATCAATTTTTGATGGCATTTTTAGGCGACGAAGGAGGATAGCCGGAGAATGTCCAGAATGAAAAATCTGAGCTGGCTGCACAACACAGATTGTATGTTTATCTTTAAGGAATTTTGTATCACATCGAATGTACACATGTATGCTTGCCAGGCCAACACAGAATTCCAAATTTTTTTTTGGTGCAATACATAGCCCTGCCGAAAATAAAAACAAAACAAGAAACGAGACGAAAGCGGGCAAAACACACACCAACGAAATGTGTGTCTTCATACTTTAGCTTCTGTTTTGCGCCACCAGAGAAAAATATTCATTTGTTGCATTCATCATTTGTGGTCACAAAACGTAGTGGTGGTGATGGTGATGATGTTTTTAGTGTGTTTGTCTTTCTTCGTCTTCGTCATCGTCATCGTCATCAGCATCTCTGGTCCTTGCAGAAAATGTTGTAATTTCTCTTATTGGAATGTTTGGCGTGGCTGTTTCTTATTTTGGGTTCTTCTGGGGGCATTCATCAATTGGTGGCTGGCTGCTGCCTTCAATATTGACGTTTAGTTGTCTCATAATAATACAACGCAACAGGTAGTCTCTGGTCTTCAAAAATTATTATATTGAAACTTGATTTGTTATCATGATGTCTTATGTCGTTCTTTTTTTGTTCTGCTGTGGATGTCTGACTGGTATTTTGCACAATTCAGGGATACTTTGTTTTTTTTTGGGGGGGGGGGGGGGGGGGGGGGGAGACTGACTCATATTGTTTTACGAAAAAAAAAAAATCACTTGACTCTACAGACATTGCAGGCAATGGATTACGACAATTTGTATTCTTGAAGAGAAGGCGTTTTACAATGTGTTTATAGCAGATGGTCGGTCCTCCATAATCTTTTCAAATTGAATAGATTTCGGAAATTATAATTTCCATTTAGGCGGAATTGCTGGCAAATCGAAACGAATTTGATATATTATGGATGTTCGGTAGGTTCTACCGATAGTTTACAAAATCTAAATTAAATTGGTTTAACAAAAAAAAAATTAATTAAATCAGTTGATGTGTGTGGTCATTGACCCAAACGAATCCTTTATAAACATAGCAAAGTGAATACAATTTCCTTACGAATATAAGGATATGATCTTATTTTTATAATTTCTATATATAGGGTTATCTATTTCGTGGTTTCAAAAGTATTGGGCTGGAATTCGACATCTGTCAAACTAAGTTGTTAAACCATTTTTTTTTCTTTTCAGTTGGAAGTCTGACATTCACGAAAATCGATCGCTTAACTATCACACAATGCGTAAAAATTATTAAAACCTACTACAAAAATGGTGATTCTGGCACAGCCACATATCGTGCTTTAAGAGGAGATTATGGTTTATGGATATGAAGCACATTTCTCACTCGATGGGTATAAATTCAAGTTTAACACATAACAAATGGTAAACAAAAACAAGAGATCAATTCAGTTTCACTTTATGGCATATAAAACAAAATATCTACTTCGATTTGAACCACAATCGAAGAACAGAACAGATCGAAGAAAAACGAACGTTCCATGAAGGAGCAGACATTTACCATGGGAATACATTTGCTAAGAGTTATATTATTTTCAGTAAAAAAATGTGTCAAAAAGTCTGTTTACTGTTTATTGTCTGCTTACTCATTACAACAATTCTTGGCCAGCAGCAGTTTCTGGTATGTTTTATTTTGTATTTGCACAATTTTTGTAAATGGTGTTCTCGAAATATGAAATTTAATTACACTGCGCAAATTCTTCGCTTATTGGTGCCATAATATTAGCTACACTCACCGACAAAACTTATTTTTAATGAAATTTTCAATGAAATTAAAAAAGTCGCAAAAAAGTCGCCACCAAAAAGCCGATTTTCTCGCCTTTTTCATACTCAAAAGTCAATTTTATTTTTGTCAATTTTTTTTTAGCAAAAACTCGATTCGTTGGTCGACTTATACAACCCTATTAGGCCACATACTATGTCCACAAAATTTACCTCCCCAGTTAAAGTTTAAATACAAAAAATTAAAAGATTTTTTTTCTCAATTACTTTCCTTTAACAACCCTCAACTATAAGTCCAAAAGTTTTAAAATTACATTACATAAGTCATTTAAATATCCCTCTTCTTTTTCTGTGATTACCCTAATAGCCATAAAAACGGTTATCAAGCAACTTTTTATGATTCTTCATTTTTTTTTTTTTTTTTTTGGTAAGAAAGAGAAGAGCTAATTATAATAATACCAGTATTGCAAATTCCATTCACGACCAAATAACAAAAAAAAAATCGCCACAATACATACTCATAAATATGCGTTTTCGTCTTTTCTCAAACTATCAATTATTTATATTTATGTCGGCTGCTGCTGTTCCATGTGTTCGTATGTGTTTCTTTTTGCGTTTTCAGGAAAAGATCATGTCCCAACTGATGATCACGGTGATCAGCCAAAAAACACGAATTCAAGGATCAAAAATTCATCCCAAAATGCAGGAGGGACAAAAACCATCAGCCGAACAGAAATATGTTTCATTCTTCATTATACGGCGACATAATATTCAATATGGACCAATCTTAACACACACACACACATAACAAGTGTAGATGTGAGTGTGTGTGCGTGTGTCAATGTTGGCCATATACAGTAGCTGAAGAAATTTCCCATTTAAACGCATAAATAATTAGCCATGTTTTAATGTCCCGCAGGCAAACATTTTATACGGCCACAACAACAGACCGAACATATTCAGCGACAGCAGAAGCCAATGCCTTCGCAGAGGCTTCAGCGTTAGCCACAGGAATCACTTCTTGAATAATTTCATCAAAAAATCTGATTTTATTTAAAACGAAAATAATAAACAAAAACCAAAACAAAAAAAAAAAAAACAGGCCCATCAAAACGGGGCAATCGAAGTGATGATCGCTGAAACACGTACATTGCAAATTGAAGACTTTGTCAGAATGAACGATATTTTTTTGGGCAGGAGTTTCCAAATTGTCGGGTCAAACTGGCAGGGGTAGCACGCTACGTGCTCGAAGCACAACAGATTTCATATTGGTCTTAAATAAAATCTATAAAATCCATAATTTTCTTCTCAATGTTTGTTCGAATAGAAGTATTTTCTAAGAATAAAACCTGAGCCATATTTTAAGCTTCTGGCAAGCTTAAATTTGCAGGAGTTTGTTTATCAAATGCAAATTGAAAACATATATTTAAAGAAATTTTGTTATCTGTAGAGTAGATTTTAGCGCACGCCAGACCCGGACACTCAGACACTCTTTATGTTCTGGGCATGAAGATACAGGGTGATGCTCGTTGGGCTAGCCATAACTTCGATGTGTCGACAGAAGCATTCAAGTGTTTAGAATTTTTAAAGCGGTGCAAAAAATACTTCACCCAATGTGATCATGTAAATATTTACATCACTTAAATCCGTCAACAAATGGTATAACTCCTTCAAAGACATCTTTGCAGCTTCTGGACCGTGTAAAGACGTATCCAGAGGTATTCAACTCTATTGTCTCCCTGCAGCAAAATGTTCTTATTCCACCATCTGTGAAACTATTATACCAACCATACAGTAGTATTCAATTCCAGCATTTTCGAAGTAGATTTTAATTATCTACTCTGGGCCGGAATTAAAGTGTGTTTTTTTTTAGTAAATTGTCCACATTCTAATTTCCAACTGTCAAAAGAAAACCCAAAAAAACAATTCAATCAATTGGAATAAAACACTATAGAAAAATAAACTCCAACATGACATGCGCTGTATTTAGTATGCCGATTGTAGGGTGCACTTTTTTTAAATAACGAACAGAAAAATATCTGTGTTTATATTTTTTTTTTCGGTCAATAGCATGACTGGAGGCGTTCCATAGTTGTTCATTTTTTACTCAAACTTAGACGTCTTAAGTATTTTATTTAGTTGAATGTTGTTGTTGCTGTTTTCGTTGTCTCTCCGATTTTGGTTGAACAGCTACTGTTTTCATACACACACACACACACACACACTCGGGCGCATGATCAACAGCATCTTATTGAAATGATCTTTGGCCAAGACTCGATCATCATCTTCGATCGATCACCAGCCTTAAACATTCTTATATTGTGTCGTTTGTTTTTTTGTTGGCTTCTGCTCAGTCTCCAAACTCCAACTGTTGTGACTTTAAGTTGTGTGTGTTTGACAAACCTTTTGGTCGGGTGAGCCACACAAAACCCCACGAAATATTTTCAGATTTGTTGTTATTTAACATAACTTTCAGATGTTGAAATGTCAGCTCCTCGCCAGCATCATCATTCTGCGCCTGGCCCCATTCACCGCCACGGGAGTAAGTGAGATAGCGACTGCGCGAGCAACTCTAAAGTGACAAAACTGATCTTAATCGTAAAATTGTTGAAGTATTCATTTGGTATGGGGAGGAGGCGATCATAACAAAAAAAAAAAAAAAAAACGCACTACCAACCATGGGACCAAACATTCCTATATATGATCATCGTATGTGTGTCCGAATATAATGGAGAAGAATTGTTTTGGTTTTTTGTCTTTAGCGAGGTTTGGTTGGCGTTTTTGTGTTTTTTTTTTTGTTATTGTTTTCGTTTTGGTTTATTTGATTTTGGCGTTTTAGTAGGAGTTTTTGTATTTATGCTGTTGGTTGTTTGTGTGTGAAAAGTTGTTGGCTGTGTGGCTGTTTTGTTTCCAAGCCATCACTGATCGGTGGCATTTTTCAGTGTCTGAGATTATGTCTGGTTTGAGTTTTTATACACATGTCTATCGGCGTGTATAACCGACCTCCTCTCTGCCTACATTCGAAATATTCGTGTTTATCATTGGCCGGTTTGGCTGAAAAAAAAATCATCTGTAGTTTTTTGTGATTGGATAATCGTGCTTTTTATGGTCTTTTTCGAGCATAATAAACTAATGAATCATGCAAAGGTATGAATGTTTCGGGTTTTAAAAGCGTTTTTTTTCCATCTTCTCGTTTCAGTTTCTTTTCAACTTTTTTGCGTTTAGTGATGACCGTTTGAAAATAAATTATAAAATTTTGAAGGATTTGGTAGCTAAAATGATTTGATAATTGCTGGCACAACTGAGGATTGGTGGATGCAAAAACAACAACATAAACTTGGAATTTGCCATAAATTATATAAAATACAATACATGCAAGTCTGAAATGCTTAGTTCCCATACGCAATGGATTGAGGTTTTTTTTTTCGTGGCCGAATAGTTAGTTTTAGCCAAAGGTCCGGGAATACAACTTAACGGAGGTTTTTTTGGGATCAAACAGGGAGATTGTGGTCGTGCACAAGGGGTGAAGTGTAGAAAGTAAAAAAACGCCATTACTTCCAAAACAAGGAAAGTTTGAATTTTTTTAGTTTCTGGATTGTTGAACTATATTTTTCATACAGTTTTTTTCCGTTTGCATTTTGAAGTGTAGAAAGTAAAAAAACGCCATTACTTCCAAAACAAGGAAAGTTTGCATTTTTTTAGTTTCTGGATTGTTGAACAATATTTTTAATACAGTTTTTTTCCGTTTGCATTTTTTTATTTTTTTTTATTTTAATAGTCGCCCATGTCCTGACAATCGTGCGATTGTGAAATCACATGCGATTTGAGAATCGCCAATACATTTTCTTCCTGTCATACACTTCTCGCGTTTTTCCCCTTTACTAAATTTTAGAAAAAAAAGAGGAAAGTTCGAATGAAAACATTAAACATTTTTTAAAAAATTGTTTAGTCTTTGATGTATTTCAAAAGATTTGTGCTAAACTAGCAATTTCATAGAGTTTTCACGAAAAAACATCAACAATTTTCAGACGTTAAAAAAGTAAAAATTCTTCGATGTAAGGTAAAAATTGTCGGCTCTGATTTTTTTTTTTTAATTTTTAAATTTTGGGAATTTTTAGCCATTTTGTAAATCCCAGAAAAGAATGCAACAATTTTCCCAAAAATCTCAATTCTTTAAAAAAAAACATGAAATTATGAATATAATCACGAAATAAGTGTTTAGTTTATTTGTAGAATGTAGTTCTACTGTAACTACATGCAAGTAAATCGTGTTTAATTTTAAGGATAATGGATCATTGCACATTGCCAGACATTAGTGCTTTTGACATAATTAGTGTTACTTCAGTCAGACCATACGCAGCCTTCAGTTGTTATTGGAAGCCATTTAATTATATAATTTAAGATCTCAAAATTCTCTCTGACACATTTTGTCTCTGTTTGCCACGTTTGGGTTTGCCGTTCGGCAGTTCACTCAAAAAGAATAATTAAATTTCGTAATAAATACGTACAAGAACAACAACAACAACAACAGCAGCAGCCGACGAAAGAAACCTCGAAACTATATTAATAATATTTATCAGCTCAATTTATTGCCTTAATTCACATTTCATCAGCTCGAAACCACGCAAATCGCTTGCCAACAGACCGACGTACACCGGACCAACAAAACCATCGGCCATTGCCGCCACCATCATCAGCAGCGGCCTCAACATCCAACCAACCACTTCATTTTTGGTCATCAATAATCAATACTTGAAGATGTGAACGGACGAACGTGTACGGCAGCTAAGGAGCCAAATGACGAACTCCAACAATCAACGTGTGGGCAAGATGATGCCGCCGCCGTTACCGCCAGCAAAACGTCTGTTTGTCTGAATGTTCATTGAGGGGGGGCTTGTTTTAACATCTTTTGTATTAAATAAAAAAAACAATTCATTTTTTGTTCTGCATTCGTTTCGATTTTACTGCCACATATTACAGTAGCAACCTGCCACTGCCAGCTACTGCAATTGTGAGGTTGACTACTTATTTTGGAGATACGCTCGACGAAAAAAACACGATTTTCTAGAGGAGAAAAGTTTTCAGTGTACCGGAAAAAGGGAACATTGAAAGACAGAGAGAAACACACCTAAATGTCCCAACCGGCAAGCACTCGAATAGACAAAGAGAATCGAATACATTCACTCTTCTGGAGCGCTCTCTTTGTGTCGACCACTAATGTAAACTAACCTAAAAGTGAAGAGCCTCCAATTTTTCTCCTCTGTTGGAATAGCAATGCTGAGTAATCATTTGAGCAGTCGGTTTCTGAAGTCAATCTTGTTCAGAGACCCTTTGTGATGAACACATCAGGAAGATCATAATTCAGACACCATTTAGAAAAACTCTCATTAATTTATTCCTAAGCCGACAGGGCAGTCATCGCTTTTTTTTGTTTGCTCTCAGTCAATGGAATAAATTCAATCTTCTGGCTTGCTCTCTTTGTGCCGACGACTGATCTAGCGGTCACAATGCCTCAGATTGTTCTCTTCATTTGGAATAATAATATTATATGTGTCTTTTATAAAACGACGATCTTTTATAAAATAAAATAAAATAAAAAATTACTACAACACTTTTTTTCTTTGAGTGCTTTTTACGCACTTTCCATTTACTTTGCATCGGTCACTGTTAAGATATACCTACACATAAGCGCTGAATAAACTCACAACATAACGCTCAATCGTCGTCGAAGAAGAGCAAGAGGAAAGAACGATGTGCGTTTAATGATTAAAACACATTAAAAATCCAGTAGCTTTTATAACGATGATCGCACTTGCCGGCCATCATATTATGGCCAATACCAATACTCTGCCTTACCATATTATGACCAATTCGTATATAATGGAGGTACTCACAAAATCGACTAAAGAATTTTTGAAGGAAACATCACAATATATATACAATATAACGAAAACCAGAAAAAAAGTAAATTTTTTTTTGTATTTTGTTTTATAGTCATTGGTATCTCTTCGTTCGTACGTGTTGTATAAAAGTAATCGTCACGTAATGGCAGAAACATGAATTTTTGTCATGCTTAAAAATCTTTTTCCAAACTGATTTTTTGCTGCTGTTCTTGCGTTTTTTCTTTCGGTTCGGTGTTTTGGTGATGGAGAACAGATACAACAACCAAAACTACAAAAAAAAAAAGTTGTCAGAAAATTTATTCATAAAATGAGTTTTTCAAAATATGGCCAACGCCGACAAAAAACGGAAAAATGTCGTCCAGTTCGGCTGGATCGAATTTTATACACCCTTCGCTATGGATCTTGTGCCCAGATGTCAATGTCGGCTTACGTATAAATCTGCTGGTAATAAATGTGGTCTGTGGAAATTCCCCTGATCGATAATTTCGATATATTGTGAACGGCATTGTGCAAAATCGGGTAAGACCATTAAACATTTTTCACCTGCTGTTTTCCACCTCGTAAATGCTGGCAACTTTACGAGTAGGACAGTATGTAAAACTTCTCTTGAAAAACATTAGTTTGGAAGATATGCTCTTTACAAACTCATGCAGCTTATGACCATAAGACATCATCGTGTTTTCAGAGTCCTAAATTCTTTTCTTTGGACGCTTTATGTAAAAAGAACGGATGAACCACCTAGATTGCCCCCGGATTTTACTCTGCTCAAGAATACATATATTTTATTATCTAATCATGATGTTACAAACCCGCTGACAAATTTCATATACTCTCCATTCTGAAGAGGATATACAAATCGCAAAAGAAAAAAAAAACTTGATCGAATGTATCATTAATTACACAAAAATAACTTAACTGTAAGTAAGAAGAAACGAAACCATGCTATATATTTTGGAAAAGAATTTCTTACAGATCGTACGATGAGTGTAAGAGAGGCCATTAGCAATCTGTTGGCGACAATGCACTACACCGCTATCTTTGGTTATACAAAGTTCACAGATTGCCATTTGATCAATTCCATTCTCTCACTTCCAACTCATAGTCTATAAACGTTGGGAGTCACACTTCCAACTCACTTTGTACAAAAAGTTGGAAGAGTGGAAATTTAATTGTGTAAACCTTGTGTCAGTTGTGAACCTTGTGTAACGTACGTAATAATATTACTATCCCAACACAGCCTTACCCGAATTCTAAAGCTTTAAGTGGAACATTTGAGAGCTCTAGCCACGTCCCTTTTAAATTCCGGTGATCAAATTGTTCAGGTATCTGCCGGATGTGCTCATAAAACGAATTTATCGAAATTAGAAATTTCGCCGGCAGATACGAGGTGGAAAAGACCACTGAAAAACTATTTGATTTTCCTACCAGGATACGACACTGAGTTTGCTGTACACAGAAAAAAATACGGGCCAAAAATATTCAATTACTGTCGTAATTGAAATTAAGCTCGGATATCAATTAATGTTGTAATTGAACTTAGAAATTCTTGGTGAAATCAATGTAAAAAATAGTAAAAAAATCAATTACTTATTTAAAATTTGAGTAATTGAATTCACAACTTTTGTAATTGGAAGAATTCCATACAAACTTCGTAATTGATTTCAAAAATATGTTTTTTCTGTGTATGATACTCCAACACCTGGGTTTCGGTGTGCATCCGCTACTGCATTTTCTTAACACATTTGAGCTCCAACCAAATTGAGTATAATTTATGTGAGAGACACTGAAATAAGACATTCCATATTGTCAAACAAGGCTGCTGCTTGAATTGTGGGATCAGCTCAGCTGGATCCTTGTTTTATTCATTATTATTTTAAAAATATATGTCCATAGACTCAATAAATATAACGAAATTATCTTGGCATCAAGATATCATAATATCAAATATATACTTGAGGGGAGACTCTCCCCGGGAGAGGCGTGTGGCTAATTTCGTATTTTCCAAGACAACATTTTAACAATTGATTTTTGTATAAAAATCTTCAAATAATTTCGGGCCGTTGAGAAATGAAAATAATTTGAATTTTCTATTTAACCAAGAAGTCTCTCTTAAGATCATTTCCCAAAAAATGTTTCCTCACACGAATTCTAATCATCTAACCATGGATGATTGACCTTTGGCGTTATCAAGTAATTTATGGCAATTTCATAAACCTTGAATAAATCAATAAAACACTGGCACTTATATAAAAGTTATATGCTCTGTCAGAGGGCCTTAACTAATATGCATAACCAAAGTCTTCAATCGGTTTGTCTGTCCATCCATCCATTCATCTGTCCGTCCGTCTATCGCCTTGTCTATCTGTCGCCTTTTTCAGCAAATCAATTCAAAACGATATCAATGCATCAATTTATCAGCACTGACGTTTGCAACTTCTCTGTCACGAATTGAACAAATATCAATTGTTTTTAGCAAATCAACAATTACTGAAAGAGCCCGCAAGTGAATGATATAAGAAGAAAATTAATAACAAAGGCACATATAAACAACAACAAATACTCACACATTAAAAAGTATTTGAAAAATTTTACACCTTTTTGTTTGTGTGTTGCGAATAGACCGGTGAGTGCGTGCAACCAACAATGAAAGCATATTTTCGCGCAGCCAAAAGACAGGAAAACCATCCAACGACGCTGGCAAATAAATGTGAGAAGTCTTCCGAAGATGATGATGATGAGGACAACGATGGCGATGGAGCAAAAGTATTTCATACATACACAAGAATGCACTTGGCTGGTGTCCGGCCGGCATTTCTACAAAACATGCAACAATATCATTTCGATCAGCATATGCTGCCCGCTGACGGTCGGTTGCGTGTAATGGGTTGACGGCTGGCGAGTGGTCTGCCCTGTGCGTTGCATGAAGTGTTGTTGTATGTCCGACAAGTATGTTGTCAGTCGACATGGCGGTATGTTGTTGCACATTGTATGTGGCACATACAGTAGCTGAAGCTTAGTGACAGTAAGCAGCATAATTATAGCCATGCAATCAGTTTGAAAACTTTATGATTATTGTTATTATTCAGAATGTGCATGAATGCGTTCCTTCAAATGACTCAAGCGACTGGTGCCGGAGCATTGGGTCGGGCGCGCAAAAATCAGAAATCTGTTACCAATTGCTGATGCCTGCAGCCGCTATGATCGGTCGGTGGTTCGGTCTCCCGAACAAATAGCCAACCAATGCCGAGTGCGGCCTCCAAGTCATCAATATCGTGCAGTATTCGTGAAATCTGTTGGTTTAACTTTCAACACCACAGCAACGATGTCCGTTTTAGGCGTCCATGGGCAGGCAGACAACCGTCAATGCAACGAAATTTATGATCATCCATCATCACCACCGGCACCATCACCAAAAACAGTGAACAGGTATTTGTTGGGTTGTTTGCCTTAAGAGCCAAAGAACATAATTAAATGTTAACTTGGCTTTTATTTTGATTTGATTTGGTTTTCGTCGTTGCTGTTGATGTCGTCGTTGGTCTGGTCTGGTCTGGTCTTGTTGTTCTTGCCTCTTGATGTCCTTTCTGGACGAATTTGACAACAACAAAATTCTTGACTACCACATATCAAGGGCCAGAAACCACAGTCTGAGCTGGTGGTTGACTTTTTGTTGTTTTTCCTTTCTTTACGAGGGTTTATTGGCCGTGTTTCGGGTAGTTGGTCGTCAAATTGACATACTTGCAGCATCGATAGCCGGACAGCAACCGGTTTATGGATAACAACTCATCACCAACACAGCAGCACATTCAAAGTGTTATGATTTCGTATATTTTTAGTTTAAAATCGAAATATTCTTTAAATGAATACGTGAGAATGTTGGATCAGGAAAAGGAATAACGCGAATGAATTCAAAAATGTTAGAGATCACATAGGTTGATGCCATGTTTTGTCCACGTTTTGTCAACAAACCTATGAAACTCTCTAACAAAACGAATACGTTTTTATTTTTATTTTATTTTATTTATCGAAATAGAAATGTTTTTATTTTTTTTTTAAAGAATTTTTTATTTTTTTAAAAAAATTTTAATTGATGTAAAGTTTTCATAAAATTGATGTATAATGTTCATCAAATTGATGTACAATGTTCATCAAATTGATGTACAATGTTCATCAAATTGATGTACAATGTTCATCAAATTGATGTACAATGTTCATCAAATTGATGTACAATGTTCATCGAACTGGTGTACAATTTCCCTCAAATTGATGTATAATGTTCATCAAATTGATGTACAATGTTCATCAAATTGATGTACAATGTTCATCGAACTGGTGTACAATTTCCCTCAAATTGATGTACAATGTTCATCAAATTGATGTACAACGTTCATCAAATTGATGTGCAATGTTCATCAAATTGATGTACAATGTTCATCAAATTGATGTACAATGTTCATCGAACTGGTGTACAATTTCCCTCAAATTGATCTACAATGTTCATCAAGTTGATGTACAATGTTCATCAAATTGATGTACCGAGTTCATCAAATTGATGTACAATGTTCATCGAACTGGTGTACAATTTCCCTCAAATTGATGTACAATGTTCATCGAACTGGTGTAAAAATTTCCAAAAAATGTATGTCCATCAAATTGATGTATGGAATTGAAGAAAAGTGTGGTGGGTTGGAAACTGATGTCCAAATTCATCAAATTGATGTAAATATTCACTTTTATCAGAGTACCAGCTGCAGGAATTGTATGTGGGTGGAGCGGCTGGTTAGAACAGAACAGAAGATTTCAGAGTTTTGTGAGAGCTTCCTAATGAACAGATCGTCAAGACGTTAGTCCAAAAACTTCTGTTGGGTGTTTGCGAAATGTAATTTAAAGCGAAACAGACAGTTGGAAATATCCTATTAATTTCCAGAATTTTAATAATTCCCCAACTGTTACCGTGCTTTCGACTCTGGTGAGTGTCGTCTATAAGACCCATGAATGAGTTGGGAATCACACCAGGATGTTGGAATCATTTACTGACAGCCATAACTTGTATATATCGCTATCCTTCGATTATATCAGACTAGAATATGCTGGATCTTAGTGAATCAAGTTATCTGCTGTTGATACACCTTTTGGGGCTTCCATGGTTGTTTAATTTCCACCGACTATATTTTTCACTAGCATAGTTATGAAGTACTCTAATTGAGTTAGCTAGCCAGTTACTGGTTCCGACAGGTCAGAATTGATAATCAATCGTCAAATTTCATGAAAATCGTAATACAAAAATTGATTGGACTGAGAATCGAACATTTTTTTTAGCGAATAAAGAAATAAAACTGCTAGTGATTTGCAGAACAAAAAAATTTGACCATTGATGGGCTAGGCATTATCTCAGCTCATCGCACGTTACAGAAAATAATGAGGTAAATCGCACATCAATCCAGGGGTTAAACCTGAATCCATCGATGTATTATATTTCCCAATCAAAGTAACTCGGTAAACTTTGGCAAACTTTCCAATTCGTCATTGTTCCACATCTTGGCCGCCGCATGCCGCCTGTATCATTTGTCGATATAAGCAACTGTTAATTCCCGACGCAATTGCAAAGATGACACCATAAGAGAACCAACAAAAAAAGAAAGAAAAGAAAAAAAAACACAATCTCATGTAAAACATGAACTTATTAAACAATGTTGTGTTACGGAATTAATTTTAATCAAAATCTCATTCATAATCATACAGAAAGCAAGAAGACGAAGTAGAAGAAGAAGTATGAGCATGTTTGTGACAGCTACCACAGACTTACGTTCTGTGAGCGCCTGTGTGTAAAAAGATATAGCAGCAGCTTTACAGATTGATCTCTTGAAGACATTGGTGATTGCGGTTATGCTGATGATTGGAATGAAGAGAATGGAGGCCGACCAGCAGTACCAGCTGTAAATGTTGTCTGCAACATTACAACATGTGTGTTGAATGATTGTGTACTTCATATATCATAAACAATTAAGGCAATCACCCCGTTCATGGCACAATTCATATGTACGCCCGGCCCGGCCCCAACCCAGCCCAGCCCAGTTCGGCTCGGTTCCGTTGAGCTCCATTCTCTGTTCAGTTTACTTCTATTGTTCCGATGTAAGACAGAGAATCACTTGGGCTGGCTGCTGGACGGCGTCGATGCCCAAATGATGGCAGTCAGGGCGATGACGACTATTCGTGATTCTACTTAACATCGATTGACCTTAGCAGATTAGTAAAACATTGGCGTTTATTAAAGAGCCACACAGTCGACACAAATTGCATAAAACCCGATAGGAGAATTTTACGCAAGAATTCCAAAAAGAAATTAAGCCCAAGAATGCGCCCATAGATACGAAAAATTCGATAAGTTGAACCACATCAGTGTACGTCGCTCCGTCCGTCCGCCTATTTGTTCATCTACATATTAATTTGTTTTAATGCGTAGCAAACCCCATGAAAAAAATCATAAAATTTTGTTATTGTTGTTTATAACAATTTAACAACAAATATGAATATTGCCAGCACACACACACATACACCAACACTCTCACATTTACCGACATTCACAGATATTTATTTTCTTTTAAATTTTCTAGATTCATTGGGTTCCCCTTTGCCACCAGTGGCGGTGACGCTGATGATGATCGCAATCATGATGATGACGTTATTGATGCTGATGATGAGGTTACTTATGACGCCTTTGGATGATGGATGAGAGGAGGTGGCGTTAAAGAGGTGTATGTGGAGGGCGTTGCATGGGAGAGTTTCAGCAGTTAAGACGAACGAAATAGGAATGACAAAAACGAATAAATTTTAATTGTTGAAAAAGCGACATTTGAATGTGTTACAGTCACTAGGTCGCATTTTGTGACGCAAATTGTCAATTTTCGTTATTCCATTATTAAGTCCATTTCATTTGTATGTCTGTGTGTGTGTATGCATGTATTTGCTATTGGTTTCTTAAATGACATCTATGTCTCTATGTAAGTGTTTATATGCACTTTTACAGTATTGACATAGAAAGAAGATGAAGGCAAAGAGAAATTATCATGATTCGGCGAAATGATGTACTAATGCAAGACACCCTACAGTACGAACACATAGACAAGAAAATGGTGAAGCATCTAAATTATGATTTTTCAGAAAACTTGGAACATTTTTGGACAATTTATGGGGGTTTCTTCGGGCGTTTGTCAGTTGTGCTCACACACGTCCATCTTCTTGAGAAGGATGCGATCCTACATTCTGGCCTAAAGTTGACGAATGTCCGTTGTGGTAAATTTTTTTTCTTTACAGCACGGTTTTTGTCAACCCCCAATAATAGGCTGCAGTATAATTTTAATCATTTAGATTGTGTTTTTAGATCTGCCAAAAAATTTGCATAAAAATCCATGAAATGATTTTGAACTATTGAAAAAATAAAGGGCATGATATGGCTGAGGCTGTAGACAGCCCAATTGAGCTGGACGATCAGAAAATTGGGACAATAAAAAAAACTATACGCATGACCATTAAGGAGGGACTACTTCAAGTTTTTGGCAATATTCAACCGTAATACAAAGCAATTTTGAGCCAATCGGATATCATTTGAGTACCATAATTTCCAAATAATTCAATTTCGATATTAATGAGAAAATAACTCGTGCGTAAATGGAGTTCTGCAGTCAGTACCTGATCTACATAGTGACAGAAACTGTCCCAGAACTGTTGTAACAGCACACATTTTTGCTGACCACACGGGAAAAACTGAATCCTGAAAGTTTCACTAAACAAAATTAATTCCTCAATTAAAAATTATTTAATTCGCCGACAGACAATTATATATTAATTATTTAAATGTATGTTAATTTTCTAATTGAATGACCATAATTTCTCAGTGGAAACTGTAGAGTGCCCTGAAAATGTTGCCATCCACTGTAAAAATGTCACCCCGGGGATGGTGGGGCGTTAATGCTGCTGCTTGCTAAAGCTTCAACAAAGAAGATCATAACGATGACGATCATCATCACCCCCTTTTTTTTTTCTTTCACCATACTTGTTATAAGATTTCTTTGTTGTTTAGCTTAATATGCTTAATTGGTGCGATTTAATTAAAATCATTGTTTTTTTTTTGTGTGTGTGTGCTGTGTGTATGAGTGTGTTGTTCTTCATCATCTGTGGTTCATTTCTTCGCATTTCTTTAGTGGCACATTTTCACTCCGGTCCCGCCACAATTCTTGGATGCTTAACGCGTGCATTGGATAGGAACATATTTCCAAAACGAGTGGCCGTACTCTTAATTTATATTCATATTCTCGATTTGTATCGGTTGTCGTATGTCGTCGTCAGCATCAGCGTAAGCGTAGATGATTGTCATTGGTATCAATATCTATTCAAAGTTTTTTGTGTGGTTACATTTAATAAACAGAGAGAAAGAACGAAAGAAAACGGCCACGGCGAAACGTTGGGAAAAAAAAACCCGTGTACGCGCGTATGATTGTGTGTATGGACTGAGTGATCGGCACTGTGGTGTGAGATCATTAATGTCATGTGTGAAATGATTGATCAATGAAACAATTTGTTCGACTGCATGTTCAATCCATTGTTGCTGTGGTCGTTGTGGTTGAGCGTCAATCGGCACTCTCACACACACAGTCGCACACACAATTTATAAACACTTTGAGGAATAAATATCATTTGCATAAAACTTCTGGGAAGTTCTGGATATGTAAATTAAGAAATTGAATCTTTTTTTTTTTTTTTTTTGATTTTTGGAAATCGTAAATAATTGAATTTGAAATGATGCAAGATAAATTGTAAATCCTAAATGGGAGAATGATTTGAAAGTTGACTGAGAAGGTTGCGATTTTTGTTGTTTGTTGGATCAAACAAACTGAACAAAGTTTTAATATTTACAAATCGTTAAGTCAACCTATTGCATACGAATTTTGCATTACCGGCCCAGGTAGAAAAGGTAAAGGAGCTGTGCACAATATACTGTGTATGCATTACCGGCCCAAGGTAAAGGAGAAGTGCCTAATATAATTTGTATGCCGACTAATTATTATCTTTTCCAGAAGAGCTTCGCATGAAGTAGTTTTTTTGTATTCACTTAATTAAGATCTCTCGTCATCCTGTTGTTGGACTTGGACTACTTAGCAAAGGACTTACATGCACTGTGGTTTTTATGGAGCTTACTCCATTTAATATCAAGGATTGCATGAGTTTCTTTCACGCCTTTCTTGGCAGTTGTCCTCTAACGCCTCTTTGATTGCAGAGTTTGGATTCATACGAACGACATTTGCATGTCCTACGTCTCTCGCGGCAATTATGTCTGTCGCTCGTAGAAAAATCTACATTTGCCCACTGTTGGCAAAACCCCCATATCACTTAGTCCCGATTTATTTATTTATTTATTAATTACAATACAAAGTAAATTTATATTCTAATTTTGGGTACAAGGGTAAACCGGGTGACAAAGACCATTTGGCTTGATTTTTGCAGCGACAGACCAAAGCCTCTGGTGGGAATCGAACCCACAACCCCCACGCTGATAGGCAAGCACGCTACCAACTCGCCTACTGGGCGCTTGTCCCGATTTACATGAGGACATCTTCCCAGGGCGATTTTTTTTTTTTTTGGTATTTTCTGGAACTTCTTCGTAAATGAAAAACAACATTTAAAAAACAATGAGTATATAAACTTTATATACAGCCCGATTATGAAACCTCACAGCGAGAAAATTCCCAGGATTTTTTTTCTTTCGAGAATAGTGTCCTCTTTTTCTAAACGGATCGGACGAATAATGATGATATTCGATTATTCGAAGTCAACTTCTTTGTTTGACTCTCGGTCTGTTTAGAATAAAATGATTTTTATCCAACAAAAGTAAATTCCCCGGAAATTATCTCCCAGGGAGTTTCCATAATCGGGATGAAAGTTGTTTTTTTTTTTTTAAAAAAAATTCAAATTAAACAGTGAATTTCCCCCCAATTGACTGTTTTGCTACCCATTTTGCTTCCCTACCCCAACAATCGTCAAACGTCTTGCCTGTTCGAGCTGGGTGAAAAGTCATCGTGTAAATCGGATCTTCGATTGTCTGCCCTCTAGACGATCCTTGGTATGAAGCTAAGTCATTGAAAAGTCATCGTGTAAATCGGATCTTCGATTGTCTGCCCTCTAGATGATCCTTGGTATGAAGCCAAGTCAATGGTTGATTTGTATTTCGAAAATGTATATTTTTTTTTTGGTATTTCCCTTACAAACTGCCATGTGATGCCCTGCAACGTCTATAATCCTTCAGTCTTCCTGGACATCAACATAAAAATTAATGGCTGAGCACATCATGCATAACCAAAAAAAAAACAAACGTGTCCTTTTGTTTTAACAACACCAAACAGAAAAAAAAAGTGTCCCCCATTTTTTGGTTGACTTCCCAGACCAGTGGTTGTTGTATTGTTCTGATGGGCATTTTTGCTGTTGTTGTGCATCGACAACATCACAATATTTAATTGACTTATAATTGGTCTGAAATGGGCTCATCCTATTGACTCCGTGTGTGTGTGTGTGTAAGCATATGGATATTTCATTTTCAAACACAAAAACCCCAGGAACAAAAAAGCAACAATGCAAAATTATATTATTGCTGCGAGTGACGTTTTTTTTATGTCGGCTTTCAAACGTCTCCCTTTCGGCATTGCCTGGTCATCATCTTCATCGCCTGTACCTCTGTTTGTCCGTCTGTCGTTGGACAATGATAGACATGTGAAAATGCCTTTGTGTCGTTCGGCATTGCTGATGTTACACATGAGCGATTTTTTTTTCTCGGGTTAGACAAAATTATAAAAATTATTTAAACCGCCCTCTTAGGCACAAATATTTCCGTTGGTATGTGAACTTGAAAATTAGCAAGGGCACCTATATACCCATTATTATTATTATTATTATTATCCAATTCCTGGATGTTGTTAGTGTTATTTGTTGTTTTGTGGTGGTTCAATAAAAACTGCCTGTCTGTCTGTCTGTCGGTCGGTCGCTCGTCCTGTTCTCAGCTAACGACAATTTCACAAAGTGTCAGCTGGTATTTCAGGTCAGTAGTTACAGTCTGTCAAACGTACCGAAACTAAAAACAAAGTCTGCTTCAACTATAAAACTGGTTTCAGGACAAATCGAAACAGTCATTCCAACCATTCGGTTACTATTTAGAATGCACCCTTTTGCTTTTGTTTCAATTCAGCAATAAATTGAAGTTGTTGTTTTGAAATGACAAATTGAGGTCGAAGTCTTTGAGTGCGAGCAATAAATAGTTTTGGCCCGCAAGTACAGTTTGGAGAGAGTAGCTTACACAGGTATTGAAATAAATAGAAAACGTTAGAATTTTTTTTTAAAAATCTTGTTGTTTGGAGGTGCTTACGGGCATCTTGGACGACTAAGTGAGAAACTGTCTAGGAAAAAAAAAACATTTGTATAAACCGCTCCCTGTGAAGCCGGCTTCAAACTCCACATCCCTCTCAGATTTCCGAGAAATTCCGGTGCAAGGTCACTTTTGCTCTCCTAGACCATTGTTATCACTGTGCTATATGACCAACTCGATTCTATATTAAGCTTCCTTTTCACCTCTATCCACACTACCGTTTCCAATGGTCAAAACACTTCGTCTCCTATGCAAATTAAATTTGTGGGAGCTAACTTACAAAAAGAAGAAGAAGAAGAAGAAAAAAACAAATAAAAACATTTTGTCAGAACAAGCGTACAAAGTTTAATTATGACCACATCGAAAGAAGAAGGCGAAATATAAAACGGCAACAGACGAAAAACAGCAAATAACTGACAATAATTACAACACAAAAAGAAACAAGACTTTTAGCGCCAATTTGTATGTTACAACAACAAAGTGTAACATGGAGACAGGAGGCCACGGTAATACAGAGCACAAATGGCCATAATTAAAACTGCCTACAAACAGCCCACAATATGGTCGTAAACAACAACAACAGCAACACGACCGCCAACTGTAACCCGGCAGCAGTAACAACAAGTGTTTGTTGGCACAAAGAAAAGAAAAACAACAAGTGCAACAAAAAACCCAACCATTCACAATGTGTCGGTGTCTATGTACTCGGATGATGTGTTGGTAGAGTAGATCAACAATCTTCTTGGCTAAAACCTACAACAGTACGACATACACGTAGCAACTTGTACGAGTATGCTGTTGCTGTTGTTGGTGCTATGGCTATTGTTCCCTATTGTTGTCTATTGAGATGAAAAGTGTAAACGTTTATGTACAACAACAACAACAACAGCACACCCGTCAGCCAACCAGCCAACAACGACATATGTTTGCTTGTTACATCTTGCAGCACTGTATGGAATGTCTGTACAACTAAAGTACTCGTGCTTACCTCAAACATTTGGGTATTTAAACAATGGCGAAAGCAACAACAGGGTTGTATCCGAAGGTGGGGGCCAATAAAAAAAATGGCTACACCTTGCTGCGTTTCCTATGGCGAGCTTTTCTCGTCAAAACTTTCCTACCACCCTGTTACAACACAGTGGTATCAAAAACTGTACCAGAAAAAAAGGTAATAACAGCAAATATCGTCTAGAATGGGTTCCTTCCAAAGACCAAAAGACCTTCCAAAACATAGGTATTACACAGGGACATCTCAAATCAATATCATGCCCTGTTTTTGGAGATCGCATTATCAGCCGCAGAACTGATGTCGTTAGGCTACTGCATGGCCAGCCGAGGCAGCCATTTGAATGAAATTATTTTCCATTATTTAACCGGAAAGATTGCACTTTCAAATAAAAAAAGAAATTTGAGAAAATATCCAGTAGTTTTTTTTTTTATAGAATTTTCAAAAAAAAAAAAAAAGTTATTTGGCGGACCCTGTAGTAGATTCTACATACACAGTGCAGGGTTCATGGGGATCGGCATGTTTTCAAGCTCTGCAAGAAGGCCTACTCGGCCATCCTTGGGTACGCCGCCATCCTTCTACGAGACCTTGTTTTGCTCGCCTTCTTGAAGAGAAGCGCCCGATGATCTCCTAGGTTAATATTAAACATGTCAAGAATGCACGTCTTGTAGTTCCTAAAGAAGGGTTAATTTAGGCATTGGTTAGCTCTTTTTTACTTCAATGGTTGACCATCCCAATAAATAACCAAAATTGGTATTTTTCAAAATAAAAAAAAATAAAATTTAATGTTTTAATGTTTCATGTAAAATGGGCCACACGTTTGACTAATCCGTTTGTAAAGTTCTGAGAGGAACCTGCTGGAATTTCTCACAAATAACAAAATGAAATAAACGCTATAAATTCTTGTTCTTCTTCAGTTTTACACAGTCCAGAATCCAACAAATCACTGTACACAGAGTCTATAAAAATGGGCACAACTTCAAAACGGGTTCTCACAAACAGATTCAACAAACATCATTATGATCGAATTACATTGGAAATATTCTTATCGGCTTAAAAACCAATTAGTCTTCTATAGAAAATAAATGTAATGTTTTCTCGTATACAACCCAACTCCATTTCAGCAAGTTGTATTGCAGAGAGTAAACACATCAAAGGCATCATAACGTTTTACTTTCAGGAAATCCAGCTACTCTAACATCACTTAATCAGCCGCACAATTTATGCGAATTCGGTTAAGCTGACTTGAAAAAAATCCAGAAATAGTTTTCACTTATAGGAGATTTTCAATAAAAAGAATTTCGGATAGTTGAACTGAGTATTCTTTCATTCAAACGAACTGAGTATGTACTTTTGAAATTGTTCAATGAAATGACAATAGAAAGTTGTGGCACAACTATTAAAATAAATGTATGTAAAATTTAAATTCAATATTAATGAGCTTCTATGAAATCTGACACTTATTTTCATTTGCTTGAGTTGTCTTAAATTTGGTTAACACATATTTTTTTTAAGATCATTTGTTCTACATTCATCATATTTCTCTTAAGCGGTGTTCGTAGCGTATAAGTGTGTGTCATTGCATTGAAGATGTGTTTCGCATAAACGATTTTCCAATAAAGCGAATTTTCGTTTGAAAAATCGTTACGAATACTTATTTTCAATTAAGCTTCTCCAAAAAAAAAAAGTTGTCTTCAACAGTTTCCATGGGTCAGTATTCCAAATGAATTCTACACATCTCTATTTTATTCCTTACCTGAGCAGCGAATAAAATATTGAAATGATCAAGACCACTGTCTTTGTGGCACTTCTTGTGCCTGGTTTGCTTTGCAGGTCTATTACAAATGCAACATGTTGTAAATGCAGTGCAAATTTGTTCTTACTTTACACACACACACACACACAGACACACTGAGAGGAGGCAATAACACCACATACCATATTATTCACCACTACATACACTCTTGGTTTCACCACCACTGAACAAGCCGTCTGCCGTTCTTGTTGTTGTTGTTGGTGATATGGCCAATGCCTACTAACTTTGTTAGTGAACTCCGTCCTAGCAGTGTCGATGCATGAGTACCATGAGTGTCTGTCTCTCTATGTGCTCTACGAGTCTAGTACTCAGTTACTTATAAGCAAAACGTTTGCATTTCAGCTATAAATCTACTGCATTCTACGATGGCTCGACTCGTACGTCAACATGAAGAAGGGCTTTACTACGTCATGTTGCACGCACGTACATGCATATATATTTTTAGGTATCATCTTTATGTTTATCTATGTAAAAGATGAAACAACAACAATAACAGCAACACCAACTGCAACTACAACAACATAGAAATGTGTTAAATTTGTTAACATCATCAAACAAGAGGCAAATAGGTTAAAAGCTATTTGTACTTTGCACAGAGTAGAGGGTAATTGCCAGTGAAAATTCCAACATAGATTGAAGGCATGCCATTATCATTTTGTATTATCATCATCGTCATATCACACACAAAAACGAAGGCACACATCTGGGGAATTATTCTTTAACTAGGAGGAATTTGCGATGAAATCGTTAAGAGTCGTTCGGGGGTAACGAATCACTACCTCCCTATCGAGGAAACTATTAGGCAACTGAAAGAGGAGTCATTGGGCTGAACTTGAAAAAAAAATCACAGTAATTATTATCAGGTTCCATTTTTATGATTACCCCAGAAGAAAATAAAAATTCAGGACAGTTAGAAATCGGACATGTCTGTTAATCCAAAAGGAGAAACTTCCTAGCCCACAAAAAAAAAAAAAAAAACTCACCACCGGCATTTAAGGAAATACCTGATTCAAGAGCCCTGAATTTAATAAATAGCAATACTTAAATGTTCCCAAACATATGTATGCTTATTATATATATGATTAGATCCAATCAGGTATCTGTTTAGAACCAATCATATATGTGACTAGTAAGTTGTAATGCGCCTACGGCGCCCGTTGAAATAGGGAAAAAAAATTTTGTTGGAAAAAAAAATTTTTGTGGAAAAAAAAATTTTGTTGAAAAAAAAAAATTTTGTCGAGAAAAAAAATTTTTCGTGAAAAAAAAAATATTTTGTGGAAAAAAAAAAATTTTGTGGAAAAAAAAATTTTGTTGAAAAAAAAATTTTGTTGAAAAAATAAAATTTTTGTTGAAAAAAAAAAAATTGTAAAAAAAATTTTTTGTAAAAAAAAAATTTTTGTTGAAAAAAAAATTTTGTAAAAAAAAAAAATTTTTAAAAAAAAAAATTTCGGGGAAAACACAATTTCTGTACAAAAAAAAATATTATTTTTTTATTATTATTATATCTTAATATATATTTACCCTCGACACTGATTCACTGATACACTGATACACTGATTCACTGACTCTGTCACGCAGTACGTAGGAATTTAAATAGGCATTCTATAATAATTCTATAAATAATAGTAATACAAAAAAATAATATTTTTTTTGTACAGAAATTGTGTTTTCCCCAAATTTTTTTTTTACCAAAAATATTTTTTTCCAAAAATTTTTTTCTTACAAATTTTTTTTTTTACAAATTTTTTTTTTTCAAGAAATTTTTTTTTCCAAATTTTTTTTCAAGAACATTTTTTTTCCACAAAATTTTTTTTTTTTCAACAAAATTTTTTTTTTCAACAAAAATTTTTTTTTTTCAGCAAAAATTTTTTTTTCAACAAAAATTTTTTTTTCAACAAAATTTTTTTTTTCCACAAAAATTTTTTTTTTCAACAAAATTTTTTTTTTCAACAAAAATTTTTTTTCCACAAATTTTATTTTTTTTCGAAATTTTTTTTTACAAAATAGTTTTCTCAAAATATTTTTTACAAAATTTTTAAAATTAAGTAACAAATACTTTCTCAAGCAAATTAACGGGCGCCATAGGCGCATTACAACTTACTAGTTAAGATATATTTACCCTCGACACTGATTCACTGACTCTGTCACGCAGTACGTAGGAATTTAAATAGGCATTCTATAATTTTCTATAAATAATAATAATAAAAAAAAAAAATTTTTTTTTGTACAGAAATTGTGTTTTCCCCAATTATTTTTTTAAATTTTTTTTTTTTTTAAAAAAAATTTTTTTTTTACAAAATTTTTTTTTCAACAAACATTTTTTTTTTCAACAAAATTTTTTTTTTCCCCAATATTTTTTTTTTCAGCATATTTTTTTTTCCACAAACATTTTTTTGTACAGAAATTGTGTGTGTTTTCCCCAATTATTTTTTTACAATTTTTTTTTTTTTAAAAAAAATTTTTTTTTTACAAAATTTTTTTTTCAACAAACATTTTTTTTTTCAACAAAATTTTTTTTTTTCCCCAATATTTTTTTTTTCAGCATATTTTTTTTTCCACAAACATTTTTTTTTTCAACAAAATTTTTTTTTTTTAACAAAATTTTTTTTTTCAACAATATTTTTTTTTTCCACAAAAATTTTTTTTTTTCAACAAATTTTTTTTTCCATATTTCAACGGGCGCCATAGGCGCATTACAACATACTAGTTTATTATAGAATGCCTATTTAAATTCCTACGTACTGCGTGACAGAGTCAGTGAATCAGTGTCGAGGGTAAATATATATTAAGATATTAAGATTGTATGCAATCATATTTTTAGCACATGTGTTTCTCCTCATACGAATTAAATCCAAATCGCGAGGAGAACTCGGACCAGGTGTGTAGTTGATCTGATCTCGACATATATATACATGAAGACCTCACCAGGAAGCATGGTATGATCCATATAAAATTCTTGGGTACTAGCGAGACTGATGTGAATGCGTGCCTATCATGGTGATCCTAAACGGACGCTGATCGCCGCAGTTTAACCTTTCCTGGTTAAATGTTACTCCACCAGTCCAATGGAGAAAAACTGACAGAAGCATCTGGTTATGAGGTATTAATGGAGGATTTGGCGGGATTTTTTAAGGGTAACCTAAAGGGGTATCGGGTCATGGCATTGTAAAAGACAAGACTCCACTAAACCTGAGACCCAAGGAGATCAGGAGTTCCTACAACTGTTAAGAATTTCGAATCGGCCATCAGGGAGCTTCGCTTGGATTTGATTTACCTCCTTAATAGGAGGAAACGCTTCCAATGCCGGTTGAAGTTGAAGGCTAATAATATTTCTTAATGGCAAATTGTTAAAGGAAACTCACAGAAGTTGCAAATATATTCAACGATTTGACTAGATCAACCTTCCAACTGTAGAGTACATCAAAATAGGCCTATTGTGGTTATAATGTAAAAAAAAAACAGACACACACACACAACAAAAAAAAAAACTGCCCCTTGCCGACAATTGTCAGTCACATAGAACGGCGTATGTTCTTCATTCTTCATGAGCGATTGAGACTTTGACATTTTGTTCCATTTTTTTGTTTTGTTTGTTAGTTTGTATTTAGTACATGAACGTATTCCATGGTTTGGGAACAAGAGGTGCACATGCCAGAGGTAGGTATGTAGGTACGCTCGAGTACTTTCCCTTGTAATTGTCTTTATCATTTACAACATTTGCAAGTGCAAGTGTTTCGTTGCCGTTGCTGCCGTTGTTATCGTTGTTAGTAAGTGCCCGCAGGACTCTTTGGCTGGCTGACTGGTGCACTTACAGGAAGTGGTTGTATGCAACAACATTTGTTCGCTTGGTGAAATGTGTGTGTGTGAGCGTGTGTTGGTGTTGAGAAACGCGGGAATTTCTGTTATCCCTATTGTGTAGGTCGGCCTGTCTGACGGTGTGTCGTAATGAATTCTTTTTTAAATGTGTTACATTTTTTTTCTTGCACCGTTTACAGGTATTCGTGGTGTTTTTTTCGGTTTAGTTTTTTCATTTTTTTTTTTTTTTATATAAATACTTATTTATTATTGATAGATAGCCCAGCGCCCTACATTGATAACATGTTAAGAAATAATGCCCTTAAGGCTTTTTATTTCATCTTCTGCTGTGACGTTCGCTTGTTAGCGCAATTGTTCCACTAACTGCCAACAGTTGTCAGCGTGTCAAGAGCACTGCAACTCCAATAACAGCCAGCTCAAGACATGAAATGATCAACAAACAAACACAATGAAACGTTATAAAAACCGATAACAATTTAAATTGCGCCAAAGAAATTCATCAATTGAAACAGGTCAAGGCCGTCAAGTGCCATGTGTGTGCCTTGTTGTTATGGACAATATGAGGGCGAAAGGTGTACCAAATATTTAGGGCGAAAACTGTAGACATAAATTACACTTTCGAGAAATTACAATGATCAGTGTGCAAATGTAAATATAGTGTATATACTAACAAATTTGTAAAGCCTTCGAGTTGCTAAAGCAAATAAAATAAAAATAATAATAAAAATAATTCTCAGCGATCCCCATGCGAGCGGATATCCTAATTATCTTACGAAACGAATATAAGCGATTATAAGATAGACCAGTTCGAGTATGAAGTAACCCAAAGCGAGTATAAGTAAGACCTAAGTGAGTCTATGCGAGTACAACATCTCCAATGGAATATAAATGAGTATAACCGATGCCTAAGCGAGTATAAACGAAGCCTCGCATATAAATTACGCTTAAACTGAAAAAACTGAATCAATGAAAACGATTCTTCAATAGTTCGACAACAAATTGATAGACTTGATGAATACATTCTTTAATTTGAAGTAGTTTGTTCCGATCCACACTAGGCAATTGTAACACAGAAAAAAATACGGGCCAAAAATGTTCAATTACTGTCATAATTGAAATTAAGCTTGGAAATCAATTAATGTTGTAATTGAACTTAGAAATTCTTGGCGAAATCCATGTAAAAAATAGTAAAAAATTCAATTACTTATTTAAAATTTGAGTAATTGAATTCACAACTTTTGTAGTTGGAAGAAAATCAATTAAAAAAGTAATTGAATTGATGAATTCCATACAAACTTCGTAATTGATTTCAAAAATATGTTTTTTCTGTGTAAGTGATGAACAAATTCATTGACTTGATGAATAACTTCTTTAATTTGAAGTACTTAGGCAATTTTAATTGTCGCAATTCTAAGTTTATTGGAAAGACATGTAATGGAAAGGGAAAAAACTTGCTCGTACCGGCAATTTCTTTTTGAGTTTTTCGTATTTTGATATTTTGAAAGTCATTTGTATTTGAAAAAGGCAATAATGAAAGCAAACATTGCCGAAACCGAATTTCCTTGTTTGAACACAAGAGGCAAGTTCAAAGGGGAATCATACAAATTGCCGCAAGTAAAATTGCCTAGTGTTAATCGGAACTTAGTTTTTACGGCCTTTTTTTTGCGTTCATCAACTTGAAGTATTATTTTACAACAGTAACTTCATAAAAATATGTTTCATTTTTGTTGAAAATCATTTAAAGCTACCGACCATAAAGCATTTACTCGCTCAGTTAGCGAGCGACCACATTCAACCTATCGACTTTTTACTCTCAGCTACACTTTAACACCATTTGACCGGGATCATTCAAAGTCCAGTTCAACGTTCACACACCACCATACACTGTGTGCCGTTGCCCCTCCAATAAAGCATTAGAATTTCAACTGCTATTTTCTTTTGTTCTCTAACACAATATCCTTGAATTCATAACAGTCATGACATTGTCCTTCAAATCGTGCACATGCAGACAGACGTGCACAAAAGCAACACTGAACAGGAAAAAAACAAACAAATCAACTTCTCATGCTTGAATAGAAACGGCAAGAAGAAGAACAGAAAAATATGGAGTTGCAGCCACTAAACACGGAGCCAAACACACACACACACACGAAAGCGGAAGTCCTTATTAATTTGCTATTATTGGCCAGACACACAGGAAGTTAAGTTAATTTTGAAATAACCAAAAGAAGTAAAAAAAAAAAACAAGATGAAAATGACGCTAACACAACTCACTAAAATTCTAAAACAAAACATATTGCAAAACTCATCCGAACTGAAATTGCTTTATTGCAGTCTCTCTCCCTCTCTCTCTCGCTGTGTCTTTAATTAGAATAAAAACGTAGTTTTATTTGTTATATCCCTAATAAAGTTTTAACCTTGTTACGGTGGAGGACTCGTTTTGGTGAGACCAGATATTCAAAGGATGATGTGGATGACCATTAGAGCTATGCGCCGGTGGCGGCTGTTCGGCCTTGTATGTTCATACTGTGTAGTAATTGGCATACGAGTATCTAGCGGTGGTCCCACAGACAGTTAAGCCTCTTAGACTGCGACAATAGAATTCCGCAGCCAAGCGGAGATAGTAAATGCGGGTCTATATTGAACATATGAGACTTTTCGAATTTTCAAATTTTTTTAGATATAGTTGTCAAATTTTTACTAAAAAGTTTGAATTAAATTTTGGACCATTTTTAATTTTATAATTTGAATTTTTTTTTTCAAAGCCAAAATATAACTATTCAAAAAGCAGCGTGGGGCTTTCGTCTGTCGTTGCAAAAATCCTAGCCATATTGTCTGTGTCACCCGGTTTTCCGTTGGACCCAACATTAGAATATGAATTTACTTTGTATTGTAATTAAATTTAAAAAATAACAATTCATAAAAAAATCAATTTTTTTTGGAAAAATTGTCCAAAAAATTGCTCTATTGCCAATAATCTGAAAATCGCAATTTTGTGGGGTGGACCACTTCTTCTTTAAGCGCCTCCTATGTACTGGAAATGTATGTTAAGAGAAGGCTGTAAGATATGCCAAGCAATTTTTTTTTTATTTTCGTAATAAACCTTAGTATTTCCCTCTATCGACTGACCCTGTAGCCTAGGAGTCTATGTCTTTGCGACGGACCACATCTTCAGAGGCTTACCTGTTAAGGATGATATCTAAAAAGCCATTTACTAACCTGCAACGAGAAAAAAATACAAAAACAATATAATTTAATTTATATTTCCAAAGCACTCGCAGGTTTTTTGTTGTTGTTCTTCTCAAATAAGTACAATTTAATTAGCAATTGAAATTTCTGTTACATTATAGTTGGCCAATTTTTTTTGTCGGTTAACAATGAAAGGTATAAAGCAGGCCGGCAATTAGGCCTAGGTATGCAAAGGAAAAAATAAAAGTACTCGTACTTAGGGAATTGTAGACAATTACATAGCGACAGGCAAATGTATGTATGTGGCATCATATGGGCCTCGATAGTTCTAGGGTAGACATACTCGTACATAACATTAAGATAGGTCATTATTTCCTGCTTTTAGGCCTCGTTTTTACGTTTCATTGTAAAGTTTTCACTTTTTTGCCAGTCATGTCTTTTGGAGTCGTAGTTGTTGGCAAATTTTCAAAGAGATCCTGTCCAACTGATAACAGCGATGGACGTACAAAACTTATGTATTTGCTCTGAACAAATGACGATCATCTAAGTTTGGCCACTTGGTGGTAAGTGGCGTTAATGTGCAGCGCTGCGGTATCTGTCTCAGGCCTTAACCACCCTTAAGTGCGTAGCAGCAGCAACTCTACTCCCCCCCCTCGTGCCAGTGACTTACTCGCTCGGCATATGTGTATGAATTATTCCCGTTTTGTTTTCCTTGCAATGGCACAGACAGGAAACACTTTGCCAACGTAGGTGCCACAGAGTTGTTTGTTGCCCTTTTTGCCGGGTTTTTTTTCGTCTTCTTTTTGCTGTTGTTCTGTTCAGTCGTCTTAAGAGATTAAGATAGTGGAGTTTTTTATTTTTTTTTTGGTGTGGGGTAATTTTTCGTGTCTTTATGTCTCTGTCAAAACAGTGGGAACACACACACACACACACTCACTCACTTGCCTGACTTTGTCTCGAGGATATAAAGCTGTAAAAAAAAGACAGAAGTTTGAAAGGGTTTATTTCAAAACACCAGAGCCAACACAAGCAAAACACCCTCATGCCCAATAATTTATTGTTTGCCAAACACACCGAAAACTGCTTAAATTTCTCGATGGCCTACATTTGTCGACGGGAGTGTGTCTCACTTGTGTGTTTTTCTGTTTCTGTGTATTTTGTTGTTGGTTTTATCGTTGGAGGTTTTTATTACTGCAAGTGTCGGAATTTCCATAAAGATTAAATTTAAATTTCTATAGCGCTTTCTGTGGATATGATGGGCTATATTTCTAATTAGTCATTGTTTTTTGGGGAATTTTGTATTGTGCCCGAAGTAAATAGTTCAAGTAAGCAAAACTTAATCACAAGAACTTCCACGAAACAACATTAGACTGGGTCACGTGAGGTGCAATGTTAAAAAAAAATAATAATAATGTTATGTTTTGTGGGAAAATTACATTTAGTAAACATCTCGTGGTGTGGTAGGTAGTGTGTGCAACTATCACACAGAACAACCCGAGTTCGAAACCGGGTAAGTCCATCAAACATTTTTCAGCGGCTGTTTCCACCTTGTAATTGTTGGCGACTTTACGAGTAAGAGAGCATTCTCTAAGCCATGTAAAACTTCTCTAGAAAAGCACTAGCCTTTCGGAGCCGGCTTTAAGCAGTAGGTCCCGGTCAGTGAGTATACAAAATTATATCGTACACAGCTCACTGATTCGAGAGAAGTTCCCCGTCTGTTCCTTCATGGAATGTTTAGGGGAAATAAGTAAGTAAAGATCTCGAAAATTGAAGATTTTTGTTTATTATATTTCAAGGACACTTGATTATGTTTGGGTTTGTGATAACTGTCAGAGTGTGCTGGCCACGAACTGGCATTAGTTTTGCTACGCGGTGTCAATGGTGTCTGTAATCCGGTAATGTGGGTACCCACGAGCCCCGAGGATTTCTGTCCTAGCCAGACCACTGGAGATCGGCCCCCCCGAGGAGTTTCGTGATCGCTTTGGTTTACCACTTAGATTGCAGGGAGATTTCGGATTGGAATGGAGTTGCGATGCTACCCAAAGAGTAGAAGAGTTTTTAAGTAGGCCCTAATCTAGGGTACACACAGCGAATTCTCGAATTGACACTTCAGGCGTACCGAGTTTACTTGAACGGATTACTGAGTTTACTTGATATGCTTGGGACATTTTCAGTGTGTTCAGGATTTAAATCTTCAATCATGGATAAAAGAGAAATTCAACGTCTCGACTTTTAAGGAAAATGAAGATCATTCGTTTCATAAATCCTCTTTGGCGTACTATGGTGCTGGTCATGATTGAAGAGGTAGTTACGCAATTTACCCAAAATCAAATCACAATGAAAACTACTAACATTTTAAGCAAAGGAGACAATAGATGTCTCAGCCACTTAAAATAGCCATATTATTTGTATTTTATTTCGACATTATTACCCAGCAACCCACTTTAATATACATACTCATAAAACCTCAGTACTGAGTATTTTTACGAAGGTTAACCTTTCTATCGTCAGCCTTTTGCGCTTAAAATCAAACAATTGCGAAATTATGTATCTCGCAATATTTGCCCCCAAAGAAAATATCGCTCGACGATTGTATCTTCCAAAAGATAACAAATCCATTGAAATTCCTTTTAAACTTTGAGCCAGATGTTTGAACTTTTTACACAAAAATATTCGACCTCGTAAACAATAAGACGTTGGACAATTTTAACACGTCAAATTTTTTAAAAACAATTTTTATCAATTCTCAGATTTTCCCCAATTTTTATTATTTTTGAAAAAAAAAATATTTTTTTCACTTTTCTTAGCATAAGTTGAAGAGACTCCAAATTTTTAAACTTCTTAAGAGTTACGAAAAAAAAATGTTTTTTGAACTGAAACCTTAAAAAAAACGATAACCATTTAAAAAAAAAAAAATGTAGGAAAATCTGAGAATTGATAAAAATCTATTTTTTAAATTTTTAAATTTGACGTGATACAGACATTTCCACGAGTCTGCCTGCAAAAAATCAGCTCGATTGGATCACTGAAAAAGAGTTAAAAATCGGTCCAAAGGCTTTCACACAGGCCACTACGAGCTTCATACTTCAAACTTAAAAAAAAAATTCTGACGTGTACATGAAAATCGCCGATACACGTGTATTTTTATTTTTTATCCCCTTTTCGAAAAAGTAAATTTGGTTCATAGGACAGAATGTGTGTAACACGGTGTAATGACTGCTTAAATAATTAGAAGTTGGAAAATTTTAAAAATTTGTATTCGATTCAAAATTAAAGTTATTTTGAATCCAATCCAAGGGCAGCTTTCACAGTATTTGTCATTGTGGAATTTTCGAACCTCGTATAATGACTGCATTAACAGTAAGACATTGCATCCAAATGGATGTCAAAATAAAAATTGAAAAATGTAAAGTTTGATCTACGATTCTGGTATTAAATCGATCCTCGTATAATAACAACCTAAAAATAACCACGGTATTTATAAAAAAAAAATAAAACAGATTAAATCTAGAAAAAAAATTCCCACATTTTTCATAACAACGGTTTGTAACGATTATTTAAATTTCTATGAAGACTTTAAAGAATAATATTGCATAGAAATTAGAAACCCTCTGATTGCGGAGCTTAACATCTATTTCTTTACGGGGAGCGGTAAAATAAACTTGAATTTAAATAATTCGTCTTTAATATTGAAATATTTAATTTTGTTCTGCATATTAATAAACTTTGTTTCTATATTGCATTTCTGTAAAAAAAGTTACCTTCACCTCTGACTACTTGTGATCCATTCTTTTTTTTTGTCGCATCTTCTTGTACAATATAAGATTTGCCGTTGATTCCAAACCAAAATAGGTCTTAGCGGCAATGGCTTCCAGAGAATCCTTCGTACATCATGATATACGAAGGCATTGCCCACAAAAAGAAGTGCGAGGCAATCAAATTAAATAGCAAAAGGCAAAGTAGAACGGGGAAGGCGAAGGAGATCGAGAGAAAAACACTTAATTGAAAATCTAAATATAAAATCTAATAAATGTCACATTAAAACAAATCATTTACACAAAACTTTAGCAAAACCACCCATATTAAGTATAATTTATGAAAGCCCTCCATAGCCATAAATGGGGCAATTAAATCCATTTTGATATCCATTAACCAAAAACAATAAGTACCTATTAGTCAAGAAATGCAACAAATGTTAACGTTTTTTTTTTGTTGTTTTTTTGTTGTTTCGTGCTCGCTCCCTCTTGCAGTTTTCTGGTTCAATAAGAGACAGGAGAGGTATTGTGATGATCATGTACGATGAGGATGTACATCATCAAAAGTTGATGGTGCTGATGGTACGACATACTCCTACGGAAGCTTTGGTTTGCAGCAGTTGCTGCTGATAGTGGAGCTGTTGTTGATCAGCAGCACTGTTTGTTGGCTGTTCTTGTCAGTAGCAGCAACAACATTTATGATTATGATGGCACGCGTACAATTGTCATTGCAAATTGTTAGCAGCTCGAAACTAAAGCAACATGACATAATGCTTGCTAGCAGCGACTACTAGTCGTGCACTTATAACTCCATGGCCTTTTACACTTACACACACACACACAGAATGCAAACATATGCACATACATTGGACTGATTGGTGGCTGTGCCGCTTAGTCGATTGGGTGCTCATGGTGGATGCAACGCATGCATGTCTGTCTGTCCTCGCGTCTTTGCAACACAAAGGCATAGCAAGAATATTTCATATTACGCCTGAAAATGTTAACCTGAAATCGAATAAAACAGAAAAGAAGTCACAACATAATGTCAGTTTTTCCATTCCATCTTCTGTGGGATCGTAAAGAAGCGAGAAGACCAGAAGCCCATAAAATAGGCGACGACAATCATTGTGATCATTGTCGTTGTACCACCAGACAGCTAGTAGTAGTAGTTTAGAGCAGATACTGTATCTTCCTGCCACACATACTCAGTCGGCGGAGGCGCGTTCGTACGGCGTACTGGCCACATGACATGAGTGGCAGGCATACTTTATGTGTTGCATGTTTGTTTCATTTTCTACTCACAGTTTGTATTTTTATTAAATCAATTTAGCTTGTTATTCAATTTCATTTCAGTTGGCGGTTGTATACGTTCTCGTCTCGTCTCGTTTGTGTTTGTCGTTTTTTTTCTTCTTTCAGTTTCCTTCTACCGCGATCGACTTTACACCTATTTGTTGTTTTTGTTTTGCTGTGCAACATCATGCATAAAATATCTTTGGTTTATTTAGTTTTTCATATTGATAGTGAGAATTAATTTTATTGCCGGAATCATTAAAAACGTTTGCAGGGAGGGAAAAACTAAGGTACTTAGCTTTCATATCGTTTTGGATTGGCCATTGGTAGACATAATACGAGGGTGTTAAAAGGGAAACTAATTTACGATTGCATTAAAATTCAGTGGCAAAATTTATAAAATATTATCAGGGTAATATTTAATATCGCTATTGCACGGTAGAACGTGGCAGGTGATTAGCCACCCGTGGGGTAACAGGTAGAGTGTGCTAAAATTTCTGGGTTCATAACCAAGAGAGAGAGAGGGAACATCCAACAGATACAATAGGACTTGGCGAACAATATCTAAAAGCGTCTCTAAACTTCTCGAGTTCTCGAAGTTCTAAACATTCAGAGTCTGCTTTAAACACTGCCAAGAGATTAGGACATTTTCTGGCACACTTCAACAAGATGTATTGCAGAATATAATCAAATACCAAGCAGCCCAGTCAAATAAGACAAAAAAAATCAAATAATGTTTTGCTGAAAGACATCAAGAGAACACGCATTTGATCCACTAGTTTTGAATGTAAAGAATTATATTTGTGTTTTTGCTAGACACTGTTGTCTGCTGTTCTAGTATAATATGAGCTGTACAATACAAATCTCTCGCATTCCAAGAATTCTTGGAATCAACTTTTTCATTAAACATTTTTAAAGTTTATCAATTAAATTGAGAAAAAAAACCTTCCATTGGCTACTGTCAGATCTAACCAAATGCTTAAACCCCATCGAGATTGGGAAATCTTAAAGACGGGATTGTGAGGTTTAATGGTGTTCCTTCTTTGGCTGTTGTTTTTTTTTAATACAGGTAAAGAACTTTAAGTTGGCAACACTTTTTTTAGGTGCCGGCCATTTTGTCAGCTGTCAAGTGATTTATATTTACTTTGGTACGACATTTCAACATGATGAGACTGACGCCTGAACAACACTTACAACTTGTGCAAAATTTCTTGAAAAAAAAACATGGTTCTGTTCGAAATACGTATCGTTCATCACAGCCAAAGTTTCACTTGATTGATTGACCACTTGGGGGACAACATTCGCCGCGTTATTGCCAATATACCAACAAACATTTTTTTTTTCAACAAACATTTTTTTTTCATCAACAATTTTTTTTTTAACACAAATTTTTTTTTTCAACAAAAATTTTTTTTTTGAACAAAAATTTTTTTTTTGAACAAAAATTTTTTTTTTGAACAAAAATTTTTTTTGAACGAAAATAACGGGCGCCATAGGCGCATTACAACTTACTAGTTTAAATTATAATGTCAGAAGATTATCTTTCGAATAAAGTAAATTTCATGTCAATTTAGAAAAATGCATACTTGTTTTATTTTTTTTACAAAGTTTTATGCCTCTATGATAAAAGCACCCTATTCATGAAGCCCGACTTACTTTGCCCGCTGAGCCTAGGCGGGTTGATGGATAACTTGGTTATCAAATACATTTTTTTAGACATGCTTTTAATGCTGCGTTTTTTTCATTTTCGTTTGCATTTCCCACAAAATTCCTTCTTTCCACAAAATTCCTTCCTGTCCCTTTCTCAACTTGCCAAAGGTTGCACACACCATTCGTTTACGAGGCAGCATAACAAAGCCGCGTATATTTTCCGCCTAAATTTTTAATGGTTCTGTGATTTTTTGTTTGTTTTTCGTTTTCTTTTTTTTTGTATGCGAGTTCTTGCGGTTTTTGCTGCCATAGATTTTCTGTTTGACATATTGAAACTATTAAACGTTTTTTAACCTGTCGCAGTGCGGACGCTGCGATACTTAAATGCTTACAGATTGCAGTCAGCAAACCATTTTGTAAGATATTATATTTTTGGTTTTATGCGTTTTTTTTTTGTCTTTTCCTTCGCTCTCCAAGCACTTAAACGCAAACTATGTTGCCTTTATATCGGCAAATAATACAACCGAAACACAAGGTTCCGTATTGCTGTTTAAAAAAAAGATATGCTTTTTTAAATATATAGTTTTTTACAACAATTTAATCTGTTTGTTGTATGAGGGAAACTATTTTAAAAACAACTAAGTCGATTTGTTTGAGAAGAAAGGAACAAAAAATAGACAGCAAAATGTCTCAATTTGGAGAATTTATGGCATTTCCAAAGAAAGTAAAAGTCCATAAAGGCAAACTACTTAAGTCAGAGCTTTTTTGGTTTGAAAAAAAAAAAAAAATCATATTCTATGATGATGAGAGTGCTTACGTTTTCATATGCTAGAATCTTGTATATTTTTTTAAATTTATAATTATTAATTACAAAATCATGGCTCTCTACACGCTCTTATCTTGTAATAATTTGCATGTTCAGCCAACACTTTGCCCATAGCATGACAATATTTATTGCAATTATTGTTAGGTTTTTTTTTTTTTTTGGTGTGTGTTATCGTGCATTAATCCAATTCCGCTGTGTTAAGTATTAAACACGTATGCCGCTGAGGGAAAATGGGGAGACTTGATGTTCGGAGTGAAATTGGACAACGAATATAAACTGCAGTCATGTCCGAATAACTGCAACCATTTAAACCGAAAACTTTCGGATACCTGCAAGCAGCTTAACCGAAAACTATCGAAAAACGGAACAGAGCAATAATTTCTTCTTTGTGCTCATTATAACTGAGAATTTTTGGCGAGTTGGAAAACGTATATTATTTGATTTAAAGCAGATACGAAATAAGTCTTTTAATATCCATAGGATTGTGACTTCACTCAACTTAAGAAGAAGAAGAATCACAATCATTTTGGTTCACTAAATTTCACAAATAAAATAAATTACATATATAATGCAGCTGGTCCATACAGGTGCCTTTTGCCCGTGCCAAAGTTCATTTAGCCGAGTTTTTTTAATTCTGATATTTTTTTCTAAAAATCTTGTGACACCAAAATCCACCACAAAAGTTTAATATCATTTTAATTATTCATCGGAAACATATGTTTTCTGATAAAAGTAAGAGTGTTGGCCGAACCAACCGCCGAAAATGTGGAATATTTTGACTGACCACTCAAAAACGTATTTGATGATTGGACTTAGTTCTATTGAAAACTGAGTTTTACATAATTGTGGTTTAACTACGATCTCATTTGTTGGCCCACAGAGAGTAATCTCTAAGCCACATAAAACTTTTATAGAAAAGCCTTAGCCGTTCGGAGCCGGCTTTAAGCAGTAGGTTAAGGGAAATAAGTAAAGTAAGTTCAATTCTGTGAAGTAAACTCCAAATTCTCTTTAGAAATTTCTTAAAATATTTTGCCTTCCGATCATTTAACAGAAACAAATTTCACATATCCGAATTACGTTCTAGAGAAGATTACGGTTAACTTAAACCAACAAGTTGATCGGCCGCAGGTATTCTCAACATCTGAATGAACTTTGAGTTAAACTTCCAACATAAGCTTATCCGCAATTCACTACCACTTTTCAAGGGTCTTCACGTCTCTCCCCTTATCCCATTAGCCATGTACAGAATACAGCTGAAGTTACAGTGCAATAAAAATGTGATCAAATTAATTACGGGTTAGTGATGATGTTTTTGTGTGGCTGGCTGCTGGTGCTGCGTTTCACTTTGTTTCTTTTTTTTTTGTTTTGCGGGGCGTTTAAAAAATATTTCCATCATATCCATTTGTATGTACTCGTACTATGTTAGTACATTGCAATGCATATTGGGAAACAATGGATTGTTTTTGTTGTGATTTTGGTATTATAGATTGAAACAAAAGGGAACATTAATTTTAACACGTACAACTTAGTATAGCAGCTAATCGCCTCATAGACTGCATGTGTATAATGCCAATAAATGAATTTGCAATATGATATTATCATTAGCTGACATATTTTTGTTTTCCATGATCAATGGCAATTACATAATTATTATTATATTCAATTGGTTAAAGTTCGAACTGATTGGCATGATGAATAATGCGAACGGTGGGCTAAAATAAGAACACTTACAACTAGCCCATGAACTCTGAACAGCTAAAGCTTGTGTTTTACTAACAGCATTTTTTTAAGATCTTACAATCGTTGAAGATTCCCAGAGCTTTAGTTTGAAAAAAAGCTCAAAAGTTGCTGAAAATGCAGAAGTAATTTCATGTGATCCAGTAAACACAAAAACCAAAATAAAACCTAAGATTTGAAAGATGTTTAGTTTTTGTATTATTGTAAGTTTTCCATAACTTCAACATGTTCCGCGTTTTTTTTTTGTTTTTGGTTATCAACACATTTGAAATGCCCATTTATGTGTTGTCATCGATGGCATAAAACATAACATTCGCAATTGCCTCTTGTTCAGCACAGACGACAACATTTCTATATGCGATGCAATGGCAACAATCAGTAGCTGCCACAAGATATACACTGGCTGATATGCATTTCGTTTACAACATTTTGTGGCACATACAGACGTATGTGCCTTCTTGGTGGATGTTGCTGAGCAGTTCAGCTTATTGTATTTCCTCAACTGTGACAAACCGTTAACGACAAAGGGATGTTAGACGCCTTCTGGTGATAATAAACGGCAAAAGGCAAGCATAACATTTGGCTGACACAGGACAGGGAATATAACAAGTAGTAGAAGAAGTGCTGGAGAATAAATAAACACATATAAATACTGAATAGAATTGAAAGCGAAAGTTCTTCAAAGGTGGTCTTCAGTTGTTGTTCTGCTGTTTTTTTTTTTGTGTCGCCGACTATTCAGTCAGACAATGTTTCAGTTGGTTTTGTGGCTGTTTAAATATAAACATGTTAATCTTGGCGATACAAAATAATAATAATAACAGCAGTCATTATTTCACACATCAGATGTTTTATGATCTGTGGAAGAGGGGGTTCTCTGCACCTCTCTGGCAGATGGTTTGAGATGGAGCAGTTTAAAACTAATCAGAGTCACAAAAGAAGCTGTCAAAAGTATAGAAGAAGTATATACAAAATTATAATAAACTCAACTATAAGGGCCTTTGTTGCTAGGCCAATCGGCCCAGTATATTTGTTGTTCCTGATGTAAAAACCAAACCATGAACAATTTGATCAGTTGATCAGTTCACATTTTTTTTTGTCAGATGTTTCACTCATTTGTTCCTCTGACCGTTCATCGTAATTAGCCCCAGAGACAACGACTCCAAGGAGCTTCATTTTTTACCAGTTCTACGATTATCAAGCAAACGATTTTACTATTCAACACCTTTTTACAAAATCCATTCGTTTCTTTTCTCTCAAATATCGGTGGAGGGTAGGTAATTCCTTCCGACAACGATCGGTTCATGACATCATGACGGACATAAGGAAATAAGCTTAAACAGGGATTATCCCATAATTTATGATCACCCCTCTGACAGCCAACGAGAATGCATATGACACCGTTCACAGCAAATGGGAAAACGAAACTATAATGATCAAATTCCTTTATAGCCGAAAGGTAGCGATGATCACGTCATACCTTGGGCTAGAACATTAACACGATCACCCAAATAATGCCCAGCTAACAACGAGGGCCACACAACGCAGACAAATGGTGGGTCATATGACATATGACAAAAGGTAATTGTGTCATATAAAACATTAAAGACATATTAAATACACAAGCATACACACACACGCACACACAGAGGAAGAGAGGATATATTCAGCACAAACACAAAAACAACAACAACAACAGCAAAACAGCCTATGACGACAGCGGCGACAATGACGAAAAACAGCATACGAAATGTTATGACAAACCGGAAATAGGGTCATACAATAGGCATACAACATTTGTTATAGGCATTGCATTCGACAGACCGAGAGAGAGAGAGCGAGAGAGATAGGGGAAGGGAGAAAAACAGGCCGCAAGCAAAAAAAAAAACCGAGAAAGGAAGTAAATAGACAAATAGCTGAGAAATACAAAAGTAAATACGAAGGGAAGATTAACTTATCTTCTTTCCTATGGCAGCCAACAGAGACACCGACAGACGTACTCGTAAATAGCCACAGTTTGCAGCGGCTTCGGAAGGGGGGGTTAATAATGCAATTGCAATTAATAACAGCATGAGAAGTTTTTCAAACTCACCTGTTTCCAGAAAAACAAAAAATACGAAACAAACTCAAGCCATGGTCGTTTTTTTGGCCTTTGTCTTCACCCCATTTCGTTAAACTGTGGTTTGACTCTAGTTCTTTGTATTGCTAAAATTCTTGAAAAAGAAAAGTGTATTTGTTGGAAATATATTTAGAACTATGGCTGCGCCAATATCTTGTAATCCTGGGATACGGAAAAAATAGTATGGAAAAAAAACCAAATGTTGCCATTTCGTTCAACGGTGAGAGCTACAAGTAGTACTTTTTTATAGCCTGAAGTTGACGATATTGTGATGGCCGTGGTGTGGTCGATAGTGTGTGCGACTATCACACAGAAGAACCAGAGTTCGAAACCTGGTAAGACCATCAAACATTTTTCAGCGGCTGTTTCCACCTCGTAAATGTTGGCGACTTTACGAGTAAGAGAGAAATCTCTAAGCCATGTAAAACTTCTCTAGAAAAGCATTAGCCGTTCGGAGCCGGCTGTAAACAGTAGGTTCCGATCAGTGGGTATACAAATCGTTCACAGCTCACTGATTCGAGAGAAGGTCCCCTTCATGTTCCTTCATGGAATGTTAAGGAAAATAAGTAAAGTAAGTAAGTAAAGTATAATCTTGAAGGATCTGTTATTGTGACAGGATGGCGCTCCAATATCACACAGTCTTGACAATACAAAAGTAATCGTACTATCTGCCTTCGCGATTCAAAATGGGCCATCTGGGAGATGTGATTTGCAGTTTTTAAAATTAGTATACATAATAAGAATATAGTTAAAGCCTTTCGCCAGATAGATCACCAAACTCCTAAAGCATCACTTAAAAAACTGGAAAAAAATAGGCTGGCACAAAAAAGAAAAATATATTTTATATATAGGCGCCCCGGTAGGCGAGTTGGTAGCGTGCTTGCCTATCAGCGTGGGGGTTGTGGGTTCGATTCCCACCAGAGGCTTTGGTCTGTCGCTGCAAAAAATCTAAACATATGGTCTTTGTCACCCGGTTTACCCTTGGACCCAAAATTAGAATATAAATTTACTTTGTATTGTAATTAATAATAAATAAATAAATATTTTATATATTTTTTTTTTGCATTTTCGTCAAACAGGGCCGGCAGAAAAAAGGAAAAAAAAAATATTTTTTTTTGCATTTTCGTCAAAGCAGCTCTTGAAACAACAGGGCCGGCAGAAAAAAGGGGAAAAAAATATTTTTTTTTTGCATTTTCGTCAAAGCAGCTCTTGAAAAAACAGGACGGGCAGAAAAAAGATCCCACAACGTATTTGGAAACCCCAAAAAAAGGCCAAAGAGATCCAACAGGGGAGACGAGAGGTGGGTAGGCGATAGCTTCCCAAAAGCTTTGCTGGAAATATAATTTGCTTCAAACTATGAATTTTTGGAATTAGGATGTGACTTTATTATAAATTGTACGTGCATTCATTGGATCAGTGAGCCATTGTAGTAAATCGGATGGAGATTTATAAATTTTAATCTAATTCCTCAAGTACAATAAATCATTAAATTCTGTTAGCCAGCTGTAAAAGAGGCGTCTGCAATTCCCATCTTCTTGGATGACTGCAGAATTGGGTCATGCCTTAGTGACTACTCTGCAATTAGATATGGAGAATCTAAAGATTGAAATAAATTATGTATTTCAACTGATCGATTTTTCTCTTATCATCATTAAATAGTTTAGTACATCGGTCAACAATGTCGCTCTGTTCTCATCATCAAATATTTCTGTACATGTGTCAACAATGTTTTTTCTCAACTTTTTTGGTTAACACAAAAGTGATTTTTGGACCAAATGGTGATTGATCCCTAACACTTTTTTTTTCTTCTTGTCGTCGTCGTCGTTAATTCTCTTAATTACATTTTATGATTATTTCCCCCTTCCTACACTTTATCGTGGCCCGGCTCATAAGCGTGTGAGAGTGTGTATGATTTTTTTTTTTTCTACAAGTCATGTTCAAAATCCGATTTTTTTTCTTTCATAATATGGCTTAAAGAAAAAATGTGTGTAAAGAAAAATACCTTTAGACCTACAACAAGTACATGTACGTATCGTCAGTATGGGTGTCTCGGCACAGCAACCATATTTAAGCCCCTTCAATAAGAGGCACACACACACACACAAAATCAAAAGGAACAACAACAAAATGGGGAGAGAGGGAGAGAAAAAAAATAAAATCGTTAACCTCGATTTATTTCATGTATTAACTACCAGAACTAATACGTTCCGTTCGGTGGCTGGGAAAATGGTAGGGATCGGGGTAGGGGCGTACGTAAGTAAGTAAAAATATTAAGAAAATTATATGAAATATAAAACTTAAGCTTAAGCGAGAGTAGGAACAACAACACAAGACGCAAACTAAAGTAGTTACACTTTAAAACCTCTCTAAATACATGGGGACATGCGGTTATGTAGACATGAACTTATGATCGGTTATGGAATGGGCGAATGCTTTTAGTGAATGCCTCAGTCTTTTAAATGGGACAATGAGCTACAACAACAAACAAGAAACGGTGGTTGTATTTTTTTTTTCTTCAGACCAACACCTGTTTTGCTAGGTTTTACTGGCTTTTGCTAAACACGGGAAAACGGCCCAACGAAATAGAGCACACCAAATCGGCCAGTAATTCGAAGTAATCGGGAATCTGTGGAAAGCCTTTGAGAAAAAAAACCATTTTAAGATGAAATAATTGGGGGAAATTTGTATATTTTTATAATCAGTGAACAGGATAGTTGGAGTTACACTTCGGAGACGATTTATTATAAAATTAACTGACGTTTTCGGTTTTAGTTTTACAGCACCTAATGATGGCTCTTGGCTAAAATACCATACAGATCTTAATCGAACACGCACATCTACCGTTGAGCAACGTGCCTAATTACAAAGAATTTGCCACAAAAAAAAACATATGACTCCGATTATTTGACTATATGTAATATTCTTATCATATCATACTTCCCTCGTCCGGCCAGCGATGAAATCTAAACCTCCAACGCCACACACATTCTCCGGAAACACACACACACACACATATGTTCGTACAACGTGTACAAAGTATCCAATGGATAACAATGATGATGGCCTTTTTGTATGTATGTAGGTTTGGTGGAGCCTCGGCTTTGAAGGTGGACAGTTTGTTATTGGATCAGATCAGACTGCCTGACGCACACACACACACACAGAAGAAAAAGTCTTCTGAGGCATGACAGCAATATAAAGATCAGCTTATAAATAAAAATACAAAAAACGTGTGTCTTTGTTTACAGTGGATCGCTGATTTTTTATTTATTTATTTTTTGTTGTGTGTAGGCCTCTTGCAAAAAAAAAACCAAAAACAACAACGGAAAACGGCGAATAAGAAGATCGGTGCTGGCGGTAAACAAAACCAAAAAAAAAAACATAAAATCTACAGCTAATGAAGAGCGAGATAAATGTATGGAAAGAAAAAGCTTAATAAGCCCAAGTATAAGACAACGGGCAAAAGAGCATTATCATTGCCTTAATGCTGAGGAAGGAGAAGTAGAGGTGGACTTATTGTGTGGCAATGCCAAAGTTACAGGTGAACTTGAGTCGACGCACACTGACATACAGTACACTCAGAAATGGGGATCACTTACATACTGCTTAGGCATATGTGACCATAATGGTCTACGAGTATCTACACCTATATAGATGATAATGACCAAACAGTGGCGGTGAAATCGGGTGAGGCCTGGCATGGTAACGTAGAGGACAAGAGCGCTGCCAACACATTTCCTACATTGACCTACAAATAAAAGTTCCGCCATCCAGAATTTCCATAAAAATACACTTCATAGAAAATTTAAAAGGTTTGGTATGTGATCATTTTCAAGGAGGCTGCAGAAAGGATATTTAAACACTAGTCTCTCCTTGCGGACATCTATCATAAACGGACAAAATTCTCAAAAAACCTATATGCTCAATTCTGTCTTTCAAGATCGCATTTCAACTATGATAGAAATTAGCAAAAGAAGAATTTGATATTTAATTTTAACTTTTATTATTTTTGCAAATATTTTTATGTTTCCTGTAAACGTAAAGGAAATAATTGGAAATGTGATTAATTAAAGATTAAATATTCAATAAAAGACATCGCTGAAGAAGCTGGAAAAATGCCAGTAAAACGTCGGATAAAGCAATGAAATATTCTTTATTTATTTTCCTTTATACATGACCTTAAGTCCAATTTAAGAATATGTCTGGTTCATTTGACTAAATTCTTGAGATGGTCTTAGAGAAAATATTGCAAAGGCATTAAAACTGAAGATCATGGAGGCCCAATTACTTCAAAATTTCGGGAAATTATTTCTCCCGCGAATTTAGATTTTTTTTTTAATTCGAAACATTTTTTTTAAAATATTTTTGTTTAAATATTTTTTTGTCGAACCAAAGTTTGCTTTAAGGGTTTTAGTTGTCTATTCCTAATTTGGAACTTTCTATCTCTCACAAGAATTTCATTATTTTGAGATTTAAGGAAATGAAAAAGAAAATACAACTCAATGCTAACTGAAAGTATTTTTTTTAATGTTTATTTCGAAATATTTTTAAAAAAAAATTTTATTTCGAAATATTTTTAAAAAAAAATTTTTGTTAAATATTTGTTGTTAAATATTTTTTTATGGGCAAAAGTGTTCTTTAATGTTTTTGGAAAATATTTTTTTATTTTTATTTCGAAATATTTTTTAAAAAAAAATGTTTTGAAAATATTTTTTTTTATGGGCAAAATGTGCTTTAATGTTTTTGTTTTTCTATTCCTAATTTGGAACTTTCTTCCTCTCATTATTTTGAGATTTAAGGAAATACAACTCAATGCTAATTAAAAATATTTATTTATCTTTTATCTTCTTAATATATATTTACCCTCGACACTGATTCACTGACTCTGTCACGCAGTACGTAGGAATTTAAATAGGCATTCTATAATTTTCTATAAATAATAATAATAAAAAAAAATATTTTTTTTTTGTACAGAAATTGTGTTTTCCCCAAATTTTTTCTTTTACCAAAATTTTTTTTTTTTACAAAATTTTTTTTTCAACAAAAATGTTTTTTTTCAACAAAAAATTTTTTTTTTCAACAAAAATTTTTTTTTTCAACAAAATTTTTGTTTTTCGACAAAAAAAATTTTTTTCCACAAAATTTTTTTTTTTAACAAAATTTTTTTTTTCAAGAAAAATTTTTTTTTTCAACAAAAAATTTTTTTTCGGGAAAAAATTTTATTTTCAACAAATTTTTTTTTTTCAACAAAAATTTTTTTTTTCCACGAACATTTTTTTTTTCAACAAAATTTTTTTTCCATATTTCAACGGGCGCCATAGGCGCATTACAACTTACTAGTATTAAATATTTTTAAAAAAAAAATTTTATTTCGAAATATTTTTTAAAAAAACATTTTGTTAAATATTTTTTTATGGCAAAAGTGTTCTTTAATGCTTTTGGTTTTTGGAAAATATTGAAAATATATTTTTTTGTCGAATCAAAAGTGTGCTTTTTTGTTTGGAACTTCCTTTCTCTCGCAAGAATTTCATTATTTTGAGATTTAAGGAAAGGAAAATACAGCTGAATAAAAACTGAAACTTGTATTTGCAGAGCATCTTTTGCATTACCCAGATTCTAAGTAAAAGTAGGCATTACATCTTTCACCAGGCCTGTGTTTGGCGATCACCTAACGACTCCCCCTACAGAGAGTTGGGTGGTCGCCCTGTCTGTACGCCTGAGTTCTTCTGTGCTCCGACTGTTCAACGGTCCAACAGGCGAATTATGATCACTGCCCGAGCATCGACAAAAGAGATTAAGTAAAAGAAAGGCTCAGAGACACACACACACACACAAATACACAGTTTCATAAACCGTTGTTGTGGAAGTCAAAAGACGGCACACCACAAACACAAAAATTATTAATTTTCGTGAAGAGAGTACGAGCAAGAAGGAAGAGAATGTAAACATTTACTGTTTTTGTTTCAGTTTTTTTCTTAAGACTGAGGCTGAAGCCGAATCTGAGGCTAAGGCTGCTAGGCATCACATCCGTACAGCCGTACAGCTCCGTTCTCCGTTTCGTTCGACCGTCCATCCGTTTGGTCGTACGTGGTGTTTGAGGAAATGCTTAAGAAGACTGAAAGAAATCGCTTTGCACAATGATGTTGGGTGTTTGACGTTGCTGCTGCTGCTGTTGTTGTTATTGTTAAAACGGAGTTGTTGAGCTGCTTAACTAAATCCGGCTTAAAAAAAACTGACAGAAAATTAATGTTGACGCATAGTCATAGTTTCTTAACTTATGCACAAACAAACAAACAAACGTCACACCAGCAACATATCCAGCCAATGCGATCCATATACACAGACTCACTCATACATATGTACATAGCGACGTACCTATGTAGTCTTAAGAGATAAACATTAATAATTTTTGTCCTCTCTCTCTCTCTGTCTCTGTCTCTTTCGTTCAGTTTTTCTTTCTTTTCTTTACAAAAGACATTTAGCAAAATACGGAAAGAATCGAAGAATCACAAACATTGAGGCAGCCTGTCGAGGCGAGTACAAATAAAGTCACACATTAACATTAGACTTAAGACAAGAAAACAAAGCGAAAAACCAACAACAAAAACATCAACGATCGCCTTGGCAAAGATCGAAATGAAAAACCCCTTTTGGAAATGATCTTCACACAATACCGACACACTCGTACATCATCAGTCCAACAGATCGGATATTGATCAACACGATCAATGTGAGACGATGATGCTGCACAAAAATGACACTTTGTTTTGTCTTTTGCTAATCATCGTTGAACACGATCACATGATCACATTACCGGTGTACACACACACACACCGATGACATGTAGAAAAAAACGTTGAAAGAAACACTGGCCGGTAATTACGATCAGAGTACCTCATAATTATTACACGGCTGTGTCATTTAAATTCATTCACAAAAATCTTTTATCGCAGATGAAAAGGAACGATGATTAGAGGGGATCAGTGTTATATCTCAAAATAAACACATGTCATTGGATTCCTAATCGGCATTTTCTTTCTTGTTTTTTGTCATCTCCTTCTAATTCTGTTACCAGCAAAGTATTAGTTTGAAAACGATCCCATAGGGTTTAGCAAATGTTTAAGGGTTAATGTCAAATGTGTTGCTAAGGGGTTTGCCGGATGCCGGGCATTGTGTCGGAGGTTGAGAATTGTTGAATTACACTCGCATATTTTTAGGAAAAAGAATTAAGGATAATGTCCCACAGATTGTGAAATTAGGGCAAACATTTTGTACATAGGTGTTTTTTTCCATATGTCGTAAGCAGAGCTGTGGAGTCGGAGTTTGACAAACATTTTTTTTTTTTTAATTTGGAATATTATGAACTGTCTTTCTCAGTTCAACCTCATGAGGTTGCATTCATGAGGGTGAAGGTTGCGTTTATTGAAAACTGCAAAAACTGTCGGGATGAAGATGAGGTCTGCACTATAACCTGACCTTCCTTTACATCTATGCCCAGTGTAAACTGAGAGACCACCGACCTGGCATCATTATTACCCAGATCAGATCTTTTTGTTTTTCATTTCATTTTACTGTATTATCCTGCATCTACTCTTGAAAACTCTAGGGCGAAAAGCATGGGAGGCAGAGAAACACTACTTTTAAAAGAGTGTCCCCGTGAGATCTACCAACCTTCCATGACTCCATCCATATCTCATTAATATTGATAATATGAAATCGATGTTCTCAAATTCTAGTTAAAACTACTCCAGTTGATAGATTGACCACCTTATCAATGTCAGCCTTAAATTGACATCCCAATGAGGCTAATCTATCAACAATTATATCTCCGAATGGGATTTGAGTGTCGCCGTATATTACGAAATAAACCTACCAAATTATATGTTTTCGATTTTCGAAAATTTCGACCACAATACAAAGTCACAAAATTGATTTCCATAGCGTTTTATCTAAATTGTTATAATTTGTTTACCGAACGGCAACTTTTGTAATTGGTCAAGCTGAAATTGGCATTTATAAAAGCCCACTACCGCTAGACATAAAGACATACAGGTCTAACGATAAATTAATTTTAAAACATGCGATAAACACACCCCAACAACCGATGTACGGGTGTGTGTATTGAATGGTCTTATGGTCATAACTGTACGTTAATCTAAAGTTTAAGTGCAGTTGTGGCCAAGAGTTAATTTTTTTGTTTAGCCATAAAGATAAACGAGCCCGCTGTGAGCACTCAAACATGCGAGTACTCATGTTTATCTAAATTTTATCTTAACAACAGTTTAGCAGCGAGCAGTGTTGGTCAGCATGGATTTTAAACGCAACTCAATTAACGTGTTGACGTTGCGGTTTTATCGTGACATGACTATAACAAAACCAAAAAAAAAAAAATGTGAAAAGATTAGATTAACTCGGTTAGCTTATATGGCTTTTAATGGGGTAAAAGCGGTAATGGATTTTGATAAAAAAAAACACACACACACACAAATTCTAGAGTACCGCGAAACATTGTGGATAAATTACTAAGCAAAATACCGAATGGTTAAGCACAAGGTCCAAATAATTAAATGAATTTCGTTATTGATTAGACTTTTGGATAATGTTAACGATTTTATCGTAAACTCACCACTCATAAATATTGTTTTATTTGAACCTTTTGGTTTATTTGTTTAGAATTTTCTTTTGCTTCTTATTCCCCAGTTTGATATCGATTTGCGGTCTGACTTGTATTAATGAGACACATTCATTACCTAATGTCATTATTGGTTAGCAGAAAAACAAAAAAAAACTGAAAGCGTAATGCAAACAGGAATTCAAATGAGGTTTCGCGATGCGATTGCATGTGTTGGAGGTGCGATTTAAAATTGTTGCTGCTGATGCCGTTGTAAATATACTATAAGTGTGTATTAAGGAAAATCTTTGGCATGTGGATTAGTGGTCACGAATATGATTTGACCGTTGCACTGGTAGTTTCATTTGTGCTGGAAATGTTAAAGACTTATTGATTTTTAGTTTTGTATTGACCTTAAGGTGCCAGTGAGAGAGAGAGAGAGAGACAGACAGGGGAAGAGAGAGAAAATATATAATTGAATTAAAGTAACAAGACGCTGTCAAAGCGGTTCTTTTAAAATATTTATCCATTCTGATCCTAGAGAATTTGTAATGATTTGAATTTGGGCCTTCTTAAGATGTCGCATGTATGAATGAAACAATCTTAAGAGAAAGCGCCCCGGTAGCCGATTTGATAGGATTCGATTCCCATCAGAGGCTTTGGTGTGTCGTTGCAAAATCTAGCCAAATGATTACCCTTGAACCCAAAATTAGAATATAAATTTACTTTGTATGGTAATTAATAATAATTAATAATAAATAAATAATAATCTTAAGATCTCTTAACTCAGTAAACAGAACTACTAGCTTAAGTTTACGTCTATTTAGTTCGGTCAAGCCTGATCAAATAGGAAGGGCTCGTCACGACGTAGAGCTACAATCTCAACCTCTATGAAAGCTCTATGACAAAGTTTGGAATCCCTAAAAATGGATAAAAATTTGTCAAAGATAAGAATTCCAAAAAATGGATAACATTCGTCAAAAAGTTTGTACTGAAAATTTACCCAAAAAATTCTGAAAAAATCCACCAACATGAAAATTTACCCAAAAAATGCATGAAAAATTCCCCAACAAAAATTCGGCTAATACTAGGGTGAGGGCTGGCCGCACTGCTTCCAAATTGATAACATTCGCAAAAATGTTTGTACTGAAAATTTACAAAAAAAAAAAAAAAAAAAAAAAAAGAAACTGAAAAATCCACCAATATAAAAATTTACCAACAAAAAAAAACGGAAAAATCAACCAAACATTTTATGAAAAATTCGGCGCTAAGACTAGGACTGCTCGCACCACTTCCAAATGGATGACATTCGTAAACAAGTTTGTATTAAAAATTTACCAAAAATTCTGAAAAATCCACAAACATGAAAATTCTGAAAAATCCAAAAAAAAATTATGAAAAATTGACCAATAAAAATGCGCTAAGACTAGTAGCTGGTAGAACCGCTTCCAAATTGATAACATTCGTAAAAAAGTGTGTATTAAAAATTTACCAAAAATTCTGTAAAATCCACAAACATGAAAATTTAACCAACAAATTCTGAAAAATCCAAAAAAAAAAATTATGAAAAATTTTCCAATAAAAATGCGCTAAGACTAGGGCAGCACCGCTTCCAAATCGATAACATTCGTAAAAAAGTTTGTATTAAAAATTTACCAAAAATTCTGAAAAATCCTCCAACACCCTATGACTTGGACGACGTCTGTTCGCACCGCTTCCAAATGTTTCGCCTATTGAAAGATTCCGCTATTTCCAGCTGATTTCAGAGATTTTACGAAAAAACTTTTAGTGGCATCGTGATAAAAAGAATTGGAGAATTGTTCATTGTTCAAATTTGGGTTATTGTTCACAATGAAAATTACCCAAAAACTTAAAATGAAAGATTATCCAACAATTAGGGAAAATAGTCTCAATTTTGTATGCCGACGCCTACATGTGTTCAAGTTCTAAACAATAAGCCCTCGTTCGAAGTTACCATCCTATAATTCTGATTTATAGTCACATTGGAAGCCTCACATTGTTTTTTTTTTTCATTTATCCACAAATGATCTCCCACCTAATCGAAACAAATTATGAAATAATATTTAGAGGTGGTCTAAATTCATGAGCATTAATTTTGTATTATTCCACAAACAATCGCAGTGTCATTAATTTTCTTATTTTCATTTAAGTTTTTTTTTTCTGTATTTTTTTTTTATAATCATCTTTCTTAATGATTGTGTGTGTTATATGGGCCATTCTCTGGTTTATCAAAAATTAACACCACTACTGGTGTTCCCCGGTAAAACACTTCCTGTCTTACGTAAAACAGTGAACGTCTAATCCATCAAATGGATTTAATTCAATAAAATCGTTTTTTTTTCGATGTCTTCTTATCAATAGAGAAGATGAGCGTGTCTGGTTAGTGGTTTCTCATAGTAAGACTGAAATACTGTAGAGAATATGGATATGGATATGGCATGTGGAAGGGTAACAACAACAAAGGTGTCTGGTCTTTTTCGGCCATTAGGTGTCACACATAATTACTACGACTTTTTGTTCAGTTGGACACCCATACCCATACACTGATGCATCACCATCCATTCACTGCCACACACTGCTCTAGTAGGGGCTCGCATAGCAAGGCAAATGTATGCCGGCCATTCGAATTCCATGCTTGGGACGGGTCTGGCCTGCATTGGATAGCCTGTTAAGACCAGTAGTCAAATGTGCATTTAATGGTGGCCATAATGTCTTTAATATGATTGTTCTTACCATTGTGGACGGTGTCTAACAAAACCAAATCATTTTTCTTTTCATTTTTTGCTTCCATCGTCTTCATCATTTACGTATTTGCTTTTCGGTCGCTGGTCGTTCGTTGGCGGTGGCCTGGTAGGTGTCTGTGTCTTTGAAAAGATTTATATGAATGTACGATATTTTTTTCTGAATCATCGCCTTCCGTCTTAACACCTTTTGTTAAATATTTTTTCAGTTTTTTTTTTTTCACTTATTTCTGGTTTTATTTTTGGTGTTGTCTTTTAGTGCATAGGCTCAGGAGATAGTTTTCAGACGTGTGATAATATTTTTTTGTCTTGTAGGTTTTCATTTATTTATTTTTTTTTTTTTTTTGCCCCAGTCGTCTTCAATGGCGATGGCTTTGTGTGTGCGTCTGGCCGTCTTTGTATATTTGATCTTTTTTGCTTTAAGCGTCACATTTATTTGGGATTATTTGTGCCATACCACCTTATACAGTTTCTTGAGGAAAAGCTAAAGGGATTTTGTAGGGAAAGGGTGCCCCGGGGGTGTGATAGTGAGAGGAAGAAAATTTCATGAGAGGCAATCAGACCGGCGCAGGTAGACCAATTTTGAATATCCTAAATGGATAGAGATTTTTATGGTTAGACCGTTTTTTTTTTTGAAAAAAAAATTATTTAAAATTAAAAAATATTAAAAATGTACAATAAAGCCAAGGAATTTAAAATATGTTTTTTTTATCAAATCTGGACTTTTTTAGATTATATAAATTTGGCTACTCATTTCTACAGGCAAATAACTTTTTTTTTTTTTGAAAATTCCATAAAAAAAACTACTGTATATTTTCTCAAATTTTTTTTTTTTTGAAAGTACAATCCTTTCGGTTAATAATGGAAAATAATTTCATTGAAATGGCTGCCACGGTAGCCTAACGACATCAGCTCTGCGGTTGATAATGCGATCTTCAAAAACAGGGCGCAAAACATCGAGTGTAGCTTCGGCTGTGTGGCACGTAGCGCCGTCCTGTTGAAACCGAATGTTGCCAATACCCTCCTCTTCAATTTTTTGTAAACAAAAATTCGTTTAACATGGCCCGATAACGAAAAAAACGAAAATAAGCACTAGTTGAAAAAAAACGTTTGATTCTTCAAAAACATCCTTCTCTTCAATTTTTGTAAACAAAAATTCGTTCAACATGGCCCGATAACGAAAATAACGAAATAAGCACTAATTGAAAACAAAAACGTTAGATGGCGGACCCATTATTTGTTTTACTAAAAAACGGAATGACAGAAACCCCCACTTGAATTTCTTTTTTTACAGCTTAAACTCTAAAGTAGGTGATTTTTAAAGTAGTTGGCAAATTGAACAGAATTGCTATAACAAAAATATGATCTAATTGTTTCGTTGTGTATTGGCAACTTTTGTCACCCTACCTGCACATACCCTATTGCTTATTGCTGGGCTTTTTGTTTTTGTTTTTTTTTTTGGTTTGGTTGTTTGTTTTGTAAATCTTGTTGCTGCTGTTGTTGTTTTGGTTGGTTTTCTTTCTACAAAAAGCCGTAACAGTCATTATAAAAATTTATTAATTATTCAAATCCGATTGGATTATAATAATTTATAATGCTTAGTTGACGTATTTATACATGATTTTTGTTTTCTGAAAACGCTTTACGAACAAATACAATACAATACACACACACACACACATATGCACATGCAAGTAATTTACATACATCGTTGCCGGCACATTCGTGTATATACGAGTGTACGAATGTATGGCCATATGTGAGAGTGCAAATGTGTGCTCATGTACGTATGTATGCCTATGGATTTAAGTTAAAATATAAGCAGTGAGAATTAAGCTGTTTTTAACAACAACAGCAGCACAGAAATCGTTCATTGACGTTTGCTCAGCGACGGTGTCGGCTGTTGTTGGGGCTCTGGCTGCTTTTCGCAAAGTCAATGAATGAAAGACAAACCTTGAGTTCATATTAAACAACGGCAACAACAACACCAACAGAAATGTGTTAATCTTATAGTCTTTTCCAATGTTATGTCTACATACTTATGCCTGTGACTGTATGCGTGTACGTGTATCATCATTATGATTATCTTTTAATTTATATCATCATACTGTTGGCATTGCTTGTTCTTCTTCTTATTTTGCAAACTTCTGTTAACAACACCGCTTTATTTGCCAACACCAACAACACCATCCTACTCTTGTTCTTACTCATTTCAGATGTCACGCGTGCAATTATCTGTTGCCTGTTCCTCGATCGACATAGGTGTGTATATGCGTGTGTGTGCGTGGGTCTTACCAAAACCTTCTTAGGCTAGTGTTGTTGTTGTTGTTGCTATTCCCGGCCTGCCATTCAACAAATTGTCTTAACAATATTTGCTGATGAATTCCTATCACACTGTTTTGTTATTCCTCGCTGTCTTCTGCCTCTTCGTCGTCTATTGTTTCTAATACAATCGTTTTTGGCCTTTTTAAATTTGCCGCTCAACAGCAACTGATAAGTTTTGTGTAACAAACACCAGAAAAAAAAACGAAAACAAAAATTGTCATGTTTTTAGATTTTTCTATCACAAAAACGTTTTAAGTTAATTAATATCACAGGAATCGTCCAAAGTCGTTGGTGGTGGCGGTGTTGTTGGCCATAGACATGAATGTCTGTCTCTGTATATCTGTCTCTAGCTAATATGTGATGTTTACTGTGTTCATATGAATGTCTTGATTTAAATCAAATCGATTTATTTTTGTTGCTGTATGAGTGTGTGTCATAATTTTTTTTTTTTTTTGTTTATTTCCAAACATAATTCTGGCATGGCACCGCCTTGATAGATTAACATTTTAGAACACACACACACACGTAGATAGACACAACAAACGACGAGATAACGGGCAAAGGTTTAAAGAAAACAAGAAAAAAAAAAACTAAAAACGCCAAAACATTTATGCAAACATTTCGAAAATAATGATTTAGCTTTGTTATCGTACATAATTTAAATTAAGGTCAGGTGGAAAATATGACGATTACTGGGGGAGTGTTTAACATTTCGAATAAAGTGAAAATGAAATCATGAGTTCCCTCGAACAAGCACGATCCTATACTCTCACTGGCATCGGCCAATACAGTCCATGCTGTAGGTTGTAAATGTGTTTTCCCAACTCCTCTCTTCATATCATATCTCTTCATATCTGTAGATTCATGCTGATTTGCAAACGTTATTGCTATTAAATCGATTTGGTGTTACAAACTGGACCCATATTTTGGATCTTTGTAAATAAACTTATATTCGTACAGGGTGTTCACCAATTGGCTCTTGTGAAAGTGCTGTACAAGCCCAGCCCACGCTCTGTCGCCATCGGTTCAGTAGCTTCGAAAGTCATGAGGGGATCCTTGCCTACGGAACGATGCATTAGAGTGAAAAGTAATAATTAAGCAGAAATTAAACAATGCCCACGTCCTATTCCATTCAAAACGACTCTATGAAAAATGCCTCAAAGGAAAAATGCCCCAAAATGAAGACTTCACCAAAATAAATGAAAAATCCCCCCAAAATCCCAATACGGAAATTTTTCCCAAAAATTCTGAAAAATACCCCAAAAGAAACCAAATTTAAAAAAAAGCGCGCGTTTTATGTTATGAAAATATCCACAAAAAAATATGGAAAAAATTTTCATTTTTTTTTGTATGACAAAAAAGCCCCAAAAATTTATTTTTGCGTATAATTTTTTCATATTTTTTTATTTTTGGGGAATTTTTTGTTTTTTTTTCCGGGGTATTTTTCATTGTCCACTTATTTTCATATCAATTGGGAAATTTTTTTTGAGAATTTTTCGTTTTTTTTTTTGTGTGGCATTTCCCCCCATTTTCAAAATCCCCTTAAACGCCCAATATGGAAATTTCCTCAAAAATTCAGAAAAATTCTCCAAATATTATGAAAAATACCCCAAATATTATGATATCACAAAAGATATAAGTTATAAAAATATCCCCAAAAAAAGAAAAATTTTAGATTTTTTTGCTATGAAAAAAATGACTCAAAAATAAAAAAAATATTTTTTTTTTTTGGGAACTTTTTTTTTTTTTTTAGGTAGCATTTTTCATATTATGAAAAAATGGGCAATAAAAAATTCACCAATTTTTCATTTTTGGGGATTTTTTCTTCTTTTTTTTCGGGAAATTTTTCATTGTACATTTTTTTTTTCATATCAAATGAGAAATTTTTTTTGAGAATTTTTCCGTTTATTTTTGGGTAGCATTTCAAAATCCCCTTAAAGGCCCAATATCGAAATTTCCCCAAAAATTCAGAAAAATCCCCCAAATATTATGAAAAATACCACAAAAGATATAAAAAACGCGCGTTATATAAAATATCCAAAAAAAAAAATAAAAATTGGAATTTTTTTATCTTAAATTTTTTTTTTAAAAAAATAAAAAAAATATGTTGGGAATTTTTTGTTTATTTTTTAGGTAGCATTTTTCATATGAAAAAATGGACAATAAAAAATTCCACAATTTTTCATTTTTGGGGAATTTTTCTTTTTTTTCGGGAAATTTTTCATTGTCCATTTTTTCATATCAAATGAGAAATTTTTTTGAGAATTTTTCCGTTTATTTTTTTGGGTAGCATTTTCATATGAAAAAAATTGACAATAAAATATTCCCCGATTTTTAATTTTTGGGTAATTTTTCGTTTTTTTTTGTTGGAAAATTTTTCATTTTCCATTTTTTTCATTTGAAAAATGCACAAAAACAATAAATGTTACCTAAAAATTATGAACAATTCTTCTATTTTTTATTTTTGGGTAATTTTTCATATGAAAAAAATGGACAATGAAAAATTCCCCCCAAAAAAATAGAGGAATTTTTTTTCATATGAAAAAATGCGGCGCCAAAAAAAATTATTCTCAATTTTTTAATTTTTGGCCAATGAAAAATTCCCCAATTTTTTTTTCGTGGAATTTTTCATTGTCCTTATTTCAGATGAAAAATGCCCCAAAATCAAAAAATGAAATGTTTGCTAAAAATTATGAAAAACTCCCCAATTTAGTTTGGGGCCTATTTAATTTTTGGGTATTTTTCATAGAGCCTTGCAAAACATCGTACAGCTCGGATCACAGCATGTGGTGTTAAATACTCACAGAATACTTGAACGTTTATAAGTCGATATCGCCAGTAGAAACTCTGTCAATGTTATCGACTAACCCACATTTGGTTTTGGTAATAAATTGGCAATTAAATGATAAGACATAAAAAGTAAATCCCAGCAAATTACTCACTCCACCTTTTCATAAGAAATGCTACAAAGACTTATAGCCGCAATTATTAACTAACCCCAACAGCAATATAAGGCCGGTCTATAATAAACTCACAAATAAAGACAATCGCGTCTAAGTGACTAATATAAGCCAATATTATTCTAAAATTAGGATTTTTTTTTGTTCAAGATATGAAATAATAGCAAAAGTGTAGAAGTGTAATATATCGGGAATCATAAGAAATAATTCATAAAGAATAATACAAAAATTACCTTATCATGTTTAATAATTACAAATTGATCATTACCTGAAACGAAAATACAGGAAAATAGTTAATAAAACATATTAAATTTAAATTTATAAAATAAAAAATAAATATAAAATACAATTTACTCCATCCTCATGTATAGAAGATAAGCTTTCGTAAATCCCATTTTCACCGTATTTAAATATGTTTTTTTTTTTTGGCGCAACATTAAGACGTCACCCTGTGCGTTCAACTCGTTGTCTATGGTACAGATAATGGTGCACCATATTTTTGTTGTTGCTGCTTTTGCGTTGGGCAAGATATAATCTACTTTTACGATTTGTTTGCCCAGTTTAGCTTACAAGATATACATAATCTTTATCAGCTGATAAGAGGCACGTACAAATAAAGGCCGAGACAAACACGAAATGCGGTAAAGTCTAAATAAACGTTAAAGAGTTGGCTGTTTGTGTAAAGAAAATCAGAAAAATGTAGATCACAAGCAGCAGATACGACTATCTACTCCAACGGACAAAAAGAAGGAAAAACTTGGCAGCATTGCCACAGCCACAAAAATAAATGGAACGGCTTGTCATGATTTTGAATGTGGAAAACATTTCAAAAGCGCAATGTTTGTTAAATTACTACAAATATTGTCCAGTTTACAGTTTACATATGGAGGGGGAACACGACTAATTGAACATTTTAAAGATGTAGAGAAAATCACACAATGTTGGGACAGGGTGGCACAGAACTCACAGAAGTTTTTTTAATTATTTAAAACTTGCAAGACTAGTTATGCAATTACAGGATGTAGATGAAATCGCACGGGTGGCCCGGTAAAGTGTCCATGTTTAATTGGCGCCCATTTATGGCTTCTATAATCGCAATTTAAAATTTCGCTTTAGCAATGAATTGTAATCATTAGCAGGATTGACATGTGGAATGTATTTATGTATCCAAAAGGAATCATTGAAGAAAGGTTAACCTTAATCCATGCAATGGAGCGTTAAGCTACTTAGCTTCATCGAAGCTAAGGTGGAAGATAGGATTGTCAGCTGCTCCGAATTCCCCTCAATTGGTCAGTAATTTTTTATTTTGTCCAGGTTTCAGATAACATTTTGTTGGCTCAGTAAATAAATGTATGTTGACTAATCCAAAAAATATTGTACAGGGTTCGCCAACAAGAGATGTTATTTTGGTATTGAAAGAAAAATTGTTTTTTTTTTGTTTGAGGGAAATGATCGCATGTTTATTTCATAATAAAGAGGAAGGTATGCCGTTAATGTCAACAAATAGACTTCACTTTCAGTGATACAAACACAAATCAATAGATCTCATCTGAACTCTTGTTTTTCAAATATTAATAGAATGTGTAGGTGATTTTTTTCTGAATTACGAGAGAATTATCTTAATATATATTTACCCTCGACACTGATTCACTGATACACTGATTCCCTGATTCACTGATTCACTGACTCTGTCACGCAGTACGTGACCCAAATTTTTTTTTTACCCAAATTTTTTTTTTCCAAAATTTTTTTTTTTTACAAATTTTTTTTTTTTACAAAAATTTTTTTTTTTCCACAAAATTTTTTTTTCCCCAAATTTTTTTTTTCCCCAAATTTTTTTTTTTAGCAAAATTTTTTTTTTCAACAAAAATTTTTTTCCCAATTTTATTTTTTTTCGAAATTTTTTTTTACAAAATTGTTTTCTCAAAATATTTTTTACAAAATTTTTAAAATTAAGTAACAAATACTTTCTCAAGCAAATTAACGGGCGCCATAGGCGCATTACAACTTACTAGTTTTGCAATATTTTTGAAAAATGTGTAAACTTAAAAGAGTATTTCTGGGGGATACTTTTCTACCCATTACAAACAGAAAATCTTCGAAACCAGCGGAAACCATTAATATTACAGTTTGAGAATTTAAGAGTCACTTTAAGTGACTCGAGTCCTTAAGCCACAGCCAAGGGTAAGGAATTGAAATAATTATTGGGGAATTTTTTGAAATTTGTATTCATTATTTTTGGTGAAAAAAAGATCGCCTTTTGAAAAACATATTCAAAGATATAATGAATTATTTTCTCTTTTATTGTGAATCGGCTATGAGATCATGTACATAATTTGTATTTATCGATATTTCCTTCGACATTTACCAATTATTAATGTGTCTAAAAAAAACAGAACAGCTGTGGAAACTGGATGTTTATGAAAGGGAACGATGGGAGTTTGAGAATACAAATTCTTACACTCACTTACTTATTTCCCTTAACCGCCCATAAAGGAAGAGACGGGGAACTTCTCTCGGGTCAGTGAACTGTGCACGATATAATTCGTATACTCACTGGCCGGGATCCACTCTTTAAAGCCAGCTCGCAGCGGCTAATCAATTTTAAAACTGATCATGTACGAAAGCTTTAAATGATTTGGTATTTAAAAGTTCCGACATGCTATTTATGATCTATTTTTATAGAGCTAACATGGGTTTACCGATAACAAATTCCCCAGAATTCAATTCAAATATTATCTGATTGGGAGTGTGCCAACGAACAAAATTTCCATGTTTCTTAAATAAACAAACCGAAAAACCTCACTATTTCCACTTCTTTGAGTCATAACTTGCAAAAAAAAAAAAACAAAAAAGGGCGAAGAAAGAATTTAGCATTAAATCCAATTGCAACGATTACATTTTTAATATTTATTTAACCCCAAAAGACTTATAAGTATGCGTCAGAGCCGACAGTGTGCGAGTGTTCAATTCGTTCATTTTCATGTTACGCATTACGAATACGTTAATGCGGTTTGGTTTCCTTTTGTTGTTGTTGTTATTGTTGCTTCTTGAACTGTCCGTCTATCTGTCGCTTCTGTCTGTCGGCCCCCCATTGTCGGGCTTGTTAGTTTCGTAGTAGTCTCGCTTCTTGCACTCCCCTCCCCGTCCACCACACCGGCCGCCAAACAGTTTGTTTGATATTTATGAAATTACAGATAAGATAATCCCTGAGACCTACTAAATACTTTAGGTATTTCATGTACGGGGCCCATTCGATATACGGGCGGACGGCGTAGATTTACTTGTCGTATGTGCGTGTTTCACTTGAAAAATATGCCGTTGCGCTAAATGTGATTTTGATTTTTTTTTCTTCTTCTGTATGTGTCTCTGCTTAGAGTATTAATTTGTATTTTATGATATGGCAAGGTTTACGCATACATGTGCATAACTGATTTGATGTTTGTGTGTGTGTGTGTATGATAATGATGACGTTATTTTTTAAATAAAGAAAATCCTGTGTTGATTAGCAAAATGGCAGAGATGGGCTGCAGCAGGCCCACGTGGCGAAGTCACGTTGAAAGTCATAATATTGCAAAGATTATCTCGAACTCCTGAGAGAAGTCTGTGCCTTCATAGAATGTCGAATCGAATCGAAGTAATTGATGATCTTTGGACTCAAACGGACTTTGAGGCCATAGTCGGTCTCAAAGGAATTGATCGCCAGAGGAATGGAATAACAAGAGCTCAGCAGATATCAATCTCAAAAGGCGATGGGGAAAATTAAAATGTGCCGATAAACATTTGATAAATGTTGGCATTTATGACGTTTCATTGAAAAGTCTTCGGATGAGTGGTTTTGGGCCACCCTGATAAGACACTCAGCATTCTTGGCGTTATGGAATACCAAGAGAGGCTCAAATCTTGTCACAGAACTAATCCTGGTCATTCGTCATCTCAGGTCGACACTCAGTATTCTTGGCGTTATGGAATACCAAGAGAGGCTCAAATCTTCATCTCAGGTCGATATTGATTGTCGGAAAAAAAGCTCAGATGGAAACAGCAGAGCTATCCTCAGCACCTATTGGAATAACAAAATATAAAGTGATTAAAGGCACGGGCCGGCAAACCACCATCGGAAAATTATTTATTTATTTATTTATTTATTAATTACAATACAAAGTAAATTTATATTATAATTTTGGGTCCAAGGGTAAACCGGGTGACAAAGACCATTTGGCTTGATTTTTGCAGCGACAGACCAAAGCCTCTGGTGGGAATCGAACCCACAACCCCCATGCTGATAGGCAAGCACGGAAAATATTAATGCAATCAGTACGTAAATCACATGAGTCTCTAACGGGGAAGAAAAACTAGTCGAAGAAAGTCCAATTGGAAAACTTAGTGTCCACGACAAGTCCATCCAAAATGGAATGATTTTGTCGCAACAGATTTATTTTATTTCTTAAGAGTATCAGTCATGTCTCGGATTCGCCAATAAAAATACAAATTACATTTTGTTTTCTGTTAGTCGAGTGCGAGATCATTGACTTTTTCTAGAAATAGAAATATAAATGTTCAAAAATTTCATTTTGAGTACATAAAAAAAACCGAATTATTTTGAGTTTTTATTCTCTATTACATTTGTCTTGCCATCCTTAACATCCAGTTTTAGAATGATAGATTCTAGTTTTACAGCGATATAGACTTTAGACTTTAGCAGATAATAGCAATTTTGTTAAATAAACTCCACGAATCCTTCACGGGCCCTAGTGGCTGCCTGAATCATTCGATGGTTTGGCCATCGCCGCTCTAAAGTACATAATTGTTTTTTATCTAAAGCTTAACAACGAGCAACGTTAAGAACTTATAATTTTTATTGTGAATTTATAAATGTTTGTATGTCGGCATGTACGATGGCATGTACACGTATATCGGGTCTGGGTATATATTATACAGCTGATATCACAATTAATCCGTAAAAGGTGCGATAAAAATTGATTTCATTTAGTAAAGCTTAAATGTATGTATAAGCAAATACTCACACACACACACTCACACACATATCTGTATGTGTGGTTAGCACTGTGGCAATGGCACCGGTTAATGGGCCGATTGACTAAATAAATGAATGACTGGAAACCCTCGTCGGTGCTACGTCTGTACATATGTAGGCATGATGACATGTAGCGATGGGTGTTCACATTTGGCTGTTTATCGGTTGGAATACGTACGTACAATGTACTCCCCACATGTCTTAACGAATGTATTAAAAGTTATAATTGATTATGCGGAATAATTACTTTATCTCTTCGCACACACACACACACAGAGACCGACCGACACTGCCGATAGTCCAACAAACAAAGTCATCAATGTTTTGATAAAATTCAAAATTAACAAAACGTAAAACTGACAACAAAATTAAATTAAATTAAATTAACAAAAAAAAATCATATCAAAATGTGTGTCTCATATATATAAAAAAAAAAAAAACATTTCATAATTTTGGTGAGACAACATCATAATACTCTTAATTCCCCAAACATCTGTTTAAAGTTAAAATTTCAGAAATCTCATAAATAATATTAACGAAATGTGAAAAGGCAACAACAGCAAAACAACATCACCAACAGCAAAAACATCACAGCTTTTGCCGTTGATCTCATGACAAGTGTAAAGAGCTTAAATAGAAATCGTGTGATGCCCTGCAGCGCTATGCTCTACGCGGTGGCACAATCAGTTGCAGATAATGTTTGTGCAAAAGGAAAAGGGGACAAAACAAATAGTTGTTTGTGGTAAAAAACACAAAAAAATAATCTGAGGACTCGAAGAGTCTTAGGAATGACTTTCAACGAATTACAGACCATTGGGAAATTTCACTTATTTTCAGATCCAGTGTGAGAAGGGCGTATTTAGAAGATAGGGTAGGGTGATTTGCATATTTAAATATTAGCAAATTACACTTATGTTTGAATACAGTGTGAGAAGAGCGTATTTAGAAAATAGGGTAGAGTGAGTTGGATATTTTTGAATATGAAATTACACACAACAATTTACTTAATTCGTTTTTCTGCAGACATAACAACAATATTTTTATTTATTTATTATTAATTACAATACAAAGTAAATTTATATTCTAATTTTTGGGTCCTAGGGTAAACCGGGTGACACAGACCATATGTTTAGATTTTTGCAGCGACAGACCAAAGCCTCTGGTGGGAATCGAACCCACAACCCCCACGCTGATAGGCAAGCACGCTACCAACTCGCCTACCGGGGCGCTTAACAATATTTTTTTTTGTTAACAATTTTACAGTTTAGGAACCGACCATGATGAAGTTCGTTCGAAGCAACAAATGTATACCTTCACAGTGTCCTGATCGTCTACTAATGAGCTTCCCACATTCCATATTCGACACTGAATGCCCGTTTTCATTTAGGCATTTCACTGTCGTTGTCGACCTTTCCCTATTAGAGTCCACTTGTTTGCATTTTTTTGCTCACTTTCCCAATATTTCTTTCCTGCCATAGTCATAACAAATCCGTTTCTTTCTAATTTCTCTCTTAATCATTGCTGCCCTCTCACATCGGTCAGTATCTCCATAGTTTTCGCCGCTTTTTTCTGTCTTTCTGTATCATTCTTGTCTTCGGCAGAGTATTTGTATGTCGGCATGAATGTGTGTGAGCGTGTGATCGACGGGTCGGGTACAATATTTTTTGGCTACTGAATGGCATTTAGACCGTTGTTGTTTTTTTCTTCTCATTTCTGTTCATTTATAAAAAGATATCATTAAAGAAATATTTGAAATCATTAAATCATATTCTTTCACATCTATAGATTTGATCCCAACATATACGTCTGCCGATACAGACGTACATAAGCATGTGTTGGGGTTGCATTATAGTGTGTGTATGTGTTTTGGTAAATATATGTGTGTGTGTATTGTCTTTATGAAAAAAAAACTGTGTATTTCTTATAAATTTAATCTTTCACACAGTTAATAAGCTCAATGAATTCAGTCAGTGTATCGTTCGTCGTGGCTTTTTCTTCATCATCAACGCCATTCAGCCCCCATCATTATCAACATCATGATCAGCGTCTTCGTCTTTTTCATCTGCTGTTAAACGTTTTTTTCCCCTTGTTTTTTTTGACTGTGGCCGAGAAGGTATTCGGGGTATGCGTGTATGACTCGCCATACCCAAAAAAAATCGAGGCACAGTGGGGAAAAACGACGAGGGAACCAATGTCACCGTCAATTCGGAGCGTTATGGTCCTATGATAACTGACTTTTTTTTTGCCTGCCATTGAAGAATACGACTTGGAGAATATGTGGTTTCAACAAGACTGTGCTTCCTTGGCACAGTTTAGCAGTTAAAATGGGTAAATCAGTGTTGCTTCTACTTCAAAAAGATACCCTTGGCCTTTGACGGTAGTGCAAATAAGATCTAAACTTTGCTAATATTTTTTTCAAGGGTATCTTTAGTCCCTTAAAGGATAACTTGTTCCCTCTTGTGTATGACAATAGGCTAAAGTCCTGCGAGACTTCAAGGTCTTAACAAAATTCTTTCCTTCTCAAAATTTGAAAGTTATGGCCAAAATCCGCTTAGAATTGCAAACTGATCATTAATCGAGCCCTAACCGCGAAAAAACCGTAAGCGGCAAAAGGACAATTTTACAGGAGAGTGTTTTTTTTGTGGTCAAGCAAAGAGTCGAGTGGTGCTTACGATGCGATTGAATTTGCTATATGTTTGTAAATATAAATTTTGATTTTTTTATATTTTTGATAAAGAGCGTTGGACAATTTTCCATTGAATATCAGTTTGGAAAAAAGGCGTACCACGTTTTCTAAGGGCTCGATATACCTGAAGCTCCCTGATGGCGAGTTGGTAGCGTAACTGCCTACAATCATGGGGGTTGTGGGTTCGGTTCCTACCAGAGGCTTTGTTCTGTCGCTGCAAAAGTTTAGCCATATGGTAATAGTATAGGGTCCGCCAAATAACTTTTTTTTTTTTTTTGAAAATTCTATAAAAAAAAAGTACTGGATATTTTCTCAAAGTTCTATTTTTTTTTTGAAAGTTAATAATGGAAAATAATTTCATTGAAATGGCTGCCTCGGCTGGCCATGCAATAGCCTAACGGCATCAGCTCTGCGGCTGATAATGCGATCTTCAAAAACAGGGCGCAAAACCTCGAGTGTAGCTTCAACTGTGTGGCACGTAGCGTCGTCCTGTTGAAACCGAATGTTGCCAATATCCTCCTAACGAAAACGAAATAAGCACTAGTTGAAAAAAAAACGTTAGATGGCGGACCCTTTATATACATTTACTTTGTATTGTAATTGTATATTTAATTTTTTTTATTAATATTTTCAAATCAATAATTTGCCCCCACTGTGTTGCATGTAAACAGGAGAATGCCTATGTCTACTTAAATAGACTGTTCTTTTTCTGTGTGTGTGTGTGTGTTGTTTTCGGGATATATTTTGTAAAGTGTGTGGTTGTTGTGACTCTGGTTGTCGGCTACATTTATTAGGCGTTTCCATTCTTCAATCTCTTTTTTTCTTCTCTGGCATCTGAGATTATACGTTTGTGTGCCATTGCTGCCGTCTGTGTCCCATAGGTGATTATGAAATGATTAGGCGTGTTAATTTATAGTTTTCAACACTTTTTTCCATCATGTAGTAGCCAATGATACATGTGCGTACGCTCTGTCATTCACCCAAAATGCTGTGCGTTTACCATGGGGTTAGGAATTAATGGCATTCCCAGTCCGTCCCCAGTGTCGTGAATGGGGAAATTTTTGGGATTTTCTTTTTGTTCTTCCCCGTATTCGTGTGTCAGGTTGATGGTGCTGTTTCATTGTCGCGGTCTAAATCATTTGACCAATATGATTTATGTACGCGCTTATGGGCGTTGTAATGTACCGTGTTATTAAAATATTTTCCTAATGCAAACTTAATAATCTATTGGCTATTGAACAAGGTGCTGTGAAAGGCAAACAAGATATCAAAAAAAAACAAACATTTTTTTTTTGTATTAAAATTCCATAGTGAATCGAACATCTGTGAGGATAAATGGAATACGGACAGTGTCTGGGAAAATTGTGCAAATGTTATGCAATTTAGAAAAGACATTCTTTTGAAAATATTTTAAAAGAAAATATGGATGATGTGATAAGAATTTTGAGAGCATAAATTCGGAGTAAAAAATTACTGAAAACAAATTCTTTCACATCACTATCTTCTTTAACTAAAAAAATACAGTCCGGTCTATTTTCAAGTCAATTCTTTAAATACATGACCCAATGACAAAGTAGAACATTTTTTCAAATTCCAAGAAAGGTGAAAACTTTTAATATGAAAAACGAAGTACATTTTTTCATGTACAAAAAAAATATTTTGAGAAAACTATTTTGTAAAAAAAAATTTCGAAAAAAAATAAAATTTGTGGAAAAAAAATTTTTGGTGAAAAAAAACATTTTTTCTAAAAAAAAAAATTTTATGAAAAAAAAAATTTCTTGAAAAAAAAAAATTTGGAAAAAAAAAATTTTTGTAAAAAAAAATTTTGTAAGAAAAAAATTTGGGGAAAACACAATTTCTGTACAAAAAAAATATTATTTTTTTTATTATTATTATTTATAGAATTATTATAGAATGCCTATTTAAATTCCTACGTACTGCGTGACAGAGTCAGTGAATCAGGGAATCAGTGTCGAGGGTAAATATATATATGAAAAATAGTCAAGGTTGGAAATATTTTTAAAATACAGTGTACCCTCTCTTAAGCGGACACCTCTTGGGTCTCGTAAACGGACAATTGTTTCAGTACCAATTCAGTTCTCTTGTGTACTTCTCTCATAAGCGGACACCTCTCATAAGACAAAATTCTCAGTCCCTTAGGTGTCCGTACACTGTATATCCTGCTTGTCCAAAACATATTTTGTTTTGTTTAGTAGATGGAAATTGCCGGCGTTGATTAATCAAAAATAATCTATTGGATGGAATTCAATGTCTAAGGTCTTGACTACCTTTACGTTAAAACCTAAAAACGCGTTTGCATAATCCACCAGTTTCAAATTGCTCATTTCGATTCTTATATCACGTTTTCCACATTTGGCAAATTGTTGTTATCAAATTGTGAAAAAGTTTACACTGCATATGGAATTGGCGATATTGCCATATAGAAAAACAAGTCTTTGGATTATATGTGTTGAATTCGAAAATCTCTCCAACGGATTCTAAATTTAATCTCAACTCAAAAATCCCATATTTTATACGTTAATGAAATGCCGACGGCTGAAATATATTCAAATGGTAAATATATCACAAAGGCTGCCCAGAATACACGCACACACACACGCAATTAGAGTGACAAATCGGTCGACACCAAAACAATTATTGGGGTCATCTGAACTTTTAATAGCCGCCCAGAAGACAGTGGTCTTATCCCATTCCCGAGACAACATGACGGTAGTGTTTCCCCTCCGCCATACAATAAAGAGATTAAAAGCTTAAAATATTTCTTTGCGATAACTCATAAGCGTTAGCGTTTTCTCTTCAAAAATGCCGACGATGCGACGACGGTGGCAGTAGTTTCATTTTATGTTGCTTTCATAATTATGTCAGTTGATTCATTCAGTTGTTAATCTGTCGTGTTTTCGTCTTTGCCCAAAACCCCAAATCCGTTTATTCAAATAATGTTTGGCCATACTTTGGGCGACTATGTCTGTGCGTAGCTTCAAATCGAATCGATGACAAAAAAAACACTTACATACAAATATACAACTCCCCGAAACCACAATAAAAGGCTTTGTTTGACGTTAGTCAGTTCGTTGGATGGGGTGCTGGTGAGAGAAGGAGAGATACAGGGAGCCAGAGCAAGATAAAATAAAAGCTTAATCACTATATCACAATAGATTAAATCATTAATTTATTAGTCACCGTAGTACATACTAGTCTTCACTGTTTTTCCATTTTTTTTTTGTCTTTCGTTTAAACAAAAGCACTAAATATCTCCTACAAGCGGCCAACAAAAAAAAAATGAAACAAAACGTCGGTAAATGAAGATTTTCGTTATGAATCCAACTATATCTATTGGTATTAACATTTTTTTTTTGTTGTTTTTCATTCGTTTATTGTTTAAACAAAACAATGCACACACACACACATACGAATGACAACAACACAGAGGCACGCAGTGAATGAATAGCAACAACATTTTAACCTTATCTAAATGATATTTAGGGTATGTTCGGTGGAGAAATAGCAGCATTTTGTGTCCGTGTGTGTGTGTGTTTTTTTTAACATATTATCACAACAATAAAATTAAACGTTTTATAATTGATATACAGACACTTCTAGTTTTGTTAAATGTTTGTTGTTATTTAGTGTGGTTTGTTGTTACTGTAGTATGTCAGGGGGTTTGCATGGTAAAGGGTGTTCTATGAACCCGATTTGGTGTGATTTGCAACAGTTATTAAAAAGCCGTCTACAATTCTTGAATTGTAAACTCTTTAAAATACGAAACATCCAGTTTAACCCTATTCGTGCCAAGCGAAATTGGTAACGTAAAATTAAAATGCAAAATGGTTCAAAAAAAAGAAAAATTAATAAAATTCTAATGGGCATTTTTTTTTAAAATTATTTAAAGAAAACATAACACGCAAATGGTTTATAAAAAGATAAAGTAAAAAAATTCTAATGGCCATTTTTTAAAGTAAATTATTTAAAGAAAGAAAGAAAACATAAAATACATATACAGGGTGGCGCAAAAGTAATCCTCCTATCAGAAAATGCTATAAATTTTGCGATTGGGCCCTAATGTCAGTGGCAACTCTGGCGGCGGCCATTTACATGACATCATATTCTCGACTTGATGTAAAAAAAAATTAAAAGACCAAATAAAAGGGAGGGAGTAGTGTTTGTTGATGTTTGCCTTGAATTTGATAATGTCATAGCAGGCAGGAAAAACACTTGCTGGAAGATTATTTCAAAAGCCAGACTAATCCTCTATGAATCCATCATAAATTGTATCCGGGAATTCCGAGGACGTATTTCCCAGAAAATTTGCCTTTTTTACTTTCCGTTTCTAGGGAATATGGATCGGGATTTCCGGGAATAAAATTCTACCCAAAAAATTGAACTATATATGATTTTACGAAATTTTTACAACTGTGATTGTGTGTTTACACCGGGATGTTATGCTGTTTATTACTTTTTTTTTATTTATGATTTATTTATTATGATTTTTTTTAATATTAATTGTCTAGGATTTTCAATTAATATTCTATTAATCATTACAAGTTCTAAAATACCTGAATTATTTCTGGGTTTAAGTTGTGGTTAAAAATAAACGATCAAATTAACTTTTTTGTTGTTTTGGCCAATTATAAATTTTTTGTTGACATTTTAATGCCCGGGAAAACGTTGAACAATATGCGGGAAATTAAAAACCTAAATTGTATGGCATTTCAAAGAATTGTATTTAATTGAAAGGGGTTCAATGATATATGTCACCCTGTGTTAAGTATCTTTTAAGAAAGCCTACTTATCATCTGGTCGCCCACCATCTAATTGATGGCATGTGAAAAAGTTGTTTCATTAAAATCATTTTACATTTTCTAATTTAGAAACTCAGCCAAAGTTGTTACACACGAAGTGGTCATCTGTGACAGGCTTAACCGGGTGACAGAGATCATATGACTAGATTTTTTCAGTGACAGACCAATGCCTCTGTTGGAAATCGAATCCCCTAGCTGATAGGCAATCACGATACCAATTCGCTTACCGTTGCGCCTTTCATAATTCAATACAGGGTAACTGTTCTGAAAGTCTGGCTACTTCTGTATAATCCCATTACACATCTGAGAACATATCGAGCTCTAGCCGCGTATTAGACGTAAGCCCCATTTTTTGCGAAACTCCTTTTTTAATGAAATTCACTAGAAAATTGTCTAACGGAAAATATTAAAAATTGAAAATGTACTTTTAAAAAGATATAGCCAATGCCTTTTGCTGGACCACACACAAAACACTCTCCTGTAATATTTTCTTTTTGGCGCTTGTGCCTTTTTTGCGTTTAGGGCTGGATATCATTGACTTATGGTTCGTTTTACGTTTGTATGAGTTTACATGCTAGTGGGTTACAACCGGTCAACATATTTCAACACTGGGTGTTCACTGGGCAACTTTTGGGGAACACTGGCTGCTCCTTTATACACCTATTGAACATTTAGTGATATTCCAAAGACTTGTGTTCCATTAATGTCCGTTTACGTTTTTAAGAGATATATGTTTTGGACTGGTGGACAGTTTGGGTATCTCAATCTGTGTTGATAGGGCGTATCCGTCAATTAAGTTATCTGAAAGCCACGCTTCTCTTCTACAAATACCAACATATTTTTCAGCGACGAATTTTTGTCATTTCCACCTTTTAGCTTTCGTCATGCCAAAACAACGCACCCCTCCGCGTTACTTAAAAGACCTCAAAATATAACGACAGGAATTTATTATAATTCGTTATAATTAACAAAACAAAGCAAAAAAAAAAGAAAACCCCAAAGTAGTGATAATTTTTGCTTATCTTAATCTTGTTTTAAAACATTTGTAAGAGAAGACAAAAACAAAGACACTCACACACACACACACAAATGATGGCTTAAATAAAACTGTCAATGGTTTGTGGGCCAGCGAGCCAGTGACGATTACACATGCATGGAAGTTGCCTGCAAATAATTATTTGTTGTACTCTTTTTTCATGTAGGTCTTTGTGTTTGTACCACTAATTATTTGTCTTTAAATGACAACAAAACAAAACAAAAAACGACAGACTACATAAGCCCGAAGACTCTTCAACGTTTTGGCTATAATTTATAAAAATGACCGTTTGTGTGTGAGTAGTTCGATATCATCGTTGGCCATGTGTGGGTTAGGCTGCGGGGTTCGCTGTGTTTGTAGGTATGTTAAGCATAGACAAGCTGATAACTCTTAAAGTTTTTGAGGCGGATGATAACACCAACGGTCGGTGTGTCAAAAGCTAACAAAGCTAATACATCTGATGTATTTATAGATCGGTTTTTGGTTTGGCTTTGATTTGACAACGCACTAACGAAAATAGACCAACTTAATGAATATGTTTAGTGTTGCTGTTTTTGGCCGAAGTGGGGTTGGCGTAGGGGCCGGGGGGGTGTCTTAAGTTGCAGGGAAATCCCCAGCAATAATGTTTAGTTTCTTTTTTTGTTTTTAATAAAATTATTAAAGCACAAAATAGAATACAAATGATTACGGTTTATGTTTTTTTTTTAATTTTTTGTTCGTATCACCTGATTACTTGGAGTTTGGCATAAACTAACACAGTCGCAAAGTTTAGTCGATTGAAGTCATCGAGCGAAAAATAATCGAATGATGAAAAGTAAGTGATTCAAACTCATAAATCTATTAAATTGTATTCTGGAAGTTCAAAGTCTGCTCAATATCTGGACTTTTTTTTAAATTTTTGTTAAAGCTTAACAAATAATTATAATTAATTTGCAGCAAATAAAACTTAGCCAAAGTCAAATAAGAATACCAACTTGATCAAAGAAGAAGAAAAATATTTTAATTGAAATAAAAATCAATTTCTAGAAATGGAGCAACTTAAGGATAGAGATGGGATAAAACCGTATATATACGGATCTGTTATCACATAGTTCGTAACTTCCTCAATAAGTAAATCGAACAACTCCACTGGCTGGCAATAAAAAAAATTAATTCATGGAGACATCTAATTTCATAAAAATATATTCTGGGTGAAGCGCTCCAGTAGCGGGGAGTTGGTAGCATACTTGACTATCAGCGAGGGGGTTCGATTCCCACCAGAGGCTGCAAAAATCTAGCCATATGGTCTGTGTCACCCGGTTTATCCTTGGATCCAAAATTTTAATATATAAATTTAAATAAAATAAAATTAATTAAATAAAAAATAAAACAAAAAAAATATATAAAAATAAAATAAATAAAACTAATTTCCTACTAAATCCAAAAAAATACAAAAGTATTCAAATACATCGTACATCGTATTGTAATTAAACAAAAATAGAAAAAAAATCTGGTTGTGAGCACGATATTATTTGCCTTCACACCTATAGGGGGCTATATGAATTTGTTCCAAAAATAATAACGAAAATGACCCCAAAAAACCCTTACAAAATTTAAAAATGTCCCCAAAAAATTTAGTATTCTTTCCATAATTTTTTAGATAATATTTCATTTTTCATATTGGAAGATGTTTGAGAATTATTGGGGACATTCTCATGTTCACCTATTTTTTGGGAAGTCTTAAAATTTTTGCGGCTTTTTTTTATAGAGCGCATTCTAGTTTAACAATTCATATACTCATTACAAAAAAAAACAATATTCTCTACTAAACAATAAATTATTTTTGATGAACATTCATTAGCAATAAAACTCTGTAAATTGTGTGATAACCTAGGTTAAATAAATGAAATGTTTGTGAATATGTAAAGCCTCTAAATCCCTTAATCCTCAAATGAAATCTGTCTGTCACTTGTCGCCAGATTATATGAAATCCAATCGAGATAGAAAGTACGTTTCCAGAAGCTTAATTACATTCCGACTTCACGAAGCTATCTCAATTGCTGCTTGTGAATGCTCCTCACTCGAATATTATATCGGTCAATGACTGCGCCAAATAGACTCCGTGAAAAAACTCAAAAAATAAGTAGACACTGGTTACCTAATGAGGCAATGAAGTAACCAGCGACAAGTGTAACGTCCCCGTTGAAGCTAAGAATATGAAAATGGGAGATAAAAGCAACAAGGCAGTCATTGTGCCTGTGGGGAGCTTTATTGTTGCAATATGGGGAATTCGAAGGGTAGGAGAATCGTCTATGGCAAGAATGAAAACACCACAAAAGGTTCGCGCACTAGCATAACTTCGGGTCGAAATGTTAGTGGGTATCTTGCACAGGGCGCATGCTGAGGTGAGGTCATATCGGCAATAACCCGCCATAAGGACAACGACACTCAGTGGTCCAAACTACCATTCCATCGGCCAAAAGTCTGTACATTTTGATCTAGTATACATTATTGAGCTCTGTAAAAAATATGTTGTCGGCAAGGAGGTGGGGATTATTTTAAGGCCACAGAATCGGAAATATTGATATATGTTGGAAATATTTCTGAATTTGACTACTTTTTTTTTGATTTTAAGAGGAAACAATTTTTATTTATTTATTTTATTTTCTATTTTTTTTTTTTTATTTTAAATTTTATTTTTATTCTTTTTTTAATTTTAATTTTTATTTTATTTTTATTTTTATTTTTATTTTTATTTTTATTTTTATTTTTATTTTTATTTTTATTTTTATTTTTATTTTTATTTTTATTTTTATTTTTATTTTTATTTTTATTTTTATTTTTATTTTTATTTTTATTTTTATTTTTATTTTTATTTTGATTTTGATTTTCGTTTTCGTTTTCATTTTCATTTTTATTTTTATTTTTATTTTTATTTTTGTTTTTATTTTTATTTTTATTTTTATTTTTATTTTTATTTTTATTTTTATTTTTATTTTTATTTTTATTTTTATTTTTATTTTTATTTTTATTTTTATTTTTATTTTTGTTTTTGTTTTTATTTTTATTTTTATTTTTATTTTTATTTTTATTTTTATTTTAATTTAATTTAATTACAATACAAAGTAAATTTATATTCAAATTTTGGGTCCAAGGGTAAACCGGGTGACACAGACCATATGGCTAGATTTTTTGCAGCGCCAGACCAAAGCCTCTTGCGGGAGTCGAACCCACGACCCTCACGCTGCCAACTCGCCTACCGGGACGTTTGAAACAATTTTTATATTCAGGTATTTTGTTTATACACTTTAACTTAATTGTTCATATTGGGGTTAAATTTAATTCAGATTTTCCAAATTTGAACAGAAAACTCCGAAGAGGGAAGAAGAAGACTGACTACAATGGATGGACTAAAGCTCAAAAAGAATGTATGCGAAAATATGGAACTGCAAACTGGCAACAGCACGCGAATGTCTAAATATTTTCAGACCCATCCCATTTACTCTAGAATATTATTGTGGATATCGGAGTTTTTCGAAATCGCTTTTGACTAAACCTAATTTGTTGATGTACTTTTCAAAGGATTGGTCATTTGGTAGCTCCTTCAAAAGCCTTGTCTTCTGTCGCTGCATTTCCATGCGAGCGCGTTATCAAATCCGGCGGTGACAATAATAAATGTTTCAAAGTCAAATTCGTCTAATAGATTTTGTTCGGTAGGAAATTCCTGAGGAGAATCGAATTGCTAAGATATGCAACCTACGGCATAGGCTGTTGCTCTTTAAGGATTAAAATCTGTCACTCAATGAATGTGAATACTTCGAAGATTTCCATACTCTTTAGTATTATTCTCAGCAACTATTTCAGTAGATAACCAGTCCCACAAGAAAAACTCTATCTAAATACTTCATAGAAACAACGAATGTTTCGGAAATCTCTATGAAAACTATTCATATGAATCTTTCCTGGAATGTTTGGAAACTAGATCAACAAACGTTTTTCTGCAGACGTTATATAAATTCATAAAATGTCTAAGAAACTTTACACAAGACGTTCCGCGTATTCATAAAAATGTATAACGACTTGATAAAAAAAAAGGTAACACATTTTTCTTAACAAATGTTTATAAAGCTGTTATAATTGTTTATGAATATGGGGAGTAACATTGTTATGAAATGGCGTTGGTAATATTTTGTAAAGTTATATTTTACGACAACATTCGTTCCCCTTTGCCGGGATCTAAAGATCATTTACCACCTGATACCACTGGATGTAATGAGTAGGCAATGACGAAGTATCTGAAATCCACCGCAAATAATCTCTGACCTAACGAACAGAAACTTGGCACGAACATCGAATACTTTTCAGTGGCCATTTCCACCTTTCGGCGACTTTACGAGAAAGGTTGTGGCGACACCAGATGGGAAACTGCAGTTCAAAGCCGACTAACATTTTTGCAAGAAAACCCCGTAGAATTTAGTTGGTCGGCCACGTTGTGACAGGTAGTGTGTGTGACTATCACACAGAAAACTCAAGTTCGTATGCTGGCGAGAACATGGGACATTTTTCAGCGACTTTACGAGTAAGGAAGGAATCTCTGATACATGTAAAACTACTCTAGAAAAATCATAAGCCGCTTGGCGTCAGTCAGTGAGTACACATTTTTTACCGGGTTCACTGATTTGAGAGAAGTTCTCCGTCTGTTCCTTCATGGAATAATGATTGGGGATGGAGAACTACATCTTAAGAAAAAAAATCGAGTTTTCAGAGAATCATTGAACAGTTTAATATATTAATGACGGCCGGATTTCAATCCGACATTGCATTGACCACAGTGATACTGACTGCCAATGACAAAACGGCTGCTTAACAAACAAGTGTTGCTACAGAAGACATGCTATGAAATGGAGGCCTTTGCTCATTACGCTTCCTTTATGTGGTGTACATGTGTGGGACAATGTCGAAAATGGAGCCCATTATATGTGTGATTTTCCTCAACAATTACTGACAGTCGGAAATTTCAGAATTTGCCAGACCCGAAACACTTTGAGAGTATTCAAAGCGTTTAATTTCTGTTATTTGTATGTTCTCCATAGGGCTGAATATTTTATTTATACCCTAATAGGACCCATAGTTATTTTAAATGGAAAACTCAAACAATTCAAAAGAGAATAAACATTTCTTTATGGTTTAAAATACCGTCGCAACGTTCACCCACTGAATGCAATTTGCTGGCTTTACTTTGGAAAATATTCAAAGTTTCATTTTTATTTTTTGTTTGAAGCGTTTAATTTCTTGGAAATATCTGAGTATTCTCCTTAAACTCTTGCCGTCTCCTTTGCCGCTAAACCATATACCGCAAAATAATTGATGAATAATTTAACAGCTAATTACAACTTTAACACACAAAAATGTCCTGCAATCCATTCCGTTCACATGTGTGAACATATATGGCCTGAAATTCAATTTACATTTTTTTTTTTGCACATGTCCTGCGAAAGACATTCCGCCGAAGATACAAAAATTGAAAGCGATTAATTAACACCTTTCAAAAAATATGGACATACGTATACATATTTTCAAAATATAAAAATACAAGAGAATATTTCATATGTCTGCCGCGCTACATACCTGTTGTCCGGCATTGGCGGCAACCCAAGCCTCGGCGAATGTCTCCATAGCACTTTGGAAATCCATGGCGGGAATGGATGATGGTGGGGTTGGTGTTGTCGATGATCTGCAGGCTATTTTAATTTTTTTGTTCTTTTGTTTAAAACCAATTATTGCCAACTATTGATATTTTTAATGTTAGGGTTTAAAGGGGGGGAGGGTGTGGGTGAACGATTTCCAGTTAATTGTTTTAGTTGTTATTAAGTTTGAATTGTTTCCTTCATACTGTTGGATTTCTTTTCTTTTCCTTTGCTATTCTATGGAAATTATTTTCCTTTTTTATTATATTTTTTTTTTTTTGGGTTATTCGTAATTTGTAATTCACACGCGGCTCAAGTCGAATTTAAATCTTTTGAAGCGCCACTTGATTAGAGATTTGTTGCAGCTTTTTTGTTTATCTTTCTGTTTAGTTTAAACGTTTGATGGTTTTTATTTGAGATCATTCACCAGCATTTGTTTTTGTTTTGTTGTTTGGTTTTTGTGCGTTTTATAGACCCAGTCGAGTCATAAACGGGTCATAAAACTTATGATATTTTGTAGGTAGCCGCCAAGAGGGTGTAACCAATTAGCGGTCATAAAGAAGATGAGGTGGAAAATCTTTTAAAATAACTTTTATGGCTTAAGACGCGATTAGCACGAACTACAACAGAGCCGCCTATGTTTGGAGTTTAGTTTAACTACAGGATTAACTGGTTGACAATGGCCGATGTTATTGTTTTGTCTGGTCTGGTCTGGTCGGCCGCCGTCACCTACAGGTACCAACACAATGGCAATAGTTTGTTTTTCCTTAAGGCCGATTTTACTACCACCTTTGGCTTTCCTCTTTTGTGGACATAGGCTGTGTGTTAATGTTTAGTTAAATGATCATATTTGCTGCTCAGCGACAAATTGTCATGATTTGACAGCTGCTGATGTTGGTTGATGATGTTCGAACGCTCTACCGCCCGACCGGCTCTATACAGGTGACACTGAATTGTTTTGTTTATTGAACGGCCGAAGGGATATCGAAAAACATCAGTTGACAATTGTAAGAATAGACAGATTTGTGACAGTGGAAAGGTCCACGAAATACTCGTATGCTGCACAGCGAGGAATTTGTAAAACAAAAGTTTTGGTAAGGAAAGCGCGCCAACTCTTTTTTATTTTTTGTTTAAATAAATTCCCAAATTCAAAAATCATTTGTTTCAATTGCAATTGAGTGATACACTTTTTTTTTATTATTATTATTATTATGATATTGTTGCTCTTAATCACTCCGATCAGGCTGGCTACTCGTTATACTCTCTCTCGCGTTCCAGAAGTTGTACTCAGAATAGAAAAAAATTGGCACTTGATCGAACGGGCGCCATGCGATGACTGTCAACACGCAATGTCAAATGCGCCGTGATAAGCTGTCAAATCAATGGGTGTTGTGTGGTTGGTGCTCTTCCTCTTCTTCGTATTCTACTACTCCGGCTTCTGACTCGTTCTCCAGTGTTTTGGGGCTCGGCGATTTGCAACTACAACAACTGCTGTCGCTTGTTCGTCTCTAACGCTTTGACAATAAGTGTTGTTGTTATCACACTTAGATGACAACAACAATTGCTGCTGTTGTCAATGATTTGTTTTGTTTAGTTTGGTTGCTGTTGTTGTTGTTATTTAACTCTGGCCGTCGCCACCGCCGTTCTTGTTGCCGTATGCCGCACGCCATACGTTTTACGCCTCACGCCGTCGCCGCTGCTGGTGTCGTGTCGTCTTCGCCGTCTTATCAATTACAATTGTCAATTTGTTTTAATTCATTTGTATTGAATTTATCTAAAAAAAAAAACCAACAGCAACAACAACAAGGACAGCTTTCTTTCGTTCAATACAACAAACGAAAATCGTTACAAATTTAACTTTCAATTGTGCTGTTCTTTGGCTCTCTTTTTCCATACGATGGAGCTGATGTTGTGTTTTCGATTTGTCTGTCTGTCGTTTGTTTTTTCTTCTTTTCTTTTTTTGGGCAAACGCGCGTCACAACATGCTTACCTAACGCAAGTTGTCGCACAACTGATATTTTACCACACTCGCATTTATCCGATGTTTTTTCAAGTCATTCTGCATTGGTATGTGTGCAGCTATGTGGGTTCTATCACTGTATGGGTGCTCAGTGCTAAGAGTTCTCTTTGCTATGTGCTCGCTCTCCGTGGCTCCCTTTACGAAATCCATTGCTTACTCTTAAACTCTCTTTAACGTTAGTATTTCGTTGGTTTATGTTGCTGTTGCGGTAGAGCTAACTGACGGACGGTGTAACCCATTTTACATTGCCACCACCACCACACCATCACCATTACCTTCTTGGGTGGAAGGATTAAGGATTACGCTTTCAGTGTGTGTGTGTCTGTATAAATGTATGTGTGTTTGTATTGTTAGGACTGTAGCAAACGATGGGATGTAATTGGGTATGAAATGACCCTTTTCGTGAGTTATTGCTTGCAAATGTTTGTGGGTCAAACAAGACTTATCTTAAGGGGTTCCTGGATTAAGTTGATATCATGTGCCATTTGTGTGTTTCCAAAGGTCCAAAATTACATTTTAGATCACCAAATTAACGGAATCCGAAGAGGCCACGACAAGAACATCTGACCGTCAACCAGAACCACCATTCCAATTGCAACTATTAGAATAAAGTCGGCATACTCTTCAATAAGTTTTTCATCATGGGCATCTTAAGTTGGACGATCCCTTGAGGGGTGCTTACAAAAGGGTCCCAGTCGGCTATGGTATCAACAAATTGCAAATGACGTGTGTCATCGAAGACGACAAGGTTTCCACTGACTTGTTGACCGAAACTATTGTAAAGGGTCCGCCATCTAAAGTTTTTTTTTTTCAACTAGTGCTTATTTCACTTTCGTCATCGGGCCATGTTGAACGAATTTTTGTTTACAAAAATTGAAGAGGAGTATATTGGCAACATTTGGTTTCAACAGGACGGCGCTACGTGCCACACAGCCGAAGCTACACTCGATGTTTGGCGCCCTGTTTTTGAAGATCGCATTATCAGACGCAGAGCTGATGTCGTTAGGCGCTACTGCATGGCCAGCCGAGGCAGCCATTTCAATGAAATTATTTTCCATTATTAACCGGAAGGATTTTACTTTCAAATAAAAACAGAAATTTGAGAAAATATCCAGTAGTTTTTTTTTATAGAATTTCAAAAAAAAAGTTATTTGGTGGACCCTGTGCAATATGTTGATATTGCCGCTTTCAACAAAATCAAAACAGGCTGTGGTAATTGAGATTATTTTGTGGTGAGTGTAGCCTTTATATGAAAATTGCAACGAAGTTTTTTTAAAAACTAAGAATGTTCTCCATTCTCTGCATACTCACAAATTGTAATAATAATAAATGTTGTGCGATCTGAATATTTGTTAGATTGTAATGATCCCATGCCATTTGATATGGGAATGCAACTCCTACAGTGCTCGGGTCATACGATGTCTTTACTCTCTGTTCTGTCGTAGCTGAAATGTTGTGTCTTTGTCTTCTGGGACAAGTGTACATACTCCTCACGTCGAGAGTCGGCTCTGTTAATAATAACTTCTCTCGATTCATATCGATTTTCTCATAGGTCGTTCTATACGAGTTGTTCTAGATGGAGTCTCATCCAACGAGCATAGGTTGATCGTAGGAGTGGCCCCAGGGTAATATTCTCCGCTCTATTTCTTATTTTCATTGGGTCAGACTGTGAATCCAATCGACTATTTTGCAGTTGACAACATAGTCATTTGAGCGATGAATGTCTAACTCAATCGCGAATTGGAGACGATTTTGAGTGGGGTCAAATGAACAGAGTAGAATGTGCGTGCTAAATCCGGTGCTAGGCGTGCTAAATCCTGCGTGCTAAATCCGGTGCTAGGTTGTCACACAAACGTTCCACTGATCCAACATTGTCGTCAATCCATATGGGTGGTGTGGATCTCGACGAATCAGACACTCTTGATGTTCTGGCCTTGAAGATACCGGGTGATGCTCGCTGGGCTAGCCTTATGTTGAAGTGTCGAAAGAAAAAAAATCAAGTATTTAGTGGCGGAAGAAATACTTCACTGTATGTGATCTCGTAAATGGTTACACCACTTACATCCGTGTATGGAATGGAATGTATTTCTCATATATGGGCGGGGGGCTTCAAAAACATCGTTCTGCTGCCGTATGGTGTACAGAGGAGAGAGGTGATGATGATAGCGTATCCAACTCTATTGTCTCCCTAAAACATCGCCGGAATGTTGTGTACCTGTTCGTCAGATATCTGTCGTCTGGTTCCTGACTTTAGAACATTTCGCCGGAATACTCGACTTTCTAGGGACTCTCATCCTTTCATTGTGAAATGGCATGTTGATCAGACGACACACTGTTAAGAAAATTCTTTCTTAGCCGAAGAGTTCGTATGTTTAATACTCTTCCAGCAAACGTCTTTCATGGGAGCTGTGCCATTCTCAAAACCCAGACCTTCTTTCCTCCTAATACAGTCCTTTGCAATTATAGGAAGCATTTCCTAAGTGAAAACGAAGTTCTAAAGAACCGAAATTTATATACTTCTTGAAGATTTGTCTAAAAGCAAATGTCATGGGACCAAAAGAACCCACCAAGGTGTCTTAAGTCGCAGCATGGTATGACAGATAGTTTGCCAGACTGTCATACACAGCATCCAACAATTTTGATCCATAAATCCATGTATACACTTTACCATGCAGTGCATTGGCCTTTCGGTGCCGGTTATAAACTTAAAGTATGGAAATTATATAGTGATATAAAAAATATTCCCCCATTGGACCTTTTCGGATTATCACGGGTAACAGAACGCTCCAACGAATTCAAATATATTGTCCTAAAACTAATTCAACTCGAAAAATAGGCAATTTATACACTTCTTACTAACGTTTTTCCCGAATTATGCTTAGGATCTTTCCCACAACCACAGCCCTAAATGGTCTATGTCAAACGTACATAATCCATGGCGAAGGACATTGAGGGTTCGGCCTGGTCGAACTTACTGTTCACTTTCCTGACAAATTCTACGCTGTATATTTTTATATTGCACTAATCCCTCTGCTGAACTGTTTAAAAATTCAGTCACTCTACTGTAATGTAAAGAGTGCGCCACCAAGAGAGCACAAGAACATTTGCTCTACCGGCATTTTTGTCAATGTGTGCAACCAAAACAAAACCCATACACATGCAATGCCCAAAGAGTAATTGCGCCACTAACGTCAAAGAGAGTAAGTATAAATGAATGAGTAAAATGTGATACAATTCTCATGCTCTCTTGCGACAACCCTCTCTCTCACTCTCTCTGTGGTACGTTTACCAATACAATGACACGGTGGATTACAAATTGATGGCAAGAACGTTTGCCAAAAACAAGTGAACATTGCCATAGAACATGTAAATAAATTACATCCCATGGTGAACCTGTTTTTGGCAACACTGCGACAGCAGAAAACCACTCTTTCTCGCTTTCTGAGATGTACGCTTGAATTCGGAAGAAAAAAATTCCGCAAAGCATGGATTTGTTTCCAATGACAAGAAGGCCTGGAAATTATTCTGCCTTCCCGGGGGAGGAGATGCAGACTTACATTAACCCATACAATGGCAAATGAAGACGTTTTGTTTTTGGCAAAATTTATTTACCGCATCCCCATATTGCCGGCCGGGGGTTGGTTGGAGCTTGTGTCAAGTGGCAGAGCCCCTCATGCAGTACAGGCAACAAAAAACGAAGGAGTGCGAGTGAAGCACACAACTCTGCCAGATACATTCGACTTAATGCGGATGAAGAGTATGTGTGTCTTTTGGCTACAAATGAGTACGAGACGGACGGTTGTTGTTGTTCTGGTGGAAAAAAAAAAGGAAAAACAAAATAAAATATAAAGCAAATTCGTTATGCTTTGTTAAGCAAGCAACTCCCACTCCATGCTTGTTTTTGGCGTTTCTTCTTCGACTTCGCCTTCTACTTCATTTTATATTTGGCAAGCACCTTGGGATATGTGCCTGTGTGTGTGCCTGTGTGAAAGTCGAACTTTAGTTCACCCAGTTGGCCCCCCCGAGTTTTACGACGTGTGTATGTCTGTATGCATCGGAGATAAACGTCGGTTACTTGGTTGGCTGTTGGGCTATTGACCACATTTCTGCTGTTTTTTGTTTGCTGCTTCTGTACTCGGAGTTGCCATGGAGCTTGTTGCCGAGTGCCAGCACATAGCGCCGCAGATAAGAAGTGAGATAATGCGCGCGCATTACATGCGATTAGGTGCCTCCGCACGAAGGATTTAGCCAACCATCACAAAGGGAATTTTTGTTGTTGTTTGCTTTTGCTGGTGCCGTTTCAGCAATTTATTCCCCTCTTCGTTTCTTTTTGGGCATGCCTCTCTTCGCATGTGTTCACATGGAGTAAATACATACGTAAGTATACAACGAAACAAACCAAAAAAAAACAAGTTCTGTACATATGTAAAGCTCTTAACTGGATACATACATTCTGTATAAGACATTGCATTAATCTGGCAGTCGAGAAACGAGTGGAGGCAATGATTGGTAAGCCAATCGTAGCATGCTCTGAGGATGTTCGTAAACACATTGAATATATCGGAAGGAGTCCCTATATTAATTGTAGTTATACATGTGTGTGTGTGTGTGCAATGATGAGATGCTGACTAATATCCGATTCAGTTGTGTACCCTCCATCGTAGAATAGGGTGTAAAGTTGGTTTGATATTCAATTTGTAACAATGGAAGATATCGACAGGGAACCATATACATTATTTAACGGAGGACGCAAATTAACCTCAGAAATGCATTTGTCCCCGATCTGTTAGTTTCGCCTGTCCAATCAGGCAAATAATTAGAAACGTACACTTGTCGTGCCGAAAGTTATAAAAGCTTCAGGTCAGCCGTGGTTAATAGTCTGAATTGTAATTGGCCGTGGGTTTTCCAATTTTTTCCTTAATTTAATGTTTGGGGGAAATATCGATGCCGTTGCAGCAGTTTTAGAGTCCTTGAAAGTACTTAAGTTGGCCCAGCATTTTTAGAGACAGGAATTTAGGTAACACAGAGGCATTTTTCACAATCAGCTAAAGTAATCTCATTGGCGTCGAAGGACTTGAACTCCATAATTCTGACATTTGTCCTTCTGGTGAACAGATCTACTTTGGCCTTAGCTGGGTTGATATCATTAGCATTTTCGATAGCCCACTTTGTCTTAGTTAAATTGGAGGTATCAGGAATATTCCAATTAATGATGGCGGTGAATAAGATAATCCATTTCCAATCCAATGACATACTTTTTTGATTTTCCTTATACAGTACCCAGAAAGTACTTAATTATTTAATTATTCTATGAGAAAACTTGAGATAGTGAAAGTTGTAAATAAAGTAAAACTTAGTAATAGAAAGAATGGAAATAGAATAATCGTGTCCGGTGTTCTGAGAAGCGAGGAGTTTTACATTTAAAGAAAATACGAAGTAAGACACCCTCCGTCTTTAGTACCTCGACAGGTTTTTTCTCATATACGGGTTACCATGGTGTCTGGAGAATATGTTACCACATTGGAAACGAAATCGAAAAGTTATTTCCGGAACCGAGACCAGGGTTCAAAAGTTCCTAAAAACATTTTATAAACCGAAGCAGTGGTTCAGGCCTGCTCTGAACCGCTTAACCGAATCAACTCGAATTCTGAAATGTTTTTTTCCTATTTATTTATATATTTATTAGAATTAAAAATTATAATAAACTAAACTATAAGGACACTTGCAACAAAGGCCATCGGCCAACTGAAATGGTTTGCATCCCTGGTTAATAACATTTGCGCTGCATTTACGGGCGTATACTTAATATATTACTCCACACAAACTGTCCATAGCCGTAACTAGGCTAACCACTTACCCCCCCGAAGTTGTGAAGTTGCGAGGATAAAGATGATCTTTCTGTAAATACAGTACAAGTCTACTCGCGGACAGCTTTCGTGAAGGGACAGCCTCCATAGACGGACAAATTTTTCGGTTCCATGCGGTATTTTTGAAGCAAATTAAACTCCGTTGGGCGGAAATCTCCCGTGGACGGACAAAACCACTGCGACCGTAGGTGTCCGCCCACGGTATATTAAATAATTCCCACATGTTTCGGCTAAAAGATCCACATATTAACAAATTTGTTTGTAAGAAGGTCCCATTTTTAAGGCAACGAGCAGATTAATTAAACGGAGTGTCCCACAAAATTATAAAAGTTTTAATTGAACAAATTCCATATTTTGTAGTTTTTTCCATTCGATGATTTTCCCTTTTGGACCTTTGAGTTCAGTTCCCATTGACATACGGATTTCGGACTTAAGCTAAACCACCCGTTTTTTGGATAGTTTAGAATTAAGCTGTGTTCGATAAAAAGATGGGAGGTTCAAGCTGGACCAATCTAACTCTACCTAACTATAAAAATTTTTTGGTGTAGGGTTTTTTTTGGCAATTTTTTTGTTTTAATATTTGTGTGTAATTTTTAAAAATTGTAATCTGCAAAATTGTTCGCTGTAAAACCCAAAAATTTCTCCTAATGAAATCATAATTTGCCTTGGGCCCTAAGAGAGAACAGATTAAACCGTTTCACGAGAAGGGCGTTATTTTCCGAATACAGTTTCATTTGTAGACAACAACAAAAATCGCACTTGCCATTGACTCTCATTCTCGCAACACCAGCAATGAGAACAACTGAAACATTCATTAATTAAATCCATATGACCCACACCAGCAGCAGAAACAGCTCCGCCGTCTCCACCTCCAAAAACGCCAACAAAATCAGAAGGAAAATGCTCTCTTAAATTTACAAAACAAAAAAATCAAATAAAAAAAAACAGAAAGAAAGACACAACATGGGAAAAAAGAAATTCACTCACTCTGTAAAAATGAGGTGGAGGAAGAAGAAGGCGACGAACGACGACTATACGTCGTGAAGAGGTTTAGTGCGCTGTAGCCGTTTTTGTATTGGCGCAGATTATCACACAAAAGTTATTTTTAAACACCAACAAAACCGTACACACACGCTCGCACACACTTGTACAGCTATAAAACCCCATGGTATCCCTCCTCCCACTCGTGCCAGTAGCCGAGCGAGCGAGCGAACGAACGAACGAAACGAAGCCAGTGAGTGAGTGAATGAATGAATGAGTATTTACTTATAAAAATCCAAATTTGTACGAAAACAGCAACAACAACACGAAACCTAAAAATCACATATTTGTGATACCAACAAAGAAAGCAACAACAACAGCGGACATCCATTGTATTTGATTGCGTCTCAGCCAATATAACACCGCACCAGTCGTTGTTGTGTGTGCATGTGTGTTTTACTGCCGTGAGAGAGAGTATATGCGGGCTTGCTTAACGGTGCTTAGAGAGCGTCAGAGTGAGATAAACCCACACAGAGATGAGAAAACACACACACAGACACCAACGGAAAAAACGTACAACATAACAAGGCTACATCAAATACAAGTGTAATTTAAAGACAACTGCAACAACAACAACAATGGTGGCGATGACACCGCCAAGCACAACAACAATATATAATAAAAACCTGCTTGGCTATAGCTCCGCCTGTGCTCGTTTGTGATTGGTTTAGAGAGAGATTTTGTATTATACCGAGGATGTGTGAGAGTATGAGTGTGAGGAATGGTGTGGTCGACGTTTCTGTGTAGGTTCGTTGGGTTTACATACCCTCAAGTAGTGGGGGAGTAAAGTTTATCTCTACACATACACCACACAAGCAGGCACACGTGCTACATTTTTACCCCACTGCTTGCTCGGGGGGAGGTGTACAACTGAACGATTGTAAAGCAGAGAATAAGGATTTTGCCAAAAAAAAAAAACAAAATGCTGTTTATTTCTTCTGGCTCTGGTTTGGTTATTTTCCGCTAAAGGAAAATAACGTTTTTTTTTTCGTTCTGTCGGGACACTCTCATGTTGGCTGGCGTGTGGAAGGGGTGCAGTGTCGGTTTTATATTGTATTTATGTAGAGGGGGGGGGGGGGGGTTAAGTCCCTATCGCTGTTGCTACTTGTGTCAGCCTTCTGCTCTGGGCTGGTTTTTTGTGTATGTGTGTGTATTCCACTATTTATTTTGTTTATCTTTTTAAGTGGTTTTTGCAATTTCTATTTTGGCATTTGGCGAGGAAAAACTTTCCTTCGTATTTTCCTGGTGTGTGTGTGTGTTTCTTTTATTCGCCATTTGCTCATTGCGAAACCACGAAACGTTGTTGTGGAACTCATTCCAATTTTTCGTAATTTTTTTCGTCCACGGTACCGCCAAGCAACCACTATATTAAGTAGTCTTATCAAACGTGAAGGAACGAAAGTTTAGCTCATTATGTCGGTATAAAATATGTATTCCGACCATTGAAGAACTTTGTAATTAAAAACTTATAGAGATTTATGTATGTACGTACATATCTGTATACCTTCTTGTAAGCATTCACATTTAGTCGGGGGAATTAATGGCAAAACTTGAAACTTCCCTTTATATAGAAGTATATAAGTCGATATATACATAGTTGGTATTGCCAATGGAGTAGATAATTATAAGGCCAGAGAAACTTTTCCAGCATTGGTTGGCTGTGTTTACGACTTACAACACAAATGTCAACGTTCTTTTTTATACTGCAAATATCACAGTGAGTTGGTATATAACTTATAACGTGAAGAGAGGAATCTTAGGGACTAATACCATGAGATATGCTGGAAAACCAGAATCACATTATGGTTATTTAATTACAAGGTTTTCTCAAAAATTATATTTTAGTCATATAATCGCATAGACGTTTCATATTAATCTATTCATAGTAAATATAATAAAATGCGAAAAATCTTGCGAGCCTCCATATGAGAAACTCAGGTTCCTGTACAGGGGTTTCCAACAGGAGGTGTTATTTTGGTATTCAAAGAACAATGGAATTTTTCGAGGTAAATGATCGGAAGTTTATTTCAAGAGGAAGGTAGGTCGTTAACAATGAAAAACAAGATAAGTCAAATGGCGACCATGCTCACAGGACCAAATCCTTTTCATGAAATTTCTCATAACCAAATCGCTAAGTGACTGCCCTATGTCCTTCATAGCGTCATGAATTCTATCTTTGAGGTCTTGAATCGACGCTGGGCTGTTGGCGGTGGCCAATTGTGATCACCTCATCGAGAGATAACACGGTCCGGAAACGTTTCCCGTAAAACAGCAATTGTTTCGTTGCTTGTGTGGAACGTAGCGCCGTCTTGTTGAAAGTAAACGTTATCCAGATCAATATCATCCAACTCTGATCATAAAAACGCATTAATCATTTCTCGAAAGAGCAATCCATTCATCGTAACTGTTAATCCAATATCATTTTCGAAAAACTAAGGTCCAATGACCCCACGTTGAGGATGGAGAGACTTCTGAACAATAACTTCTGGGTCTTCCGAGCCCCAGATGAGACAATTTAGCTTGTTGACGTAGCTACCGAGGTGGAAATGGGCCTCATCAGTCAAGATGATTTTTCGATGGAATTCCGCATCATTTTCATGCATTTCAATGATCCAATCAGCAAAGACACGACGTTGTTGATGATCGGTCGGCTTGAGTTCTTGTGTTAACTGAACTTTCTAAGCCTTAAGACCCAAGTCTTTATGCAAAATACGATGTAATGACGTTTTTAGATTAAACAATTCCAAAGAACTACGAGTAATGGACAAACCTGGGTTTTCTTCAACACTTTAGACTACAGCATCAGCAATATTCTCAGTTGTTCTTGAGCGACGTGCACGGGCTTTATTCTTTACATCACTAACTTGTCCCAACAGCTCGAATTTTTCCACCAATTTCTGTATTGCTTTCCGACAAGGTGCTTCACGACGACCCAAAAATGCTTTAGTTTTGCGAACTGTGACTGCAAAATGTTCACAATTTTTGTAGTGAATTTTAATAATTTCAATGCGTTGTTGAATCGTATATTGTTCCATTTTTAGGAATGGCGTAGTTTCTAAACGGTGTTTTTTATTGAGATATAGAACTTCGAATTGAAATAAAACACAAGAAAATCGTTTTAATGTCCATCAATTTGGCTTTATTGGAAGGATAATTTTATGCCATTAATGTTTAAATATGATTTCGGGCATGTGGCCGCCGCGGCTGGCTCGAATAAAGCCAATTCTACAGGTCCAATTTTCAACCAAGTGTTGGAACCACAACTCATCCACATTCATGCCATCCAATTCGGGAACAAAATAGTCGGTTATCATGGCTCTATACCGGTCTCCATTAACGGTAACTGGCTCTCCAGCATTATTTCGGAAGAAGTATGGCCCAATGACTCCACCAGCCCATAGAGCACACCAAACAGTCAGTTTTTGTGGATGTAATGGCATAAAATGGACGGAGCTTGCGGTGAACTTCGCGAACTGAACCATTACTTGCGAAATAAATTTGCACGATTTGCAAGCGTTGTTCTTTTGTCAACCTGTTCATGATGAAATGGCAAACCAAACTAAATATTAATCACTTGACAGCTGACAAAATGGCCGCCAGTTAAAAAAGTGATGCCAACTTAAAGTTCTATACCCCAATAAAAAACACACTTTACTTGCCAAATTTCAATGAAACCATCAAAAGTGACAGCTACCGAAATACCGGGTGATTCAAAATAACACCTCTTGTTCGAAAATTCTTTATAATAAAATGAGAAAAATCTTGCAAGCCTACAACAAACTCAGATTCTTGTGCTGTTAAGAATCCAGCGACATTTTTCTACATCATGATCACCTATATAAAAAAAGCGTGTAGCATGTTTTTATTAGCTTTATTACGATGCTGACATCATTTTCTCAAAATAAAGATGGAACTGAGGAATAGAATTGCTTCCACTGACTTGATGTTTCAACTGCCAACCTTCAATATGTCGCCATTCTATCCTCGTTCGCCCTCAGACACATCTCCGCCGTATTGGAGTCTTACAAAACGATCACATACATATTAATCATTCCGTCCCTCGTGCGAAAATGCGACGTTGAGGACTTTGGTGTCACCCTGTCAAAGACCTGTTGTTTTAGTGAAAAATTCGGAGAGATAGCTTTCTATTTTTACTGAGGATCTAGAGTCAGTTAAAGTCAGTTTTCAAGAAACAGCTTTTAATCGGACGACTTTATAGATGAAAAGAAAAATAGCCCTGGTAGTCGAGATTATAGGCGAGTGTTTGCCTGTATGCGTGGGGGTTCGATTCCCACCAGAGGCTATGGCCGTGTCTCTGTGCTCGGTTACAATCCAGGCTGTCTTGAGGATGTCTATTTATACGATTTTCGCCCTGTCGGTGTCCAGATGGAAATGTATCGTATTATTTTCGTATTTTTGGTGGAGTTTCTATGAGGTTGACTTTTCATTGACTTTTCTCGAAAGACCTCCTTTAAGGAAGAATCCCATGGTGATGTTATATTAATTAAATGAAAGAATAGATAATATTTTCTCATTTAGATATCTTCAGTTTCTCTTCCCCGAAAACTCAGAGATTAAATGTCCTCTATCCTCAGTTTGTCTCTTCATTTGTTGACTCTTGTAAATTCGTTTCATCTTTTATGGGGGATGCCAAAATAAACAAATTTATTTTCCCAAATATGAGATCGAAGAAAATCCATGTCAATATTTACTGAAAAACATAAATAAAAATTAGAGAAAAACATTTGTTTGAAATATCACAGAGTCACCCTTAGCCGTGTGTACCCGTTTGAGAAGCCGGCAATAGCACGTGGTTATTTTCTAGTTTCCCTTATATTAAAATAATAAATTTTTTAATGTCACCCGCAAATTGCAGAAACTCTCTCGCCCCATCACAACGACCCAGGGCCGCTGCAAAGAACGTTTTTAATTAAGTATAAACGTTGTCAAGTGCTGTATAAACTTTTAAACCGTTCAATTTTTGTAAAATCAAGAATATGAAAATCGTTTTTAATCAGCACAAAATGTTTTCGGACCGGCACCAGTGCCCCCCTCTTCCTTTCTCCACCCAAACAAAAATCAAATGCTAGTGAGCAATTGGATTTTTATTCGGTCGCCAGCTATCATGCGGTGAGAATGCACTCCACGATAGCTGCGGTCCATCAAAGCCGTGCTCGGTCACCGGGGACATGGCAATGTTATGGAGATAATACGAGTATGTAATAACACTGACCCACTTGAATTGGCCGGGCCGCCGTTTGTTTGCTCAAACTGTTGACTCTTTTTGCCCGGCACGGACTACCTTTGAATATTAAACTTTTTGGCCATAAATTTATTATCATCGTATGTGTCGGGTGGGTGGGTGTTATGTTCACTGGCCAAAATGGAAAGTTTATAACTGAAGTGCTGATTCGTATTCAATTCATTTTTTTTTTTTTTGTAAATGATGCTGTATTTTTAGATACAGACGGGGAGTTAAATCTTTGAGACTACATGGGCAGTGGTTGAATTGAAACCAAAATGTAAAAAATGAACTTATTAAATTCAAGAAAATAGAACATTTGAGTGCGAATACGTCTATGTTTGCCTCTACGCTTTTTTTTAGATATTCACAAACCGAAAAAATTGATAAAAAAAAAGTAACAGACATATAGGGTTTTCCAACAAGAGGTGTTATTCTGAATCACCCGGTACTTCGGTAGCTGTCACTTGTAAAGCTTTTATTCATTTGACATTTGACAAGTAGAAACTACGCCACTACTAAAAATGGAACGATACACGCTTCAACAATGCATTGAAATTATTAAAATTCTCTACCAAAAATGGTGAAAATCTTGCAGTCACAGTTGGCAAAACTAAAGTATTTTTGGGTCGTCGTGAAGCACCTTGTCGGAAAGCAATACAGAAATTGATGGACAAATTCGAGCTGTTGGGATAAGTTAGTGATGTGAAGAAAAAAACCCGTGCACGTCGCTCATGAACAACTGCGAATATTTCTGCTCTTGTAGTCTAAAGTGTTGAAAAAACCGCAGGTTTGTCCATTACTCGTCGTTCTTTGGAATTGGGCATTCCACAAATGTCATTACACCGTATTTTGCATAAAGACTTGGGTGTTAAGGCTTATAAAGTTCAGTTAACACAAGCCGGCAGATCATCAACAACGTCGTGTCTTTGCTGATTGGATCATTGAAATGCATGAAAATTATCGGGATTCCATCGAAAAATCATCTTGACTGATGAGGCCCATTTCCACCTGGGTGGCTACGTCAACAAGCAATGTTGTCGCATCTGGGACACGGAAAACCAAAGAGTTATTGTTGAGAAGCCCCTCCATCCTCAACGTGTGACTGTTTGGTGCGGTTTATGGCGCGGCGGGGTCTTTGGGCCTTAGTTTTTCGAAAATGAGGTTGGATCAACAGTTAGGGTAAATGGATCGCACTATCGAGAGATGATTAATGATTTTTTATGTTCGGAGTTGGATGATATTGATCTGGACTACGTTTATTTTCAACTAGACGGCGTCACACAAGCAACGAAACAATTGCGGATTAGCGGGAAAGTTTCCGGACCGTGTTATCCTTCGATGAGGTGATCACAACTGGCCACCAAACACAATAACACCTTGCGACTTCTTCCTTTGGGGTCACATGAAAGATAAAGTCTACGTCCACAGCCCAGCGTCAATTTAAGTCCCCAAAGATAGAATTCGTGAGGTTATCGAGGACATAGGGCAGTCACTTTGCGATTTGGCATTTGTGTTAATTTTTATTTTTAATATTTTATTTATATTCCTAACCAGACATGGCAAAAATGGCTGTTTAAAAAAAAAAAAATAATCTTTTTTTAATTTTTATTTTTATTTCTTTGCTTTGATGATTTTCATTGATTTATTGTGTGAATTTTTTTTGCTGCAGTCGTTTTGCGCAACTTTGATTGTTGTCCATTAAAAATACATGTAATTGCATTGCAAAACCCTGCACTCTTATTTCCATTAATTTAATATATTTAATTTCATTTCATTTAATTTATTACTATTCTACCACATGTAATTACATTATGCGCAACTACAACGACGATGATATGTACATATACACACTTACATACATACATACATATGTGCCGACATATGTAACGTATCGAAAGCGGCAAATGCCTTTTTGCCGCAACATCTGAAACGAAATCGATAGAAAAACAGAAAGAAATCTTCATTATCGTCAGCATCGACAGTGACATCAGTGGGGAGGCGCGCTGAATGCTGTTGTAATGGAATGACATTAATTAGACATGTACAATTTATTAATTACTCGATTTCAAAAGTACACAAAACACGGATCACATACTTACATACAGTGTCGTGTAGGCGACTGGGTATTTACACGCCAGAAATGGTAGTTCGTCAATACTGGCAAAAGCACAATGAGAGAAAAACTCCAACAAATTGAAGCTTTTAGTCTAATGAAATTTTATAACGAAATATCGCCACCATAATCGCATTTGAATAATTCGAAATTATATGGAGTCAGAGTTAAGGCTCACCACATTGCACACATGCGTAACAACATTCTGTGCCGGAAACAGACAGCCAACGAAGGACCAATCCTTTTTTTTTTTTGGTCTTAGACATTATTCTCTCTGAGTTGTAAAGTCGCCGTATATCTAATATGATTCTTTATGGGATCAGAAGTTTGCAATGCATATCGATTGTGAACTGTTCTCTGTTCTTCCTCTCTACATTTCAAGATCATTCAAACACCTCAACTGTTATCGCGCCAACAGATTTTAATTATCTTTAAGTGCATTTTTCAATACAGTTTTTAAATCACAGAAATAAATTAGATTTTTGTTGTTGTTGTCTGTTTCTAAACAAAAGCTTATCACCCGGCTGGTGCGCTGCTATTACTGGCTAATTAGATCTAAACAACGCCACACAATAGCTAAACAAATATCGGCTATTAATAAAGTCAATAATTAATCGAAATACACATACAATAACAACAAATATACATGATTATTTTTTTCTTGTTTTTTTTTTTTTTTGTAAATTGTGTGCATTGAGTTACAACAGTTCTATGGAAAATCGAAAATCTTATCGATAAAACCAATCAATCAGCCAATCTATGAAGGAAGGTATGTCGTCGCCGGTAAATCGCTAACGCATACACACACAAAAATGTCAGACAATTGCCGACAAACACACACACACACATACAAATGAATAAGAAAACAAATCGAAGGTATTGAAGACAAACATTTGAGAACATGACAAATTCTTTCTTTGAAGTATTAGACCGAATGATAAGTATGTGGGCTGTACTTGACTTTCCAAGGGAACGACTGTAGATGAAAAAAAAAGCAAATGCTGATAAGTATCTGTACTAGAAGAAAATAGATCTCAAATGTTATCCGGATCAGGTGTTACAATCATATTATTGGACATCGAAGTACATAACATGGACGGGGGGAGACATCTACATGTCAAACAAAAAACGTCATTGAGCAAACAATTTGAGGGTTTAAAAAAAATCCAATTTAGTTTTAATATGAATGCTGAAATTTCTCATTAGTATTGGTCGTCTCAAAGTAGTAGGTCTTAGTTAGTTAGGGTTAGTCACTTTTTGATAAATCAAAGTGCCCTTCGTATACCATGTTAGAATAAGAATTTTGTAGTTTCTATTTTTCCTACAATTTAAATTTTGACAAATTTTGACAATAAGCATTTGTTCATTTTGCAAAACGATTTTCGAGATATACACATTTATTTGAAAATTTACAAAGTATGTCCCGATTTACATTAGGCAATTCTACTTGCGGTAATTTTGAATTTGCCACATGTGCTCACAAAAGAGAAATTCTTTTTCGGCAATTTCTGTTTTCATTATTGCCTTTTTAAAGACAAATGACTTTCAAAATATCAAAATACGAAAAACAAACCAAAAAAAATTGCCAGTACGAGCAAGTTATTTCCATTTCCATTCCCCTTACCCCACATTCCTACAAACTTAGAATTGCGGCAATTAAAATTGCCCAGTATGAATTGGGACTGTAAGTCTTTTTTCAGAATATTTTTTTATGTTAAAAAAAAGTTATATCTCGAATAGCCAGAGGTTAACTTTAATTTGTACAGGATTTTCCAACAAGAGATGTTAGTTTGATATTCAAAGAAAAATTACATCTTTTGAGATTAATGATCGGAGGTTTATTTCATAATAAAGAAATGAAATTTTCCATAACAAAATCACAAAGTGGCTGCCCCATGTCCTCGATAGCCGCACGAATTCTATCTAAGAGGTTTTGAAATGACGCTGGGCTGTTGGCGTAGACCTTATCATTCACCTGGCCCCAAAAGGAAGAAGTAGCAAGGTGTTAAATCACAAGATCTCGGTGGCAAATTGTGATCACCTCATCGAAGGATAACACGGTCCGGAAACTTTCCCGTAAATCCGCAATTGTTTCGTTGCTTGTGTGGCACCGTCTAGTTGAAAATAGACGTTGTCCAGATCATTATCACCCAACTCCGACCATAAAAAATCATTAATCATCTCTCGATAGTGCGATCCTTTTAACGTAACTGTTGATCTAACCTCATTTTCGAAAAACTCAAGTCCAATGACAACCGCCGGACCATAAACCGCACCAACAATATCTCCTGGATTTTCCGACCACCAGATCGACAGTTTTGCTTGTTGACGTAGACACCGATGTGGATATAGACCTCATCACTTTTCGATGGAATTCCGGATCATTTTCATGCATTTCAAGGACCCAATCAGCAAAGACACGACGTTGTTGATGATCGGTCGGCTTGAGTTCTTGGGTCTCTCATCCGTTCATTGTGAAATGGCCGGTTGACCGGACGACGCACTATAGAGAAAATTCGTTCTTTAGCCGAACCGTTCGTATGTGGAATATTCTTCCAGAAAATGTGTTTCCTGCCAGTTGTGACATTCAGAAATTCAAAACAAATGTCAACAAACACTACAGCCTCTTTCCTCCTTCCGACACCCCAATTTCCTTCTGCTAACTCAATGCATTGCATTTATAAGGGGCAAACCCCGATAGTTGGCCTTCAAAAAAAAAAAACTTTATAAGCCTTAAGACCCAAGTCTTTGTACAAAATACGGTGCAAGGTTGTTTGTGACGAGGAATTGACAAACCTGGGTTTTCTTCAACACTTCAGACTACAAGAGCAGTAATATTCTCTTTTGGTCTTGAGCGACATGCACGGGTTTTCTTCTTCACATCACTAACTTCTCCCAACAGCTCGAAATTGTCCATCAATTTCTGTATTGCTTTCCGACAAGGTGCTTCACGACGACCCAAAACTGCTTTAGTTTTGCCAACTCTGACTGCAAGAGTTTCACCATTTTTTGTAGTGAATTTTAATAATTTCAATGAGTTGTTGAAGCGTGTATCGTTCCATTTTTAGTAATGGCGAAGCTTCTACTTGTGAAATGTCAAAGAATAAACGCTTCAAAAGTGACAGCTACCGAAATACCGGGTGATTCAAAATAACACCTCTTGTTGGGAACCCCTTTATTAGATTACGAATCTGTGTACAAAAATTAAAAAAGAAATGTAATTTGCAAGGAAAACGTATATACAGTCCTGTGGAAAAGTTCGACTTCCGGAGACTTTGAGTTATGGAATTACTTATAAAATGGTTTAAGGGAATTTGTCTCCTTAGCTGCCACTAAGTGCTTTGACTTGAAGAAAGAAATATTGCTCTCAGTCGTTAACTACTATGCCCTTTTCGGAGTCAGCCAAATGAAGACAACAAAATTTCCCCATTATTTTAAGAATTGCCAGCCAAAGGAAGACAACAATATTTATCCATTATTTTAAGAATTGCTGACTCCGAAGAGAATTGCATGACAAAAAAACCGACGATTTTAATTTGAAAACTTAATTACAAAAATATTTCTCAACTAACGAAATGATGTTCGCGCTAAAGCCTACTTGAGTGTTTCTTAATTTTGGGGATTATTTCCAGAAATTCACCAACTATATAACTAAAGATACTGCTACATATACATACTTATGTACCAGAACTGGAGAAAACTGAAGATACAAACAACAACAGCAACAACACAAAAAAACAACTCCATGTATTTTGTGCGCAGACGCTCCAAATATCCAACAAAACAAAAACTGATACATAACCCACACATAAAGATTTGTGTGAAAATAACCACAGGAATATACACACAAAAAATTGTATTTATTTAAAAAAAAACAGTGGGATAACAAATAATAAAAGTATATTTTCGCCCAAATACCACCGATAAATTCAGACAAAAACTGCAATGCCAGCACAAAAATATGATCATCGTAAAAAAAAGAAAGAAATCTCACCATAAAATAAAAAAGTTATGGGTAGGTACAAAGCGGAAACATCAACTTGACATTTTCCACCGGAAGTTGCGGTAAGCAGCTATCACAACTGAAATCGTTGTAACATCATCGCCATCACCAGCAGCATCGGCAACGAGAGACAACGACTGGAAACGGAGCACTGACAGCATCAGTTAAACAAAATCGTCTCGTACGAGACATAATGCAACTCATACTCTCGTCCCGTATCCTGGCACGGGTGATTGTAACCTTTGTGTGCCGTCTTGGGTGGCATGATGGCATTAAACACCCTTCATACAGCCGCAACATCATCAGCACCATCCGTATCATCCTCACGGCGAATGTGTCATCGCTTAGAAGAAGGTGAGTAGTGCGTGTGTGTGTGTGTGTGTGACGTAACAATAAAGTGAAAAATCAGAAATCAAAAACTTAATAAATGTCCTTTTGTCATTATGCTGACAAAAAAAAAACAACGGAGAGGAACGAAGTATGAGATGACGATAATGCTAATAATAGCAGAGATGAAGATGAAGTTGTCGCTGGGTGGGTAGTGCTGCTGCTGCTGCTGCTGATGATGGTGACAATGATTCTGATGTGGAGTTGTGAGTGTTTAAGTGTCCCATAAGTTGAGATATTTCAATGGCCGGTAACAAGCAACTGACATCAATGGATTTCACCACACCGGAAGTGCCAGAAGAGGGTCAGATATTTTGCCCACATAAGTTTCCGTAAATTGGAGATCACAAACAATGTGAAAATTATGTTAACCAAAAACATACAATTCAAGGCGTCCGTAACACATGTAAATAGAAACGTCCGCTGGACATTCTACAAATTCGAGCTGCTATTTTTATGAAAACGGCCAAATTCTTGGTAAATCCAAAAAAAATATTAAGGATTCACATCGAAATTAACATTTTTTTTTAATAAAAAAAAAATCAAAAGTATTTTGAAACAATTAATATCTGAGGCCTGTATAAAATGAAAAGGATGGACTAATTATATTCAAATATCCACCTCGTACCCTAACCTAAACTTAACCAGTCTTTGTTTAAATTGTGGCTCATTGGTAGCGGAGAGAAAAAGTATTGATTGTGAACTGAATAATAAACTAAAGTCCATGACATTTTTTTTAATAATTAGTGATAACGATTTACAACTGATTTGTTTTAAATCCTGGAAGTGCAATTAATTGTAAAATTCTTAGGCAACACTAGTATTACTCTTGTCTGAATCGGTCACACGAGTGTTCTCGTTCGATTGCTGTAATTTAATTGTAATTTAATAAAATCCCAGCCACAATTAAAGCATTTTTTAAAACCTGCTGCTGTATCGGCTGGAAAAATTGATGAAAAATTTAACAAAACGTATAAGCAAAATATATAAAACAAAGAACTTGAATTTCACACAATATTAAAGTGTTCGAAATCGTAATATAGGGTCCGCCAAATAATTTTTTTTTTTGAAAATTCTATAAAAAAAAACCACTGGATATTTTCTCAAATTTCTTTTTTTATTTGAAAGTACAATCCTTCCGGTTAATAATGGAAAATAATTGCATTCAAATGGCTGCCTCGGCTGGCCATGCAGTAGCCTAACGACATCAGCTCTGGGGCTGAAAATGTGATCTTCAAAAACAGGGTGCAAAACATCGAGTGTAGCTTCGGCTGTGTGGCACGAAGCACCGTCCTGTTAAAACCAAATGTTGCCAATATCCTCCTCTTAAATTTTTGTAAACAAAAATTCATTCGACATGGCCCGATAACGAAACGAAATAAGCACTAGTTGAAAAAAAAACGTTAGATGGCGGACCCTTTACATATTTTAAAGGAAATTACATTTTCTTGAAGGAGCAGCGGTAGAAACCAGGGCTGTGGAATCGGAGACGCAGTCTGACAAATTTGCCCGGAGTTGGAGTCTGGAGTAGAAAAATTTGCTCGACTCCCAGTTTTATTTACTTACATTTCCCATAAAATAAAGAAAATGTATTAAAAACAGGTTAAACCGTTAATATTTTTTAAAATATGAAATATTTTCCATTATTTTTATCTTTAAGATACAAACGCAACTCAGTGTAATATAGAGGAATCGAATAGTGGACGGAAATACAATTTTCGAAATTTTTTATTTTGAAATGCTGAAAGTCGAGCGATTTTGGCTTCACTCCACAGCCCTGATAGAAACCCCCCATCTCGTGACTGAAAATTAAGTGGCAGAATAGAGAACAGAATTATTATTTAGAATTTGGTGAAGAAATACATTTGGATGTGCATAGAGAAAATTCGTTCTTCAGCCGGACTGTTCGTTTGTGGAATAATCTTCCTGCAAGTGTTTTTCCTGCCTGCTATGACATTATCAAATTCAAGGCCAATATCAACAGACACTACTCCCTCGTTCCCCCCTCCAATAACTTTCCTTCCTATTGCTAACACAGTGCATTGCATTTATACGGGGCATCCCCTGAGTGTTAGTCAATTAAAAAAAAAAAAGCCAAAATGGGCTCAAATCCAGATATTTCAAATCACCATGCTAATGCTGGCCACATTTGGGTTTAAACTCATCGTAAGGCTTTTCTCCAACAAGTATTAGACCTCAGGAGCCGCCAATTAATTATATAGCCCTCAAAATCACACATTGTTTAAAAAATGTCCTTGCACCGTCTATGGAATGTTTGAAGTTTTCATTCAGAGTTGAAGCATCAATTCAACCCGCCATTCCTTCTAAGAATGATTGACTGTAATTAGTTCATGGAATTCCAAATTTTCAATTAAAAATTTATATTTCGTGACTGTTTCGCTACCTCTTTTGCTTCTCTAACCCCTTCGCCAACAGACGTGGAAGTTTTTGCCTGTTCAACCGGTGTGGAAAGCCATCGTATAAATTGGGACCAATTGGAAGTGAAGTCTGAAAGAAATTAGAAAAAAAAAACCACAAAAAGTCAAAAAAGAAGAAGTGGACCTGGTTGACATGTGGTTTCAGCAGGACGGTGTCTCGCGGTACCATGAACCAAACAAGATGTGAGGTGGGTGATCAATAACGGCCTGTTTCACGATGTCGTTTCGGAACAACAAGTCGAACGAAAATGTAATTGTTTCAATATAAATATTGGTTACTTTATATCGAAAACGATAAGTCACATTCGATCGACATCGTAAAGAGCGCAGTTAATTTCACGTTTCATGACTTAAACCTGCTAGACTGTTTTTTGTGAGGGCATGTAAATTCTCTCCTCTATAGGAGGGACCAGCCAATCTCGATTGTTGCCTTGGAAGCTAGAGATACGGAACAAATTTTTGGAAAAAAAAGTGCCAACAATTTGACGTTCAGATTGGACCAACCGACATTGACGTGGGCAACAATTGACATTAAATTATTTTATAAAAGAAAATCTGAGACATTGATTTATCTGTTCAAATAAATACTTGATTTACTTGTACAACATTTTCGGTCTTTACCTCAATTTTCAAATACTGCATGTTTAAAAAATCCAGCTTTACTTCCTGCTATGGTCGTGTGAATCCAATGAGGAGGTTACTTTTATAAGTCGTTGGTCGACATGACGAACAGAGAAGAATTTAAATTTCTATTTCAATTATTGATGCAATTGTTTGTGGCCTTGATTTTTTGTGCGTATTTTAAGAGCATTTTTTACAGGGTACGCCGGATCAAGAAGATATTTCAATATCATGAAAATACTCGGCATGTACTATTTTTTGGAAAATCATATAATTTTGTTTTGTTCTTTTTTTAGATTCTATCTATTCAAGGATTCTTATACACTTAAATATAGATTTAAGAGTTTTGGTACAGACACTCCTCCATGTATTCAATTCTTCTCTACACAAATGCTTTTCCGATGAAATTTAAGAGTTTCAGTATCCTTCGATTGTATCTGCAGCAACAATAGCAGCCAGTTGATATTTATGCCATCATACACCCACAAATTTGACGCATGTCGCTATTTTTCGCTGGAAACTTTATAACTTTTGTTTGTGAACGAACAGCAGGTTGTGGTGACTGCTGGGGAGAAGGCAAACTTTAAAAATACACATTTTTCGTTATTGATTTTGTCCGTTGGTTGCGGCCGTACACCAATTCAGCTTTAATAAAGAATGAAAAAATAGGAAAAATATCACGCCTCAAGCAATATTTTTAAATTATGTTCCTTTGAACAGGGAATATTTGTAATTTGTTGAAAAATCAGTGTGGTTTTTTTGTTTTCATTTTCAAGATTCAATGCAATAACGAGCGATCATAGATTACATCAAAATGTGCTCTAGTTTTCAAAGACATACCTTATATCGTATATCTAATGATTAGAATTTTCCATTAGACCTCACCCTAAAACAAAAATAACACAATAAACGACAATTTTCGACGCTGTTTTTTTTTTTTTTTTTTTTGAAACCACACAATTCTGACATGATGATACGTGTGTTAAAACCACACTTAGCACTTCAGATAATTGACAATAGAACAAAACAAGACATAGAGACAGAAACAAAAGTTTTAACATATTTTCAACAGAGTTAATTGATTTATCAGATAGTGTTGCGTTCCTCTTTTTTTTATCGTGTAAATTGGAATACACTTGAAAATCAATAACAGTCGAATGCAGTCGAGAACAACAAACACACTGCCATTGAAGTTTTAACGTTTATACATATGTGATCATTGTAAGTATATGTGTGTGTGTTAGTCAAGTTATCACAACTGTATCATGCGATATTATTATTTACCATGGATATCGTTAACGTGAAGACGTTGTCCGGCTGGAAGGATGATTGCGAGGTTTATAATAATTTCACACATGCCCGAATGTATGTATGTGAAAATGCATATACATACACAAATATACATTGTCTTTCTAGACAATAATGATTTTGGTTAAGAAAATGAGAAACAGATTCATATTGTAGGGAAAGGCTAAGGATAGACCTGACGATTATCATTGAGCCTCATTCTATCAGAGGAAGCCCAGCAAAAAGTAATAAATTACAGATTGTAAAGGGTGTTTTTTATTGAGGTATAGAACTTTGAATTGAAATAAAGCACAAGAAAATCGTTTTAATGTCCATCAATTTGGCTTTATTGGAAGGATAATTCTATGCCATTAATGTTTAAATATGATTTCGGGCATGTGGCCGCCGCGGCTGGCTCGAATAAAGCCAATTCTACAGGTCAAATTTTCAACCAATTGTTGGAACCACAACTCATCCACATTCATGCCATCCAATTCGGGAACAAAATAGTCGGTTATCATGGCTCTATACCGGTCTCCATTAACGGTAACTGACTCTCCAGCATTAATTCGGAAGAAGTATGGCCCAAAGACTCCACCAGCCCATAGAGCACACCAAACAGTCAGTTTTTGTGGATATAATGGCATAAAATGGACGGAGCTTGCGGTGAACTTCGCGAACTGAACCATTACTTTCGAAATAAATTTGCACGATTTGCAAGCGTTGTTCTTTTGTCAACCTGTTGATGATGAAATGGCAAACCAAACTAAATATTAATCACTTGACAGCTGACAAAATGGCCGCCAGATAAAAAAGTGATGCCAACTTAAAGTTCTATACCCCAATAAAAAACACCCTTTATATAGAACACAATACCAGAAAAATATCAGGAAATTGTAGAAACGAAGATCTCTTTACAATTTTGTTGGCAACGTTGTATGCGCTCATCTCTAGCTTTCGAAATCAATGGAAAGTTGAACATCGGGACTGAGATGAAGAAGCAACAGGACAGAAATAATACGGAATTTTTTATTTATTTATTTATTTTATTTATTATTAATTACAATACAAAGTAAATTTATATTCTAATTTTTGGGTCCAAGGGTAAAGGGGTGACACAGACCATATGTTTAGATTTTTGCAGCGACAGACCAAAGCCTCTGGTGGGAATCGAACCCACAACCCCCACGCTGATAGGCAAGCACGCTACCAACTCGCCTACCGGGGCGCTTAAATACGGAATTAAATATGGAATATTTGCCGGCAATTTTTTCAACACAACGAATACAAAATATTTTTTTATTGCTTTATATTAAGAGTGTGTTATACTCGAATGTAAGCTATACGATCAGTGGTTTTTGTTGTCAAATGGAGAGAAATAATAGGTCAGCGAAAGTACACTATAAACAACCATAAGTAGACGTGTTTTATCGTTGGTTCAGCAACTTATCAATACCTTTGTGCTGTAGTAGTACTGACCTGCCGTTGCATGATTTTTTCTTTCTATACATACATATCTTATTAAGGAATCATCTCTAAGAACTATTGACGAAGACCAACGAACAGTAACACTGAGTACCAATAACTCTACCATTTGACAGACTTGACTGACTGGTTTTTTTTTCCAGTACAAGACAATACTTTCATACATACGACGGTTTGTCTATGATTTCGAAAGCTATTTATAGAACACTGAAGTTGTTGCTATGCTTTTTTTTGGGAGAGAAGGCGGGCTATTCCTCAATTTGTTTTGAGGTTGTTTGAGTTTTCTTTTATTTTTGTCTTTTTATTTATTTTGTCTTTTAATTTATTTTTAATTTTTTATTTTTAATTTTTCTGTTTTTTTTTTTTTTTTATTTTTATTTTTATTTTTTATTTTTTATTTTTTATTTTTTATTTTTTATTTTTTATTTTTTATTTTTTATTTTTTATTTTTTATTTTTTATTTTTTATTTTTTATTTTTTATTTTTTATTTTTTATTTTTTATTTTTTATTTTTTATTTTTTATTTTTTATTTTTTATTTTTTATTTTTTATTTTTTATTTTTTATTTTTTATTTTTTATTTTTTATTTTTTATTTTTTATTTTTTATTTTTTATTTTTTATTTTTTATTTTTTATTTTTTATTTTTTATTTTTTATTTTTTATTTTTTATTTTTTATTTTTATTATTATTTTTATTTTTTTATTTTTTATTTAATTACAATACAAAGTAATTTTATATTCTAATTCTATGAAATCTATGGCTAAATTTTCAGCTACAGACCAAAGCCTCTGTTGGAAATCGAACACACAACCCCCACGCTGATAGGCAAGCACGCTACCAACTCGCGTACCGGGCCGCTTATACAAATTAAAATTAAATGTTTTTGTTATATAATTAAAAAATATGTTTCCCCTTAATTTTGTTTAAATAAAAACAAAATTAACATATAAAATGTTTACAATGGAAACAATTTTTTGTTAATCGAGGAAAAACAATTTTTTTGTGGAAATTTTTTATAATTTTTTCAAAATTTATTATTAAAATAGTTTATTTATCAACGTATGAGCTTCTTTTAATAAATATAGGATATGAAAAAATGCTTAAAATTAAAAAATGCAAAACTGCAACTTTGATCTGGTTTAACGTTTTTCAAAATTTATTATTAAAATTGTTTATTTACCTTGTAATAAATAAAGGCGATGAAAAAAACCACATTTCCAGGATAAAAATTAAGCAAATGCAGAACTTCCCCTTGAATTGCTCAATAACTACTGAACCGATTTTATTCAAACTGGGGAAAAGCTTAAGGAGTTATCTGTCTTAGTAAAATATCTCGATCGGTTTTAAAGTTACGTTTCTCATCCACTATATTGGCGATTTCCCATCATGCCAAATGGCTGCGCACAGACATCGATTTGTTGAAATTCGTATTGATGATAATGATAAGCATCTCTTCAGATACATTAACGTCAGCACAATAAATAAAGTGACTGACAGACACTGAGACAGACAGATAGACAACCTGTTCGAAATCTCCGCAATATTGAAAAGTGGAAATATCAAACAAATCTTAGATCTAAACATTCACACATACACACGAACAACACCATCCATGTGTACATGTGTGTTTGTATTTTGCATTTGATTGAATGGCATTGGCTGAACAGGTGATAAGCACTGAATGTGTGCGTGTTGTCTGGTGTTGACAAAAAAGGAAATCAATGTTCGGAAATGTATCAATGATTTTCGATTTCCAGTTGATTTATGTCTGAATGTCGGTTTCTTTCTTTCACTATTTCGATACATTTGAAACGATGCCGCGCCGCTGAACATTGTCAAATTTGTTATTATTTCATTGTTGTTATCACTGATACATGAGGATTGGCGAGTGTTTGTTTGAAGTGAAGCGCTTTTATTTTTTCTATAAGACGGCAATCGGATATAAACGAATCAATTGGTGGTGTACACAGGGGTATTGATTGAAAAAACAAAAAACGTTGGGCGTAGTAGCAGAGGGAGGAAAGGCAATTATAGTGAAAGCAATTGTATCAGAACTGTTGGTATCGGTGCTGTTCATTTCCGAGTCGAAACAATACAAGATTGTCTTATATGAATGAAGTTCTTTTGTTTTGGGTGAGAACAGAATCTTGTGGCAAACCTGCGGTCAATATATGCTTATTAGCTGGGACCCCTTCTATAACAAGTCTTATAGCGCGATATCTGAAAAAAACTCCATATGATTGGAGAGAATGTATTGGCGATGCCCAATGAAATAAGTTTCGATATGAATATTTTATCCGAATAACAGCTCTGCTACGAAAAATTAAAAAATTAATAAGCAGTTTTTTTTTATATTTTTGATAATTTGTAAATTTAATTAGAATTACTTTAAACTTTAGCTGTTGTTTTTTGCATAGGACCCTCTTGCATTGCAATTCAGATGTTGTTTCCTACTTCCCGTAATAACCTCAGGAGTCAGTCCCACTTGTTTTTGCTTTGACCTTATTGATTTTTGCACCGCGCTCTCTTCTCGAGACTCCCTTATTTTCTTAAGTTATTTTTTTTTTAAATTTGTCCACCATCATGCAAACCATTGATAATTTGACCATGTAATTAACATGTCCCACCTATTTTTAAGCCTCATCTAACAGCGATACGTGATATAATTCCTCACAAAATTCCCGAAATGCTTTCCATTCGCTTTTGGGTGATTTTTAACGGAAAAAATGCCAAAGATTTTGCCATTGGCCAATTTACAACCGAATCGATATGCCCCGCACGTAGACTCATTAAGCGTTGTGATAAATTAAGCGTATGAAAGCTTCATTTACTTAAATACAACGTGAACAGAGTGGGGCAGAGCGGGAGAGAGAATTGTGGCAAATAGCAATAGCAAAAGCAACGACAAACGAAGACAATCCTTGAAAAACTAAAGACAACTGATGAAAATTTATGTATGGAAAATTGACTAGGGATTGTGAGAGCACCATCGTATATACGGACATATGGTCACAGGATGAGGTCACATAGCCTTACAAAGACCGATAGCTACAATGGGTAGGTGTGTATGGAACACTGTCGACCTTATTATCATTAATTATGAAATAAATCCTTGAGCAACCGAGCTCTACCTTTGCAGTAAGATACTTAGTCTTCATCGGAATCAGCCCACCCCCTGGTCTTTGCCGCTCTACACAACAATTGTTGGCAAATCAAAAATAATAAATGTCAAAAGTAAGGTAAACACAACAATACACAGATTACAGTTTAACATAACAATAGATAAATTCAAGCGCAAAACATAAGTTTTTTTTTTATGGTTTTCTACAAAAAAAAAAAAAAGGAAAAGCAAAAAAGAATCAAATCAAACAAAACAAAACAAAGGTTTCCCCATATTATTTGTATTTTTTTGCCGAGTTTTCCTCGGTACATCTTACACCATTATCCTTTTAATAAGTGGAATATTTGATGGAAATGCGGCTCATTATTGTTTGCTTTCGGTTTACGGCCAACCGTCCAGCCGCCAATGATAATGAGGCCACGTCCTTTTGAGCACACACTTATACAATTTTAAATAGGGATTTTGTATTTCTATCCTGTTTCAGAATAAACTTTTTTTCTCGTTATTTTCCTTTTGGGTGCTACATTGCCGCTGCCGTCATCGTCATTAATACTGTTCCCTTTTTTTTATTGTTAGTGTTCGGTCATGGTTGTCCTAATCATTGAACCAATACTAAATAGGATTTATGCTTCATTTCGAGGTTTTTTTTCTGGTGTTGGAGAAAATAATTCGCCCTTCGCGTTTTTTTTTTTTGAGTGCCGTTTTAATAGGAGGCATTATTATTGCATTATCTGTGGCCTTCGCCGGTCTGTACTGAAAGACTGCTGTCTTTCAATAATGATCTTTTGGCGGGTTTTTTTTGAGGTATGAACGAGGAGTCATTTATGTGATGGCAACTTTTGTTGGAAGGAAGGGGTTAATGTTGTGAATTGGAAATCTGATACATTGGACTTATATTCCATGCGGTCTAATTTGTAGACGCTTTCAATGGTTGCTCATTCGCAAATTCTGATTGGGAGTCAAAAAAAAACAATATTTTTTTGTTACACGGCAAGAGTAAAATTAACAATTTCTTTTTTAAATTACATTGAATTGAATTGCCTTTCAAACGGCATCATTAGTTTTTTACACTTTCATGAAATTTTCAAAAGTTATGAAATGTTTTTTTATAAATTGCCATTGCCATCGAATCTGTGGCTACAAAGGTTTGAAGACCATAACTTTGAAAGGCAAATAGTAAAATCGATCATTATTTGTTAAAAAATTACTTAGATTTTTTACTTTAGATTTAACACTTTTATGAAATTTTTGAATGTTATGTAGCGTTTCTTTTGTGGTTTATGTAAAATTTCCCAAATCTTTGTATATGTGACGAGCTAAACGAGCCAAAAACAATTACAAAACTTATGATTTATAAGATGTTTCTTTGAATATGATGACTCAATGACTATGAAAATGATATTAATTGGCCAACTTGTGCTTTAAATACGAAAAAAAACTGAGAAAATCCGAATTTTTCGCAAAAAAAGGGTTTTCCAAAAAAATCTGAAAAAAATTCTCAAAAATAACTTAACCCCATATGCTTCCCAAAAAAACGAATGAGCCACGAATGCGCATGCAATCATATATATGTTTGGGGATAGTCACAATCGTGTGTGTAAACATATTATGTTTGCGCGCAATAATAATATGTTTAGGCGTTACTCCAAACATATATATGTTGCTGCAAAATATGTTTGGCCGTTTTTTCTCCGTACAGTTGTAGATGCATCCCAATCAATTGTTGGTCCCCTATTGGAAAGCAAAATTTCTTTATATCAATTGTTGTTCAATTTGAGCTGCTGAGCACTCCATTTGTTAAAAATTTGGCTGATTCAAAAAATTGTGCATATCATCAGAGCTCAAATTTGAATCCATAAACATTGAAAAGAAAAATCGTTCAATTCAGAGCCCCTTCATTTTGACAACACACCCCCCCCCCCCCCCCACATTTAATATTCCACCCATTTGGCCGCATCGCTGGCCAAATACAGACAGACCATTTGTCATCCGCTATCTGGCCGACTGAAATGTAATCCAAATCATTACAGTTGTTGTATGAAACGCTAAATCACAGCACAATAAGCGTGTTAAACCGCAAAAATATCTATGAATAAATTAAACTCAAAAAGACGACAGAGCACACAGCGCACATGCCCGGTGAGGCAAACAGCAAATGCTAAACAATCCCACTTAAAAGGGTCACTTTACAAGGATTACAAAATGTAAAACAAAACATATACAAAAAAAAAGAAGCAAAAAATAAGAAAAGAACTCATCGGAAAAACCCAAGAAAATAATTCATATTTCACCAAAAACCATGGCCGAGCTGCTATTCAAATGACTTTGTTTACATTTATAATCGCTAAAAAATTAAGTTTTCCATTTGAAACGCTCGCTCTACACCGCACGTTTAAATTAGCTGCTTATAAGGATGTGGACAAGAACAACAACACACAAACACATAACCGTCCATGGAAAATGCCAGTTTGGGGTTGAAACCCCGACCTGAACGCAGTCGTGGACTTTTTAAGGGAGAAATCAAACATAACGAAAATGAGGGGAAAAAAAATTATGATTTTTTCCTTGCCACTTGGCGGCGTTGCTAAAACAATCAAAACCAAGCGCCAGAAAAGCGAAAAAAAAAACAATGAAACGGCAAACAAACAAACGGCAACGAAAAATCAAGAAAAATATTTATGAAATGGGTGGGATTAAACAACACGCTTAGAATATTAAAGTGGGCGTGAAAAATGCCACACACTGCAGCCCAAAAACCAACAACCGAACCGGGTACAAAGGGAGAACGGTCAAAAACCATTCATTTAAAAAGAAAGGATTCTTTCGAGACTTTTGTATTTTTTTTGAGAAAATTTTTAAATGAAAGTCTTAACTTAAAAAAAATAGGAACGAAACAAAAACTGTAATAACAAACGAAGAAAATGGGAATTACAAATGTAATCAAGTACGTGACCCCGAGAATTAAAAGGAATTAGAGGATATTATTTTTGTTCGCGTCTTGAATGGGGTAAATTGAATGGGTGAAAAAATAATTTAAAAACAAAAAATTAAAAGATTTTATGGTGGAAGTAACCAAAAACTCTTATTAAGGGCATCCGTTTGGGCAGTTAACTTGCAACAATATGCCCACGGGTTTTCCAAAGGGTTTAGCGATGCGATATTGTTCGGAGATGACAGTTAACGTTTTGTTTGACTAGTATTAATTGTTTCAATTAAGAGTCCGGAGATGATATATGGGGTAATTCCAAAATGTGTCGAGTCCGCGTTAAAGCTGCCTTTCGATATTTTGCGATATAATTTGTTCATTTGTTTAACCCTGTTTGAATCGGTAGAATAGGGAAGTATATAGTGAGTTATCTTATGTCTGTCGAGTATATTTTTTTTTTAAAATACCGATCCGATTCGAACTGCGACTACTTCTGCCTCGCCTGTTCAAAGCTGTGTTACCGCCGAGTATTTTCCGAAAGTATCACAAAAAGGGTAATTCTAAAAAAATGGTGGCACAATATTTTTAAAAAAGTGACACACTTTTTTCGTTTTTATTTTCAAAAAACAAAAGAGTTAACAAAAGGAAAATTTTAGAAAATTTCATAAAGCGATTCAAGACTTTTTTTCATGAGATTAATATTGTTAATTTAATTTTTTTCTTCATAAAATTATTTATAACTACAAAACTGTTGATTATGTAGAGAAAGAGTATATGAATAGGTTAAAGGAAATGTAATTTTCAATTTTTATTTCAACAAAATCGAACAAGTCCTTCTCGAGTTACGCAAAACAAATTTGTTGGCAAAAAAATATAAAACTAAGGGAAGAAACGTCAATATAAGGAAAAAAATCATAAACAAATTATTGTTTCCTTTTTGTCTTCGGCGACTAGGTTCACAGTCACAAAGACAGACTTCTTTTTTTGCCCACATACCATACTATAGGCGATGCCATTCACCAATTAAGAGGCGAATTTTGTGTACAATTAATCTTACTGTCAATGGGACTCCTCGTTCGAGGGATCTAACCGGCCGGGCTGGTAAATTCTCGCATCTCTAGGGATGGAGAATATTCCCCCCGAAAAATTTAGAATATCCTATATATAAAATGCCCAAGTATAATCAATTCCTCAATAATGTCAACATGAAAAAAAATCCCCAAAAATTCGAAAAAAAAAACCAAAACAATTTATACAAAATTTTCTAATAAAGTCGACATTAAAACTACCCCGAATATTCAGAAAAATCCCCCAAAACAAGTTAACAATTAAAATTCTCCAATAATAATCGGGGCCCATTTTTTTTGTCGGGTGATATTGAGTTTGGGAGATTTGTGTTAGGAAAAAATTTAGATTGCCTCAAATTAAGAATTCCTAAAAATAGACGACAAATTCTCCACTAAGGTCAACATGAAAATTACCCAAAAAATTCTGAAAAAATCCACCAAACAATTTATAAAAAAAATCACTAATAAAAATCGGCGGAACATTTTAAATTTGTGAGACAACAAAAACGTCCCCCAAAAAACGTAGTTTGCCCTAAATGAAGAATTCCCAAAAATAGATGGCAAATTGTCGACTCTATGAAAAATACGCCAAATGCAAAATGGCCAAAATAATTTGAAAACTCCCTGCAAAACACTAATATGGAAAGTTTCCCAAAAATTCTCAGAAAAATATCCCAAATAATTTGTGGAAAATTCTCCAATAAAACATAGGGTTCGTTTTTTATTTTTTGTGGATTTGGATTTGTGGACAACTAAAATTTTCGAATTTTTTTTGGCAAAATTAGACAAGGGAAGCACAATGATTGTAGGAGAAATGTAGAATGCTCAAAACTAAATGACAAATACCCAAAACTAAATGACAAATTCCCGTCTCTATGAAAAAACCCCAAATGCAAAATGCCAAACAAACGAAGAATTCCCCAATATAAATGAAAAATCCCCCCAAGAAGCCCAATATGAAAATTCTCAAAAAAAAAAAATTCTGAAAAATAATTTAAGAAAAATTGCCCAAACAAAATCGTAGCTCGTTTTTGTGGCGTGCCATTTTTCACATAGACAACATAAATGTGTTTTCGGTGAAAAACTAAAATTGGCAAATTTAAAGTTTCAAACAGTACCAAAGTGTCCAAGAAGCCCAATATGAAAATTGTCGAAAAAAAAAATCTGAAAAATAATTTAAGAAAAATTGCCCAAACAAAATCGTAGCTCGCTTTTTGTGGCGTGCCATTTTTCATATAGACAACATAAACGTGTTTTCGGTGAAAAACTAAAATTGGCAAATTTAAAGTTTCAAACAATACCAAAGTGTCCACATTCGTTTTCTTCAATTTTCAAAAACTCAAGGCTTATTTCTTGGTGCCATTATTTATGACAGTCCCCTTTAACTCAGTGTTGCAAAACAGTTGGCCTCAACTCTGTCGTTTTCCTTTCATAGCAACGTTTTTCTAGCTGTTGCCACCATAAATTTCATCTTATCCTCAGGCATATGAACTCCATCTATGGACTTTATATTCATCTGAACAATTAAATATTTACTTGCTTCATATGACACATAATTCATTTACGACTCAATTATTTTCAGACCTACACTCTGTCCCTGGCCCGTCCCTGTCCCTGTCTATCCCAAACGTCGTCCATTGAATCCACTGATATATCAGACCACATCAGTTGGCATTCATAGCGTAACATGTTCTAACTTTAAGGCACTTCATTTTCTAAAACAAAAAGAAAGCCAGAGAATAAAATCGAGAAAAAAAAGGGCAAACACAAAAAAAAAACTCCAAGTCTGCAGCATCTGAACTGAAGGAAAGTTTTTCATCACAAAAAAAAAAAGAAAGAAAAGTTCAAAAGTCAACTGTGTCCTCTGGTTGCTGTTGATGTCATCCAAAAGGAATCTTTTGATGTTCAATAGTAAAAACAATATGATTATGCGAATAGTAAATGCATTTATAAAAGGATACTTTTTGTATCACTCCAGCCAACACTCTCCTTATCATCGCAAGCACTTTGTATTACTACAGCTATGGCTGGTGCCTGCTGCTGGTAGTTGTCTTCCTTTTGGGATGTTGGCAGTGATACTATTAATACAAAGGATATTTGATGATGCCAATGGCAATTACCATAACTATTCCAAAGACATGCTCTTAATGGCAACGAATGAGTGAGTGACTGCTTTCGATGCAGCCTGCAAAGTCTAACGGGTTTTCAATGGAATGTCATTAACATTTTTCTTTATATTTCCAATCGTCAATGATGTGTTTTCTTCTTTATTGTGGAGTTGAGAAAGTACAGTTTTGGTATGACATACACCGAAATGGTTCGGTAACGAACTGGGTCTTCAACTCGGATTGTGGCTGGCAATTAAAATAATTGTTGCGGCAACAATGCAAATTTATCGAGTATGCAGTCTGGGCAAATGAGACTGGTATTTAGCGGAGGTGGGACCACCTGGACATAAACCGGTTAACTAGTATGGAATTGTATGATGAAGTTCAAACGGATTGAGCAATTAAAGTCCTAGTAGTTCGACTATGGACATTGAAGCTCGAAACTATTCTGTGGTCGGGGCAGGCGAATGTTTTGTATATCAACTGGCAAATGTATAGCAAGGCGAAGGTCCTAGCAGCCAGTCCTTTTTTTATACTATTTTTTGTAAATTATATTTGCAATAAATAAATAAAATAATAATAATATGGCAAATATCCCCACAATTGAGGTGTTGCTTTCGCCGCAGTTGTCCCGGTATTCCAACCAAACTATATGAGTGGAAAATCACACCTACTTTAAGTTTGGGACAGGCAAAGCTATTTCAATAGCCCAATATTTGTCAACAGTTGGCCTTATCCCACCGTAAACTTTGTCTTTTTTTTATTAACTTTATCAAATGTTATTTTAATTCCAATTTATGGCAATCGTTAATTTTCTATTGTAAGGTAAAAAAAACTACATCAAATTTTCGAAAATTAAAAAAAAAACTTTCAAACTAAATTATACAAGACCGGTGCCGATTGGTAAATATGTTCTTCATTAGTGGACACTCATCTATAACAATCCCTGCCCCCACCCACAAAACAAACAGTCGAAAAACAAACTAATATTAAAAGTATTCCGGCGAATTAAAATATAATGAGATGGCCGCCTGACAAGACCTTGACAAACTGTCTCTAATTATTACAAATCGTATGACAAACTCAACATACCCATGACCTCCTGCACACGCACACGCCCAGCACCAGATGCAAATGCAAATAAATAAGATTTTCTTCTCATTTATTTCCCATAACGACTAATTACATCTTTTTTTTCGTCATTTTCTTCCTCTACTTCTCGGTACTATTTAAATGCATAGCAAGGAAAAAAGAATCACTTAAAACTGTAATGAAGTCGTGACAATTATTTATTTTTTTATCTTTGTTTTTTTTTTTTGTTTTTTAAATAAATAAAACTTTTTCAGCGACAAAGAAAAACTCTGAGAAAAATCCTTAAAAATATCGAACATCAAAGTAAAAATTAAGCATATTAAAAGCAAAGATTAGTACAACACAAAGAGAATATTAAGAGGAGGACGGTTTTTTTTCCTTTCTCGAAATGGGCATAATTAATTCACTGAATAGAAAAGCGAGCACGGTGTGCATGGACATATTTGATGAGCCATTGAAATGTTTGGTTAATCTTCTTGGCAAATATTTCTCGTGAAATGATGATTCAGAGACGTAAAAAAAATGTATTGGCCTGCTTGTGCTGGGAATACGAAACAGCTCCGAATATTCCAATTTAAAAAAAAGTCCAATAAAAAACGAATTCTTTTTATTGACCTGCTACGAAACACCTCCGAATATTCCAATTAAAAAAAAAACAAGAACAATAAAAAAACTGAAGCAAAAAAATTAAATTTTCTAGAAAAATGTTTGTTGTTGTAAATTTCACATCCGTACTATGGGAGGTATCTTAAATTGACACTTATGTGAGTGGCGCTAAACCGAAACTACTGTTATATATATAACTAGCAAATGCCCGCTACTTCGTAAGCGTACATTTTCCTTCCCAATAAAACACAAAATATTTTTTAATTGTATTGGTTTCCAAAAAAAAAAAAATGTTTTATACCGACCCAGAAACTTTATCGCCTTTTTCAAGTTTTTGTCGTTAGATATTAATTTGAAATACATGTTTACACTTTTTTGGTTTTCCCCGTTTTCGTACGTTTTGATACTAATTTTCCAACAAAAATCACAATATTTGATTTGTATGTATTTTTGATCAGTTCGAAGGGGTTTCCCGTTCTTAGTTCTCAGTTCTTATCCGAATTTCGAAAAATTTTAAATCCCTTTTTCATTACTTTAAATGTTTGGCTTATTTCTTTTTCACACACATTTTTATTTTTTTCCCCCATTTGTCCCTTTTTTATCCCGTTTTGCAACGTTTTGGCCACTTTTTCGACCCATTTCCAACTATTATCCACTTGGTTGTGGCAAAAATCTATTTCACTCGTTTTTAATTCCCCACCCCCCCCCCCCCCCTTTTTTATCCGGTCTTGGCCCCTTTTTCGTACCACCTCTAACTCATTTCCACCTGTTGTAGATTATTTCCAATTTATATTATACCAGTTTTGGTCCCTTTTCCATTGCATTCAATTTTGGGCCCATTCCAGTCGATTACAGTTTTTTTTCACATATTTTTATTTGGTACCCTTTGGTACCTTTTTTTTATCACTTTTTTTCCCACCTTTTTTTCGTCCCTTCTCTAACAATTATCGACATGTTTTTGCCAAAAATATGATTCACTCGTTTTTATTTTTGTCCCATTTTTGGTCCCTTTTTTATCCCGTCTTGGCCCCTTTTCGTCCCACCTCTAACTCACATTTTTGTTTTTTCACTTTTGTAAATTTTCAGGGAATCTTCCGAATAACCCCGCGAGTAACATAGGCTACACATTGTTTGGATTTATCTACATTTAGGGGGTGAAAATGGCAAAAGGGATAAAAACTCCCCTTTCCTATATAAATATGTGTAACTAGTAAGTTGTAATGCGCCTATGGCGACCGTTGAAATATGGAAAAAAAATTTGTTAAAAAAAAAAAATGTTGTTGAAAAAAAAAATTTTGTTGAAAAAAAAAAATTAGGAAAAAAAAAATTTTGTTGAAAAAAAAATATTGTGAAAAAAAAAATTTTGCTGAAAAAAAAAATTTTGTTGAAAAAAAAAATGTTGTTGAAAAAAAAATTTTGTTGAAAAAAAATAATTAGGAAAAAAAAAATTTGTTGAAAAAAAAATATTGTGAAAAAAAAAATTTTGCTGAAAAAAAAAATTTTGTTGAAAAAAAAAATGTTGTTAAAAAAAAAAATTTGTGGAAAAAAAAAATTTTTGTTGAAAACAAAATTTTTGTTGAAAAAAAAAATTTTCTTGAAAAAAAAAAAATTGTGGAAAAAAAATTTTTTTTAAAAAAAAAAATTTCTTGAAAAAAAAAAAATGTAAAAAAAAAAATTTCTTGAAAAAAAAATTTTTGTAAAAAAAAAAATTTGTAAGAAAAAAAAATTTTGGAAAAAAAAAATTTTTGTAAAAAAAAATTTGGGGAAAATACAAAACATTTATAGAATTATTATAGAATGCCTATTTAAATTCCTACGTACTGCGTGACAGAGTCAGTGAATCAGTGAATCAGGGAATCAGTGTCGAGGGTAAATATATATTAAGATACAACACTAATGTTTGCTTAGGGCCAGCAACGCGGACCGGGTCAGCTTTTGTTTTTCATAAATTGTTTGGGGGATTTTTCAGAATTTTTTTTGGTAAATCTTCAAATTAAGCTTTTGGGGGAATTTTTTTTAAATTATTTTGGGAAATTCTTAATTTTATTTTTGGGGGAATTTTTTTTTAATTTTTTTGGGAAATTCTTCATTTTGTTTTTGGGGCCATTTTTCATAGAGCCATTTTTTTATTGGAGAATTTTTCACACATTCTTTGGGGGATTTTTCAGAATTTTTGGTTACATTTCCATGTTGGCCTTTTTTGGGGAATTTGTCATCTGTTTTTTGAGAATAATTCATTGTGAAATTTGTCTATCTTTTGATCCGTTTTCATTCATAGCCTTCTTGGTTGGCTTGTCCGTAGAGAGTCCCCCGCCAATGACACGTGAAATGTGGTCTTACGAGGCATTTTCGATAAAAAAAAGGTGATCTGAAAAAAATAGGTCAAAGCGTTTTATGTTTTAAAATATCTGCCACATTTGCAGTTACTTTTTTTTTGCAACACTTCATTCAGTTGAATATTTAATTTTAGGGCTCCAAAGATATCAGCAACTAAATCTGAATGAATCTGCCTTCGTTTGTTAACATCGCAACCAACTTAATAAGTTTATGAATAGACAAATCAGTGAAATGTTCAAACTTTATTCTTCTCTTTTCTTCATTCGTATTGAATGTCATTTGAATACATAGAAAAATATAAATCAGCATTTAATCCCTAAAGACCAGGACGACGTACAAAAACCAACAAACGCAAATTCCATTAAGTAGACCCCCCTCCCCCACGTTCTAATATTTTTCAGAAGAACATTTTCCTAATTTTGGCCAAAAAAAAAAACATAGTCATTAAATCCTTTTTTTTAGAAAATCTAAAAAACCGAAGCAGCCTTTTCACACAGAAAAATTGCTTTTCAATTTGCCGCTAACTGTTTTCATTTTCAATTCCATTCAGCAAATCTCCAATTGGACCGGCTGGATGGTGTACTCTCCAATATCCTTTTACGCGTTTTGCATACGTTCCATTGCTTAATGTACGCGTGTATTCACGCATAACGACTCGCAGCAAAAAGTAATATTTGACGTGACGGTCATTTTATTCGACGTCTTAAGAAACTGTCGTCATTGTCGGTCTCTGTTGGCCAAGTTCACGGCATAAAGTAGCACAGAGGCGTGACTGTTGTTGGTATCTGTGACCGTGTCGCTGGCATTAAGTCCGTAACTTATGCCCGTTGGTTCGGGTGTAAGAAGGGGTTATTCTATGCCTGGGCATAGACTCGCTTGGTTCATCATCACAGTCCACATTAATGTGGGATTAAGTTGTGTTTATTTATTTTTGTTGCTTCATATTCGCTTCGCATTCATTTAGTTGGGTGGCGCCTGAGAGTGGTTGGTTGGTGCTGGTATTCCTTTAATTGTAATTAGATTCGCCTGGTGCTGTGAGTTCAATGTTTTGGAAAATTATATTGTCATTATTGAGATGGCGAGATTATGGGAATTTTCCAAAGTCTTAATATTCGTACAAATGTATATTAACTTATTATTCGTTGAAGCGTTTAACGCTTTCAAGCTCTTTTTGTCATTTTAGCGTTTTCCATTGTATTTTGTGAGCCATCTGAAAAGTTGTCTGGAGGACAGTACAACTGGTTGTAGTGGTTGTTGGTTAATTATCTTTACTGTTATTTTGGTCGGTTGAACAGCTCATTTAATCTTTGCTATAATTGAATTATAATTGTATACGGCTCATTAATTTCCCGAGAAAGCGAAGGGGAATATGTAGTGTGGCAGGGTATTAAAAACAAAGCAAGGACAAAATAGTGAAGTTGTTTATTCAAAAAATTCTGAATTTCGACCAAGATTTTCAGCAAAAACATTGGATGACAAAATGGGTGTAGAAAATATCAATCAAATAAAACAGGACATAGAAAAATGTCACAAAAACCTAAATGGTCTAGCTAAATAACTGGTGCTGAAAAGTCCTTATGCCATCTTAGGCGCAGATCTCTCATCTGGTCTAACTACCAATGAATTCCGTTTACTAAACGGAGAGAACATAAAGAAAGGCCTAGCTAACAAATGACTTAGCCACCCCTTAACTGGAGAATGTACCGGGAAACTCGAGCGATTTTCCCTTCATCATTAGATCAATATATTCTCATATCGATACTGTAACACACGGGTCACGTAAAATAAGCATCCTTAGATAATTACCCATGCAATCTGCATTTATTGCCATTAAGACCGTACAACACAATTGGGTATGAAAACAATTTGCAAATGGTCTATTAAATAGAGCATCCTAAAACCCACTTAAATGGCCAACGACCAATTTGTGTTGTACCCAAAACGTAACGGAACGTACGGTCGGGGGGATAGAATAGATAAATAAAAGGCTTAACATATTTATGACCAATGAATCTAAAAACATAATATCATATTTTTTATTAAGGGATACCATATCAGCATCCGCTTGCTTTACAGACAAATATGGACATTTGCCAAAAAAAAAAGAGAGAGAAGAAACCCCGCACAACGAAAAAAAAAACGTAGAGCTACTACAAACCTGATAACATTTTTATATGCTGTTTAAATCCTAAATTACCCTGACAACCACAGACTGACCAGCAAACAGCCACTCCACTCCCCCTCCATTCGTTATCCTCGCCCCTTCGGTCTTCGTCCTTGCTGCAGCAAAGAATCATAATACGACGAAGACCATTGCCAATTGATAGGACATCTCGGACAAGAAGTTGCTAAATTGTTGTTAAACATCTTATTTGCTCTACTTGAGCTTTATGCTGTTTTTTTTTATCGCTGGCCCTAAGCGGCATCACATGCGAGCATAGTTTAGTCTGTGAGTGTGTGCGTGTGTGTGTTGTCCAAAAACGTACAACGGAAGTCAAAGATGATGCAATAAGGACATAATATGATAGCTGGCTGTGGGTGTGTGTGTGTGTGTCTAGCGACGCCACTATGTCCTGTGACCGGGGGTCAGCCAGCGAGTGTCTGTGTGTGTGTGTGCGCTTGTTACACATAAGCTGCTTGTATCAATAAAAATTCGATTATATTCGAACATGAGATTTTCTCCTTTGCGTTATTTTATTTCCTTATTTTCCTTTGAAAATTATCAATAGCAGCAGCAGCAACAACAACATCTGAACTGAACTAAGCATGATTTATCGCTGACTTGTAAGAAGGTTATCATCGTATCATATGTGAAGAGTCTTTGTTTTTTTTTTTTGTCAAAATAGAGGATAATATTTCTTTTCTTTTTTTGTGAATTGAAAATCTCTTTAGATGGGAGGAGGGTGGTACTTCCATTTGTAGCTTACCTTCTTTAAGACCAATTTAGTATGAACGGCGGGAAGAGTGTTTTTGCGAGTGTCTTTACCATGTGAGATGCATACGACGCGAGTCAATTGTCGTAAATGTTTGCTATTTGTATTTTGGTTTCTGTCAAAATGATAAGGCCAAGAAAGATTTACGGAAGGTAGTAAACAAAATTATATATAAAACAAGCGATAAACTTGAACTGACCGAAACTCCATTACCCGCATGAATATTCAAACAATAGATTGTGTGTATAACATTACAAATTCCATAAAGTTGAAATGGCGAAACTATTTCTTCTTATTTAGCAAAACTCTATTAATCCCTCTACTAAGACTAAGAGCCGATTTAAATGATGACTTTTTAAGTGATTTTAAAATCATGATTTTCAAGGTGTAGAGATTGAAAAAAATCACAAATTTGAGGTTTTTTTTTTAAATTTCTTTTTGATTTTCGACATCAAAGAAAAGTCAAGTACAAACATCAAAAAGTTCAAACGGAGTCGCAAGCAAAAAGTCAACGTATAAATTCATATGACTTTTGGAAGCAAACCTAAAAGAGAATTAAAAAAAGTCAAGGCAAAATTCTTAAATTGGGACTAAGAATCAATACCAAATAGAAATATTCTTTGCTACTTGGGATTTCAGTTTTAATTTTTTACCCAGCCAAAGCCAAAAATGTTCAGTTTGCCGTCTTGAATAGACTTACAAAAGAACAACGATTAAAAATCCTTTAGTTTTATTTAAAAAATAATTATTTCGCAAGTTACGTTAATTTCCTGGTCGTCATAATCGACCCCCGGAGCAGACTATTCAAGTTATTGGTAGTTTCAATCCTTTGAACGTCAATCCAACAATCCCATGAAGATCACATATGTCCAATCGTTGACTATCGCAGCTATTTGATTTGTGTTATTCCACCTCCTGAAGATTTCACGTAGGGATCTTGGTTTATAGCCGGCCAACCACAACGTCGTGTTTTTGTTGAAGAAGTTGGGAAAAATCGATGGGTACGTTAATAATCAGAATTGTCGAATTTCAGGATTGTGACTTGAAATGTTCAGAATTTGGCAAGGCTCCCATTGTTCGTGGTGTGGTAGGTAGTGTGTGCGACTATCACACAGAAGAACCCGAGTTCGAAACCGGGTAAGACCATCAAACATTTTTCAGCGGCTGTTTCCACCTCGTAAATGTTGGCGACTTTACTAGTAAGAGAGCATTCTCTAAGCCATGTAAAACTTCTCTGGAAAAGCATTAGCCGTTCGGAGCCGGCTTTAAACAGTAGGTCCCGGTCATTGTGTATACAAATTATATCGTACGAAGCTCACTGATTCCAGAGAAGGTCCCCTTCATGTCCCTTCATGAAATGTTAAGGGAAAATAAGTAAGACGTCTTTGGGTTACATTGCTACGACTAATGGAGCAAAGTAACGTTTGATGATCACGGACTTTTTTTTTACTGACGGGTAACTTTTTTCAAAAGTTAACTATAGAAAGCTAACAACTTTGGCTTTTTACTCAAAGTTTAACGTTTTTTCAATGGAGCACTTTGCGCGTGGGAAAATGGGGAACGCTTTCACATTTCCGAATTTTTTTAAATGCTCTGTTTTCATATTTTTTCTTTCAAAATCGAGATTTTTCTAAAATGATTGATAGGAAACCCACTTTATAATTAAAAAAAAATGAGAACAACAGCTCTATGTGAGATAAAGTCCAAAAGTTAAATTACATTTTTTCAAATTTCCAAATCTTAAAAAAGTGGAAAATTGTCAGTATAAAACCAATTTCCAAATGTTAAAATAGTGGAAAATTTTCAATATAAAAAAAATTTAAATGTTTTATAATAATAATTACATCTAAAACATGTAAAAAAAACTAAAAATAAAAAAAATAAAAAAATGTTCTTAAAAACGCAAAACACGAAAAGTACCCAAATTGGGAAAAATTTCTAAAATGTATCCAATTTTCCCATGTTTAAATAACGTAAAATAAATAAAATAAATGTAAATAACGTAAAATAATCGAACACTTCTTACATAAAACTAATTTTTTGCAGAACTCAAAAATTGTTACTTTATAAAAAAAAAAAAATATTTCCCAGATTAAAAAAATTACAGACCTCAAGCAGCAATGGCTATCAGCTCTAGGAAATATTTCTATTATCCTATATTTAGTGTTAATAATTTAAAATAATCCCACACTCCTTTTCTAAAATCAATTTTTTACATCACTTAAAAATGTTTACTAGATCCGAAGTTACAGACTTCTGGCCGATTAAATTGGATTCGGGACCACTGTGCTTAGCCGTTCGCAGCAATTGGGTTTGTGTGGCCAATTTTACGCAAGGACCCCGTTATAAATGCATAGAAAATACAGCTGAAGCCGGGCATCATACCACAACGTCATCATTTCGATGAATTGAAGAAGCTGGAATAAAACAAACCGAAGCTGTTTAAGAGCACCCAGAAAAAATAAAACTGTCGGTGTATTGATCACGGACTTTATTTTTGGAATGGAAAAATTGGAATTGGTTGACATGTGGTTTCAAGAGGACGGTGTCACACAGCTGGCGATACCATGTGCGACTAGTGAGCAATTAATCTGAGGTTTTGAAACTGTTAATTGGCCGCCTCGTTCTTTCGATTTGACCTCACTGGACTACTTTTTTGTGGGTGCACTACAAGCGCTCGTCTATTGGGACAAGATAACAACGATTGCTGTTTGCCAACACAACATTACAGGAGTCACTGGCGAGATACAGGCCGAAATGTTGGAAAAAGTGTGTTAAAACTGGACTTTCGGATTGGACCACATAAAGTGTAACCAAAAAGCCAAAAAGAAAATTTTACAGGAGAGGGCTTTTTTGTGGGGTCCAGCATAAAAGCGTGTAGAGCTTACGATACAATTGAATTTGCTATATCTTAGTAAATTTATTTTTTTAATTTTTAATATTTTGGGAATATGAATATGATTAAAAAACGAGTTTCAAAAAAAATGGCGCTTACGTCTTTTTCGCGATAACGTTTTCATATGCATGAGAAATTATCTTAAAAAAATAAATGGCTGACATTCAGTTATCGATCATTTTCAAAAATCAAATTCTTAAAAAAATAATTTACTTTTATAAAGTCACGATAGCGATTCATTCTGGGCCTAGTTATAATTTCGGGCATACAATTGCTGAACTTAAATTTACTGATTGTCCTAATTACATAGAAAACTTACAAATACACCGACTAACAGTATGAAATGTGAAATTTGAGATGGTTACACGTTCAGCATAAGTACAATTAAATCATCGACATCCTTTGGCTGCTAGTAAAACATTATCGAACATCTCGAATCTTGCACTCGGATATTTAACCCCATCAAAGTCTGCATGATGAACTCACTTCCGTCACCCACCACTTAATTGTCGCTGCCGCTTCCTTCCTACTTCAGATCGCAACAGCGTATTTATTTAATAAATTTTCTTTAAAACGCCTTTTAACCATTAACTCAATTATTACAACATACTTACACTCTACTCTGAGTACGGCAGCATCTCATCATTTCGCTTCTTATGATTTCACTTTACAAAGGCACACACGACGAAGTAAGAGCCATAACAATAGACCAACTCCGGTACGGGGGCCGCCTGCCTTCTCTACCCCTCCGCCACCGGGCCGACACTCGGTGGTTACTTTCAGTAAGTGTGCTCAATGTGAGCAACAACAGAAAATATGACACAAGATGTCAGGCACGTTGACAGCTGTTAACTGATGCTAATGCAACCCTTTTTCCGTCAAACTGCTCGAACGCCAGCTCGTTCGCTTATTCGTGCAATCAAAACTGAGCTGCTGCTCGGTTCACGGACTAAATGTTAAGGATGATGGTGATGATGATGTGGCGGACGTTGATGGGTTATGATGGTGTTATAGTTGTAAAGACCCAAAGAAAGGATATTTTTTAAAAGGTGTAGAAAGGATAGCAAGTAGCTGAAGAGTCGGTCTGTCTATACGGCGGTGTGTTCATTGACTATCATCTTGATAAGATTAATCAAATTTTCATAACAATCTTTTTATGTATTAAAACAAAAGAAAATGTAAAGTAGCAGAAAATCTGCAGCCCACACACAAGGACATTGATTTCATTTAGCTGCGGGGAAAGTGGTGGGGTGTAATGGAATATGTATATGCAAAGAGTACCCTATGAGGGCATTGAACGAAAGTTTTAGAAGAAGAGTTTGTTTGGAATTTTACTAAAGCTTAGCTTCTCCTAATTATATAGGGTTATCCATTTCGTGGTCTCAAACGTATAGAGCTGTAATTCGACATCTGTCAAACAAAGTTGTTAAACCAATTTTTTTTCTTTCCAGTTGGAAGTCTGACATTGACGAAAATGGATCAATTAACTATCATGATTGGATCTTACTTCTTCGAAAACGACGAGGGAACGACTGTCGCCATCAATTCGGAGCATTATGGTCGTATGATAACCGGAAGAATATGTGGTTTCAAGAAGATGGTGTCACAGGCCACAGAACTCGAGCGCATGTGGCTTTATTGTAAGAGACATTTCCTGGCCACGTTAAAAAATGTTGTGGAAAAAAAATTTTTTTGTTGAAAAAAAAAAATTTTGTTGAAAAAAAAAATTTTTCTTGAAAAAAAAAAATTTTGTTGGAAAAAAAAAATTTATTGGAAAAAAAAAATTTTGTTGAAAAAAAAAATTTGAAAAAAAAAATTTTGTAAAAAAAAACCTTTGTTGAAAAAAAAATTTGTAAAAAAAAAAAATTATAAAAAAAAATTTTGGAAAAAAAAATTTGTTAAAAAAAAATTTGGGTAAAACACAATTTCTGTACAAAAAAAAAATATTATTTTTTTTTTATTATTATTTATAGAATTATAGAATGCCTATTTAAATTCCTACGTACTGCGTGACAGAGTCAGTGAATCAGTGTATCAGTGAATCAGTGTCGAGGGTAAATATATATTAAGATAAAAATAAAAAATAAAAAAAAATACTTTACAATAAAAAAGAAATGTTATGAAAAAAAATATTTTATATGTGTTTTATTTACGTTTACTTTTGAAAAGGCAAAATGGATTACCCTTTACTAGGGGACAATGTCGATAGCCGCCAAATAGCATGAGGTGTACTGAAAAACACTTCCATGGAACCCAAGAAACATTGACGGGAGAAGAGAAATATGTTGCCCAGAACACAACGCTGTAGGTTTAAGTTCTAGAAAATCTATAAATGATCCTTAAAAGGAAGAAATATTGTCACATCGCCATATTGCCGATCAAATATGATATTATATTAGGACCTCTATGTAGAACAAGGCAAAGGGCTTCCAAATAGGAAGGGATCTGTCCTCGCACATTTCTCCATTAAACTAAGCCGCAGACCTCAGAGAAGCTGACAATATTTCTGGCAGATAAACCCTAGTTTTAATAAAGTCTTACGGGCAAACGGATAACCCTGAAATAACACCTCGATTCTAGTAACAAATCCAGTACGTAACTGAAACTACCACCAGCCAAAGTGTACAGCATCACAAGGGGTTAACGTTGAGATGTCTCTGTTGAAATCAAAAAGGTTTGCTTATAATTATCCAAGAAAAGCGCAAATATATAGAGACATTCCGTATGCTTGGATACATTACTCAATGCTGGAAGCAAAAGTGTACTTATTAATTGATATTTAAGTCAACTCGGTTGTAAGTACAAAGGGCTCTGCCCGAGTACATTCATCAAAAGAATCCATCCATCGTCTATAATTTTTTAGTGTTATCAGTGCCGACATTTGGAAAGACTGCTTTACAGCTGATTTGACTGTAACCATCCCGGACAATATATTGTAACATACTTTTGGCCTTTGAATATTCGTATTGTATTGTGTGCATTGTTGCCATCTCTTAATTCCCTTTTAATTTAGCCTATAATTAGGTTTTTAGTGAGGTTGAGTCTGTGTGTGTGTGTGTGTGGAAGAGAACTCCTTTTGACATAACTTTTCACAGAAATGTAAATCCTTTCTAAGTCTTCGCATAAAATGCTTGTCGTTTTGGTTTTCACTTTGGGAAAGTTGTTCGTGGTAAACAAATTTCTAATACAACTACAACCTGCAATCTTACAATAATAAAAACTTTTCAAATATAAAATTCTAAGAAATTGTTCGTTTTTTATGGAAACCCCACACACACACACACACACACGGATACAGACTGTGAGGCAAGAGCAAATCCTTTTTTCACAAATAATGAAATGAGTGGAAATCTTACCGAGTGGAGAAATCAGAAAAAAGGTATGTTTGTTGAAATGTCCCAGCAAAAATGTTGACTAAAATTCAGGCAAACTTGGAAAGACGCAGCGATAAAGGGGAGCACTCACAGCTGCACTGTTTAATTTCTTATAAAATAAAATTTTGTTTAAAGATATAAATAAAAGAAAGACTTAGTCACAAAAACACGTGCAGCTTGTGGTAAATGGGGAGACAACCATGTAAACTCTAGGAAAAATGACCAAAAACAAAAAAAAATTCCCAAAAAAAAGTCTCATAAAAAATTGGGAAGTCAAATTGAGTGAAGGAGTCAGACCAGCCCCCCCTCCTCATTATAAGTCAATGTATTTTTGTTAAAAATATTTTAAAAAAATCTTTCGCTTTTTCTCAATTAAAATTAAATAAATTATATGCTCTGAAATCATTAACAACAACTAAAAACTGTGCCATGCCCATGAATGGAACTCATTTTCTAATAAACTCAAAGACCATTTAATACACAGACGCCTTAAGTGGTCTGCTAAATATTTCCTAAAGGGGGAAAACTTGGAAAGACGCAGCGATAAAGGGGAGCACTCACAGCTTCACGGTTTAATTCCTTATAAAATAAAATTTTATTTTGTTTAATATAAAAATATAAATGAATGAAAGACTAAGTCATAAAAACAAGTGCAGCTTGTGGTAAATGGGGAGACAACCCTGTAAACTCTAGGAAAAATGACCAAAAACAAAAAAGAATTCCCCAAAATAAAATCTCATAAAAAATTGGGAAGTCAAATTGAGTGAAGGAGTCAGACCCCATTATAAGTCAATGTATTTTTGTTAAAAATATTTTAAAAAATCTTTCGCTTTTTCTTAATTAAAATTAAATAAATTATATGCTCTGAAATCATTAACAACAACTATTCATGCCATGTCCATGAACTCATTTTCTACTAAACTCATAGGCCATTTAATACACAGACGCCGTAAGTGGTCTGCTTAATATTTCCTAAAGGGGGCGTATGCAGATATTGTCAGCATAAAACCAGTATTTTCTCTGATCTCCTTTGCAAAACTGTCAAATGGTGCATCTGGAGTGTGATTCCGAACTAATGCATAAGAAATCGACTTGCGACGTCTGCCCTCTGAATGGTCTTTGCTACACTCATAGAAAAAGTATGACCAAACGTACATGAATTGACAACATACGGTCACGAAAGTCTATCGTTAAACGTATGTGGCCAAATCGTCAACGATGTTGCAATTTTGTCAACACGGTTTTGTGAACGATTTGTGTAAAAATTGCCAACAAGGTGTTCACAATTTAGGGTACTACACTGTCAACGAGTTGTTGTTGATATGACAACTGTACGTTGTCATATTTCCACCAATTTTTTTTTGGTTTTTTTTTTTCAGTTTAAACAATTCATATAAAAAAAAATTAAGTATGTATGTGCAATTGAATATTGCAAACGATTTACTTACCCTTTAAGCAGTCGAAAATTGCTCATCTCTTTCTTCTTCAGGAAATTCCGAATTTCCTGATGGCTCGAAATATTCATTGACCTCCACGTTATTACCGATTTCAACAAATTCGGCAAGAATGTTTTCTCCGCAATTTTCCATTTTTTTAATTATTGTCGCAAACAAAACGATAACATTGACGGCGATGAAGCCGCCAGCCTTATATTATAGTCGACGGCTATTTTTTATATTTCAATCCATAACTAGTTATATAACGATTTGTTTATATTTTTTGTGAACACATTAATGTTTTAGTGTTTTTTTTAATCAGAACACTATCAAAACGTTACAAGCTGAATGTCGGCGGCGTACAACTTTCTAAAACTTGCTCCGTTGTATTTAAATGTGGCATTTTTAAGAACATTTGTGCTTGAATTTCCATAATTTTGCCAACGAGAGTTCACGTATAAGTTGAGAACCGAACACGTTACCATTGTCCACGAACGTTGATGATTTTTCAAAGTGTTTTTTCCTTCAGTGTAAAATTTTTCCCAAGTTTTTGTATTTTGAATTTCCTGCATAATCTTACAGATTGTATTAAAAAACAAAAATTATACCTTAATCACTTGTTATGCTGGGTGTGACCGGCACAAAGTGTTGCTACTGTTTGCTGGTAACCCACTGTGGCGCCTTTAACATGTGGCAAACAACCAACGACTATGACAACAACTCAACCAAACTAAAAATCTTAATAAATTGTACATGAAAGTTTCATTTTAAAATGCAAAGCTTGTGCGTTTGTTTCATTCTTCTATTTTTCGTACATTTGGAAGTTTACAGCTTCGACAAAAGTGAACGAACGAAAGACGTCGGAAATCGGAAGAAACGACACAGAAAACATTTACTAAAACGTTTTCTTAAGTAAATACGAAGACAACCGCAACTAAGTACGTACTACTACATATGCAGTATGTTGAAAATAGACACTATTTCCACAATCACACATAGACGAGTGCATGTGGGTGGGGCAAGGAGTGAAGAATAATGCCAAGTAGGAAATGTTGGACGACAAAGTTTCCATGGAGGTCGATGATTTGTAAACAAAAATGGGTGTGTGACTATCACTCAGTAAACCTAGGTTCGCATACTGGCAAGACTAGTTAATATATTTTATAGAGGCCGTTTCCACCTCATAAATGCTGGTGACTTTACGAGTAAGAGAGAAATCTCTAAGACATGTAAAACTTCTCTAGAAAAGCATTAGACTTTCGGAGCCGTAAGTAAAAAATTTTTTATTTCCTTTATTGTGTCCATGGATATGAATTCTTTACTGATCAGCAGATATTACATAATATAAATAAAATAAATATGAACTTCGGCGCCCCGGATAAAAAAAAATCGAAATAATTCCAATTGGGTCATTCCTCCACTTTCGCACTCAAATAAACAGTTTTCACCAATTGTAACCACAAACGTCTAACGAGTCGTACTTACATTTTTAAGAACGACAAACCGAGGGATTTTGCTTGTGGAACGGGCTGGCTGGCTGGCCGGGGTGTAGTATGAGTCAGCCAGCCAGCTATTCAGCTAGTGAGTCTTTCATGTATAGCCTGTAGTTCAGTGCGATGAAACCCAAGAAAATATAAGGACTTAGCAATCTTGACAACTACTTTCCGGTTGACATGCAATTTTCACATAAAGATAAATGTATGTTTTTAGTCGCTGCCTGAGGATGTGAGTGTTCGCTCTATCTCTCTCTCTCTCTCTTTTTCTTTCTCTGTATTTTTGTTTTATTTTTGTTCGGTAAAAAGGAAGTAAAATATTTATTTGAAAATGCACTAATGTGGCTGTGTTTTCCGCAAAACAAGTAGAAAAAGTAAAAGGCATTATTGGGAAACGTATATGGAGTTTGAGAATACAAAGCAAAAATTAAATGTCAGTATTATTGAAGATCAAGAAAGTGCAATGAGCTTGAAGGGAAGAACGTTGCAGATCCGACAGTTAAGAGGTATGGGTGTTAAGTAGGGGAAGAATGGGCAACAAGCATTTTTTAAAGTGGTCTTTCCCCCCAACTCAAGTGGATACTGAACGCCGAAAAGAAATAAAATAATATGTAGAATGTCCCAAATGAAGAATTCCCAGAAATAGTCGAAAAATTATCCAAAAATTCTGAAAATATGTCAATCCAAATCTTTTATAGTTTAAAATGGTCAGAACATATTTTGTTAGGCTTTACTAAAAAATCTTGATGTTCCGGAACGTGTTGACCGATTTTTAAATTTGGTCTATGATTTTATAAAGCGCTTCTTCATAATCGCAGATAAGGTTTTTTCTGGATTGAACAATTTGAAATTTTAAAAAAATATATTTTTAGGCTTTACTAAAAATCATGCTGTTCCGGAAAGGATTGGCAGATTTTTAAATTTGGTTCTGTGTTATGTAGTGAATGAAATGTTTATAATTTATAAACATTTTTGTGTACATTTTATATTTTTTAAATTTTTTGTTATATTTATTGAGATTGGAATTTTTTAAAATTCTATTCAGCTGCTAAAAGTTTTTTTGTTTTTGGATTGGAACATTTTAAATTGCCGGAAAAAATAGTTTAAAGCCGCCGGAACGAATTTCCGATTTTTAAATGATCTTTTTCTCTTTTGAAATTGAAATTTTTTAAAATTCTACTCAGCTGCTATAATTTGTTTTATATTTTTTTTAATATTTGCTTTTTTATATATTTCTTTAAATTTTTTTTTTTGAAATTAAAAAATTTATAGTGATCAGAAAAAATATTTATGGGCTTTACTAAAAATGTTGCAGTTCTGGAACGGACTGACCGATTTTAAAATTTTTATCATTTTTTTTTGTAAATTTTATATTTTATTTATAAAGGTGCTTCTATATTTTTCTTTTTCTCTTTTGAAATTGAAAATTTTTAAATATTTAAATTTTTATATATTTTTTAATTTTTTTTTTTTTTGAAATTAGAAAATTTATTGTGATCAGAAAAAATATTTTGTTGCTAAAAATGTTGCTGTTCTGAAACGGACTGACGGATTTTAAAATTTTTATCATTTTTTTTTTAAATGTTATATTTTTTTTGTGTAAATTTTATATTTTTTAAAAAGGTGCTTCTATATTTTTCTTTTTCTCTTTTGAAATTAAAATTTTTGAAAAATTCTACAATTTTTACAATTTTTTTTTTATATTTTTAATTTTTTTTTTTTTTTAAATTAAAAAATTTAAAGTGATCAGAAAAAATATTTTTGGGCTTTACTACAAATGTTGCTGTTCTGTAACAGATTGACCGATTTTTAAATGTGTTTCAATTTTGTTTGGTATATTTTATATTTTTTTTCTGTAAATTTTTTATTTCTTTATATATTTTTTTTTAATTGTAAAATTTAAAGTGGACAGAAAAAAAATGTTTGACCGATTTTTAAATTTGGGTCCATCTTTATAATTTATATTTTTTTTGTAAATTTAAATTTGTTTTAATAATTCGCTTCTATTCACCTTGCGGATTTGTTAACTTTTTCTATTGTTTTTCTTTTCTGCTCAGCTGGCAGATGCCTTCGAAAAATATATGGCTAGCAAAGCCTATTAAAAAGAAATAACCGTTCTCCAGATTCTCATCAGCCAAAGCCGTAACAGCACATACACAACGCGAAGAATCGTTAAGCCACATTCAGAACAGGCAGACAGTGAGTTTTCCACAGAACTAATCCGGTAAAACACATTTCTTGGACATAAGCGAAAATGAAATTGGAATACCGAGCACTGCTCCAACTGAACCCATGGTACGACGAGGAGTTTACAAAGTCTATGGAATGCTGCCCATAACGCCATTATGGCTGCATGGAAAATAGAACTCATGCTGTAATGCTGTAATCGACGAAAACTAAAAATACAACTGAACAAAGGGACCTGAAAAAATACCCCCTTCACTTTTTCTGATCATGTCCGACTTAAATTAAATATGCGATTGAATTTGCGGTCATCATATTTAAGCAAATAATCAAATTATAAGAAATTATCCTGGAAACAACATTGTCGAGGTTTTATTTGTATTTGCCAGCGATTAATTAGACGTTTTGTCATTAACAAATTCTTTGATTTGGAAAACCATTATTTGCATTTGAAATATCCACAATCTTCGATTCAATATTCCACTAACACACCCCGGCAGCTTAAATGAAAAGTAAAGCATCTATAATTGTGAATAGGTAGAAAATCCCAAACAAATAAATGTCATTTTGAATAAACAGAAATCTTTACAAACATTAAAACTCTAAGAGAAATTCAGTGCTTTTTGGTTATTTTATATGGCCCTCTCCCTTCCCCCCACCCTTCCTCCAGTACTTTGTCCATACACTCTGACATCTACTTTATTCATCCAATGCGCTGATGGGTGGCCCTTACCGTCGTTCTCATTACCGTCAACATCATCTCATCATTTTATGATTCCATTTCGGTTGGTTGGCTGCCATCCGAATTGTCGGAGAATGGAGACAAAACCACACAAACACACACACCCCCACCCACCACAAGCGTTAGGGTGTAAAATAGTTAAGACGATATCTGAAAATGCAGTTTCCGTCCAAAAAGCAGGAATTTCCTTGACATTTTCATTAGCAGCACAAATACTTAGAGCTCGTCCGAAAGACAGCATAACATCATCATCATAAAAACTATGTCCTTTCACCGTTGGTCCTTCTGCTGCTATTCACCTCGCAAAATAGCATATCCCTTTTGAATGGAGTGTGGGCCAGTAAGTCGGCCCAACAGAAGAAAAACATCTTTCGGTTGACGGCTGAAGTGATTGGGGAGGGGTTTTGTCCACAGACAAAAGCGGGCAAAAAGAAGGACCGGTTCTCAATTCAGGAGGTTGTTGCGGTTTTGTTGTTCTATTTGGCACTTAAATGGGAGGGTGTTGTTTTTGTCTAAATATACAATTGCATAGTCTTTGTATGGGGCTGGCAAAAAGAAGACCGACCAACAAAACTTTGATTGTGCGAAAACCCGCCCTCGGCAAAATTTCTGTGCCGAAAGACTCACACTTGTGTCGGATGAATTTTGATGTCTCGGTTAAGTGTATTCTTCCATCAGAGAGTGATTCGTTGGCATGATGCAAATTGATAAACATGCCGGAGAATGATTGCTGCCAAGTTTTCAGTAACGTGGACGTGACTGTCTCGTAGTTGAGCCAATTGGCGAGTCTTTAGATTGATGTTTAACTCCTTGCTAGAGTTTGTCGGCGTCATTTGTATTTCCAAAGACCTCAATCTCCCTATATTTCCATATTTTCATTTGTATTTTATTTCTTCGGAAAAGACGAATTCCAAAGACCTCAACCCTCTCATTTTTCAACCCTCGGATTTGCTCCAACCCCGAAAACCAACCATCACCCCAGTTCCAATTCACAGATCTTTTATTTAAAATATTTTTAATTTTTTTTAAATAAATGCTGGCGTCATTTGTATTCCCAAAGACCTCAATTTTCACACATTTCCATATTTTTATTTATATTTTCTTTCTCGGAAAATCGGAATTCCAAAGATCTCAATCCATCTTATTTTCCATTTCCATTTTCTTTCTTGGGAAATGCCGAATTCTCGTCCTCTTCAAACCTCGGATTTGCTCCAACACCGAAAACCATCCATCACCTCAGTTCCAATACACAAATCTTTTATTTATTAAAACCTTTCATCACCCCACCGAAAATGCCCCTTTTCCCAGTTGTTCGTACAATTTTGTGGCGTTTATTTGTGGTTGCATGTCCTTCAGTCCTTCCATTCATTTGTTCAATGTTGCTCTGGGCTTCTGGTATTTTTGCGACTTTCATTTGAGGGTTAGTTTTGCAATCTCGATTTTTGACTATATCTCACCCCACCCGTTGTACCGACGACATATGCAGAAAGTAAATTTGTTCGCCTGCACCACCGAATGAGTCTGAATGAGCCGCGGCCCCATGAGTGTGAGAGTCAGTGGGTTGTGTTGTGGGAAATTGCATTAATTATTCTATTAGAAGCGTAATACGTTCTTAATTGTATGATAAACTTTATTGCTTTTTATTATATTTTCATTCTTTACGTAATTTATATGTGAACTGGAAGGGGTCTCAATTGCCAGATGATATTTTGCATTGTGGAATTTGCCAAAGGACAATGAATTAATAAAATTAATGTTCCGATTAAATGAATTAAATATAGAATTGTATTCAGAGCGAATATGTTCTATTGTATATGATCGACCATAATATAATTTACCAAATCTGATCCCGAAGGTATTTAATTTAGAATGTTAGGACTTCAGAGCTATAACAATCACTGGCCAGCAGGGAAAATTACATCACCTGTAGCTTGTCGATCCCCAGAGCCCATAATTAAAGGTGTATTTATATGGACAGTTTAACCCTCCGATGACTGACAAGGTCCCTGGGGAACTGTTAGGTTTTCAAACATGCAACATTTCAAAACGCCTCCACAGAACAGGGCGAAACTCAATGACATTAATATATGTAATGTCCTAAAGAGGTTTTTCATTTTTCTATATTGAATTAATTGTTCAAAATAATGTTGCTGACTACAATAAAAAATCTATGAAATAGCGCATTACCTAATACATTATATACATACTAGTAAGTTGTAATGCGCCTATGGCGCCCGTTGAAATACGGAAAAAAAATTTTGTTGAAAAAAAAAAATTTTGTGGAAAAAAAAATTTTGTGGAAAAAAAAATTTTGTTGAAAAAAAAAAAATTTTGTGGAAAAAAAAAATTTTGTGGAAAAAAAAAAATTTTGTTGAAAAAAAAAATTATTGTTCAAAAAAAAAATTTAGTTAAAAAAAAAATTTTGTTCAATTTTGTTCAAATTTTACTTGAAAAAAAAAAAATTTTTGTTGAAAAAAAAAATTTGTAAAAAAAAAAATTGTAAAAAAAAATTTTGGAAAAAAAAATTTTTGGTAAAAAAAAAATTTGGGGAAAACACAATTTCTGTACAAAAAAAAATATTATTTTTTTTATTATTATTATTTATTATAGAATTATAGAATGCCTATTTAAATTCCTACGTACTGCTTGAAATGTAGCAAGTTCTAAAACTCACAGCCCCGTCCCAATGATTCCATTAAATGCTACATTAAAGATGACAGCGAGTTAATAATAAATAACAATTCGCATTCCATATATTTTCGAAAATATTTTATTTTTTATGTATGTAAATTTGTTTTGTTTTTTTTTTATGACATTTCAGATAAGCCTCAAAAGTCTTTTAATGATAAGCACCACCAACAATAAAGAGCCAGCGAAATGAAAACCGCAAAGACAAGAAAAACAAATCACTGTCTTCATACAGGCAAAACATTTACAAATGTTGGCCAATTTATGATTATTACGAGTATTCGACTGTGTAACAGAAACACCCGCCCCACGCACAGTTGTTGGTTGCTTCACATTCGCTTTATGGGATTTTGCGAAATGCAAAGAAAAAAATATTATTTATGGCCTACTTTTAGGCATATGCAGACAATACAATTGGACGAGTAACCACCACATGCCAACACACATTTGCATCTCACAGGCAGCAGCACAAACCAGTTAACAAATTTAATAATCACGCTGACAGACTTCTTTCTTTGTTGGTGGAGGCATAAACGACTTGAGATTACCTTACCGCCAGTGCCTTAACATTCCACAAGGGCGAAAAAATAACTTTGATGTATGTAAAAAGTTATAATTTCGAGAAAACAAAATTCCACCTAACAGTAAAACGGAAGTGAATGCAAAGAATCTACAAAAGTTTTCATATTCTTCAGAAGAACTAAAGGAAATCCGCAATCCAGTAAAGTAACGAGGAAGGGGCCAATGTGCAAATCAATGTGCACAAGATGTCCCAGAGGTGGATTTCAGTGGCAAGCCACAACGTTGTGTTTTCGCAACATTTGTTTTTTTAAATGTTTCCTTTTATTCATATACAAGAATTACAAAATAATCTTAGGGCCCCAGCGAGTTAAAGCCCCTTTTTAAGCCTTTAAGGCAACTGTTGTTACATAATTACATTGTTTATCTTAAAATTTTTTAACAAAATGAATTAGTTTGAAAAATACAAAGTATACACAATCCAGAAAAATTATAATTTAAAATTATAGAAGCGTTTCTGTCCTATATAAATGTCTCCACCAGCACTTATTATGTCATATCATCGATCTCGCAGCGGAGAATTTGGTTTTATTTGGAACCAACGTTGCGTTTTCGCAACATATTTTTTTTAAGTTTCCTTTTATTCATATACAAATATTACAAAATAATCTTAGGGCCCCAGAAAGTTAAAGTCCCTTTTTAATACTTTAAGGCAACTGTTGTTACATAATTACATTATTTATCTTACATTTTTTAATTAGTTTGAAAATAAAAGTTTTTGAAAAATACAAAATTTATACAATCCATAAAAATTATAATTAAAAATTATAAAAGTGTTTCGGTCCTATCTAAAAGGTTCTTCTTTAATCGATATTTAAATGTAGAAATAACTTGAAACTAATGGCTTAGTATTTTTTTTTTCTTTCTCAAGTTAGTTTGCGTTTAAGAATTTATGTTAGTCGAATTATTTTTTTTCTATGTTCGAATTTTGTTTTGAACAACGTTGAAAAAAATTAAAATAAATTCTAAAAAAAAAATCCTAAATAGCCTACATCAATGCGTTATTTTAAAAATAACTGTTGCGAAAACGCAACAGTGGCTCTCGTTTCAGCACATCGATTAAGTATTTAATATTAAAAGAAATGGAAAATCCAAGGCATCTGACATGTTTAAATGTCCTCTAGCACATCTTGGGAAAACTTCTGGCAATAAATGCAAAAGTTGCGATGACCACATTTAATGTTGCCTTGCATCCGAAGTGCTTTGAAAAAACTAAAACCAATAGTTTATTCCTATAATAATTAAAAAAATAAATTTACTACATATTATAAAAAAAAGCGCCCTAATAGGCGAGTTGAAATTCCTGCAAGTTTTCAATTAAGCCTTGGTCTATACCGTAAGCTATACTTTTTTCTCTTGAGGTCTAAATCATATTTCAGACTGAAATTTTAAGAAGGAAAAAATCAGTTTCTTGTTTTTCGTCCAGTAATGACAAATCCGATCGTCCAGAAATGACCAATACCAAAATCCCGCAGCGCATGAACCACTTTGTGAAAACTATCAAGGTTCTTATAAATCTGATTGTATATGTGGTTTACTCCCGGGCGCAGCTGTAATTCCAGTTGATGGACAGAGTAATATTTAGTGATGAATAAAACTCATGAATCAAAACCCAAAGGCTCGGTTACTTCATGAGTGTAAATAAATAAGTCTAGGCCTATCGTGTATAGAAACTGTTTCACTTTTCTGTCGGCAGACACCTTTAAAAAAAACGTATATATACTTTTTCAAATATGATTCATTTTGGCCAAATTTCGAGAACCTAATTCCAATCAAGTGCCATTCATTGTGTGAGCATTATTCCATATTTTTTGTTCAGTGCCACAAGCATTTGTGAAATATGATTTATTTAACAGGACTTGCCAGGAATGTCAGCCGGACTAACCATTTTGTTTCAGTGTTCTCATACCGTGAATTCTGTTACCAACCGATCGCCAAAGTTAACATATCATCCTTTCAGGGTAAACTTAACAAATATATGCCTAAATGTATATGTCTACAACAATTCCTATATGGGACAAGAGCGAAACAGCAAAAAAAACGCGCGATAAAAAATTTAAATGTTAAATCACTGCTGGTGTTATTGTTTTCCATGGCTGTTCATTTGTTCGCCCAACCAAATTGCCATTGTTGTCTCCCACAACAACCCGAACACAACATCTTCATACAAAAGCCGCAAAATTTCCATATGAGTCTCAATTTCAAAACTGATTTCATAAAAAACAGCAAAACGCGTGGCAAAAATATAAGACTTTTCAGCGTTCGCCTTACCCTTGACGCACTGCAACACAATACCGCTGACACCCCATCCCATCCCACACCACTCCACCCCTGCTATTAGGGCTTATCAGCCTTCCCCTTGTGCTGCCAAGCACTGGTTATTGCTGGTAAGTGATAAGAAAGTACATCATGGTGTATTTCCGGTGGCTTTTCCGCTTTATTTCGCAATGTTGTGTCTTTTTTTATTTCTTCATTCTCAGTTTTGTTTGTTTGTCTTCTAGTTGTTTAGTGTTGTGTGGTGGGTCCTCCTGGCACATATACATTCCTAGCGATATGTGCGTGTGTGCGTGTGTGTGTGTCTACAGATACACATGTGCTATTCCATTGTAATTTCATTTTAACTGATATTCGGTATTTGTGGTTATTTATGTTAAGCTCTTGGTGTCTGTGTGTTTTTGGGCACGTGTGACTGTATGTGTGTAGAGTGTTAGAGGAAGTCACTTTGTTTCCGTTAAATATGTTTGCTTGTTTAATATTCGATTCCCCTTTTGATTTCCGTTCATGTTTTTTCCCCTTCGATTCATTCGATTTCACATATTCCTATTCCTATTCATTGTTTATTTTGTATACGCATATGGTGGATGAGGAGTTGGAAAAGGACAACGTGTGTGCGTGTGTGTTTTTTAAACATTTTGGTTAGTAAATAAACACTACGTACTCATTGGAAATCTATTGGTTTTCCATTGAATTCAATTGCCTTTTAAGATGTTGTGGATTTTACGCACTGCTTCCCCTGTGGATGTTTCATAGGGAGTACGGGTGTATGAATGTCTCCAAGGCTGGTGGTTTGGATCATAAAATTAGGCTTTTTGATTTTTATTGCTGCTCCTGAACATATGATGCTGCTCATGTGTAATTGTAACTTTAGGTTTTTTTTTTTCTGAAAATTGATATTTAAATGTGGGCCATTTGCCATTTAGACATACATAAGTTTAAGTAGGATTATGGGCATATGTTCGTTTCGGCTATGAATGTAAATATGAAATATTTTGTAATAAAATTGATTCTTTGTCCGCATCAACATTTCTCCGGGGACCAGTATGGAAATAGATACATTTCGAGCAATGTTCAAGTAAATATAATGATTTTTTTTTTAGAAATTGATGAGAACAGTAGGCAGAGTTGAATTTAAATTGAAACACACTCATTTACCACAATCACTTCCAAATGCATATCTTTCTCAATTAGTTTACAAATTGTTATTAAATAAATTGCGTAATGATGCCTCGTATATGTAATTTGTCAATGTAGTTCGGATTATATTTAAGAATGTGTAATCCAAAAAATAAAATAAAAAATCGATGGTAGACCAAGATTCAGTCAAGAGTAAATGAGCCATTCTGTAGACATACTGGGTGGAACCATTGAGTCCGTATACGAACAGGATTAAAGAAAATACAAATACTATAGGGTTATCCATTTCGTTGTTTCAAAAGTATAGGGCTGGAATTCGACATCTGTCAAACTAAGTTGTTTAACCAAATTTTTTTTGTTTTCAGTTGGAAGTCTGACATTGACGAAAATGGATCGCTTAACTATCACACAACGCGTAAAAATGATTAAAACCTACTACAAAAATGGTGATTCTGGGACAGCCACATATCGTGCTTTAAGAGGAGATTATGGTTTATGGTTATGAAGTACGTTTTTCACTCGGTCGGTGGGTACGGAGAATCCTCAAGTAATTGAAGAGAGGCCATTACATCCACAAAAAGTCACTGTTTGGTGCGCTCTCTGGTCCGAAGGTGTGATTGGACCTTACTTCTTCGAAAACGACGAGGGAACGACTGTCACCGGCAATTCGGAGCGTTATGGTCGTATGATAACCGACTTCTTTTTGCCAGCTATTGAAGAATACGACTTGGAGAATATGTGATTTCAACAAGACGGAGCAACATGCCACACAACTCGAGCGCATGTGGCTTTATTGCAAGAGACATTTCCTGGCCGCGTTATTTCTCATTGTGGCGACATCAATTGGCCACCAAATCAGCCGATTTGACACCATTAGACTTTTTTGTGTGGGGCTACTCGAAAACCAGATTAACCTTTGACTCTTGAGCTCTTAAGAACCGCCCACAATGTGCCAAAAAGTGGTCCAAAATTACCTCAAAAGAATCAAATGCTTGCAACACTTCGCGTGGTGGTCATTTAAATGATGTAGTGTTTCGCACACATAATGTCAACGTTCAATAAAAAAGAAATATCATGAAAAAAAAAATATTTGATATGTGTTTTATTAACCTATACTTTTAAAAAGCAAAATGGATAACCCTTTATGTTTTTTAAAAATTTAAATGTTACCAAACTATTGAAGTAAATAAATGATCTCGAACAAGGGAAACAAAAAATTGTATAAATAATAAAGGTCGAAAGAAAAAAATGGCAAACAAAACATTAGAAATGTTTTATAAAATTTTCAAGTGAAAGGAAATGTTCTTATGTCAGTATAAAATATTTAAATTACATAGGCCCAGCTCAATGATTTCAGAGAAAATCGTCTTCTGTTCCTTTATGGAGCTTTAAGGGAAATACGTACGTACTGTAACTAAAACACAATATCGTATACGAACGCTCCTGAATGTCTAGCCCTCCAATAATGGATACGCGTGGCTCTACCTCTCCCTCCTGATGTTTCCAATCCCACTTTTTCAAATCGAGGAATAACGTCAAAAAATGATACGACTCGAAGTTATTGCTGATGTTTTTTTTTGTGTAGACAGCTTTCGAAGGCTACGCGAAGATATTCTGTGCCTCTTCCTAATCAAATCAACATTTTAAATACGGCATTTATGTCGATATAAAACAGTTCATACTATTTTAGCCACTAATTCTAATTGTCACATAAGTACTGCACCCTTAATATCAAAATGTTCTGTATTATTTGTATGTTAAAGCAACCACACACACAGTTTGTTTTATTGTGATGCTCTACATTCCGAATTCAGAAAGCAGCCTCTCCCTGATAATCCTGTCTGCAACCCCTAATGGCTTTTAATCGGGTTTCGCTACTTACTATTGTCTTGCAATTCATTTACAATTCGCAGTCGGAACAATAAATATATGATTAACCCTAATTTGTTTATAGAAAACCATTAGGACGTGAAAAATTACACAATAGGATTTCCCCTCAAGGGTTAAAGTTCAACCCAACACACACAACGGGTGATAAAATAAACACCACAATTTTATGCACAATCAAATACAATTTTGTAACATTTCAGTGAACAAGGACTCGAACGGAATCAACATATGTGAAATGCCATTACAAATCGGTTGGGCATGAACAGAAAGGGGAAAAAGAAGGGCAAACGGAATCGGAATGACTGGCAATTGCTTTGATGAAGATGTTATCACTGTTTGTGCAACAATAACAACAACCAAAAAAAAACACCGAGAAAGGGAAAACCCATACACATACAGCGACAACGGAAATCTCCATATGAACATAAAATTTGTAACGCCGACTTAACGCACACACATATCACAAATTCTTTTAAACACCCACACACGCACCCGACGGAGCTGAGAGCAAAGACTAGAGGAAACGGAAATCACATACAAAGTGTTGACATGCCTGCAGAAAGCGGAAGGAGTGCATGGATGTGTGACTGACTGACAACTCAAGGGAGTATGAGTAGGCGAAATCAAGAAGAGTTATCTGGGAAATGTGTAATCACAACCCGACGCCGAAGATGGTGATGGTGATAGCGATGCCGATGATGAAACGGTGTAAATGCTCTGTGTACATGTATGGATGATGAGAGCATTTAGCAAATTCTCACAAATGATTTTCCTTTTTCCCGCATCGTTGGTGTTAAGCAACAATTTTACGAGTACTCATACGAGTTGTAATAAAGAAGCTTAAATTCCACCCCGCGCCGCCATCACACCAAACCACACCAAAGGATGTTAGCAGGAAATGTTATATTACAGAAAAAGGGTTACATCCGTTTGACGAAGTGCGAGTGATGATGAGCATTTGATGATTCTCGCAACGATGATGTGTGATATGTTTCTTTGTCACTGCCATGGGCCGGGGGCGGGCGGCCGAGAATATGTGTGTGTATCACTAACCAGGATATGATGAAGACACTCTCGGAGTGTGACTGTGGTGTCAATAAGCCGTTTGTATGGCATTAAGCATAAAATTGTATTTAAGATTTTGTAAAGTAAACGAAAAACCACAGGTGAAGTCTTTCTAAAGATTTGTTAAAGATGCAAAAAAAAAAATTATAGGAAATTCCTATTAATCGGTGTTTCAGGGGGTTTTTGTCTGTAAAAGAGTTCAAGTGTTAAAGACGATTTTCGACGGGAATAAAACAAGGTGTTTATTATTTTAAAACCATTTGTCTTCCAAGTACTAGGACGTGTGGTTTCTTATTCACATATCCTTTCATCTATCAAATGCATTATGTGGCAGTTCCCACGAGCTTAATAAATGTATTGCGGTTAAAAAAAAAGTAGTCCAAAAGAAAACATTTAAATATAATCCAGAAGTCTCTCCGAGCAAACTTCATGCAAATTGGTACCTTTTTTTTGTTGGTACGCGTTATCTTATGTTTGTTAGAAACGCAAAATTAGATGGGATTGCTGTGATTTTTCCGTATCTCATTTAGTTTTCGAGTTACTACGAAATATTAGTAACAAATAGCCAGAGTTGCAAATATTCTTTTACATTAAAAATAATAATAATAATTGATCTATATATATGAAACATATGTTTATATCGATCTGAAGGAATTGCGAGTGAAGACTCAATAGCACTTACCTGTATGTAACAGCAAATGTTCAGTTATAATCTGCAAAGAGAAAAAAAAATAATTTTATTAGAAAATAAAAATGGTATTTTTTCTTTTTCATCATTTGCTGTCATATATGTTATTGGATGGTTGGCCACTACTTTAATCACGATAGTAAAAAACCAAAAATAGTAAAACACAAAAATGCTAAAATAGTAAAATAGGAAAAAAATTAAAATAGTAAAATACAAAAATGGTAATATAGTAAACTACAAAAATAGTAAAGCTGTAGAATGGGTGAAAAAGTAAAACAGAAAAAAAGGAAAATATATAGTAAAATAGAAACTAATAAATTAGTAAAATACAAAAATAGTAAACCAGTAAAACAGTAAGATACAAAAATAGTAAAGCAGTAAAATGTTAAAATTGTAAAATAGCACAAATTTTTACTAATAGTAAAATTCCATAACAGTAAAATAGTAAACTAGTAAAATATATGTAGTAAAATATAAAAATAGTAAACTCTAAATAGAAAAATTGTTCTGAAATAGTAAAATAGTAATATAAAAGTAGTAAAACAGTAACAGTAAATAGAAAAATAGATACTAATAATTAAAAAAGTTACTAATAGTAAAATAGTAAACTACAACAATAGTAAAGCTGGCGAATGGTAAAATAGTAAAGTCAAGGGTTAGCCATTTTGCCTTTTAAAAGTAAACGTGCAGTACTTATGTGACAATTAGAATTAGTGGCCAACATATTATGAACTGTTTTATATCGACATAAATGCCGTATTAAAAAATGTTGTCATTATCTCCCGATTTGATTAGGAGGAGGCACAGAATATCTTCGTGTAGCCTTCGAAAGCTGCCTACACAAAAAAAAAACACCAGCAATAACTTCGAGTCGTATCATTTTTTGACGTTATTCCTCGATTTGAAAAGGTGGGATTGGAAACATCAGGAGGGAGAGGTAGAGCCAAGAGGTAGTGCCACGCGTATCCATTATTGGAGGGCTAGACATTCAGGAGCGTTCGTATACGATATTGTGTTTTAGTTACAGTACGTACGTATTTCCCTTAAAGCTTCATAAAGGAACAGAAGACGATTTTCTCTGAAATCAATTTAAATATTTTATACTGACATAAGAAAATTTCCTTTCACTTGAAAATTTTATAAAACATTTCTAAAGTTTTGTTTGCCATTTTTTTCTTTCGATCTTTATTATTTATACAATTTTTTGTTTCCCTTGCTCGAGATCATTTATTTACTTCAATAGTATGGTAACATTTAAATTTTTAAAAAAGTTTTTTCTAGGGGCTTGAAACATAAAGGGTTATCCATTTTGCCTTTTAAACGTAATAAAACACATGCACAATATTTTTTTTCATGATATTTCTTTTTTATTATAAAGTTTGAACGTTGACATTATGTGTGAAACAACAGTACATCATTTAAATGACCACCACGCGAAGGGTTGCAAGCATTGATTCTTTTGAAGTAATTTTGGACCACTTTTTGGCACATTGTGGGCGGTATCTCAGCCATAACTGCAGTTCTTAAGTGCTCACGAGTTCAAGGTTTATCTGCATAAATACGGTCTTTCGCGTAGCCCAACAGCAAAAAGTAATAAATTTTACTAATAGTAACAATTTTTACAAGTAATAAAATAATTACTAATAGTAAAATTCACAACAGTAAAAAGTAAAATCGGAAAATAGTAAATTATCAAAATATGTAGTAAAACAGTTACTAATAGCAAAATTCTACAATTGTAAAATATGTAGTAGAATAGTAAACTAGCAAAATAGTAAAAAAGTACACAAAATGGTAAAATAGTAAAATTGTACAAAAAAGTAAAATTAGTGGGAATAAAAGGGAAAACAGTAAAATAATAAAAATGTGTAAAAACAAATTTTGTCTAGCATACCGAACCACTTTTTATTGGCAATTTTTGGTTCGATTTAATAATTTTTTCTAACAGTGGTTTGGTTCTCGCTTCGGTTCAGTGTTCAGCTATGGCCGATATGGTTTAATTAAAATCCGATTTGGATTCGGTTTGCATCCCTGATAAAAATCGACTACGATGCAACAATGAACTTATTGCGAACGAAATTCCCGGAATAATTTGAGGAAATTCGGCAGCAAATTTGTCCACCAAGATCGCCAGACTTAATGCCTTTGAAATATTTTCTGTGGGTTCATCTCCAAGGTAGATTTACTGCAGATAAACCAAGAACATACGAAGCCTTGAAAAACAACAATCGACATGTGTGTTTATAATTCGTAAATTGTGGACCCTCTACGAAACATATCGAGCCCTGGCCGCGAAAAAGACGTAAGAATCAAAAAGAACATTTTAAAGCAGAGTGTTCTTCGTGTGGTCAATAAACAAAGGCATCTGGTGCCTACGATACAATTGAATTTGCTATATCTTTAAATTTTTTAAATTTTAATATTTTGGGATTAAGGGCGTTGCACAATTTTCCATCGAATTTCATTAAAAAGTGAGTATAAAAAATGGCGCTTAAGTCTTTTCAGCGGTAAGGTTTCGATATTAATGAACAGATGATAAGTTCTCATTTGCCTTCAAAAATGAAAATCGATGACCATGGAAGGCACCTACTTTTTTTTGGAATTTTTGATAGGATTGTTTTTTATCTGCACTATTTTCTTTTAATAACAATAGCTGTATGTGCGTTAAACTAAGGCAGTTGTAGGTAGCCAGCTGAGATGGGATACTCTACCGCAAATATCCTAGGTAGGTTTTTTGGAAAGAACTCCACAGACTCTTTCCACTCAAGTTTTATCGACTTTACGAAGATGAGACTAAACCTTAAGCCATGAACAATTTTTTTTTGGAAAAATCATTAGCCATTCGAATAAACGACAACTAAGAGCTGTTTCTGTGATAGCAAAACAAAATCCTCCCATAACAGCCCTCGCAGTTTACAAAAACTGACAGATTATTTCGAAAACGTCGACCTCATCAATGTCTACTTTTGGGCATAATAAATGAAAAACGCACATGAAAATTCATCAGATTCTGCTGATAAATTCCATAATTTCTATACCGAAAATGAAAGCTTTAACTTCTATGTTTTCTAATCATGCCTAATCTTCCACGAGAATAAGTCGTTCTCTCTTTCCACATTTATTTTTTTTTATATTTTTTATCATCGACGATAAAAAAAAATAAATCGTATTCAGGCAATAGTGAAAACTGTAACATAATATGCCCACACAACAACAAAAATGAAGAGAAAAAAAACGATAATGCCTTACGTTGTTGTTACATTTTATTATTATATTTATTGTGATTATTAATATTACGATGATGCCTCCACGAGTTCCATGTACTAGTACGCGTGGGGGATGAGGAGACCCTGGCAGTGGTGACAGTGGGTTTATTGAATTAAAGTAAAGTAAAGCGAGAGGGGATGCGACGAACACGAGATACGAGAGTATCTCATCTTGTGTCTGTGAGTGTGAGGCTGGCGACGCTTGACAAGATGCTGTCGTTTTTTTTTTCTGTTTCTGTTTTTGTTATTGCTGTCATTTGTCAGGAGGATGGGGTGGTTGTGGTGGTTGGTTGGCCGGCCGTTTTGGGTATTCTATGGGTTATACAGGGAAGTCATTAAACGTCACCGAAGCTTAAACTAATTTAAAGGTATTAAGTCATGAAAGAAATTCAAGAGATCATCATCGTTGTCAGTGGCGGCGTCGGCGGCGTCATCATCATCATGCTCAGACTAAGCAAAACCCATCAAACTAATTTTTATGTACATTTTTGCCTGCTTTATAAATTATTTCAATCTGATAAAGTGCCGGACAGCCAATCGCCGTAATAATACTAGTAACAACGTTGAATAAAGTATCTTGGAGAAAGGCAAAATTGTATAGACTGTCAAGAGAGCCATAACCAAACACATTCACTGTAAGGGATATTGACCGAAGAAGAAATTAAAAGTTATTTTCTAAAATATTCCTGAATTTAGTAAAAGCTGACTTGACAATGTAATGAAGAAAAAAATGCTCTCGGGCCCTACGTACACTTCCCTTTTGGTTGTATGGATTTCAGGAATTGTGATGTTTGGTGTTCAGCGACAGTTTTTTTCTGTAGCGGAGCTTTCTGTTGGGTACATAAGCACGTGTTATTACAACAACATAAGAAAGAGAATAACTTTTCAATTCAAAAATAAATTTCAATTTCAATTATAAACAAATTTAAATATGAAGTGTTTTTTTTTTAATTTCAGGTCGTTTAATTGGTTGGGCTTTCAATTATCCGAACTTCGGTTAATTGAGAAAAAACTCAGTTATCCGAAATTCGGTTAATTGGGGAAAAAACGCAGTTATCCGAAATTCGGTTAATTGAGAGAAACAACTCAATTATTCGAAATTCGGTTAATTGAGAAAAAAAAACTCAATTATCCGAACTTCATGAAATATATTTTTCATTCGCTTAATTGAGAAAAAACCTAAATTTTCCGAAATTCGCTTAATTGAGAAAAAAACACCTCAATTATACGAAATGCGGTTAAATGAGAAAAAAAAAACCAATTTTCCGAAATTCGGTTAATTGAGAAAAAACGCAATTATCCGAAATTCATGAAACATTTTTTTTATTGTCCGATCTTCGTATTACAATCATGATTTTTTTTTTTTGCTTTCGCGAGTACCTATTTTTTAGGGCCATATGAGCATGTTGAGAAGTTTCTTTTTTGAGTTCGTCGAGAGAATTGTTTGCTTAATCACAAGTATCATTTATTTGCCAGCATATTCCGTCAGTTTTAGAGTTTCTCTTTTTCCGAACTTTATACTAGCATTTCCTGGGAATCTAGGGAATTCCCGGGAAGTGTCGCTCAAAGTAAGATGAACAAAGTTTATTTTGCCGTATGTGTTTATTTACATACTAGTAAGTTGTAATGCGCCTATGGCGCCCGTTGAAATATGGAAAAAAAAATTTGTTGAAAAAAAAAATTTTTGGGGAAAAAAAAAATTTGTTGAAAAAAAAATTTTTTGTTAAAAAAAAAAAATTATAAAAAAAAGAATTTTTGTTGAAAAAAAAATTTGTACAAAAAACATTTCGGAAAAAAAAAATTCGGGAAAACACAATTTGTGTACAAAAAAAAATATGGTTTTTTTATTATTATTATGCCTATTAAATTCCTACGTACTGCGTGACAGAGTCAGTGAATCAGTGTCGAGGGTAAATATATATTAAGATAGTTATTTATTTAAATTCATGAGATCAAATATAGTTTGTACTGCTGCAGCTGAAGCAAAAACATAACAAAAAATTATACGTTTCAAATAAAAATCAAAACACAAATGTTAACAAACGATCAGCTGTTGAAAAACAAGATATTGACAGAAGAAGGATGCCAAATCACTCAATGGTTGTTAGTTATTAATTATCAAATGAAGATCTCGCTAAAATCTCTATAAGTATTACTTCTCAATTAGTGAAAAGGGAATCGTAGGTGGCCGGGATTCCCGGGATTTGATGCGTAGCAGTCCCCTGCTGTAGCTATTCCTTGGTCTCTGTCATTTTGTGATAATTCCATATTCATCCGCTCCATGAGTTTTCGGGTGAGTATCACCCAACACGTCTTTAAAATCATCATTTGTTTACGATTATGACCGATGGTAAGTAATCGAGCGGGGTGAGATTTTTCATGTCTAAATATTCGTGTAAAATGTGATGTCACCGCTCAGCAGAAATGTCAAAAGTCTCAGCCACCTCACGCACTTTCATTCTGAGATGTTTCAATATATTGTCAGGACTTCCAACGACGATGTCTGACGACCAATTTTCGGCGACCTGAACCTTTGTCATCACAAAAAGTTATTACTATTGTTTTCCCCGAAAGTTAGCACCGAATTTTCTGAATGTTTCCACAATATTCGTCAAATTCCACTTTTACATTCCAACATAATGCGATGTCGTCTTTGTAAGCAACATGTGAGATTTGTCTGCGTATCTTCAGAAAATAAAGACAGACAGAGAAAAAAAAGCGAAAGACAGATTGACGTTGAAGGCTCAGTGTACAGTAAAAAAAAGGCGAATGAACGTATGATGAAGCGCTACAAAGAAAGACGAGAACACACAGAAAACACGATGTGAAGATGATGATCATCGCTCTGACTGCCGGACGGACAGACGGACAGACAGAGAGTGAGAGCCGAATGCACTGTGCCTGTGTGCCGTATGAGCGATATTCCAATTTTTTCTTAAATTGAAAATATCACATTTCAAGAATCTTTTTTTTTCTTTTCCTTTTTTTTTTTTTTGTTCTGTTATTGTTATTACTTCTGATCTGTGCGATGCGGTGCTGTAGCTTTATTTTTTGCTCAATTTAAAGGTAGATTAAAATGTCGACGAAAACGCTGGATTTAGTCTAAGTTAGTCAAGCGGCAAGCGCACTTTAAATCGAACAACGCAAACATCGCCGACGATGATAATCGCATGCAAATGATTCGTGATAAATACTTGACAATGTTCATCTCCAGTGCAGTGAAATGATTTGAAGAAGAAGACGAAAAAAAAAAGAAAAATTACCAGAAATTAAAATGGTATTACAATAACAAAGTATAAAAAGAGTTTGCCATAATTTCAGCAAATGAAAGAACACAAGTCTATGGCATTAGATAATGTCTTGAAACTGGAGAAAAAGTATAAAAGCTGATAGTCAATTATGTTGCATAAGTGAGCGTCTGAATGAAATCGTATTTTGTGTATTTAAACCAATAAAAACGGGGAACGTTTGGTGTGACGGAATGGCTGTAGTGCATAATTTCGGCTTAACTGAAGGAAAGCTATTGACTCGACAAGAAATCGTTGTTGCCAACATATCGAGCACTCACCGCGAAAAGCGGTACCCAGTTTTTAATGAAATTCTATAGAAAATTGTTGATAGAAATTTCAAAAAATTAAAAATTTTATATTTACAAAGATATAGCAGATTCAATGGTATTGCCTTTTTGCTTGACCACACAAAATACCCTCTCCTGAAAAATTTTCTTTTTGGCGCTTACGTCTTTTTTGCGGTTAGGGCTGGCGCATCTCCCGAAAAGCTCATTCATCTGTGTATGTAAAAAAAAGAAGAAGAAATACTAGAAAACTTTGTACACTCTGATCATTTTTTTTTAATTATAAGGTGCGGAGTCTCAAGAGCCATCAAACGGCTCCACCGCAAACATGAATATTGGCCCATGGTCTCCGGAAGCCTACAAATCGGCCAAGCTTCCAAATACACTGGCCCCTGTAAACACGAAGGCTCGGTATTCTAATACACACATATGTACATTCGGGTGTTATTCTTTTCTTCGTATTCCACAGGGGTTCATCCGTTTTTTTGAAAGCTTATGGTGTATTAGTATTTTTGAGAATTTGTTTTGATTTTTGGAAAATGTTTAGAGGTGCCACAAACCGTTTTTTGTGAAAAATTCGGATATTCTTAGTTTTTCGGACTTAAAGCACAAGTTGGTCAATAAAAGGCATTTTCAAAGGAGTTGAGTTGAGTCATCATTTCAAAAGGAAAATGTTCAAGCTTTAATTTGACGTATATAAATCATGTTTTGTATTTTTTTTAGCTCACATATATAGTTTTTTTTTTTGGAAATTTGTAAACTACAATAGAAACGTTACATAAGTTTGAAAAATTTCATGAACGTGTAAAAAAAACTCATAATGCCGTTTGATTGATGGTAAAGTTCTAAGTAATTTAAAAAATGCAACCAAAAATATTTTATGTCGAAATTTCTGAGCGAATATGAAAATCCATTTATTTATTCGATTCGCTGATAGATTAGTGAAGCCATAGGAAAACGGGCCCCTTGTAAAGAGAGTATATTTTCTTATGCTCTTCTTTTTAAGTGTTTTCGAACGTTTCGGAAACATGGGGCCTTATGGTCAATAGTATTCGTATACAAAACATAATTCACCAAACGAATTTTATATTTAAAAAAAAAAATCTAAATATTCCACCTGTGAAGCACGTAGATGTTGTCTCCTTTTCCGCCGAAAAACTCACTAACCTGTGCAGAAATAGCAATAAAATATGTATCACACATTTCTGTCACACCAAAACCGTACTCCCCTTTATGGCTTTCATCAAGAAAACGGAAATATTAATTATCAATAGCATTCTACTGTTGTGAAATGTATCTTGATCAAGTTCGCGTTCTCTACACTTGACAGAGAAAATAAGTGAAAAGTGGTTCTTTCCAAACTACACTAAACAATTAAAATGCTAAATAAACGCCAATTTAAATACCCGTAAACTATTTAGACGACTAATCCCAAATATCGCGTCGCCGCTAAATCAATGTACGACAGTGTCATCTACAGGCGGCACATTAATTGAAAAATGGGCGTGCAACACCGACAGACAGAGACTGTCGGATGGACGTTTGACTGTCGAAAGTGCTTGCAAAAAAATGTTCTACGTTTTGAGAGCAAATCAAAAAGAAAAGCAAAACAAAATATGTGACAGATGGAAAAAGTGAAATACACCAACAGAAAGAAGCCAAGAAATGAAGTTCAAGTGATAGTAAAGCTTAATTTAAGTAACACGAAAAAAAAAGAAAGAAAAAGCTTATCTCGTACCACATTATTCTATTCTCGGAATTGTATCATACGAATAATTTACTTTCGAGATAATATCTGTCTGTCTGTGGCATCTTTTGTGCTTGCACACAGGCAAGAGGAAAGACTCCTCTCAACATGCGCTCTGTGGCATTTTAACTAATTCTCTGGCGGCTGAGAGTTTTTTTGGAGGAGTATTCAAATTTTCGCAGACTTTCGGAGAGATACATAAAAATAGAAAAAACATTTGAATGGATTTTGAATGATTGCTCGATTATGATCCTTTGAAGCTATAAATAAAAACAGAAAAATATTTAAATAAATTTTGAATGATAACTCGACTATAGTCCTCTTGCGTAGCAGTGTCTGGCAGTGTCTGGTAGATGTCAGAGTTAAAAATATATCACGAAGACTAAGTGCTTACTGTAGTCTTTGTACAGCTGAGATTTTGCCACTTTTGTTTCGTTGAGGGGACGATAGGCTGTCATCAAATACCTTAATTTTGTCCCTCTGAATTTGAATCCATACCAGACTGCGACAGATCACTCAACGAGATGGCTCAGTAGTTCAGCACCAACTCAAGGTATATGGAGCCAGGAACTCAATATGTAACTGTAGACCAGGCAATCCTGCAAGACTCTGGACTACCTTAGACATCCCAGCAGAATAGGGAATCCCTGGGTATGCTTCAAGCCACCGCCATATGCCTACTGCGGGATAGAATCTATAGAGAAATAAGTGAAGATGTGCGCGTGTCCCAGGCTGCATTCAATCCAAACAGATATAGCTCTGTTTGTTCTCAGCCCTAGTTACGCCTATAACTCACATAATAATGTCTCATTGATTGTGTTGAAAGCCATGACACTGTCTCACAATAGGGTACAAACTGAGTCTTAACGAATGTCACACCAACCAAAACTAACCAAATTTGTTTTCGAAAAAAAGTCACCACAGGATGACTATTAGGGTGGAGTGAAATTAAAAAAAAAAGTTAACCTCGGAAAGAGATGTAGTCTGGGGTCCTAATGAGGGGAAAAATAAAGAAAAAAATTAGGGTGGAGTGAAAACATGCTTTTTTTTAATTTGAAAAAGTTAACCTCGGAAAGAGATGTAGTCTGGGGTCCTAATGAGGGGAAAAATAAAGAAAAACATTTTAAACAATTTTTAGGGGTCGCGCCACTCCCTCGAAATTTGGAAATTATCGCTATTTTGGCGTTGATTTTAGAAAAATCCTAAAAAGTTTTATGGCAATAAATGTTTGCAATAGCGTAAACAATGAAAAAAATTTAAAAAAAATTTTCTCATTGTTCAAAAATTTCAAAAAGTAAAATAAGTAAAATCGTCCCTTCTTCAGAAAATTTACTGAACAATGAAATCGCCACCAAAGCTACAAATATTAGTCGATTATCCTCATATTTGCCTTAAATACTTTTGTTTGGGTACTGAACAAGCTCAAACTTTTAAATTTCGAATAAGTTAAGTCGTTAATTTTTAGGATTTTTCTAAAATCAACGCCAAAATAGCGATAATTTCAAAATTTCGAGGGAGTGGCGCGACCCCTAAAAATTTTTTAAAATTTTTTTCTTCATTTTTCCCCTCATTAGGACCCCAGACTACATCTCTTTCCGTGGTTAACTTTTTCAAATTAAAAAAAAAGCATGTTTTCACTCCACCCTAATGACTAATCTTGTTTTCATTCACTTTTTCATTTTAAATTTTTTTCAGATTCAATTAAAGTTATTAAATTTGTAGACCCCACGGTGACTTTTGGCCCACCCTGTACAAATAAACATCGGATTTAACCTGTTTCTTCTTTGTATGGCGGATATATTGAAACTCGCCTTCGTTGGTCGACCTTAAAATAAAACCCTGTCAATGTTGATCATGGATGAAATGCATTTTTTCTATGTCTGCTGATTAATACCCGCACACACTTCTCTCTCTCTCTCTTACGACACACTAATGTGCATCTATTTAAAATCATGCCATTCACTTTTTCCTAACTAATCACTGATTGCCGCCTCTTATCTAAAGCTACTGCCCCCAAATTCTTACTATGTTCTCACTTCAACCCTAAACAAATAGCAATTTTAAAATAGCTTGTATTTACTTTAATTTAGAATTCGTTCAAAGCAAGACAATTGAAGTTCAAGGACACACTTTTTGATGGAAGTATTTCCTTTGGGTGGATTATTATTAAAAAAACAATGACTTTTAAATTAATTTCAAAGGACTTTTCCGAAAAGGATTTTCTGTGTAGATCCAAATTATATGATTTGAGGACTTCTAAAAATAACACCGTGTTACACACATTCTGTCCTATGAACCAAATTTACTTTTTCGGAAAGGGGATAAAAATAAAAATACACGTGTATCGGCGATTTTCATGTACACGTCAGAATTTTGGCCTGTGGCCTGTGTGAAAGCCTTTGGACCGATTTTTAACACTGTTTCAGTGATCCAATCGAGCTGATTTTTTGCAGGCAGACTCGTGAAAATGTCTGTATCACGCCAAATTTAAAAACAATTTTTATCAATTCTCAGATTTTCCCCAATTTTTATTATTTTTGAAAAAAAAAATATTTTTTTCACTTTTCTTAGCATAACTTGAATAGACTCCAAATTTTTAAACTACTTAAGCGTTATGAAAAAAAATGGTGTTTGAACTGAAACCTTAAAAAAATCGATAATCATTAAAAAAAAAAAATTTAGGAAAATCTGAGAATTGATAAAAATCTATTTTTTAAAAATTTGACGTGATACAGATATTTCCACGAGTCTGCCTGCCAAAAATCAAAGGGTTAAAATCGGTCCAAAGGCTTCACCCAGGCCACCACTCCTTGTCCACAATCAGTATTTTACAGAACTCAGAAATTGTTACTAGAGCAAGAGTTACAGAACTTTTGGCCGATGAAATTGGTTTCTGGACCACTGTGCATCGGTGTTTACACTTTTTTTTTGACATAATTCAACACCGGTAAAATGTGACACGTATTTATTTTAGACCCCTGATTTCTGAGGAAAATATTCTTAGAATAATATTAAGTGCCCCGGTAGGCGAGTTGGTAGCGTGCTCGCCTATCAGTGTGGGGGTTGTGGGTTCAATTCCAAACAGAGGCTTTGGTCTGTGGCTACAAAAATCTAGCCACATGGTCCCGGTTTAGCCTTGGACCCAAAATTAGAATATGAATTTATTTTGTATTGTAATTAATAAATAATAAATAAAATATTCTTAGAATAACGTGCTGGTAGAATTGAACCTGTCATGGTTCAATTGAGGTCCCACACAAATCCACCTCCAAAGTTTTTGTCCCGAAGCGTAGTAGCCAATTATTAAATCCTATACTGGCGAAGTACTTTATGTTGGTCGACTAGACTCTATGTTTTTGAATTTGAATTTATTTCCATTTTGTTATTTAAAGCCTGACAGCCAATTAGAACAAATTACAATAGACAACATATTAAGTAGAACTATTAACATAGAACTACTTTTCATTTTCGATCCTACCGGTCTAAAAGTCGCATAGTAATTCTGATATCCGTAAAATTTGGCCTTCTTACTCTCATACAAAAGAAACTATCGAGTTCTTGCCACTCATGTTGTTATAAATTCACAAGGCGACAAGCGACATCATTGTGCCCACACATCCATCCGTCCATTGATAATTTTATCTATCGCCGTACATCGTTGTTTAATTCGTGTGATCTTTGACTAATCCTTTTGTTTAATTTCAACACAATCTTATCATTTCACTAAATCATAATGTTTATGGGTCCCCAGAGGGGCCGTACTGCTTGCCTACACACTTGCTGTATATCTTCTAAATTAAATAAAAAGGTGTTGCGTTTGTGGTGTTTCTTCATTTTTTTTTTTATTATTAATTTATTTGCTTAAATTGTTTTGCAAAACAAAAAACTAGAAAAATACACATTTACATGAGCAGTGATGTCAGAGAAAAATTTTCAGACCGAAGGTTTTTCCTACTGGAATTTTTTTCCAGCTGAAATGTTTAGAACTTCCTTACTAGCGTTGAAGATATTTAGTTTTCAATAAAAATCATGGAGTGCAAAACCCACAGCCCAAGCTAACGCAGCTGGCAATCTAATACAAATATTAACATGAACACAGAGATGATCTCTGTCAGAGAGAGATTGACGGAGGCTATCACATATATGTATGTTGATTGTAAATAATTTTCAATGGGATGAACAAGAAAATCCACAGACAAACAAATCACACATCCAATGTTCAAACAAAAACAGACGCTGGACGGACACCGAAAAGGCAAACACTTTAAAAATGAGCGTTGATGATGTCTTGTGGCGTTTTGACTCCCTCTCAATGAATGATAAGAGGTAACAGTGGTCCGTACTTCTCTATCTCTCTAACAGATAGCTTTATTCCACTTTCTACTTATTTGAATTTAAATTACAGTAGAGTTTTTTTTTTTTTTGCAAAAGTGTGAGATAGACTAATGACAGTTATAAAAAAAAAGCAAAAAAATAAAATAAAATAAACCACTAAATGTGTGAGGTTCTCGGTTTGGCTGACTCTATACGTGTTTAGTGTACGCTAATGTGATAAACATTATCCGAACTAACACGCTTGACTATTTCAATGACTTAACAAAATTAATTTAAATTTCCATATTTTTGTTTGTGTCTGTTTGGTTAAAGGGGAAAGGAATTCAATTTTTTTTTGCCACGCCTATTCGCTAGGGCAAGGTAAATGCAGCGAAGGCCTTCTCTTCAACCCCACAGTGTCGGAAGAAGTCACTAGTCACAATCTTCAGTCATGCGAGCTTGTCTGCTCTGCAGTTCCCTGTGGCCCGGCACCCCTACATAAGATTGATGCTGGAACTGCTGGGTTCAGAAATACAGAATCCATTTATAGAAACTGTGAACAATGCGAGCACTTAAGCTCCATTGTTTCCCTGTTGCTCTTTTGCACGCCTATAGTGTCACCGTGCCCTGTTTGGCCCGGATACGAAATGAAACCTGTATGTGTACAGATTTTCTTCTGGTCCAACCGCAGCATAACCATTTCAGTACCCACAATTATATGTTCAAATTTAGGGTGGTTTTCGGGAACTTGACATGTTCAGTCAGCATTTTTCATTTTCTCCTTCGTTGTGTTTTTGGACATTTGGGGTTTAGGGTTTTCAATAAAAATGAAATGAATGAAGCTGAGCTTATTCGAATTATAGGGTGGAGTGAAAACATGCTTTTTTTTAATTTGAAAAAGTTAACCTCGGAAAGAGATGTAGTCTGGGGTCCTAATGAGGGGAAAAATAAAGAAAAAAAATTTAAAAAAATTTTAGGGGTCGCGCCACTCCCTCGAAATTTGGAAATTATCGCTATTTTGGCGTTGATTTTAGAAAAATCCTAAAAATTAACGACTTAACTTATTCGAAATTTAAGTTTGAGCTTGTTCAGTGCCCAAACAAAAGTATTTGAGGCAAATATGAGGATAATCGACTAATATTTGTAGCTTTGGTGGCGATTTCATTGTTCAGTCAATTTTCTGAAGAAGGGACGATTTGACTTATTTTACTTTTTGAAATTTTTGAACATTGAGAAATTTTTTTTTAAATTTTTTCATGCCCTTATTTCATTGTTTACGCTATTGCAAACATTTATTGACATAAAACTTTTTAGAATTTTTCTAAAATCAACGCCAAAATAGCGATAATTTCCAAATTTCGAGGGAGTGGCACCTAAAATTTTTTTTAAAATTTTTTTCTTTATTTTTCCCCTCATTAGGACCCCAGACTACATCTCTTTCCGAGGTTAACTTTTTTTTTTGAATTTCACTCCACCCTACTGTAGACTGTCTACAATCTCTCCTCACACAACTTTCCACTGTGCGTTTAATGCTATTGAAAAAAACTTTAATTGTAAAACTGTTCCGGACAATTACCACCCATGCCCGATACATCTTGACCTAGGCCAAAATAACTGCACCGAGTTCAATCACCCTTTCGGCCTGAGAACTTTTCAAATATAAAGTCAAATATTCCATACCACTGCAATACACAATACGCCGATGTACTGTGGCACGCTGATATTTTTTTTAAATTTTGCCAACCTTTTTACTTGTTGTACTGAGACAGCACCGTAGATACCGTTGATAATGAGATGAGGTGATAATCACAGTATTGGATAAAAAGAAATCTCCGTTTGTATGGCACGAGTATGGCAAACAAGGCTGTTTATTTGGACAATTAAAAATGACATGTAAAAATATAAAACAAAACTCTGATAACAGAGTCAACCGAACAGATAGTCGAACAGAAGAAGTTGCTGCCCGCTCGCATGTTAATGTCTGCGGTTTCTGCGTTACTGTATGTTATTATTAACGACATCTTTATTTAAATTAACATTTGTGTGGCGACTGGCCTCGAGCTCAGTCACTTTGAATAGCTACCTAACGCACATCCTCCACACGGCCAACAAATAGAACTTGAAAACAGAATCCACGGTAACGAGTGCAAAGTGTTAAACAAACTTCTCTCTGTGATCTAATTTAATTTATTGTGTTAAGCTAATGTCCTTAAAAAGTGATAATCCTCAAGATAATAATTTAGACAGTTTCGTTAATTAAAAACCAACAAAAAGAAGAACGAAAACCCACAAAAATGGTGGAAATCAATGATGTTTCTACGCCCGACGTGGACTCGACCACCAAACGAATAACAAATGGTGAACCGGCGGACGAGCGGGACGATATCGATGTGGAGGCCCGACTGCTTAATGGCACCGTGCCCAAGAACGGCCTAAAGAAAGATGAAAAATCGGAACAGGATCGTAGAACGACCGAAGAGGTTAATAAATTATTGCGTGATATGCCCCTAACAGATGATACGACCTGTGGATTTTGGATATTCCGGGGGAGATTCCTACAGAGGTGAGTTTGTGATACCCCGCAAATGTTTATACAATTCAAAGGTTTCTAACGAAGTTTAATTGGGGTTTTTCGGTTTACTGTGATTCAGAACATTTCGATTTAAGGACAATTAGGGTAAGAATGTTAAATGAGTCTATGTTTTGGAATTTTTTTGTATGAGACTTAAAATATTTAAAAACGTATCGTAATTTTATTCGAAAAAAATATTATTCGCAAAAATCCTATTCGAATAAAATATTGTTCGGAAAAATATTATATTCGAACAAAATATTCGTTTTTAAATATTACTTAAATAAAATATTATTCGTTTTAAAATGTTATTCGAATAAAATAATACTCGAACAAAAAATTATTCGGAAAAATATTATTATTCGAACAAAGTAATCGATTTAAAATATTATTCTAAAAAATATTATTCAAATAAAATATTATTCGTTTTTAATGTTATTCGAATAAAATAATACTCGAATAAAAAATTATACGGAAAAATATTATATTCGAATGAAATATTATTCGAAAAAAATAATCGATTTAAAATATTATTCAAATAAAATAATACGCGAATAAAAAATTATTCGGAAAAATATTATATTCGAATGAAATATTATTCGAAAAAAATAATCGATTTAAAATATTATTCAAATAAAATATTATTCGAATAAAATAATACTCGAATAAAAAATTATTCGGAAAAATATTATATTCGAATGGAATATTATTCGAACAAAATAAAATATTATTCGTTTTAAAATGTTATTCAAATAAAATAATACTCGAATAAAAAATTATTCGGAAAAATATTATATTCGAATGAAATATTATTCGAAAAAAATAATCGATTTAAAATATTATTCAAATAAAATATTATTCGAATAAAATAATACTCGAATAAAATAATACTCGAATAAAAAATTATTCGGAAAAGTATTATATTCGAATGGAATATTATTCGAACAAAATAAAATATTATTCGTTTTAAAATGTTATTCGAATAAAATAATACTCCAATAAAATATTATTCGGAAAAATATTATTCAAATAAAATGTTATTCGGAAATAAATATTATTCGTTTGGAAATATTCTTCAAACTAAATATTCATTTGAAAATATTATTCGAACAAAATATTCGTTTGAAAATATTCTTCGAATAACTTATTCTTTTCAAAATATTCGAATAACATAATTTCTCTGAATGTCTTATCGCAGTGAGATTCAGAAGTAACCAAACATATTAAAATAGTTTCAGTGGGAAGAAAGTTCGCAAATGCTGAAATGGTTTTGTTGCCTTCCTTGTGTATCCGTCATGGTGAGCTGAGTTGTCAATCCTCAGATGTGCTTTTATTTTCCCAGACAGTTTATATAGCTCTCGGGGATTATGTAGATCTGTTCTTTATCCGGGCTAGGACTGCTATGACCTGATCTGGCTTTTGGGTGGATGAATATTCAAGGATCTATGAAAACGACCATCCCCCTCCCAACAAAAAGAAACTTACGAAAGAATGTCCCAAATGAAGAATTTAACAAAAATATATATAAAAAAAATTCCCCAAAATTCCCAAATTGGAAATCCCCAAAAAAATCAGAAAAATCCTCCAAATTTTGTATGGCAAATTCCCCAATAAATAATCGACCCACAAGCGGAACGTGCCGCCACCACCGCGCTTCAAAAACAGAAAAGGAAATATTATCCTATCAAAATTAATTTTCTATGTTTATATCCTGTCGAATTGAAATGAATTTATATCCTTGCTTAAGACCGAAACATTAAATTATTTCCATTGCCTTCTTTCAGATTCGCCAACCAAACATCGTATGTTATACTGTATGGCCTGGTCGGCTGTATATTCTCTATGACCTATGCCTACTTCAATGGAACGCTAACAACAATTGAGAAACGTTTCAAGATACCCTCCAAAAATACCGGCCTAATATCGGTGGGCAATGATATAAGCCAAATGATGGTGTCCGCAGTATTAAGTTATTATGCCGGCAAGGGACATCGGCCCAGATGGATAGGATTTGGTAAGACCAAACATCACCAACTAAAATATTGTTTTTTTCTAATGCCACGATTTCTTCTATCAGGTCTCCTGACAATTGTAGCGTTTTGTATGCTAACAGCTGCACCACATTTTCTCTATGGACCCGGAGAGGATGCTCTGGCCCTGACGATGGAATTTGGTGCCATACCCGATGAAAATGCCACCATGGAAGTTATGCAGGAGCAACGTGCAAAGACCCTGTGTCGCCTGAGAGGTGACGCCGAATGCGAGGTGGGCGAAGGCAATTTTGCACCACAAGTTGTGCTATTTTTAGCGCAGTTTATCTCGGGCATTGGAGGCTCTTTATATTACACTCTCGGCGTTTCGTATATGGATGATAACATCAAGAAATCTAAGACACCAGCTCTATTAAGTAAGTCAATACAAGTGGAGATTTAAGCGGTATCAAGTAGTTCGAATGCTGTTTACCTCATATAAAAGATAACTCTGTAGATAAAGACGCATTTGAACTAAAAGTGATATGGCAAAAATTGAGATAATTGCTGAAAATGTCAGCTCGTTAAAGATGTCTGGTGGCGGCGATAAGCTTTATGATGACATCTTTTTTATTATGATTTATAATTTTACAGGTTTATCATACTTTTTGCGCATGTTGGGTCCAGCCTTCGGCTATGCCTTGGCATCCCTCTGTCTGCGGGTATACATTGCACCACAGCTGCATCCCGTGATCAAAGAGAATGATCCGCGCTGGCTGGGTGCCTGGTGGATGGGTTGGCTTATTGTGGGCACCATGATTTTTGCTTCCGGTATTTTGCTGACAATGTTTCCCAAGGACTTGCCCAGGGCAATTGCCCGACGCCAGGTAGAGGAGGAGCGACGAAAACAAAGACTTTCCATAAAGGACAAGAGTAAGAACGAAAAGGACAAACTGAACGAACAATTGGAGGAGAAACCGCCCGCAGAGCACAAGGCCTCATTTAAGGATATGATGATGACGTTTAAACGTTTGACCACCAACAAAACGCTGATGTACAACAATTTCTCATCGGTGTTCTATTTGTTTGGCTATACGCCATATTGGATATTCACACCGAAATATATTGAAATTCAGTACCGACAATCGGCATCAACATCAAGGTAAGTGGTAATGTTTTTTAAATTGACAAACAGTCAGGGGTGGTCGCCTATCAATAAAATGGACAGCCTTAGTGATGGCTGGGTATTGGAGGGGGATAATGTGGCGTCCGACCGAGGAACAGAAAAGCCGGCAAAAAGTTTTAACATCAGGGAAGAGACGCCGTATAGCTGAAGAGCAAATGACATTCAAATACCAATAGAATGGCAATAGACAGTCGGCTTATCACTCTAGTAAACTAACGTGTTGATAGTTTAGCTCTAGACAAGGCCGATCTACACTGGAGAGATGGCAATAAGCAAAATACCAGCTACACATGAATATCAACAGCCAGTACATTTATTTCAGTTAGAGATGAAGAGTTATCGAGTCGTAATTTGTTTTCTTCCTATTTACTTTGACCATTTACTAACATTGGGACTGAAGTACTTTATCGGTCGATTTACCCTGGCGAGATGGCAATAAGCCAAATACCAGCTACAGATAAATATCAATTTAGTTCAGTTAGAGTTAGAAACAATTCCTACATACCCTGGGGAGTCATCGAGTTTCGTAATTTCTGTTAATTTGATAATTTAGTGACCGTTGACTAACACTGAGACTGAAAGACTTTAAGACGATTCTATTGATCAACTGTAGTTTGATTTAATTTTTCCTAAATTTTCCTAATTTTATTTTTAATTTTAGTATGGTCACTGGTACAGTGGCTCTGGCCTTCTCAGCCGTGGGAGTACTTCTTTCCGGTTTCGTAATATCCAAATATAAGCCACGTGCCCGATATATGGCCGCTTGGAATGTACTTGTCGGCTTCCTCACGGTAGCCGGCATGTTGACATATGCCTTCATTGGCTGCCCGGGCAATGAACAATCGGTGGTGGTCAACATTCACGATAGGTAAATATCCATAAGCAGGCCGGCGCAATATCAGACATTCAAATTGTTATCGCATTTCCTTATACGACAGCTCCGTGAGCAGTGACCCAACCTGCAATTCAAACTGTGGCTGTGATTATGTTCGGTATTCACCGGTATGTGGTGAAAACAATATGACCTACATTTCGCCGTGTCATGCGGGCTGCAAGAAACAACACATAACGAATACGGGTAAAAAGGTAAGTCACTTGATTGGACCACGGTACAAATTGAATCTCATAAAATATGGGTTTCTTTTATTTAGTACTACTACGATTGTGCTTGTGTGCCAACTGTCAACTCAACATTGAGTGGCAATCCGGCTTTTGAACGTTTAACTTCAATGGATTTGACTGAAGATAATGGCTTCAATGTCACTTCCACAACGTCGTCACTAATGTCAGCGCTAAAGTCACCGCTTGATGTAAGTATTATATGACGATTGGAGTTCTCCTTAAACCAGTAAAAACTTCTGTCTGACTTACTTTAATACTCGCATTATCATTATCATCCTTTTTTTTTGGCAGTTTATACTGGGCGGCGGTGGTCAAGCTGTATCCGGTGCCTGTCCCGTCAACTGTTTCCCACAATTCGTCACCTTCTTAACGGTGATGTGTGTTTTGAAATTTATTGGTGCCACTGGCAGAGCATCGAACTTCTTAGTCTCGGTACGATGTGTGCCGGAAAAGGATAAGACCGCGGCCATGGGTTTCGGTATGATGATGATGTCGATGATGGCCTTCATACCCAGCCCTATATTCTTTGGTTGGGTCCTGGATCGCATCTGTTTGGTGTGGGGTAAAACGTGCACCAACAAAGGCAACTGCTGGTTATACGATCCGGAATCTTTAAGGTAATGACCGGTCAACCTCATTATAGAACTCTCTCAGTAATTCTCTTTGTCTATTGTTCGCCACCAGATACACCTTAAATATGACGGCTGCTGTTTTTGTAACCATTGGGGCCATATTCGACTGTGGCGTCTGGTATTACGTTAAGGACCTCAAGATATTCGATGAAGAGGTCAATGAGGTCGAAATGGAAATTGTCAAAAAGGAGGAGGAAGAAATGAAAGCAGATATTTAAAAACAACACTTCTTGCTGTTTCACTTGTAATAATTTTGTCTGATTTCTTCGATAGTTGAATCTATAAATTTACTTTTTATTTTGTATGTTTATGTTTTTTTTTGTTGTAGAATTTAAGTGTGTCTGAGTGCCATCAGCGTGAGTGTTTTTTTTTTGTGAATGACTGAGGACTGAGAGTGTATGTGTTTAATTTTCTGTTTAATTGCTTTTATTTTAATTGATAGAACAAACAAATTAAGATCAAAGATTATTGTTGTTTATTAAATAAATTTTATACCAATTAAGTGTTAATATATATGATTATTTGTAATGTGGCCTTAATGTAATAAATGAAAAAGTATTGTTTTTAAAACGAAAATAATATTACGGTTAATTGCATAAAAAAGCGCTTAAATGAAACAGAAAGTTTTTTATAGTGATTTCAGTCCGTTTAATTGAAATATCGCAAAACATCAACTGTTGAGTAGCATGGAATTTGCTTAAGGGAAAAATTAAATAAAACTTTGTTTAATTGAAAAATCACTTCGAAAAAAACGAATTAGATGTTTATGTTCAATTTAAATTATTCATTCATTCATTCATTTCTATCAGATCGCTTACGTAGAAGAGATCACACTTATCGGTATTTCGTTTAATTGAATAACTTGGATAATTCAAAATTAAACCAGCGCTAACAAACACGAAAGAAAAAAAATCGCTGGGCATTAATGGGTTAAATGAAACGCATTCGACTTTAGTTACTACTTCCTTGATTTATTTATTATGATACTCAGAAGAAGGAGACTTTTTACGGTAAAAGATTGGTTGATTGGTCCTAGAGATTACATTCTATTCAGTTCTGATTCCGAAATTTAAACTTATCACCCAAATGCCATAAAGAGGACAGACGACCAAGTCGTTTGAAGACTGATTACTAATGAGTCTTTAGTTTGGCTGGAAACAACAAATGGCCGTAGACAATACTGCTTATAACACACATACGCCCTCTCTTGGAGATGTTCAGCAAACGACTTGTGTAGGCTCCCTCTGAAAGGTTTTTGTCACCAAAGAATGAAATAATCTTATCTATCTATCTTCTATATATATAAAAATGGATGTGTGTATGTATGTAACGTATGGACTCGAAAACGGCTAGACCGATTTTGATGAAATTTTCAGGGAATCTTCCGAATAACCCCGCGAGTAACATAGGCTACACATTGTTTGGATTTATCTACATTTAGGGGGTGAAAATGGCAAAAGGGATAAAAACTCCCCTTTCCTATATAAATATGTGTAATACAACACTAATGTTTGCTTAGGGCCAGCAACGCGGACCGGGTCAGCTAGTGGAAAATGAAATATAAAAAAATGAGGAAATATAGGAACATTTGTTTTTAAAAAAATATGAAATCAAAAAAAATATTTTTTATTAAAAAATTATATATATTGTATTAAAAAAATATATATTTTAATTAAAAAAAATATAAATATTTTTTTTATTAAAAAAGAATGTTTTTTTTATTAAAAAAATATAAAAAATGTTCTACCTTTTCGCATCTCTTCTGAGAATTATTAAAATTAATTAAACAATTAATTATTAAAAAAAAATTAACAAGTAAAAAAAATTAAAATTAAAAAAATTAAATTATTTAAAAAAAAATTATTAAAGAAAATTATAACAATTTTGCTACCTTTTTCTTTAATTAAATTAGTTTATTTATAAATTTACTAAATTAAAAATTAAAAATATAAATTTACAAAATATATATTTAAAAAAAAAACAAATATTTTTTATTATTTTTGTATTATAATTAAAAAAAATATATTTTTTATTAAAAAAACAATATATTTTTTTATTAAAAAGCAATATATTTTTGTATTAAAAAAACAATATATTTTTTATTAAAAAAACAATATATTTTTGTATTTTAAAAAAATATATTTTTTTTTATTAAAATAACAATATATTTTTTTTATTAAAAAAACAATATATTTTTTTTATTAAAAAAAAATATATTTTTTGTTATTAGAAAAAACAATTTTTTCTGTTATTAAAAAGAATATATTTTTGTATTTTAAAAAAAAAATATATTTTTTTTTTATTAAAAAAAAATATATTTTTTTTTATTAAAATAACAATTTATTTTTTGTTATAAAAAAACAATATATTTTTGTTATAAAAAAACAATGTATTTTTTTATTAAAAAAACAATATATTTTTTTATTAAAAAAACAATATATTTTTTTATTAAAAAAACAATATATTTTTTTATTAAAAAAACAATATATTTTTTTATTAAAAAAACAATATATTTTTTTATTAAAAAAACAATATATTTTTTTATTAAAAAAACAATATATTTTTTTATTAAAAAAACAATATATTTTTTTATTAAAAAAACTATATATTTTTTTATTACAATCATATATTTTTTTTATTAAAAAAACAATACATTTTTTTTATTAAAAAAACAATATACGTATTATTTAAAAAAAAATATTTTTTATTAATAAAACAATATATTTTTTTTTATTAAAAACAATATATTTTTTTTATTAAAAACAATATATTTTTTTTAATACAAAAAATATATTTTTTATTGAAAAAACAATGCATCTTCTGAAGATGCTCTGAAGAGATGCGAAAAGGTAACAAAATTGGTAACTCACCAGTGTTACCGCTGTGCAGTTTGCAAAATTTTTGACGGGCTGCGACTTTTTTTTTACCAAAAACTATGTGACGAAATATTGTCAAGCAAAAAAACGCATAAACGAAGTTTCAAAAAATAAAATTGATGTACAAAGAGTACAAAAGATGATTAACTGTGGATAGTTTTTAATTTTTTTCATATGTGTGGATGTTAATTTTTTTAGTTGTGGTCTGTTTAATTAAAACTTAAAAAAAAAGCGTGAGACTTTTTTTTAGACAAAACGACTTTTTTAGAAAACGACATTTTGTGCGAATTTTCCAAAATTCTCAGCGGTAACACTGATTGTCACCAACGAACCAAGGAAACTATTGTGTTGGCAACATATACTCTTTACCCAGCGATGTATTAGTTTGGAAGGTACGACAGTGTTGCCACCTTCTTTGTGTGCCTCGCAGTTTTGCTGTGGTAAATCAAATCTCCGCTAGGAGTTCATTTGAATTTCATTAATAGAATGGGACAAAAAACGAAAATCATTTAGATTTTATGAGTTGTTTTCGTTTAAATGGTGTGGTTGGTAGTGTGTGCGACTATCACACAGAAGAACCCGAGTTCGAAACCGGGTAAGACCATGAAACATTTTTCGGCGGCTGTTTCCACCTCGTAAATATTGGCGACTTTACGAGTAAGAGAGCAATCTCTAAGCCATGTAAAACTTCTCTAGAAGTCAGCTTTAAACAGTAGGCCCCGGTCAGTGAGTATACAAATTATATCGTACACAGTTCACTGATTCGAGAGAAGTTCCCCGTCTGTTCCTTCGTTTCGTTTAAATGATAACAACTATAGCGTATATTTTACCAGTAATTGGAGTATTAAGCATTGGAAGGGGTTACGTGCCGGTGACGAAGCTGGGTTGGGTTCCGAAACAGATGATCATACCTCTTGCCTGCAATCAAAGCAAACACATATCATGAAAACTCTTTAAAAAACAGGGTTCCACTTTGAGAAAAAAAACTACACTGTAAAAATTAGAAAACAAAAATTCCATTTTTGAAAATATTTTGAATTCTAACAAAAAAAAATCGATAGAGAAAATACTGCAATTTATGGAAATTATTTTGTGCATTTGAGCAAAATCGTCTATTTTGTCAACCCAATAAGATCCTGTATACCAGATCGTGACTCATTAAGGGGTTGTCCACATAACAGTCTAACGAAGTCAAATCTTAGCACCAACGTACGCAATTGACATAGCTAAGATGGCTGCTACCACGATTACCGAACACGATTGTGGCGTGATCTGTGTGTCACGGCTTGACATACTGCTGAGACTAGTGATCGTTCAAGTCGATAACTTCCATAACTAATGGGTCTGTAGCGCTCATCGTTGGCCACCCTGTATAAACAAAGTTTCCAAATGTTGTTGTTATTTTTGTTTTTTTCCTAGATTACAGTGTTGTTTATCAAAAAAAGAAATAACGAATTTCTAATCTAATAAAAAGAAATAGACGTAAATATCAGACATTTTACATCATGCATTTCTAAATTACGATTGTTGAAACAATTTTTTTTCCGGAAGATGTCGTACAGAGCACGACGAAATGACGAATTAAAAATTTAAAAACCGTTTCTTAAATTGAAATGACAAGCGTTCGTATAATAAAATTAAAAAAATATTTAACATTATTTTTATTCTCAATTTCGATTAACTCATCGATGTTTGTTTGTAAATTAAAATGGGATTTAAATTTTAAAATCGTTTGAAATTAAAAAAAAAAACTGTGAATTAGCGTAAATGTCTTTCCAATACACATATCTGTATCAAACCTTCTCTGATCCTAACCATACACTCTCTTAAATGCTTATCACATTAAATTCAAAACTCTCCAATCTTTGGCCAAATACAGAGAAGCCAGCCATTCAAACGATAGTGCGAGTATATTGGCTAACTACAATAATCATAAAATCAGTTATCAGTAAATGGTAGTGACGATTATCAAAAATATAAACTAATTTAATTATTCCAGACAAAACCGACAATATATCACGGCTTTTGAAACGACTACACGGACATATTGTCGTTGGCAATGTTTTGAAGCTCCTCCAGTTTCAACAGAATTCCAAATGAAATAAAATAAAAAATAACCAAACATACGAATAATTCACCTTTACAATCGGACAACCGTTGTGAAAGTAAACATGACCATTCATAAATTCATCCGTCTGTACTTACATGCGGCAATCGCAGTCAGCGGCAAAGACAGCTGTGTCAACCTGTCAGTCAGTAGGGTGCTAATGTTTGTACTTGACTGCAAGTATATGGCCCAAGAAATAATTATAAAACGAATAGGCATGCGGAGCTGATAACCAAGTCTGGCGTTTTATAGTAGTTCAGTTTAGTAGATTTTCAAAAATCGTCAATGATTGCAATTCATTCGGTTGTTGGACGTTGAGATTACACTATCCACGGGGGCTCCACATGGAACACCACAAATAATCGGCATTCAAGAAATTAAAAACAAAAAGTGCTGCCAAAATGGCCAAAACAAAAAATAAAGATTTGCTAAATGATGCGGAATCGAACAAAAAACTTTTGGATACCCAAAAATCGGTGGATGCCGAAGAACTGAGGCGTGTTTACAATGATTTGCCCCTAACCAAAGATACCACTTGTGGTTTTGGTTGTTTCAAAGGATCATTCTTGCAAAAGTAAATATTTATCTGTGTGTGTGTGTGTTTGTGAGTTTAATTTCATATTTCGCATTTAGATTCGCCAATCATACGGCCTCTGTGATTGTTTTCGGCATGGTTGGTTGTGTATTCGCCATGACGAGCTCCTATTTTAATGGCACAATCTCAACGCTGGAGAAACGCTTCAAGATTCCCTCACGCAACACCGGCATTATTATGATTGGCAACGATTTGAGTCAGTTATTGTGTTCAGCCGTTTTGGGCTATTATGCGGGTAAAAAACACAGACCCCGTTGGATATGCTTCGGTAAGTTGTTGTTAAAGTTAACCAAAAAAGGACCTTCGCACAAACCGAAGAGTTAAAGAGCTAATTGGGTTTAAGACAGTGGCTCACATTAAAGGGCAGGATACTCGAAAAGAAACTGCATTTTAGAAAATTGAAAACAAATGTTTAAACCTCAATTTATACTAAAATCAAGGAAACTAGTTTTAGTTTCCTTCAGCATCGCTTTAAGGATCAAAAGAGAAACGGTCTATGGGCGCGAAAGACCAATGTCTATACAAATAAGTTTTTAACCCTCTAACCACCAAATTTTTATAAAGAAGGATTTATATAAAAGAAGGATCCTCTAAAGAAATGCCTCGAGGAACTCTTGCAGGTTAGAGGTTTAAATTATTTCTACTAGAACAGCATTTGCACATTTTCAGATTTTTGGGCAAAGAACTCTTGCAGGTTAGAGGATTAAATTATTTCTACAAGAACTGCTGTCGGCTGACAAATTTCACATTTCTGAGCGACAATCGAGCGCATTAGCTTTTCAAATACGCCCAGCGATAATAACACTGGACAACAAGAATATGTGTTATCTTCACTAAATTGTGAAAGAAAAGCAAAAACCTTATTTCAATTGTTAGATATGTGTTTTTTTATAATATAGGGAAAATAGACACCTATTGCTGTAGTCGATTTTTCACGAAATTTTAAAAAATTATTACTTTTTGGCTTAAATTTATATAAAACTGCGAGAGTGTCATTCAGATTCGACGGCTCTAAATGTTAGGGTTAAAGATGATTTCAAGAATATCAGACTGATTGCTTTCGAACTATGAGAAAATATATGAAAAAAAAAAAAATCATTTTATAAAATTTTTCTTTTTAAAGTTTTTAAAGTTCTTTCATGAGAAAAATATGTATCAAAAAAAAAAAAAACAATTTAATCATTTTTTTTTGAATTTGAGAATTTGTGGTCTCAGAGGGACCAAGGACCTCAGTTTGGCAAAGAAGTTATTAATAAAAAAAAATCATTTTTCAAAATTTATTTCAAGAAAATCGGACATGTGCTTTTCGAGTTATGAGAAAAATATGAATCAAAAAATTAATTATTTTATAAAAAATTTTTTTAAAAAAAGCAACTGCGCAACTGAATTTTGTGTATTTTTGTTCTCAGAGGAACTCAGTAACTCAGAATGGCAAAGTAGTTATTAATAACAAAAAAAAATAATTTTTCAAAATTTATTTCAAGAAAATCGGACATGTTCTTTTCGAGTCATGAGAAAATAAATTTTAAAAAAATGTAATTTATAAAAAAAAGTTTTTAAAAAATTAATCTGAATTTTGACCATTTTTATTCTCAGAGTGACCATAGTACATCAGAATGACAAATCGGACATGTTCTTTTTGAGTCATGGGAAAAATATGAATAAAAAAATAAATTATTTTATAAAAAAAATTAATTTTGAATATTTTTGTTCTCAAAAAACAAAATTAAAGTGTTCAAAATAAATTTTAAGAAAATCGGACATGCTCTTCTCGAGTTATGAGAAAATAAGTTTTAAAAAAAATTAAATTTATAAAAAAAAATTTTTTTTAAAAAAAATCCGGGAATTTTGACCATTTTTATTCTCAGAGGGACCATAGTACATCAGAATGGCAAATCGGACATGTTCTTTTCGAGTCATGAGAAAAATATGAATAAAAAAAAAAAATATTTTAAAAAAAAAATGAATTTTGAAGTGTTCAAAATTAATTTTAAGAAAATCTAAAAATTCTCCCTCTGAGAATAAAAATGCTCAAAATTCAGTTTCTCGGATTTTTTTAAAAACTTTTTTTTATAAATTAAATGTTTTTGAAAACTTATTTTCTCATAACTCGAGAAGAACGAGTTATGAGAAAATAAGTTTTAAAAAAAATTAAATTTATAAAAAAAAGTTTTTAAAAAAATCCGAGAAGAACGAGTTATGAGAAAATAAGTTTTAAAAAAAATTAAATTTATAAAAAAAAAGTTTTTAAAAAAATCCGAGAAACTGAATTTTGAGCATTTTTATTCTCAGAGGGACCATAGTACATCAGAACGGTAAAGTGATTATTTATCCCAAAAAATAAATCTGCAAAGCTGCGAGCGACCACTTTGACCTATCTAGGGAAGAAACGAGGTAAACGGAAGACGCGATCTCCCATTAAATGGTATTCGTTTTACATAAGGACTTGGCCCATCCTAATTCCGAAAAGACCCCATAAATATCCATATTTCCATCACTTCACTTCTGAGAACTTCCAGGATCCAGAGTACCATTTATTACAGTCCATATTATTTACATCGCATAAGTATAAATGTACTAGAATTGAGTACATTTTGTGGTCTAGATTTGAGTATATTCTGCAATCAAATATAGTACCAAATTTTTGTTTTTCCTTTTATGTATTAGATTGTTAAGAGAGTTCTATTTTAGCCACTGCTTGTGGGTTCATTTTATCACTTCATTTCCATGCACATCACTGCGATGTGTAAGCACAAATGGCGGACAGTTGTGGCTTCTCAAAAAATTGTACATCGTCCAAAAGCGATTCCATTTCGCCAGTTACTTTTTGACCCACATAAATTGAACTTCTCTTACGCACATGCATCTGGTCTAATCTGTTTTCCTTTATCGACCGCTAGGAAATCTTTATGATACACACTTGTATGCTACAGCTCGTTTTACCATAAACGACTATCTTTGTTTTTCCGGAAAACAATTTGCTTAATCTGCAACTCAAGACATGTCACAGACGGCTTAACATATTTTATAATGACCGAATTCATAAATTTATGACCGACCACACAAAAAAACAGGTACAAACCAGTATATCTTGAGAATATTCTAATGATTGCACTGCTGTTAAGCGTATCTTTATTGCTAATGATAAAGCAGAAGCCATAAAGACAACAAAGTCTTTTTCGCAGATTCTGTTTGCCTGTGGAGGGGGGGGGGGGGGGGGGGGGCAATAATATGTGCAACAATTTAGAATTGTATAACTGAAGGTAAAACCTAAGGTAGCCGGTTCTCCTACATACTGTTTGTATGTTTTGGCAGGATACGAACCTGTCACACCACCTCACGGTCGCCCACAAAAAAGATGAACCTGTGAAGCCCAACAGAAGATCTTACTGATTGCTTCGAAGATCTTCCTAAGTGCTTTTGCAGATCTTCTTTTAGGTCTCAATAGAAAAACTTCCAAGACAGCTGGGAAGATGTTTAACAAATATTTTGCCTCAAGGCTACAATATCAGGTCTTCCTGACATCCTTAGAAGGTCTTCTATTAGGCCTCACAGTTGTACTCTCAATATTTACAAATAAAACGATTCGCTGTTGGAAACTACGGCCCTCCGTTATCCCTTCCCTCCGATGGTCTAGAAGAAAATGAAAATAATAGTTTTTGTTTAGCAGACTACCGCATGTTAATTTTTTCATTTCAAAACATCCAAGAAATACTCAGTCAAGGGCTAAATCCGGAGAATGGGGCGGATGAGGGAGCAATTCGTAGCATAATTCATGTATTTTAGTTATTTATTTCTCTTTCGACTATGGAAATACCATTCCTGGCAGACTAGTGCTAATTTATTTAGTTCGATTTGAATTCATTGCCATGGAAAATACACATGAGTGTGAAATTCACCTTTTGTTCATTGTCTTCTCAAATCACGCGATAGTCTGCTATCAAAATAAAAGACTCAGCTTCTTAAAAATGTTGACAAGAGTCAAATGACAGATGCCGAAGAGGGGGAGAAATGCAGAATGTACTTATTAAATCACATTTTAGCTTCAAAATCTTAATATATATTTACCCTCGACACTGATTCACTGACTCTGTCACGCAGTACGTAGGAATTTAAATAGGCATTCTATAATTTTCTATAAATAATAATAATAAAAAAAAAATATTTTTTTTTGTACAGAAATTGTGTTTTCCCCAAATTTTTTTTTACCAAATTTTTTTTTTCCAAAATTTTTTTTTTACAATTTTTTTTTTTTACAAAAATTTTTTTTTTACAAAATTTTGTTTTCAAAAAAAAATTTTTTTTTTTACAAAATTTTTTTTTCCATATTTTTTTTTTCAACAGAATTTTTTTTTTCAACAACATTTTTTTTTTCAACAAATTTTTTTTTTCCACAAAAATATTTTTTTCAACAAAATTATTTTTTTTCAAAAATTTTTTTTTTTTTTCAACAAAATTTTTTTTCCATATTTCAACGGGCGCCATAGGCGCATTACAACTTACTAGTATTTTTATATTTAATGGCGCTGTGAGTTTGCTGGATTGGACTGAAACCCAACTCGAAAACTGGATAATCAACTATTTTGGTTTGTTAACCTTAAAATGTTTTGGATCCGATAGACCAATGGATTGCTATTATTTTAAAGAAAAGTAGCTGGATATTCCAATGTCATAAGGTTTTCTCAAAAAAAGGGCATTGTCTATCGGATCATTTGTTATGACTCGAAAACTGTACAATGAATTTTTCTCCATAATTAGTTTGGATGCCAAAAGAATCGTTCCTTCTAAATTCAGGTCTTCTATTATTTCAGAGAAAGGAGATTTAATCACATCCAGGTCTTCCCTAAGCAGACATGCCATAAGATATTCTCTGAAAAGGATAAGACATGTCTGCTTTTAGAAGGGTCCGGGAAGGTGATAATAAGTCTCAGCTACGGTCCTTTAAAATAACAGCAAAACTGGAAAGTAGGTCGGACGATAAATGATTTTTGAAAAAGAGCAATTTCTCATTGTCCAGTTTTCAAGTCCTTGCAAAAGATCCGATAATTTTCCTTTGTAAGGTATTTTCAAGAGATCTGCCTTTCGAAATTGTCCTAGGGAAGCGTCAATGTGGTCATGATTGTCAGATCCACTTTCTAACAAAGTTGTGGGGCCCAGACTTAGTCACGGTCCACCACTTCGAACTGCCTTTGGCCAATTACACTTTGGAATAGCGTTTGGCCAATTCGAGTCTACATGGAGAGTTTATTATATATACCAAAAATAATTTCTTGTATACACTTTTTTTTAATTTCAGGCTTAGTAACCTTAATAATTTTCTGCTTACTAACGGTAACGCCGCACTTTATCTATGGGCCCGGCATGGACGCTCTAAGCTTAACCAAAGAATATGGCGCGGTATCCGATATTAATATATCTCTGCAAGATTTGGAAGAGCAACGGCAAAAAATTCTATGCCGTGCCGATGGCACTGGTGTGGGATGTGAAGTGAGAGAAGGAAGTCTGCTGCCACAGGTCTTGCTGTTTGTAGCACAATTTGTTGCCGGCGTGGGTGGATCGCTGTATCATACTTTGGGCGTTTCCTATATGGACGATAATACGGAAAAGGCCAAAGCTCCGGCAATGCTAAGTAAATCAGTTGATCAGTTGAGCAATATGAAGAAGCAGTACTAGTGTTGTCTCTTTTAGGTATTACCTACTTCTTCAGCCTGTTGGGACCGTCGTTGGGCTACACCATGGCCTCGTTCTGTTTGCGTGTCTATATTGCACCGAACCTGACACCCATCATCAATACGTATGATTCCCGTTGGTTGGGTGCCTGGTGGATGGGTTGGCTGTTCATTGCCGGCTTAATTGCATGCTGCACTTTGCTTATGTTTTTGTTTCCCAAAGAATTGCCGATGACGGCGGCCCGCAGAAAAGTACTCGACATGAAGGCGAAAAAACAGAATATGGGCAAATCGGTGGAACGTATGGAACAGACGGCATCTTTTGGCAATATGTTGACGACATTCCGAATGTTCTTGAAGAACAAAATCATTCTATTTAATATGTCATCGAATATATTCTATTTCCTGGGCTATATGCCGTATTGGATATTCACGGCTAAGTATATTGAAATTCAATATCGGCAATCGGCCTCCACTTCCAGGTAAGTACACAGATGTACTTCGCAATTCATAGAATTCCTTAAGTCTAGGGATTGATGTAGATGATCGGTGCTGTGTGTGGAACAATGTGTAGTGGTCTGTAATAAATTTTTCCATTCCAGCATGGTCACTGGCACTGTGGCAGTGGTATTTTCCGCCATCGGAGTCCTGCTGTCGGGTTTCATCATATCGAAGTTTAAACCGAGAGCTCGTTATTTGGCCAGCTGGAATATTTTGGTCGATGTCGTTACCATGGCCGGCATGATAGCCTATGCTTTTATTGGCTGCACGGGTAACGATAATTCGCTGATTAATAACTCGTATGATAGGTAATGGTTAATTGGCTGTCCCAGTATTTGGAAATTATACATAGTCATGTTATTGTTTTAGTACGTTGAATACGTCGCTCAGTTGCAATAGCATTTGTCATTGTGATTATGTGCGTTATATGCCGGTGTGTGGTGAAGACCAAATGACGTATATCTCGCCATGTCATGCCGGTTGTAAAAGGGAGCATATGGATGCTAGTGGACTTAAGGTAAGTTGGAAATCGATATCAAATATATCGAACGAGTTAAGTCTGTCAATAGCTCATCAGCTGATCTTATTTTGTCATATTAGTGGAATAAACTTGTTCTTATCAATTGCAGAGTTATTACGATTGTTCTTGTATACCCACTGTATCGAATGAGACCCTGCTTAGAAATCCTCTTTTTGAACGGGTGACCTTAACGGACATCAATGCCATGAATACCACAGATGTATGTATTCCCAACAAGTGTTTTGAATCGGTATCAAAATTATCTCTTTGTATCTCCCGTAGCTTTCGTTGGGAGCGGGTGGCCAAGCAATGGCCGGCGCGTGCCCCGTAAAATGTTCCCAGCAATTCATAACCTTCTTGGCCGTTATGTGTGTTACCAAATTCTTTGCTGCCACCGGTCGAGCCTCAAATCTGCTGATTACAATGCGTTCCGTTTCACCGCAAGACAAGTCGGCCCTCATGGGTTTCGGCATGATGCTGATATCGTTGACTTGTTTTGTGCCGGCTCCGATATTTTACGGTTGGATATTTGACAACAACTGTTTGGTGTGGGGCAAAACGTGCACGAACAAGGGCAACTGTTGGCTGTATGATTCGGCCAGTTTGAGGTATGATAATGACTTTAACAACAACGATTGGCAATATTTGATTTAACTAATTTCCATACTCGTCGATTTCAGATTAACACTGAACATCGTAGCCTCATCCTTTGTATTTGTTAGTACAATTTGTAATACCGGAGTTTGGTATCATGTCAAAGATCTTAAAGTCTTCGATGATGAAGAGGAAAAGCTAAAGGAACTACAGAATATGTCACGCAATGATGGGCAAAATGCTGATGCAAAGGATTAGGAGCCGGATTTAAGCAAGAGCCACCGAAAAGAAGTATGAACAAAGTTATGTTATTTAAGATGGGAATATATAAATGTTAGTGTAATAATAGTAATAAACGAACAAATATTCACTTTTTATGCAGAGATTTTTAAATTTATTTCTAACACTGGAAAAAATATTTATTTGTTTTTACCTTTCTGGTGTCCTGCGGTCCCCTGAGTACAAAAAATGGTTGACAACTTTTTTCATGTTTAGATTTTTTTTTTAAATTTTTTGAGACTTATTTCGAGTTCAACGAAATATTTGTAAAACTTTGTTATAAATTTAAATTTTTTTAAAAAAACCTAACCATGAAAAAAAGTCTCAAAAAAATTAAGTCGGAACTCGAAAATAACTTTAAAAAAATAGCTCCCATGTTGCCCAGTGTAATCGACGGCAATAAAAAAGGCAACAAAACGAAAAGCCTAGTGTTGGGTGTGACTGTCTCTATGCTATTCACTATTTCCTAAAACTCCAGATAGCTGGAGTTGAAAATAATAATCATATCGGACTAACAGGAATGGCACGAAAAAGGGTCCAAAACGGAGTAAAAAAAATGAGAAAAAAGGGAAACAATCTTTTGGCAACAACAGGTGGAAATGAGTTGATGATCGGACGAAAAAGGAGCCAAAACGGGAAAAAAAAGTAAAGAAAGGTTAAACAAAATTTGGCAACAACAGGTGGAACAGGTGGAAATGAGTTGGTGATGGGACGAAAAAGGGTCCAAAACGTACCAAAACGGAATAAAAAAATGATAAAAAAAATAAAAAAAGGGGGAAACAATCTTTTGGCAACAACAAGTGGAAATTATTTGGAAATCGGACGAAAAACGTGCCAAAGCGGGCGAAAAAAGTAAAGAAAGGTCAAGGTCAAAATTTGGCAACAACAGGTGGAAATAAGTTGGAGATGGGACGAAAATAGGGTCAAATCGTACCAAAACGAGATAATAAAGGAGAAAAAACAAAAAAAAAAATGTTGGCAAAAACAGGTGGAGATGGGACGAAAAAGGGGCCAAAACGGGATAAAAACGGAGAACAAATAAAAAAAAGGTTAAACAACCTTTTGGCAACCTCAGGTGAAAATGAGTTGGAGATAGGGTGAAAAAGGGGCCAGAAAAAGTAGAAAAAAACGAATCCATTTTTTGGCAACAACATAATAATCGAGCTAAACGGGATAAAAAATTTACAAACGGGGAAAAATACGTGAAAACATTTCAATGATTTCAAAATTTTTGGAAAATATATTCATGAAAAACAATTTAAAAATACTCACAAAAGGCAAGAAGAAGAAAAAAGGCTTTGCAACTGCATTTAATATTGTATGGTAATGGGGATAAAAAGGAGTAAAAAGGACAGAATGGGACGAAAAAAGAGAGTGTGGACCGAAAAACTGCAAGAGTGGGATAAAGTGACAAAGAAGGAAAATATAAAAAGTTATAGAAATGGCCAAAAGGGTCAGATTCGTACCAAAACGGGATAAAAAGGAGCAAAAGGTGGGGGACACCAGAATGTTTAGTAGAATGAGCCAACAATTTGAGCATACAGAAAAAGCGACGTAAAATATAGGATATGGGAAAACATTTTAAAAAAATGCATGAAGAGCAAAAAATAGAATATGAAAGAAATTTTTGGAAATTGTTCTGGACCGGACAACAGCATTTGAAATAAAAGGAAAATTAAAAAAAAGTGTAAACAAATGTTTCCAATTAATATCTATTGCCTAAAATTCGATAAAGGTTTTGAGTCAGTACAAAGTACCGTTTTTGTAAACCAACGCAATTAAGCAAATAGTTTTTATTACACTGTCATCATTTTAGCTCCGACGGAAGTGATAGGCAAATCGTTGTTCATCGTTGATCATGGGCTACATTTCAGCCATTGACCATTTGTGAGTTTGACGTCACTTTAGATTAATAACTTTTTTTACGTTCCCAACGTCTGTAAAGATTTCAGAAATATATGAAACTTTGGCTTTGGAAGTAGTTATTTTTATGCATAAGCAAAAAAGTTACCTGAAATTTTGAAAATCAAAATCTCTGTTGTCTGTTTGATGTCCGATCGAAATAATACACCCATTATTGTTCATGGTAAAAGGAAGGGACCAAAAAAAGTTACGGTGTTCTGCAATCGCCTTCGGATAAGCTACAAAACGGGGGGGGATCAAAAAGGTTACCAGACACCTTCTCTCAAAAAGAGGGGTAGATAGGTGACACTGCTCTATAAAATACTATGTATATTTTTTCTAAACTGGACTTATCCCACTTACCTTCTAATTGAAATGATCTGAGCATTCAGCGTAATAAGAGAGACAAATTAGAGAACATTCGTAAACAATAAAGTCAACAAGCGACATAAAAAGAAAGAAAGCCAACACTAACGATGGCTTCGCACTCACGATGCTTTAGTTTCATTTGAACCGTGAAACCTGACTTGTACACAGTTGTGTCGTTTAAGATTTTTAGTTTTTGTCAGATATTTTGATTAATCAGTCGTGAGTTTCCACTCAGATTTATTATGACAAAAGATTTAATCTGATTGTGTTTATGTCTAATAATGAAACGTTCTATTTCGGTCTAATTAACTATTGTTATCTGTTGGTTTAATTAATATCGGGATCAGATTCAATGAAAACCTGCATATATCTGTAGATGCTGAAAAGAAATAAACTTTAAGGCAGACTTTTTAAAATTCTGAAATTGAAATAGAATTCCGAAATATCAGCAGGAACTCCTCCATAAACCAACAATGCCGAAAGGGGACAGTAATGAAGAACAAGGTGACCCGGAATCAAACACAAATTATAAAAACCATAAAAAAATAATCGATGACCAAGAACTTGGAATTGATTTAACTGAAATATCCTTAATGAAGGATACCACTTGCGGTTTCGGATGTTTCAAAGGAGCCTACTTGCAAAAGTAATTGCATCTCTTTGCCATTATTATGTTTTTGAAATTAATACCATCGATTTTTAAACTTCATCGGTAGATTTGCTAATCCAACGGCTTATGTTATAATTTTTGGCCTCGTCGGTTGTGTTTTCGCGGTGGCCAGCTCATATTTTAATGGCACAATATCAACGCTGGAGAAACGTTTCAAGATCCCCTCACGTAATACCGGCATAATTATGATTGGCAACGATTTGAGCCAGGTATTGTGGTCGGCAATTTTGTGTTATTATGCGGGTAGGAAACATCGACCCAGATGGATATGCTTCGGTAAGATATAGAATATACTGAATTGTCGGTAGAATCTAAACAAAAATTTTTCAAAAGCTCACAGTACAGTTTAGACCAAGTAAGACAAGGTCGCATGACTAAAACAAAAAATAAATGTAAGAATAAAAAATTAAAATAAAAAACAAAACATAAAAATAAAAAATAAAAATAAAAATAAAAATAAAAATAAAAATAAAAATAACTATAACAATAAAAATAAAAAATAAAAATAACAATAAAAAATAAAAGTAAAAATAACAATAACAATAAAAAAAATGAAACTAAAAATAAAAGTAAGAATAAAATAAAAAACAAAACATAAAAATAAAAATAAAAATAACAATAAAAAATAAAAATAATAGTAAAAATAACATTAAAAAAAATAAAACTAAAAATAAAAGTAAGAATAAAATAAAAAACAAAACATAAAAATAAAAAATAAAAATAAAAATAAAAATAAAAAATAAAAATAAAAATAAAAATAAAAATAAAAATAAAAATAAAAATAAAAATAAAAGTAAAATAAAAATAAAAAAAATAAAACTAAGAATAAAAAGTAAAAATAAAAGTAAGAATACAAATAAAAATAAAAGTAAAATAAAAAAAATAAAAATACTACAAAGAAAAAATTAATAAAAATAAATATAAAAATACAAAAAAAAAATTATAAAATATAAAAAAAGTATATGGGAATTTTCAGGATCGCGAACGGGACACTTGAACGGCTTAAAGTTAAAAAAAATATTTTTTTTAAGCTCTTTATAAAAGATTAATTGCATACTACTATTTTTGAGTGCAAAAAGCAAATTCCATAAATTCAACGTTCTCAAATTAGTTAAGATAAACATGAGATCGCGAACGGGACAAAAAATGTAAGTCATTTTTGCCAGTATATGGAAAAATTTAAAAATCAGCGAATTTTGTCGCATTATAGGGACTAAATTTTTTTTTAACATAAGGGAATACTAAATCTTTGTTAAAAAGTTTTTTGCTTTAAAATATCTTCAATTCTTAGTTTTTAAAAAAAATGTGTAACTTTCTCGAACGGGAAATATTTTTTTCCGATTTTTAATATTTTGGTCGCGGTGGACCATTCTCTGGAAATGCCCATATATTATTAATAATGTGCCATTTTAGGTTTGCTAACATTAATCGTTTTCTGTTTGCTAACGGTAACGCCACATTTTATCTACGGTCCCGGCGAGGACGCCCTAAGCCTAACTAAAGAATATGCCACGCCGTTAACACACTGCAATATCTCTACAGATGTCTTAGAAGAACAGCAACAATCATATCTATGCCGTACCGATGGTACTGCAGTGGGTTGTGAACTTCGAGAGGGGAATCTGCTGCCTCAGGTCATATTGTTTGTAGCACAATTTATAGCCGGCGTGGGAGGATCCTTGTACTATACATTGGGAGTTTCATATATGGACGACAACACGGAAAAAGCGAAAGCTCCAACTTTCATAAGTACATCGAAACCCTCATGATGATGCACAATCAAGTATCTCAATATTGTGTAATTCTTTGCAGGCATTTCCTGTTTCCTTGGTCTGTTGGGCCCCTCATTCGGCTACAGCTTAGCCTCGTTTTGTTTGAGTGTCTACATTGCACCCAACTTGACGCCGCTTATAGATACACGCGATACGCGTTGGTTGGGCGCCTGGTGGATGGGTTGGTTAATCACAGCGGTCTTGACATTATGCTGTACTCTCCTTATGCTTATGTTCCCCAAGGAGTTGCCGGGAACAGCGGCTCGTAGGAAATTACAACAGCTGCGTACGAACAAATTGGCCGAACAGAGAACATCTCTCAGGGATATGTTGCTGACCTTTAAAATGTTCTTAAAGAACCGAATTATTTTGTACAACACATCGGCGAACATGTTCTTCTTCTGGGGCTATATACCGTATTGGATATTCACGGCCAAGTATATTGAAATTCAATATCACCAATCAGCGGCCACTTCAAGGTAAGTACACATAACACTGATATAGTGACCATTCGTTTGCATTACAGCGATAAAAACAATAAAAAAAACTACGTCAGTTGCTGATTGTGAAATTATGAGAATTTAGGGGCACCAACATTTTCTACGGCATAAACGAATCAGAAGTCGGGGTGTTTTGAAATTGTATGGCCTTAAACAAATCACAACAAAATTAATCGGAAAATTTATGAAAAAAGTCCACACGATTGGCCCAAATGTAGTGTCTTGTGGAAGGCTGTAGGGGATTTTTGCTAACCTGTAATTTAGGTATTACAATTTCTAACCATTACTTTTTTCGGAGGTTCAGATTTGTACAAACAGAATAATAAAATGAAACCATTTAATATTTGTGGATCCATTTCCAATTTCAATTCTTCTTTCGCAGCATGGCCACTGGCAGCGTGGCCGTGGTATTTTCGGCAATCGCAGTTCTGCTGTCGGGTGTTATCATATCGAAATTCCAACCCAGAGCTCGTTATTTGGCCGGGTGGAATATTCTGGTCGATATCGTTACCATGGCTGGCGTAATAGCCTATGCTTTTATTGGCTGCCCCGATAGTCACAATTCGCTGATAACCAATTCTTACGATAGGTAATGGATATGTCGTTTGTGTTATTATTTAACAATTCTCTATTTTATTTTGAATACTTCACGCAGTTGCAATAGCAGTTGTCACTGTGACTATGTACGTTATATGCCGATCTGTGGTGAGAATGAAATCACATACATTTCGCCTTGTCATGCCGGTTGTCAGACGGAGCATATAGATGCCAGCGGACTTAAGGTAAGTTGAAAATCGTCCTCAGACGTCATTAATATTTCAAGCTATCGATTACGTTGGCAATTTTGTCTTAACAAAAATCACTCTATGGAAATTCCTTGTTATCTATTCCAGAGTTATTACGACTGTTCTTGTATAACCGCTGTATCGAATGAGACTCTGCACAAAAGTCCTCACTTGGAGCGGGTGATCTTGGTGGATATCGGTAACCACACTATGAATCTCACAAATGTAAGTAACCAAAATTAAAAAAAAAATATCCAAGCTAATATGTTTAACTTAATTATAAACTAATCTAATCGCACACACACCAAAAACAGTTTCATTGTCGCTTTCTGTACTATCAGCTTTTAATTAAAGCAACAGATGTTTAATTTTAATTCATTTAATTTAGCTTTTCTTGGAAACGGGTGGTCAAGCTATGGCCGGTGCTTGTCCCGTTAAATGTTTCCAACAATTTATAATCTTCTTGGCTGTCATGTGTATTTGCAAATTCTTCGCTGCCACTGGCCGTGCCTCAAATCTATTGATAACGATGCGTTCCGTTGCACCCGAAGATAAATCGGCCCTTCTGGGTTTCGGCACGATGTTGATAGCGTTAATGTGTTTGGTACCGGCTCCGATATTTTACGGTTGGATATTTGACAACAACTGTTTGGTGTGGGGCAAAACGTGCACGAGCCAGGGCAACTGTTGGCTGTATGATGCGACCAGTTTGAGGTGATTTTAAATGCGTTATATTTATGTGGATCTTAATATTTCGTAAGATATTTCGTATTATATCTCTGATTACAGATTAACTTTAAACTTTGTAGCAGTTTCCTTTTTGGGTATTGGCACGTTTTGCGATGTCGGAGTTTGGTGTCATGTGAAAGATCTTAAAGTATTCGATGACAAAGATGGCCAGTCGAAGGAAATGGAAGACGTGGCATGTGATGGTGCAGTTGGTCAAAATGAGACGTAGTAGAGAACAGGAAAAACAATATTAAAAAAAATGTTTCATAATATCTATAAAATGTTATATAATTTCTATGAAATATTTCATAATTTCGAGTCGAAGGAAATGGAAGTCGTGGCAGTTGGTCGAAATGAGACGTAGTAAAGAACATGAAAAACAATATTAAAAAAATCTTACCTGAGAACAGGTTACGATAATCTGAAAATATTGAAATGTTTTATTAATTTGTATGCAATGAGTTTTTTTTTCATACTATACGTGAAACATTATAAAATGTTTATGAAACATTTCATAATTTCTAGGAAATGTTTCATAATTTCTAGGAAATATTTCATAATTTCTAGGAAATATTTCATAATTTCTATGATATGTTTCACAATATCTATAAAATGTTTTATAATTTCTATGAAACATTTCATAATTTCTAGGAAATATTTCATAATTTCTAGGAAATGTATTAAAATTCTTAGGAAATAGTAGAAACATAAAAATTATGAAATATTTCATAATTTCTGTGAAATGTTTCATAATATCTATAAAATGTTTAATAATTTCTATGAAATATTTCACATTTTCTATGAAATATTTCATAATTTCTATGAAATTTTTCATAATTTCTATGAAATATTTCATAATTTCTATGAAATATTTCCTAATTTTTATGAAATTTTTCATAATTTCTAGAAAATATTTCATAAGTTCTATGAAATGTTTTATAAATTTCTATGAAATATTTCATAATTTCTATGAAATATTTACCAGGAACGAAATAATTTGTATATTTAACATTAATTAAGATTATTTGTTTTTTCAAAGTCCAAGTCGTTTGCCATCGCATTAGATGTGGCAAAATTATAATAGTTTTCGAAGAAAATATTGTTTTTTGTTGTAGACAATACTGTTTTTTCCTATTGACAATACTGTTTAAAATCCACGTACGCCCTCTCTTGGAAATGTTCAGCAACCGAAATGTGTGGTTTTTGATCTCATAATAAACTGGCTGCAAAGCATTTGTTTAGTCCCACTGTCCATTATTTATTGAGTACTTGTAACGTTTTCTAGTAGCTTGGCCATCCACCAGCGGACACAATAGAAACTGCTAGTGCCCAAAGGGCGCACGTTATGGTCGTTATTAGATTCTATCGTTATTGTTTGATAGTTATCGCATTCTGGCGGTGGTGGTGGAAACTAAAAATACAAAGTTGCCACAGACACAAGTAGCGTGGACAGTAACCGCACCAGTGAGTTACAATATTAACACGACAGATGGAGAGTGTATGGCATTTTTTTAGTAAAGACCTCAAGCGCACTCTGTTAAAGTTAACGTATACATTTTGGCAATAGAGGTCACAGCCCATGTTTTATAACAGACGGAACATATTTGAATATGAACACATAAGTTGTAATGCGCCTATGGCGCCCGTTAATTTGCTTGAGAAAGTATTTGTTACTTAATTTTAAAAATTTTGTAAAAAATATTTTGAGAAAACTATTTTGTAAAAAAAAATTTCGGAAAAAAATAAAATTGGAAAAAAAAAATTTGTGGAAAAAAAATTTTTGCTGAAAAAAAAAATTTTTGTTGAAAAAAAAAATTTTGTTGAAAAAAAAATTTTTGTGGAAAAAAAAAATATTTTTTTGAAAAAAAAAAAAATTTCTGAAAAAAAAAATTTTTGTTGAAAAAAACAAATTGTGGAAAAAAACAATTTTGTTGAAAAAAAAATTTTGTGGAAAAAAAAATTTTTGTAAAAAAAAAATTTTGGTAAAAAAAAATTTGGGGAAAACACAATTTCTGTAAAAAAAAAAAAATATTATTTTTTTTATTATTATTATTTATAGAATTATTATAGAATGCCTATTTAAATTCCTACGTACTGCGTGACAGAGTATTATAAGAAAGTACTTTCGTATATGTAACACATCTACGCGGTTTTTTCTTATAAGAAAAGATTTTATATACGTTACTTAAATTATATCGGGCCGATTATTCCCAATAACAGTTTAAACTTAAAACTCGATTTACTCGGAATGAACTGAATGGCGATTGGAGCAAATAAAGAATAAGGCGACGATATATAGATGCCACTGCATCTCTCATAAAAAACATATACCTCATTCGTAGAAATAACTATAGCTAACCTTAGTGGGGAAAATCCTTCGGTTAAATGCTCTTACGAGAAATTTATAATGAAGACAAAAATATATAAATCTTCACTGAAGTTTTGTGAGCGTTTGTGTTATAATGAAAAAAATCTAGTGGAGGGCCATAAAGGAAGACTTTTAGATAAAGTTTATAAAAAAGTGACAAAGTTCAACATAGTGACAATACAATTAAATGATTTTTGAGTTCCAGATAATTACAATGTATGTTAGAACTATTTTAGTTTATAAGTCACTTCTATGTAAATAATAAATACGGTTAAGGAAAATAAAATCAAGCTATAGGCATGGTCAGAATTAAAAAAAATCATAATTTCCACCAATGTTTAGAGGATACACATACAAATTATCTGGTAAAAGGTGGCACAAATGAATATTTAAAAACAACTCTAATACCCCCACATAAAATATCTCATGAAAAATTATTAAAATTGCCCTTTTTCCTTGAAAATAAAATAGTTTTCATTAAACTTCACCTTTGTACATATGTATTTTTCCACTTACCTCCAATTATGGTAACAGCACCACCTCCAACAACAACAACTAGCAAAATATTATGACGTACTGCAAACTATGGGGAAACAACAGCATCATGTCATCGCACTAATCCATCACTTAACAAAAAACATGAAAAATCTTTTGTATCACACAAAGTGACACCCGCAGTTTACCCAGTGAGTGCCAGCCAGCCACCACTGCCACCACGTCTAAGCTCTTGTTGGTGTCTGGGAGTTAACAGTACTTAAAGGGTTCACCCAACAACATAGCACTGTTGTCGGGACTGTTGTGTCGAAAGACTCGTCATTGTGCAAGAAAGGAAGAAAGCCAAACTATGACACAATATGACACAAAGGGGGAATACAACAACTACGCACTGCTGTAGTCGGGCTAAACACAATATATCCGCACGACGGGCCAGACGGAACGACGGACGGACGGAAGAAAGGACATACATTTAAATGAAGTACATTTTTGGTGAAAGATGGATGGAGTTGGAAACAAAGGATTATTTATTTCGTCTCCTTTTTTTTTTTTTTTAATAGTTTACAGACGGAAAGAGGATTTTGGTTAAGGGATAATAAGGAAGGGTGAGTGTATTCGGGAGAGAAGCGCAATGGAAGTTAGGAAATAGACGGTAGACGACAGGAGACCCAACACAGTATTCGAAATCAGCATGTAGGGTGGCGCGAAATTTCGGCAGTTGATTTTAGGGCGAGATAATTACTAATGTGCTGTTGGTCTGGGCAGGGGGACTTAAGTCAGATGTGAATCCAACAGAGTGCACGAACGAGGAACTCATCTTAATATATATTTACCCTCGACACTGATTCACTGATACACTGATTCACTGACTCTGTCACGCAGTACGTAGGAATTTAAATAGGCATTCTATAATTTTCTATAAATAATAATAATAAAAAAAATAATATTTTTTTTTTGTACAGAAATTGTGTTTTCCCCAAATTTTTTTTTTAAAATTTTTTTTTTACTAAATTTTTTTTCCAACAAAAATTTTTTTTTACAAAATTTTTTTTTCCTAATTTTTTTTTTTTCAACAAAATTTTTTTTTTCAACACAAATTTTTTTTTTTCAACAATATTTTTTTTTTCCCACAAAATTTTTTTTTTCAGCAAAATTTTTTTTTTCCACAAAAATTATTTTTTCAACAAAATTTTTTTTTCAACAAAATTTTTTTTCAACAAATTTTTTTTTTCAACAAATTTTTTTTTTTCAACAAACATTTTTTTCCCCAAAATTTTTTTTTTCAACAAAATTTTTTTTTTCACCAACATTTTTTTTTTTCAACAAATTTTTTTTCCATATTTCAACGGGCGCCATAGGCGCATTACAACTTACTAGTTTTCTATGAGAGACATGGTGAAAGCTAGTATGCAGACGACCAACCACTGCTAAAAATAGACTTAAGTCAATCTATCCTTAGGTTTAACTACCACATTTCTCTTCTAATATTGTTCCAAAGAAATAATAATTTGTTTTTAAATTCACCGATACGTGGATAAAAATGAAATTCGATTGCGATAAAATTTAACAAAAAAAAGGAAACTTGTTCATCTACCTTTTTTCACAGCTAATGGTAAAAAAAACGTAATGAAGTAGGATTTTTTGGAGTAAATTGTTTGGGTTTTTGCAATAAATGTACCCTGTCGTCCAAGTGTGAAATTTCGCAACCACAAAAATGAGAAACCTTTCCCCACAAAAATGGGGAGGCATTCCCCACAAAAATAGGGAACCCTTTCACCATTCCAAATTGGTATTGCATTCTCTAATGTTTTAAAGTTATGTTGGTCAAAAGTAAAATTTTTTTCCCCAAATTTTTAAAATAGTTGCTATTCGTTAGAGAAAAATATTAATGTCAGAATAAAGGTAAGAAAACATACTCTCTTAAAATGCATGAGATACAGTTCGAAAAAGTTGAAAAATCATATTACAGCTTTCTAAATTTCAATGTCTGAAAACGGTAAACAATTTTAACCCTTCTGTTTGTGAGACGGTCCATGGGGAACTGTTGATGTGCAAACTTTTATACGAATTGGGAGAGCCATTGAATGGAGGGTTAATAAGAAAAAAGTCAATGTCAAAATATTTAAAAAAAAAAACCAAACAACAAAAAATTCCAACAAAAAAAAATATCCCTCCCTAAAATCAAAAAATACCAGGAGTAGTCAAGTTTGGAAATATTTCTAAAATACAGTTAATTATCCGATTTCGAATGTTAATGCCTTAAATAATCGCTAACTCCTTTCCTACAAACAATTTTACATAGAACTACAAAATCTTTACTGTAGATCAAAAGTTACAGACTTTTGCCTGAGGCAATTTTATTCAGGACTACTGTCCATCCTGAGAACGGTGTTCGTCAAGGTTATTATTTTTTTTTTTTTTGACTAACACTCAGGGGATGTTCCCTATGAATGTAATACAGTGCATTAGCGATAGGAAATAAGGGTATTGTAGGAAGGAAAGAGGGAGTAGTGTTTGTTGATGTTTGCCTTGAATTTGATAATGTGATAGCAGGCAGGAAAAACACTTGCTGGAAGATTATTCCACATGCGAACAGTACGGCTGAAGAACGAATTTTCTCTATGTGATGCGGCACTAATTCCAAATGTAATTCCAATCGGACCATAAATACCGGCAATCACCGCTAGCCGGCAAAACTTCCATGCCGTAGAGTAATTCCTCTACAAATTACAAACGGCAACATAGAGCTAGAATTTACAGGCAGCTGTGCTAGTGAAAAGCAGCTTTAGCAAGTTTTTTTTAGCTACCAATTCACCGCTTTAGAACATGATCGACAGCCATACATTCATCACATTTGCTGGTAAGAGTCAACACAAGATTAAAATCTCACTAATTTACTTTTGACAGTTGTGAGTTTTAGTTACTTTTCTTTCAAAAAAGTTAACTAAAAGTCCGCCACTTCACTTCACTAAAAAAAATGATCATGAACTCAATGTAGGAATTCCTCATACACATTCATGAATATTCCATTCGTTTAACCCCTGCCCAAAAACACCTCCTCCCCAATTCCCCAGTCTTTATGTTGTGAAACTTCATTAAAAGATGGTCCACATGATACGTAAATATCAACAGAATTACAATTAACTGTCTTAAAGTACTGTGCCCCAATCTGGCTAATGACAAATAAGCATAGTAAGCCACACAAAGAACGCGGTAAGTTGTACTTTTAAGAAAACTAAACTGAACGTTCCACTCCCCAATTTAACCACCACCATCACCCTGCTTGGTCGCCCAATCGTCACCGCTTAGCATAAATGTAAACAATGCTTGTTGATGTTGCCCCCTCGGTGGCTGCTGCATGTAGCAAGCGCAACAAGCGTTATCATATCAACGAGGATTTGTCTAAATGACTGCGATACTCAAAATCACTCAAACTTTACTTTGGTGCAAATGCAATGCGATGTGAGTCGGTATCTGAGGAGATGGCACTGGGTTCTGCGACGGCGACGATACGACTTGACTACAACACATCAGCCGCATGTCCTAGATGAAGGCCAGTGAATACAAATGGCTGAAGAGGTCTGTACAGTACGGGGTATCTTAAAGTTCTTAAGAGTTTTGTTTTATGATTTGCATGGGTTGTGTTAGATTGGTGACATTCTCTGTACAGCCACAACCACCACTATGGTGATGGTTGGCTTGGCTTGCCTGTATTCCGCTAGACATGTGCGTGTGTGTGTTTAGTTTTTGGGGGGTGTGTTGGTTTATGGGCCTTTTGTTTATCTACCGAGTTTAGTTTAATCGTGATTTTCTTTACATTTCGTGGGGGGAACTGTAATGGTTTCTTTACTTTACACCTTTTTGGGCATGTATGGACCGAATGGGGGAAGCAACAATTGATGCTTCTCATAATGCATCGTAAAAGTTTGAGATTAATTTAATTTTAATGGATTCACAAAAGACACGTTCAATCTGACTCCACATTAGCCCTTGTGCTGGCTTTGACAGGTAGTTGTCAGAATGAGACCAATTCCTGGATCTTGACAGAATTACAGCTTGGGAACTTTGCCAATAACTGTTGATTAGGTTGTCAAACATTCCTCCACGAAGTTTTCGAGCGAGTCGATATTCCTGCAGGGCTTCAGGGTGAAATAGCAAATCTATAAACCAATGTTTTCTTGTGGAGGTAGGGACGCTTACAAAACTCATCTACAGAAAATATATTAAGTTTGGTCCGAACCCAACTTTTTCTTCAGCTAACAGTCTGGGGATGCCCCTATATGGGCACTGTGCTAGCGATGGGAAACACACTAGCTGAACGATTTTTCCACATACCAACCGTTCAGCTGAAGAACGAATTGTGTCTATAGTGCGTCGTCCGACCATCGGGGCATTTGACAATGAACGGATGAGAGTCCCTGGAAAACAACATCAAACTACAGCGATTACGCTGGCTGGGTCATGTGAACAGACTGAATACAAACGCTCCAACCGAAAAGCGCTGACAGGGAAGACCAAGACTCCGGTGAAAGTACCAAGTGCAAGAAGAATCCTTGTAGAAAGAACGCACAAGACCGACGTATTTGGAAATCAGTTATCGTGCGCAGTGTTTAGCTCGGGTGGTTTTTGATTTACTGAATAACCACTTGACTGACCTTTGATTTTGCTCAAATGTCGACAGACAGCCGGACTTTGTTGAGTTCACTCAGCCACAAAATTACCCGTCTTTGGGTACTAAAGGGTGTTTTTTATTGAGGTATAGAACTTCGAATTGAAATAAAATGCAAGAAAATCGTTTTAATGTCCATCAATTTGGCTTTATTGGAAGGATAATTTTATGCCGTTAATGTTTAAATATGATTTCGGGCATGTGGCCGCCGCGGCTGGCTCGAATAAAGCCAATTCTACAGGTCCAATTTTCAACCACTTGTTGGAACCACAACTCATCCACATTCATGCCATCCAATTCGGGAACAAAATAGTCGGTTATCATGGCTCTATACCGGTCTCCATTAACGGTAACTGACTCTCCAGCATTATTTCGGAAGAAGTATGGCCCAATGACTCCACCAGCCCATAGAGCACACCAAACAGTCCGTTTTTGTGGATGTAATGGCATAAAATGGTCGGAGCTTGCGGTGAACTTCGCGAACTGAACCATTACTTTCGAAATCAATTTGCACGATTTGCAAGCGTTGTTCTTCTGTCAACCTGTTCATGATGAAATGGCAAACCAAACTAAATATTAATCTCTTGACAGCTGACAAAATGGCCGCCAGTTAAAAAAGTGATGCCAACTTAAAGTTCTATACCCAAATAAAAAACACCCTTTACATTCACATTTCACCAATTCACCTGGAATTGGTACATTCCCCACGGGACAGTCTACAATTTAGGCCCGTCCAATTAAATTCGTCCGAACCAGACAACCATTTCCATTTGTATTTGGTTTGGCGGGTATTATTTCGACATCAAAATAGAAATCCCGACAAATACTCAACAATAGCAAACATTTAGCATAAATTTCCCAGAAGTCAGTTGAAATTTGAATATTTTAACAATTTATTTTTTTCCGTTTTCGTTGTCGATGTTGATGTTTCGTTCACTGTTCCAGCTAAGAACATCGCTTTTGGGAAGCTAATGATGCTGCTGACGCGGCTTTTGTCGACAACAATGAAATGATGTGATGCCCTTATGTTGAAGGATGGAGTTGTGAAGGCGGTGGATGGATGGGTGATAGCGAACTCTCGGTCTCACAAAATTTCATTAACCAAAGTCGACAAGAAAGTTTATGTTCTTTGTTGCTGTTGGTGTTTGCCGAGTGCGTTTGTTGTTTTTGTTTCGCTTTAATTGCATACTTTGTATCGTATTACACGTGTCATAAAGCTCTAAGAATGAGCTTAACTGCTTATGTCAACATTGGATAACGACACTGTCTCGCTGGCTGAATGACTGACTGAATGACTGACTGACATTCTTGAGAATTGCACAAATTAAATATGAACTCTGTTTCGCTTATGTTCGGGAAATTATTTCATACTTTTTAATCCAAATGTGCGTGTGTGTGTGTACACATGCTTTCATGTATGTATGTGTGTATTTTTGGGTAATATTTGCTCGGTTTTATGTAGGAAATATAAACCCGCATTCACAACCCACTGAATTTTATTTGTTATATTTGTGGGCCTTTTTTAAACACAGGTTTGGGAATAATTTCAAAATTATTAAATAAGAAGAAAATTATGTGAATATTTCGAGATCAAGTATTACTGAAGGCACAAACAGAAGAGACCGAGCCACTGGTCGAAGACAAGAGCATCCCCCGTTGTCACGAAATTATCCATTCCCATTGTAACAGTCATGTATAACCGCCAGGTCATTAACAACAAAGATATGATTTTAGCGTTGGCATGACAATAAACGGAAATTATTTGATAACATTATGTTAAATAAACATTTCCGTGACACACTCATACACTAACACACAATGGCAACCATAATGAAACCCGTTCGTTTTTTTATATCCTTTTAAAAATGTGTGTGTTTGTTGGTTTTAATTAATTTAAACCAGTTTTTGACACTTAACGATGGCTGAAATAAAAGTCACTTTTCAAGACATTGATTTATTAATGGCAAAACACACACACACACACATAGACCACACATACGAGAGTGCGCCAACGAAAGAAGCCTTTCTTTCCTCATTACTAACATACATGCACTAGTGCAAACTCTGGCATTGAGAGTGTCGATGGGAGTGTTTTGTATGTGTGTGTCTGTGTTTTATAAACTGCATATGATATGGTGAATAACGACGTATGGTGGTTCGGTATGACTTCATAATTTCCAAAAGCACGTATATTTTCATTAAAACACTTTAACATGTCATCTACCAAAAAGTCGGCCGGCACGCTTCATAACAAATGAGGGACGATTGATGGGTTTGGTTTACAACAATTTGAACATAAAAGGTAAACGCCGAAAAGTAACTGGTTGGGCAAATACAACGTTCTACAATATGATTGGAGTTTAATCCATTATATGTCAGCGAAGAAAAAGTCAAAATACTTGAAATGGAAATCGTTTACAAATTTAACACAGCGCGAACCCATGTCTGAACTATTTAACCAATACAAATGATGTTTTAAAGAAACTCTGACAAAATTCAGTTTTAGAAGAGTAGTGAATTTTATAAAATCACCTTTACTCAGGTCCTTTGATGTTAAAAACTCAATTTTGCATTTAAAAAATGCACCTTCGCTCGGAGGTCCACTGTTTCCTTTGATGTTTTAAAGCGCCTACTGCAAAATTCATGTTTGGAGACCCATAGGGTTCATTGTGAATAACTTCTTTACTTAATGACTGAGGATAAATTTGAAGTAATATGTAAGGAAAATAAACTGGAAATACGAAATACATGCATTCCCCGCATAGTGCTGCTCCAATCAGAACGATTTCTTTACAGCAGGGTTTGGAAATTTTCAAAAAAAAAAAACATATTTTTTGGACAAATTTTTGAATTTTACATTACAATTTAAATACAATTTTTGTTATTGAAAACGTTAAATGTTCGGTAATGTTTCCAATACGTTTAACATGAGGTCGTTATAAACGATTTTGAAGTTTAAAAAAAAAAATTTTAAAAAAATTGTTCTAAAAAAATAATAAAATTAAATTTTCAAAATTATTTGTTTTTTTAATAAAAAAATTTTCAAAAAAAAAAAGAAATCTTGAAAAAAAATTTACAAAAAATAATAAAATTAAACTTTCCATATTATTTTTTTTAATAAAAACATTTTTAAAAAAAAATCTTGAAAACATTTTTTACAAAAAAAAAAAATAAAATTAAATTTTCAAAATTTTTTTCTTTAATAAAAATTTTTAAAAAAAAAAAAATCTTAAAAAAGAATTTTACAAAAAAAAAATAAAAATAAATTGTTCTAAAAAACTATAAAAATTTAATTTTCAAAATATTTTTTTTTACATAAAAATGTTGGTATTGAAAACGTTAAATTTTGGATGTTTTTCTTGACTATGAAAACACACGGCACGCCCTTGATAATGTATCCAATATGTGTAACATGTGGTTTGATAAAACCATTTTAAATTTGTCAAAAAAAAAATTGTTCTAAAAAAATAATAAAATTATATTTTCAAAATATTTTTTTTTTAAATAAAATTTTTGTTATTTATAACGTTAAATGTTCGGTAATGTTTCCAATACGTTTAACATGCGGTCGTTATAAACGATTTTGAAGTTAAAAAAAAAAAAATTCTTGAAAAAACTTTTCTAAAAAAATATAAAAATTAAATTTCCAAAAAACGTTAAATTTTCGGTATTTTTTCCTTGATTATAAAAACATACGGCACGCACTCGCTAATGTATCCAATACGTTTAACATGTGGTCGTTAAGAACGGTTTTAAAATGTTTAAAAAAAAATCTTTTTTTTAAAAAAATAGTAAAATTAAATTTTCACCAAACATAAAAATTCGGTTTTGAAAATTTAAAAAAAAAATATTTCTTGGAAAAAATTTTCTAAAAAAATAATAAAATTAAATTTTCAAAATATTTGTTTTTTCAAATAACATTTTTGGTATTCAAAACTTTAAATTTTCCAAAAAAAAAATTGAAAAAAATGGTTTTCAAAAAATGATTTTTTGGAATTGTTCTAAAAAATAACGAAATAAAATTTTATATATTTTTTTCTTTTTTTTTTGAATAAAATTTTTGGTTTGCTGAAATAAAAGTCACTTTTTAAGATATTGATTAAGTTTTCGTAATTTCTAATACGTTTAACATGTTGTCGTTATAGAAAGGTTTCAAAATTTCCAAAAAAAAAAAAAATCTTAAAAAAATTGTCCTACAAAAATAATATAATAAAATTTTCAAAATAATTTTTTTGTTTTAAAAAAATATTTTTGGTTTTGGAAAACGTTAAATTTTCGGTATTTTCCATTTATTATAAAAACATACGGCACGCGCAGGGTTATTTATCCAATACGTTTAACATGTTGTCTTTAAAACGGTTTTGAATTTTTTAAAAAAAAAAAAAAAAATCTTGAAAAAAATTATTCTACAATTTTTTTTTTCAAAATTACTTGTTTTTTTTTAATAAAATTTTTGGCATTGAAAACGTTAGGTTTTTGTGTTTTTCCTTTATTTTTTTTACCATAATTACAGTGCCGCCACCTCGGAAAACTTCTTAGCATGGTGAGCTCTTTTGGTGTAATTTAAATCGAAACTCATGGAGAGGAGACAAAGGGGGCAACAACTTTACACTGCTCTCTTTGTGCTTTCCTTTGTCATCATATTCGTTGTTGTCGTCAACGGCGCTGTTGGTTGTTGTTGTCGTTCTTTTATGCCTTTAAGCTGTTGGTCATTGGTGTGTGTTTTTTTTTGGAGGGTCTGTCGATGGTCGGGTTGGTCGTGTTGGCCTGGTGTTTTTGGCTTGCCCGTACGACCGATGGTTCTTTTCGTCCTGTCAACTTATAATTTTTGTTGCCACTTTCTGCTGTTGCTGTTGCCGTTGTCCTGCTGCTGGTGCTGTTGTTGGATGTCCTGCTTTTGGTATAACTGTTGTTGTCATTAAGTGTTGGCATATTTTTATTACAGTTTTAAGTTGTTGGCCGCCGCTTTGGGTGTCTGTGTTGACAACAAGTGAAATTGTGTTGATGTATATTAATTATTAACTTGGCCTGTGTGTTGGGTTTTCTGTTCGGTTTGTGTCCTGCTCTCGTCAGAGGAACAACAGTTTATTTTTTTTATTTTTAGAAATGAAATGGTCACAAACTTACTGAATCAATTAACACACTTTGTTAAATGGCCGACTGGTGGGAATATTTACTGTCGTCGGCGTCTGTGTGTATTTTCTAGTTGTCTGCCATTCATTGAACGTGTTTTGTTTTAGTGTGACAACAATCATTCTTCTTCGCACATAATTAGGGCTAACTGAGCATATGAGTTGTGGAGATTTTTGTTGTTATTTAGGAAAGAACATCTGATTTGTTGTAAACACAACGTGTCATTACATTGAAGTCGTGGGTTCGTATGGTGGGTTTTAGTTTGAGGATGATGGTGTTATGTTAGTAATTGAGAGGTAAAAAGTCTGGTAGCATTTTGGTGATCTTGTGACTATTGTAATCGACTGAGGCTGTCAGTGTAATTTTTGAGGTAGTCGACCAGGTATCTGATATGCAGAAATATGTATGCTGACATAAGTAGAAAGACTTAGAAAAAAAAAACTGTCAGTGCTTTCTGACTCGACCTGTATGTTGTTGGCGTCTCACAGAGGTCCAGACTTCAATCGCACTCAAAATATATAATCGAAGAATATACTCAATTGTACGATTTTAATGGGAATACCTTAAAATAATCTGTATCTATTTACTGAACTCAAAACTAGATCAAACGTTTCCGACTTGTGTGAAATTATTGGTGACACGTTTCACTTCCTGTATTTGCTGGTTCAAACTTTGGCGGCTCTCAGGTTATCAGCTAAGTTCTACAGTTTTAAGGAAAATTGCTGCTACTTAAATCGAATGTTTCAGGTTAAACCATGCTTTTCGATTTGGGGATGACAGCTGCTGCTGGGTTGGGAGGGTTTTTTGCTGCTTCTTGATTCGGAGGTTGGGTGTGATTAGGAACAACTCGATGACTTAAGAAGATACAGCGCTACAGTCTGAGATACAAACGAACAATTTACGATGTGAAGAACAGAAGCCGCTAAGGTCAAAACCCGTCTAATCACTTTTAATAAATAAATATCCTTTAGGATACTAAAAATGCAGATTATGACAGTTTACAGTGCTATAAATGGTTCCTTTAAAAATCTACATGGAATGGGTACTTTTCCCTTCAGGGATGTAGTAAATTTGAAAATGATGGATAGTTTGCATTTAATGAATTCTAATTACGAAAATGATTCCGCCTTTGCATTCACAGACATAGCAACCAACACAAACTCCTTTAAAACTACAATGACGATGACACACACACAAGGAATTATCAATCATCGCTGATTACAATTCTTACACTTTCCCTTTGTCCATTTCGATTTTCCATGCTGTTTTTTTTTTTTTTTTTTGTAATGGAACAAACACGCTCAGGCAGCAGCAGAAGATGGAAGCAACACAAAAAAAAAAATGATAAATTATTGTAAATGTTGTCATGTTGTCTGACATTTGTCTGCAGTGATTTAAAAACTACTTAAAATGTTAATAACATTGTGGAACTAACTTTGTTATTCATTCATCTCCTCTGTCTGTGTGCAAGTGAATGAGCCGGGAAGTGTGTATGAGTGTGTGTGTGTGCGCGCAGCATGTTTGAGGGCAAATAAACATGGAAACATTTTACAATGACATTGAAAGCAAAACAAAACAACAAATAAAAATGATATGCAAACACAGTAACAGAGCTGACTGACATTCACGCACACACACACACACACATTACACTTACACAATTTACAATTCATTTATTTACATACACAACAGACAACGAACGCAGCTACACCAACAACACCAAATGTGACTGATGACATGTCATCAACTTTATACAACAAACAATCACTTGTCGTTTAGTTCATACCACTACTCAGGGAACATGCACACACACACAGCCATCCAGGCCGGCAGACAGACAGGCAGGCAGGAAGGACGGGACAGCCCGTACCGCAGACTTGAAGCAGGATATGTCGGCGGCGAGAAGACGTACATCAGCAACAACAACAACACCATACAAAATTCTACTTAACATACCATTAACAACATTATTTATCAAATGTTGTTGTTATCTTTTTTTCTTTTTAAATGTTTTTGTATTTGTAACTGTCTGACAACGACCACGCGACTACGTCGTACCACATGATTACAAATAATTGCAGCAGTATTTAACACGTACTCAAATCACACTCAGCACAGCAGGAGGACGTATTGAGAACAAATGCTTTTTCGCCGTGTTAACGCTTTAACGTGTGACTTGAGTTTTCCCTGTTTTGTACTCACAATCAAGAGGGTAACCAGAGATATTAGGAATACGAGTATATAACTTAGTAAGCTAAGAGATTAAAGGTAAAAATTCCAAATTCCAGATAAATTGGAATATGTTGTTATTCTTTTCGATCTATTTGATTTTGGGAAAGCAAACTTATGACAGGATGTCTGAAGTCATTTGAAGCCCTTTAATATTTTAAGACACAGTTGTTTAACGTCTTAGGAAATTTAAAAATTTAAAGCAAATTTTCCTGTTTTAAGAAAAATAAATGAAATGTAGCTCCTCATATATTTCGACTGGCGGTGATCAATATCAAAATAGTAATAGGATTTTGCTTTAAGTAGGTTACTTACAGTGATGCCAACTCTTGAACGAGAAAAAGCACCGGCAAATTGAAAAAAGGGGGTAAAAACGGGTAAAAATACAGAGTACTCTCTCCTTGTGGACACCTCTCATGAACAGACACTTTTTTCAGTACCAATCCTTCAGTTCTCTTGTGTACTTCTCTCATAAGCGTACAAGCGTCTCATTCCCATAGGTGTCCGCTTATGAGAGAGTACACTGTACATAGTTCTACTGTCAGGCCATGGTTCTTTGGCTTAAAAAGACGACTAACTGATTCCTGATTGGATTGCCTTTATATGCCTTTTTGTTTTACTGTGCCGAATTAACTGACTACAGCGAATATTTGCTTCACAATGACAGTAGTAGGCACAAAACGCCTTGGAGATATTGTTTTTTTTTTTTAAAGCTGGACATGGCGCCCCATCTAATAAAACATGTTATTGAAGGTTTTCTGAAAATATTCTCATGAATTTTGAATACTTACATTTCATTAATTTAAAATTCAATTTGTATTGAGTATTGGCAGACCTTCTTTTGGTATTTTTAATTTCTGTACCTTGAAACGCTTTTAGGTTTTAAATATGACGTAAATAGTAGCAGTCAAAACACAGTATAAAAAACGTAAAGTAATATACCTAATTGAAGGCGTATCGTACCAAAGCGAACACGATTTTCACTAATAGTGCATTTATTCGCAATCACAAATAGCACTAAAAGCACCGTGGGGAAATGTAAAAAGCACACTAAATACCCGTTTAAAAAAAAGGTATTTTAAAAAAAAAGCCGGATGCCGATACACAAAAAAGCACCAAAAACGGTGCGAAAAGCACCAAAATGGCATTAATACTATTTGAATAACATAGGGAATGTTCAATTGGAAACCCTAAGTAATTTTCTCTCATCGAAAGTGGCTGCTGGACATCCAGATTAACGCAGTTTTCAGCAGGGTAGTCTAGAAGTGAGGGATTATTTTAAGGTATTAGTATTCAAAAGAGGAAAATATTTTAGAAATATTTTCAAAGTTGACTACTCTTTGTATTTTTCAATTTTAGAAAATTTGTTTCTGATGTTTTATTTTTCAATTTTAGACCCGAATTTCTTTTTTATATTTTTAGTTTTTACGTTATTTTATTCATATTGCATATACATTTTTTTCTTCTGTTTTTCATATAAAAAATATTCACATTTTTCAGATTTTGAAGTTTGAAAAAATATAATTTTATTTAACGATCTTAATATATATTTACCCTCGACACTGATTCACTGATACACTGATTCACTGATACACTGATACACTGATACACTGATACACTGATACACTGATTCCCTGATTCCCTGATTCCCTGATTCACTGACTCTGTCACGCAGTACGTAGGAATTTAAATAGGCATTCTATAATAATTCTATAAATAATAATAAAAAAAATAATATTTTTTTTGTACAGAAATTGTGTTTTCCCCAAATTTTTTTTTACCAAAAATTTTTTTTTCCAAAATTTTTTTTTCTTACAAATTTTTTTTTTTAAAAAAATTTTTTTTTTCCAGTTTTTTTTTTCAAGAAATTTTTTTTTTCCAAATTTTTTTTTCAAGAAATTTTTTTTTTCCACAAAATTTTTTTTTCAACAAAATTTTTTTTTTCAACAAAAATTTTTTTTTTCAGCAAAAATTTTTTTTCAACAAAAATTTTTTTTTCAACATTTTTTTTTTTTTCCACAAAATTTTTTTTTCAACAAAAATTTTTTTTTTCAGCAAAAATTTTTTTTTCAACAAAAATTTCTTTTTCCGCAAAATTTTTTTTTTCAACAAATTTTTTTTTTTTCAGCAAAAATTTTTTTTTTCAACAAAAATTTTTTTTTTCAGCAAAAATGTTTTTTCCACAAATTTTATTTTTTTCGAAATTTTTTTTTACAAAATAGTTTTCTCAAAATATTTTTTACAAAATTTTTAAAATTAAGTAACAAATACTTTCTCAAGCAAATTAACGGGCGCCATAGGCGCATTACAACTTACTAGTTTAAAATATTTTGTATTAAAAAATTTTGTTGTCATTGTATCTTTATTATGATGTCAACATGTTGTATGCACCAAATATACTTTGATTGTAGCAACTATTTAAAAAATTGACTCTCAAATTATTTAAAATGAAAAGGGGGTAACCCTGAGTATGGCTGACGAAGACAACCGAAATATTGAGACATAACTTTAGTAATTAATTTTTGTAAATAAACTACTAAGGCCTTTCTAGCTGAAGACTTTTGCTACATTCGTTTGACATGTCCTAACCACCTCATAGGTTTTCTGTGAATTCGTCTGTAAGAATCTGAAATTAACTAATTCCCCACCCATGTAGGGCTATGAAAATTACCAAATGACATCTTTATGCCTGCAAAAAAACACAGAAAAACTTTATTTGATGTCATTAATATTTTATGGGTTGTCTTCTCTGACATTCATAAATCAAATTAACATATTGATTTTATTACAATTCGTATACGCGGTAATCAACTTTGTAATGTTGCCGTCTTTTATGGAGCCATTAAATATGAATATTTGCAAATGAAAAACAATAAAACGTGAACTGAAAATGGCATTGGCATTTGCCCACCTCAAAGTGTTACAACACAAACGCTTTCAATAACTTAAATAATGAACACATTCTGAACTACATATAAGGACAGACGGGGGTATGTGGGTGGTGCGTCTGTACTGGCATTGTAAATACTTTCTTTCTTTCTTTCTGTAAATAACCAATTGATTTGATAACTAAACAGACAGAATTCATACCCAAACCGGCACTGTTCAAATGTCATATGAAAAAGTCATAATAACAAATGTCCACGAGAAAGGTGTGATAAGTGAGTTGCGCCACAATGGGATTCCAGGTAAAACTTCATGAGGTCCACACAAATGAGAGAACTGCTTTAGATCTTCCACAGACTATCAACACAATATAGAAGGGTATGAACAAATGTGTGGTTATATTGCAGACAAATGATGATCTTCAGTTAGATTCTCTCAAATTGTCATACTACCCCTTCATTTCCTAGCACATACAAGCAACATACACAATGATAACCAAAGTGTTCTGACATGAAAATTGTTTTTATATGTCATGACTCGTATGGGGAAAAATCCTTTGGTACGATATTATCATTGGTAAAAGGACTCTCTATATGAGTTTCTGTGTGTTTGGTTAAAGTACTACAATGTCAATGTATCTCTCGGTACACACATTTCCACACTCCAGCTCCCACACATACCATAATTTCACATATTTATTGAAACGTGTGTCTCTCTGTGTGGATGTGTAACGAAATCGTAATCATGTAATAACAGTGAAATGATATTTTGATTGGCAACATTGATTGCCAACGAAGAGAAATACGAAAAAGGAGTACACGAATAATCGCATGAAATCAAATAAAAGACAACGGCAGCAAAAATAAAAACCATTCGATTCGAAGTGTTATGGGGAGCTCTGATTTCCTTTTGGATGTTGTGGCTAAGACGAAGTCAAAAATCAAATGAGTCATCAAAAAAAAGAAATGTTCTTATTATCGAATTAGGGAGAGAAATAATAATTTGTGAGTCAGGTTGCACTAAATTGGTATTGTTTTCAATATGCAAATAAAATCTTTGGTAATTGGGATTTTTTTTTTGGTGCGTAATGTTCGACGTGTTTATATATCGATGGCTTAATTTAGAAAGGGCGTAAATCGATTTTGTTCAAAATCGCCGGATTTATTGCCCTTTGCAAAAAGGCGTAACCAAAATCCAAAAAAATTTGTTTCAGAATTAAATTTGTAGCGCATTTTATTTATAATTGCCTTTTTCATATATTTTGTTTTCAGATTTTCTTTGCACAGTTTTTTTTATTAAGCCAAAAAAAGACATGTTTTTGTTTTTTATTAAAAAATATTTTGTATTAAAAACTAACTGCGACATTTTTGAAAAAAATATATATTTTTAATACAAAAAATGCCTCTAAATAATTTTTAAATAAAAAAAACATTTTATAAAAAACAAAGCCAAATATGTTTTAAAAAAAATATATATTTTATAAATAAAAAATTATATATTTTTTTAATAAAAAAATATTTTTTTTTTTTTTTAGGCGCCCCGGTAGGCGAGTTGGTAGCGTGCTGCCTATCAGTGTGGGGGTTGTGGGTTCCATTCCCACCAAAGGCTTTGGTCTGTCGCTGGAAAAATTGAGCCAAATGGTCTGTATCACCTGGTTTACCCTTGGACCCAAAATTAGAATATAAATTTACTTTGTATTGTAATTAATAAATATTTTTTTTAATAAAAAATTATATATTTTCCTTATAAAAAAATATTTTGAATAAAAAAAAAATATATATTTTCTTAAAAAAAAAGTTTGTATAAACAAGATATATAAAAAAAAAAATTTATTCTTTATTAAAAAAATTATTATGGTTTTACCTTACTAAAAAAATTATTATTGTTTTACCTTATAAAAAAAAATTATTATTGCAAAAAAAAAATATTTTGTTTTTTTTATTAAAAAAATTACTAACTGTGCATTTTTGAAAAACATATTTCTTTAATAAAAAAAAGCCTCTAAATAAATTTTTAATAAAAAAAAAATATTGTGTAATAAAAAACAAAAATATGTTATTAATAAAAAAAAATATATTTTCTTAATAAAAAAAATATATATTTCATTAATAAAAATAATATTTTTTTAATAAAAAAGGCCACAGATAATACATTTTTAATAAAAAATATTTTTTAATAAAACATAAAAAAAAATTTAATTAAAAAAAAATATGTAATATTTTAAAACTAAATAAATATAAAATAATTAACCGTAAAATTCGTAAAGTAATTAAAAAAATATTTTCTTTTAATTGACAAAATTTTGTTTTTATTAAAAAATATTTTATTCTTTATTAAAAAACTTATTATTGTTTTTTATTAAGCAAAAAAAAACATATTTTGTTTTTTATTAAAAAATTACTAAAAAATATTTTTTATTAAAATATAAAAAAAAATTTAATAAAAAATATATATATTTTCTTAAAAACGAACCCTAAAAACAAAATATATAAAAAAATCAACCGTCAAATTTGTATTAAAAAATGTATTACTGTTTTAACTTATAAAAAAAACTATTATTATTTTACCTTATTAAAAATAAAAAAAATATATTATTTTAATAAAAATTAAATAAATATTCTTTTAAAAAAAATAATAAATTTTTAATAAAAATAATAATACTTTTTATAAAAATAATAAATTTTTTATAAAAATAATAAATTTTTAATAAAAAGAAAAATAATAAATTTTTAATAAAAAGAAAAATAATAAATTTTTAATAAAAAGAAAAGTAATAAATTTTTAATAAAAAGAAAAATAATAAATTTTTAATAAAAACAATAAATTTTTAAAAAAAATTAAAAAATTTTAATAAAAATTACAAATTTTTAATAAAAAATAAAAAAATATTTTTAATAACAAATAAAAAAATGTTTTCTTAATAAACAAAATGTGTAATGGACAAAATCGGGTTTCATTTGTTGTTTATTATTTTTTTTAATAAAAAAAAATAAAAAATAGTAAATAAATATTTTTTTATACAATGCAATTAAAAAAAATATTTTTTTAATACAATTGAAAAAAAATTTTTTTTAATACAATTAAAAAAAATATTTAATTGTATTTTAATACAATTAAAAAAAATATTTTTTTAATACAATTAAAAAAAATATTTTTTTAATACAATTAAAAAAAATATTTTTTTAATACAATTAAAAAAAATATTTTTTTAATACAATTAAAAAAAATATTTTTTTAATACAATTAAAAAAAATATTTTTTTAATACAATTAAAAAATTAAAATTAATACAATTAAAAAATTAAAATTAATACAATTAAAAAAAATATTTTTTAATAAAAATAAAAAACTACAGGCTTTTAATAATTAAAAAAAAAAATTTTACATTATTAAATTACCTTATTTTATAAAATATATTTTATTTTAATAAAAAAAAAATATTATTTTAATAAAAATAAAAAAAAATATTTTTTTAATAAAAATAAAAAAAACATTTTTTAAAAACAAATAAATATTTTTTGCGTGCATTAAAAAAATATATTATGTTAATAAAAAAAAAATTTAAAAAAAAATATTTTTTTAATAAAAATAAAAAATGACAGACTTTTAATAATAAAAAAAAAAATATTTTTACATTATTAAAAAAATATATTATTTTATAAAACGTATTATTTAATAAAAAAAAATTACTATTTTAATGAAAATAAAAAAAAATATTTTTTTAATAAAAAAAAACAAATTTTTCAATAAAATTAAAAAAAAACATTTTTTAAAAACAAATAAAAAAAATGTTTTTTGCCTGCATTATGAAAAAGTACGCCAATATGTGTAAAAACCCAATAAAAACAAAATATATAAAAAAACAAAATTCCTTTCGGAACCGCATTCAAACATTGAATTCCGGTCAGTGAGTATACAAATTATATCATGCAATCATCACTAATTGAAAAGACCAGTTCCTTCATGTAATGTTAAGGTAATTAAATAAGTATGAAAATGATATAATTTTTTTGTCTTGACTACTCCCCTTTCATTTCACAATTTACAAACTTCATTCTAACAACACGCCAATGTACAACACTGTCTTATTAATTCTTATTAGAACCAATTTACCTAAAATTAACTCTATGTGACCACTTGTAGTAGAACCCATCGAACCTACTTATTCTGTGGATTGTTTAACGTTAACCATTAAATAATTGTATGATATGACACATTTAATGGAATTGCCCGCCAAAACTTTAACACTAATCGCATTGTTGTAACAACAACAATGGCCATAAAAAGTGTTAACCCAATTAATGGCGATGGAGACGAGGCGGCGGACGATGGTTGTGGTGTTGGTCAAAAGGCATGTTGTTGATGGCGGTTAAATTAAAAAAAAAAGCCTCAAATGACCACATGAGCAATAGCAGCAGTAATGACAACAGCAGCAACATTTGGTAACAGCAAACAATGCAATTCCAGAGCTCAGCCGCTGACATTGTAACCGAGATGGTGTCAGTGTATGTGTGTGTATTGAATTGCCACCGATTAACAAGAGCAAAGCGTATTAAACATATGGAAACCAATGATCCTTTTGCGCCTGCTGCAATCACACTGCAGATACCAAACACATTGCACAGTGCACCTTGCCATTGTTTTCATTGTTGTAGTCGTCGTCGTCGTCGTCGTTGTTGTTGCCGTCATCCGTATTTTCGTGGTAATGAGATTTAATTTACGGTTTTGTAATTTTCACTTTTTTTTTTCTCGCCAACATTAACTAACTGCCGGGCCAGATTCGGCCTCCAAATGTAGGTTATGGACTTTTGTGCGATTTAAAACGCACAACTTTTGTTTGTGTGAGTTGTTTTCGAGTGGCCTATATTAAGTTCAGCGAGCGGAAACAACGAAATCGGAAATAAAACCGTGAAAACAGTGAAATGGTTTATAATGAGCTTAAATCATAACATTGTTATCCTCCTCTTCTAAATGACTTTTAGCTGCAATTTACTGAAAACTGTTTCTGTTTTTGTTTTTGCGTGTGTGTGTGTATGTTTTTTCTGTGTAACACATTGTTTGGCTCTTTTTCGGTGATGTTCTGTTAGTGCTTTTGGTCTTTTTCGCAGTACAAACAATGAAAAATTGTGTAAATTCCAAGTGATTAGTTTTGTGAAAACCGCGAACAGGCAACAAAAAACCAAACTCATTATGTTCCATCTAACCGCAATTTCGCTATGGTAGTTTCACAAACTAGCTCAGCTAAAATTCCAAAAAAAAAAATGTCTGCAAATTCTTTGTACTTGGCAACAACAGAACTAAGTGCGGGGAAAGAGCTACACAGGAAGTGTAGGGCCATACAACTTCATTTATTCGAAAAAAAAAAAAAACAAAAAAAAAACCCAGTAATGTTTTTACAGAACAACTATAATAGTTATAGGACTTGGAAGGAATATACTCAGTTAAAAGTCATCCCTTCTAGAATCAAAGACTCCAAGACACTTAACCCTCACGACCACTCATCGGCCACCTCATTTATCCCATACAATTTCTGCTTATTTCAAGGACAACGAACAATTTTAGAAATATTGATTAAAAAGTTCCTGCCAAAACGAATTTCACTTGGTTATCTTATATTTTTAATTGTACCTCCACTCACCATCCAACCAACCAAACTAATGAAAGTAGGCATTTTTCATTATTGAGGTCTAAGGCATACGGTTTCAGCCATTACGATTTGTGTATGTGTGTTCATATGAACATGAGTTGTATGAGTGTTAAACTATTAGTGAAGGTTGCTAAGTACGCCGAGTTTTTCCACCAGGATGTGGTTTGCTCGGAGGCATTTATCAAAAAACAACCAAAAAAAGGAAACCAAGGCAAAATTACATATGCACCAATATTTAACCCCAAAAACGTTCAATATAATTACATACAATTATGCTGATGTTGTTGTGTGTGTGTGTGTGTGTATGGTGGTTACCAGGAGCCAATATGTGTTTATGAGGTATCATGTGTTGAAATTTCGGCAGCGTATTTCGTTGTGTGTACACAAAACTATGTCACCACAACGAATATAAATTTAATATAATAGACTTACATACATATGTTAGTTCCAAGGTAAAAGAGACGTTTTAGTTTTGAAATTACTCTGGAAAAGGTGGCTGAAAAATATTTTCGATATTTGTATCAGAACCTTGGTCACACACACTACATAAAACTTGGCATTATGTGTGGTAGAATTTCTCAAGTCCTTCAAAATATGCATGGGCTGAGCAAAATTTTTTTTTTTTTTGATGTTTTACTGTGGGGGGGGGGGTGCTAAATCTGGTGAATATTGCTGAAGGAATTCGTAGCGTAATTCATTCAAGTTATTTTGTGTTTTCCATGCGGTTTGGTAATAAAAAACAATTCTCAACCAATTCGGTTTCAAGATAAGCAATATTGTTTGAATAAACACGGGCGGCGTACAGTGGGCCAGAATCCAATTCCATCGACCAAAAGACTCTAACTTTTGATCTAGTAAATATTTTGCAGTTCTCTCAAAAATTATTTGTCGACAAGAACTGACGGATTCTGTTAAGGTTTTACCACTCAATATCGGAGAATTGGATGTATTTTAGAAATATTTCCAAAGTTGATTAACTTTTGTGTTTGTCGATTTTAGGGAGAATCTAAATTCGCCGATGAGGGAGGGCTTGTGTTTGCCTGGCCAATGAACGCCGATTGGGAAAAATGTAGTATTAGGAAAAAGACAATTCATTCAAATTTTAGTCTGACTACCAAAATGGACTTTTTGCACTAAATCTGTCCTATCGCTGAAGTGTACAATTTCGTGCGGACAAAAGGTACCCTCAAAGAAGGGGGAACCCTTTCAGCATTCTCAATCAGTATTGATTCCTTAACTGTAACAAGTTGTGGTGATCCAGAAACTAATTTTGTTTAAAATCGATATTTTTTTCAAATATGTTGTTTCCGAAAACAAACTATACCACCAAGGAGAAGGAAAATAAATACATTTTGAAAAATTTAGTAGCTCTTCAAGTTCGACAGAGTTGAAAAATCATATTAAATTTTTTTTTAAATTTTAAAATCTGAAATTATATAAAAAAAAAATTAAAATCCAATACGAAGAATTAAGTCGAAAGACCTGAAACTAGAAATAAAAAAGCGCCCATGTAGGGGAGTTGGTAGTGTGCTCGCCTTTGAGTGTGGGGGTTGTGGGTTCGATTCCCACCAGAGACTTTGGTCTGTCGCTGCAAAAATCTAGCCATATGGTCTGTGTCATCCGGTTTACTTTTGTTCCCTCTGGTCTAGAGTTGAAAAGAGGAATCTGTGAAAACAGTTTATCTAAATAATGACAGTGCGAGTTCAACCACTTTACAATTTTTAATAATTAGAATTTAGAATTTGGTTAATTTAATGTCGTTTGCTGTTTGCCATTTAAGATATTCGCTGTTAAATTTGACACTACTACTCTCTCGTAATCGGACATCGAAGGAACTGAGAATTTTGTCCGCTTATAAAAGGTGTCCGCTTCTGAGTGAAGTACACAAGATGATTGAAGCAAAATGGTACTAAAAAAAGTGTCCGTTTTTGAGAGGTGTCCGCTTAAGATTGGTGTCCGCAAGGATAGAGTAAAATTACTTTGTGTTGTAATTAATAATAAAGAAATAAATAAAAAAAAAATAAATAAAAAACTCTCGCCTCTAAAATCAAATTTTTTTCAATTTCGGAAATACTTCCCAATATCCGATTTAAAATTTTAACCTAACCTAAAAATAATCCCTCACTGCTGGTCTACAACATCTTTTTTACACAACTAAAACATGTTTACTAGATCAAAAGACAATAGAATTTGATTCAGGGCCACTGATCGGACCACATAAAAACTAGGAGTGCAAAACCAACAAAATACAGCATAAAAGCAGAAAAAAAACAAGCACTGATCCAGTCGACCGGAATTTCGTCGACTGCAAAAGAGGACCAGGTTAAAAAACTGGAGAAGTCTATGAAAAATGCACCAAAAGGAAAATGCGCAATTGCGAAATTTTTAAAAAAAATTTTGTGGGACTTTTCAGAATTTTTTTTTTGATGAATTTTCGTGTTGGACTTTTTGGGGAATTTGTGATCTATTTTTGGGACATCTTCATTTGAGGCATTTTTTATTTTGTGGGAGCATTTTTCAGAGAGTCCACTTTAAAATCAACAAAAACAAGTATCTTTGCCACTATATTGAAAAATACTTCAATATATTCATCTATTCTTCTATAAATTTATCTTCCTGAGTATTGAACGCTGTGCTTTCTCTAATATTCTCAAGTAGATGACATTACTGGGTAGATTACTTTCCATCTGTTTTGTTACTCACGCAATTGAAACAATTTCCCCCCAGTCTGTTATATTTTCCCATAAAAATTGTTAATTACCTGTAGTTGCTGATACGCAACAAAGCAATTTCAATTAAATAACACTCATACGCCACCGCTCAAGATAAGATCATTAAGTGGGTATCGCCGTATTATGTACATACAAACTACTTAAGTTAATGGAGTGCACGTCTATGAATAATACATAATTTCTCTCACTCTCATAGACACGTACACCCAAACACACACACACCCACAAGTTGATGTTGCCGACGATATTATGAGACTTGAGAGCACATAACTTTAGAGAACTATCGTAAAAATCACTTAAACTCATCTTCTCATCACTGTTGCAATTACAGTAATAAGTTCATCACGCAATATAGTGAACAACATTGTTAGTGTTGGTACTCGTAATGTTTAACATTTAGGACAGAATTATATACTCTCTCTCTCTCTCCCCCTCTCCATCTCTCGCTCGCCCACTCCCTCACACTTTGTCTTGCAGCGGGATGATGAAAAACGAATGCTGATGATAGTGATGCCTTTGTCGTTGTCGTTGTCGATGCCTGCGAGGCAACAAAGTGTTAACTTTAATAACAGCGGCAACATTAACATTTTAGCAACAATGATGCAACATAATAGTTTAGAGTAGAATACCAGCATCGACAAAACAGCCACTTAAACATTAACACTTAACACACCTACACTCGATCACAGACGCATACATATACAAACTGTACGCTGAGGAGGGCACACGTTTACACCAGTTGTGGCACCAGCACACTTGCATTCATTCTACATAGTTGAAAGTGGCAAAATATAACATTTGCAAACTTCAAAATAAGTAAAGTGTAATGAAAATATTAACAAAAGTAGACAACTTTTGTTAATACTCTTTTCTGTGCTCCCTGTCCGCTTTGTCTACAAATGGCCGAACACAGTGGTATTCGGAATTGCGGCAGAGGCTCAGAGCTCATTAGAAATTTACACAATTGGTAGGACATTCAAGTTATTTCACTTGAAGATCGGATGCTAAGTACATTTTTCGAAGATCTCCAGATTTTATCAGTTTTATTTAAGTTTTAGAGCAACATCACCTAACCAAATGATATCTAAACCGAGTGTAAGCGAATGCCTTTAAGTGTAGCTCTCTCTAAATCTTGGCCAAGAACACACTGTACTTTGCCCACAATGACCAGAAAGTACACGCCGTAACAGACACAATACAAAATCAACAAAGTTAGTTTTCCCGAAAATGAAAACATGAACATTAAACTGGAATAAAAAATATGGACTCAACGAAAATGTAGACATTCGTGCCGAAAAGAAGAAAAAAAAAAAACAGTTCACAATGAAAAGGACAAGGTTTTTTGTGGCGCACAGTGAGAAGGCAAACAACAGCCAAGAGACATGAACATCACCTCTCATTACAAAAGGATATTATGCATAGTATCGTTGTCGGTTGCTGGACGGACAGTGCAACAACATTTTAAATAAACAGAGTGTGATAGATGGCATTGCCACTGCACTCTGAACAACAACAATGACGACAGCAACAACACCAGCGGCCACAGAGCAGCAAAAGTTCTGAAATGAAATGAAGATGCAAACGAGCGAGAAGCAGCCGGGCAAAAATGGAAACGGGACAGATCGACCAGTGTGTATGCAACATAAAATGTTTCAGTTTCATTATGACAATGGACCACACAGCCCATGGTGTTGATGATGATGATAGTGATAGTGTTTAAGCTTGAGTCCGGCTGCTGGACAAGAGCAACAACGAGCGACAACAGCCAGCAACAATATAATTTCGACTGTCATCAACATCATTATCATTAACATTAACACAACAGCATTATGGTTGATGCCGTACACCATGTATGTACATATATAGATTTGACTCTCTCTCTCTCTCTTTATTTTGTCCTTTTGCCATTTTATCACACAATTTTCACTTTTTCCAAAGTTGGCACCGAAAACCCCAAAAAACAAACTCATGTCTGCAAAGTTGTTTCCTATTGGGATGTGCAATTTGTGTCATCATCACCAGCATTGTCTTGCAGTTATCACTGCGTATGTATGAGTGACGGTAGATTTTTTTGTATTTATGTGTATGTGAGTGCAGGCAGACCTAGTACCTTATTTCAAAAAAAAAAATTTTTTGTAGAAAAACATAGACTAAACTCACTATTATTGCACACCAAAGACTTGTATACTTTGTATTTGAGTTGGCACAGTGGGTCGTTAACGGTGTCAAAGTGGATTTTGAAATAGATGTTTTCGAGGGTGAAGTTTTTGATTTATAATATAGAGTTACCCAGACCGAAAGATATATAAAGGGGACGATCGGTACAATATTTCGAAATGAGTCCACTTGGGGCGGAGGCCCATCAGTTGTGTCGTATTTTGTCACCATCCAAAGGAGTAGTCGAGTACAAAATGCTCAAAAACAAGGTTTTCCCTATTTTTCCTTGAAAATATTCAAATGCTACAAAAATACTTATTTATTTCCCTTAACATTCCATAAAGAAACAGACGGAGACTTCTCGAATCAGTGAGCTGTGCGCGATATAATTGTGTATACTCACTGACAGGGACCTACTGTTTGAAGCCGGCTAGTAAGTTAATAACTGACAACAATTAAATATGTATATAAAAGAAATTTAAATCAAAATGATGTTATAAATTGAAAAATTTCAATCGAGTAAACAAATTAATTTTGTTGTGTGTGACTTAAATTAATTTGTTGCCAGTTGAGAACACAATTCTCTGCGAAACAAAAGAGCAATATCGAAAATCTTCTAAACAAAAAGTGAGGCTCTACATGTGCACGTGCATGTTCATTTGAAAAATGTCGTCGCACGAGTAACTTCTCCTAAGATTTGTAGCCGTCCACAGCAGCAAACAAAAACACACTGTTGCCCTCAAAGCATTTGGGGAAAAGTATGGAAAAGCAAATTTCTTTTCAAATCAAAGAAGTCCAAAGAATTCTTTATTGACAATAATGCACAAAATGTAACTTTTGTCAAAAATCAATCTTAATATATATTTACCCTCGACACTGATTCACTGACTCTGTCACGCAGTACGTAGGAATTTAAATAGGCGTTCTATAATTCTATAAATAATAATAATAAAAAAATAATATTTTTGTTTTTGTACAGAAATTGTGTTTTCCCCAAATTTTTCTTTTCCAAATTTTTTTTTACAATTTTTTTTTTTTACAAAAATTTTTTTTTTGCAAATTTTTTTTTTTTACAAAATTTTTTTTTTTTTACAAAAATTTCTTTTTTCAACAAATTTTTTTTTTTTTACAAAAATTTTTTTTTCAACAAAATTTTTTTTTTCAACAAAAATTTTCCATATTTCAACGGGCGCCATAGGCGCATTAACAACAAAATTCAACAAAATTTTTTTTTTTCAAGAAAAAATTTTTTTTTCAACAAAATTTTTTTTTTTCAAGAAAAAATTTTTTTTTCAACAAAATTTTTTTTTCCAACAAAAATTTTTTTTTCCAACAAAAATTTTTTTTTTCAAGAAAAAATTTTTTTTTCAACAAAATTTTTTTTTTTCAACATTTTTTTCCATATTTCAACGAGCGCCATAGGCGCATTACAATTTCCTATAACACTTTAAACGACATACAAAAATGTGCTGCTTGTGCCAACAAATTATCTACCTTTGAGTTTTCGTTGCCTGTCGGCCGATGAGGAGCAAAATAGTGTGTGCGTTCTTCGAACAATCACTACCCAGTGGAATGGCTGTGTAAAAACGAAATTGCTTTGCATAGATCTCCACAAAAATTTTATTTTCTCTGTTTGACATAAATTTGATTTCAAGACTAAATTGCTGTGCGTAGATTGCGACCACAACTTAATTCAATTTGTACACTGGTTCTCACGCAAGCTTGGGGAAAGTTTCCTACTTCCCTCTACATTTTTCCTAATTTCCCCAGCACTGTTTAAATTTGCTCTACCAATTGATGTTCAATACTTTAGTGTAGACCAAGGCCGGCCACCACTTTCACCTACTTGATTAATTAAAGTCCTTCCTGACGTCATTGAGATTCTACCAAATGCCTTGCGAGTTCGTAAATGAAGGCCGTTGTCATAAGATACATTTAAGGACAGGTTTTTATAAAATGTCCTTCCTAGTATTTCGTATAGTTCATTCTCTCCAGCGACACACTGTCCACCGCCACATGGCCAGTGGCTTGTCTCTTTGGGGTAGGGGGGTGGCAACTGCGTAGTTAATGGTGGCAGCCAATTGGCTTCATATAACTTGTACATTATGTTGCTGTTGCTAATATTATTGCTGTCATTGTTGTTGTTGCCTCGCTCCATTCAGTCACCGACATTGCTATTCAGGACGCTCAGCATGTTGTCGGCAGCAGCCGCATGAAAATTATGAAGTTGCAACATTTCTAAATAATTCCTGCCTGCTAGCACAATGATTTGCTGGAATCACAAGAGTGGCACTGCCACCATCTGTGGCATACAAACGGCATCTAGTTTGTCCAAAAGTGTGTGAGTAAAAGTGGGCGCTGTTTTTGGGGCGCTACTTTCGTTGCAATGCTCCAGTTGTGTTCTTTCTGTAAAGGCATAATGCCAGAAAAAAAACGAGAAAAATTTCATGTGATGACATTGTGCAGTGAGTGGCATGAGTGAATGTGATAGTGCCACCACCTACCAGATCGTATTTCATGGTATGAATATTTGTTGGATGTACAAAGACAATTGTTGCCGGTTCTTAAAGGAAGGCCAAGGCAATGACGTGCTTTGTGGAGCATCTCATCGTTCTGTTGGATGGGGAAGTGGCAAATTCGTAAACTTAGATATCTACGAACTCCTCATATAATTCATTTCAAGCGGCAACTTTGGAGATTCCAATAAAATAAACGAGGGGTTTGTTTAAATGATTCTTTTAAATATCGATAGGTCATAATTCTAAAACCAGCAGAGCGAGAGAGTTGAAAATGTGGCTGATAGACGTTTTCGAAAAGATGGACATATGAGAGACAACACGGTTATTTGGATCAAATCGGTTATTTGGACCCTCAAAGTCTAAACTATTTCCAGTCCCACCGTTTTTTTTTACATCACTAGAAAAATCTGCAAACCCAAAATGCTTGGCTCTAACAGAACCTTATTCTTTTGCAGAGGCTGTATGAGCGGACTTCTGGTCCGGTTAATGATGACTGCCTCAGGGCTGTCTTGCCGGTTAGAGGGTTAGAGGGCCCTTAATTGATTACTCTAAATATTGTCGCTTGTTGGTCAGTAGGAACCAGCAAAGATGCGAGTACCGTCTTCGCTAATATTCTACTCCATGTATTTTAACAGGATTCCTCATCTAAATATTAAGTCGATATTCAAACCATAGACAATTCTTCTAATGGCCTGGGCATTTCGTTTGATTGCATGTCAGCAAGCTTGGGCAAAGTTTCCTACTTCCCTTTATATGTTTCCTAATTTCCCCAGCATTGTTTAAATCCCATTTATCAATTGGTGTTCAATACTTTAGTGTAGACCAAGGCCAGCCACCACTTTCACCGACTTGATTAATTGTCGGTAATTTAGAAGGCCACCAAAACAAATCACCCTTTGACATAAACAGACAAAACAATAAATAATACAAATCATATCAAACGAATTGATTCTTTCAATCCCAAAATATTGCTGTATACGTATTTAGTTCATTCAATTCAAACCATTCATCACGAATGTTAGGAGAGAAAGCAAAAAAAAGGAGAAAACATCGCACAACAAATATCAAATATCCGGGCAAATAAGTTCAAGGGTATCTCACAAATGTTGTCGAGACAAACTATGACAATAAATGACAGGAAAAGCCACATGACAGGACATACAAACCGGGCGGCCGCCCAGCACATGACATCAACACACACGTTACCGTCTCTACCGCCGGTGGTTTTCCGTCTTGTCGACAGCAACAACAAAACAAACACACACACACATACACAGAAGTAATGAATTACAACCGCTGCATGAGACATGTCCTGAAAGTGATAAAGTTTCTGTGCCAGATAATCTTGAAGAAAGTCAAAGAGGATTGCAAAACAGCTTTAAGTCAATGTGTCAGGGGCGAACTATTCCCATTGATGTGACTGGGTTTTGAGAATTGAAACTGATTCACTGACTCTGTCACGCAGTACGTAGGAATTTAAATAGGCATTCTATAATTTTCTATAAATAATAACACTGTACAACACAAAAAAAAATTACAAGGTCCGACCTATAAATTTTGATAGAGGAGACAAAAAAAAAAGACACGCGTATCGGCGTTTTGAAAGTTTACATCTGGGTGTCATTTTAGGGGGAGGTAAAGTTTCCCCCAAATGCAAATTTTGTATTGTCAATCGGCATAGAAAATCGAGTGAAGCTTACGTTTAAAGTATAAGGTGTGTTCAGCAAATTTATGCCAAATGTTGCGGAGAACAATTTTGTAGAATATGTTAACCCTCTAACTCCTCAAGGCATGGGTCTTTTTTGTCATTCTTTTAAAAAAGAGCAAAAAAACACCATTAAAACAGGTATTTAAGGGGTTAAAATGTTCCGCAAAAATATTCGCCGTGAAATTTTACTATAAGTCCCTAAATACACCAAAACGGAAAATTCAACCAGAAAGTCAGAAATAAAACACAACACTAGAGAGCTTAGGGTTAATTTTGCATTTAGTAAGAATTTTATTTTAAAGTACCCCAAAAATTTAGCACTTGTCCAGCATATTGTAATTTTGGAAAAAATTTGATTTTGTTGTACAATAAAAAAAAATAATATTTTTTTTTTGTACAGAAATTGTGTTTTCCCCAATTTTTTTTTTACAAAATTTTTTTTTCCAAATTTTTTTTAACAAAAATTTTTTTTTTCCAAAATTTTTTTTTCCAAATTTTTTTTTTTCAACAAAAATTTTTTTTTTTCAACAAAAGTTTTTTTTTCCACAAAAATTGTTTTTTTCGACAAAATTTTTTTTTTTTGTAAGAAAAAAATTTTTTTTTCAACAAATTTTTTTTCCATATTTCAACGGGCGCCATAGGCCCATTACAACTTACTAGTAGTTAAATAGTTCAAATAAGTTGCTAGTAGACATATCGTAGACAGCTCACTGAGCTTTGAGAGAAGTTTGAGATTGTTCCTTCATGGAAGGTTTTGAATAATGACCCCAATGCACAATGGCTCCAAAGCGAAAATGGAAAATGGTTCGAAATTTAACTATTTAACAATAAGACAATTTGGGGCTAATTTTGTAATTGGGGTCATACTTGCTATTTCCTTAACAAAAATTATACCAAGATTTTGGAATTTCGGGGTATTTTCTCAACTTCCATTTTGGGAAATTTTTGTTTAAAAAAATTTCAAAATTGTTAAAAAATAATTCAAAATTTTTGTGTAATTTTTCGTAAAAAACAACTCTTCATCACCACAACTTCGGCAGTAGTAACTACTCGGAACCCTTAGTTTGCCAAGTTTTTCCAAAATGCCTGTTGTGGTTAAGCCCTGCAAAAAATATTGCTGGTCTGCAACACTGGCTTCTATTTGTCGAAAGCTCTCCCAATATCCCATTTTGCAAACAAACGCTATCACACCGACTACATTCTTAAATACCCGCTGTCATCGCACATCGTCAAATCAGTAAGACCAATTTCAATTTCAATCCTCGACAACATTCAATCCTCTGCCATGACATGTTGAGTTTAACATCGCCCAGATCAAAAATGGCACACGGCGTGTGACTAACATGCTGCAGGTTAAAATTAACTGTTTCATGACATTTTCATCAGTTAACACAGTCACAATAACAATGACAGCAGCTCCATGCGCCACAGCACGCTTTGATTCACAGCCAAATCGTCAGTTTTCCAAGTTGTAAACTATGAACATTAAAAAGGAAACGAAAACTTTCTGATGAGTCCCCAAGATAAACATCTTCATATAAACAGAAAAAAACCAACGACAGTGCGTATGTATGCGTATATATATGAGTGTATATGCGAGTGGGTGTGCGTATATCATATATTGGCATCATTGACAAAGTAGGTGTGAGTAATGGCCACTATGTAATGTGTAGCACATTATGACTGAACTGGGCTCTGTCCGTCTGAATGTTTGTCAGTGTGTTGTGTTGTGGGCATTTCCGACACATGACATTTGTACTCATAAAGCTTTGACAAGCTAAATTGTTATTTTTTTGCGATAACAAACAACAGCAACAACAATCTCGTCGTCTGCATCAACAACTCACACTTCAGTGGGGATGGGGCGGGGAGGAGTGGTGGTGGCTGTGGAATGAAGTGGTCAAACGCACAAAACAAAACAATCGCACTTTATTTATTTATTTATGTTAGGAGGGCAGTTGTTTTTTTTTTCAATGAGTTTTCCTAGGAAAATTCATTTTTTTTTCCTCATTTCGTATTTTTTTTAGCGCCACCCCTAGACAAAAAACAGAAAGAGCACAGCAAAACAAAGAAATGAACGTCGAACAACAAGTACACATTGAAGTTTTATGAGTTTAATGCCGCATTGTGGAGAAAGTGAAAGGCCAAAAACATATTGTGGTGCGTTTTTTTTTTCATCCCCGCCCTCCGCATTGTTTTGGCTAAAACTATTACAGAAGTTTCAGCAGTATGGATGGCAACACAGTGGAGCTGAAAAATATATATATATATATATATTATATTTTGGCAAATAAAAAAAAAAACATTTTTAACTGAAAAAATAAAAAATTTCGTGGTTTCAAAAGTATAGGGCTGGAATTCGCTCCGAGGGACTTGGCCGATCTTCAAATGAATACGAATGACAGAGGATGAGACCCCATCTACAACAACTCGTATAGAGCGATCTCTGAGAAAACTCTTAAAGTTGGTAATTCTTCAATTGGAAATAAAAAAAATACCGGCCTCGACAACCTGACAACTAACTTATTTCAATTGACATACCATGAAGGAAGAGACGGGGAACTTTTTACGAATCAAAAGTTCGAAAAATATATCAGCTCTGCACTGATGGCCCGAAACATAAATCAGGCATTTTAAAACCCAACAAATCACATCGTAGATTTTATCAAAATCAATGGTAAAAGGTTTTCAAACAAAAAAGAAATTATAGTAAAAAAAAAATAAAAATGTCAGCATTAATTCTTTCCCTAATTTGTCACACTGTATTTTTGTTGTTGTGGCGGAAGAGAAAACGAAAACAAGCATCCTGCAGGAGTCAACGACGCAGATACGCACACACACACACACACACATAGTTTTGGGAGCGTGGGGTCAGTCGACCGTATGTTTAACAAGTCTATTAAGTTCATATCTTATCTTATGATGACAGCTACTTTCATTGCTTTGCTCTATTAGCTTTTAATGCGTATATGAGTATAAGGGTGTATGTGTGTGTGTGTCTGTCCGTCTTCCGTTGGATATGCGGCATACAAAAAGAACTACCAACGACTTTATAAACTTACCGGAGTAGGCGTTTCTTTATGTGTGCCCTTCGATATCACTGGGGCGCCCAACTGTCGCATTTCATACCACCGACAATTTAATCAGCCGCCGCCTAGCCAGAGCACCACATCATCCTCGAAAGAGAAATGGAAAAAGTGAAACTTTTCAAAAATTTTTGTCTTACTCATTTCAGTGGGGGAAGTTTTGAAGTCGCAGCATAACATGACTCATTTATAAACGTAGGCAACGCACACACCCATGAAGTCAAACAGTCAGCAACACATGTCAATTATTTGTTTTGTTAGCTGAACTTTTAGTTGGTTCGTCTTAAGCGTTTTCACCATTGCCACTGATAAGATATGATCTCTTAATATAAGTACGCTCATCAGACAGCCACGTTCGGTTCAGTCGATTGGCGCTTTTGCAAAACTTCAACATTCATTTCCGTTTCCTTTTTTTTTTTTTTTTTTCTTTGGCTTAGTGTGCTGTTGTAGTGGTTGTTGTTTGTCGTTGAAATTGATTTCTTTGTGGAGTTTTTAATGCACATTGCGAATGAATGCTGTTCATGTGATTTATTTGTTAAAGATTTTCACTTAATACCGTCTGTAAGACTTTTCTTATCACGGGTGATTTATCTTTGGCGCCAAAATACATTTATATGTGTCGAACATGATATTGTTCGATTGGATATCAATCAGTTGAGAGTTTAGTCGTATATCTGTGATGCTTGTGGAGAAGGTGCAGAGTAGAGGGCATTTATTAATTTATTTCGTCTATGGAAATACAATTCCGCACAGACTAGTGCTTAATAAGAAATTAGTTTTTGAATTCATATTACATTGAATTCTATAAGCGACCTTATTACAGGTTCATTCATGCCGTAGTGTGTTCTATGAAAATGTATATTAAAATACTAGAAAGTTGTAATGCGCCTATGGCGCCCGTTGAAATATGGAAAAAAAATTTTGTTGAAAAAAAAAATTTTTCTTGAAAAAAAAAAAAAATTCTTGAAAAAAAAAATTTTTTTGAAAAAAAAAAAATGTTGAAAAACAAAATTTTGTGGAAAAAAAAATTTGTTGAAAAAAAAAAAATCTTGTAAAAAAAAAATTTGTAAAAAAAAAAATATTGGTAAAAAAAATTTGGGGAAAACACAATTTCTGTACAAAAAAAAATATTATTTTTTTTATTATCTTAATATATATTTACCCTCGACACTGATTCACTGATTCACTGATACACTGATTCCCTGATTCACTGACTCTGTCACGCAGTACGTAGGAATTTAAATAGGCATTTCTATAATAATTCTATAAATAATAATAATAAACAAAATAATATTTTTTTTGTACAGAAATTGTGTTTTCCAAAATTTTTTTTTTTTAAAAAAAAATTTTTTTTTCCAAATTTTTTTTTTTCAAGAAATTTTTTTTTTCCAAAATTTTTTTTTTTTTTTTCACAAAATTTTTTTTTTCAAGGAAATTTTTTTTTCAAGGTTTTTTTTTTTCAACAAATTTTTTTTTTTTCAACAAAAATTTTTTTTTTCAATAAAAATTTTTTTTCCACAAATTTTATTTTTTTTCGAAATTTTTTTTTACAAAATAGTTTTCTCAAAATATTTTTTACAAAATTTTTAAAATTAAGTAACAAATACTTTCTCAAGCAAATTAACGGGCGCCATAGGCGCATTACAACTTACTAGTTTATTATAGAATGCCTATTTAAATTCCTACGTACTGCGTGACAGAGTCAGTGAATCAGTGTATCAGTGAATCAGTGTCGAGGGTAAATATATATTAAGATTTACAATTTCTTAGATTTTTAGGTGGAAAATTAAAGCGAATTAAAATTAAAACATATGTAGAATCAATACAATCACAAATTATTTTATACAAGAACATTATAAGCTGATAAGATCTACGATTGACAAGCAAGGGCAAACGAATAGGTTTACATCGAGATTTCATCAAATTTTCTTAGTAGTCTCTCAATTCTGTAGATTATTATTGAGGTATAAGGATTCCCGGTGAAGGATTGAGGTGAAGGATTTCTCTGAAAGTTCCCCCAAACTCCTCAAGGGAGAAGAGAATACCCTTTACAGCCATGATCTATAGAATGGGGGATAGAACACCACCTGCCAATAAATCTATTTAAGTCTGACCCTAATTTGACCATAATGCGTCACTTTCTTTAAAGATCATACCCAAGTTTCTCAATACGGTCAACTACTCCCAGATTTGATCGTATATACCCAGCAGAGCCACCACAGTATTCTCGTTGACGGCGAGCAAACCTTCAACCAAACAAGTTCTGCAGAGCTGCCTTTGTGGACTGTGTACACCTGGCATGATGCCTGATGGAAAACAGCTCCCGGTTTATGTTTGCCCTAAGGCAACTGTCTACGTAGTCTCTCCCGAGTTTTTTGGAAAATATTTTCTAGAATATTTTGATCCCGTATGGGAAGGTTTTCTCCAGTTGGGAATAAAGACTACCTTGTGGTCTCTCCACATAACGGGGATGTATGTGCCATTGTTGATATTTTCCCTTTTTCGAACTCGTCCTTTTCGCCATTGCCATCTTGTCTTACAAATCGTGTACTTGGTGCTTGGTGGTCGTAAATCTTTTCAAACTGGATACTCTAACGAATATAGATTACTAGTAAGTTGTAATGCGCCTATGGCGCCCGTTGAAATATGGAAAACAAAAATTTTTTGAAAAAAAAAAATTTATTTAAAAAAAAATTTTGTAAAAAAAAAAAAATTTGAAAACAAAAATTTTGTAAAAAAAAATTTTAAAAAAAAAAAATTGGAAAAAAAAAATTTTGGTAAAAAAAAATTTGGGGAAAACACAATTTCTGTACAAAAAAAAATATTATTTTTTTTATTATTATTATTTATAGAAAATTATAGAATGCCTATTTAAATTCCTACGTACTGCGTGACAGAGTCAGTGAATCAGTGTATCAGTGAATCAGTGTCGAGGGTAAATATATATTAAGATATGATTTATTCAAGAAATCCTAGGACTCCATTGGTTCACAACACAATTAAACAGGAGGTTTTCTATACATTCACAATACCAAGATCATCTCTACAACCATACTTTTTGTATACTCACTGACCGGCCCCTACTGTTCTAAAGCCGACATATGTTTTTCTGGAGATGTCTTACATGGCTTAAAGATTACTCTCTTACTCCTAAAGTCTTTGACATTTACAAGGTAAAAACGATCGCTACAAAATGTTTGATATCCTTACCAGAATGGGAATCTGGATTTGCTTTGCAATAGAGGTACAAATTGGCGATCACAGCTCGACCCAATCTACCCAATTCTATGTTATTACACCGTGAATCTGAGAATTGATAAAAATCTATTTTTTAAAAAATTTGACGTGATACAGACATTTCCACGAGTCTGCCTGCCAAAAATCATCTCGATTGGATCACTGAAAAAGGGTTAAAAATTTGGTCGAAAGGCTTTCACACAGGCCACTACGAGCTTCATACTTCAAACTTAAAAAAAAAAAATTCTGACGTGTACATGAAAATCGCCGATACACGTGTATTTTTATTTTTTCCCCTCTTTCCGAATATGTGCATTTGGTTCATAGGACAGAAAAAAATCTACGGTGTTATTAGTAATCTTAAAAAGGGATTACAAACTGGGATGACGAGTGAAACCTCACCTTCTATTGTCTGTTTTTTGTTCCTGTAGAAGACCAGGTCTGGATTTCAAACGCTTCTACTCTCGCTTTTGTGGATATACCTTTTAAATTTCACTGTTTCTATTTCCATAGAAGACCTACTAGCCGGATTTGTTAATCCACTCCTTATGATGGCCTTTCTTTTGCCGCTGAATGCCAAATATATTTTCCTTATCCTTGGGGAAATAGGTTTCCATTACCCTGTGAAAAGTAAATTCTAACAATGTCGGTCATTAAATGATGACCTCATAAAATGTATAGGTTTCATAAATTATAGACACTTGTTATTGAAGTAAATTTCCATGCATTGCCGTAAATGATAAAAATGTTGCCCATTTACCATTCCCCCCCCAAACAACCCTTAGTCTAAATGCAACATTTTTCAAACTATTTAAGCAATTAATCAATTGACAGTTTACTAAGAAGTAAACTTTTACTTTTCTCCAAATAGGGAGAGAGAAAAAAAACACTTCACTTAAGTAACATTGTTTTGTTGGCCCAAATTATTTTCCAGCCACAGAAACCACTTGAAAATAGCCACAAACAAATCAATTATTAATAAAAATCTAACACACACACACACATACATGGCATACAGAAAAACGAAAGCATACTAACAGCAGTGGGACATACAGACAAACACACACACGAGTTCAGAGCAAAGATTATACAAACTATCAGATGTATGTAGAAGAACGACCGACCACATACACTGCACGAAAAAAACAACAACATATCTGTAGACCCAGAAACATACATACGTACATTGAATGAGAGCGGTGTGTGTGTGTCTGACTGACTGAACTGAACTGACGATGCAACATTTGTTATGCCAGCGAGTTACTTTTTTGCTCGTCCTGTCTGAGAACATATTTTGGAGAAGTTGTAAAGGATATAAATCTTTAAAAGCAGACCATAAATCTTTGAATGTCTGTATGTCTATGTGTATTGGTGGTATCTAACATGCAATCGCATACAGAGGTAGCAACGATGTCCTTTTATAGACACACACAAACTCACTCACAACTACGGAGTAACACATATCCATATGTATATGTGTTTATAGTGAAAAAAGAAATGTTAGTTTTAAGTTTATAGATGCTGCTGCTGTTTTTTTTGTTGGTTTGTCTGTTAACAAAAAAACTATTTCTAAGTTCAGTGTGAAATGCAACATTGGCAATATGGTCCATTGAAAGCGGCTTGCCAATGTATTTCTTTTTTGGCAACAACAAAAAATTCTATTAAAATAATGTTTTTTTTTTTTTTTGGAGAAAAATGTTATACAAAATGAAATACATATACAATTTAAAGGTTTTTTTTTTTGTGGGGAAAGCATATAAATAAATGGATACAAATATATGGAAATGTTATTTCGGACTGCAAATGGCCCACATACGAATGGTGTAAAATGCACGAAACTACGTTTATATATCGCCCTTAACATGACATGCAGTTTATTACTCTGTTTGATACACAGCCAAATGTTTTCATGCGCCAAATTCTCTCATGGACCTCGAGATACTGCCGCGATTTCCAGCAACTTTCATTGACAACATTATGGGGAAATTCGTGATTTGAAACAAAATACAGGTTCAAGATATTCTTATAATATTGTAATACTAGTAAGTTGTAATGCGCCTATGGCGCCCGTTAATTTGCTTGAGAAAGTATTTGTTACTTAATTTTAAAAATTTTGTAAAAAATATTTTGAGAAAACTATTTTGTAAAAAAAGAATTTGGAAAAAAAATAAAATTGGGAAAAAAAAAATTTGTGGAAAAAAATTTTTTGCTGAAAAAAAAATTTTTGTTGAAAAAAAAAATTTAGTTGAAAAAAAAAAATTTTGAGGAAAAAAAAAATTTGTGGAAAAAAAAAATTTGTAAAAATAAAAATTTTGTAAAAAAAAAATTTTGGTAAAAAAAAATATGAAGAAAACACAATTTCTGTACAAAAAAAATATTATTTTTTTTATTATTATTTATAGAATTATTATAGAATGCCTATTTAAATTCCTACGTACTGCGTGACAGAGTGAGTGAATCAGTGTATCAGTGAATCAGTGTTGAGGGTAAATATGTATTAAGAAAGATAGTAGAGGTAAATTTCGAACATCAGATCCTTTCCGCCGTGTCCCGGCAGCTTCAGTACTACCACATCCCTTGTACATTAGGGCGGGCCAATTTTTCTTTCACTCAAAGCCTATACCGAAAATATGATTTACAGGTAATTTTAAGAATATGTCACCAACAAACCATGGGTCTAAAATATAACCCTAGCTCGCGCAAATCAATTTGGTCGAGAACTGATTTGTGGGAGAGAAAAAATCAACAAAACGAACTTCTAGAAATATTTCACACAGAATCTAAATAAAGGATTTTCCAACAAGAGATGTTATTTTGAATCACCCGGTATTTCGGTAGCTGTCACTTTTGAAGTTTTTATTCTTTGACATTTGACAAGTAGAAACTACGCCATTACTAAAAATGGAACGATACACGCTTCAACAACGCACTGAAATTATTAAAATTCACTACAAAAATTGTGAACATTTTGCAGTCACAGTTGGCAAAACTAAAAAGCTTCCGGACCATGTTATCTCTCGCAGAGGTGATCACAATTGGAAACCGAGATTATGAGATTTAACCACGTGAATGATAAGGTCTACGCCAACAGCTCAGAGCTCGATTCAAGTTCTCAATGATAGAATTAGTGAGGCTATCGAGGACATAGGGCAGCCACTTTTTAGATTTAGATTTTACTAAAAATATTGCTGCTGTTCACTTTACAATCATAGTAGCGCTATTCGGCCAACCCCTATGACCAATCAAACCTCCTCCCCACCTCCCACCAGGCCCTCCAACAAAACCTATAAAACAAAACTGAAAAAAAAACACATTTGGAGCAAATTGAAAATTCAACCAATGCAAGGCCAAAAATCACTTTTAAAATATACACACAACAACAAAACATTACATTCACATAAAATATGCGAAGAGACGAAAACGAGCAGAATGGCTGACTGCCAAAGTAGAAGACCACAAAATCAGAATGAGCGAAAAAAAAAAAACAGCGCCAGTGGTACCTTAACTGATGGCGGTTTTACAGAACTGTGAAATGCGCTGTCATAAGAGTAAGAACCACATTCGCGCGCACACACACACACACACCAATACCACACGCACGGACAGATAGACAGCCAACTCAACACCGAAATGTGTTTGTGTGAGTGTTGGTGGAAAAATGTCCATTTCCTACTTTTTGGTACTCCCGTAACTCTTTGTAAAAATATTCGAACCAATGTGTGTGTGTGTGCAAGTCAACGTCACCGTCTCTTTGTGTAAGTGTACATTTCAACACACACACAACCCGAAAAAAAGAGTGCTGCAGACGTGTGTGTACAGTGCATACAGCAATTAGCACTTTTTTGGCAGCTTTAATGTCAGCCTCTCTGGCAAAAAAAGACACACACACTGCCAAGTGAGAAACAAACAAGACGAGGCGGACAGACAACAACAAAAAGGAAACATCAGATGAAGTACAAGTGGAGTAAACCAGAAATGTGTGATATCCTGAATGAGGCAGCCGTGGCAGGATGGCGTCGAAAAACAAACCCCACCACCAGCATCTGAGTGATATTATGATGCTATAATGCCAACAACAAACAGACTCAGACTTGGCGTAATCTCCAGTAGAGAGAAATTGGTGAGAGAGACAAGTGGGCTTGACATTGGCACCTGCTATGATGACAGGATAACTGCGTAGCTGGTGATTGGCGTATAATGACAAATACTATAATTAGGATTTTCTTAAAACTCATAGGACACGTTTTAGTTGTAAGGATATTTAAGGAAGACATATCATAGCCACTAGGTATTCGTAATCACAGGAGGCGAAACTGATCAATTATGTCACCGTGTTACAAAAAATAGATTTTGTTCTGTCCTATGAACCAAATGCACATATTCGGAAAGAGGGGAAAAAATAAAAATACACATGTATCGGCGATTTTCATGTACACGTCCGATTTTTTTTTTTTTAAGTTTGAAGTATGAAGCTCGTAGTGGCCTGTGTGAAAGCCTTAGGACCGATGTTTAACCCTTTTTCAGTGATCCAATCGAGCTGATTTTTGGCAGGCAGACTCGTGGAAATGTCTGTATCTCGTCAAATTTTTTAAAAAATAGATTTTTATCAATTTTCAGATTTTCCTAATTTTTTTAAAATGGTTATCGTTTTTTTTAAGGTTTCAGTTCAAAAAACATCTTTTATTCATAACGCTTAAGTAATTTAGAAATTTGGAGTCTCTTCAAGTTATGCTAATAAAAGTGAAAAAAATATTTTTTTTTTCAAAAATAATAAAAATTGGGGAAAATCTGAGAATTGATAAAAATTGTTTTTAAAAATTTGACGTGATACAGACATTTCCACCAGTCTGCCTGCAAAAAATCAGCTCGATTGGATCACTGAAAAAGGGTTAAAAATCGGTCCAAAGGCTTTCACACAGGCCACTACGAGCTTCATACTTCAAACATAAAAAAAAAAAATTCTGACGTGTACATGAAAATCGCCGATACACGTGTATTTTTATTTTTTATCCCCTTTCCGAAAAAGTAAATTTGGTTCATAGGACAGAATGTGTGTAACACGGTGTAATCACTGGCCACAGAAGTTTCAATTGGCTTAGAGAATGTTCTCTTAGTGGCTGCTGTAAAGTGCTTTTGGTTTTATTACAAGCATATGAGCCTGAATTTATTGAGTGACAGTCGTTTACCCTATCTACTTCAGCATGACTGACCAAGATCAATTACCATGTTGAGTAAAGGAACTTCGATTGTTTGTAATTATTTAAATTTAACTAATTATAATGGCAATAGAAACTGCCGCACAACGAATTCAGTTATCATGGGAGATCAATTCTCATATTTCCGGACGAAAGAAACAAACTGTCATTTATTTCCACGAATACAAATTTTATGATTTACTGCATTTCAATTGCATTCCACATACATGTATAAACATATCGGTCTATTTATATATGTGCATGTTCCATGCTCTGTCCTAATAGAGGTCGGACTTTAGAAAAAAAAAACCAAACAAAAAACGGCAACAATTGAATTGTTTACACAAAGATTATGCCATACACAACAAATTCCCCACTAAATACACTCTACACACTACACCATACAATTTGCCGCATTGCATGTGAAAATAGGGCGAAAATGGGTGTAAATACACACAGACACACACACATGCATCCCTGACGCCACCAGACATCCACATGGCGCCAAAACTTCGACAGAACAACAACAAGAACACTTGTTAGAGTTGTTGATGCATATGGTGATGCATTAAGTCGAATATTATGAAAAATATTGGACTTCATGCCGTCGACTCGACATAGGCTGAATATTATTTACAGTAAATCACACAAAACACCAAATAAACTGAAACGAACTCCCAAACCCAGAATGTTCATATGTTCAAACGAACAGCAAATGCAAAAAAACTGTAATCATATTTTCTGAAAACATTTCTAGGAAAACCTTCACACACACACACACACACCGATGGAGGAGAATGTGGCGATTGGTTGTAATTGTACTTAAATTAATAAGACCAACTGCAGGGAAAGAGAAACTAGCAAGTTTTATTTTATGTTTTATTGTCCAATTCGGGGGATTTGTTTAAATGTATAATTTGCAAATGGCAAAGGACAAAAACAAAAATAAAATTTACGAAAATAACATTGAGGTCTGGGTGTTGTAAACGATAATCTTGGGAACGGTGGACTCATTTGCGAAAGATAACTCAAGTATTCGAAGAAGAAATGAAATAAAATTTTAAATTGTTAAAGGCGAAATAGCTCCCTTTCGCCCTTAAAAATGTTAAATGAAACGTTCATCCAATGGCAGTAATCTTCTATAGCTTAAATTATTATGAATCTAAAAAATAACAATTTATGTATCGACTTAACTCTGTGTCGTCTAATATTGGCTTAACTAAGTGTAGAACTAGATGTTGTTTCGGTTTTAGATTATTTTCGATTTAAATTTACTAAACTTTTCCCATTGGAACTTAATCAAAGAAGGTATACGGTTTTTCTCATACCACTGTGCAACCGCGCTCACACGTTCTGATTACTTTTAAAGCAGATTGCACAGTTTATAAGTCGTTATAAACCCGCTTTCCTATGTAGATTTGGTTGTTACTCTATTCAGTGCCTGCATAAATGGATCAGCGTGTGCATTTGTCTCTCTGTGTGTGTGTGTGTGTTTGCTGCAAATGACATACAAAAATTCTCGGAATTTTGCCATTCAAGTGAAATGAACTCTTTTAGTGTTTGCCTCTTCTCTGTGTGTGTGTTTTTTTTTTTGTTGTTGTTCAACATTTATGGCATGCATGTCACACATACGATTGCGTTTCAGTTTCTTTTTTTTTTTTTGTTTGGCTTTTGCAGTCTATATTTAATTTTTGTGGCACTTAATTGTGGTACCTTATAAAGTTTCAGTGGCGTTGACGTTCATTTTGATATTTCGAGGCTTCGTTGGTTATTTTAGTATTTTGTACAGTTTGTCTCACATTTTTTTGGTTAATGCCTTTCTGTTGTTAGCAGGATATTGAAATTGTTTATGAAACATTTGTTTTTTTTTTTTAGTTTACTAATAAGTGAAGTTAATTAGTTAAAACGCCTGATAGGAGAAGGAAAACTGTTGGTTTTCATTTATTAAACCAAGAATAATTGGTTGGTTAAATTCTACGTGATCTCAATGTTTGGAAAAAAGTGTTTTAAAAAAAGTCCTTAAATCAATAATGTCATTTGACAATCTATTTCTAATGGGCTAGACGAGCTCTAGACTATGGTATCTGAGTATCGGATATTTAATATTTCGAAATTCTGGCAACAAATAACAGAGTAATCTCTAAGCCTTTTAAAGTCCATACGAAAAATCATTAGCAGTTCGGAACCGGCTTTCAACAGTAGATTTTGGTCAGAGGATATGTAACTTATATCGTGGACAGATAGCTGATTTGTATGATATTCTCAGTTACAGATAGCTGATTTGTATGATATTCTCAGTTACACCTCAGGTAAACACCTTTTTAGGTAAAGACGTCAGGATAGTCTCAACTTCAGGAGGAACTCGACATCAGAAAAAAACTGGACGTCAGAAGAAACTCGACATCAAGAAATATTCAACGTCAAAAAAGATTCGACGTCAGGAGAAACTCGACATCAAGAAATATTCAACGTCAAAAAAGATTCGACGTCAGGAGAAACTCGACGTCTGGAGAAAGTCGACGTCAGGAGAGATCCGACGTCAGGAGAAACTCGACGTCAGAAGAAACTCGACGTCAGGAGAAACTCGACGTCCGGAGAATCTCGACGTCAAGAAAGATTCGACGTCAGAAGAAACTCGACGTCAGGAGAAAGTCGACATCAGGAGAGATCCGACGTCAGGAGAAACTCGATGTCAGGAGAAACTCGACGTCAGGAGAAACTCGACGTCAGGAGAAAGTCGACATCAGGAGAGATCCGACGTCAGGAGAAACTCGATGTCAGGAGAAACTCGATGTCAGGAGAAACTCGACGTTAAAACACATCCAACGTTATTATAGATTCGTCGTCAGGAGAGACTCGAAATCATGGCATAGTCAACAATAGAATTTGTTATCACTTAAAAACGTTACGAATAATTAGAATATTGTTTTTCTGTCGCATTGCAATTCATATCTGCCTAATATCATGACATAGTCAACAATAGAATTTGTTATCACTTAAAATCGTTACGAATAATTAGAATATTGTTTTTCTGTCGCATTGCAATTCATATCTGCCTAAGTTAAAAAATTAGTAGACCTTAAACAATGAGAACGCCCTGAATTCTAGAATCAATGTTATCGAATATCCCATATTTTGATTGATATGATCTGATGATAGTTTTTGGCTCGAAAATAAAATATTAAAAAAAAGGTTTATAAAATTAACATCAGCAATTCTACCAAGTCAGGGATCCTAGGAAATAATGCATAAATAAGAATACAAAATTACCTTTTCATGTTGAATTATTAAAAAAGTAGCATTACCTAAAACGAAAAGAATGGAAAGTTATTAATATAAAAAAAAAATTGGCAAAATACATTAAATTTATGAACTTAAACACAAAAATATATTATTTATTTTTTAAAAATAATATTATAATAAACTACAACACAATCTAATGAAAGAGCTCTGGCAACGAAATCTTCAGCTCGAAAAAAAATATAAAAGAACGCTCTACGTTCTAGTAGGAGTCATATTCAGTGATCACCATTCTGACTACTCCACCAATGAGAATGGTGATCAATACTTCGTCAAAGCTAAACAAAGGTTGGCAATTTAGTTCCAGATATCAAGGACAATTCACTTGGTCCTTCCACCCGATCATCAGTCCTCTTGGAGCCTACTATGGCAGTTAACGACTAACAAATCTCGGGATGGAATCAAACATCATCTGGCTCCATCGTTGACTTTTTTTAAGCGCTTTGTTATGTCAATATCGGAATATACAAATATTTCTAATTTTTCGATTTTAATTACAATTTTTTTTTACAGATTTTAAAATTTGTAAAATTTATAATTTCTGAGAAACTTATTCGAATTCACTAAATCATTGTGCAAAGAAAGTAGGGATGTAACAAAAACATATTTGAGTATTCGATTTCTCATTCGAAAAATATGATTGCATATGTTACGTGTTTTTGTTTTTCCCATATGCGACTTTATCGAATAATTTTGGAATATTTGCTTACACTTTTGTAAAATTGATTATTTGAGTATTCGCTTTCGCCAGAAATATATTTCAATATTCGGTTTCGCATTCGCTACAATTTTTCGATTTTAATTACAATTTTTTTTACAGATTTTAAAATTTGTAAAATTTATAATTTCTGAAAAACTTATTCGACTTCAATAGCTCATTGTGCAAAGAAAGTGGGGATGTAACAAAAACATATTTCAGTATTCGATTTCTCATTCGAAAAAATATGATTGCATATGTTACGAGTTTTTGTTTTTCGCATATGCGACTCAATCGAATAATTTTCGAATATTTGCTAACACTTTTGTAAAATTTATTACTTCAGTATTCGCTTGCGCCAGAAATATATTTCAATATTCGGTTACGCATTCGCTACATCACCAAAACAATTGTACAGTAGGCACCATGGTGCGTATGAGTTACAGCTTGTCTTGAATAGCACATCAATCATACGCCCCTTATTCAGGCAAAATCACATTCACAGATCACCATTCTCACCATCCATTTCTACAGCTCGATTACTATGAAACAACTCATTAATTGTACATACATCACCAGCAATTCTGTTTGATTTCATTAACTACTTCAACGGATGTCCTTGTCTGAGCAATGCGGAAATAAAAGCCGGCAATTTAATTCATTAAACCAACCACAATGTGGGTTTAGGCACCATAAATGAGCCTCTCTCTATCTCTCTCTCTCTCGCAAAAGCCACCTACAAGTTCGCTGAAAAACCAAAATTGCTAATAGTAAGTTTAATCATTATTTTTTTCTCATTCACTCAATACAACAAACTGAAAGGTAGTCAGGCATTGACATTAATGAATGTTCATGTCATCTACATGGCTTTTCAATTCGAATTGCAACAAGCATTACACATCCATTTCAACAATGAATTCCGGTAATGACACAGTAGGAGTCGACACAAAACAGAAAAAACAACAACAACAACAACAAACGTATGTCCAAAATGACTGTTAACTTCTGGAATAAACTTCACCGACGCGTAATTGTTTCTGTGTGCGCCGCCGTGTATTTACAGCACGTTATGGCGCATTGATGTCGGGCCGTTCGAGGCATAATAACCGGTGCGTGTTAGTGCATGTTTATCTGCTACTGCTGCTGTTGTTAAATGCTGCATACAATGGCCAGACTGGCATGCATGTCGTAGATCTGGAAATATTTTTCGAGGCTTTGTTTCCACCTTTTCGCAGAATGTTAATCGTTTAAAGCATGAGTTAATTAAAATGAAACACAACAAAACAGATTCAACGAACACAGACACACACACACACACACACAACTGTGGAGCATAATAAATATTTCTTGGAAAAATTGATTGGTTTTTTTTAAATAAATAACGAATGAAAACACATCACAAATGTCGGGCCATTTCTTAAACAACTTTCAGGGAGAATGGTAAATGTGGCTTTTATTTCTCAATTAGAGGTTATGGGTATCACTTAGTCCGAGACATGCACTCGTTGCGTACGATTGTTTAGGTAAACACATTACAAGTCATTTCCGTTAAGTGTTATGGCCAACGATGATGGGCAACATTTGCAATACTTATTCGAGTGCAAGAGAAGTAATTGTATCAAAGGTTAGGTTAGGTTGAACAAAATGTAAAAATTTCCCCTTTAAAATCGAAAAAATACGAAAAGTTGTCAACTTTAGAAATATTTCGAAAATATCTATAGTCGAATTTGCATTTCGTTGAGCGAATTTATAGTTTTTACACTATTTCTAAAGCGCGTGGAATGGTACACTTGTATGGGAGCTCCAGAAGGGGAGTTGCCAGACTTCCACGTTTTTGTCCGAAGCTTTGTCAAGCCATAGCTTTACTAAATACAGAATTTGGGCAGGATCGCGTTGGTCGTATTGATATAATACACGATTAAGGGATGGGATGGTACATTTGTATGGGAGGTACCAGAATGGGAGTTGCCAGCCTTCCAAGTTTTTGTCCTAAACTTTGTGTAGCTATAGATTTGCTAAAATAGAATTTGGACAGGATCGCGTTTTGCATGTTGATATTATTAAACTATTTCTAAGGTAGGCGGGATGGTACATTTGTATGGGAGATACCAGAAGGGGAGTTGCCGGACTTCCAAGTTTTTGTCCGAAACTTTGTCCAGTTATACCTTTACTAAATGCGAAATTTGGCCAAGATCGAAGTGGGCGTATTGATATTATTATACGATTACTAAAGTGGGCGAAATATCAGATTTATATGGGAGGTACCCTAAGGGGTGTGGCCATATAGCCCATATGCAATCCCATAAGCAAAATATTAAGCCATGCCAACTTTCAGAGTGAAAGTTATCGTACATACCAGCAGGACAGACAGACGGACATGGCTCAAACGATTTAGAAAGTCATGAATCGGATTTGACAGCTGGGTTCTGAATCTGAATATTTCTATGTGTTACACTTTTGTGTGGTATCAATTGATATATATCCTCCTACCCGTAGGGTGAGGGTATAATGACAAAAAAAATGAAGAATTCCCCAAATAACGAATACAAAATTGGGGAATTTTTTCATTATGAATTGGGGAATTCAAAATTTTTAGACAATGAAAAATTCCCCATTTTTTTTTGAGGTATTTTTAATAATTCTTCATAATATTTTGCACTAGTAAGTTGTAATGCGCCTATGGCGCCCGTTGAAATATGGAACAAAAATGTTGTTGAAAAAAAAAAATTTTGTTTAAAAAAAATATTTTTGTGGAAAAAAAAAATTATGTGGAAAAAAAAATTTTGTTGAAAAAAACAATTTTGTTGAAAAAAAAAAAATTTGTTGATAAAAAAATTTTGTTGAAAAAAAAAATTTGTTGAAAAAAAAATTTTGTAAAAAAAAAAAATTTTTGTAAAAAAAAAATTGTAAAAAAAAATTTTGGAAAAAAAAAATTTGGGGTAAACACAATTTCTGTACAAAAAAAACATATTATTTTTTTTTATTATTATTTATAGAAAATTATAGAATGCCTATTTAAATTCCTACGTACTGCGTGACAGAGTCAGTGAATCAGTGTCGAGGGTAAATATATATTAAGAAGATTGTGTAATTTATTTGGGGTATTTTGCATAATATTTAGGCAACAAAAAATGCCCCAATTTTTTTTTTAAATTTTTTTTTTTCATTATGAATTGGGGAATTCATAATTTTTTTGGGACAGTTTTCATAATTTTTAGGCAATGATAAATTCCCCATTTTTTTTTGGAAATTTTGTTTTGTTTCATTTTCTAGATATTTTTAATAGTTTTTCATAATATTTTGCATTGGGTAATTTATTTGGGGTATTTTTCATAATTTTTAGGCAACAAAAAATTTCCCAATTTTTTTTTTTTAATTTTTATTTTTTGGAAAAAAAAAACTAATACAAAATTGGGGAACTTTTTCATTATGAATTGGGACAGTTTTCATAATTTTTAGGCAATGAAAAATTCGGTTCGTTCGACGTCTATACTCTGCGTTATAACAGATCGGACCATAGATTGTGCCTACCCTGACTACAGCATTTTAAAATAACTCGACTCCGACATCAGCTGTTCTAGAGAAACATTTCGAAAATTGTATTTCCTTCCATTATTTCTATACTCTACCTCACACATAGCTGCGTTTGATTTCAAAAGATCAAAAAAAATTATGTAATCGAAAATATTTGAAATTTTAAAAAATATTTACAGATTAATGGGATCATTTTATGGGAAATGTATAAAATGTATTTTTCGACTCCGGTCAAATTTATCAGACTCCGACTCAGACTCCTCAGCCCTTTCTTAGTTACTGAATATGCTATGACTTCAGGGCAGAAGTTAAAACTCACTTCTTTCCACTTCCCTATCCCTAATTGCCACAAAGATTTCTTGTTCATCCTAACCATAATGCAATTTTCTATTCCAACAACCCCAAAACCAAAATAACCTTATTTCCAAATTGCTTTAATGCCAGTCTTAAATGAATATAAAACAATTTTAGAAAATAATGCATTTCTTGGAATTCAATTGAGGTGAACCAACTAACAATTTATTTTTATTTCAATTGTAAAACTCACACAGTACACACACGTCTAACACTGAGTAGTTATTACCGATGTTTTTTTCTTCTCATTCATGTGGTCAATTTTTGACACGTCATCATGATGAATGAATGATGGAATTTATTACTTTATACTACTTGTTCCACTGAAGTTTCGGTGTCGGTTTTGATTCTTGCGTTCTGGATTTCCAATGAAATGATGATTGTCAGCAATTTTTGCTGCAACTTGGTTTACGTTTGTGTGTGTGTGTGTTTTTTTTTTTTTGGTATTCCTCTTTGGTTGGGTTTTTCAATCCTAACCAGTGATTGGATTGTTTTTCGAAAATGATTTTATTGGTGTCGTGTCCATAATTGGAAATATTTGTACACCCACATGTGAAAGTACATAGAGATATGTATGAATTGGCAAATGTACTCGCCGCCTTTTTCAAATACAATGAAATTATTGTAGTCGGATAGGAATTGGTCGACTGTGGAGTTTAGCTAAGTAGCAAGTTTTCTTCATTCTTTCCTTCGATCGTTCATTGGTCCACGGCACACAGTTCCCTGCCTATTATACTTCAAGGTATTTTGAGAAAGGGGGAATGTGAAAACATTTACTTTTGTTTCAATATGAATATTTTTCTCCAGTACGATTGCCTGAACTCTTTTGACCAGTTATTTGGTAGGGTATTTTATAAATGGTTTATATGCCTTGGACGTGTTGTTACTTTTGCCAGGGGTCGCCACACATGATGACAAGTCAAACAAAGAATATCAATTTCATGACATGATATCCTTTATTTTCTAATGGTCACTTAATAGGTGCCATGAAATGTTAAAACCCCCATCACCCAACGTCTTCGTCTGCTGTTCCATTTCGAGCAGAAAAAATAACTCAGTACGAAGTCAAGTGGTGGGGGGTGTTTTGTATGTACACATGTGTATTCAATTGTAAATTCAGAGCAGGACATTATTCGAAAATATGGGCAACAAAAACATGTTTTTGTATTGTATTACCAGTATGCACTTCTGATGTGATATGGTCTTTCCAACAAGGCTGCAGATTTTTGACCAAATAGGGTAACTCCGACAACAAGTCCTATTTTTCAGAATTGTGAACTCCGACTCTTAAACTCTAACCCCGGGACAAAATCCTTAAACTACGACTCCACAAAAAAGGTAAACATTTTTTTTTTTTGAATTTTTCTTTTCATATATTTTTTGAGACAGAATTTGTCATAACCTGAAAACGACACGTACGATTTTGTTGAAATAAATTTTAAAAAAAAATTAGCTCTAAATTAACGCTAATGTGTACTTTTAGTGGCGTTACATCTAAATGACAGTTTCGCACAAATTTAAAGCAGAATTTGTTTTTGTAATTTTTTTGATATCTAAAAAAAAAATATTCGACGGCCTTATTTTGGTAGGCAGTAGGTGCCACTATCACACAATTAAACTCAGGTTCAAAACCTGGTAAGACCATCAAACATTTGCCCAGGATATGATTCCACTTCGTAAATGCTGGTGACTTTGCGAGTGAGAGTCATGTGAAAACTTGTCTAAAAACTGTTAAAAGCCTCAAATCCGAATGGGTCAGTAAGTATACTCTTATTCGAAAGAAGTTCCCCTTGTGTTCCTTCATGGCATGTGAAGGCAAATAAATAAGTAAGTAAAATGTAAATGACTTGGAGATTACACTCGTAAAGTTGTCGGTCAAAACCTACACTGAAAAATGTTATATATTTGCATCAGGAGACGAACATGAGTTCGCGGTGTAAAAGGCGCACACACCACGATCGGCTCTGACTTATCGATGCCTCTTTTGCTAAGGCATAACCATTCACAATGGACCCTATGGGTCTCCGAGTGGAGGTGCATCTTAGGATGTACTGCCCTTCCTAACCTAACCATTCTCAAACAGTTACAAGCAGTCATTTTTTCCTATCCCCCGTTCACCAGGCTTATTTGCTTAATTCCTTCTTACACAAAAATTCATTTTTTTTTTTTTTATTTCAGAACTTTTTCTTATGCCCTTCCTGCCCACCCCACCGTAGGCCGACTCTGTCGTTCGCATTTAAAATCATAATTTCTTGGAAATTACACTTGTAATTCCATCATGATCGACAGCACGACAACGGGCATTTTTTCTCAGGCCACAAAATCGACCCGGCTCCTTTGTATGCGACATGAAACTCCTCAAGTGACAATCATTTATAAGCAGTTTATTAGAATTTAACCATTGTTGTTGGACAATTTTAGCTTCATAACTATCTTGACAATGTCCTGTAATTTTCTATTGTGCCTTCCTTTCGTGTCTTTTACAAATTTGATGAACACGATATCCAACCATCGGCCATTAGTGTGGCCCCCACAACTCCACAACTGGAGCCCAGCAACAAAGTGGACGGAGCGGGCAAATATTGGCCCAAAGCCATTGAGTAAATAATATTTGACATTATTTACCAATAGTTTCTTCATTTTGCGCCTTTGTTTCCATTGAACTACGTCGACTTTGTCTCTATGGTCTATAAATTATAAACGTTCTTTGAAGAGCTACTAAATGTTGTATCAGTGTGAATGCGTGTGTGTGTGTGTTAGTCTATCGTCTGTCTATGAGTTTTCATGATGGGTAATTGTTCAGACATTTAGACGCATACTTGTGAAGTAAACGTTGCTCGTTACTCGTCTTTCAGTGTTTAACACTTCTTTTGCTTTTGGCCATTTCATATCAATGACAGTCGACTTCGTTCGTTATGTGTGCGTGCGTGTCTGATGATGGCTTCTTTGTGTTCGAGGATTTGTTGGCTTGTGGCTTTTGCCTGTATTGGTTGGTTGCAGCGTTTGGCATGTTGTTGTTCTTGTTGGACTATTGATATTTGATAGTTTGGTTAGCATGATGTGGCCTGTCAATGGAATGGCCAAAAACAAATAATGATAGTTTTCAATACTTTATTAAATATTTACACATCCAATGAAGCAAGTCAACAGCGATACATTTATAGTTTTCCACAGAAAAGTGGCATTTTTTTTCTATTTATTGCACCGCATGAAATTAGTTAAGAAGCTGAAATTATTCTTGTCTAATTTTTCTATCTTATGCCTGGAAACTTAGCTCAATGTGTGTAAACGAAGCTATGCTGTTAGGGATCAGATTTGTAAAAACTTCGGTACTCAGAAAGGTTTGAATGATCTCCAATAAGAAAACCCAGAATTTCTAAAATGAAGGGAATTTTTGGTATTTCCTAAATGTATATGTAATTCTACACAGTGTCATGCAGCTCAGACTTGGACGATGGGTTTAATGGGACTAACTCAGAATAACCACAATGGAGAGATTTTTACAAACTATAAAATTGAGAAGACTTTTGAATAGACACCAACAAGAACTATATATTTCTTTTCTTTTTTGACTTCTGACCAAGTGGTCGTGATTTACAAACAACAGCATCTACTTCGGTTGTGAAACAGAATTTGGTTTCAGACGCTTGGTCGACTATCACTCAGAAGAATTCGGGTTCGCCCCCGGTAAAACCATAAAACATTTTTTCGGCGGCTGTTTTCATCTCGTAAATGTTGGCGACATTACGTGTAAGAGAGCAATCTTTAAGCCATGTGAAACTTCTCTAGAAAAGCATTAGCTGTTCGGAGTTGGCTTTTTAACAGTAGATCACGGTCAGTGGTTATACAAATTATATCGATCACAGGTGAGCACATGGTTTTAGTTCTTTATATTTTATGAACTAAAATACATCTTAATATATATTTACCCTCGACACTGATTCACTGATTCCCTGATTCACTGACTCTGTCACGCAGTACGTAAGAATTTAAATAGGCATTCTATAATTTTCTATATTGTCTATAAATAATAATAAAAAAAAATAATATTTTTTTTGTACAGAAATTGTGTTTTCCCCAAATTTTTTTTTACCAAATTTTTTGTTTCCAAAATTTTTTTTTCCAAATTTTTTTTTTTAAAAAATTTTTTTTTTTACAATTTTTTTTTTTTTACAAAATTTTTTTTAAACAAAAATTTTTTTTTTACAAAATTTTTTTTTCCAAATTTTTTTTTTTCAACAAAATTTTTTTTTTCCACAAATTTTTTTTTTCCACAAAAATTTTTTTTTCAGCAAATTTTTTTTTTTCAACAAAAATTTTTATTTTATCAAAAATTTTTTTTTTCAAGAAAAATTTTTTTTTTTCAACAAAATTTTTTTTTTTTCACAAAAATTTTTTTTTTTCAACAAAATTTTTTTTCCATATTTCAACGGGCGCCATAGGCGCATTACAACTTACTAGTTTTAAATAAACATCGAGCACAGCTTACTGATTCCAGAGAAGTATTTTTGTGTGGTCGGAATAAGATAACGCAAATATTCAAACCAGTTTTTCAATATTTCTGCTAGCATCTTACTCGTATAAAAGGTGGAATATCGGATCAGAAAATTTGTCACTTAATTCTCCCTATTGAAATCGACAAATCTCTCTTTGGATACCCACAGTTTAGCTCTGCAACACTCTGAGGAAATTGGAAATTTGGTTTCAAAAATGTTTTGACATTCCTACCCACAGGACTACCTTCTACGTATTCTAATATCCATAATTTTTAAATATTGCCAATCCTCAAAGATTTCTCTGGAAAATACTTACAATGTTTTGATTTGTTACCCAACATCTTAAAATACTTTTTTTTTGTTTTGCCCAACAGCTTCATAGCAATTTAATAAACCTTAATTTTACCACATTTTTAAAGAAAATTTATCACTTAATTCTCCCTATTGAATCCGACAAATCGCTCTTTGGATACCCACAGGTCAGCTCTGCAACAATCTGAGGAAATTGGAAATTTGGTTTCAAAATTTTTTCACATTCCTACCCACAGGACTACCTTCCACGTAGTCTAATATCCATAACTTTTAAATGTTGCCAATCCTCAAAGATTTATCTGGAAAATACTCACAATGTTTTGATTTGTAACCCAACATCTTAAAATACTTTTTTTTTGGTTTGTAGCAATTTCATAATCAAACCTTAATTTTACCACATTTTTAAATTGTATAGAGAATAATGTGTTGCTCCCGAATGCTAGACAGCCTTGAATTAATAATTATTAGCTTTTCAAAGGAATGCGACGGAAATAATTTGTCAGCCATAAATTTCTATTAGCCATTTAACATTGGAGGTCAAAAATCCCTGCATATTTTCCAAGCCATTAATCAATCGTTTTAACAAAACTCACACCTCTCAGAGTTTCTTTTTTGTTTCTCCCTTTCCTTTGGCGTTTTACTAAAGAAATAATGGCGGTTTTTAGTAAAAAAAAGGAGAACATTTGGAACTACATAAATTTCCAGTAAAAAAATTCAATATCACCAAAGAGACGATGTTCGAACACAACGGCAAAGATGAGTTTGTTCTATGTATGAATGAATACCCTACATCAGGCCATGCAGGAAGGTGTCATGGTGAATGGGAAATTATGAAATAAATATTGAGGTTTCACCCCTGAGTTTCTTATTGAAATCTTTTTGGTTTGTTTAAATTTTGACGGCCAATTAAGTTATAAGGATAATATCGCTGATATTAGGGATAAATGATGTAAGCATCTTCGCTGGGACATATGATCCCAGTAGGGGCGAAAGGGCTAAGACAAAGGGGGCGATTTAAGAATAGTGGCTGAACTGCCAAGACATTTTAAAATACACTATAAAGAAGAAAGGAACATTTAAAAAGAGTATTTAGAATATTTCCAAAATTACTCTGGAATTTTTTTAAAACATTTCTGTTATTCACCCACCTTTTCTGAATTTACTGATTTAGAAATTTATTTTATTTTTTAATCCTCGCCTTTGTCTTTCAACCTTCTCACTGTCTTCAGACATATGAATATATTTCTCCTATATTCCTTAGCCCTAGGGAAACTGTGTACTCGACAACATGGTCGCCTTCTGCCAGCCATCAAATGGCGGACAACACAAACGTCTTTAGCTTGAGATTTATTTCTTGCTACGTTCGAAAATGTTTTCCATTTCAAACAAATCATAGTAGGATTTTTATAACAGACCGACGAGAAAGAATGAAATGAATAGAATTTATTACATTTTCCATAAGTTTTTATTGTTTATTGGAGTAGTACTAGGGAACCTTTCAGTGATTTCGCTTCTCCGGTTGTTTGGTCTGAAGGCAGACGAACAGTGAATGTGTTTCGCCGCTCCTTTCGTTGTCATTGGACTTGAGAATGGCTGGTGTGTGTGCGTGTGTTTGTTGTTTCTTGCCTCTCTACTCAATTTGATATTGAAGAACTTTTGATTTATTTTATTGTCTGCAAAGTTGAAAAATAGTTTTAATTTTTGTGTTGCCATTGTATGGAGTTTTTCCCAGAGTATTTTTATGGATAAAAATTGGTTTTTATGTTAAAAATTATTACTAATTGGGGATGAAAATAGCTCAGAAATCGTTTGAGGGAAACACAATTTGAATTGATTGTGTGTAGTTTCGAATTGAGTTCAGTTTGTTTTGAGGGAGGGGTAACCGGTGGGTGGGGGTGGATTGCATTAATATCATGACATTGAAATGCTTTAGTCCTCTGTGTAAGTGTGTGTGTGTGTGTGATGGACATTAATATTTGACATTTAATTGGTAATAATTTATGATATGCCTTGTGTAATGATCCCTAACAAAATACTAAAAGTTTTCAAGTTTAATTGGAATTTTCAAGAATATTTCAAAAAATGAAATTCATTTGTATATCCTTACACTATGAGAGTATTGGGGTATTGTGCATGTGGTAGAGAAGAAATAACTGAAATAAATTTCGTCTATAAATGGTTTGAACCAGAACCTTAATTATGTTGCACTGTCTAATTGACATGATACATTTTTAAATATAATATTCCTCTTACTTACTAATTTCACAACACTGAAATATTTTTTAAACGTACCATTCATACTACAAACGATATTCCTACAATGCGTTACAAAATCAAAAGCCCTTCCTTTCAGTTACCTTTAAAACAAATATCCATTGATCCTACAAATGGTCTGCAGAGAAATAATAAAAACGATAATAAATATAGATCTGCGAGGATACTGGACCGATAACAAATACATATGTGTTGAGTTTACAGAGAAGCATGTGAAGATACAGAATAGACCCTTTTAACCACCCTGTATCAGGACCGAAAGAAATAAAGGGTATACAGATTTAATGACTCGGCTGAAAACAAATGGTCGAGAATGTCTGGAACTTTATTCGATTTTCATAATTTTTTTTAAGATAATTTCGGCCAAATCGTCGGTTTGAAGAGTTGAGAGCACTCTTGTAGTATCTCTGACAACATCCAGAGTCTGTGATTTGAGTCTGAATACCATCCCTCCCTCCCCCTCCCGCCACGGTGAATATTTCATACAATTTTGGTCCTGATTTGTACAGGGATGACCAACAAATCGGAATTTCCAGAGACGTAGCCAAGCAAAGGAAACATCTTTAAATCATTTACCACAATGCGCTACAAAGACGAACGTTTAGTAACCAATTATGGTTGACATCATCTGGTCCGCGTTGATGGCTAATCCGGGATTTCTTCAGTCACCGCTTGTGAGAAAGAACTCTAAGGCTGTGGGAAAGACCTCTAAGTGTCCGGTACAAGCGGAAACATGTCAGAGTCAGAGCGAAGAGAGAAGCAACTTGAAGCAACAAAAGTGTGCGCTTTTGATCGTTTCAAGGCAGCTTAGGTGTTTTTTTTTTGTGCACAGTCTCCTGAAGGCGAGTACCCACAACACTAGATTATTCAGTAACAACGGTTATTTCGGAAGATGGGATTTCTGTTTTTTCGTAAATTCCAATTACGGAAAATCGTTTTTCCTTTAACCAAAAGTCGATATTTGTACCAAACCTAAGTAAAACAAATCCGAAAAATTTAAATAATTTTTATGAGTTTTTTCTATTATGTTTCGGGGTTTTCGAATAAGATCGGGGTTTTGTTGTTGCCAAATTGACACAACCCTAGGTAGACGCGTTTCGTCGTTGGTAAGGCGACTTTTTTACTTAGACGAAATTAGAAGAAATTAAAAAGTCCCCAATGTGTCTGTGCCTAAACCAGGAAGCATCCATCATATTTTCGGTACTATTGTTGTCTCCTTCCTTAAAAATCTATGCTTCAAAAATATGCCTTTCCTTAAGAGGAACTTAAACCACTTCCTATTTTTATTAGCAGTCTTTAAATAAATCACCTCAAATTTTATTAACACCTCCGAATGTCAGTGTAGTCAGGAAAGCCCAGCTACCTTTCCGCCAAGACCCCGTTGTGTCATCATAAATTCTGATTGTAATCAAAATACAAAGCAACTGTTTAATATTCCATTTCAATAACAGCGCTAATGGAAAACACAACTTAACGTAAACATTGGTCGTGTATGACCTGTTGTTCCCCTTTATAGGTTTCCCACAAAATGGAAAACAATAAATAAAAAATATCAATGTTGTTTCTTTCATCTTTTTCACAAGTTACGAGAAATTACTAAAATCAACAAATATTGCCGCACGAAAAAAAAAAATAAAAAAAAATATCACAAGAAGCGAATATGCGGAAGTAAAAGAAAAAAAGCTGCTGCGCATCATCTCCGACGGCAGCTCCATTCACCCTTCACAAAATATCCGGCGTTCTGCACGAGTTAATTTAAGTACACAAAGTATGCGGTCTACAACAATTCGGATGGAATTAAAAATCACAAAATGTACCGTACCTTCATGGTATGTACTCGTATTGCTATGTCGGTATATATTCACTGCGTATATACATACATATATATAAATATTTCATTGTGTGCACTTGTGGTATTACAAATCTCAGGAGATGTCTGAGCCGCAACTGAATGGGAACACGGGAGAAGTGATGGAAAAGGCAGTCATCATAAATGAAAAGTACTAGACGAAATCTTGTGCAGACAAGCGTTACGTAGTTTTTTTTTTTTTTTTTTGGGGAAAATGGTAGACTTCTTGGTTTTCCTTTAAAGGATGCTGGGGAATGTGAATTTTACGTTAATATCTCATAAACAACGACTGTGAAAAGCCCTACCTTGTTACAAAATTCGATGAAGACTCAGTGGGGTGAACTTCTCACGAATCAGTATGCTGTGCATGATGTGCATTTGTTTACTCACTGACCGGGACCTACTGTGCTCCGAATGGCTACTGCTTTTCTGAAGAGTTTCTAGAGTTTTACATGGCTCTGACGAGTAGGTCAGCATTTACAAGTTGGAAAACAGCCGCCAAAATTGCTCGACTCCAACTACAGCATTTTTAAATAAACTTTCTAAAATTATTTATTTTATTTATTTATTAACTAGTAAGTTGTAATGCGCCTATGGCGCCCGTTGAACTACGAAAAAAAATTTTGTTTAAAAAAAAAAAATTTTGTGTAAAAAAAAAATTTTGTGGAAAAAAAAAAATTTTTTTGAAAAAAAAAATTTTGTGGAAAAAAAAAATTTTTTGAAAAAAAAAATTTTGTGGAAAAAAAAATTTTTTTAAAAAAAAAAAAAAAAAATTTAAAAAAAAAAAATTTTGTAAAAGAAAAAAAATTTGGAAAAAAAAATTTTGTAAAAAAAAAAATGTAAACAAAAAATTTTGGAAAAAAAAATTTTGGTAAAAAAAAAATTTGGGGAAAACACAATTTCTGTACAAAAAAAAATATTATTTTTTTTATTATTATTATTTATAGAAAATTATAGAATGCCTATTTAAATTCCTACGTACTGCGTGACAGAGTCAGTGAATCAGTGTCGAGGGTAAATATATATTAAGATTACAATACAAAGTAAATTTATATTATAATTTTGGGTCCAAGGGTAAACCGGGTGACAAAGACCATTTGGCTTGTTTTTTGCAGCGACAGACCAAAGCCTCTGGTGGGAATCGAACCCACAACCCCCACGCTGATAGGCAAGCACGCTACCAACTCGCCTACCGGGGCGCTTTTCTAAAATTATATTACCATCCACTATTCCTATACTCTAGATTACACTCAGGTGCGATTGCATCTTATGGATAAAAAGTTCGTATAATCGTAAATATTTGAGATTTCAAAAAATATAACCAGATTAACTTATTTTCAATACATTTTTTTTTTGATTTATGGGAAATGTAACTCAGTAAAACTCGGAGTCGAGCAAATTCTTCCACTCCAGACAAATTTAACAATTCTAAAATGAAACAAACTTTCAGAGTTTTCAATTTAAAACAAATATTTTTTTTCATAATCAAAAGAATTTGTTTTCCTAAATTTCTTCTGGGAATCCTATATTTTGAGCCAGCCATTTTCGGCAGGACAAGAGGTGGGCTTATTAAGTCTGGACCTTTTGAGTTTTCCGTCTCGTAACTGAAAGGATTCCTCAGCTGAATCCGGTGAGTATTTTAACCTCATCAAGAATTGAGAAAAAAAACCGCATAATCAATAGTTTTGGCAGGAGTCATTTGCCTCTTGACGGGAGCAATGTTGACCTTTCACTTAAGAGGCGGCAAATGCAAAAATTCAAGGACTTATGACCCTTAATTTAAATGGATAATGAAATGCATAGGCAAAACCTAGGGACCACCATTGCATTCAGCCTAGATAACCCTCCACCATAGATAACCCTCAATCCAGTTGAGCTTGCACCCTCCTTCAAAAATCGACACTGCCAACAGTCCACATCACCAGTCACTTTCGTATGGTGTAGAGTGTTCACACAACAAAGCAACGACAACAACAATTGTCGATTCACTTTTAAATTGCAGGGTTTACCACATTGCGTAATTTCGCATGCACAGGATTCGTTTTCGTTTTTTTTCCGTCCTCACGCTTTTTTCCCATTCATTTTTGCTTTCTGCAGAATATCAAGAAAATAAACCAACTTCACACAACGGGCACGTGTTGTTGTGTCTTTTGTTTGGGGAAACCATAATTTAGTTGTCACTTATACTTGTTTCGCCCACTCCCCCCACCCCCCTCCCCATTCCATTCACAGTGTTTTCTTCTGGTCTAACGGCGAGAGGGTGGAATTATCCGGCAACACTACAAATGTGGAGACCCGGTGGATACCAAAGTCAACCAACCAACACGCGGAGCAAAGGAAAGTTTAGCCAAGAAAAGTGCATTAAATATTTAACATCTCAAATGTAGACAGTTGGAATGATGGACGTGCCACAATGGACAGACGCAGACATACACACACTCACGCTCCCATGCGCTGGTGAGTTGAACAACTGAAATGTTTAAAAAAAACCCTAATTCTCAAAAGGTAAATTAAATTAGTTCAAATGCCATTACGTGCTACGACACCTGTCTGGTGGTGAAACGTCACTCCCCTTCCACACTGGTGTCGCCTTCAGCCCCACTCAACCGAAATAGATATACAATTTAAATTTGAAGACCGCACCACAATATCAGCATCTCCTTCTGCCCGTCAGTTGTTGGCAATCATCAGACAGCGTTTTTTTTTTATTTTTTTCCGAAAATTATTTCCTTTTGTATTTGACTGTCCGCGTTGCCTTGTGCTTCGTAGAAAGCGCATTTATATGAAAATATGAGTGGCAAATAATTGTAATATCAATATTACCGAGAGAGATGAAATGTATACCATGGTTACGGTAAGTAACAACTGACAAATAAGATGTTATTACCATTTATCATTCGGTTATTGTGTGGAAGTTCTAGAGGGTATGCGGTGACACTCAGTGGAAAACTTCAGTTCATTTAGCGGAAAAAGTTCTTTGTTCGTCCCCCCTATTGTGGTTATAAGAAGAGATTTCCATTTACTGTAACCGAGTCTGAAGGACTCAAAGAGGAATCATCAAAAGGAAGAGGTAAGACAAAATTTCAATGTTCAAGAGAAAAATAAAAGCATCTTCGTGTTTACCATAAGAAGTGTAAACTTTGGTCTGTCCTAAATGTGATTCTTCAGAATTTCAACGGAAAATTATTTAAAATAACAGGTGGCGCAAAAGTAAAATGTTTTTTGGCTGTAATTTAAAAAAAATGATGGATTATTTTTATTTGGTCTTTTAATTTTTTTTACATCAAGTCGAGAATATGACGACTTAGTCCCAACGCTCGGTCATGTATCTCGATACCTTTGGACGTTCATTTCCGCCGACGTCTGCGGTCGTCCATTTACCTGGGCAACGTTGGATGATCGTTTACCAAGACGTCTTCGATGGGTCGTTACATTACTCATAGATGTTCCAGAAACACAAGATTACAATAAACAGAATGCCGAATTCTATATTGTAAATTCCCCTAGGGTTGACTAGTTTTCTTCGTAACTTCGGTCGACCATTTCTGTCGATAACAACTAGTTAACATCTCCGTAGCCGAACCTAATCCAGTTGGCCGTGTTTTCCATGAAAATCCCAGGCATGTTAATTTGAGTAGTATTTTGATTGCTCGAACCACTGAAATGTATTTTTTTCCTCGAGTTTATTGAACTCAACGCAAATATTTCATTTCCATGTTAACGTTGCAGTTCTTTCATTTCATTCCTTTTTGTCTGTTCCTGTTCCCGCGTTCACTTTCACTATGAAACATTTTAATTTCAACAACAAAATACTTATGACAACTGCACTTTCAGGATATGCATACGCAGAGTACACCGACCGACCGACCGCCCGACCAACCGACCCATTCCCATTTGTATGCCCCGGTAAAAGGGGACTTTGTGCTGAACACGACTATGATGATGAGAGTGACGGCAATGAAATGAAAGAAAATTGTAATAAAATACAATTTGTTCATTTTTAACAAGTATGTCTTTCTGTGTGTGTGCATTTACGAATATTTCGTATTATAATAACGTTGGAATATTTCTTATTACCGGAAGGCATTAAAGAATGTTATTAAAAGAACATTTCGCCGTCTACTTTCATATTTATATGTATGACGTTAAAGTACAGTACAATCAGATTGCGTGGAATTTTTGTGAAGTATATCATTGTTCTTAATTGCAAATGACAAGTGCAACAATAACGTCAGCCGGCAGGCAATACTAGAGATATTTTCTCGGTACGGTGGGAAAAGCGAATGTGAGCATTTTATTGAGAAACAAAATGCGTTCAAATTGTTGATATCTGTGCGTCAAAGTGGACTTTAAAATCCCCTCCAAAAACTGCCGGGCAGGCCAACATCAGACTAATTGGTGAAATAGAAAAGTTCTGGGCGACCCAAACGCAAATAATGGGGATCCAAGAAATGTTCGCTAGTAATAAATTAAATTAGGAAACAAACAGCCGAAGATCTGTATCAGAGGGGCCCTCAATAAATTGTGAATAAATCCGAGAAATCCTCCATCGGTTTTAATGATCATTACCTGATTTTAACTGTAAGACTTGATGCTTTATGATAAACTACTTTTCGAATATTTACGATTTTTAAAAAAAAAAAATATATATATCGGAACATAAATTTGACATAGATTTGTTTATATCTCTGAAACTCAGTCAGATTGTAAGGCACTAAAGTTGACGATTAAAAATAATTGTGTGGACAATTTTTTAAAAAAATACCTTAACACAATCGGACAAGAGGTTTTCGAGTTATGACAAAAAAAAAGAGTATTCTAAAATAAAATTCCACATAAATTAGTTTATAACTCTGTTAAACTTGTTAAACTTATTCAGATTGTTAGGCAATAAAAGCAAAGATTTAGTGGACAATTTTTTTTTGTAGTTGTTGAGTTGTAGAACAAGACGTTTTCGAGTTATGAAAAAAAAAAAAGTAGTGCAAACAACAACTCGATACAAATTAGTTAATAACTCTGAAACTGTCGTTCAGTTGATAAGGCACTACAGTCGAAGATTAAAAATAATTGAGTGGACAATTTTATAAAAAAAATACCTAAAAATACAAGTCATTTCCGATAAGTGAAAAAAAAGGTTTTGTAAAAAAAAAATTTGACATAAATTAGTTTATTAATCTGAATCTGTCGTTCAGATAATAAGTGACAAAAGGCAAAGAATAAAAATAATTTTGTGGAAAGAATGAAAATAATTTAGTGGAAATTTTTTTTAAAATTTACTTAACCAAAAATCGATACGACTTTTTCGAGTAGTAAAAAAAAATGTTTTTGTAAAAAAAAATTTGATTATTAATCTGAAACTTTCGTTCAGATTATAAGTGACATAAAGGCAAAGATTAAAAACAATTTAGTGAACAATTTTTTTAAAAATGTATTTCAACATAATCGGACAAGCCTTTTTCCTAATTATAAAAAAAAATATTGTAAACAAAATTCTTATTTAAATCTGAAACTTTCGTAAAGAATAAAAAAAATTAAGTGGACATTTTTTTTTTAAATTTACTTAACCAAAAAGGCAAAGAATAAAAATAATTTTGTGGAAAGAATAAAAATAATTTTGTGGAAAGAATAAAAATAATTTTGTGGAAAGAATAAAAATAATTTATTGGACATTTAAAATTTACTTAACCAAAAACCGATACGACTTTTTCGAATTGTAAAAAAAAATGTTTTTGTTAAAAAAACATTTTTTTTTAAAAATTTACTTCAACATAATCGGACAAGCCTTTTTACTAATTATAAAAAAAAATATTGTAAACAAAATTACATAATTCTTTTTTAAATCTGAAACTTTTGTTCAGATTATAAGTGACATAAAGGCGAAGATTAAAAATAATTGAGTGGACAATTTTTTAAAAAATACCTAAATACAATCAGACAAGACGTTTTCGAGTTGTGAAAAAAGGTTTTTTAAAATAAAATCGACATAAATATGTCTTTAAATCTGAAACTGTCGTTTAGATTATAAGTGTCATAAAAGAGAAGATTAAAAATATTTTAGAGGAACATTTTTTAAAATTTACATCACTAAAATCTTTCGAGTTATTACAATAAAGGTTGAAAAGTTGCATATATAAAAACTGTTGTAAAAAAAATTTCGATCATTTTCGTACTCCACTGTATCAGAGTGTATGTTGTATAGGGTTATCCATTTCGTGGTTTCAAAAGTATAGGGCTGTAATTCGACATCTGTCAAACTAAGTTGTTAAACCATTTTTTCCCCTTTTCAGTTGGAAGTCTAACATTGACCAACATGGTTCGCTTAACTATCAAACAACGCTTAAAAGTTATTAAAACCTACTACAAAAATGGTGATTCTGGCACAGTCACATATCGTGATTTAAGAGGAGATTATCGGTTTATGATTATGAAGCACATTTCTCACTCGGTGGGTATGTCAATAAACAAAATTGTCGTATTTGTGGTTCTGAGAATCCTCAAGTAATTGAAGAGAGGCCATTACATCCACAAAAAATCGCGACAATCCTATCCTTTATAGTTATTCATTACAAACAGTTTTTGAAATTTGTTTGGTAAAGATTTTTTTTTTTTAAGTTATCAATTTATGAAAAAAGTGTTATAATCTCCTTAGCCCAATGAGTCAAAGATTTTTCTGTGATTAATATTGATGAACTATGGAAACCTTTCTTTATATTCTCTAAATAACATTCTATATCTCATATAATTACTGTTCCACTAATGTCATCCCCGATACAAGTTGCATCTATTCAAGGGAATATTTGGCATGGATATCACTGACAGATGTGTCACAATTTTTCATTTGAATTTCTCATTGCAAATTATTGCTGACGGCATTCCCCAATTCCCGGGCAATCATTCAATATAAAATTTCAAACTTAATTGGATATAAATCATGCTAATTCTACTAAGGGTTGTTGTTCACACTAATTTGCCATTGTTCTCGTCGACAGGGGGTAGGATAAATATTTCTCTTTTACAGTTTCTATAAAATCGCTTTTTAAATCGCCTGTGGGTTAGAAGCGCACAAAACACAAATTAGAATTTTTGTTGGAATATTTTTTTTTTTGTTTTCTTTGTCTCATCTCTGTTTACCAACTATTAAGAAAAAGTGTTGGTTGGCAATACCTACCCAGGAGGTGGGGCGGGAAAAAAACTGACACATCTGTTGAAATTTTTGTGATGGCAATGAAACCCTTGAGCAAAGTTTGGCTTTGTGTGGTAGGTAAAAAAAAAAAACACAACAAAAAAATATCAACAAATCTCAAGATAATTTAAAGTTATCGTATTAAAACACCACATGACGTCATTCATTTAAATTGTAAATTTTGTTATTTTCTTTTTCTTTACATTGTGAATTATTTGAACACGACTTTTAGACTTTGCCACCGAGTGTCATATATCAATTGGTGTAGTGGAGATTTTCATATTATTTTTTTTTTTTTAATTATGAAACGCAAAAAAATGGAATTAATTCTTTTGACACCTGTCAGAATTTGTCAAAGTTCGAAAATAATAACGTTGTTTATGCAAAAGTTCTAATATGAAACGGAAACAATGAGGAACGTTTTCTTTTAATAAAATTTATTTAAGACGGAGGTTTCTTGGGCATGCTAATGAAAAATGTCAGATTATAATATTGGCGAAGTGAGGCAGTGAAGGTACGGTGGGGCATTTAAGTGCAAATATCCTGGGCGTAGTTTGTTGTGAAGTACAATTTTCAAAAAAAACATACATTTTGCGGTCAAGACCTTTTATTTAGGTAACAATAAGTCCATAATAACACCGTGTTACAAAAAATAGATTTTTTTTCTGTCCTATGAACCAAATGCACATATTCGGAAAGAGGGGAAAAAATAAAAATACACGTGTATCGGCGATTTTCATGTACACGTCAGAATTTTTTTTCACGGGTTTTACTCTTTACATCGCTAACTTGCCCCAAGAGCTCGAATTTTTCCACCAATTTCAGTATTGCTGTGCTGTTAAAAAATTTGACGTGATACAGACATTTCCACAAGTCTGCAAAAAATCAGCTCGATTGGATCACTGAAAAAGGGTTAAAAATCGGTCCAAAGGCTTTCACACAGGCCTTCACAGGAGCTTCATACTTCAAACTTAAAAAAAAAAAACATTCTGACGTGTATATGAAAATTGCCGATACACGTGTATTTTTATTTTTTATTCCCTTTCCGAAAAAGTAAATTTGGTTCATAGAACAGAATGTGTGTAACACGGTGTTATGGTCCAAAGTATTTTTGAGAATTTTTTCAGATGTTTTGGAAAAGCTTTAGAGGAGTCGCCAACCGGTTTTATGCACCAAAAAAATCGGATTTTCGGAGATTTTTCATATTTCAAGCACAAGTTGACCAATGGAAAGCATTTTCTAGGTCTTTAAGTCATTATTTCTAAAGAAAAATATTGGAGCTTTAATTTGATGTATATTAATCATAAGTTCTGACGTTTCTTTTCGTCGTTTGGCTGTAATATATAAAATTTTTTGGGATATTTTATGTAAACCGTAAAAAAAAACTTTTATAACTTTTTAAAATTCCATAAAAGTGTAAAAAAGTAATAATGCAGTTCAAAAGACCATAAAGTTCTAAGTAATTTGAAAAAAAAAAATTATTTATTTTACGTTTATCGTTTCAAAGTTATGGCCATTATACCATTATAACACCGAATTCATCGGTTAGTGTACTGGGTAATTCGTTAGTTTGTGTGCCAATGCGTTAATCTCTTTCTCGCTCATAAACATTTGGTTGAGGACTGATAAAAAAAAAGACCATAAGCTATAAGAATCAGGTTGAATTTGTTTTTTGGACACCCTTATCTACTGTGGTCTAAGTAAATTTTATCCATGTGGTGATACAAATATTTTTAATTCTTGCAGACTTAAGAAATTCGGATATATGTAAATACCGAACAAATCGAGTTCCTGTCTCATACATCCTTTGAAAAATTCCAAGTAAACTTTGAATGCTTCTCCTATAAAATAGACTTTCAGTCCATCGATATAATCAAAGTCTCTGCACACCGAGACACTCTTCAGAAGGTGAAACCCCTTAGAACATAATTCTCTTTTTTTCTTTCTTTTTGACACATGTACATTTTCTGCATCGTAGAATAGTTAATGTATTAATAACTTTAATAACAACTTTTCTTTTTTGGCCCATCCATTTCGGTTTTGTTTTTCTTCCTATCCACCATTCGTTGTGTGTAAATGAAAATCATAAATCAAAAAACATGTGACATGTAAAACAGAAGACAGAGGAAATGTCAGCTAACAGGACATTAAAATCTATGAATGTAATCAATTTTCCTATGATTTTTCCCTTGTTCCCACAGCTTGCTGTTCCAAAATTCTGTTCCAATTTCTGTAAGTTCATTAATGTTTAAGATAATGAAGTAAAACAAATAGATAAATGGGGGGAGAACAAGGAAGACAATCGAGTATTCTACGTCGTGTCAATCTGTCATAGAAATGACAAACAAATATACATGCATACATACATTTTTTTATTATAACTTATTCACTTAAGGGACACAGTAAGCCTGTCACTGGAATCTGCCGGGCATGGTGTGGTAGGTGGTGTGTGCGACTACCACACAGCAGAACCCAGGTTCGAAACCGGCTGAGACCATTCAACATGTTTAAGCGGCTGCTTCCACCTTGTAATTTCAGGCGATCTTACGAGTAAGAGAGTAACCTCTAAGCCATGTAAAACTTCTCCCGACAAAGCATTGGCCGTTCGGAAAGGGCTTTAAACCGTAGGTCCTCATCAGTGTGTAAAGAAATGATATCGTGCCCAGCTCACCATTCCGAAAGAAGTTTCCCGTCACTTCCTCGATGTAATGTCAAGGGAAATATGTAAGTACGATATTTTACTTCCCGATATCCGGGAATAAAATACTACCAACAAATTTCATCCATGTACCATTTTATGCACTTTCTACAAATGTGATTCTGGTTTTTAACCGGGAAATTAAAAGATGAATTAGTTGATCTCATTAAATTTAAATTTTCCAGTATTTTTTTTTAAATATAAATTGTAGTCTTTTTTAATTAAGATTTTATAAATCATTTCAAGTTTTTTTTAAATATTTTAGAATTCTTAAAAAACAATCAAATTAGTTTTTTTGGAAATAGTATTTTTTTTATTAAATTTTATAAAGAAGTCCCGGGGCAATTCCTGGGAAGACGTCGAAAGAATTCCCGGGATTGAGAGAAAGGTCTAATCATATGTTATTTTGGACGGTATGAAAATGGACCCCACGAAAATACACCTTGAAAGTGATATAAAAAAAAAATTAAATTTGGAGTCCTAAAAATTTGAAATGTGTAACTTATATTTATAAACAATTTAATATTACTTTTCTTTATTTATCCCAGAAAGGATTTCAAATTAGTAGTGTGACAAAACTCTTTAACTAAAAGTGTGAAAAACATCGTTGGCCTATTGCTCTTTGAAAATGTTTCTGGACGACATTTCGGTCAATTGCTGGATTGACCGAGATAATTTCCCGCTAAATGTTTCCCATAGTGTAGACGAACTGGTGCTGCCCTGCCGATCAATGTCAAAATCATGATCGATACCATCAATGAAGAACATATCGGAATTATATCTCTGTGGGTGTTTATCAAATATTTCTAATTAATTGCCATAGCGAATGTCGCCGAATGACATCTGGCGGCCGAACTCATTTCATGTGCAACTTATTGTTTACGTAATGTAGAGATTGTGCTTTCAATTTTATTTGCCACCAAATAATGTCAGTTAGTTTCGTTCAATCAATTTCAGGTTTCAGTTCGGGAGAAAATTCTCCAATATCAAATTGAATGACAGTTAAACAGCTTTTATTGTATAAATGTGACTGATATAAATAGACACACACAGGCGCAGCAACACACATACATATCACATGTTCGCATATTCAATGATATCCTTGTGTGTGTACAAAACACATACATATACGTATACATTAAAAATAAAGATGTGACAGTTTTTACTGTCTGCTGTCTCTCAGTTTGTCGTTTGTGACGCCCGGCTCCAGGATGGGGGTCTCGGGTGGGGGTGGTTATGCCATTTCCGTTTGCCATATTTAAAATACGTTATTGGAATAGATAAAATTTCATTGGTTTTTCGTTTGATATGTTGATTTCCAAAGCGTATTCAAATTTGCTTCGAATCGTTTGATGTCAAATGTTCAATATGTGCGCAGTAGACGTTTGAATATTTAACAGTCTACTCACCTGCCCATAAACTGGCAATGTGACACACGATAGGCTATGGAGTGTTTAAATACTTTGTAACTTGGCGATTTATCGGCATAGATACACATACCGCCAGACATTTCGATAAGAAGTAATGCTTAGTGTGTATTTTTGGCGTTATAGAATCAATCAATCGTATGAGATCAAATTGAAGTTTTTGACTAGAATGCATTTTAAATGGAATAATAACACCGTGTTACACACATTCTGTCCTACACTCAAAAAAAAATGTACTAAATTCAAGGAAAAATGTACTACAATTGAGTAAAATTGGTCTTCATATGGCACCAAGTATCTCCGTACTCAATTTTAAACCGACATTTTCCGTGAAATAGGTATGTGACATTGCGTTAAAAGAAGTACAAAAGTGGTTATTTCTGGTACAATATTGTGTGGTAGTGTACTCAAATTTAGAAAATATTGTATCAAATGGAGTAAATTGGGAAATAATTTTAGTACGTTACGGTGTCATTTGGAATAAAATTTTAATTTAAAAAAAATAAAATGAGGAATATCTGGCATATATTTGGGACCGTTTAATACTTAAAATGATACAAGGCTGGACTGCACTCTAGTTCGTTTGGCATTAGAATTGAAAATCGTATTGAATGTACGGTACGGACGGTCACTAAATAATAGTCGAACCGTATCAAAAACAATATGATTTGATAGAAGTGTAAAAAACAAGAAACATTTACTACTTTTATTTTTAAATGTTTGGTATTTATTAACATCAATTAGTATACAATTGTACTCTTTCTTTATATAAAAAATGGTTATATACAAAATAATTAGTTTAGAAACAACTGGTATACAACAAAGTTTAACGAAAACACGTAACAATAAATATGAACATAAAATTGGTGTAATAAATATTGTACACAATATAGTATATTTAATATATTCGTTCTTGAGTGGGCTGTATCCTGTTTTTTCCTTAACTGGAAAACAGTATTAGAACGTTATTCAAAAACAAGCAATTCATCATCACAATCAAAATTCACAGTTTCTCATCTTTATCTGCTTCTCAGATTGATAGTTTTGAAACGGTGACCTAAATACTAGATATAAAAAAATAAATAGATTTTAATGTTTAATTAATACAAATTGAAATTAAATTTAGTTCAACCGCAAATGACCAAACGTGTGTACAAGTGTGTTATTGAAATGAAGTTTAATCGGCGAAGTTCCAAAGAATTTATTGTAAGAATTGAAAGGGACAACCATTTTTCCAAGATCATATTTCATTTTCGTTTTTCTTTGGATACATGTCCAAAATTTAATTTGATTTTTTATCATCGATTTTTTTCATTATTTTGAAACAACTATACATTAAAAGCGTCCTTAATTGACAATTAAAATTCGCCAACAATTAAAACAATTAGAAGATGTACTTCAGGTTTCCCTACGGCTTAATAGACTGTGACGTATCCTATCATTTTATTGCTAGTTAATACTATCGTATATTTATCATTTACATTTGTAACTTTTGGAACGTTGAATTCTTAAAATAGGCGGGCAAGTAAGGCGGCGAATGTAGCGTTGTACCGCGCACCTTATGTGTTGTATTATATTTTTTTCAATATTATTGTGTCTAAAAAGTCACATTTCCTTGCCACGTTTACACCTCAAATTCAACGACCGAATATAAATTACCGAACCTTACAGCTCGCTATGCAATAAAAAGGATAATCACAGTTATTATGCAAAAGCTCAAACTTTAAATTGTTTTATTGATGGCATATTTAACATCAACAGAAATATTGTAACAAATTAAGATTTTTTAAAGAAGAAAGAAGAAGTTTAAAAATTAGCGAGAAAATGAATTATTTCGCAGTCTAATACGATAATAAATATATTGTTCTGTACTTACCTTATTCAAAAACAATGCATCAACCTTCTAAAAAATAAGCTGCTTTCAAAACTCCCAGTAACCAAATCTGCTGCATCCGGAATTATTATTCACCTTTCCCTCTCTCTCTCTCTCTCTCCAAATCTGTTAAATGAAAAAATCAGCCCATTCAAATAAGACAAAAATAAATAAGAAAAAACAACTTGGTCAAAGAAGAAGAACAAATGCGCATTATTAGATTTTTGCATCTTTTTGCATTTAAACAAATGCGAAATACAACATTGAATTATGCCAAAAACAAAGTTTGTAATGAATTTATAAAAAAGAACCTCATCCTAATGCACATGTGCACAACTTCTTTGTCTTAACAAGAAAATAATTAAGAATCGGATTTACTTACCAATTTGCAATTCAATGCCGCCGATAAAATGTCACAATATTCATCACAATAAGGCTTTAAAAATTCATTTCGTTCAACAATTCTGGCTACAAAATTCACAATGAATAAATCGGAAAAATTCTGAAGTTTGATTGACAGTTGTATTTGAATGTATGTTTTGGTTTGGTTTCTCTGTGATATACATACATACATTCAAAGTTTTTCAAACTATATTACTTTTTTTTTATATTAAAAAATATTTGAGGAAAAACACATACTTATTTTAAGTAAGTACATTTTTCGAGCATACTCAAATCTAGTTTAATTTACTACGGCTGAGTATTATTTACTACTCACAAGTATAAATGTATTTGCTTTAAGTACATTTTCTGGTCTCGTTTGGAGTACTTTTTGGAATTGAATTTAGTACGAAGTTTTTTTTTGAGTGTATGAACCAAATTTACTTTTTCGGAAAGGGGATAAAAAATAAAAATACACGTGTATCGGCGATTTTCATGTACACGACAGAATTTTTTTTTTAAGTTTGAAATCGTAGTGTTTGTTGACGTTGGCCTTGTTATGCGCTCCTGATTTCTTCAACAGTTTCCCTGCCCCTTTTTTAGTTAGGAATTGGATTCCCCCTATTAAGTTTCTTCAACTCCTAATGTTCATTCCTTTGACGACCGACAGGTCATCAAAGGTATCCTGTCCTAATTGGATTTTCCTGATCGGCGAGAAAGCGGGAAGCACAGGAAGTGCTCTGCCGTCCTCTCCGCAGACCCTACATTCGTTATTTTAATTTCTTAAAAAAAAACAAAAATGCGAACAGTGCCCCACAAATGGCATGGAAATTGTCCCAAAATCTATTTGGGGTCCACATCATAATAAAAATGGCCCCCCAACTTCCATTTAACCCCTTGTGGACCAACACTCGAAGGGTTTGAAAAATTAACATTTTCTTCACGGAAATCTGGTCAGGTAATTTCCACCCACTGAAAGTTTTCCTAATGATTTTTGTTGCGTATTTGCACCGGGTTCTATTCAATATGGAAAATACAAATATTGGATGAAATACAAATTTTTTCCATATTCATAAGTTGGTTTTATTGAGCATACACTAGGGAGGTCCTTTATTTGTGGGAAGGCGACGCTAAATTGGCAAAGTTTTGGCTGTTGTCGCATGATGTGCTCACTGGCACAAAAGAGTTATCTCACTTCAGGGGATTGTTTTAAATGTGGCAATAGAGTCAAATACGAACAGCCATAGTTTTTCGTAATTCAACCTTAATTGTAATTTAGGAGGAAACAATTTTTAATTTCTGTAATTTTTGGCTCCAGTCACAAGTCAACATTTTTCTTAAGCTGCCATAAAGGGCCACCCTTTTATGCTTACACACGAGTATATATGTGTATGCTACACCAGTGGTTCCAAAAGGGTGTTCCCGGGGTTTCACGAAAAAATTCAGGGTTTTTTTCATAATAAAAACATTGGCCACATATTCGCAACATCCATGAGCTGGGTTTTCAAAATATGTTGCGAGGAAAATCAGATATTGTAAAATGCTTAGGTTTTCCCACAACATTCACTACAACTTTTGCCATCAATCGTTTCTATGCGACACACAACCAAGAAACAATTATACCTAAGGTGAGATCAATTCGTATCATTAAAAAAAAAATAGTTTGGGTACCCCTGTGCTACACAATATATATTTTATTGTACATGTATAAAATCTTTGATTGGTTTTTTGACAGCATTCAAATTCAATGAAGTGCAATTCTTTGACACGAGTACGCGTACTTTTTTCCCTTCACATTTCTCAAATGTGCTTTTGAGATTTTGATGTGGTAAAAAAAAAACAGAATTGCAACAAAAAGATCAAAACATACATAGGTACATACAGTGGAACTTCCATAAGTCGAATCCACTTCTGGTGACAGTTAAGGAAACAAATTCCCTAAAACAATTTTATAAGTAATTCCATAACTCAAAGTCTCCGTAAGTCGAACATTTCTACGGGATAAGTTTGACTGTATGGAAGTTTGACTGTACTTGAAAACTATTCATTTTATATGTACTCAACATCATTTTAAACATTCATATGACATTAAGCAGATATATTGGCTTGGTGGGGGGGTTGGGGGGTGAGATGAATCTCATGACACATCCCTCACCCCAAAAATAGTGGCATATTTCCAATAACAATTTGTTAAATGTACCACTGTCAGGGGTGAAGGGTTGAGGAAATTGAAATGAAATCCAATAACGTATGATGGCATTTTGAGATATACGAATGGTATGGAGTTTATTAATTTCATTTTTGTTTTTCTTTTCATTTTTTTTCTCTCTCTTTGGTTCTTATCAGTGCGATACTTTTGTGAATGGGGGGGAAATGTTTGCGCGTAGGATGGGGGTGCGCTATTATTCTGGAGTGTTGTGTCAGTTGTAATTTATTGTTAATGTCCTTTTAGTTTCTTTGGCTGTTATTGAATTAAGTGTGGACATGCAACTATTTGCCGTTAACACTGTTCGGGAATAGAGTGCATATCGGTTTTATCAGCAACCCTTCTAGATCGAACGGAAAAAAAGGGATGTGTAGTGAAAAGGCGGAAGACGACGACTTAAAGAGTCCATACACACTGTAGAAGTGGGAAAACTTTGTTTACGTTCAACGGAAGTGTTAAATTTAAGAGAAACACGGAACAAGTCTTAGGATAAGAGTTGACCTCTGTTATTAGGCTCTATGGAAAACGCCCCAAAAGCATAGTTCCAAAAAAAAAAAAAATCCCCAAAAAAAAAATTCATACGAAAATGGGAATTTTTCATTATGGAAACCTATTGTAGTTTTTTTGGGGGCGCTATTCTTCATAATACAGTGTACTCTCTCATATGCGGACACCTAAGGGACTGAGATTTTTGTCCACTTATGACAGTAGTACACAAGAGGACTGAATGGGGATTGGTACCGAAAAATGTGTACGTTTATTAGAGGTGTCCGCTTAAGAGAGATTTCCGCAAGGAGAGAGTACACTGTATTTGGGAGATTTTGCATTGTGTGATTTTTCAGAATTTTTGCGAAAGTTTTGGGGGGTTGATTTGGTTCTATTAAAAACTAGTAAGTTGTAATGCGCCTATGGCACCCGTTGAAATGTGGAAAAAAAATTTTGTAGAAAAAAAAAAATTTTGTTGAAAAAAAAAATTTTTGTTGAAAAAAAAATTTTTTCTTGAAAAAAAAAAGTTTTTCTTGAAAAAAAAAATTTTTTTGAAAAAAAAAAAATTTGGGAAAACACAATTTCTGTACAAAAAAAAATATTATTTTTTTTATTATTATTATTTATAGAATTACTAGTAAGTTGTAATGCGCCTATGGCACCCGTTGAAATATGGAAAACAAATTTTGTTGAAAAAAAAAAATTTGGTGGAAAAAAAATTTTGTTGAAAAAAAAAATTTTGTAAAAAAAAAAATTTTTGCTGAAAAAAAAATTTTGTAAAAAAAAAAATGGGGAAAACACAATTTCTGTACAAAAAAAAAATATTATTTTTTTTATTATTATTATTTATAGAAAATTATAGAATGCCTATTTAAATTCATACGTACTGCGTGACAGAGTCAGTGAATCAGTGAATCAGTGTCGAGGGTAAATATATATTAAGAAGAAAAAAGATGCCCCAAAAAAAAAAGAATAACTCCCAAAAAAAATGAAAAATCCCCCTAAAGCCCAATTTAGAAATTTCCCAAAAAATTCCGAAAAATCCCCTAAACAATTCATAAAAAATGACCAAAATGTTATGAAAAACACCCCCCCAAAAAAAAAACAATATTATAAAAAACGAAAATAAAAAATTAGGGAAAAACAAAAAACGGAAATGTTACCTAAAAATTATGAAAAAATCCCAAATTTTTTGTATGAGATTTTTTTAGGCATTCTTAATTTTTTTTTTGGGGAATTTTTCATAGACCTGTTCATTTATTTTGGAGAATTCTTCATTCCCCAAAAAAAAAATTCGGGAAAAACTAAAATTATGCAAAATTCCCCAATTTTTTGTGTGAGATTTTTTTGGGGGAATTCTTAATTTTTTTTTTTACTTTTTTACTTTTTTCATAGACCTAAGGCAAATGTTTACTTATCCACTAGAACTAGTAGAATTTATGTGCAGAATTTTATACAAATCGAAGAGGGTCAAAATTAATACTGGGTCGAATTTAGGAATTACCCATAAATAGAGAAAAAAAAATGAAAAATGTCCAACTAAAATCACGATTATTTTGTTTAAAATGTTCATGTCCAAAGGGAGGAATGTAGTTCGTGTGACAGTTCCAAGGCTTAAGGAGTACTCACTGGCTTGTAAAATCACCAGCATTAATGAGGTGGAAACGGCCGCCTTCCAGGACATTTTTAGCAGAATACGAAACTGGATATGTTGTGTGATGGTCACTTGTATTACCAATAACATTACAGCCTTCCACTAATATGAAGTAGAAGATGAAGAAAAAAGACAAAAAAAAGAAAGTCCTCTTAAATGAACCATACTGTGATCGCTCATTTTGGATTCGATAGATCGATAGCTGTTTAGTACTGATTACCAATCGTAAGAATTACTAATTGAATTAAATATTAGAGGTGCAGTAATGATTAAATTACGATTATATTGAGTTTTTCAAAACTTACAATTGATAGCAAATAACAAATAATTTAAAAGAAAGCTGGATTACTTGCGATTACAATAAATAATGGAAAAGAATCAAAAGTAATCAGAAAATAATCCAACTACTTATATACATTACTTTAGATTCTTTATGATTATTGATAGTAATTATTAGTGATAACTAAAAAATAGGGTGATGACAATTTTTGTATACATCAACCAGATTTTGGTTTGAGTTATAGTTTTCTTTACCGTTGTAAATTGTCTACGATTTTTGTTTGTCATTTTAATATTGCCAAGCTGAAGGACTCTTCTTGATCTCTTATAAAATCCTGCCATTGAAAAAAAAATTTTTGTGTAATTCACTTGTATCTGTATTCGAAATCCCCATGATATTTACAGAACCCTGTACCCAAGTCCATGTGGGTCAACGTTTTTGTACAACCGCATGACTTAGCGAATATCGCAGTGACTCTTTTCTGCAGTAGCATGCAACTAACTCCTACCCACAGAGCCTCAAAACGACATTCTTCCAATAAACCCATCAATTTATTATCAACCATTTCCCATTGATTTTGAACAAAAAAAAAACCACTCCTGATAGGCTTATTATGTCGTCAACTCCTGCACACACTTTCATCCCCAATGCAAAGAAAAAAAACACCTCCCCTCTTCTGGCAGGACAATTTCAGTGCTTACAATAATATTTTGTAAAGTACTTAACAACAGTACACTTATGAGTGAAACATACGCCTTTACATGTTCAGCCACACCAACCAACCCCTTTTAATGTCGACCAAATCACCAACCGATAAGGATAAGAAACGACACAAAATAACCCCCTTATGTGTGTATTGACAGTGATAAACAGCACCCTATAACGTAATTCTGTCTTACTGACTTGACTGTTTTTTTTTCTCCTTCTTTTTTTATGAATAGATGAAATTTTTATAGACCGTCAAAATGATAAATTCCGTTGTAACAAAAAAAAAAAAAGAAAACAAAATACCAGCTCGAAACACAAATTAAAAACCAAACGGGGGAAGAAGAGAAATAGCAATTTTCCTAAATGGTAAAAAAAATTGGCATTGATGCTGGTTAGAGACAAACATGTTGGGCACTCGCCCCCTGATAACTAGAAATAAAGTGATCTGGAAATTAAAATAAAAGCTTGAAGAAGACAGTGTGTTCTTGTATTGAGGAGATTGATGAAATGAATGAGTAGCTGGCAAAGGCAGTGCCAGTAGTTCCGCTATTTGCAATAATTTCTATAGAAACAAGTCCAATGGGTCGATTCACCCGCACCCGCTCTGACGCACATTCTTACACTTTCAGCCTAGCCTCACCTAATCCGATCATTCGACTTGGGTTTTCCATCTAAGCACGATATTGTACACAAATTTGATATGGCCAGGCTTTTTGTTTTTCTAAAATATATTTCTTTTTGAAGTTCACCCTTAAATTGTATATCCGGGCTTAAGAATATAATCCAAAGCAAAACAGAAAACCTGTTAACATCAACAAATCGAAAACGTGTTTACTTTTCGTTGGAACATCATCAAGAAAAAAAAGCACTACAAACCCTTTTCAATGTGTGCCTCGTTGATGTCCCAGGACATACACACACACACAAACACATACACAAGCAATGTGGCGTCATAGACTTTCAGACAACATATCGTAAAGTAATAGAAAAACAATTTTCTGGTAAACCCCTTAACGAAAATTTGAAAGTGTGTGCGCGCAAAAGCGTTTGTAAAGAAAAGCATAAGGAAAAATATGAAAAATCCTTTTTGCTTGGATGTCAATTCTAAGAAACGGAACGACAGACATTCCACTTAACGCATGCATGCACACCGCACTAGAGCTTCATCACACACACACAGTTCCAGTCAGTCACATCCCAACGACATCAAAATACAAGCTCATTTTTATCAGACACATGAGTGTATGGCTCTGTGTGTGTGTGTGTGTATAATTTAAATATGAATAAGTTGACTTTGCCAAAAGTAAATGACACACACGCGTCAAGCGGAAACGGAAGTAAAACATTTAACCGTTGTAACATATGAAGATGACAACTTTCTGTTGGAAGTCATTTCTTTTTCTCGTACGCTTCGCTCAACGGTGACAGCCACACCGGGATGGATATGTGGCGGTGGTAGTGGTGGTGCGTGCATGCACTACTACATACATGAATGTCTTCAAGTCTTTGATTTCACACCTTTGCGGCGCAAAAGAGTGTTGGTGTTATACAATTTCCAGACAAAATCTAATCTACATTTTATATTTTATATTTTTCAATTGAAATCAAAATGTAGTCACAATGACTACTTTCCCACAGAAGTATTGAATTGTTCTACAACAAACAGTGTTTACAGATCTGAGTCCCCCCTTGCGCTGTAGGTGGTTTATTTAAAGAGTTATGGGCCATTTTAGTTCCTCAAGAAGACTAGTGATCACTGATCTGAGTCCTTTTCGCTATTGGAGGATTATTTATGGATTTTCAAACATAAAAAATAGTTCATTGGAAATTCTCAAGGAATTTCCCAACTTTATTGCCGGATAAAGAAGAACAATTAATAGATTTCGAATCCAGGATGCTAAAATTTTATATATTTGAAGACATTTTTAAATATTTTGAAGTACGATTTTGGGCCAAAGAATTCTGAAGCTGTTTCAGGCTGGAGATTCTACAAGCACATTTTCAGTGTTGACTAAATTCGTTCACAAAAGTGGAAAGAATTTTTACCTTGTTGAATATTAATGAAAATGGGTCCGTAGATGGAATTCTCTATTCTAAAGATTTTAAAACATAATCATTCAAATTGTTTTGATGTAGAAATCACAAATGATTAACTAAATTTGTTAAATTCCAATATGTCAAGCTATAGAATAAGCACCGTATTCATGAAAATGTAAAACAACTTTACAAACCGTAGTGAAGAAAAATGTTTGGAAAATAATTTTTGTATTTCCATAGATTTTTCTTAGCAAAGCTGTATGAAGCTGTATTAAGTTTGTATGAATACGGGGGTAAATAATTACTTTTAATTTACTACTTTGATATGTGTTTGTTAAGGCGATATTCTGAGTTGTTGCCTTAAGAAAAATTCTATTTCTTTTAAAGTACAATGTCAGCCACATTTTATCTCATTCGCGCTAACGAATTTGCTTATTTAAAGTATAACTATTATGAAGAATTAGTTTCGGTAATCGTAACATTTGGACTTGCCAAAATTGTCTCTCCTTTCTTTGAAGGAATTTTCAAAAAAATTATTTAAACAGAAATATAGAAATTGTAAATGAACGTTGTTTTCATAAATAGATTTGGACCGATTTTATTAGTTTTAAACCTAAATAAAAACAAGGTCACCGGTAAGTGTAACAATTTCGATACACCTAAATTCCTATAGGTGGCACAAATCGATCAAAAAATGTTAAAAACAAAAATCAAAATAAAAATAAAATATATTTTTTTAGGTTTTACCAAATAAATTGAATTTTAAATAAAAAAAAAAATATTTTTTTCAAACTTCCAAAAATAATTTTTTCTTAGTTTAATTTTTTTTGAAAATTTCAATACAAATTTTTTTTATACTTTTTCAAAAAAAATCACAATAAAATATATTTTTGTAGGTTTTACCAAATAAATTACATTTTTTTTCTAAATTCCAAAAATGATTTTATTTAAAAAAAAAATATTTCGTTTTCAACAGAAATTTTTTTTATACTTTTTAAACAAACAAAATTTATAGATTTTACAAAAAAAATATTTTATTTTTTAAAATTACATACATTTTTTTGTTAATATAAAAAATAAATTAATAACTTTTATTTCAAACTTTCAAAAAGGTTTTTTCTCAATTTTCTTTTTTAAGTTTTCAAAAGAAACACTTTTTTTATAACGTTTCCAACAAATAAAATTTTCCAAAAAAAAAAAGTTAGAAAAAAATAAAAAAAAAATTTTTTTTTCAAACTTCCAAAAATGATTTTTCTTAATTTTAAAAAAAATATTTCGTTCATATCTACTGAATTTTTTATTTTTTTAACCAAATAATATTTAAAAAATTTCCAAAAAAAATGTTTTAAAAAACATTAAGTAATTTTTTTTCAAACTTTAGAAAAAAATAAAAATAATTTTTTTTTAATATAAAAAAATTTAAGTAATTTTTTTCAAACTTAAAAAAAATATTGTTTCTCAATTTTCAAAAAAAATATTTCGTTTATATCTACAGAAACTTTCTTTTTTACGTTTTCAAAAGAAACATATTTTTCAAACTTTAAAAAAAATAAAAATAATTTTTTTTTTATATAAAAAAAATTAAATAATTTTGTTTTAAAGTTTTAAAAAAAATGTTTCGCAATTTTCTAAAAAATATTTCGTTTATATCTACAGAAACTTTCTTTTTTACGTTTTCAAAAGAAACATATTTTTTCAAAAAAAAATGTTTCTCAATTTTCTAAAAAATATTTCGTTCTTATCTACTGAATTTTTTATTTTTTTAACCAAATAATATTTAAAAAATTTCCAAAAAAATGTTTTAAAAAACATTAAGTATTTTTTTTTCAAACTTTAAAAGAAAATAAAAATTATTTTTTTTAATATATAAAAAATTAAGTAATTTTTTTTCATAATTAAAAAAAATATTGTTTCTCAATTTTCAAAAAAATATTGCGTTTATATCTACAGAAACTTTCATTTTTACGTTTTCAAACAAATAAAATTTTATAAATTTTCAAAAAAAACGTTAGAAACAAATTGTTGTAGAATATTGAAAAAAAATCGTTTTATTTTTATTATTTTTAAAAGTACGCATTTTCTTCAATTTAAAAAAAATTTTAAGATGAATATTTACAAAAAGATTTGGACAAAAAATCAAAGTCAAATTTTATTTTATTTACAGGGTCCGCCAAATAACTTTTTTTTTTGAAAATTCTATAAAATAAAAACTATTGGATATTTTCTTAAATTTCTTTTTTTATTTGAAAGTACAATCCTTCCGGTTAATAATGGAAAATAATTTCATTGAAATGGCTGCCTCGGCTGGCAGTAGCCTAACGACATCAGCTCTGCGTCTGATATTGCGTTCTTCAAAAACAGGGCCCAAAACATCGTGTGTAGCTTCGGATGTGTGGCTGTGAAACAAAATCTCTTAAATTTTTATAAACAAAAATTCGTTCAACATGGCCCGATAACGAAATAAGCACTAGTTGAAAAAAAAAACGTTAGATGGCGGACAATTTATAAAAAATAAAAAAAAAATATTCAGATACAGAAATAAATTGTTTTCTAAAAAGACAAATTGTTCTTTTATTTTTTTTAATTTTATTCAAAAGAAAAATTTTATAATTTTTTTAGATTTCCCGAATAAAATGTTTTTAATTAAGAAAAATTGTTCTTTTAATTTAATTTTTTTTAGTTTTCCCATATAAATTGTTTTCTAAATAAGTTTTTTTTTTCATTTTTAAATTTTTTTTCATTTCATGTACTAATTTTTTTTTTTTTTTTTTTTATTTTCCAAATAAAAATATTCCTTCTCGTATCTACATTAAAAAAAATAAATTTTGAAGAATAAAATTTTATTTTTTTTTAAAAAAAATAAATTTTGAAGTAAGCGCCCCGGTAGGCGAGTTGGTAGCGTGCTTGCCTATCAGCGTGTGGGTTGTGGGTTCGATTCCCACCAGAGGCTTTGGTCTGTCGCTGCAAAAATCAAGCAAAATGGTCTTTGTCACCCGGTTTACCCTTGGACCCAAAATTATAATATAAATTTACTTTGTATTGTAATTAATAAATAAATAAATAAATAAATAAATTTTGAAGATAAAAATTTTATTTTTTTTTAAAAAAAAATAAATTTTGAAGATAAAATTTTTATTTTTTTTAAAAAAAAAAATAAATTTTGAAGATAAAAATTTTGATTTTTTTTAAAAAACATATATATTTTTAAAGTCATCATTTCTTCCTGTCCTTTACAAGTGGAACCTTAATCAGAAGGTCACATTTTGGGGCAATTTTTAAAAACATTGTCATTTGCGACGAATATGTCAAAAAAAGTCCTTGGAAGTCCTTAATGTTATATGTGGGCGACCCATTTGTATACAGAAGCGATACTATCCACCAGATGACGTAGTCTCCCGTTTTAGGTTTAAGTGTCAATCGTTTCTAGTATCGCAGACCCCCATCGATCCCATCCAGGGTTACGGTGAATTTAATCCATTATTTTTTAAGGATATCTGACAGTTGAATAAACGTCCCGTCTGTCCCGCATTGAATGTTATGGAAAATATTGAATGTTATGGAAGTAGTTAATAAAGGACATAGCTTAAGCTTGAAACATGTGCAATTAATTGAATTCACCCAATTACGAATACAAGCATTCGTCTGAATCATTTAACGAGCTTCCCCGCCTTATATCGTATAGCCATACGATTTCAAATTTTATGTTCCAAACTGTGCTAATCACCGGCCATCATAAAATACACCTTTATGACTTTGATTTCAGTGGCATACGATGTCTGGCATTTGCCATTTACTAATTAAATAAATTATTCAATATACGGACTGTAAGCAGTCACTAAGATTTTTCTATTCAATTACCCACCACTAAGAGTTCATTTGAAGAGATTTTGAGGCATATTTCACAAAGGGTACTCCCCGTTCATACCCCCTTAACATATGCAACACACCCAAGCATTCAGGCGGGCATAATCGGTCGGTCGGTCGGTTGTCAGCTTCGACTCACAAGAGCAGAGCAGAAATGTAAGAAGGTCTCGTCGACGACTCCAAGTCCAATTCAAAACTCGTAAACTATACGAAAAAGTAAAACTAGTGACAGTGCATTTTATTTATGCAACAACTTGAATAGGAAGGAAGCACAAACTAATGCATCCCCTGAGAAAACTCTATACAAACAACTACGTATTCGATGGCATTGTGCAAAGGGGGCCGAAGGCGGGTTTCTATGAATCGCAAGCAAACTGACGGGGAATGACATTGGGTTCGTATTTCGATTTTTGCGGAAATTCCCTGTGGCACACAAGACACAACCCTAAAAAGCCAATATAACGTTAATTTTATAGTTTAACTTTGAGTGTGTGGTGTGTGTGTGTGTGTGTGTGTGTTTCCATGTCTGTTTCCTTGCCACTTTTCGATACATTGAATGCGGTGTGTGACTGTTGGCTATTTATGTCTGTATGTGTGTGAGTACCTCAGTGAACTTTGTTGCACTGACACTGCTGGGTGACGTAGAGTTCGTGGTGTAAGTACAAGTGCTACAGCCAGTGGATCTTTTGAAAGTGTCGTTAATACCACCCAATCTATTAAAAATGTAAAATCTACCAAACGCACAATTGTTTTTCTTGCGTCATTTCGGGTTGTAGATGTATTATGCATGTGTCTAGGTACGCCGATAGGGTGCCACGTGTGGAGTGATGGAAGTGTCGTATGAAAGGAAATTAAAAAGAATCTTGAGGCAACGATGGTAGTTACAAGAAAATCGGACTATTGATTTTTGAGTTATGACAAATAATGCCTGAAAAATTTTATTTAAAAAAAAAAAAATGGTCGGCATGTTTTTTTTAATTTAGAGGACCATAGCAAGGCTGTGGAGTTTGAGCCGAACAAATTTATCCGGAGACGGAGTCGCAAAATTTTCTTGATTTCGACTCACAGTTTCATTTACTTGCATTTCTTATAAAATAAATAAAATGTGTTGAAAACAAGTTAATCAGCTAATATTTTTTAAAATTAGAAAATATTACAAAAAAAAAATGTTGATATGAAAAATGCCCCAAAAACGGAAATAAAGGGTTATCCATTTTAGTTAAGCGATCCATTTTCGTCAATGTCAGACATCCAACAGAAAAGAAAAAAAAATTGGTTTTACAACTTAGTTTGACAGATGTCGAATTCCAGAATTTGAAACCACGAAATGGATAACCCTATACAACATACACTCTGATACAGTGGAGTACGAAAATGATCGACTTTTTTTTACAACAGTTTTTTTTATATGCAACTTTTCCACCTCTATTGTAATAACTCGAAAGCGTCTAGTCCGATTTTGGTGATGTAAATTTTAAAAAAATGTTCCTCTAAATTATTTTTAAACTTCGCTTTTATGACACTTATAATCTGTTTCAGTTTCAGATTTAAAGACATATTTATGTCGATTTTATTTTACAAAATCCTTTTTTCCACAAGTCGAAAACGTCTTGTCCGATTGTATTTAGGTATTTTTTAAAAAATTGTCCACTCAATTATTTTTAATCTTCGCCTTTATGTCAGTTATAATCTGAACGAAAGTTTCAGATTTAAAAAAGAATGATGTTGAATTTTGTTAACAATATTTTTTTTCATAATTAGTAAAAAGGCTTGTCCGTAAGGCTTTACCTTATATTACCTAAAAAATATGAAAAATCGGTCAATTTTGTTGGGGAATTTTTTAAAATGAAAACTTCCTAAATTTCGTATGAGATTTTTTGGGGAATTCGTAATTTTTTTTTGTTGGTGAAAAATGTTCTTTTCATATTATTATCACACATGAAATGGAAATAGAATAGGGTACATAAGATTTCTATTTTCAGCTCAACATAATTTCACAGCACGTAGAATTCTCAAAACAATAACACAAGTTTCGTGGTAATAGACAAATTTTCCTTTTCGGAAAAATTTCAAAACAAAAAGAATGCAATTCAGAAACAGGCAGGCAGGCAGGCTTGTATTTAAAAAGTCATCATGAGAGTTCTTGACATTTTCAAAAGAAAAACCCTGGAGAAAAGTCATTGTATAAATGGGGTAAACCAAAATCTCCTAAGGCCAAGAAACTCACAAATGGTATGAATCAAGACGAGACTTTCCTTTGGATTAGGCCTTAAAACCATAAACAAAATCAACAGTAAAAAACTACTAATTGATTTTCCAAATGGATTAATAATACAAATAATAATACAAATATTTTTTTTTCTCAACTGTAACACATTCAGAACAGCTTGTTATATCACTCCATAAGGGTGTTCGGGGATTACCCTCTGAAAACATCAGTCTGATTCATCTTCACACCCCCGTCGCCGTCTCTAGCACTCTAATGAAATTGTGTTGCAATATATTTTCGTTACATAAACAAACTCGTATTTTACTATTACTGCATATCAAGTGAAACAGATACATGATGGTGGCTGCTTTCCACCTTGCGGAAGGCGAGTAACTAAAAATCTGCGCATACATATTTGTCTGTCTGTCTGTGTGTCTGTCTGTCTAGCTCTCTGTGTGCTCACATTGTTTCCTTAGATGGTTTTTCACTTCCGCTCTATTTATTTCATCCTCATGCAGCGTACGTACGTACGTACGTTTTCTTTTTTTTTCGGCACTAAATGTCATCTCAGGGGAAATAAAAAGTTACAAAACATTGAGTGACTGACTGCGTTTGATGTCATTTAAAAACGACACATGGAAAAATCAGCAACAGCGAACGTGAAAAAGATATTGAGGGAACTCGCATTTGCTAAACACATCCATAACATTAAGTACGCACACACACACAGACACACATTGAGGCATCGGCACAGACACAAACCTGTACCTGCGCCAGGACACAGTATTTTATTGCGAGAAAACGCAAGAAAAACGACAACAAATTCAAACAACAAGAAAATTGTATTTCCCCTTTTTGCCGAACTGGGGAAAAAATGACTGTTTAATGTTTAACATTTGTTCAACACACAGCCAGACTCGTTTAACCACAATGCACACACACTCACACACACACATACAGGCACTAATGCATAATTCAAATAAACGTGTGTCGGTAGTTGTACTTATTTGTGGTCCTTGCTCTGAAGGATGAATGGAAATTTTGGTGGATGTGATTGTTTGTCTTTAGTCAACCTGTGCCTGATGTTTACTACCTTCCTGGCGTACCTTCCATGTGTGTGTGTGTGTTTCAAATATTTAAATATTCATGAAGGAATCTTAAACGTAGTGCAATTAAAGTATGGCAACAATTGCTCACACACACACACACATACATACACACAAACAAAGCTTCTGCGGGTGAATGCAGGTTTTACGATGTCATCTGTGGGTGATGGCAGTTTGACCAACAACAAAAAAACCATGAGAATAGAAAACAATTGTTTGTGATTTTTATTTGTTTCAAAATTGATGAAGCTCCAGTGTGTATTAGAAAAATAACACTGAACGACAAAAAAGAAAGAGAGATATTTCGGTTGTAGTCTGAATCTAAAGGGTTCACCAACAAGAGGAGTTATTTTGGTGTTCAAAGGAAAATGAAATCTTTTTGAGATAAGTGATCGAATGTTTATCTTAATATATATTTACCCTCGACACTGATTCACTGATTCACTGATACACTGATACACTGATACACTGATTCCCTGATTCCCTGATTCAATGATTCACTGATTCACTGACTCTGTCACGCAGTACGTAGGAATTTAAATAGGCATTTTTTCTATAATAATTCTATAAATAACAATAATAAAAAAAATAATATTTTTTTTTTACAGAAATTGTGTTTTCCCCAAATTTTTTTTTTACAAAAAAATTTTTTTTTTCCAAAATTTTTTTTTCTTACAAATTTTTTTTTTACAAAAATTTTTTTTTTCCAAATTTTTTTTTTCAAGAATTTTTTTTTTACAAATTTTTTTTTTCCAAAAAATTTTTTTTTTCCACAAAATTTTTTTTTTACACAAAATTTTTAAAATTAAGTAACAAATACTTTCTCAAGCAAATTAACGGGCGCCATAGGCGCATTACAACTTACTAGTTTCATAATAAAGAGAAAGGCATGAAAAACAACATCAGTCAAATGGCCATCACGACCACGCTTACAGGACCATATCCTTTTCATTAAAGTTTCCATAACCAAATCGCAAAGTGGCTGCCCTATGTCTTCGACCGCCTCAAGAATTATATCGTTGAGGCCTTGAATCGACGCTGGGCTGTCGTCGTAGACCTCAGCTTTCACGTGGCCCCAAAGAAAGAAGTCGCCACGTGTTAAATCACAAGATCTCGGTGGTCAATTGTGATCACCTCTTCGGGAGGTAACGCGGTCCGGAAACGTTTCCCGTAAAAGAGAAATGGTTTCGTTGCTTGTGTGGCACATAGCGCCGTCTTTTTGAATGTAAACGTTGTCCAGATCAATATCATCCAACTCCGAACATAGAAAATCATTAATCATATCTCGATAGCGCAATCCATTCACCGTAACTGTTGATCCCACCTCATTTTCGAAAAAGTAAAAGGCCAATGACCCCGCCGCACCATAAACCGCACCAAACAGTCACACGTTGAGGATAGAGAGGCTTCTCAACAATAACTCTTGGGTTTTCCGAGCCCCAGATGCCAACCAGGTGGAAATGGGCCTCATCAGCCAAGATTAATTTTTCGATTGAATTCCGGATCATTTGCATGAATTTCTAGGACTCAATCGGCAAAGACACGACGTGGTTAATGATCGGTCGGCTTGAGTTCTTGTGTTAACTGAACTTTCTAAGCCTTAAGACCCAAGTCTTTATGCAAAATACGATGTATTGACGTTTGTGGAATGCCCAATTCCAGAGAACAACCAGGAATGGATAAACCTGCGGCAATATTCTCATTTGTTCTTGAGCGACGTGCACGGGTTTTATTCTTCACATCACTAACTTGGCCCAACACCTCGAATTTGACACAAAAATGCTTTAGTTTTGCCAACTGTGACTGCAAGATTTTCACCATTTTTGTTGTGAATTTTAAAAATTTCAATGCGTTGTTGAATCGCGTATCGTTCCGTAATGGCGTAGTTTCAACTTGACAAATGTCAAAGCATAAAAGCTTCATACGTGACAGCTAGCGAAATACAGGGCGATTCAAAATAACACCTCTTGTTGGAGAACCCTATATTTAGTCAAATAGTGTCCATTATTGAGCTACAGCTAAGATGCAAGTTAAAGTTTTCCAAAATTAAATTTCACTGTTCATTTTATCACCGAATATAATGACTCAGACTATTGTCAATGTAATCAAATCACAAGAGCCCTAAAGTTATTAATTATTGTTTGGCGTACACATATGCACACATATTGACCTGTCACGACATTAACAGGAAGCTATCGAACAAAGAATTTCAAAAATTAAAACAACTTTGTAACACATGTTTAGAGTTCCATACACGGTCATTGGTTGGTGAATGTCAAAACCCCCCCCCCCCACTACGGTTACAGTTGTTCGTTTATTAATTGAAACTTGTAGGTCTTCAATTGTTTTAGCAAAAAAAAAAAAGCATACGAACGAGTAACAGCAACAAAAACACTTAACACCTTTTGACCCTTTCACACAATAAATAAGCGTGTCTGACATTGAAAGAGACCGTTCGAAAATCCAAAAAAAGAACCACCACATTTATAACCATAAAAATTTGAACATAAGTCCAAACAGCACCCAATATAATTTCAGGCAATGCCAACGTTGCCACCTCAGACGACGACGACGACTACAACAGCAGCAGGAACAACAAAATTAAACCATATAATACGCAAAACAAGTGTCAATGAACAACAATAAAAAAAAAACACTCCGACACCGTCATTCGTACCCATTCACAACTTTTTGTCACGTCTTATTGTTCTGAACTCACACACACACACTCACACAAAAGGGTAAAGGATCACTCGCATTCAGCTGAAGTGTCGTTTGTTTGATATGGATTGTCTGCCAAATTATACAAAAAAAGAAAAATGAACAGAAGTTGTACAAAAAAGGACTTCACACCTTTATAAGGTTTCATTGTCCTCAAACAAAAGCAACAAAAAACGAATTGTTACTAAACAAATTATAAAAAGCTCTTCCAGAGAAAGGGCTCCTGTCATGCCAGACACGTTCGTATTTGTGCTGCTGCTTTGTGTTGACGATTTTATTTTGTGGTCGTAAAAATACTGAAATACCGTGACCGCATGATTTTCGGTTTAAGCAAAAACTAAAAAAACACAGAGAGAGAGATTCTGTCAGGTTGATAAATTTATTTTTTAAATTAAATAATAATCTCAAATCTGGGACTGTATAAAAATTCAAATTATTTGAAAGAATGTCGATGAGAGAGCTGTTATCGAAACGCTGTGAAGATATTTCAGTAACCAGTCGAGTTTTTTAATTATTGTAGCAGAGTAGATTTAGTAAAGAAATTAATTAACCCTCTCATTTAAAATGTGCCAAATAGTATGAATTGAAAAAAATGCAAATCCCACCAAATCCTTGCTTCGAGAACCAGGTAGGAGGCATGGGACAAATGGGGGGGGATTGATGAAGAGAATGGTGGAGTATGATGACTATCAATGTATTTTGCTAGAGAAATCCGATATGTCGAGAATTGTTTTCAGACCTGAGTGATTTCAGCGTTCACGTTATGCTAAAGCCGACAAGACTTTCGACGTTGTTTAGCATGGAGATATGTTATTTTTTATCACTGGACATATGTCATATGTGAATATGGGTCTTCCTTTTCCAATAAAGGTTAGAGTCCAGAAAGATGCCCAAGTATATTGCCTTTTTTTGGGAGCGGGAAGGTCTGTATCTTATTCTTATCCATAGGCCGTATCATGATTTCCCTGATTCCTCTAGAGATGGATGTGCTTCGCTTGTGTTACTCTCTTTACTTTCTCTTACGTTGCCCCTGGTCGAGTTGATTCTCCTCCTGACAAATTGAGCGATATCTTTATTTGTTTAAATCATGTCATTTGCCATCATCGCATATTCACGTTACGTTTGTTCAACTAATTCCGCGTTTGGCGATTTACTTATGAAATTCTATTAAAAGTCATTCAAGGCTGTAGTTTTTTCTTTTACATTCAATTTTCCATTGTATTTCTTTATTTTATTTGTACGTCTTTTAAAGGATTGCAACTTTCATATGTTGAATATCATAAAAAGTTGCCGCAGTTAGACAAACACATTTTCATTAACTCTTCGTATGCGTGCTTAAATCTCATTGAAATGGAAAGCAATTATTTAAAATTAGGTCAAAGTGTATGTAAAATTCAAAATTAATTGAAAAACTTTACAAGGAAACCCCAACTCTACAGCCCCAGAAAAATTCGTTAAATAGTCAAGTCATTGAAGGAAGATAACAAAGGCAAAAGAAAAAGAAAAATAACTAAAACACACACAAAAATGTAAATAATTTAAGGATACATTATTTTCGTCTCATCATTGAAAGACAACACTGCGGAGGGGAAGGGCAGGGGATGGACCAAAAATCTCATGCAAATGTAAAAATAACTATGCGTCTGGACATGGTAATCTTAAAACGGAATTAAACAATAAAAACAAAAATTTTAACATCGTCATGCAGTCCCAAAAAAAGAAGAAAAAAAAACAGCTGATGTCATACATTGTACATAACTTAAAGGGCGGTGGAGCTGACACACACAATGCACAGGGGTGGAGTGGTGTAAAAAGAGCCATTGGTCAAAACTTTAATGCTGATGTTTTCTGGCTCTTAGGTGTTTCCGTAACACATTCTTAACAACATCAACCGATGCGACAAAACATTGTCTGAGTGTGGTCGTTCGGTTGTTGTCTGTCCAGACATCCAGTCCAGTCCAGTCCATTCATGTGTTTCCTTCAAGAAGAACTAGTACACAATTTACCCATCAACGTCCTTTACAACGGAACAAACACTAACAACCATGTTTAGATAGAAAATCACAAAAACAACACTTTGCAATGTAAATATTTGGTGAAGAAAAATTGAATACTGGCGTAACGTATTGAAGTTGTTCGGGAAAAAGGGTTGTCCGCATAAACATATGTATGTATGTACATGCAGGATTAGGTCATCTGCCAAACACACATATCCATATTCACTCACTCACTCCGTCGGACACCCACACACAACCACCCACCCATACATTCATTCACGTATTAGCAAAGGATATTCTTGAAAAGGATATTCTCCGTTTTTCTTTTCTTTTGGCTGGCAAGTGAGTGTGATGATGACATCAGCAGACGACACATAAAATCCAAATACAAAAAAAAAACAGAAATCAGGAAAATACATATTGTATTTATTCCTTAATAGGAAACAAAATTGAGAATGAAATAACAAAATCGAAGCAAACTGGGAAATGTTTTCTTAGGATTATTTCAAACAAAGATTTCAATCAAAATTACATATTTTTCTCTTTTTTCTTGTGTAAACAAAAAAAAACTGTATGAACTATTGGGACATATTCCAGGCGAGTGTTGTTGTAATTTTGTTTTTTTTTTGTTTTTGTAAAAGCACGATTTTGACATACATTTCTGTATCAACACGGAAGTGTTTACTTAGCAAGTGAATTGGTCATTTGTCATTAGTGAACAATCGTAACAGATTTTAAGTGTTTTCGGAGTTTCTATGAAATCGGATGGACATTTCAGACAACACGTTGATTGCAAGGGCGGAAAGAGAGAATAATTTGGGGGTGGGGGATTTTCTCAGGGCAGTAGATCAAGGGAAAGAAGATCGTGTGGACTTCTGCGATGAATGAACCCAGCAAAGACTCTCCCTACCAAATAACAAAGTCAAATTTAGAAATTACTTATAACACCGTGTTACAAAAAATAGATTTTTTTCTGTCCTATGAACCAAATGCACATATTCGGAAAGAGGGGAAAAAATAAAAATACACGTGTATCGGCGATTTTCATGTACACGTCAGAATTTTTTGTTTAAGTTTGAAGTATGAAGCTCGTAGTGGCCTGTGTGAAAGCCTTTCGACCGATTTTTAACCCTTTTTCAGTGATCCAATCGAGCTGATTTTTGGCAGGCAGACTCGTGGAAATGTCTGTATCACGTCAAATTTTTTAAAAAATAGATTTTTATCAATTCTCAGATTTTCCCCAATTTTTATTATTTTTGAAAAAAAATATTGTTTTCACTTTTCTTAGCATAACTTGAAGAGACTCCAAATTTTTAAACTACTTAAGCGTTACGAAAAAAAATGTTTTTTGACTGAAACCTTAAAAAAAACGATAACCATTTTGAGGGAGATACAGAGAGAGAGCGAGGTAAAATTATAGCAAAAATAAATAAGTAACTTCTGAGGCGATTTGAATCCGAGACAAACCGCCTAATAGGCAGACGATCATAAAAACAGCGCGTGCTTTTTGTAAATTATCGATTTTCTGACCACCAAATGTTGTGTGTCAGATAACGTGAGAGTATTTTCCAAAAATTAGAAATAGAAATGCAAAATAAATTGGATAGATGGGAACAAATTCCAAATTTTCAAAAACGCCACTACCAATAACAACACATTAAAGTCCGGAAAGCGTCTTAGCAGGCACCTCCTGCGGCAAAGACAAGGACACCCTGGTGGCGACGTATAAACTCCTTAATTAGTGACAGGCACTGAACAAAATTTCAAACGACGAAGAATTGCTACTGGTTGTGTCCAAATGTCCATACTCTAGTATACCAGGATGCTGTCAGTCAGTCGACATAATGTGCTGCTGATCCCGATGGCAGATCCCCATCAGCGTCGCATCCGTTAGGATTTCAGGCACTTTTATGAGGACCTCCAAGACGTCATTCCAACGGACGTAAACCGATTGTCTATATCCTTACTTATTTCCCTTAACATTCCATAAAGGAACAGACGTAAACAGACGGATATAGGAACGGACGTAAACCGATTGTCTATATCCTTACTTATTTCCCTTAACATTCCATAAAGGAACAGAGTAATTAGAATTCTTATGCTGGAACAGAGCTTAACTTCAGTCAGCAAATTACACTTCTTAACAATTGTTGGCATATTTTACAAACAATAATTCTGTCTTTGGAGGTTAAGCATAATTGTAATAAACCAAGGATCAAAGGATTAACTTACAACATAAATCAGCAACTAGGTCCTTTTCAATGCGACAACACTCCCGTCTCATCAGTTGGTGTGGTGCCGGCAACTAACAACCATGAAAACTTTAATGTAATCAACATTTATTTCGAATGCAATTTATCAAAACTTTACTTTACCAGCAGCAGGTTTTTCTATTTTTGCAACCAATTGTAATGCAAACAGTTTGATGGTGGAAATATTCACGCCGACAAGGAAATCCGACAAACTGCACGCAAATACCTAAAAACAACTTCTCTTGTCGTCATTTCTTTTCTTCTATTTTTTAGGGGTTTGGTAAAAAGAAAGAAAAAACCGAGGAAGTGCTCTAAAATAAACGTCGAGTCAAAAGATGCCAACATTCAACATTGAAAACATGCAATCAACCCATCCAGATGAGGTGGTGAAGGGCCGCACTGCCAGAGTGTTGCAGTACCGGAGTTACTTACTTAAATATTTTAAACACTTTACTAATCCCATGCACAAACTGAACATCCTTTTTTCTCTCTCCCAGCCAGCAAAGTTCTCGGATCAAGACTAAAAAAACACACACACACACACCAAGTTACTCTCTGTATGTGTGTGAGAGGAATTTTCACAACCACATCCATCCAAAAAAAAAAAAACAAAGTTTTTACTGCTTGGCTATGGAAAACAGACAGACATAAGTTGCAAGTACATGCACGACGTATAGTTGCAATATTGAAATTTTCACAGGATTTTTGCCATGTTCAAGGAGAAAATTGTCTTCCTGTATAAATTTCATAATTTCCTTAGTTTTAGTTATGACGGCAACCAATTTCCTTTTTGGATGAGAACGTTCTTTTTTCCATTTTTTTTTGTGCTCCGATTTTGCGTATCTCTTTCAAGTTTATCCTGCAAACGAGAGACTTGAAACTATACTTTTGACAGTGATGCAGTGTTAGGTTAACAGAGATTTTTTTTTGTCTGAAAGGAAACGTACTTTCAAAGGATGTCAGAAAAAGATTTGCCTGATTTTACTACAACAGCAAAGAGTAAACAAATGGAAACTGGAGTACTGCGGCACTAGAATATGTGGACGATTGGCTAAATGGAAATGTAAGCGGTTCTGTATGTGGTATCACGTGTTGGCGCTAATTTTACAGTCTCTCAGGTCCAGGGGTCCGAATTTAATTTCATTTTACAGAGAAGGAAGTTTACGACTGAAATGGACTGTGAGGTCCCTGCACTCAAAAAAAAATGTACTAAATTCAAGGAAAAATGTACTACAATTGAGTAAAATTGGTCTTCATATGGCACCAAGTATCTCCGTACTCAATTTTAAACCGACATTTTCCGTGAAATAGGTATGTGACATTGCGTTAAAAGAAGTACAAAAGTGGTTATTTCTGGTACAATATTGTGTGGTAGTGTACTCAAATTTAGAAAATATTGTATCAAATGGAGTAAATTGGGAAATAATTTTAGTACGTTACGGTGTCATTTGGAATAAAATTTTAATTTAAAAAAAATAAAATGAGGAATATCTGGCATATATTTGGGACCGTTTAATACTTAAAATGATACAAGGCTGGACTGCACTCTAGTTCGTTTGGCATTAGAATTGAAAATCGTATTGAATGTACGGTACGGACGGTCACTAAATAATAGTCGAACCGTATCAAAAACAATATGATTTGATAGAAGTGTAAAAAACAAGAAACATTTACTACTTTTATTTTTAAATGTTTGGTATTTATTAACATCAATTAGTATACAATTGTACTCTTTCTTTATATAAAAAATGGTTATATACAAAATAATTAGTTTAGAAACAACTGGTATACAACAAAGTTTAACGAAAACACGTAACAATAAATATGAACATAAAATTGGTGTAATAAATATTGTACACAATATAGTATATTTAATATATTCGTTCTTGAGTGGGCTGTATCCTGTTTTTTCCTTAACTGGAAAACAGTATTAGAACGTTATTCAAAAACAAGCAATTCATCATCACAATCAAAATTCACAGTTTCTCATCTTTATCTGCTTCTCAGATTGATAGTTTTGAAACGGTGACCTAAATACTAGATATAAAAAAATAAATAGATTTTAATGTTTAATTAATACAAATTGAAATTAAATTTAGTTCAACCGCAAATGACCAAACGTGTGTACAAGTGTGTTATTGAAATGAAGTTTAATCGGCGAAGTTCCAAAGAATTTATTGTAAGAATTGAAAGGGACAACCATTTTTCCAAGATCATATTTCATTTTCGTTTTTCTTTGGATACATGTCCAAAATTTAATTTGATTTTTTATCATCGATTTTTTTCATTATTTTGAAACAACTATACATTAAAAGCGTCCTTAATTGACAATTAAAATTCGCCAACAATTAAAACAATTAGAAGATGTACTTCAGGTTTCCCTACGGCTTAATAGACTGTGACGTATCCTATCATTTTATTGCTAGTTAATACTATCGTATATTTATCATTTACATTTGTAACTTTTGGAACGTTGAATTCTTAAAATAGGCGGGCAAGTAAGGCGGCGAATGTAGCGTTGTACCGCGCACCTTATGTGTTGTATTATATTTTTTTCAATATTATTGTGTCTAAAAAGTCACATTTCCTTGCCACGTTTACACCTCAAATTCAACGACCGAATATAAATTACCGAACCTTACAGCTCGCTATGCAATAAAAAGGATAATCACAGTTATTATGCAAAAGCTCAAACTTTAAATTGTTTTATTGATGGCATATTTAACATCAACAGAAATATTGTAACAAATTAAGATTTTTTAAAGAAGAAAGAAGAAGTTTAAAAATTAGCGAGAAAATGAATTATTTCGCAGTCTAATACGATAATAAATATATTGTTCTGTACTTACCTTATTCAAAAACAATGCATCAACCTTCTAAAAAATAAGCTGCTTTCAAAACTCCCAGTAACCAAATCTGCTGCATCCGGAATTATTATTCACCTTTCCCTCTCTCTCTCTCTCTCTCCAAATCTGTTAAATGAAAAAATCAGCCCATTCAAATAAGACAAAAATAAATAAGAAAAAACAACTTGGTCAAAGAAGAAGAACAAATGCGCATTATTAGATTTTTGCATCTTTTTGCATTTAAACAAATGCGAAATACAACATTGAATTATGCCAAAAACAAAGTTTGTAATGAATTTATAAAAAAGAACCTCATCCTAATGCACATGTGCACAACTTCTTTGTCTTAACAAGAAAATAATTAAGAATCGGATTTACTTACCAATTTGCAATTCAATGCCGCCGATAAAATGTCACAATATTCATCACAATAAGGCTTTAAAAATTCATTTCGTTCAACAATTCTGGCTACAAAATTCACAATGAATAAATCGGAAAAATTCTGAAGTTTGATTGACAGTTGTATTTGAATGTATGTTTTGGTTTGGTTTCTCTGTGATATACATACATACATTCAAAGTTTTTCAAACTATATTACTTTTTTTTTATATTAAAAAATATTTGAGGAAAAACACATACTTATTTTAAGTAAGTACATTTTTCGAGCATACTCAAATCTAGTTTAATTTACTACGGCTGAGTATTATTTACTACTCACAAGTATAAATGTATTTGCTTTAAGTACATTTTCTGGTCTCGTTTGGAGTACTTTTTGGAATTGAATTTAGTACGAAGTTTTTTTTTGAGTGTGGGTGGGAATTTAATTTACACAAATCACACATCGTTTACAAATACTCATAAGACTATGATTATGAGATGACCAATATTTGTTTTTTAATTTTTTAAAATTTAATTTCATTTTACAGAGAAGGAAGTTTACGACTGAAATGGACTGTGAGGTCCCTGGGTGGGAATTAAATTTACAAAAATCACACATCGTTTACAAATACTCATAAGACTATGATTATGAGATGACCAATATTTTTTTTTAATTTTTTAAAAATTAATTTCATTTCACAGAGAAGGAATTTTACGACTGAAATGGACTGTGAGGTCCCTGGGTTGGAGTTTAATTTAAAAAAATCACACATCGTTTACAAATACTCATAAGACTATGATTATGAGATGATCAATATTTTTTTTAATTTTTTAAAATTTAATTTAATTTTACAGAGAAGGAAGTTTACGACTGAAGTGGACTGTGAGGTCCCTGGGTGGGAATTTAATTTACAAAAATCACACATCGTTTACAAATACTCATAAGACTATGATTATGAGATGACCAATATTTTTTTTGTAATTTTTTTAAATTTAATTTGATTTTACAGAGAAGGACGACGACTGAAATAGACTGTGAGGTCCCTGGGTGGGAATTTAATTTACAAAAATCACACATCGTTTACAAATACTCATAAGACTATGATTATGAGATGACCAATATTTTTTTTTAATTTTTTAAAATTTAATTTCATTTTACAGAGAATGAAGTTTACGACTGAAATGGACTGTGAGGTCCCTGGGTGGGAATTTAATTTACAAAAATCACACATCGTTTACAAATACTCATAAGACTATGATCATGAGATGACCAATATTTGTTTTTTTTAATTTTTTAAAATTTAATTTCATTTTACAGAGAAGGAATTTTACGACGGAAATGGACTGTGAGGTCCCTGGGTGGGAATTTAATTTACAAAAATCACACATCGTTTACAAATACTCATAAGACTATGATTATGAGATGACCAATATTTTTTTTTAATTTTTTAAAATTTAATTTAATTTTACAGAGAAGGAAGTTTACGACTGAAATTTAATTTACAAAAATCACACATCGTTTACAAATACTCATAAGACTATGATTATGAGATAAACAATATTTTTTTTTTAATTTTTTAAAAATTAATTTCATTTTACAGAGAATGAAGTTTACGACTGAAATGGACTGTGAGGTCCCTGGGTGGGAATTTAATTTACAAAAATCACACATCGTTTACAAATACTCATAAGACTATGATTATGAGATGACCAATATTTGTTTTTTTTAATTTTTTAAAATTTAATTTCATTTTACAGAGAAGGAATTTTACGACGGAAATGGACTGTGAGGTCCCTGGGTGGGAATTTAATTTACAAAAATCACACATCGTTTACAAATACTCATAAGACTATGATTATGAGATGACCAATATTTTTTTTTAATTTTTTAAAATTTAATTTAATTTTACAGAGAAGGAAGTTTACGACTGAAATTTAATTTACAAAAATCACACATCGTTTACAAATACTCATAAGACTATGATTATGAGATAAAGAATATTTTTTTTTTAATTTTTTAAAAATTAATTTCATTTTACAGAGAAGGAAGTTTACGACGGAAATGGACTGTGAGGTCCCTGGGTGGGAATTTAATTTACAAAAATCACACATCGTTTACAAAGTAACTCAAGTAACTCTTTAAACGAATCTTAAAAGAAATTCATAATTGGATTCGTGAGTTATTGAGAACTGCCTCCGAACTGCAAAAACTTCTTTTACAGCGAACTTAAGAATTGTGTCAGTATTTTTGTTGTTGTTGTTTATTTTTTGATAAAAACCTGCATTCTATTGTCCTTTGGTTTATAAAGACAGATTGTCCCTCCACTCGACCCCAACTTTCAAATGTGTGAGCTATAACAATAAAATGTGAAAAGCATTTCTAATATGACACATTTTGCCCATTTCACTGTAATTCGCATAAAAATTAATTTCACTAAAAACATTTTTATATGCAAAGTTTTTTTTCCCCATATTCCTTTCCGCCAACAAACAAAAAACAAATAAATTTCGAATGAGGGCAATTTTTTTTGGCACTTCCACCTCTCCCGAAAGATGTCCAAAAATAAGATAAATGCTTTATTAGCGTCAACACTTAACACTAAATTTAGCCCCTCTCAGTTCTGAATTTCAGCTTTGGGTTTCTTTCTTTTGTCCTTCCGCTAAATGACCCTTTTGCCGTTATGGGGGGAAAATTGTTGCGAAAAAAACAACAACTACATTAAAATATATGTATAAGAAAAAATCATAAATAAATATGACATTAAGACAAACCGACAGAAGACGGCTGGAGGACAGACAATCCAAAAAAAAAAAAACACATACACATGCAGACAAGACATGTATGTGGTGTTCTTTTCTTCTTTTTTTTGGGGGAGGGGGTAGGGCTTTTGCATAACATCCCGAGGACATGTGTTTAAATGTATGTGAGTGTCCCAGTATGTAAGTGTGGGTAAGTAAAAAGTTGTTTGCTGTTGTTGTTGTTGTCATTCCTTAACGGAATGACGGTCTCTATGTTGGCCTTTGTAATGGAGGGTCCTTTGAGAGATGTCAACTTATATCCATATAATGCGTATTTTATTTAAATTTATGATTATGTTTGTACTTTTCTTTCTTTCTGCTGGAAAAACTTTAATACATTTTCCAAGGATCTTCTTCTTATGGTTAGAGATGTTAAAAGGATTCATTTAAGATTTTGCATAAATTACAAATATATTTTGGATGGCAGTGAAATTGAAAACATTAAGGCCAGAGTACATTTTTGAATTGATGACCTCTTAAAGACGATGGCAAGACTAAATTGAAACAAATTGCCCGGCTGTTTGCACCCCATAAAAGCGAGCGACTTTACGAGTAGGATAGAAAACTCTTAGCCAAGTAAAAGATCTGTAGAAAAAGCATAAGCCCTTGAGAAGAAAGCTAATTATTTAACTCACAGCCCACGGATTTGAGAACTTAGTTTTTCTGGTGCACTCAGATGTTCTTGGCAATAAAAGGCAAACTTTGATCGTGGTCGGCGGAGGAGGACTTGCCAGCCAACTCCTCAATCAAACGTTGAAGTGTCATTTTATTACATTTCCACATTTTGAAGGTGTATTATGTTGGTCGTTGTGTTTGTAACGACATTGAAAAACTGATCTCAGAAGCTCGTAAATATCCAAGATGTTCTTGCGATGTCCGCTTGTCCACTGAGTTTTCCCTTATTTTTTCCATCAATTGTAATATAATTTGCATTTTATTCATCCTTATGCAATGTCGTGAAATTTGAGTACCCACACTTATATAATGGGAGGCGTATCGCATTTAAGATGTGACCTAGGGCCACCTATGGCCACGCCCACAACTTTCATGTTATACATTTGTCTTACTCATGCGATTTTCTAAAATTTAAGTATCCACTTGATTTTTTTTTAGATCTTGGGGAACTTTTTTTGGTTTTCCCAGCATTTCCCCCTTCTTATGTCGATTTTCGTCATTGTCAGGTTTTTTGGAGTCCATTTTTGCCTTACATTTTGATGGAATTATTAAAAACGGGCACTTTAAGTCGATTTCGACTTCCCATGATTAAAACAAAAAATGGGGACAACAAATGTATGTGTTTATTAAAAGGCACTAAAGGATAATTTCTTGATAGATTTTTTTAAAATTTATTTCAACAAAGTTTTTTTCGTGTTATGACAAATTAAACATCAAAAAAATTAAAAAAAACGGAAAAAAAATCTCATGCCGCGCTCACACGATACAATTGGTTGAACAACTGATTTGAACAGCCAAGTTAGTCGTTCTCCTCACAGGCTACAACTTCTCAACCAACTTCTTATCCAATCTCATTTGTAAATATGTTTTTTTAATTTATATATTTTTTTCAATTATTTGGTTTTTATACTGAGGGATATTTGTATACCTCATTAAATGCAATCACTTTTTCACAATGCCAAAACGACACGCGTACCAATCAAGTGGCCCAACTTGAGCTGAAATCAAAATATTTTGAATTTCATCCAACCGATGACCAAACTATGACCAACAAGTTGTACAATCAAGTTGTACAACCAAGTTGTACAACCAAGTTGTACATCCAAGTTGTACAACCGAGTTGTAACGCATTAAAACTTTTATCCATTTTTGTACTTAGAAACCAACAAAAAAAAAAGATTTTTCGATTGCCTGACTAAAAACTCGGTTGCTGAAACTAATTAGTTCGGATTTAAAGGATCAGTTCCCAACGGAGATATGAGATAGTTCTGATAACATAAATTTTTCATTTATTCTAAATACTTCCTACTTAAAGATTACTACAACTAAATAGAATAGTTGTCAGAAGCGACAATTTATGCAGAATATCAGGTGGTATTTAAAAAATTTGGTAAAAACAGAACAGAAAACACAACTGATGACTGCAAAAATAACATCGACTCGAAGTTCAGTTGCAGCACATTTACATTTTCCTACGTATAATATGTTGGCATACCCATCTTCAGGCCATGCCATCATCCTCCGAAGATGGCCTTTTTTTAAATACAGAAATCTCCAAAGAACTCATGATATTAAAACTTGTACAATTCGAATTACTTAACTTTTACTTATTATTTACTTTGGCTTTCATTATTCAGCCCTAGCACACTACACTCGTAATAGGAAAATTCATAAATTTTATTTTTTCCCATTTTCTATTTGCTGCAGCAACATTGTCGCACACCAATGGCGCTGGCGGTAGTGATTGTGACAGTGGCAACAACGAGTAGAACCTAAGCCCTGGACTCATCTGTTTTTCCAAGTTAAAGCATCGATAAAATAATGAATGTGTTGTTGGTGGCGCACAAAATGTTGTGCCCGTGTCTCATTTGTTGCTGAACAACATTCGTATTATTATTTTACTGTATTTGTTTCCCTTTCGGTGTTTCTGGGTGCGCTTGGATTTTTATGGGAATTTGTCGTGTGTCTGTGTGTGCGTTGAATGTACGATGGTGGGCAGTGGAAAGTATTCTACGAAAACAATAGTTTTTAAGTCATTTACATATGATATAAAACTTTTGGTTTTAAAAATTTCTTGGTCATGAATGGGTTAATCAAGATTACCATCGAAGAAGAACAAATTTATGTCTAAAAATTCCAAAAAAAATATGTTTTTTTCAAAAGAGAAAATATTCCTATTATTTATAGAACAGGATTTAATTCAAGCCTAGATTGGCCTTGGTGACGATTCATGATTCGCCTTAAGGGCCTAGATCGTTATTGGATTTGTCGCACACAAAAATTCTAACATAGCAGCTCCGACTTCGCCAATTGTTAAGGCCTAGGCGGCTGATAACACCAGTAATGGACTTAGCCGGACGGATTTGCCAACAAATGGATTGCACCTTTCTCTGCTGCCCTCGAATGCGTTGATTTATATCCGAGTGCGTCTTTCTCATTCACCAGATACTTTGATTATAATGTCAATAACAACTAACAATAATATTATTTGTTGCAAATGGAACAGAACACACAATTTCTCTCTGGATACCCGAAGGTGGCGAACGAAGGCCCAGTCAGCACCAGCCCCAGCATGCGGAACACGGAATACGATATGCCGGCCCGCTCCCGACATAGTCGGCCAGGTTAAGTTATGCTTGTCATGTTGGCACTTCCTCTTAGTTTATATACGATGTAGAATTTCTTTCTTTGTTTTTTTTTTGTTCTTCTCTGCCATTTCGATGTCTTACTTTTTACCCATTTTTATTGGTCTTGTTGATGCTGGCGAGCGATGCCGCTGCTGAGCAGATTTCGCCACAGTTGGAGTGTTTCCGTTCGTTGTATTGCTTTCGTGTAAGCTAAGCCCACTCGGATAGTTTTGTATTGGTGAGCACCAATGCCACTACGGCGTGAGTGAGTGTATGTGTGCACGTTGTTTTCTACTTCCGTTTCCTATTGTTGGCCTGTCTGTTACAATGTTAAGTTATTGCTTTGGGATCGTGTTGTAAGGTCACATAGCCTTACCTACATACAACCGAGGAATGAGGCAAAAGTAAAACAATAAAAAAAAAAAAACATCGAGAAAATAGTTGGTGTTGTTGCTGTTGTTGTCCCTCTGCTGATGGAAAAGTGTAACGTCACCAAATGACTATTCACACACCGAGGAATATGTGAGCAGCTGGAAATCCCCCGGTCCCTTATGTAATTTTTAGGATTTCTTAGCATTTCTTAATATTATAATGCAATGATTTATGTTTGGCCATTGTTTTCTTTCACGAATATTATTATTTTACATTATTTAAATTGCCAACAATTTGTGTTGAGATCCATTTGCCCCCCGGTTCACATTTGCAAATGTTTTCGGCATTATTTCCGGATGTCAGTTTTCTTATGATAAATATTTGTATGTTTGTTGTCTTGCAGGACACTCGACATAAATTTTGGGAAATTCGCGATTTAGCAAAGAAATAAGTATAACATCGTAAATATTAATGGAAATTTGTGAGTTTTAGCACTCATAAAATTGGATTTCGCCAATTAATCACGAAATTGTGTAAAGACATGAGCAACAATGCCGACTGTGGTTTTGTTCGAATTCATAATACAAAAGATTGGTTAAGTTTTGAACAAGAAAAGGTTTGAAAAATATGCCGGACAAGTCTCACTGGACATTCAGGTCGCTCAAGAAAATTGTCTAAAATCTTTGAACGATCGAAAAATAAAGAAGTGAGGCTTCACCCATCTCAGCAGAAACATGTACCTCGAATTTAACGCAAATATTCGTATAAGAAAAAGTTCCACCAACTAATTTTGCCGCTGTATTTTTCCACCCAGATACATAATCATAAGGTGAACCTGCTCAGATGGTCAACAAGGTGCTCCTATTTCGTCGATATCCACACCACCCATAGAGATTGGCGACAACGCTGGATCAGTGGATTTAATATGACCCCACTCATGAAACAGAGTTGACAATCTCACCCAAAAGATCGTCAATGGAAATGAGAACTGGAGAGAGAAAGAGAGAACAGAACTTGGTGGCCCTCCCGCGATCCACCTAAGATCATTAGACCCATCTACACCAACTAGTATAGGGCTATCTCAGAGAAAGCTCGATAGGAATCGGAAGAAGGTATTAGCGACACCAAATCCAATAAGTTTCGACATGAGTGCATCGTGCAAGATCCTATGGAACGCCTTAGAGATATTCACATCCACGAGCAATGAATGTCTGCTCCTATCCGAAGGCAATGCCATCAGGTCTCCAATAGATCGGATACTACGGAAGCCATACTGTCGATCATTCCGAGAACAAACATGATGCTGAAATGCCAGATTTAGTCTCCCTGGCAATTTTCTGTTTTCCAGACATTCCTACATTTAAGGCAAATACTGTCCACCATTGTCTTACATTATAATCTGCTCATATACACACACACACACACCTACTGTTCAGCACAGATTTTATTACAACTCAATGAAAATTTAAACTTCATTTGGTGCTTGTCTACGTTCTCTCAACAAATTCAATAGATTTCTCGTTACAACTTTTAACGAATTTAAATTTGTTCTCTTTCGCTCCATCACTGTTTTTTTTTTTCAATTTTCGACCATTTCTTCAAGCGGCGGAAAAAAGAAATCTATTTTCTATTTTTCTTAACTTATAAAATTAAGTCCTGTGTCAAATGAAATTTACGCTTTTGAAATGAGAAAAGTTTTCGTTTCGTTTCCCGATTCCTGTGTTCTTCATTCATTCATTCGCTATTCCATTGTGTATGTGCCGGTTTGTCGATCGAATGGGGAAAACTTGTGATGTCGAAACAAAGACGAACAAGGGGGACCTTTAAAATGGAAAATCGCTTTCACACAAACACACACACACATATGTATGTATGTGCACATAACTAACATGTTCACTTCCGGTGTTCCTTTTGTCAATGTGTATGTAAATTCGTTGTTGTTGTGATGGTGAATGAGTCTGTGTATCCTCTGTCCCTGTGTGTGTTGGTAAACAACCTTTTTTTCCCTCCCTCTACCCCGCCACCGATATAGTTGAAGTTTGCCAATAATTTACTACAGTTACATTTATTGTTGGCAACTATTACAATTGCTGCTGGTGCTGGTGGTGGTCTTGTTTGCCGCTGTTGTTCCACAACTCATGTCTGTTGCCATTGTAGATGTTGTCGTATGTTACTCAAGCATTTCCTACTATTTTATATACAGATTTTTTCCCATCGAATCACTTTTTTTTTAATTTTGTTTTTACAAAACTATTGTAACATTTCAATTCATGTTTTCGGTGTTTGTACGATTGTGATTTTTAGTAAAGGCCTTAAAGGGTGGACCAAACTTCAGGCCGAGATTTGAATTTAATTACATTTATGTGGCGTTGCCAACCAAAAAAAAAAGGGTAAACAATTCCCAGCTGATGGTGAACGGTTACAAAAATTAAAATAGTTGACCATTCGGAACCTGCATTCAACAGTAGGCCCGGACAAAGAGTATAAACTAATTATATTGTACACAACTCACTGATATGAGAGAAGGAAAATACGTTCGACTTTGAAAATGGAGCTGGCCATACAGTGACTGCGGCTGGTGCTTGTTATCGAAACAATTATTATTATTTTTTTCATAAAAAACAATACAGTTTTTCTTCGGTGAAGTTAATGAATTGTCAACGTTTGGCTTCAAGTCCTGCATCAAAGCCCATTTGCCACAAAAGTTGCCTAATTCACGAATATTCTTGCTCTTCTTCAATGTTTTCTTTTCCAGTGGCGATATTTTCTTTCAATTCGCTAGACGCGAACTATCAACCTTTCTTCACCCAAAATTCCACCACAAAAGATCATGGACATTTTCGTAATATTTACGAGAAAAATATAATCTGTCTTGCATTTATTTCAAAACGTTCACCCATTTCCGGTTCACCCTCTTACTTATATACATATTTATTTATGGTATTCAGGATCACATGTCTAGCGTTGTAAATCCCTTGTAAACACATTGTCATGCAAACAATTTGACGGCAATTCGTAACGCGCCAGTTCATGAATACCCTCAATTATAGACAGCAATTGATTTTACACGGTCATTGCCGTTTATTGTCAAATACATTAGACTAGAATTCCCAGACAATATTTCAAATTTTGTTGCTCAACTTTATTGGGCTTTGGTTATATTTGGTTTTTCTTTGTTGCTTTTGTTTGCAGCGGGGAAATCCAAGAAAACTTTGTTGGCTGGTTAAGTAAGTTTATAGGGAAATTAATATGGCTGAACTACGTTGTAACTACAAACACATTTATGTGTTGAATTACCGAACAAATTCTGGCAATTTAAAAAAAAAAAAAATAAATATTATTTTTAAATATTCCCAGATAGAGGCGATGTATCAGTTGATTTAGGTTTTGTGGGAGAAATTTTACACGGTACTAGCAAATACCCGCAAAACACAAAATATTTGTTTAATTGCATTGGTTTAGAAAAAATGTTTTCTACTTCAACGCCTTTTTCAAATTTTTGGTGGTAGATATTAATAATACATGTTCAAACTTTTTAATTTTTCCCCATATTGGTTCCTTTTTCTACTTTTTTGGTCCCATTATCCATTCGTTCCTTGTGGTTTACAATTTTTTTTACACATTTTTGTTTTCTCCCTTTGTCCCTTTCTTTATCCCGTTTTGGCCACATTTTCGTCCATTCTCAACCTATTATCAACATGTTTTGGCAAAAAATATGTTTCACCCTTTTTGTGGTCCCTTTTTTATACCGTCTTGGACCATTTTTTTGTCCCACCTCTAAATTATTTCAAAATGTTGTATATTATTTCTCATTTATATTATCCCAGTTTTGGGCCCTTTTTAGTCCCATTTTCCATTACATCCAATTTTGGGCCTGTCGATTAAAACTGTTTTCACACATTTTGGTTTTTTCCCCTTTTGTACTTTTTTTATCCCGTTTTGGTACGTTTTGACCACATTTTCGTCCCTTCTCTAAGTATTGTACACATGTTTTTTGCCAAAAAAAATTTTCAATCTTCTTTTATTATTCCCCTTTTTGGTCCCTTTGTTATCTCGTCTGGACCACTTTTGTCGTCCCACCTCAAACTCAGTTCCAACTGTTACAGATTATTTCTCAATTATATTATACCAGTTGTGGGCCCGTTTTAGTCCCATTTTCCATTATTTCCAATTTTTTTGCTGATTCCTGTCGTTTAAAATTGTTTTCACACATTTTGGATTTTTCACCTTACAATTCTTTTCACACATTTTTGTTTTTTCCCCTTTTGTACTTTTTTTATCCCGTTTTGGTACGTTTTGACCACATTTTCGTCCCTTCTCTAAGTATTGTACACATGTTTTTTGCCAAAAAAAATTTTCAATCTTCTTTGTATTTTTTTCCTTTTTGGACCCTTTTTTTATCCTGTCTTGGCCCCTTCTTTCGTCCCTCCTCTAACTTATTTCCAAATGTTGTAGATTATTTCTCATTTATATTATACCACTTTTGGGCCCTTTTTAGTCCCATTTTCCATTATATCCAATTTTGGGCCCTTCCTGTCGATTAAAATGGTTTTCACACATTTTTGTTTTTTCCCCATTTGTACTTTTTTATCCCGTTTTGGTATGTTTAAACCACTTTTTCGTCCCTTCTCCAACTATTGTACACATGTTTCTGCCAAACATTTGGTTCAATCTTCTTCTATTTTCCCCTTTTTTATCCCGTCTTGGCCCCTTTTTTGTCCCACATCTAACTCATTTCCATGTATTTTTGTCAATCGTAATCATGGACAAATTTTCCCATTTTTGTCCCCTTCCAATCCGAATTTCCAAAAATCCGTTCTTAGCGGATGGCTGCAAGGGTCAGGACAGTGGTAAATCAGTCAGTCAGTCACGCAAGAGTTTTATATATAACCTTCAGCCTTTTCACAATAATTTTTATAAATATTAAATATAGAAAATATTTTAATATTAAAAACAGGAAAAATTAATTTGTCTTTCCTTTTAGAATTGTTTACGAGTTGGCGGCGGTCAAGGAGACAAATTCCCTTAAACAGTTTTATAAGTAATTCCCTAACTTAAAGTCTCCTTAAGTCCCACTTTTCCAAGGGATAGTTGTGGTGCGAGTTATGGATGTTTGACTGTATTTCATAACAGTTGAAATTGCCAAAAAAAAACACTTCAAACTACTGGTATTTCTTCTCAATTCCTCTTTTCTACTGTGTTCCCAATCTTTTCCACTGCATTGGGAATATTTTGATGTCATAGTTGTTTTTTTCCCAACCATTGTCTCTTTTCAGCTGTAAATATGATGCCATGGAACTTTTTTTGCCCTTTGAGACCATGTTCGCTGAAGTCTCTTAAGTGTTTAAATTGAATAACAGAACAGAGCCTAAATTATGACAGAAATTGAAAAAGTTTTGTGATATTTTTTCTTAACATCTTCACACCCCGCCAGAAGGTGTGAATTTGGCTTGCTAAAAAGTTTCATTTCTTATAATTCATACTTCAGGGCATTGGTTGGCTTAAAATAGAACAAACAACCAAAATAAGAAAAATAGCTTTTTTGTTTTATTTATTGTGCGAATAATAATAGTTTCTTTATTTTAAGCGCATAACAAGAAAGTCCTCCATTAGGCCAAACAAATTGGTATTTAATATAAATAATTTATTTTATTTCGGGCTAAGTTGAAAAGGACAAACATGGACCAAAGGAGGGTATTTGCGAATTATATGCAAAACAAAATTAAGGCATGGCATCAAAGCAATTGTATTAAAATACAAAAAGTTGGATACAGGGGAATGCATGGGCTGGCAGTTTGGACAAATTGAAATTAAACCTAAACTGTTATTGAAAATCGAATAATCAGGCGAAATTGTGATGTCAATTGGACTCCTCAGAACTGTGATTTGAGCCGTTTGGATTATTTTCTGTGGACAAATGTTACCCAAAGCATTCAGAGACAATTGAAGCGTTGAAACATCAAATCGAAGTTGCTTTGCAGAGATTCGACCTGAATCAATCGAAAATCTATCGAAAAATTTTGTTGATCGGATGAGGTTCTGCCGAGCCATCGTCATATCAATGCTATTGTGTTCCATGTTAATATATATTTACCCTCGACACTGATTCACTGACTCTGTCACGCAGTACGTAGGAATTTAAATAGGCATTCTATAATTTTCTATAAATAATAATAATAAAAAAAATAATATTTTTTTTTTGTACAGAAATTCTGTTTTCCCCAAATTTTTTTTACCAAAATTTTTTTTTCACAATATTTTTTTTTTACAAAATTTTTTTTTCAACAAAAAATTTTTTTTACAATTTTTTTTTTTTTACAAATTTTTTTTCCAAATTTTTTTTTTTCAACAAAATTTTTTTTTTCAGCAAAATTTTTTTTTTCCACAAAATTTTTTTTTTCAAAAAAATTTTTTTTTCCACAGAAATTTTTTTTTTTCAGTAAATTTTTTTTTTTCAACAACAATTTTTTTTTTGAACAAAATTTTTTTTCCATATTTCAACGGGCGCCATAGGCGCATTACAACTTACTAGTTATTAAATAACAAAGTTCAATAAAACCAGAAATTTAGAAAAAATATCTGTAGGTTTTTTCTGGTCGATTCAAATTTAAAATTTTTAATATCATAAATATAATATTAGCATGTCCGATGTACGCTTTACACCAACGCCTGAGTTTTTACAGTCCTTTTTGGAATTATTCGAGCGGCAGCGTGTTTTTTTTTTACAAAACAGCCCAGCTGTGGTGAAATATGTAATGTGAGCCACTATCACACAACAAACCCTGGTTTTAGTTCTGGTAAGGACACTCAAAAACACTTTTCCAACATCGTAAATTCTGGTGTATTTAATCTGTATTGAAAAGCACCTTTTCGATCAGCAGCATGTAATTATTGAGTAATTTTGATAACCGTAAGTGCATTTTGTGGAGTCATCAGCGAAACTTAAGGTTAAACTCATATTACTGGCCGGAATATCAGCTGTATTGATCATCGGTCGTCTCATTTTAAAACACAGTTCACTCATCATGGAAATCTTCTATTGCCACAAGGACAACTATCCACTAGTATTACTGCTGTACCATCAACAAAAGAGAAACTTAAATTAACCCTTACTTCATGTTGTGGTGTAGTGTAAGCTTAATGCCACACCAGCAACGTTCTGTCATGACATTTGTCATAAAAGGTGTCAAGTATGGAGACCGTAATAAAACCGGAAAACTGTCAAGGGTTTTATTTGCATTTTCTTTGTGCGAACATTTTTGAATGTGCAAAATGTAAACAGTGAACGCTGCTCGTACTTGTATCATTTACAAGGACACATTGTACATATGTTGAACTTAAAATAAGCGTTAAAGTGTCTACTAACGAAGTGAAACATGTTGAAATTTGCACCACAATAAAATAAGATCCCGAAAAAGGATTGCATTACAACACAGTACCGACATTGTATGTGTCGTGAGTATTATGTCTTAACCCGCTCGGATGCAAAAAAATAGTCAAGAAATACGTTTAAAATCGGGGCCTCGGTCACAAAAATAACAGAAATTAATTATTGACAAAGCTATTCCAGTCTCAGCAGAATCCCCTCAGCTGGGAACAGAAATTACATTTTCCTAGCCCTTGCAGACAGCCCCTCCGACTACCACTTAATGGGTTACAACGCAGCGCCAAACTACACCCTTTAGGTGGTTTTAATGTCTGACGCTGGTGCTTATGCGAAAGCTTCATATGTGCGAGTATGCCGGCCACGATATGTTTTGTAGTAAAATAATCCTCTCGCTAGACAGGTTAAATAACGCCATAAGTATTTTACCACAACTACCACCCAGCAACGCACTGACACACAGTGACTACTTCTTACAACTCTTAAGGTCTTATATTTTCAATGTTAGCAAAAGCAAAGTGGCAAATTTAAAACGACGCATCACTGCAAAGGATATGGCGGAACATTCAATAAAAGCTGAAAATAAATCGAAAAAAAAATAAATAAAACGAAAATAGTTTGCATTCGAAAACTTGCCACAACAAATAGCTAATTTGCATGTTTGGTTTTGTTAGTTAAAGTTAAAACACATAAGACATTTTTCATTATATCCTCTACATACAGATATGGCAACGTTGGGCCGGGGTGATTTAAAAATGCCTCTGACTCGGGAAGAATTAAAAGAATGAAACTTATCGACATATTCCAAAGCAACTAAAAACATGAGTATTTTGTATTTATTTTTTTGTTGTGGGTCTTATCCATCATCTGACTTCAGTCAGAGTCTCTGGCGGCTGAATAAAATTGGCTAAGTGTGTCGGGTGTGAATATTTTACGATCTTTAAATCCATATATATAAAAAAAAAAAAAAAAAAGTTGAAAGTATTTTTTAAAGGTGGACTATGGTTATGGTTACTTTTTTCCGCACAAAGCCTATAGCAAAATCGTAATGTACAGTAAAATCTAAGAAATTTTTTTTAAGAACACATAGATCTAAAATATGTTCTTAGCCCAGACAAATCGACTTCGCAGCATGTCGCTGTCGACGAGGAGTCAAAGGCGGGTCTGTTAAAAAAGAAAGCAAATACCAAATACTCTAAAAAAAATTATGAATACCCTAAATAAAGTAATACCGCAAATAGATGAAATTCCCTAAAAAGGCCAACATAAAAACTTTTCCCAAAAAAATCAGCAAAATCTCCCAAATAGTTTATAAAAAAATCCCAACGAAATCGGAGCTATGACGACGGACGCAGGAGACTGTTAATTATCTTAATATATATTTACCCTCGACACTGATTCACTGATACACTGATTCCCTGATTCCCTGATTCACTGACTCTGTCACGCAGTACGTAGGAATTTAAATAGGCATTCTATAATAATTCTATAAATAATAATAATAAAAAAAATAATATTTTTTTTGTACAGAAATTGTGTTTTCCCCAAATTTTTTTTTTACCAAAATTTTTTTTTTTCAAAAATTTTTTTTTTCTTACAAAAATTTTTTTTTTACAAATTTTTTTTTTCCACAAAATTCTTTTTTTTTCAACAAAATTTTTTTTTTTCAACTAAAATTTTTTTTTCAACAAAAATTTTTTTTTTCAGCAAAAATTTTTTTTCCACTAATTTTATTTTTTTTCGAAATTTTTTTTTACAAAATATTTTTCTCAAAATATTTTTTACAAAATTTTTAAAATTAAGTAACAAATACTTTCTCAAGCAAATTAACGGGCGCCATAGGCGCATTACAACTTACTAGTTAAAAAATAAAAATAAAAATAAAAATAAAAATAAAAATAAAAATAAAAATAAAAATAAAAATAAAAATAAAAATAAAAATAAAAATAAAAATAAAAATAAAAATAAAAACAAAAATAAAAATAAAAATAAAAATAAAAATAAAAATAAAAATAAAAATAAAAATAAAAATAAAAATAAAAATAAAAATAAAAATAAAAATAAAAATAAAAATAAAAATAAAAATAAAAATAAAAATAAAAATAAAAATAAAAATAAAAATAAAAATAAAAATAAAAATAAAAATAAAAATAAAAATAAAAATAAAAATAAAAATAAAAATAAAAATAAAAATAAAAATAAAAATAAAAATAAAAATAAAAATAAAAATAAAAATAAAAATAAAAATAAAAATAAAAATAAAAATAAAAATAAAAATAAAAATAAAAATAAAAATAAAAATAAAAATAAAAATAAAAATAAAAAAAATAAAAAAAAAAGTAACAAATAAACAATAAAATATAAACAATAAAAAATAAAACATATTTTATTTAAAATAAAAAATAAAAAAAAAAATAATAATAATTCGTGAAAGATTATTTCGAAAAACAATTTCTAGACATTGATAAAACCACTCATTCTCCAAGACAACTATTTTTCAATAGTCGTAATTAGTGCCACGTTTTCGCAAAGAGCTGCAAATTACTATTATTGTGGGAAGGCAGGGATACCCACAATTTAAAAAAAATTATTAGATAAATTTTAGTGTAATTTAACGTTTTTTATGAGTAAGTATTTATGAGCAGATAATTGTAATGGCACTTTTAAGTACCATCGGTCGACAAAGGTTTAAGGTAAAACTTACTTGTTAAATTGGGGAAAAATCAAAGTAAATGTAGACGGACTTACCTGCAAAGATAACAAGAAAGTTACATTAATAATTTTGAACAAAAAAAATTAAAAAAAAATGAAAAAATATTTAAATAACACACTTGTGCCTAGTACTTTATTAAGTAGAGTTTATTATAATTTTGAATTGTAATAAATAAGGAAATAAATAAAATAATAAATTTTGAGCCCTCCTTTAGACAAAACCAACTGATCGTTAAGTAAAATGATCTCCTGAATCTGAATTGATCCGTTTTGCCCCATCATGGCCATGGCATTTTTAAACAAAAAAAACACCATTCAAGGCGAGTTGGTAGCGTGGGGGTTGAGAGTTCGTATCCCACCAGAGACTTTATTTCCAAAGTTTTCACGTCATATTTGTGGGGACAAAACGGACACGCAATTCCGATTAAGAAGTTCCTTTTACATTGGGATCAGTTCGTTATGTCCAACTTCCCATTCTTTAATTCAAAAGTATTCCGGCAATCTCAAAAATCAGCAGTGAACATTTGATAGACGGTTTTTTTCATTAATTATTTACGTTGTTTGAATCCCCGCACCCTGTTGATGTTCGAATTGTTGGCAACAAAATTAGACTGGAATATATTACAATTCATGTAGTAGCCCTAGCAATTTCCCTACCGGTTATGTGTACATGGCACATTAAAAACTCAGGTTCAACCAGAATGGATCACTCCTTGTAGACAACGCTAACTCACTCCAGTCTAATGTATTCATACAGCCAGTGTGTATGGAAGTAGGTAAACTTATGTAGATGTTTGCCAGTGTAGCGTCATTCAATCTGCATACATATCCTTGACTTTGTCGACGTTTTCTGTTTGTTTCCCTCTATTTGTAGAACATTTACTCGGGATGCGAACGTTGTTTGTACATTAGAGTGGGTCGCGTTAACAAAGCTAATATAGTGTTGAATTAGGATGACGTTTCTAAAAAGAATTATTTCCTACTTTCTGTATTATTCAAATTTGTGTTGGTCCCCAATTTAATTAGATTTTAGTCTGCCATTACAGATGTTTTATTCCGTCTCACTTTGGATGATTCCATGACAATTTTAGATTGTTTTTTTAAAATATTAAAAACCAAAGATCTTTAACCCTCTAACCGCCGGTTTTCATTGCTTAATTTCGGAAAAAAAAATTCTGTGTGCAGAAAAAGTGGTTGCTAGGATTTTCCAAGATTACTGTTTGGCCAGTTGGAGGGTTAAAAAATGTCCTTCGGTTTTTATCATTTTAGATTTCAAAGATTTTTTTTATGAATACCAAATGTTTTCTGTTATTTTTTTTTGCAGGTAATGTCAAATTATCTAATCCCTAGCCCACGTAAACCACTCTAATAAACAAATATACATGTTTCTGTATATGCTGGCTGGGCTTTGTTTTCGGGAAACGGAGAATCTCATTGTGTTCCAGACCAGACTGTGAATCGCTGGAATTAGTTTTGTTATTTGTTATGCTCAAGTGCATTTTCATTTCGTTGACTTTGTCACATTACGACGATGTGTAAACAACGTTTCTACTTATTCACACATATAGCGCGTAAATGTCAACTGAAAAACGACATCGACGATGACGACGACAACGATGACAAGAACTAACTAAACGTCGAGCGCATTGTAGATTAAAAGCACAAACTCTAGTTGTTATGTTCCAAAGTTCCCAACAAAAAAAATGGATTGGTGTGATAAGAATTTATTAAATTACTAGTGGCTTCCTAAAAATAAAAAAGGAGGGAAATCTGTGATAATTGTTTTCATACCAAAAACTCAATATTCTTTATAAAACTAAAAATCCCTTACAACTAGTCAAATGGCCTCCTACAACGAAAATAAGTGAAAGCTGTAATAACTTTTTCCGCCAAAATCGCATATAACTCCAAAATAGTCCTTCGAAATCGAAAGATGTTAAAATTGTGACTACTTGGTCCATAAATCTTCTTCGAAACTCAAATCATTCATAACCTGATAACTAAGCCTCCTAAAAAGGAAAGGAATGAAATTAGTAATCAGTTTTTTTATAAAATATAAATTTCAATATTTGAAGTAAAATCATAATATTTTACTAATAAAGGGTGATTCTCTGCTGTTTGGTTTATGGTCTTTAAGAAAACTCCGATCGTATTTTAGACACTGCTTGGCTTGAGTACCGACCACTCAATTTCGACTTCCAGTGTATATTTGTAGAGACAATTCGTGTATGTCTAAAGCATAAGTCTACATGGTATTGTAGTCTACAAAGTTTTGTTGACATACGTAACACCTCATTGCATTCACAAAAAACAGGACACACATCGCATATGCAGACAATTGTTGGAGGACCAAAAAAGGGATAGAAGGATTGGAAAAATATGTATGAAATATTTAAAAATTAAAATAAGTTTTTAGTTAGGGGAAAGTATTTATTAAATATGAAAAAAGAAAAAAATATAATTAAAATATGATATTTAAGGGCAAATGAATGAAAAAAGTGATCACAGAATTCGCCTCTCTTCGCTTTAGGACACTTGTTTACTGAGATGTTGCTATTTTAAATTTTCGATGGAAATATAGAATTTTTTGATGAAAAAAAGTGATCACTGAATTCGCCTCCTTTCGCTCTAGGACGATTATATTGCCACTAGTAAGTTGTAATGCGCCTATGGCGCCCGTTGAAAAATGGAAAAAAAATTTTGCTGAAAAAAAAAAATGTTTGTGGAAAAAAAAAATGTTGTAGAAAAAAAAAAATTTTGTTGAAAAAAAAAAATTTTCTTGAAAAAAAAAAATTCTGTTGAAAAAAAAAATTTTTCTTGAAAAAAAAAAATTTTTGTTCAAACAAAAATGTTTGTGGAAAAAAAAATTTTGTTGAAAAAAACAATTTTGGAAAAAAAAATTTTGTAAAAAAAAAAATTTTGTAAAAAAAAAAATTTTGTAAAAAAAAAAAATTTGTAAAAAAAAAATTGATGGTAAATAAAAATTTGGTGAAAACACAATTTCTGTACAAAAAAAAAATATTATTTTTTTTATTATTATTATTTAGAAAATTATAGAATGCCAATTTAAATTCCTACGTACTGCGTGACAGAGTCAGTGAATCAGTGTATCAGTGAATCAGTGTCGAGGGTAAATATTAGACCGGTTCAAAAATGTATGGGAAAAATTATGTGTCTTATTTTCTTCGGTGCGCGTCCATTTTCTGAAAGTTCTACCCCTAACGAGATGAAAAATATTTCAAGACCCCAAAAATTTTCTACAAATCTACAACCTGCAGCAAATATTGTTTTTGCTCTTCATTCGATGTTATTGATTTATTAAAATCAGTTATTAATGCCACACTTCTTTCTGCTGAATCGTTAATAACGTTAAGCTGTGTGACAATTTGAAGACCACTAACATAAGCGCTGTTATTAGGCCACTCAGCAGGGTCAAGCATTAAAAAATCTGTAGATATTTTGAGTTTTTCAAAAAATAACTGCGTGTTGATGGTAACGAAATCATATAAATTGGCATTTAAATATGAAGCTTTGCAAGTAGCCTTTTTCAAGGTCTTTTCGGTTCCTGCATTGTTTATAATTGACTCCACCATATTTTTGTGAGTGTCAACACTTAGTGATCTATTGAAAAAGGATAGCCCCACAAGCTCTTCACCAAGATACCATAAGTGATTCTCAAATTTTTTTTTTCAATTTCTGCTATCTGAGGATTAATACGTTCGTACCTATATAAAGAAATAAATTTGGCTTTAGGCAGTTAAATAACAAATTTAGTTGCGCTGTTTACTTTTCAAGACTCTGCAGAAACTCCAAATCGTTTTTAGGTGCCATTGCGGGAAGTGGAGACAAAAACCAATATTTTTGGTACACTCCAACAACAAATAAGCATACATCTTGTACTAGTTTCTTTTCTTGAGGAGACATAGGAAACTGATTTTTGAAGATAACCACAGAAAAAATTTCAAAAAATTTTCAAAAAATAAACTTCTTACAATTTATTTTTTGTTGTTGTTTTATTTTATGGTCCAAAGAATGTACAACATTATACAGCGTTGGAAAGGGCAATCTTGGCGCAAAAATACAAAAATGCTAACTTTTTTTTGCTAGAACAAAATAAGAAAAATATTTGATGTGGAAAAACGATAATGTTCGTTTGTGAGTTAAATTGCAGATTAAAAATTCCGCCAAAAATAACGGACAGAGTTTTTTTAAAAAAATTTAAAAATTCAAATTTTGCCTAGATTATTATTAATGATCTCCCATCAAAATATTATCCATATGTCATTTGGTTTGGACAACACATTATTCAAAAGGTTTTAAGTCGTAAACAGCCCGAAAATGACCTTTAAACGATTTGCGGAGTACCTAGGGATCAAAATTTTTGGGGTCTTGAAATATTTTTCATCTCGGCGTAGAACTTTCAGAAAATGGACGCGCACCGAGGAATTTTAACAATTTTGAAATATGAACAGGTCTAGTAAATATATATTAAGATTTTAATTTGTCGGAGGAAATATTGAGACACAAGTTAGGAAAAAGTATAAAATTTTTAAGCTATTTCGAGAAATTCGAGAAGTTTCGAATAGTAAATTAAAAAATAAAACTATTCTGCAGTAATTACTGAAAATAAACGATTCTCTTTGTGGAAAGATCTCATAAGTAGTATTTGTTTTTTTTTATTTTCCACACAGACACATTGTAGGCCTTTATTTCACCTCCACCACTATTTTACTCAACTTTAAGAAACCTATAAGATTATTGAACTCTACTGGCAACTACCTCTCACTCTTCGGAAAACCACCATCAAAAACACAGTCCGCTGAAAACTTTAATCAATTTACGATTGTATTTTCCCACAAATGCCATGTATTGCCAATAAACTTTGCCCAAAAAAAAAAAAAACTTTTCCATCAATTCTCGTTAAAAACTACTTGAAGGATTTCAAAAACAAAAAAAAAAAAAAATCGAAAACTATGACTTCGGTGTCAATCCAGCAGTTTTAAGTTTTTCACCGCTACCACTTGCTGTAGCCTCGTTTCTTTATAGGCCAATTTACTGTGATTAATTTTTGCTGCTGTGCAACTTTCATGACCAAGTTTCCGTCTTTTTTTGTTTTAGTTTTGGCCAAAAAGGAAAGAGAGACTTGAGCTATGTTTTGTTTTTTTTTTTCAGCTTTAACTTTTTTAGCCGCAGCGGCAGAACGACTGTCGAGAAAACCCCCATTAACGTCAAGTGTAATTACCATCTGTCCGTTGCAACACGGCACACGCATACACACTTATAATTTTTCATGAACTAATTTTCAGTTTTCACCAAATAAAATGAAAGCCACTGCGATAAATACTGACAAGCCGACTACGGAGAAAATTCATTGGTGCGGAGTTAAGTTTGGCGATTGCAAATTGTGTGATTCTTAATTAAAATGCAGGGTGACTCAGGGAAGGTGTTTTCATTTTTAATTTCAGACTAACTAAATTAATTTAAAAATTCATTCATGGAACTGCGGAAAATCCTTGACTGTTTACGCCCTCCCTCTGAAAATTATTGACTGTTCTGTCCACGATATAAACCCGGGTTTGTTGTCTGATAGATGGGTTCTTAAAATGAGATAGCTGCCTGAAACGAGTTATAGTCGTGGAGATATCTAATTGATGCAAGATAGTTTCGTGAATTCAGCTTGGGTTTCAGGAAACGTTGTAGCCAGATAGCGTCATGGAGAAACGAGATAGACTCGCGAAGCAAGACAGTTTTTTGAAGCGAGATAGATACGTGAAGCGAGATAGCTTCATGAATCGAGATAGCTTCGTAAAGCGAGATAGCTTCGTAAAGCGAGATAGCCTCGTGAAGCTGTATAGCCTCTTGAGATAGCTTCATGAATCGAGGTAGCCTCGTGAAGCTATACAGCCTACTGCAGCGAGATAGCTTCTTGAAGCAAGACAGTCCTGTGAAGCAAGATAGATAGGTGAAGCGAGATTGCTTCATGAATCGAGATAGCTTCATGAAGCGAGATAGCTTCGTGAAGCGAGATAGCCTCGTGAAGCTATATAGCCTCCTGAAGCGAAATTGCTTCTTGAAGCAAGACAGTCCTTTTTACCCAAACATCCTATTCTTAGCAACTCTTTAATGCTAACCAAATTTTCATTTCAAATTTCCCCGCCCTACTTTCTGGTAACTAAACCGTCATTGGAGACAATTCCATTGTAGGGCATCAATTAGTCACCATATTTGTGCTGGGCAGAAATTTTTCTATGTTCACAAGTTGCTGACAAAAACTACACGTTATACTGAAGATTGCATGCGGTCTCATTGTGGCGTGTACGACTGAGTAGCTGCTGTTGATGTTGTTTTGTTGTTTTTAGCCCAGTCAAATTAGTTCAATTGCTGCAAATACACTTAAGTGGGAGTTTAATTGTAACCTTCGCTCAGCGCGCTCAGCAGTGTTTCTGCTGAGAAAAGTTTACACCGAAGACCTCTGATGGTCTTAATTTTTCCCAACTGGTTTATAATTTTCAGCTGGCAGGAATATATGTATGCAGCTGAGTGTGTGTGTGTGTTTGTGTGTCTGCCATTGTGTTAACTGTCAGCACATGCACGATGGCGGGGGCAAACCAAAAAACAAAAACCGAATTGCAAACTAAACGCACATAAAATGAAAAACTGCTACAACTTTAAGATTTATTAGAAGCAAGATTAACGTATTAATTTTGTTCTATTCTGGTTTTTTCTTCCGTTTTGCCCATGCAGCAAAAGGAAGCAAGGAAAAAAGTACACAACTATGATGAACATGTTTTGGCGGGTGTGGGTTGGTCTGTCAAGGTTGGGCATTTTGAGAGATGGCGTAAGTAAACGAGGTGGGTATAGGGCAAAGAATATATTGTCATAATTTTCCCGATTAAAAATACTAGAAAGCAGATAGTATTTTTAATCGGGAAAATTATGATAATATATTCTTTGCCCTATTCCTCGATGAATGCCTAGAGGACGCACAGTGGTACAGTATCCCTATTTTTACATTTTTTTTTAAACTACATTTTGTAATAATCTTAATATATATTTACCCTCGACACTGATTCACTGATTCACTGACTCTGTACGTAGGAATTTAAATAGGCATTCTATAAATAACTAGTAAGTTGTAATGCGCCTATGGCGCCCGTTGAAATATGGAAAAAAAAATTTTGTTGAAAAAAAAAATTTTTCTTGAAAAAAAAAATTTTTGTTAAAAAAAAATTTTTGTTGAAAAAAAAAATTTTGCTGAAAAAAAAATTTTTGTGGAAAAAAAAAATTTTGTAAAAAAAAAAAATTTTGTTGAAAAAAAAAATTTTGTTGAAAAAACAATTTTGTAAAAAAAAAATTTTTGTTGGAAAAAAAATTTTGTAAAAAAAAAAATTTTTGTATACAAAAAATTTTTTGTAAAAAAAAAAATTTGGGAAAAAAAAATTTTGGAAAAAAAAAATTTGGGGAAAACACAATTTCTGTACAAAAAAAATATTATTTTTTTATTATTATTATTTATAGAAAATATAGAAAATTATAGAATGCCTATTTCAATTCTTACGTACTGCGTGACAGAGTCAGTGAATCAGTGTATCAGTGAATCAGTGTCGAGGGTAAATATATATTAAGAATAAGATTAATAAATAATAATAATATTTTTTTTGTACAGAAATTGTGTTTTCCCCAAATTTTTTTTTTACAAAATTTTTTTGTTGCAAAATTTTTTTTTTTACAAAAAATTTTTTTTTTTACAAAAATTTTTTTTTACAAATTTTTTTTTTTTACAAAATTTTTTTTCCAAATTTTTTTTTTTCAACAAAATTTTTTTTTTCCACAAAATTTTTTTTTTCAACAAATTTTTTTTTTTCCACAAAAATTTTTTTTCCATATTTCAACGGGCGCATTACAACTTACTAGTTTCAAAATAATAAAATATACGTGTGGTGTTTTTGGGTCACCCTTAATTACATTTACACAATTGTCCCCACGTTTCAATTAAATTTCCTAATTAATTTCCTTCCTAAATTATTTGTATGCTTAAGATTTTGTTAAAAACAATAAAATGTTGAAGTTTTTCTTTGGAAAAAATACATTTTTTTTTTTTAAATTTTGTAAAACAAATCAGGTTGCGGGAATTCCAAGGAAGACGTCGAAAAAATTCTCGATTCCCATAAGTTTCAAAAGGTCGGAAAATTAAAAATTCCTAACCACACTTATCATACCCTTCTAATATTGAATTAAAATAGTCACTATATCTTGAGTATCCAGTCCACATCCCATATCCGATGTTCAAATTATGTTATGTATTTGCTGGCCATGAGATTCACAACTGCCGCACAGCAAGGAGAAAGGAAACAAACCGCCTTTGCCATCAGGAAAAATGACTCTTCACATTCACTTTTCATTTCGCCCTCCGCCACTTTCCTAACGCATTTCGTGTTTGCAGAGCAAAATAATAAGCGTAAAGTATGTACGAAAGAAAAAGAAACCATTTTTTTTGTACATTAGTTTAGTAATGTTGGTAATTTAATAAACTCAAGGCGACCAACTAATTTCTGCTACCACCTTAGGATTTAACGCCAAGTAAATTATTGTATATTTCTCATTTGAGTCCGAAGAACAATTTCGAATTCATAAAACATGAGGAAATACTTGGCCACTGGGGCAGAACAAATTAATCTGTGTGATTAACTAGCACTTGCGTTATGAACATTCAGGTGAATTAAGAATACACTAGTTTGCAATAATTTTACCACAAGTATAAGCCCGTCAGAAAGTACTTTTGATTTGTGCTGGTGCTTCTAGTGCACAACAGCAAGGGTAGGGGGTACAAATTTCTCCAGATATTTATCTCTGTCCGTAGTTCTCTTCTTGAACATGGATAGGCAAAGGGAAGGGCACAGAAATTAAATTTTATGTTCATTTTGAGGGGACATCTAGGGGTGACAAAACCAAATATTGGTGGGCAATTTTCAGTTCAATCTAAACATAAATTTCTTGTTAAGGATATAGGATATTTCTGTACTAAAACCTTAATGTGGACGGCCGACCGCCCGTCAGTGTGGCATGTGGCTCGGTCCAGTTGAAACCGCATGTCAACCAAGTCCAATTTTTCCATTTGGAGCAAATTTTGTGGATCATCGAAGGGTACCTTGAAGTTGCGGCCAGTAGGAAGTACTAGCCTTAATGGCAATTCAGTAACTTAAGTTTACTTACATCCATTTGGGGTTGTCCTGGTACGAGTTTAGTAGCCCAAACAGCGATACAAATATTGTGTTATACTAATTTAATCTGACATTTAGACGGTGACTTCCCCCGGGATTTTTTTTCGAAAATTTCTTTTGAAACCCCTTGGTAAATTCATAAGCATTTACACGATGACTGTTTAAAAACTTGATTTTTGGTATTCTTCGTTGGTAATGGATTTTCCAACAAGAGGTGTTATTTTGAATCACCCGGCATTTCGGTAGCTGTCACTTTTTAAACTTTTATTTTTTGACATTTGACAAGTAAGCCATTACTAAAAATTAAACGACGCAGGCTTCATCAACGCATTGAAATTATTAAAATTCACTACAAAAATGGTGAAAATCTTGCAGTCACAGTTGGCAACACTAACGCATTTTTGGGTCGTCGTGAAGCACATTGTCGAACCGCAGAAATTGGTGGAAAAATTCGAGCTGTTGGAACAAGTTAGTGATGTGAAGAATAAAACCCGTGCACGTCGCTCAAGAACAACTAAGAATATTGCTGCTGCTGTAGCCCAAAGTGTTGAAGAAACTCCAGGCTTGTCCATTTCTCGTCGTTCTTTGAAATACATGAAAATTATCCGGAATTCTATCGAAAAATCATCTTGACTAATGAGGCCCAATTCCACCCCGGTGGCTACTGTTTGGTGCGGTTTAAGGTGGATCAACAGGGACGGTGAATGGATTGCGCTAGCGAGAGATCATTAGTAATTTTTTATGGTCGGAGTTGGATGATATTGATCTGGACAACGTTTACGTTCAACAAGACGGCGCTACGTTCCACACAAGCAACGAAACAATTGCTGTTTTACGGAAAACTTTCCGGACCGAGTTATCTCTCGAAGAGGTGATCACCTTTGGCCACCGAGATCTTGTGATTTAACACCACGCGACTTCTCCCTTTGGGGCTAACAGACCAGTGTCGATTCAAGACCTCAATAATAGAATTCGTGAGGATATCGAGGACATGGGGCAGCAAATTTGCGATTTGGTTATGAAAAATTTCATGAAAAGGATATGGTCCTGTTAGCGTGATCGTGATGGTCCTTTGGCTAATGTTGTTTTTCATTATTTTTCATTAACGGCATACCTTCCTGTTTATTATGAAATAAACATCCGATCATTTATCTCAAGAAATGCCATTTTTCTTTGAATACCAAAATAACACCTCTTGTTGGAGTACCTTGTGTAAGCAATATAAAATTTACAATGTCAAATTCGAAATTAAAACGTCAAATTCCCCCCCCAATTTCCAATTCGATATTGTTGTGATACCCCTCTTGCATCTCTACCCCCTTCACCAACAATTGTTAAACATTTTACCTGTTCAATCCGGGTGGCAAATCAGGTTATATTTGCAGATAAATTGTTTTCTTTTATTTTTTTTGAATTCTCAAATAGTGCCCTGAATCTGCTTAACCACCACGCCACATTACAAGCACCTCATCAATTTGCGGTAAATCGTATCAGGCGTCAAAGTATTTTAATTATGTCCCATTAATTTCTCTAACCATTTTTCTTCCAACGTTGAGAAAGTGAATGACATACAAACATACCGACATTTTAATATAACTCAAACCGCTTTTATTTTTTTCTATCAAATGACTCTGCAATTTTTCATTTCCTCATTTTGAAGTATAACTCTATTATAATTTAACAAATTTTTATGTGACACTTGCGGAACAATTACAATTAAATGGCGGAAATTTTGGTTATTTATCAGATTTATAGTTTTTGTTTTTTTTTTGGCAAAGGCTTAAGGCCAAGGTTTTCATACCGCACACGGTACGACTAAATAACCACATACGTCCACACAGACGACAAAGTCGACGACTTTGATGATAAAGTGCATTTTGTGAGCGAGCACACCAGCAAATGAGTTCAACACAACGAACACACCCTTGAACTGTTGGCGTATGCTTTGTCGGCGACTGCAAGGTCCTTTTAAAGTCAGGAACTATTTTTGACAATTTTAATGACCCACCATAACTTGCATTAGAGGGTTGGAGGGTGAACTCGCATAATACTAACACTAACATTATGGTGGGGGTTTCGGCAATGACGAAAGTTTGAATATTACAATCGTAGATATACTTCCATGAGGTATGAGGTTGGTATGGGAAATGTAAGTAGTTCAGTTGTAATTTTGTAAACGAATAGAAAGTGTTTTATCAAACTGGGAGGTGCATGGCAATACTCAATTTGTTTGTTCTACATTTTCAATGAAAATGTTGAACTTCTACCATTCACCTAAAAGACAACGTTGTGGCATAGCGTCGTGTTCAGTTGCGACTCCGAAAATGACGACCATAAAATGGAAAAACTCGCAGAGCTTGAATTTTGACAATAAAACTCCATGATTTGCCAGCGTTGTTCGTTTGTAAGTCTATTTATAGTGAAATGGCAAAGAAAACAGGAAATTTTTCATTTTGATTGTATTTGTTCTTCTGAGAATTATCCCGCTTGGATGTTTATCGCCTGGTTGGGAATTACTAATACTAGACGTTTATCATCTGATTGGGTTTAAATCGTACACAAAGTCGTATTCAGAGAAATCTTGCCTTACACCAATGGGTAATTTTCCCCTTTTTTCGATATAAAATATTTATAACATATAACCAAAACTGCCGAGTTAGGTGTTCAGGAGTTACTAATACGACACCACTTGCATAGCACTTGAAGGACTTTGGACACCAACTATTTGGCAACCCTATCGTGCCTGCTGTGAATTCTATGTCAACTGTCTCTATTCCCTTATACATATGTCCGTATCAAAGGATGTCATGCGAAGTTCATTGCCACTGATCATGTCACCCTCATTGCTTAGCCAAAATATATTCTCGTTAACTGGTTTCTTCCCCCCCCCCCCTTTTTTTTCGTTCTCCTTGACACTGCATACAAATTCTGTAACGGAAGTAAGAATAAACTAAAGTGACAGCATGAATGAAACTTGGCTTTAATTCGGTTAATACAACCAAAGAACGACAACGAAAATTAACCCCTTCATCAACCAACCGGCCAACAGCGGCAACAATAACAACAATGCCAACATTAACCAAAACAAAAAAGGCGTTACAATAACCATAATATTTTTGGTAATGTTTTTTTTTGTTGTTGTTGTTGTTGTTAGAAATGTAAGCGGTTGACGATTGTGGTGGCGATATACCGGATTTGGGGGACGACTTGTATTTGTATTGTCCTTTGGAGTTGTCTTGCGGTAGCAGATAGTTAAAGAAATATTATTTGGGGGGGTAGAAAACATCGCGCCCCACACAAAAATATGCTTACAAATTAGGAGAATAATAGATAAAGTGGTTTAAGTTACTTGTGTGCGGGGTTCGTCTTCTTTTCGTAGCTGTTAGACAAATGTCAAAATAGATTTGTCAAATTTAATATTAAGCTGGTGAAGTTTTAATGAGAGTGGTGGGGGGGGGGGGGGTGTGGGTGGTTAATGTCGGCCGGGATACCCAATTGGAAAAAAATATTACGAGAGTTTTGTAACAGGTGGCGCAAAAGTAAACGTCCGATGTTTTTTGGCTGTAATTAAAAAAAAATGAAAAACTTTGATTCTTCTTGTGGATTATTTTTATTTGGTCTTTTAATTTTTTTTTACATCAAGTCGAGAATATGATGTCATGTAAATGGCCGCCGCCAGAGTTGCCACTGACATTAGGGGCCAATCGCAAAATGTATAGCATTTTCTGATAGGAGGATTACTTTTGCGCCACCCGTTATAATCTGATACGGAATAGACGGTTTGGTTCAAAGGAGAGCTGAGGGCCAAAATTCGATACTGTGAATGGGTAAACACAAAAAAATGTCGAAAGTGCCAAAAAGAAAGTTTTACAGGAGAGGATCAAGCATAACGACGTGTGGAGCTTACGATACAATTGAATTTGCCATTCCCTTGTAAATACCGTCGAATTCGGCTAAGCGCACGCCTTTTAATTGAAAAAATCGCTTAACTCAAAATAAATATTAGTAACTAATGTTCTGGGTGATTTTCCATGCACTGTACTTCACTTAAACGAAAATCCGCTTTATTGCAAAAATCGTTTAAGTGAAATACATTTTTAATAGAAAGACACAAAAAAATCACTTAACTGCTAATAAGTGTTACTTACTAATGTTCTGGGTGATTTTCCATGCACAGTACTTCACTTAAACGAAAATCCGCTTTATTGCTAAAATCGTTTAAGAGAAATACATTTTTAATAGAAAGACACAAACTTATATGATACGAACACCGCTTTAGAGGAATATGATGAATGTAAAACAAATGATCTGAAAAGAAATTATGTGTCAACCACATGATAATAAGTGACTAATTTCATCCAAGCTTATTAATATTGAATTTATATATTACATACAGGACTTTTATGTTTCACAAGTATCTATTTTCGTTTCATAGAACAATTTCAAAACTACATACTCAGTTTGTTTAAATGAAGGAAGGTTCAATTATCCGAAGTTATTTTTATTGAAAATCTCGCATAAGTGAACAAATTTTTTATGATTTTTTTACAGTTCCTCTTTCCGAATTCGACTGTATAAATTTTTAATTTTTAATATTTTGTGATTGAAAGCGTTGAACAACTTCCCATCGAATTTTATTAAAAAGTGAGTTTCGAAAAAAAGCATATATGTTCTAAATTGAATTTTTTTACTTAATTTGACTAGAGTTTCATAGAAAATTCACATGTTCCCAATTTTTTAAAACATTATATAAATCTTTAAGTTTTGGTTGAAAAAAGTCATTAAAATTTTAAAACCATTAAATAGTTCGTTATTTTTGGAAAAAATTAGTAATTTTTTCATTAAATTGTATAAAGCGAATTTATTATTATTTATGAGTAGGTGCTATATTTGGTTGATAACTCTTAAACTTTGTTTATGTTTAATTTTATATTATTTATTTATTTACTGTACAGTTTATACTATTATGTTAATTAATAAGAAGGAAAGCATTGTACATATGTTGAGTAGGTTCAAATTGCTGTTTTATTTTGTAATTTATCTTAAATTGGCCGTAAGGCTTTAAATTACAAGTAAAGATGAATAAAAATGAAAAAAAATGAATCTAAAAATATCATAAACTATGAAATAATCTTCATAATATGTATTCCTGTAATTTCCCTGAGCTTCAAAAATATCGGAAATTTCTAAAACCAATTTTTGTTTGGACAACAATTATTTCCTTCGTATTTTACAATTTTCCAATACTTAAAGTTGAAGTTGTTAAAGGTGAAGATGCCGTCGATAGGCGATATTGGGCTCAAAATACAGTAATTGTTTTGGTTGGGTCGTAACGGCCGATTGAAAGCCATAGCTCCAGTGAGAAAAAAAAGACCACAACAACCGCAGAATGCGCACATAGATAAGACCAAGTGGAAGACGACATGCAAGGAGACTGCACACAAGACCGATAAAAAATATAGTGAGCAGACCAAGACCAGCATCAGCTTCGAGATCCAACTGCAGTTAGTAATGTAGGCAGATCCGACAAACCTGGTGATACTTCTGGCTTTTTCACGAAACCGTTCAACCGAAAATATTACCGACTTTTACTTCCCGATTCCCAGGTTATTATTTTTTTTATACCCAAAATCAATTTTCCGATTTGTACTTCCTGATGATGAACTTTTGATCAGTTTCTAAAGGTTGCAAGTTTCAGTCTGATGCGTTTATAACCGATTCATGTTCCAATAAAGGGACGAACGATGGTTTGGTGTCCCGTGGAGCTCAGGCGAAGAAAGAGATTAATGTCTGTCATGTAAAGTCGAGGGGAAAACGATCGGTGAAGAATGTTGGGAATGGTCCAACCTGTTGGCTGATTGTGGCGACATCTACCTATCACATCAAGTTCCACTATCTGAAGGGTAAGTAAGTGAAAAATTCCCCTTTCTACAATGGAAATCGTGCCAGAGCAAAACAAAGCTCATATTAATTTGTTCACATGAAATGAATATTTATTTTTGAGTGCCAGCCTAATGTACAACTACTATTACTAAGTGTTCATTTTAACAAATTCGAATCTTAAGTCGGTTAAGAAAATTGTAATGGTTGTGTTATCTTTCATAAAAAATTTAATTGTTTTTTTTTTTAATTTTTCCTTTTTTTTTAAGAACCTAAAACAAAAGCTTTCCCATCAAAAGCATTGTAATAAATTCTGCATTGTGTGTGTTGGAATGCATTTTAAATGGAATTCCCTGAAGAACAACTTGTATTTTGTTTTCTTTTTAAAAGAAAACTCCTTTTTTTTAAGCATTCACCTCATGTCTTTTTGCCATTCCACCATTAACAAATTGTTATGCATTCCCCATAGATAAACCCTTTACAGTCCATCGTTAAATAAATCTCCAAAAAAAAAAAATATTCCACACGGGGTCTACCTTAAGGGGGACTTAGCCGTTACTTTCCTCTACACGGCACGGGGGCTTACATTCTGTTTAGATTATTATTTCATTGTGTTTTTTGTTTCTTTTTGGTTGTTTAATGTTTTATTAACTTAAATTTATAGTCTGCCATTAAGTATGAGTAATTAATCAAATTTTTATGACTGCCAAAGTTTTATGACTGCCAAACTGTAATGTAATTGTACGAGTAATATACCTTTGTGTAATATTACGCGCTTCATTTACCCTATTCAAAATTGCCTCTTCACGTCCTTCGCCATCAATTGGCTGACAAGCGACGCACAGTGATTACAAACATTTAATGTGGGGAATAAAAGGAATATGTACAGGGTTCTACAAGAAGAGCTGTCGGTAGCTGTCACTTTTGAAGCTTTTATTCGTGGACATTTGACAAGTAGAAACTACGCCATTACTAAAAATGGAAACAGCTGCTGCTGTGGCAGAAAGTGTGGGTGAAGCGCCATCAACATCAACTCACCGTCGTTCTCAACAATTGAACATTTCGGAGACGAATTTTGCATAAAGACTTTGGTATGACGCCATACAACGTCCATTATTAACCGGAAGGATTGTTCTTTCAAATAAAAAAAACAAATTTGAGAAAATATCCAGTAGTTTTTCTTTATAAAATTTTTTTAAGAAAAGATATTTGGCGCACCCTGACATTTCAATCACCAAGTATGCTTTGATTTTTTTTATTATTCGATTTCAAACGGTTCATCCGATTCTTAATCGCCTAATTATTAGCTCCCTTTTAGTTGTGCGGACCCACTGTGCCTTGTCGACACACATTGTATATCCAGTAAATGTTAGAACATTTACAAATGTTGGAATACGACCAAAGTACTTACTCACTGGTACAAACTGACTACGAACGAACATTTCACTTCTTGTGTGCGGCCTTTCTATGGAATTCATCATAACAATGACAAAGTTTTGTTCATTAAAAATTTGCCATGTTACAACATAAATTTGTATTTAAAAATGAGTTACTTGTCTGAATAGATTACACAGCTCTTCTCTTCCGTTTCTTTATCATTTGCTTTGCCCTCTGTTCATCCTCTTATTATTGCTCACCATCTGAATGCCACTCTGGGCTGACACACGCTGTTAAGTGTCTGCCAGTATGAATGGATGGTGGATGGCTTTTGCAGGATGTCAAAGCGCCAGGGCGACCAGAGAATGGGGCGGGTGTGTCAGAGTGAACATCTAAATGTCTACGTAAATATGAAATGACTGTCATTTTTCTTAGTCATTTGCCGTTTGCCGTGTTTTTTTTTCTTCTTCAATGTTTTGAAATATTTTCAGGGCAGAGAAAAAAAATGCGAATGAAACGCACACCTTTAGTGTCATAATTCAAAAATGAGTAGGAGAAGGTTTAATTGGCTTTCGTGTGGGATACGTGAAATTGAATTGGCAAGCTAATTTTTCGGTTGAATTAAGAGATATTCTTGATTAGTTTTTTTCGTCTTCTTCTTCTTCGTCAATCCGGAAGTTAAAGAATGTCTCATTAGCCACATGAGAAAACATACGCATATTTTGTATTAGAATAATTGAATTGAATTATGTTGATACGAAATTACAATCGATCTGATTAAGATTAAGATGTTTGGAATTAAATTGTTCGGAGGATTTCATTTGCTCTGCCTCAATTAAAGCGGATGTATACATTCATTTTAGAAAAATAATATTTCATTCTGGGGAAACAAATTAGTTCTTCTAGCAAATGGAAACAAAAAGTAATGATATTAAAATTGACGCTTTGCTAAGGAATCTGTTGCATGTCTGTAGCTATTTCAAATTTCAAAATCTGTTTAACATTCCAAGACATTGCTGGCAGTAAGGGAATTTAATTGTCTTTTCTAGAGACATTTCCATAAACTACCAACTAATTCGACTAGAGTGGAAATCGTGCGAGCGTAAAACAAGGCTCATATTGATTCGTTCACAGAGTAGACTCGAAAAGGCATTAGCCATTCTCTTGAAAAGGCTTGCTCCATTCGTAACCGGCTGTCCTGGTGAGTACAGAAATTATATTGTGCGTACTGATTCTATGGGAAACAATTCGTACTTTATATATAAATTCCATTAGCCGATACAACGAGTTTTACAAAGCACCCATTTTATTCATACGACGCGTTTTCTTCCGTTTAAAGTCATGAGCTGTATGGGTGGTCCCTTGGTCTCATCAGTACCTAATATAGACGTCTATTCATATCACCGTGTTACAAAAAATAGATGAAAGCCTTTCGACCGATTTTTAACCCTTTTTCAGTGATCCAATCGAGCTGATTTTTGGCAGGCAGACTCGTGGAAATGTCTGTATCACGTCAAATTTTTTAATAAAAATTTTTATCAATTCTCAAATGTTCCCCAATTTTTATTATTTTTGAAAAAAAAAATATTTTTTTTACTTTTCTTAGCATAACTTGAAGAGACTCCAAATTTTTAAACTACTTAAGCGTTACGAAAAAAAAATGTTTTTTGAACTGAAACCTTAAAAAAAAACGATAACCATTTTAAAAAAAATTTAGGAAAATCTGAGAATTGATAAAAATCTATTTTTTAAAAAATTTGACGTGATACAGACATTTCCACGAGTCTGCCTGCAAAAAATCAGCTCGATTGGATCACTGAAAAAGGGTTAAAAATTGGTCCAAAGGCTTTCTGACGTGTATATGAAAATCGCGTGTATTTTTATTTTTTATCCCCTTTCTGAAAAAGTAAATTTGGTTCATAGGACAGAATGTGTGTAACACGGTGTATTTTATGACGAGCGGTTTCGGTCGATTTTTGTTAACAGCAAATGATTCACAAAGGAAAACTATTTTTGCCACACATATTGGTGATATTTTGGTAAAAAGGAATTCTGATGGAATTTTTAAAGTTATTTTAGGGAACACCTTTTTTCTTCTGATTCCATGTCGCTCGTGTATAATTCCATAGAGCGTATTCACAAGCCATGGCCAATTTGAAGTTCTACCACATACCGGTTGGCCACTATACTACTTTCCAATGTCAAGTCGGACATGGCAAGATTGGCTCAGAGCTTTACACTGAACCGAAGAGGAGGGTTCGTTTAGCCCGATTTAAAAATAATCACCAAGAGAAATTCCCTATGTCCGACCCAAGACTAGGATTTATTTCAAACATCCACAGGAACCATTGGGTATTTCCACGGTTCAGTTGATTTCGATTTTCATTATTTTTGAACAATTGCAAAGAAGTTTGTAAGCAGCTGTTGTGACCAGAATAAAACTTCAAAGGCGTGTTTTTTTTAACAAAGAATACATGTTTTGAGATGTTACAGTCTTGTACGAAATGATCGATAGGTGTATTGAGGCCATGGAAACAAATCAGTAACGTTTCCTGTAATTCTGTAATAATTAGCTTTAATCAAATTCAATATCTTAATATTTTAACTTCAGTAATAGTTTCATACGTACATGTTGAAATGGGCACCAACAAATATATATACACTAGTGTGGTCCAATTGGATATTGAGACAAAGATGTTGACCAAATTTAGTTGTAGCGTATTGTCTTGTTGAATTGGTTTAGACACGAAAATTATGCCACACCCTCATAGTCAATGGCAGCTTAGTCTACCACTTGTGTCTTCAGCATTGCAACATCTTCAACGGTTGTCCAATATTTAATGCTAATACGGCATAGATTTTTTCGACCCATACCAATAAATATGTTTAATATTACACAAACACACACATATTCACACAAATATATATATTTAGTATACAAAATAGGTGATTCTTCGTTTTGGTTTTTTTTCTCGCTATTCCCCAACAGACATAAAAGCAACACATATGACATGGCCGGAAGAAAATGAGTGCAAAGAAAGTAAGGGAAAAAAGTTGCCTTCCTTTTCAATTTCACAGGATGATTGTCCTGTTGGCATTTGCTGCTTCCTCATGTGTTTGATGTGGTTTTATTGAATTTCTTCTCTCATACGCATGAGAATAACAACTAATCCAACGTGCGAAGGATATGGCAAACAGGCAAAGACGATGCCCAGCTGGAAGATGGTTGGAGGAGAAAAAGTAATATACAGGCGACATTGAATGAATATTAATCGCCAGGTTTGGCTTGTTGCATGCTGTACGTACGATGTTTATGCGGGCTTGCTGTGGATTACCTTTGTACTAATTTGGGGGGGGGGGGACTGATGCGGCCCCCTCGATGGTAGATGGGTAAAATGCACGAGGGTCAGAGTGGATGTTTGCGGTGTAGAAATTTCGAACTTTGATTAATTCACTAAATGTTTGTACTTTTACCTGACAGTTTTGATGTGTTATGCTGATGTGAGTGCAATTTCCCAGATGTAAGTCTTGCAGATGGACCACATGTTGTTAATACCGACTATGCTGTTAAGCTGTCAAGTTTCCAAAACCTTTAACAGTACAATGTAAAACAAATTAGAGTTATACAAACAAGGACTAATTTTATTCACAGGTAGACCTAACTATATTCACGTTAGTGACTAGTCTCAAATATGCAAAAAAAAAGACTTCAATGTTAAGAAATGTACAATTCTAAAATACCAGAATACCACAAAAAAAGTGTAAATAAGCCTAAAGTAGCCGATTTTTCACTATACACGAGAATCCAGCAAAAGGGTGGCATATTGTAAAATATCGGACTTTCAACTATTGACAGCATTAGCAATATGTGACCTGACCGCGAAAAAGATGTAACAGCAATTTTTTCGAAACTCGCTTTTTAAGGAAATTTGATAGAAAAGCGCACATAGTTCTTAGTAACAAAATATTAAAATTAAAAAAATATTTTTAAAAAGATATACAAGCATATTCAATTCAATCGTAAGCACCACAAGCCTTTATGTTTGACCACGCAAAAAACCCTCACCCGTAAAATTTTATGTATTTTTCGCGATCTTATAATTAAGTTTCAACCAGATTTTATAATTTTTGTCGTCTACAGAATTTTAGATTTTTTTTTATATACTAACAAATTAGAGAAATGGTAGAAGATATATTATCCATGCTGTGTTGAATTCAAAGTCCACCTGAATTTAGTTGCTGTAAACATTAACTTGTTTTTTTCTACGTTTTTTTTTAAAACAAAAGTTATTTTACAACTAATTTCTTAATTGCCTGATAGAAAATATTTTTTAAAAATAATAAATGTTTGCCAACATTATCATAAAAATTTAAAAAACCATTGTTAAGCAAAATTTGTAAAAATTGTTTTTATATTTTCATAAATTTTTCTTAACAAAGATTTTTTAGATGTTTATTGGGGATTGGTTTTTAATGTTAGAATGAGATGCCTTCACTAAATTGACAATAGAATCGAAAATCCTGCATAGATTTTCATGTATATTTCTCATTTGAATTGTAAGATATGCGGCTTCATAATAAATAGTTGAAAATGGACACATTTGTCGTCTTCGATTTTGCATAAGCTTTAAAAAATATACAAAAAACTAATATTTTTTTTTTTTTTGCCCTACATTTATAACTTTGGAACTGTCAGTCCGACTAAGAGTCGTTAGAGATAAAGATAATCTAGAATTCATTTTTTCAAAATTAACTTCAACCAAATTGGACGAGTTAGGATAAATTACTTCTCAAATAATTTCAAATTCCTAACTACTACTACTCAGGCGACCATAGTTGATCAGAATAATATGTTTTTTGTACATTAATCTTTCGAAAAACTCATAATTTTTAACAAGAAATGTTTCAATTAAATTTTCCAAACAAAAAATCCATATAACTATTTTTACTTTGGTCCCCAAAAGGTTGAAAAATCGACTAAGTTGGCAGTGCCATAAATCTCCCACAAAATATTTTTTTTAATCAGTCCCTACAATTGGCTTTCACCTTTGTAACATTAACCCTTTAACCCCCAAGAGTACCCCGAAGTATTTCTTTAAGGCTACGAACTTTTTTAGATTTTCACTATTTGAGGGTTAGAAGGTTAAACAAATACCGTGGACTTCCAAAATACGATTTGTTCGAAATCACCTTCGATTACCTTGACGACATGTTTACTCTCTTTGAAATCATTTCAAAGATAGTGAAATTGTCCGTCTCCGTATAATATTCAATACAACACAAGGAAAGCACAATAAAAAAAACCACAATGAAAATTAACTTACCTTATGTTTATTCTGCCATTATTTCCTGTATTCTAAACCAACATGTATGAATGTGTCCGATTTATGTTCAATCACTCGCGTGTCACGACCACACTTCCACCAACAAAAAAAAAAAACACTCACAACATTTCGTCCACTTGTTGTTGTTGCACAATTCTTCCACTTTAACACTCATTATTCATCGCTCTGGTTATTGTTCTTTCGTTTTTGTCTTCTTTTTTTCTTATTAGATACACAATTTTTCAACTCTGCTTCTTCTTCTTCCTTGATAGACAAACACACTGAGATTTGTAGGAAGTTGAAAAGCTTTTTTTTTTTGCAAACTATCACGAATTTTCTTACACATTTTTAATAATTATTGTATTTAAATGTTATATAATACATATTTATGTAAAATATGAAATATTGGGGAAGATTCCTTCGAAATATTTACAAATGAAAACAGGATCAATGGAAGTGCGTCTAAACTGTTCGAATTTAAATAGCAAATGAATGACAGATCATTGAACTGTGAGAATGGAGGAAGAGACACAGAGAGAGACTAGCAAGGGAGTTGTTACGAGAGTGTCGTTATTGTAATATTTAATTTGAGTAGTCAGCATGAATATTAGGGTGGAGTGAAATATGCGAAATATAAATAGCCGTTCATACAATATGATTTGTCGACCGATTGAGACTTTTAAATGGCAATACAATTAGTGATTTGTTTAATGAAATGCCATGTAATATGAAGCGATTTTTCATTTGAAAGTAAAATTTGACCGTTCAAACCAGTTATTGTTTGTGGAATATTTTTCTAAACCTGGCAACTCTATTTATCTTTGCCGTGGTAGGATGGATTATGGCTAGTGGCCGTTAACACCAGTTTTTATATGCGGAAACTTTTTTTACTCATGGCAACCCTTTTTATTTTGCGAAAACAATTTTCTAGACATGGCAACCCTGTTTGTCTTAGCCGTGGTAGGATGGATCATGGATGGCCGTTCAAAACAGTTTTTATTTGCCGAAATTTTTTTCGAAACTTGGCAACCCTTCTTTGTCTCTACTTGGCAACCCTATTTATTTCGCGAACTCTTTTCTGCATATGGCACACATATCTGCCTTAGCCGCGATAGGATGGATCATGTCTTTGGGCCGTTCAAATCAGTTTTTATTTGCAGAATCTTTTTCTAAACCTGGCAACCCTATTTGTCTTTGCCGTGGTAGAATGAATTATGGCTAGTGGCCGTTAAAACCAGTTTTCATTACTCATGGCAACCCTTTTTATTTTGCGAAAACCATTTTCTAGACATGGCAACCCTATTTGTCTTAGCCGTGGTAGGACGGATAATGGATGGCCGTTCAAAACAGTTTTTATTTGCAGACATTTTTTCGAAACTTGGCAACCCTTTTTTGTTTCTACTTGGCAACCCTATTTATTTCGCGAACTCTTTTTGGCAAATGGCACCCCTATCTGCCTTAGCCGCGGTAGGATGGATCATGTCTAATGGCCTTTTAAATCTGCATTTATTTGCGGAATCTTTTTCTGCACTTGGCAACCCTATTTGTCTTTACCGTGGTAGGATGGATTATGGCTAGTGGCCTTTAAAACCAGTTTTTATATGCCGAAACTTTTTTTACTCATGGCAACCCTTTTTATTTTGCGAAAACCATTTTCTATGCATGGCAACCCTATTTGTCTTAGCCGTGGTAGGATGGATCATGGATGGCCGTTCAAAACAGTTTTTATTTGCGAAAAAAATTTTCGAAACTTGGCAACCCTTTTTTGTCTCTACTTGGCAACCCTATTTATTTCGCGAACTCTTTTTATTAAATGGCACCCCTATCTGCCTTAGCCGCGGTAGGATGGATCATGTCTAATGGCCTTTCAAATCTGTATTTATTTGCGACATCTTTTTCTACACTTGGCAACCCTATTTGTCTTTACCGTGGTAGGATGGATTATGGCTAGTGGCATTTAAAACCAGTTTTTATATGCCGAAACTTTTTTTACTCATGGCAACCCTTTTTATTTTGCGAAAACCATTTTCTAGACATGGCAACCCTATTTGTCTTAGCCGTGGTAGGATGGATCATGGATGGCCGTTCAAAACAGTTTTTATTTGCGGAATTTTTTTTCGAAACTTGGCAACCCTTTTTTGTCTCTACTTGGCAACCCTATTTATTTCGCGAATTCTTTTTATTAAATGGCACCCCTATCTGCCTTAGCCGCGGTAGGATGGATCGTGTCTAATGGCCTTTCAAATCTGTATTTATTTGCGACATCTTTTTCTACACTTGGCAACCCTATTTGTCTTTACCGTGGTAGGATGGATTATGGCTAGTGGCCTTTAAAACCAGTTTTTATATGCCGAAACTTTTTTTACTCATGGCAACCCTTTTTATTTTGCGAAAACCATTTTCTAGACATGGCAACCCTATTTGTCTTAGCCGTGGTAGGATGGATCATGGATGGCCGTTCAAAACAGTTTTTATTTGCGAAAATTTTTTTCGAAACTTGGCAACCCTTTTTTGTCTCTACTTGGCAACCCTATTTATTTCGCGAACTCTTTTTATTAAATGGCACCCCTATCTGCCTTAGCCGCGGTAGGATGGATCATGTCTAATGGCCTTTCAAATCTGTATTTATTTGCGACATCTTTTTCTACACTTGGCAACCCTATTTGTCTTTGCCGTGGTAGGATGGATTATGGCTTGTGGCCGTTAAAACCAGTTTTTATATGCCGAAACTTTTTTTACTCATGGCAACCCTTTTTATTTTGCGAAAACCATTTTCTAGACATGGCAACCCTATTTGTCTTAGCCGTGGTAGGATGGATCATGGATGGCCGTTCAAAACTGTTTTTATTTGCGGAAATTTTTTTCGAAACTTGGCAACCCTTTTTTGTCTCAACTTGGCAACCCTATTTATTTCGCGAACTCTTTTTAGCAAATGGCACCCCTATCTGCCTTAGCCGCGGTAGGATGGACCATGTCCAATGGCCGTTCAAACCAGTTTTAATTTGCGGAAACATTTTTCTACACTTGGCAACCCTTTTTATTTCGCGGACTCTTCTGCTATTTGTCTTAGCCATGGTACAAGGTAAGTACTAAACCACCAACCCCCAATGGTAAGTGACAGATCCACTTTAGGTCATTCAAAATAAAAACTGAAAACCTGGAAGTTAGCCTTGAGAAATTTCTGTCGACAATGATTTTTCTATTTTGATTCAGATACCGGCTAGCCTTGGAAGGAAACGTTTGGGTAAGTATAGTGAAATAAAAATGTGAAATTTAGGGAAAATTCCGGAAGAGAGGTAGATACACTCAAAAATATTTGTGAGTGTATTTATTTCTCAAACACTTAGAATAATTTTGAATTTTTTTTCAGGGACTTAGAATAATTTTGAAAATTTTCAATTTTTTTTTTTGCAGATATCAATATTACTATAGAAAAGGAGTTAAGAGGAATTTGAATTAGCTCAATAAAACCGCGAAAACCCATCTATATTGTAAGTAACATGCGAAAATCTAAAAAAAATTAAAAATTTGTTTTTTATTATTCTTTCAGAAAATGTTTATTGTGTCGGTCATCAAACTTACCATTCGGTACTATAGGGAGGTCGAGCCGGCGTTGAATATGGACAAGCCAAAGCCGGACAACAACCCTAGGGCGTGTTGGCTTTCATGTTTGCCGAAAGAGGAAAAGAAAAACCCGGCAGCATTTGAGTACGCGAAGAAGTTAATGTTTTATAGATAGCAAAATTTGACGTATAAATATGTTTTATAGTGTGTTTATTAGTTACTAATTGTTGTTACTGTTAATTATAGTTTTTTGTAAAAAAATATAAACAAACTAAAAAAATTAATGTATTATAGATAACAAAATTCGAAGTATAAATATGTTTTATAGTTTGTTTATTAGTTACTAATTGTTGTTACTGTTAATTATACTTTTTTGTAAAAAAAAAAATAGAAAAAAACCAAAAAAAAAATTAAATAATAATTTTTTTTTAAAAAATATTAAATAATAATTTTTTTTTTTTAAAAATATTAAATAATAATTTTTTTTAAAAAATATACAAAATATTGTTTTCATTTCTTATGGCCTTCAACAATCAGCTCCACATAATACATTCATGTGATGCTGATGCCTCCTGACCATTCTAATATGCGATTACATTTTATTTCGCATCTTTAAAATTTCCATAAATTCGGCATAGATGACTCATCGCGAAAAGTCATACAGTCCTAACAGAATAATATGGGGATAAAGCCCTAGACAGCCGCGCAGTGAACTTTAAACCGCTTCCAATTTAAATCTCAAAGACTAATAATTTTTCAAGGACTAATAATAATTTTCAAATAATTCGGTTTTTTTTGCAGATATCAATAGTACTGTTCAAAAAGAGTTAAGAGGATTTCGCAGTAGCCAAAAAAAAACGCGAAAACCAAGCTATACAGTAAGTAACATGAGAAAATGTAAAATCAGAAAATGTTCATTGTATCTGCCGTAAAATTGACCATGCGGTACTACCAGGAGGTCGCGCCAGCGTTGAGCATGGAGAAACCCAGGCCGGACACTAAACTTAGGGCTTGTTGGCTTGCGTGTTTGCCAAAGCAGGTTAAGAAACAACCGGCAACCTTTCAAATCGCGACGAAAATGTTTTATAATAAAAAAAATATGTAGTATAAATGTGTTTAATAGTTTATTTATTAGTTACTAATTGTTGTTACTGTTAATTATAGTTTTTTGTAAAAAAAAAATAGAAACAAACCAAAAAAAATTAAATAATAATTTTTTTTAAAAAATATACAAAATATTGTTTCCATTTCTTATCCATAATGCGTAACTGGCCCAACAAATACAGAACTACAAGACACTCCCAAAACATTCTAATGTTTGGTCCTAAAATAAATCTTAAATAGTTTGTAAAACAAAACAAAAATATTTGGATTATTGCGGCCGCCCATCCAATCGACCAACCAAACTCATTCCAAATGTAATGAGAACAGTCCTCAATCCTGCATAGATTTTCTGAATACGTATAGACAATCAGAGAAGCTGACATATACAGTACTGGCGAGACCAATGGCAAATTGAAAAAAGAAAAACCAGGAAACAATTCGATGTCACCGGTTCCAGAAACTCCAACGCCGTCGTACCAACATAATCATCCGAGTTGGTAAAATATAATTGAGGCCCAATGACAACGTAAGCGCAAATAATGAGCCGATAAAATGGCGAGGGAAAGCAAAAAAAGTAAAGACTCGATGTGGTCCAGAATCATCAACTTTTGTGGAGACGGACCACAACCGCTCTCTATTATTATCTAAGAAGAATAATCTGCTCCTCTCCCAGTTTCCTAGCAGAGTTTCGAATGTTATTGGAAACTCAAATTGGTTACTCAAATTCAAATGTTTTCTTCTGTGGATCAACAAAGGAGTAAAACTTTATTCCAACCTGTGGTCATATTAGAAAAAATCTATTTGGAGATCATTATTTACTGACGATATGTAACGGTGCGTCATGTCAAACGGAATTCTCGAGAAGAAGAATAACTTCACGTAATACTGAAGCATTTTAGCCACCAGATCGCCAGATGTAACACCTTCAGAATATTTTCTATTGAGATGTGTCAAAGATAAAACCTATTCAGATAAACCAGAACATTTGCAAAATATTATTTATGATTCACAAATTGTAGACCATCTATTAACGATATTAATAAATTTCCATAGAAAATGTGTGTTGCATTTGCATTTAACAAATAAACTCAAAAAATAATCTCAAATTTGATGAACTTTTTTTTTTGAGTGTATAAATTCATGTACGAGAAATGAAAAAAAATATATCAAAAATTTTCGAAGTTTTTTCAAAGTTCGTTGTTTTATCGCGCGTCGCGTGTGTAGAATCTCGTGGTAATTCAGATTCTTTAGTGTTTCGTGTTTTGCGGTTCGTCTGCCGCGGTTTATTGTGAAAATCAACAGAAAAAAGTGATTTCCGTCGCAAAAACGAACTATAATCGGATACGGAATCGGTCGAAACAAAACGCGGAACGTGTGCAAAGCATAACGCGTATCGCCATAGCTTCCATTCCGCGGTTTTAAGTGTTTTCGGTGTGATTGGCCCCGTTTGTTGTGAAATTAAAAAGAAAAAAAGAAAAAGATTCCCCTCAGAAAAAAAATAATACATTTGGGGAATCCATGAAAACCAATCGCGGAAGGTGTGTTTTATCAAAAGACATTCGCGGTTACTTCAACTCTTCCGTTTGTAGTGTTTTTCGACTGTCTTGACGCGGTTTATAGTGAAATTAAAAACAAAAAAGGGATTCCCGTCGCAAAAACAAAAACAATCGGATACGGAATCGGTCAAAACTAATCGCGGAACATGTGGAAAACGTAACGCGTATTCAATTTAGCTTCAATTTCACGATTTTTAGTATTTTCAGTTTGATTGGCCCCGATTGTTGTGAAATTAAAAAAAAAAGAAAGATTCCCCTATCAAAACAAAAAAAAAAATAATCGATTGGGGAATCCATGAACGTGTGTGATATCAAAAGACAATCGCGGAACTTCCCAAGAGATGTGTTTTTGTGTGTTTTTCGATAATCTTAACGCCGTTCATTGTGAAAATCAAGACGACGATAAGATTCCTGTCTCGAGGCAAACATACAATATTACATTACAAACAATCGGAACACCATCCATGTGTTTCCGGTTTGACGGGCCCCGATTTCAGAGGAATTTATGTTAAAGAAACGGATTCTCGCACCAAGCCAAACACAGAATTATTAATGCAAGTCAATGAAAACCACGCGCAGAACATCTGTAAGATAATTAAACAATCGCGGTAACTTTAATTCCAAGGTTTTAAGTGCTTTCCGTTTGGTTTGATATCGGCCCAAAATAAATTTTATCCAATTTCAGCTCAGCTCTGGGGGACATTTCGACCACAACATTGGCTATAGTCTTTAATAGAATGGAAATTAGTGGACGTCAAGCAAATCTCCAGATAGATGTTGACAAGGTAAGGAGTGATACGAAGTAAAATTAAATTGAAAATTCTAAAAACTCTTCTCTTAAATAGGCAGAATAATTAGCACTTAAAAACCATCTGTGGATTGTTTTCTGGGGACCAAATTACATCTCAACCTGTTTTAAGTGTTTTCGTTTCAATGCCATTGTTTTTTTTTTTCTTGTACAAGAAAATATCAGCCCCATATAAATTGTATCCAGTTTCAGCTCCGCTCTTGGACGTTCGGGACACAACATTTGCGTTCATCTTTAAAAGGGTGGAAATTAGTTCACGTCCTGCAAATCTCCAGATGGATGTTGACAAGGTAAGAAGTGAAATGAAGCAAAACTATATTGAAAATTTCAAAAACTCTTCTCTTCAATAGGCAGAACAGTTTGTACTTTAACTCATCTGTGGACTGTTTTGTGGGGACCAAGTTGCATCTCAACCTCTTTCAGGGAAGACTGAAGTCCGTGTGGAAAATATGATAAAAGATATCAGTAATTATGTGCAGTGTACTCTTTCCTTGCGAACACATCTCTTAAGCGGACTCCTCTCATAAGCGGACAAAATTATCTGTCCCTTATGTGTCCGCTTATGAGAGAGTACACTGTACTTATTTAAGTGGAATTATTTTAATGTTTTTTTATGATTCAAAATTTACAAAATAAATAAACGGGATAATTTCGTATAGTCGAAATTTGCAAACATGTTCATTAATATTAAAAATGGTCAAGTCAAATTTAGGGATTGTCAAGTAAAATGTAAAGATAGTAGGGAAACGTTAATGTTGGCACTATTGGCCCTATTTAATGTGTCATTGCGGCACAAATTAAAGTTTTCAAAATACCCAACACTGCAAGTGATATTGCCACCATCAATTAAAAAGTGATAACTTCTTTTCTAATGACAACATCAATTCTTAGAACATAACAAACGGGACCGAATTATCTCTACATGAGAGTATCTATTTTTCCAATTCGATTCCCAATTCTTTTTTGGTTAAATATTTTCGTCACATACACACACACATTCATACGTTCATGCATACACAGATAATTTCCTACGATCTGAAAAAAAGCTTTCTTAACTACCGAAAGGAATTCGTGAATATGGTGTTCACAACGAAACGGAAATAGCTTTTTAAAATATACAGCGAGTGAGAGAGCAAGGAATGATTGAGTATCAGTGCCCACAATTGTCCATGCTTACTGACTAGTAATATTAAAATGCTTCTGTAGACCGTTGTACATACTCAATATTTTTACTCTTCTCAGCAGTTACCAAAAGAAATACATCCAAGTGCATGAGCACTTGCTGATATTTTGTGTGTTAACATTCAATGTTGTTGTCCATTGAGCAGGAAGAGATCTCAAACACTCGTTTGAGTAAGAGGGGAAATGTTGGTTGATGAACAAATGCCAAGAGGAATAACTTTCTTATGTGTGGTGACAGCTCTTTAAACTGTACATACAGTAAGGTTCAAAAGTATTTAGCATTTGATATATTCGTTTGAAGAAGAGGTATGTTCTACATAAAAGGTGTGGAGGGTTAGTGTGCAATTTTGAAATTTGAAATGCTTACGTTTTCTTTAGTGCGCGTAAATTTTCGTTCGCTTTTTCATTCTGGTTGGTGGGTCGCACATCAGCTGTTTGTCGCATAGGATGCAAGCGAACGTTATGGGTCGGACATTTAACCATAGAACACTAAACCTCTTTTTTTGCACTTAAATACTGTGAGGCTACTTTTTAAGAAGTCCAAAATTTTTTTTAAAAATTTGATTTGCGCACAGGCCGGGTAGATGCCGTTTGTATCATAGGAGCATCAAGTAGTGGCATATGACACCGTTTTGAGTGGTGGGTATTTGTTAAATCGTTTCAGATTTTCAGAACTGGCCTTTTGGTTTTATCAGTAATCGCACACACCTGAGTCCTGAGATTATTTTCATACATTTTTTTTCTAAATTCCCCCAAGAAAATCTTCACGATTTTACCAGCACCCCCCGAGCTTCATTTTTGTGTGCCTTTTTAATTCACATGTATGCATATGTGTGTGTGTGTTTGTTACTGGAAGACATTTTATTACTTCCTCGTTCTCATCCTTTGGCATCAAATGTAGATAACGTTCATTTTTTAAATTCTTTAAGTTTTTAGACACGACATCATTTTTTAGTCTACTCTGGGTTGGTTTATAAAGAAAAAAAGATGATGCAAGTTTACGGATATAAAAAAACATTTCGAAATAAAGTGCTTCTTTCTTTGGCTTCTTTTCTTGTAAAATAAAAAAATCTTTAAATTCTGTTCTGTAGGTGATATACACTTAACCTGATTTTTGGAAGCAAATCTTGATGACCGACGATGCCAATTTTCGCCTTTCTGTAAAGTAGAATCCATACGACATCCACGATTTAAAAATCACAAAAGTTTTAAAAAAAATTATAATTTTTTCAAAAAAAAATTAATTTTCTTTACAAAACATAATTTTTCAAAAAAAAAAAATCCAAAACAAAAATAATTTATCAATAAAAACTAAATTTTTAGAAAAAAAATTAAATTTTTGACAGTTTTTAAAAAAATATATAGGTAATTTTGTTAAAAAAAATCTTAAAAAATAAATAAATTTTCCAAAAAAAAAAACTTAAATTTTCCCAAAAAAAAAAATCTCAAAAATTATAGATATTTTTTAAAAAAATCTTAAAAAGACATTGACTATTTCCATACAACGAATTTTTTCGTTAGTTACAAATTGTGATAATATAAGGCGCAATAAAATGAATTTTTATCAGTTATGAGGGCGTTTTATGAAAACAGGCAGATAATATTTCCAAAAAAAAATTACAAAAAATCAAAATTTTTCGAAATTATAAAAACCACACGTTTTCAAAACAAAAATCACAAATTTGGCAAAAGTTTTTTAAAAAAATAATAAGTAATTTTGTTAAAAAAAAATATTAAAAAATAAATAAATTTTCCAAAAAAAAAAAATACTTAATTTTTTCAAAAAAAAAAAAAAAATGACAATTATGAAAAAAATTTCCCAAAAATTATACATATTTTTAAAAAAAAAAATCTTAAAAAGACACTGACTGTTGCCATAAAACGAATTTGTTTGTTAGTTACAAATTGTGATAATATAAGGCGCAATAAAATGAATTTTTATCAGTTATGAGGGCGTTTTATGAAAACAAGCAGATAATATTTCCAAAAAAAATTTACAAAAAATAAAAATTTTTCGAAATAATAAAAATCACACTTTTTCAAAAAAAATCACAAATTTGGCAAAAGTTTTTTAAAAAAAATAATAAGTAATTTTTTTTAAAAAAAAACCTTAAAAACGCTATTTTTTAAAAAGAAATAATTTTTCAAAAATATATGTACTTAATTATTAAAAAAATCACAATCACCAAAAATCCCCCATAAAACCATATTTTTTTTAAAAAACCCAGTGTTCAAAATCTTCCCTATCACAAATGCTGCTATTAACTCTATTTACATTTTAAAAGAAAACAATGTTTCAAAAATAACATAATTTTTCAAAAAACAAAATTATTTATCAAAAAAATACTTAATTTTAAAAAATAAAATCATATTTTTAAAAAAAAAATTTAAAAAAAATGTCGCTTATTTTTTTCAAAAAAAAAAAAATCTTAATGAAAATAAATGAATTTTCCAAATCACAATTTTGACAAAAGTGTTCAAAAAAATAATAAGTAATTTTAAAAAAAAAATCCTAAAAAAACTAAATTTTTCAAATTTACAAGTTTAAGGGTTTAAGTAAAGTTCTTCTTTCTTTGGCTTATTTTCTTGTAAAATAATAACTCTTTGAAATATGTTCTCTAGGTGAATTTCTAATGACGCTCGATTGATTTACACTGAACCTGATTTTAATGACTGAAAGGCCTATTGCCGCTGATTTTCTTTAAAAAACATAATTTTTCAAAAAATAAAAAAAAAACTTAATTTTTTAAAAAAACATTCAAATTTTTGACAATTTTTTAAAATAAATATCGGTAATTTTTCAAAAAAATCTTAAAAAAAAAATAAATAAATTTTCAAAAAAAAAAATCACAATTATGAACAAAATGTCCAAAAAATTATAGATTTTTTTTTAAAAAAAAATCTTTAAAATGCACTGAATGTTTCGTTAGTTACAAATTGTCAAAATTGAAGGTGCAATAAAATGTATTTTTATCAGTTATGAGGGCTTATTCTTTTGGGATTGTGTTCCAAATGTCGATATCGAAACCAGAATTGAATAATGTCTGATACCCATTTCATATCGCTTTCAATATTGACGATTTGTAACGAACGAATCAATTCGTTTTATAAAAACAGGCAGATAGTATTACAAAACAATAATTAAATTTTTCAAAAAAAATTTTTTTAAAAAATTCAGCAAAAATCACAATTTTGACCAAAATCTTCAAAATAAATAATACGTCATTTTTTTAAAAAAAAATATATTTTCTTAATTATTAAAAAAATCACAATTTTAAAAAGATTAAAAATTACCAGATATCCTCCATAAAACGAGACTTTTTTTAAAGAACCCAGTGTCCAAAATCTGCTCTTTGCTACAGCAAATGCTGCTATTAACTCTATTTACATTTTAAAAGAAAGCAATGTTTCAAAAAATAAAAAAAATGATCAAAAAAAATACTTCATTTTTAAAAAAAATCATATTATTGAAAATTTTTTTTAAAAAAAATACAGTGCTGTCTGGGTAGAGTGAACACCCGATGCAATGAACACCGCGTTAGAGTGAACACCAGAATTTTTACATTGACTACTCTGTAGAGTGAACAGTCATGGACCTGAATAGAGTGAACATATTTTATAGTAAGTTTTTAGGTTTGCCGAAAGAGAGAAATAATAAAAAAGAAAATTAAAGATAACATAAAATAACGGTAAAATAACGATTTGCTCGCACAAATACAGTACCCTCGATCAATACAACTGATAGAAATCAAGAAAGTTGCAGAAACCGTGGAGCTGCAGTAACTAAGAAAAAATATCTTTTAGGGCATTAATTCGATCAATGCACATTAGGGTGGAGTGAAAACATGCTTGAGTGAAAACAGATTTGACTTATTTTACTTTTTGAAATTTTTGAACAATGAGAAAATTTTTTTTAAATTTTTTCATGCTCTTATTTCATTGTTTACGCTATTGCAAACATTTATTGACATACAACTTTTTAGGATTTTTCTAAAATCAACGCCAAAATAGCGATAATTTCCAAATTTCGAGGGAGAGGCGCGACCCCTAAAAATTTTTTAAAATTTTTTTCTCGAAATAAATACAATGTATAATATATAAATGCATTTAAAATAAATAAAAAATCGTTTTAAATACAAAAAAATCAACCTTGATTTAGTGAACAACCTGGGTATTATGAAATCGCCCGGCAAAAATTAGTTCACTCTACCCAGACAGCACTGTAGTACATTTTTTTCCAAAAAAAAAAAAAAAAATCTTAAAGAAAATAAATAAATTTTCCCAAAACAAATCATAATTTTACTAAAAAAAAATCAAAATTTTGACAAAAGACTTCAAAAAATAAATATTCAAAAAAAAAAATAATTTTTCAAAAATATATTTATCTCAATTATCAAAAAAATCTCAATTTTAAAAGACATATTTAAAAACATCAAAATGTCCCCAAAAAACCGTCAAAGAAACGCCTGAGAAAACGCCTACCAGAAATCCCCCATAAAACCATATTTTTTTTAAAAAACCCAGTGCCCAAAATCTGTTCTTTCCTACCACAAATGCTGTCATTAACTCTATCCCTAGAGGAGATGGGTTACACTCATAGTTTTCCGATTTGAACTGCCTCGTAACTGTAAACAAATACTTTTTTGGACTTTTTTTATGGTGAAAAATATCAAGTCTCTACATTTCGATTTCAAAGGGAGTCAAAATGTCGTTAATATTTCAGGCAACACCAGAAAAGCGCCATAAAGAAGCAATGAAAATTAACTAGCCTAATGTTTGAAATTCGTTGACCATTATATTCGTCATCGTCGTATATGTTTGCATGTGTGTTAATGTTTAACTCACCTTACGTTTCTTCTGCCTTTATTTCCTGTATTCTAAACCAACATGTATGAATATGTCCGATTTATGTTCAATCACTCGCGACCGCACTTCCACCAACAAAACAAAAACTCTCAAAAAATTTCCTTCACTTGTTGTTGTTGCACTATTCTCCCACTTTAACACTCATTATTCATTACTCTTGTTATTGTTCTTTCGTTTTTGTCTTCTTTTTCTTATTAGATACACACACTCTGCTTCCTCTTCTTCCTTGACAGACAAACACACTGAGATTTGTAGGAAGTTCGAAAGCTTTTTTTGCAAAACTACCACGAATTTTCTTACACAATTTTTATAATTATTAGATTAAAATGTTATATAGCACATACTTATGTAAAATCTGAACTGATTAGGGAGGATTCCTTCGAAATATTTACAAATGAAAACAGGATCAATGGAAGTGCGTCTGAACTGTTCGAATTTAAATAGCAACTGAATGACAGATCATTGAACTATGAGAATGGGGGAAAAGAGACAGAGAGAGACTTGCAGAAGAGTTGTTACGGGAGTTGTTCAAAAGAGTGTTGTTATTGTAATATTTAATTTGAGTAGTCAGCATGAATATTAGGGTGGAGTGAAATATGCGACATATGAAAAGTACTGTTCATACAATAAAATTTGTCGGCTGATTGAGACTTTTAAATGGCAATACAATTATTGATTTGTTTAATGATATGCCATGTAATATGAAGCGATTTTTCATTTGAAAGTACATAAAGTTGGACGAATCGTTCCGATAAATAGTTTTGAGCAGTGTCAAAGAAAAAAAAGTTTTTTATGGTTCTAAAATTCTCTAATTTCTGACTTCAAATTCTAAACGGAAGTTCTAAAGATGTAAAAGAATTGCAACCTACACTAAACCTATTCAAAGTGGAATCTATACTAAGACTTCAAAATAGCGAAGGATCTTTGCCAGACCAACGTCTCTTTCAGATCGCTTCACATTTGCCAAATAAACATGGAAAGGCGGACGGGATTTGCTATATATATTTAACCAATATAATCCAATCTCCGCAACATGCTTGTACTGGATTCGTTAAAAAATTTTAAATAAACTTATTTCGATATATATACATTATGTTCATTTAAAAAACAATTTATATTTTGTGTAAAGAAATACAAAAACTATTTAAAAATTGCTAGAAAACGACTAGAATACGTTTGAAAATACCACTCACAAATGTAATAAAAACCCTCATAAATATAATAAAACGATCTTCACGAAGATACAACAAAACTGTCGTTTATGATCAGGATGACTTATGGCTAGTGGTCGTTAAAACCAGTTTTTATATGCGGAAACTTTTTTTACTCATGGCAACCGTTTTTATTTTGCGAAAACCATTTTCTAGGCATGGAAACCCTAGTTGTCATAGCCGTGGTAGGATGGATCATGGATGTCCGTTCAAAACTGTTTTTATGTGCGAAAATTTTTTTCGAAACTTGGCAACCCTTTTTTGTCTCAACCTGGCAACCCTATTTATTTCGCGAACTCTTTTCTGCATATGGCACCCCTATCTGCCTTTGCCGCTGTAGGATGGACCATGTCTAATGACCGTTCAAACCAGTTTTTATTTACGGAATATTTTTTTAACCTGGCAACCCTATTTGTCTTTGCCGTGGTAGGATGGATTATGGCTATTGGCCGTTAAAACCAGTTTTTATATGCGAGAATTTGTTTTACTCTTGGCAACCCTTTTTATTTTGCGAAAACCATTTTCTATGCATGGCAACCCTATTTGTCTTAGCCGTGGTAGGATGGATCATGGATGGCCGTTCAAAACAGTTTTTATTTGCGGAATTTTTTTTTCGAAACTTGGCAACCCTTTTTTGTTTCTACTTGGCAACCCTATTTATTTCGCGAACTCTTTTTAGCAAAGGGCACCCCTATCTGCCTTAGCCGCGGTAGGATGGACCATGTCTAATGACCTTTCAAATCAGTTTTTATTTGCGGACTCTTTTTCTACACTTGGCAACCCTATTTGTCTTTGCCGTGGTAGGATGGATTATGGCTAGTGGCCGTTAAAACCAGTTTTTATATTCGGAAACTTTTTTTACGCATGACAACCCTTTTTATTCTGCGAAAACCATTTTCTAGACATGGCAACCCTATTTGTCTTAGCCGTGGTAGGATGGATCATGGATGGCCGTTCAAAACAGTTTTTATTTGCGGAATTTTTTTTCGAAACTTGGCAACCCTTTTTTGTCTCAACTTGGCAACCCTATTTATTTCGCGAACTCTTTTTAGCAAATGGCACCCCTATCTGCCTTAGCCGCGGTATGATGGACCATGTCTAATGGCCTTTCAAATCAGTTTTTATTTGCGGACTCTGTTTCAACACTTGGCAACCCTATTTGTCTTTGCCGTGGTAGGATGGATTATGGCTATTGGCCATTAAAACCAGTTTTTATATGCGGAAATTTGTTTTACTCATGGCAACCCTTTTTATTTTGCGAAACCCATTTTCTAGGCATGGCAACCCTATTTGTCATAGCCGTGGTAGGATGGATCATGGATGGCCGTTCAAAACAGTTTTTATTTGCGGAATTTTTTTTCGAAACTTGGCAACCCTTTTTTGTCTCAACTTGGCAACCCTATTTATTTCGCGAACTCTTTTTAGCAAATGGCACCCCTATCTGCCTTAGCCGCGGTATGATGGACCATGTCTAATGGCCTTTCAAATCAGTTTTTATTTGCGGACTCTGTTTCAACACTTGGCAACCCTATTTGTCTTTGCCGTGGTAGGATGGATTATGGCTATTGGCCATTAAAACCAGTTTTTATATGCGGAAATTTGTTTTACTCATGGCAACCCTTTTTATTTTGCGAAAACCATTTTCTAGGCATGGAAACCCTAGTTGTCATAGCCGTGGTAGGATGGATCATGGATGTCCGTTCAAAACAGTTTTTATTTGCGGAATTTTTTTTCGAAACTTGGCAACCCTTTTTTGTCTCAACTTGGCAACCCTATTTATTTCGCGAACTCTTTTCTGCATATGGCACCCCTATCTGCCTTTGCCGCTGTAGGATGGACCATGTCTAATGACCGTTCAAACCAGTTTTTATTTACGGAATATTTTTTTTACCTGGCAACCCTATTTGTCTTTGCCGTGGTAGGATGGATTATGGCTATTGGCCGTTAAAACCAGTTTTTATATGCGAGAATTTGTTTTACTCTTGGCAACCCTTTTTATTTTGCGAAAACCATTTTCTATGCATGGCAACCCTATTTGTCTTAGCCGTGGTAGGATGGATCATGGATGGCCGTTCAAAACAGTTTTTATTTGCGGAATTTTTTTTCGAAACTTGGCAACCCTTTTTTGTCTCAACTTGGCAACCCTATTTATTTCGCGAACTCTTTTTAGCAAATGGCACCCCTATCTGCCTTAGCCGCGGTATGATGGACCATGTCTAATGGCCTTTCAAATCAGTTTTTATTTGCGGACTCTGTTTCAACACTTGGCAACCCTATTTGTCTTTGCCGTGGTAGGATGGATTATGGCTAGTGGCCGTTAAAACCAGTTTTTATATTCGGAAACTTTTTTTACGCATGACAACCCTTTTTATTCTGCGAAAACCATTTTCTAGGCATGGCAACCCTATTTGTCATAGCCGTGGTAGGATGGATCATGGATGGCCGTTCAAAACAGTTTTTATTTGCGGAATTTTTTTTCGAAACTTGGCAACCCTTTTTTGTCTCAACTTGGCAACCCTATTTATTTCGCGAACTCTTTTTAGCAAATGGCACCCCTATCTGCCTTAGCCGCGGTAGGATGGACCATGTCTAATGGCCGTTCAAACCAGTTTTAATTTGCGGAAACATTTTTCTACACTTGGCAACCCTATTTGTCTTTGCCGTGGTAGGATGGATTATGGCTTGTGGCCGTTAAAACCGGTTTTTATATGCGGAAATTTGTTTTACTCATGGCAACCCTTTTTATTTTGCGAAAACCATTTTCTAGACATGGCAACCCTATTTGTCTTAGCCGTGGTAGGATGGATCATGGATGGCCGTTCAAAACTGTTTTTATTTGCGGAAATTTTTTTCGAAACTTGGCAACCCTTTTTTGTCTCAACTTGGCAACCCTATTTATTTCGCGAACTCTTTTTAGCAAATGGCACCCCTATCTGCCTTAGCCGCGGTAGGATGGACCATGTCCAATGGCCGTTCAAACCAGTTTTAATTTGCGGAAACATTTTTCTACACTTGGCAACCCTTTTTATTTCGCGGACTCTTCTGCTATTTGTCTTAGCCATGGTACAAGGTAAGTACTAAACCACCAACCCCCAATGGTAAGTGACAGATCCACTTTAGGTCATTCAAAATAAAAACTGAAAACCTGGAAGTTAGCCTTGAGAAATTTCTGTCGACAATGATTTTTCTATTTTGATTCAGATACCGGCTAGCCTTGGAAGGAAACGTTTGGGTAAGTATAGTGAAATAAAAATGTGAAATTTAGGGAAAATTCCGGAAGAGAGGTAGATACACTCAAAAATATTTGTGAGTGTATTTATTTCTCAAACACTTAGAATAATTTTGAATTTTTTTTCAGGGACTTAGAATAATTTTGAAAATTTTCAATTTTTTTTTTTTGCAGATATCAATATTACTATAGAAAAGGAGTTAAGAGGAATTTGAATTAGCTCAATAAAACCGCGAAAACCCATCTATATTGTAAGTAACATGCGAAAATCTAAAAAAAATTGAAAAAAAAAATTAAAAATTTGTTTTCTATTATTCTTTCAGAAAATGTTTATTGTGTCGGTCATCAAACTTACCATTCGGTACTATAGGGAGGTCGAGCCGGCGTTGAATATGGACAAGCCAAAGCCGGACAACAACCCTAGGGCGTGTTGGCTTTCATGTTTGCCGAAAGAGGAAAAGAAAAACCCGGCAGCATTTGAGTACGCGAAGAAGTTAATGTTTTATAGATAGCAAAATTTGACGTATAAATATGTTTTATAGTGTGTTTATTAGTTACTAATTGTTGTTACTGTTAATTATAGTTTTTTGTAAAAAAATATAAACAAACTAAAAAAATTAATGTATTATAGATAACAAAATTCGAAGTATAAATATGTTTTATAGTTTGTTTATTAGTTACTAATTGTTGTTACTGTTAATTATACTTTTTTGTAAAAAAAAAATAGAAAAAAACCAAAAAAAAAATTAAATAATAATTTTTTTTTAAAAAATATTAAATAATAATTTTTTTTTTTTAAAAATATTAAATAATAATTTTTTTTAAAAAATATACAAAATATTGTTTTCATTTCTTATGGCCTTCAACAATCAGCTCCACATAATACATTCATGTGATGCTGATGCCTCCTGACCATTCTAATATGCGATTACATTTTATTTCGCATCTTTAAAATTTCCATAAATTCGGCATAGATGACTCATCGCGAAAAGTCATACAGTCCTAACAGAATAATATGGGGATAAAGCCCTAGACAGCCGCGCAGTGAACTTTAAACCGCTTCCAATTTAAATCTCAAAGACTAATAATTTTAAATTTTTTTCAAGGACTAATAATAATTTTCAAATAATTCGGTTTTTTTTTGCAGATATCAATAGTACTGTTCAAAAAGAGTTAAGAGGATTTCGCAGTAGCCAAAAAAAAACGCGAAAACCAAGCTATACAGTAAGTAACATGAGAAAATGTAAAATCAGAAAATGTTCATTGTATCTGCCGTAAAATTGACCATGCGGTACTACCAGGAGGTCGCGCCAGCGTTGAGCATGGAGAAACCCAGGCCGGACACTAAACTTAGGGCTTGTTGGCTTGCGTGTTTGCCAAAGCAGGTTAAGAAACAACCGGCAACCTTTCAAATCGCGACGAAAATGTTTTATAATAAAAAAAATATGTAGTATAAATATGTTTAATAGTTTATTTATTAGTTACTAATTGTTGTTACTGTTAATTATAGTTTTTTGTAAAAAAAAATAGAAACAAACCAAAAAAAATTAAATAATAATTTTTTTTAAAAAATATACAAAATATTGTTTCCATTTCTTATCCATAATGCGTAACTGGCCCAACAAATACAGAACTACAAGACACTCCCAAAACATTCTAATGTTTGGTCCTAAAATAAATCTTAAATAGTTTGTAAAACAAAACAAAAATATTTGGATTATTGCGGCCGCCCATCCAATCGACCAACCAAACTCATTCCAAATGTAATGAGAACAGTCCTCAATCCTGCATAGATTTTCTGAATACGTATAGACAATCAGAGAAGCTGACATATACAGTACTGGCGAGACCAATGGCAAATTGAAAAAAGAAAAACCAGGAAACAATTCGATGTCACCGGTTCCAGAAACTCCAACGCCGTCGTACCAACATAATCATCCGAGTTGGTAAAATATAATTGAGGCCCAATGACAACGTAAGCGCAAATAATGAGCCGATAAAATGGCGAGGGAAAGCAAAAAAAGTAAAGACTCGATGTGGTCCAGAATCATCAACTTTTGTGGAGACGGACCACAACCGCTCTCTATTATTATCTAAGAAGAATAATCTGCTCCTCTCCCAGTTTCCTAGCAGAGTTTCGAATGTTATTGGAAACTCAAATTGGTTACTCAAATTCAAATGTTTTCTTCTGTGGATCAACAAAGGAGTAAAACTTTATTCCAACCTGTGGTCATATTAGAAAAAATCTATTTGGAGATCATTATTTACTGACGATATGTAACGGTGCGTCATGTCAAACGGAATTCTCGAGAAGAAGAATAACTTCACGTAATACTGAAGCATTTTAGCCACCAGATCGCCAGATGTAACACCTTCAGAATATTTTCTATTGAGATGTGTCAAAGATAAAACCTATTCAGATAAACCAGAACATTTGCAAAATATTATTTATGACTCACAAATTGTAGACCATCTATTAACGATATTAATAAATTTCCATAGAAAATGTGTGTTGCATTTGCATTTAACAAATAAACTCAAAAAATAATCTCAAATTTGATGAACTTTTTTTTTTGAGTGTATAAATTCATGTACGAGAAATGAAAAAAAATATATCAAAAATTTTCGAAGTTTTTTCAAAGTTCGTTGTTTTATCGCGCGTCGCGTGTGTAGAATCTCGTGGTAATTCAGATTCTTTAGTGTTTCGTGTTTTGCGGTTCGTCTGCCGCGGTTTATTGTGAAAATCAACAGAAAAAAGTGATTTCCGTCGCAAAAACGAACTATAATCGGATACGGAATCGGTCGAAACAAAACGCGGAACGTGTGCAAAGCATAACGCGTATCGCCATAGCTTCCATTCCGCGGTTTTAAGTGTTTTCGGTGTGATTGGCCCCGTTTGTTGTGAAATTAAAAAGAAAAAAAGAAAAAGATTCCCCTCAGAAAAAAAATAATACATTTGGGGAATCCATGAAAACCAATCGCGGAAGGTGTGTTTTATCAAAAGACATTCGCGGTTACTTCAACTCTTCCGTTTGTAGTGTTTTTCGACTGTCTTGACGCGGTTTATAGTGAAATTAAAAACAAAAAAGGGATTCCCGTCGCAAAAACAAAAACAATCGGATACGGAATCGGTCAAAACTAATCGCGGAACATGTGGAAAACGTAACGCGTATTCAATTTAGCTTCAATTTCACGATTTTTAGTATTTTCAGTTTGATTGGCCCCGATTGTTGTGAAATTAAAAAAAAAAGAAAGATTCCCCTATCAAAACAAAAAAAAAAAATAATCGATTGGGGAATCCATGAACGTGTGTGATATCAAAAGACAATCGCGGAACTTCCCAAGAGATGTGTTTTTGTGTGTTTTTCGATAATCTTAACGCCGTTCATTGTGAAAATCAAGACGACGATAAGATTCCTGTCTCGAGGCAAACATACAATATTACATTACAAACAATCGGAACACCATCCATGTGTTTCCGGTTTGACGGGCCCCGATTTCAGAGGAATTTATGTTAAAGAAACGGATTCTCGCACCAGCCAAACACAGAATTATTAATGCAAGTCAATGAAAACCACGCGCAGAACATCTGTAAGATAATTAAACAATCGCGGTAACTTCAATTCCAAGGTTTTAAGTGCTTTCCGTTTGGTTTGATATCGGCCCAAAATAAATTTTATCCAATTTCAGCTCAGCTCTGGGGGACATTTCGACCACAACATTGGCTATAGTCTTTAATAGAATGGAAATTAGTGGACGTCAAGCAAATCTCCAGATAGATGTTGACAAGGTAAGGAGTGATACGAAGTAAAATTAAATTGAAAATTCTAAAAACTCTTCTCTTAAATAGGCAGAATAATTAGCACTTAAAAACCATCTGTGGATTGTTTTCTGGGGACCAAATTACATCTCAACCTGTTTTAAGTGTTTTCGTTTCAATGCCATTGTTTTTTTTTTCTTGTACAAGAAAATATCAGCCCCATATAAATTGTATCCAGTTTCAGCTCCGCTCTTGGACGTTCGGGACACAACATTTGCGTTCATCTTTAAAAGGGTGGAAATTAGTTGACGTCCTGCAAATCTCCAGATGGATGTTGACAAGGTAAGAAGTGAAATGAAGCAAAACTATATTGAAAATTTCAAAAACTCTTCTCTTCAATAGGCAGAACAGTTTGTACTTTAACTCATCTGTGGACTGTTTTGTGGGGACCAAGTTGCATCTCAACCTCTTTCAGGGAAGACTGAAGTCCGTGTGGAAAATATGATAAAAGATATCAGTAATTATGTGCAGTGTACTCTTTCCTTGCGAACACATCTCTTAAGCGGACTCCTCTCATAAGCGGACAAAATTATCTGTCCCTTATGTGTCCGCTTATGAGAGAGTACACTGTACTTATTTAAGTGGAATTATTTTAATGTTTTTTTATGATTCAAAATTTACAAAATAAATAAACGGGATAATTTCGTATAGTCGAAATTTGCAAACATGTTCATTAATATTAAAAATGGTCAAGTCAAATTTAGGGATTGTCGAGTAAAATGTAAAGATAGTAGGGAAACGTTAATGTTGGCACTATTGGCCCTATTTAATGTGTCATTGCGGCACAAATTAAAGTTTTCAAAATACCCAACACTGCAAGTGATATTGCCACCATCAATTAAAAAGTGATAACTTCTTTTCTAATGACAACATCAATTCTTAGAACTTAACAAACGGGACCGATTTATCTCTACATGAGAGTAAACGAGTATATTCTTGTTTTTCTATTTTTCCAATTCGATTCCCAATTCTTTTTTGGTTAAATATTTTCGTCACATACACACACACATTCATACGTTCATGCATACACAGATAATTTCCTACGATCTGAAAAAAAGCTTTCTTAACTACCGAAAGGAATTCGTGAATATGGTGTTCACAACGAAACGGAAATAGCTTTTTAAAATATACAGCGAGTGAGAGAGCAAGGAATGATTGAGTATCAGTGCCCACAATTGTCCATGCTTACTGACTAGTAATATTAAAATGCTTCTGTAGACCGTTGTACATACTCAATATTTTTACTCTTCTCAGCAGTTACCAAAAGAAATACATCCAAGTGCATGAGCACTTGCTGATATTTTGTGTGTTAACATTCAATGTTGTTGTCCATTGAGCAGGAAGAGATCTCAAACACTCGTTTGAGTAAGAGGGGAAATGTTGGTTGATGAACAAATGCCAAGAGGAATAACTTTCTTATGTGTGGTGACAGCTCTTTAAACTGTACATACAGTAAGGTTCAAAAGTATTTAGCATTTGATATATTCGTTTGAAGAAGAGGTATGTTCTACATAAAAGGTGTGGAGGGTTAGTGTGCAATTTTGAAATTTGAAATGCTTACGTTTTCTTTAGTGCGCGTAAATTTTCGTTCGCTTTTTCATTCTGGTTGGTGGGTCGCACATCAGCTGTTTGTCGCATAGGATGCAAGCGAACGTTATGGGTCGGACATTTAACCATAGAACACTAAACCTCTTTTTTTGCACTTAAATACTGTGAGGCTACTTTTTAAGAAGTCCAAAATTTTTTTTAAAAATTTGATTTGCGCACAGGCCGGGTAGATGCCGTTTGTATCATAGGAGCATCAAGTAGTGGCATATGACACCGTTTTGAGTGGTGGGTATTTGTTAAATCGTTTCAGATTTTCAGAACTGGCCTTTTGGTTTTATCAGTAATCGCACACACCTGAGTCCTGAGATTATTTTCATACATTTTTTTTCTAAATTCCCCCAAGAAAATCTTCACGATTTTACCAGCACCCCCCCGAGCTTCATTTTTGTGTGCCTTTTTAATTCACATGTATGCATATGTGTGTGTGTGTTTGTTACTGGAAGACATTTTATTACTTCCTCGTTCTCATCCTTTGGCATCAAATGTAGATAACGTTCATTTTTTAAATTCTTTAAGTTTTTAGACACGACATCATTTTTTAGTCTACTCTGGGTTGGTTTATAAAGAAAAAAAGATGATGCAAGTTTACATTCGAACATTTCGAAATAAAGTGCTTCTTTCTTTGGCTTCTTTTCTTGTAAAATAAAAAAATCTTTAAATTCTGTTCTGTAGGTGATATACACTTAACCTGATTTTTGGAAGCAAATCTTGATGACCGACGATGCCAATTTTCGCCTTTCTGTAAAGTAGAATCCATACGACATCCACGATTTAAAAATCACAAAAGTTTTAAAAAAAAATTATAATTTTTTCAAAAAAAAATTAATTTTCTTTACAAAACATAATTTTTCAAAAAAAAAAAATCCAAAACAAAAATTATTTATCAATAAAAACTAAATTTTTAGAAAAAAAATTAAATTTTTGACAGTTTTTAAAAAAATATATAGGTAATTTTGTTAAAAAAAATCTTAAAAAATAAATAAATTTTCCAAAAAAAAAAACTTAAATTTTCCCAAAAAAAAAAATCTCAAAAATTATAGATATTTTTTAAAAAAATCTTAAAAAGACACTGACTATTTCCATACAACGAATTTTTTCGTTAGTTACAAATTGTGATAATATAAGGCGCAATAAAATGAATTTTTTATCAGTTATGAGGGCGTTTTATGAAAACAGGCAGATAATATTTCCAAAAAAAAATTACAAAAAATAAAAATTTTTCGAAATAATAAAAACCACACGTTTTCAAAAAAAATCACAAATTTGGCAAAAGTTTTTTAAAAAAAATAATAAGTAATTTTTTTTTAAAAAAAACCTTATTTTTCCCAAAAAAAAAAAAAATCGCAATTATGAAAAAAATATCCCAAAAATTATAGATATTTTTTAAAAAAATCTTAAAAAGACACTGACTATTTCCATACAACGAATTTTTTCGTTAGTTACAAATTGTGATAATATAAGGCGCAATAAAATGAATTTTTATCAGTTATGAGGGCGTTTTATGAAAACAAGCAGATAATATTTCCAAAAAAAATTTACAAAAAATAAAAATTTTTCGAAATAATAAAAATCACACTTTTTCAAAAAAAATCACAAATTTGGCAAAAGTTTTTTAAAAAAAATAATAAGTAATTTTTTTTTAAAAAAAACCTTAAAAACGCTATTTTTTAAAAAGAAATAATTTTTCAAAAATATATGTACTTAATTATTAAAAAAATCACAATCACCAAAAATCCCCCGTAAAACCATATTTTTTTTTAAAAAACCCAGTGTTCAAAATCTTCCCTATCACAAATGCTGCTATTAACTCTATTTACATTTTAAAAGAAAACAATGTTTCAAAAATAACATAATTTTTCAAAAAACAAAATAATTTATCAAAAAAAATAATTTTAAAAAATAAAATCATATTTTTAAAAAAAAAATTTAAAAAAAATGTCGCTTATTTTTTTCAAAAAAAAAATAATCTTAATGAAAATAAATGAATTTTCCAAATCACAATTTTGACAAAAGTGTTCAAAAAAAATAATAGGTAATTTTAAAAAAAAAAATCCTAAAAAACTCAATTTTTCAAATTTACAAGTTTAAGGGTTTAAGTAAAGTTCTTCTTTCTTTGGCTTATTTTCTTGTAAAATAATAACTCTTTGAAATATGTTCTCTAGGTGAATTTCTAATGACGCTCGATTGATTTACACTGAACCTGATTTTAATGACTGAAAGGCCTATTGCCGCTGATTTTCTTTAAAAAACATAATTTTTCAAAAAATAAAAAAAAAACTTAATTTTTTAAAAAAACAATCAAATTTTTGACAATTTTTTAAAATAAATATCGGTAATTTTTCAAAAAAATCTTAAAAAAAAAAATAAATAAATTTTCAAAAAAAAATACTTAATTTTTCCAAAAAAAAAAAATCACAATTATGAACAAAATGTCCAAAAAATTATAGATTTCTTTTTAAAAAAAAATCTTTAAAATACACTGAATGTTTCGTTAGTTACAAATTGTCAAAATTGAAGGTGCAATAAAATGTATTTTTATCAGTTACTAGTAAGTTGTAATGCGCCTATGGCGCCCGTTAATTTGCTTGAGAAAGTATTTGTTACTTAATTTTAAAAATTTTGTAAAAAATATTTTGAGAAAACTATTTTGTAAAAAAAAATTTCGAAAAAAAAATAAAATTGGGAAAAAAAAAATTTGTGGAAAAAAATTGTTGCTGAAAAAAAAAATTTTGTGGAAAAAAAAAATTTTGTTGAAAAAAAAAAAATGTTTGTTGAAAAAAAAAATTTTTGTTGAAAAAAAAATTTGCTGAAAAAAAAAATTTTTGTTGGAAAAAAAAATTTTGTTGAAAAAAAAATTTTTTGTGGAAAAAAAAAATACAATTTTGTACAAAAAAAATATTATTTTTTTATTATTATTATTTATAGAATTATTATAGAATGTCTATTTAAATTCCTACGTACTGCGTGACAGAGTCAGTGAATCAGGGAATCAGTGTCGAGGGTAAATATATTATCATATGAGGGCTTATTCTTTTGGGATTGTGTTCCAAATGTCGATATCGAAACCAGAATTGAATAATGTCTGATACCCATTTCATATCGCTTTCAATATTGACGATTTGTAACGAACGAATCAATTCGTTTTATAAAAACAGGCAGATAGTATTACAAAACAAAAATTAAATTTTTCAAAAAAAAAAATTTAAAAAAATTCTGCAAAAATCACAATTTTGACCAAAATCTTCGAAATAAATAATGTCATTTTTTTTAAAAAAAAATATATGTTCTTAGTTATTAAAAAAATCACAATTTTAAAAGGATTAAAAAATCGCCAGAGTTTTTGCCTACCAGATATCCTCCATAAAACGAGACTTTTTTTAAAGAACCCAGTGTCCAAAATCTGCTCTTTGCTACAGCAAATGCTGCTATTAACTCTATTTACATTTTAAAAGAAAGCAATGTTTCAAAAAATAAAAAAAATGATCAAAAAAAATACTTCATTTTTAAAAAAAATCATATTATTGAAAATTTTTTTTAAAAAAAATAGTACATTTTTTTCCAAAAAAAAAAAAAAAATCTTAAAGAAAATAAATAAATTTTCCCAAAACAAATCATAATTTTACTAAAAAAAAATCAAAATTTTGACAAAAGACTTCAAAAAATAAATATTCAAAAAAAAAATAATTTTTCAAAAATATATTTATCTCAATTATCAAAAAAATCTCAATTTTAAAAGACATATTTAAAAACATCAAAATGTCCCCAAAAAACCGTCAAAGAAACGCCTGAGAAAACGCCTACCAGAAATCCCCCATAAAACCATATTTTTTTTAAAAAACCCAGTGCCCAAAATCTGTTCTTTCCTACCACAAATGCTGTCATTAACTCTATCCCTACAGGAGATGGGTTACACTCATAGTTTTCCGATTTGAACTGCCTCGTAACTGTAAACAAATACTTTTTTGGACTTTTTTTATGGTGAAAAATATCAAGTCTCTACATTTCGATTTCAAAGGGAGTCAAAATGTCGTTAATATTTCAGGCAACACCAGAAAAGCGCCATAAAGAAGCAATGAAAATTAACTAGCCTAATGTTTGAAATTCGTTGACCATTATATTCGTCATCGTCGTATATGTTTGCATGTGTGTTAATGTTTAACTCACCTTACGTTTCTTCTGCCTTTATTTCCTGTATTCTAAACCAACATGTATGAATGTGTCCGATTTATGTTCAATCACTCGCGACCGCACTTCCACCAACAAAACAAAAACTCTCAAAAAATTTCCTTCACTTGTTGTTGTTGCACTATTCTCCCACTTTAACACTCATTATTCATTACTCTTGTTATTGTTCTTTCGTTTTTGTCTTCTTTTTCTTATTAGATACACACACTCTGCTTCCTCTTCTTCCTTGACAGACAAACACACTGAGATTTGTAGGAAGTTCGAAAGCTTTTTTTGCAAAACTACCACGAATTTTCTTACACAATTTTTATAATTATTAGATTAAAATGTTATATAGCACATACTTATGTAAAATCTGAACTGATTAGGGAGGATTCCTTCGAAATATTTACAAATGAAAACAGGATCAATGGAAGTGCGTCTGAACTGTTCGAATTTAAATAGCAACTGAATGACAGATCATTGAACTATGAGAATGGGGGAAAAGAGACAGAGAGAGACTTGCAGAAGAGTTGTTACGGGAGTTGTTCAAAAGAGTGTTGTTATTGTAATATTTAATTTGAGTAGTCAGCATGAATATTAGGGTGGAGTGAAATATGCGACATATGAAAAGTACTGTTCATACAATAAAATTTGTCGGCTGATTGAGACTTTTAAATGGCAATACAATTATTGATTTGTTTAATGATATGCCATGTAATATGAAGCGATTTTTCATTTGAAAGTACATAAAGTTGGACGAATCGTTCCGATAAATAGTTTTGAGCAGTGTCAAAGAAAAAAAAGTTTTTTATGGTTCTAAAATTCTCTAATTTCTGACTTCAAATTCTAAACGGAAGTTCTAAAGATGTAAAAGAATTGCAACCTACACTAAACCTATTCAAAGTGGAATCTATACTAAGACTTCAAAATAGCGAAGGATCTTTGCCAGACCAACGTCTCTTTCAGTTCGCTTCACATTTGCCAAATAAACATGGAAAGGCGGACGGGATTTGCTATATATATTTAACCAATATAATCCAATCTCCGCAACATGCTTGTACTGGATTCGTTAAAAAATTTTAAATAAACTTATTTCGATAATGTATATATGTTCATTTAAAAAACAATTTATATTTTGTGTAAAGAAATACAAAAACTATTTAAAAATTGCTAGAAAACGACTAGAATACGTTTGAAAATACCACTCACAAATGTAATAAAAACCCTCATAAATATAATAAAACGATCTTCACGAAGATACAACAAAACTGTCTTTTATGATCAGGATGACTTATGGCTAGTGGTCGTTAAAACCAGTTTTTATATGCGGAAACTTTTTTTACTCATGGCAACCGTTTTTATTTTGCGAAAATCATTTTCTAGGCATGGCAACCCTATTTGTCATAGCCGTGGTAGGATGGATCATGGATGTCCGTTCAAAACTGTTTTTATGTGCGAAAAAACTTTTCGAAACTTGGCAACCCTTTTTTGTCTCAACTTGACAACCCTATTTATTTCGCGAACTCTTTTCTGCATATGGCACCCCTATCTACCTTAGCCGCGGTAGGATGGACCATGTTTAATGACCGTTCAAACCAGTTTTTATTTACGGAAAATTTTTTAAACCTGGCAACCCTATTTGTCTTTGCCGTGGTAGGATGGATTATGGCTAGTGGTCCTTAAAACCAGTTTTTATATGCGGAAACTTTTTTTACTCATGGCAACCGTTTTTATTTTGCGAAAACCATTTTCTAGGCATGGAAACCCTAGTTGTCATAGCCGTGGTAGGATGGATCATGGATGTCCGTTCAAAACTGTTTTTATGTGCGAAAATTTTTTTCGAAACTTGGCAACCCTTTTTTGTCTCAACTTGGCAACCCTATTTATTTCGCGAACTCTTTTCTGCATATGGCACCCCTATCTGCCTTTGCCGCTGTAGGATGGACCATGTCTAATGACCGTTCAAACCAGTTTTTATTTACGGAATATTTTTTTAACCTGGCAACCCTATTTGTCTTTGCCGTGGTAGGATGGATTATGGCTATTGGCCGTTAAAACCAGTTTTTATATGCGAGAATTTGTTTTACTCTTGGCAACCCTTTTTATTTTGCGAAAACCATTTTCTAGACATGGCAACCCTATTTGTCTTAGCCGTGGTAGGACGGATAATGGATGGCCGTTCAAAACAGTTTTTATTTGCAGACATTTTTTCGAAACTTGGCAACCCTTTTTTGTTTCTACTTGGCAACCCTATTTATTTCGCGAACTCTTTTTAGCAAATGGCACCCCTATCTGCCTTAGCCGCGGTAGGATGGATCATGTCTAATGGCCTTTTAAATCTGCATTTATTTGCGGAATCTTTTTCTGCACTTGGCAACCCTATTTGTCTTTACCGTGGTAGGATGGATTATGGCTAGTGGCCTTTAAAACCAGTTTTTATATGCCGAAACTTTTTTTACTCATGGCAACCCTTGTTATTTTGCGAAAACCATTTTCTATGCATGGCAACCCTATTTGTCTTAGCCGTGGTAGGATGGATCATGGATGGCCGTTCAAAACAGTTTTTATTTGCGGAATTTTTTTTCGAAACTTGGCAACCCTTTTTTGTCTCTACTTGGCAACCCTATTTATTTCGCGAATTCTTTTTATTAAATGGCACCCCTATCTGCCTTAGCCGCGGTAGGATGGATCGTGTCTAATGGCCTTTCAAATCTGTATTTATTTGCGACATCTTTTTCTACACTTGGCAACCCTATTTGTCTTTACCGTGGTAGGATGGATTATGGCTAGTGGCCTTTAAAACCAGTTTTTATATGCCGAAACTTTTTTTACTCATGGCAACCCTTTTTATTTTGCGAAAACCATTTTCTAGACATGGCAACCCTATTTGTCTTAGCCGTGGTAGGATGGATCATGGATGGCCGTTCAAAACAGTTTTTATTTGCGGAATTTTTTTTCGAAACTTGGCAACCCTTTTTTGTCTCTACTTGGCAACCCTATTTATTTCGCGAACTCTTTTTATTAAATGGCACCCCTATCTGCCTTAGCCGCGGTAGGATGGATCATGTCTAATGGCCTTTCAAATCTGTATTTATTTGCGACATCTTTTTCTACACTTGGCAACCCTATTTGACTTTACCGTGGTAGGATGGATTATGGCTAGTGGCATTTAAAACCAGTTTTTATATGCCGAAACTTTTTTTACTCATGGCAACCCTTTTTATTTTGCGAAAACCATTTTCTAGACATGGCAACCCTATTTGTCTTAGCCGTGGTAGGATGGATCATGGATGGCCGTTCAAAACAGTTTTTATTTGCGGAATTTTTTTTCGAAACTTGGCAACCCTTTTTTGTCTCTACTTGGCAACCCTATTTATTTCGCGAATTCTTTTTATTAAATGGCACCCCTATCTGCCTTAGCCGCGGTAGGATGGATCATGTCTAATGGCCTTTCAAATCTGTATTTATTTGCGACATCTTTTTCTACACTTGGCAACCCTATTTGTCTTTACCGTGGTAGGATGGATTATGGCTAGTGGCATTTAAAACCAATTTTTATATGCCGAAACTTTTTTTACTCATGGCAACCCTTTTTATTTTGCGAAAACCATTTTCTAGACATGGCAACCCTATTTGTCTTAGCCGTGGTAGGATGGATCATGGATGGCCGTTCAAAACAGTTTTTATTTGCGGAAATTTTTTTCGAAACTTGGCAACCCTTTTTTGTCTCAACTTGGCAACCCTATTTATTTCGCGAACTCTTTTTAGCAAATGGCACCCCTATCTGCCTTAGCCGCGGTAGGATGGACCATGTCCAATGGCCGTTCAAACCAGTTTTAATTTGCGGAAACATTTTTCTACACTTGGCAACCCTTTTTATTTCGCGGACTCTTCTGCTATTTGTCTTAGCCGTGGTACAAGGTAAGTACCAAACCCCCAACCCCCCAATGGTAAGTGACAGATCCACTGTGGTCATTCAAAATAAAAACTGAAAACCTGGAAGTTAGCCTTGAGAAATTTCTGTCGACAATGATTTTTCTATTTTGATTCAGATACCGGCTAGCCTTGGAAGGAAACGTTTGGGTAAGTATAGTGAAATAAAAATGTGAAATTTAGGGAAAATTCCGGAAGAGAGGTAGATACACTCAAAAATATTTGTGAGTGTATTTATTTCTCAAACACTTAGAATAATTTTGAATTTTTTTTCAGGGACTTAGAATAATTTTGAAAATTTTCAATTTTTTTTTTGCAGATATCAATATTACTATAGAAAAGGAGTTAAGAGGAATTTGAATTAGCTCAATAAAACCGCGAAAACCCATCTATATTGTAAGTAACATGCGAAAATCTAAAAAAAATTGAAAAAAAAAATTAAAAATTTGTTTTTTATTATTCTTTCAGAAAATGTTTATTGTGTCGGTCATCAAACTTACCATTCGGTACTATAGGGAGGTCGAGCCGGCGTTGAATATGGACAAGCCAAAGCCGGACAACAACCCTAGGGCGTGTTGGCTTTCATGTTTGCCGAAAGAGGAAAAGAAAAACCCGGCAGCATTTGAGTACGCGAAGAAGTTAATGTTTTATAGATAGCAAAATTTGACGTATAAATATGTTTTATAGTGTGTTTATTAGTTACTAATTGTTGTTACTGTTAATTATAGTTTTTTGTAAAAAAATATAAACAAACTAAAAAAATTAATGTATTATAGATAACAAAATTCGAAGTATAAATATGTTTTATAGTTTGTTTATTAGTTACTAATTGTTGTTACTGTTAATTATACTTTTTTGTAAAAAAAAAATAGAAAAAAACCAAAAAAAAAATTAAATAATAATTTTTTTTTAAAAAATATTAAATAATAATTTTTTTTTTTTAAAAATATTAAATAATAATTTTTTTTAAAAAATATACAAAATATTGTTTTCATTTCTTATGGCCTTCAACAATCAGCTCCACATAATACATTCATGTGATGCTGATGCCTCCTGACCATTCTAATATGCGATTACATTTTATTTCGCATCTTTAAAATTTCCATAAATTCGGCATAGATGACTCATCGCGAAAAGTCATACAGTCCTAACAGAATAATATGGGGATAAAGCCCTAGACAGCCGCGCAGTGAACTTTAAACCGCTTCCAATTTAAATCTCAAAGACTAATAATTTTAAATTTTTTTCAAGGACTAATAATAATTTTCAAATAATTCGGTTTTTTTTTGCAGATATCAATAGTACTGTTCAAAAAGAGTTAAGAGGATTTCGCAGTAGCCAAAAAAAAACGCGAAAACCAAGCTATACAGTAAGTAACATGAGAAAATGTAAAATCAGAAAATGTTCATTGTATCTGCCGTAAAATTGACCATGCGGTACTACCAGGAGGTCGCGCCAGCGTTGAGCATGGAGAAACCCAGGCCGGACACTAAACTTAGGGCTTGTTGGCTTGCGTGTTTGCCAAAGCAGGTTAAGAAACAACCGGCAACCTTTCAAATCGCGACGAAAATGTTTTATAATAAAAAAAATATGTAGTATAAATATGTTTAATAGTTTATTTATTAGTTACTAATTGTTGTTACTGTTAATTATAGTTTTTTGTAAAAAAAAATAGAAACAAACCAAAAAAAATTAAATAATAATTTTTTTTAAAAAATATACAAAATTTTGTTTCCATTTCTTATCCATAATGCGTAACTGGCCCAACAAATACAGAACTACAAGACACTCCCAAAACATTCTAATGTTTGGTCCTAAAATAAATCTTAAATAGTTTGTAAAACAAAACAAAAATATTTGGATTATTGCGGCCGCCCATCCAATCGACCAACCAAACTCATTCCAAATGTAATGAGAACAGTCCTCAATCCTGCATAGATTTTCTGAATACGTATAGACAATCAGAGAAGCTGACATATACAGTACTGGCGAGACCAATGGCAAATTGAAAAAAGAAAAACCAGGAAACAATTCGATGTCACCGGTTCCAGAAACTCCAACGCCGTCGTACCAACATAATCATCCGAGTTGGTAAAATATAATTGAGGCCCAATGACAACGTAAGCGCAAATAATGAGCCGATAAAATGGCGAGGGAAAGCAAAAAAAGTAAAGACTCGATGTGGTCCAGAATCATCAACTTTTGTGGAGACGGACCACAACCGCTCTCTATTATTATCTAAGAAGAATAATCTGCTCCTCTCCCAGTTTCCTAGCAGAGTTTCGAATGTTATTGGAAACTCAAATTGGTTACTCAAATTCAAATGTTTTCTTCTGTGGATCAACAAAGGAGTAAAACTTTATTCCAACCTGTGGTTATATTAGAAAAAATCTATTTGGAGATCATTATTTACTGACGATATGTAACGGTGCGTCATTCTCGAGAAGAAGAATAACTTCACGTAATACTGAAGCATTTTAGCCACCAGATCGCCAGATGTAACACCTTCAGAATATTTTCTATTGAGATGTGTCAAAGATAAAACCTATTCAGATAAACCAGAACATTTGCAAAATATTATTTATGATTCACAAATTGTAGACCATCTATTAACGATATTAATAAATTTCCATAGAAAATGTGTGTTGCATTTGCATTTAACAAATAAACTCAAAAAATAATCTCAAATTTGATGAACTTTTTTTTTTGAGTGTATAAATTCATGTACGAGAAATGAAAAAAAATATATCAAAAATTTTCGAAGTTTTTTCAAAGTTCGTTGTTTTATCGCGCGTCGCGTGTGTAGAATCTCGTGGTAATTCAGATTCTTTAGTCTTTCGTGTTTTGCGGTTCGTCTGACGCGGTTTATTGTGAAAATCAACAGAAAAAAGTGATTTCCGTCGCAAAAACGAACTATAATCGGATACGGAATCGGTCGAAACAAAACGCGGAACGTGTGCAAAGCATAACGCGTATCGCCATAGCTTCCATTCCGCGGTTTTAAGTGTTTTCGGTGTGATTGGCCCCGTTTGTTGTGAAATTAAAAAGAAAAAAAGAAAAAGATTCCCCTCAGAAAAAAAATAATACATTTGGGGAATCCATGAAAACCAATCGCGGAAGGTGTGTTTTATCAAAAGACATTCGCGGTTACTTCAACTCTTCCGTTTGTAGTGTTTTTCGACTGTCTTGACGCGGTTTATAGTGAAATTAAAAACAAAAAAGGGATTCCCGTCGCAAAAACAAAAACAATCGGATACGGAATCGGTCAAAACTAATCGCGGAACATGTGGAAAACGTAACGCGTATTCAATTTAGCTTCAATTTCACGATTTTTAGTATTTTCAGTTTGATTGGCCCCGATTGTTGTGAAATTAAAAAAAAAAGAAAGATCAAAACAAAAAAAAAATAATCGATTGGGGAATCCATGAACGTGTGTGATATCAAAAGACAATCGCAGAACTTCCCAAGAGATGTGTTTTTGTGTGTTTTTCGATAATCTTAACGCCGTTCATTGTGAAAATCAAGACGACGATAAGATTCCTGTCTCGAGGCAAACATACAATATTACATTACAAACAATCGGAACACCATCCATGTGTTTCCGGTTTGACGGGCCCCGATTTCAGAGGAATTTATGTTAAAGAAACGGATTCTCGCACCAAGCCAAACACAGAATTATTAATGCAAGTCAATGAAAACCACGCGCAGAACATCTGTAAGATAATTAAACAATCGCGGTAACTTTAATTCCAAGGTTTTAAGTGCTTTCCGTTTGGTTTGATATCGGCCCAAAATAAATTTTATCCAATTTCAGCTCAGCTCTGGGGGACATTTCGACCACAACATTGGCTATAGTCTTTAATAGAATGGAAATTAGTGGACGTCAAGCAAATCTCCAGATAGATGTTGACAAGGTAAGGAGTGATACGAAGTAAAATTAAATAGAAAATTCTAAAAACTCTTCTCTTAAATAGGCAGAATAATTAGCACTTAAAAACCATCTGTGGATTGTTTTCTGGGGACCAAATTACATCTCAACCTGTTTTAAGTGTTTTCGTTTCAATGCCATTGTTTTTTTTTTTCTTGTACAAGAAAATATCAGCCCCATATAAATTGTATCCAGTTTCAGCTCCGCTCTTGGACGTTCGGGACACAACATTTGCGTTCATCTTTAAAAGGGTGGAAATTAGTTGACGTCCTGCAAATCTCCAGATGGATGTTGACAAGGTAAGAAGTGAAATGAAGCAAAACTATATTGAAAATTTCAAAAACTCTTCTCTTCAATAGGCAGAACAGTTTGTACTTTAACTCATCTGTGGACTGTTTTGTGGGGACCAAGTTGCATCTCAACCTCTTTCAGGGAAGACTGAAGACCGTGTGGAAAATATGTTGTTTAAAAGATATCAGTAATTATGTGCAGTGTACTCTTTCCTTGCGAACACATCTCTTAAGCGGACTCCTCTCATAAGCGGACTCCTCTCATAAGCGGACAAAATTATCTGTCCCTTATGTGTCCGCTTATGAGAGAGTACACTGTACTTATTTAAGTGGAATTATTTTAATGTTTTTTTATGATTCAAAATTTACAAAATAAATAAACGGGATAATTTCGTATAGTCGAAATTTGCAAACATGTTCATTAATATTAAAAATGGTGAAGTCAAATTTAGGGATTGTCAAGTAAAATGTAAAGATAGTAGGGAAACGTTAATGTTGGCACTATTGGCCCTATTTAATGTGTCATTGCGGCACAAATTAAAGTTTTCAAAATACCCAACACTGCAAGTGATATTGCCACCATCAATTAAAAAGTGATAACTTCTTTTCTAATGACAACATCAATTCTTAGAACATAACAAACGGGACCGAATTATCTCTACATGAGAGTATCTATTTTTCCAATTCGATTCCCAATTCTTTTTTGGTTAAATATTTTCGTCACATACACACACACATTCATACGTTCATGCATACACAGATAATTTCCTACGATCTGAAAAAAAGCTTTCTTAACTACCGAAAGGAATTCGTGAATATGGTGTTCACAACGAAACGGAAATAGCTTTTTAAAATATACAGCGAGTGAGAGAGCAAGGAATGATTGAGTATCAGTGCCCACAATTGTCCATGCTTACTGACTAGTAATATTAAAATGCTTCTGTAGACCGTTGTACATACTCAATATTTTTACTCTTCTCAGCAGTTACCAAAAGAAATACATCCAAGTGCATGAGCACTTGCTGATATTTTGTGTGTTAACATTCAATGTTGTTGTCCATTGAGCAGGAAGAGATCTCAAACACTCGTTTGAGTAAGAGGGGAAATGTTGGTTGATGAACAAATGCCAAGAGGAATAACTTTCTTATGTGTGGTGACAGCTCTTTAAACTGTACATACAGTAAGGTTCAAAAGTATTTAGCATTTGATATATTCGTTTGAAGAAGAGGTATGTTCTACATAAAAGGTGTGGAGGGTTAGTGTGCAATTTTGAAATTTGAAATGCTTACGTTTTCTTTAGTGCGCGTAAATTTTCGTTCGCTTTTTCATTCTGGTTGGTGGGTCGCACATCAGCTGTTTGTCGCATAGGATGCAAGCGAACGTTATGGGTCGGACATTTAACCATAGAACACTAAACCTCTTTTTTTGCACTTAAATACTGTGAGGCTACTTTTTAAGAAGTCCAAAATTTTTTTTAAAAATTTGATTTGCGCACAGGCCGGGTAGATGCCGTTTGTATCATAGGAGCATCAAGTAGTGGCATATGACACCGTTTTGAGTGGTGGGTATTTGTTAAATCGTTTCAGATTTTCAGAACTGGCCTTTTGGTTTTATCAGTAATCGCACACACCTGAGTCCTGAGATTATTTTCATACATTTTTTTTCTAAATTCCCCCAAGAAAATCTTCACGATTTTACCAGCACCCCCCGAGCTTCATTTTTGTGTGCCTTTTTAATTCACATGTATGCATATGTGTGTGTGTGTTTGTTACTGGAAGACATTTTATTACTTCCTCGTTCTCATCCTTTGGCATCAAATGTAGATAACGTTCATTTTTTAAATTCTTTAAGTTTTTAGACACGACATCATTTTTTAGTCTACTCTGGGTTGGGTTATAAAGAAAAAAAGATGATGCAAGTTTACGGATATAAAAAAAACATTTCGAAATAAAGTGCTTCTTTCTTTTAAAATAAAAAAATCTTTAAATTCTGTTCTATAGGTGATATACACTTAACCTGATTTTTGGAAGCAAATCTTGATGACCGACGATGCCAATTTTCGCCTTTCTGTAAAGTAGAATCCATACGACATCCACGATTTAAAAATCACAAAAGTTTTAAAAAAAAATTATAATTTTTTCAAAAAAAAAATTAATTTTCTTTACAAAACATAATTTTTCAAAAAAAAAAATCCAAAACAAAAATAATTTATCAATAAAAACTAAATTTTTAGAAAAAAAAATTAAATTTTTAACAATTTTTAAAAAAATATATAGGTAATTTTGTCAAAAAAAAATCTTAAAAAATAAATAAATTTTTCAAAAAAAAAAAACTTAATTTTTCCCAAAAAAAAAAAAAAAATCGCAATTATGAAAAAAATATCCCAAAAATTATAGATATTTTTTAAAAAAATCTTAAAAAGACACTGACTATTTCCATACAACGAATTTGTTCGTTAGTTACAAATTGTGATAATATAAGGCGCAATAAAATGAATTTTTATCAGTTATGAGGGCGTTTTATGAAAACAGGCAGATAATATTTCCAAAAAAAAATTACAAAAAATCAAAATTATAAAAACCACACTTTTTCAAAACAAAAATCACAAATTTGGCAAAAGTTTTTTAAAAAAATAATAAGTAATTTTGTTAAAAAAAATTCTTAAAAAATAAATAAATTTTCCAAAAAAAAAAAATACTTAATTTTTTCAAAAAAAAAAAAATGACAATTATGAAAAAAATTTCCCAAAAATTATAGATATTTTTAAAAAAAAATCTTAAAAAGACACTGACTGTTTCCACACAACGAATTTGTTCGTTAGTTACAAATTGTGATAATATAAGGCGCAATAAAATGAATTTTTATCAGTTATGAGGGCGTTTTATGAAAACAAGCAGATAATATTTCCAAAAAAAATTTACAAAAAATAAAAATTTTTCGAAATAATAAAAATCACACTTTTTCAAAAAAAATTCACAAATTTGGCAAAAGTTTTTTAAAAAAATAATAAGTAATTTTTTTTTTTAAAAAATCTTAAAAACGCTATTTTTTAAAAAGAAATAATTTTTCAAAAATATATGTACTTAATTATTAAAAAAATCACAATCACCAAAAATCCCCCATAAAACCATATTTTTTTTAAAAAACCCAGTGTTCAAAATCTTCCCTATCACAAATGCTGCTATTAACTCTATTTACATTTTAAAAGAAAACAATGTTTCAAAAATAACGTAATTTTTCAAAAAACAAAATTATTTATCAAAAAAAATACTTAATTTTAAAAAATAAAATCATATTTTTAAAAAAAAAATTTAAAAAAAATGTCGCTTATTTTTTTCAAAAAAAAAAAAATCTTAATGAAAATAAATGAATTTTCCAAATCACAATTTTGACAAAAGTGTTCAAAAAAATAATAAGTAATTTTAAAAAAAAAATCTTAAAAAAACTACATTTTTCAAATTTACAAGTTTAAGGGTTTAAGTAAAGTTCTTCTTTCTTTGGCTTATTTTCTTGTAAAATAATAACTCTTTGAATTATGTTCTCTAGGTGAATTTCTAATGACGCTCGATTGATTTACACTGAACCTGATTTTAATGACTGAAAGGCCTATTGCCGCTGATTTTCTTTAAAAAACATAATTTGTCAAAAAATAAAAAAAAAACTTAATTTTTTAAAAAACAATCAAATTTTTGACAATTTTTTAAAATCAATATCGGTAATTTTTCAAAAAAAAAATCTTAAAAAAAATAAATAAATTTTCAAAAAAAAAATACTTAATTTTTCCAAAAAAAAAAATCACAATTATGAACAAAATGTCCAAAAAATTATAGAATTTTTTTAAAAAAAAAATCTTTAAAATACATGTTTCGTTAGTTACAAATTGTCAAAATTGAAGGTGCAATAAAATGGATTTTTATCAGTTATGAGGGCTTATTCTTTTGGGATTGTGTTCCAAATGTCGATATCGAAACCAGAATTGAATAATGTCTGATACCCATTTCATATCGCTTTCAATATTGACGATTTGTAACGAACGAATCAATTCGTTTTATAAAAACAGGCAGATAGTATTACAAAACAATAATTAAATTTTTCAAAAAAATTTTTTTTAAAAAATTCAGCAAAAATCACAATTTTGACCAAAATCTTCAAAATAAATAATACGTCATTTTTTTAAAAAAAAATATATTTTCTTAATTATTAAAAAAATCACAATTTTAAAAAGATTAAAAATTACCAGATATCCTCCATAAAACGAGACTTTTTTTAAAGAACCCAGTGTCCAAAATCTGCTCTTTGCTACAGCAAATGCTGCTATTAACTCTATTTACATTTTAAAAGAAAGCAATGTTTCAAAAAATAAAAAAAATGTTCAAAAAAAATACTTCATTTTTAAAAAAAATCATATTATTGAAAATTTTTTTTAAAAAAAATAGTACATTTTTTTCCAAAAAAAAAAAAAAAATCTTAAAGAAAATAAATAAATTTTCCCAAAACAAATCATAATTTTACTAAAAAAAAATCAAAATTTTGACAAAAGACTTCAAAAAATAAATATTCAAAAAAAAAATAATTTTTCAAAAATATATTTATCTCAATTATCAAAAAAATCTCAATTTTAAAAGACATATTTAAAAACATCAAAATGTCCCCAAAAAACCGTCAAAGAAACGCCTGAGAAAACGCCTACCAGAAATCCCCCATAAAACCATATTTTTTTTAAAAAACCCAGTGCCCAAAATCTGTTCTTTCCTACCACAAATGCTGTCATTAACTCTATCCCTACAGGAGATGGGTTACACTCATAGTTTTCCGATTTGAACTGCCTCGTAACTGTAAACAAATACTTTTTTGGACTTTTTTTATGGTGAAAAATATCAAGTCTCTACATTTCGATTTCAAAGGGAGTCAAAATGTCGTTAATATTTCAGGCAACACCAGAAAAGCGCCATAAAGAAGCAATGAAAATTAACTAGCCTAATGTTTGAAATTCGTTGACCATTATATTCGTCATCGTCGTATATGTTTGCATGTGTGTTAATGTTTAACTCACCTTACGTTTCTTCTGCCTTTATTTCCTGTATTCTAAACCAACATGTATGAATGTGTCCGATTTATGTTCAATCACTCGCGACCGCACTTCCACCAACAAAACAAAAACTCTCAAAAAATTTCCTTCACTTGTTGTTGTTGCACTATTCTCCCACTTTAACACTCATTATTCATTACTCTTGTTATTGTTCTTTCGTTTTTGTCTTCTTTTTCTTATTAGATACACACACTCTGCTTCCTCTTCTTCCTTGACAGACAAACACACTGAGATTTGTAGGAAGTTCGAAAGCTTTTTTTGCAAAACTACCACGAATTTTCTTACACAATTTTTATAATTATTAGATTAAAATGTTATATAGCACATACTTATGTAAAATCTGAACTGATTAGGGAGGATTCCTTCGAAATATTTACAAATGAAAACAGGATCAATGGAAGTGCGTCTGAACTGTTCGAATTTAAATAGCAACTGAATGACAGATCATTGAACTATGAGAATGGGGGAAAAGAGACAGAGAGAGACTTGCAGAAGAGTTGTTACGGGAGTTGTTCAAAAGAGTGTTGTTATTGTAATATTTAATTTGAGTAGTCAGCATGAATATTAGGGTGGAGTGAAATATGCGACATATGAAAAGTACTGTTCATACAATAAAATTTGTCGGCTGATTGAGACTTTTAAATGGCAATACAATTATTGATTTGTTTAATGATATGCCATGTAATATGAAGCGATTTTTCATTTGAAAGTACATAAAGTTGGACGAATCGTTCCGATAAATAGTTTTGAGCAGTGTCAAAGAAAAAAAAGTTTTTTATGGTTCTAAAATTCTCTAATTTCTGACTTCAAATTCTAAACGGAAGTTCTAAAGATGTAAAAGAATTGCAACCTACACTAAACCTATTCAAAGTGGAATCTATACTAAGACTTCAAAATAGCGAAGGATCTTTGCCAGACCAACGTCTCTTTCAGATCGCTTCACATTTGCCAAATAAACATGGAAAGGCGGACGGGATTTGCTATATATATTTAACCAATATAATCCAATCTCCGCAACATGCTTGTACTGGATTCGTTAAAAAATTTTAAATAAACTTATTTCGATAATGTATATATGTTCATTTAAAAAACAATTTATATTTTGTGTAAAGAAATACAAAAACTATTTAAAAATTGCTAGAAAACGACTAGAATACGTTTGAAAATACCACTCACAAATGTAATAAAAACCCTCATAAATATAATAAAACGATCTTCACGAAGATACAACAAAACTGTCTTTTATGATCAGGATGACTTATGGCTAGTGGTCGTTAAAACCAGTTTTTATATGCGGAAACTTTTTTTACTCATGGCAACCGTTTTTATTTTGCGAAAATCATTTTCTAGGCATGGCAACCCTATTTGTCATAGCCGTGGTAGGATGGATCATGGATGGCCGTTCAAAACAGTTTTTATTTGCGGAATTTTTTTTTCGAAACTTGGCAACCATTTTTTGTTTCTACTTGGCAACCCTATTTATTTCGCGAACTCTTTTTAGCAAAGGGCACCCCTATCTGCCTTAGCCGCGGTAGGATGGACCATGTCTAATGACCTTTCAAATCAGTTTTTATTTGCGGACTCTTTTTCTACACTTGGCAACCCTATTTGTCTTTGCCGTGGTAGGATGGATTATGGCTTGTGGCCGTTAAAAACGGTTTTTATATGCGGAAATTTGTTTTACTCATGGCAACCCTTTTTATTTTGCGAAAACCATTTTCTAGACATGGCAACCCTATTTGTCTTAGCCGTGGTAGGATGGATCATGGATGGCCGTTCAAAACAGTTTTTATTTGCGGAAATTTTTTTCGAAACTTGGCAACCCTTTTTTGTCTCTACTTGGCAACCCTATTTATTTCGCGAACTCTTTTTAGCAAACGGCACCCCTATTTGCCTTATCCGCGGTATGATGGACCATGTCTAATGACCTTTCAAATCAGTTTTTATTTGCGGACTCTTTTTCTACACTTGGCAACCCTATTTGTCTTTGCCGTGGTAGGATGGATTATGGCTTGTGGCCGTTAAAAACGGTTTTTATATGCGGAAATTTGTTTTACTCATGGCAACCCTTTTTATTTTGTGAAAACCATTTTCTAGACATGGCAACCCTATTTGTCTTAGCCGTGGTAGGATGGATCATGGATGGCCGTTCAAAACAGTTTTTATTTGCGGAAATTTTTTTCGAAACTTGGCAACCCTTTTTTGTCTCTACTTGGCAACCCTATTTATTTCGCGAACTCTTTTTAGCAAAGGGCACCCCTATCTGCCTAAGCCGCGGTAGGATGGACCATGTCTAATGACCTTTCAAATCAGTTTTTATTTGCGGACTCTTTTTCTACACTTGGCAACCCTATTTGTCTTTGCCGTGGTAGGATGGATTATGGCTTGTGGCCGTTAAAACCGGTTTTTATATGCGGAAATTTGTTTTACTCATGGCAACCCTTTTTATTTTGCGAAAACCATTTTCTAGACATGGCAACCCTATTTGTCTTAGCCGTGGTAGGATGGATCATGGATGGCCGTTCAAAACAGTTTTTATTTGCGGAAATTTTTTTCGAAACTTGGCAACCCTTTTTTGTCTCAACTTGGCAACCCTATTTATTTCGCGAACTCTTTTTAGCAAATGGCACCCCTATCTGCCTTAGCCGCGGTAGGATGGACCATGTCCAATGGCCGTTCAAACCAGTTTTAATTTGCGGAAACATTTTTCTACACTTGGCAACCCTTTTTATTTCGCGGACTCTTCTGCTATTTGTCTTAGCCGTGGTACAAGGTAAGTACCAAACCCCCAACCCCCCAATGGTAAGTGACAGATCCACTGTGGTCATTCAAAATAAAAACTGAAAACCTGGAAGTTAGCCTTGAGAAATTTCTGTCGACAATGATTTTTCTATTTTGATTCAGATACCGGCTAGCCTTGGAAGGAAACGTTTGGGTAAGTATAGTGAAATAAAAATGTGAAATTTAGGGAAAATTCCGGAAGAGAGGTAGATACACTCAAAAATATTTGTGAGTGTATTTATTTCTCAAACACTTAGAATAATTTTGAATTTTTTTTCAGGGACTTAGAATAATTTTGAAAATTTAAAATTTGTTTTTTTGCAGATATCAATATTACTATAGAAAAGGAGTTAAGAGGAATTTGAATTAGCTCAATAAAACCGCGAAAACCCATCTATATTGTAAGTAACATGCGAAAATCTAAAAAAAATGGAAAAAAAAAAACTAAAAATTTGTTTTTTATTATTCTTTCAGAAAATGTTTATTGTGTCGGTCATCAAACTTACCATTCGGTACTATAGGGAGGTCGAGCCGGCGTTGAATATGGACAAGCCAAAGCCGGACAACAACCCTAGGGCGTGTTGGCTTTCATGTTTGCCGAAAGAGGAAAAGAAAAACCCGGCAGCATTTGAGTACGCGAAGAAGTTAATGTTTTATAGATAGCAAAATTTGACGTATAAATATGTTTTATAGTGTGTTTATTAGTTACTAATTGTTGTTACTGTTAATTATAGTTTTTTGTAAAAAAATATAAACAAACTAAAAAAATTAATGTATTATAGATAACAAAATTCGAAGTATAAATATGTTTTATAGTTTGTTTATTAGTTACTAATTGTTGTTACTGTTAATTATACTTTTTTGTAAAAAAAAATAGAAAAAAACCAAAAAAAAAATTAAATAATAATTTTTTTTGAAAAAATATTAAATAATAATTTTTTTTTTTTAAAAATATTAAATAATAATTTTTTTTAAAAAATATACAAAATATTGTTTTCATTTCTTATGGCCTTCAACAATCAGCTCCACATAATACATTCATGTGATGCTGATGCCTCCTGACCATTCTAATATGCGATTACATTTTATTTCGCATCTTTAAAATTTCCATAAATTCGGCATAGATGACTCATCGCGAAAAGTCATACAGTCCTAACAGAATAATATGGGGATAAAGCCCTAGACAGCTGCGCAGTGAACTTTAAACCGCTTCCAATTTAAATCTCAAAGACTAATAATTTTAAATTTTTTTCAAGGACTAATAATAATTTTCAAATAATTCGTTTTTTTTTTTGCAGATATCAATAGTACTGTTCAAAAAGAGTTAAGAGGATTTCGCAGTAGCCAAAAAAAAACGCGAAAACCAAGCTATACAGTAAGTAACATGAGAAAATGTAAAATCAGAAAATGTTCATTGTATCTGCCGTAAAATTGACCATGCGGTACTACCAGGAGGTCGCGCCAGCGTTGAGCATGGAGAAACCCAGGCCGGACACTAAACTTAGGGCTTGTTGGCTTGCGTGTTTGCCAAAGCAGGTTAAGAAACAACCGGCAACCTTTCAAATCGCGACGAAAATGTTTTATAATAAAAAAAATATGTAGTATAAATATGTTTAATAGTTTATTTATTAGTTACTAATTGTTGTTACTGTTAATTATAGTTTTTTGTAAAAAAAAATAGAAACAAACCAAAAAAATTAAATAATAATTTTTTTTAAAAAATATACAAAATATTGTTTCCATTTCTTATCCATAATGCGTAACTGGCCCAACAAATACAGAACTACAAGACACTCCCAAAACATTCTAATGTTTGGTCCTAAAATAAATCTTAAATAGTTTGTAAAACAAAACAAAAATATTTGGATTATTGCGGCCGCCCATCCAATCGACCAACCAAACTCATTCCAAATGTAATGAGAACAGTCCTCAATCCTGCATAGATTTTCTGAATACGTATAGACAATCAGAGAAGCTGACATATACAGTACTGGCGAGACCAATGGCAAATTGAAAAAAGAAAAACCAGGAAACAATTCGATGTCACCGGTTCCAGAAACTCCAACGCCGTCGTACCAACATAATCATCCGAGTTGGTAAAATATAATTGAGGCCCAATGACAACGTAAGCGCAAATAATGAGCCGATAAAATGGCGAGGGAAAGCAAAAAAAGTAAAGACTCGATGTGGTCCAGAATCATCAACTTTTGTGGAGACGGACCACAACCGCTCTCTATTATTATCTAAGAAGAATAATCTGCTCCTCTCCCAGTTTCCTAGCAGAGTTTCGAATGTTATTGGAAACTCAAATTGGTTACTCAAATTCAAATGTTTTCTTCTGTGGATCAACAAAGGAGTAAAACTTTATTCCAACCTGTGGTCATATTAGAAAAAATCTATTTGGAGATCATTATTTACTGACGATATGTAACGGTGCGTCATGTCAAACGGAATTCTCGAGAAGAAGAATAACTTCACGTAATACTGAAGCATTTTAGCCACCAGATCGCCAGATGTAACACCTTCAGAATATTTTCTATTGAGATGTGTCAAAGATAAAACCTATTCAGATAAACCAGAACATTTGCAAAATATTATTTATGATTCACAAATTGTAGACCATCTATTAACGATATTAATAAATTTCCATAGAAAATGTGTGTTGCATTTGCATTTAACAAATAAACTCAAAAAATAATCTCAAATTTGATGAACTTTTTTTTTTGAGTGTATAAATTCATGTACGAGAAATGAAAAAAAATATATCAAAAATTTTCGAAGTTTTTTCAAAGTTCGTTGTTTTATCGCGCGTCGCGTGTGTAGAATCTCGTGGTAATTCAGATTCTTTAGTGTTTCGTGTTTTGCGGTTCGTCTGACGCGGTTTATTGTGAAAATCAACAGAAAAAAGTGATTTCCGTCGCAAAAACGAACTATAATCGGATACGGAATCGGTCGAAACAAAACGCGGAACGTGTGCAAAGCATAACGCGTATCGCCATAGCTTCCATTCCGCGGTTTTAAGTGTTTTCGGTGTGATTGGCCCCGTTTGTTGTGAAATTAAAAAGAAAAAAAGAAAAAGATTCCCCTCAGAAAAAAAATAATACATTTGGGGAATCCATGAAAACCAATCGCGGAAGGTGTGTTTTATCAAAAGACATTCGCGGTTACTTCAACTCTTCCGTTTGTAGTGTTTTTCGACTGTCTTGACGCGGTTTATAGTAAAATTAAACACGAACAAGCGATTCCCGTCGCAAAAACAAAAACAATCGGATACGGAATGGATCAAAACAAAGCGCGGAACGTGTGGAAAACATAACGAGTATCGCCATAACTTCCATTCCGCGGTTTTAAGTGTTTTGGGTGTGATTGGCCCCGATTGTTGTCAAATTAAAAAAAAAGAAAAAGATTCCCCTCTCAAAACAAAAAAAAAAAAATACGATTGGGGAATCCATGAACGTGTGTGATATCAAAAGACAATCGCGGAACTTCATCTCTTGGTGTTTTTGTGTGTTTTTCGATAATCTTAACGCGGTTCATTGTGAAAATCAAGACGACGATAAGATTCCTGTCTCGAGGCAAATATACAACATTACGAATACAAACAAGCGGAACAACATCCACGGTGTTTAGTGTTTCCGGTTTGACGGTCCCCGATTTCAGAGGAATTTAAGTTAAAGAAACGGATTCCTGCCTCAAGACAAACACAAAATTACGAATGGAAGTCAATGAAAACAACACGCAAAACATCTGTAAGACAATTAAACAATCGCGGTAACTTCAATTCCACGGGTTTTCCGTTTGGCATTGTTTTTTTTTCTTCTACATAAATCGGCCCAAAATAAATTTTATCCAATTTCAGCTCCGCTCTTGGACATTTCGGACACAACATTTGCGTTCATCTTTAAAAGGGTGGAAATTAGTTGACGTCATGCAAATCTCCAGATGGATGCTGACAAGGTAAGGAGTGATAAGAAGCAAAATTAAATTAAAAATTCTAAAAACTCTTATCATCAATAGGCATACCAGATTGTACATTATGGACTGTTTGGGGGGGACCAAGTTGCAGCTCATTCTGTTTCGGGGAAGACTCCACATTCTATGGTGACCAGCAAATTCCAAGTGAATCCTTACTGAAGTCCGTGTTGAAAATATGTAGTTTAAAAGACATCAGCAATTATGTGCAGTGTGGTCTTTCCTTGCGGACACCTCTCTTAAGCGGACAAAATTCGCTGTCCCTTAGGTGTCCGCTTATGAGAGATTACACTGTACTTATTTATGTAGAATTATTTTAATGTTTTTATGATTCATAATTTACGAAATAAATAAACGGGATAATTTCGTACTGTTGAAATTTGCAAACATTCGTACACATGTTCAGAAAAATTAAAAATGCTCAAGTCAAATTCAGTGATTGTCGAGTAAAATGTAATGATAATAAGGAAACGTTAATGTTGGCACTATTGGCCCCATTTGGGCACATTTAATGTGTCATTGCGGCACAAATTAAGGTTTTCAAAATACCCAACACTGCAAGCGATATTGCGTACCATCAATTAATGCCAACAACAATTCCTAGAACATAACAAACGGGATCTCACCGATTTATCTCTACATGAGAGTAAAAAAGTATATTATTTTCCTCTCTCCATGCATGAATTGTGAATGCTTTTATGTAAAGGAGCTTTTTTGCAAATTATTTTTGTTTTGTTCGTAATTAGTAATATCGCGAAATTTGTCGTCTTCGGTTGGTTTTCGGTTACCACGGATTTCAACACAGCTTTTTAAAATGTACAAGAGCGAGAGAGCAAGGAATGATTGAGTATCAGTGCACACAATTGTCCATGCTGACTAGAAATATTAACATGCTTCTGTACACCGATAATATTGAGTAGATACTCAATATTTTCGCTCTTCTCAGCAATTACCAAGAGAAACAAACACAAGTGCATGAGCACTTGCTGATATTTTGTGTGTTAACAATCAATGTTGTTGTCCATTGATCAGGAAGAGATCGCAAATACTCGTTTGCAACAATATCGGATAAGTGTGACAATGTAAGCCACAAAAAATTGCATTTAAAAAAGAAAAAAACCTATCAGTCAATTTGTACCCTGAATAAATCTTGAACTTTTGCCAATTACCCTCGTAGATTGCAAGACATGCTTAGTAGGTCTCCTACAAATGATGTTGATTAAATGATTTGTAGAAATAGGCGTAATTATTTATTATTTCAAATCAATACAATACAAATGCGTCGGCTGGTTTTACTCATTTCCTCCATAGTACACATTACTTACTCCTCTGCCCCCAACGCCCCAGCATACGGTTTTGCGGTAGATTTTGAAAGATGATGCGCACGATTTGCTAAATTTTTGATGAGCAAACCACAAAGACTATTTAGTGGGGATTATTGATAAATTACGTGGGCATTCTTCGTCTTTGTCTTCTTTTACTATTCCTTGAACCTTTAGCTGAGATGTTTGTTATTGTGTTACTGCGAGTATTCCGGTTTCCATAGAATCCCGAAAAACCAATGTTGCTAAATTGATTTGTAGCGATTACAGGCAATACATTATTAATGAAAGATTGAGAAAGATATACATGTATAATGGAAATTACTATGGCAGTGTATTCGACGATAAATCATGACATGTACGAGTATTTCGCTGCCAACGACTGGAATTGTAATAAGAAGTGATTAGTTTCGTATGGAAAGGGTTTTCCTCAAAGAGCCTCCCGATGGACTAGGATGCATTAGTGTGGTGGCCTACAGATACCAGCGAGTAGGAGTACTAATTGTAATTGATGGCAGCAGCCGTTATGTCTGAGCTAAAGGTAAATGAAAGGCGATTAGTTAAACTGTTGGTGTCGGTGTTTTGTATGGCGGCCATTAACTGTTTTGTAGATTGATTACAGTGTGCTGTTGTTTTTGCTGGCATAGTTGAGCATATGACTATTAAACAGGTGAATCTGCTTGAAATGCTGGAAGAGTTGCGAAAATAAGTTAGTCTTGAGTTATTGAGATAGCATATTTTCACAATGCGGCCATGCATGAAATGCTGTAATTAAAATTGGGAATTTGCTAGGCCAGTTGAGATTTGGGAACTGGATGGTTAGCAGGTTTTTAGCTGCTGAATAGCGTCATTATGACAATCACAGCGAACACAAGGCTTGAAGTCTTTTCTGAACATTTCTATTTTTGCAAAGAAATAGAAATAATCAATGATCTCGAATTCGAATAGGATTTTGGATTTTTGTTCAGATTGGACAAGATAGCGGTTCTGAAAAACAACAGTTTTGAGAATACACCTGCAAAATGCATTCTGCCAAATTACAATAATTTTTTGAATATACTTCGCCATATCTTCTGCAATCTGCAATTAGCCTTACAATTTTTTTTTTTGAAAAAAATGAAGGATTCCCCAAAAAAGTCTCATAAATAATTGGAGAATTTTTTTATATGAAAAATGCCCCAAAAAAACGGACAATGAAAAATTGGAGATTTTTTTATATGTAAAATGGCCCAAAAAACGGATAATGAAAAATTGGAGAATTTTTTTATATGAAAAATGACCCAAAAAACGGATAATGAAAAATTGGAGAATTTTTTAATATGAAAAATGCCCCAAAAAACAGGCGATGAAAAAATCCACAATTTTTTTTTTTTTGATATAGACATAACAGGTTTAAATCGTGGATGCGGGCGACTTTTTTCTTTTGGTTATTTTTCAAAAAATGTTTGCGGAATTTTTCAGAATTTTCATTTATTTTGGTGAACTCTTCGTTTATATCGAATTTAGAATTTTTTTAAATCTTTATTTTATTTTTTTGATGTATTTTTCATTATACTTGGGAGATTTTGCATTGGGTAATTTTTCATAAATTTTCATAATTTTTGGAAAATTTTCCTATTGCGCTTTTGGGGGAATTTTTCATTTATTTTGGTGAACTCTTCGTTTCTATCGAATTTAGAATTTTTTTAGATCTTTATTTTATTTTTTTTGATGTATTTTTCATAACACTTGGGAGATTTTGCATTGGGTAATTTTTCATAAATTTTATTTTGGGGATTTTTCAGAATTTTTGGAAAATTTTCCTATTGCGCTTTTGGGGGGATTTTTCATGTATTTTGGGGAATTCGTGATCCGTTTTAATGTGGGTGTATCGCAGAAGTTACTTGAAAATTGAATGCTACTCTTCTATTTTCAAAGCCATTGCCAACTTAAAATAGGAGTTTGCTGATAACCCTAAGTTTTAACTAACTTCCATGTCAAGTCATATCTGATATGGAAAATATTATCACTAATGTCTCACAGTTCTCTGGCACAAAATCCATTACATTTCTTATATAATTTTCCACTGTATTTTTCTAAAGTATAATTATACCACACAATTTCTCAGCGGATTCAAAAACTGCACATCATTTCCCCAATGCTGACATTTCAAATGCAAAAGACTTTATATTGTGTGCCTCTCCCCCCCACAAATGACTTCATTCCGGAACACAATTCCCTCACAACAAAATGAACGGAGGTATTGTTGTTCACTTCTTGGTTTTTTCTTTCTTTTTTGGACGAGTAACATGTAATAAAAGTCATTGATAACCGAATGATATTGAAGGATCATTGCTGCTGACCATAAAATGTTTAATAACAAAACATAAACATGAATTGCATCCTGTTCTTCCTTTCGATCCTTGGCCCGTCGTTGCTCCTCTTGCTGTACATTCCAATTTATAATCGAATAAATGATACGCCAAAATGAAATGACTTTACGATTATCCTCATCGGTTCATCGGTATAGCTCACACTAGCTAGTATGTATTTTGCGCTCGGTTTTTTTTTTCGGTCGAATATGACTATCGATGCACAGAGACATATCGACCGGCAGTAGAAGTACTTAAGGCCATAACCCTTGGATGGGTAAATAACTTAAGGGATCAACAAGGAAATGATGCAGAACACAGAGCAGCAAACATACACACTCAGACAGACAGACAGAGAGATATAAGTATAGACCAAAAATGGAACAGGAGATTTTTAAGAAAACATCATGTTTTCCTTGTGGAAGAAAACACACTTCGCATACAAGCAACAGTAAGTTGTTATTGGCAAAAAGTATAGATTCGTTAGAGGAGAGTGGTATGATAAATGCAGGAAGAGACTACAATCTTGTATAAAATCGTAGTAACTTTGTCTTAAGAAGACCAACGAAACCCTCATCATCGGGGAATTACAAATTTAACCAAAAATACCATCTAACGAGTATGATGAGACCACCTGAGACCTCTCAGTATTCCAACTTATGACCATCTTTCGACTTGGTTAGGTTAGGCTGAGAAGAGGAGGCAGATTTTCTCCGCCTCATGTCCTCGTATGGGTTCTGAAAAATTATTTAGGTTCTCGGTACTATTTTCGGACTAACATTTGTTACTTACTACAGAAACTGGATGCTGGTATTTCCGTTTATCTTCCAACTATCGCTGTACATTCTGGTAATTCTCAATAATTGTAGTGAAGTCGTCTGATACAATCCTCCATTGCTGGATATCATTTGGTAGGATGTTATGATATAAAGGCGCTCCTTGGTGACAATTTAATTTCTCCAAATCTGAACAGTTTTCTGGCGATTTTCTACAATCCGGAAAATAATTTGATTTCTCCAATACTGAACAGTTTTCTGTCGATTGTTGACAAATATTTTGGCAGCGGTGAACAATAACAATAAAACTATTGTGTACTGAGTGATATTTTTTGTTATTTACTCACAGTAATCTTTCTCGGTTATCGCACTGACAGTACCAACCTCGAAATATGTGGGCATCAAGGACCTTCTGTCTGCTATATTTTCTGTGGGTATGTACGTGTATGGCATGGTCAAAAGCCAACATTATGGCAACCATCAACAACTACAACACCTCCAACCACACCTACACACATACTCGCCTACACTTTTACATACATACACACACATGCACTAAAATGTTATGTACAAATTATAAACGATTCCTTAAATGTCTATACTTTTTGGCCAAAGGATATTTATTTTTTTCCCCTCACTCTCTGGTTCGTATCGAAAGCAACAAGAAAAATACTAGACGAATACTAAAATCATACGACCAGACATTGAATCAAATACCAACATATGTACACACAGATATGGATATGGATATACATATGTGTGTGTGTGTGGACATTGTGTCCATAAACCAGTACTAAGGAGGACAACAGGGAAAGCATTGAAAGAAAAGAAGAAAAAAAAACCTTAAGATTGTCGAGTTCAAAGCTAACGATAGATTAACGGCAGACAAACATGCAGCAAAACATAACTGCTGTTAAGCAACCATTTCAAGTGACCGAATTATTAGGCTGACCATTAGGCGTGTTTTTCGGATTTTTCATATAATTGAAAATAATGTTTGATTGCAGGTTGATAAACAAAAATCGTTTCACAAAACAGAGGCAATGTTTCGATAAAGAATTTCATCGAATCAGCAAATTAATTGGAATGACGGGCATATATACTAACGGAAGTTAAAAAGGGTCCATAATCGGTAAAAAAAAAAATATTCAGATAAATGTATCAAATTATTTGTGTATTTATATATTATACAGGGTTCTTCAACAAGAGGTGTTATTTTGAATCACCCGGTATTTCGGTAGCTGTCACATTTGAACGCATTCAAATAAAATGCACTACAAAAATGGTGAAAATCTTGCAGTCCTTCTCGGACCGCAATACAGAAATTGGTGGAAAAATTCGAGCTGTTGGGATAAGACAGTGTGGTGAGGAATAAAAACCCGTGCACGTCGCTCAAGAACAACTAAGAATATAAGCAAAATTTCGCATCTGGGGCTTGGAAAACCCAAGAGTTATTGTTGAGAAGCCTCTCCATCCTCAACGTATGGCTGTGTGGTGCGATTTATGGTCCTTACTTTTTCGACAATGAGGTTGGATCAATAGTTATGGTGAATGGATTGCGCAATCGAGAGATGATTAATGATTTTTTATGGTCGAAGTTGGATGATATTGATCTGGACAACGTTTACTTTCACCAAGACGGCGATACGTGCCACACAAGCAACGAAACCATTGCTCTTATACGGGAACAGTTTTTGGACCGAAGAGGTGATCACAATTGGCCACCGAGATCTTGTGATTTAACACCTTGCTACTTCTTCCTTTTGGGGCCAGGTGAATGATAAGGTCTACGCCAACAACCCAGCGTCGATTCAAGACCTCAAAGATAGAATTCGTGAGGCGATCGAGGACATAGGGCAGTCACTTTGCGATTTGGTAATGGCAAATGTCATGAAAAGGCCATTTGGCTGATGTTGTTTTTCATTTTTAACGGCATACCTTCCTCTTTATCTTATCTTAATATATATTTACCCTCGACACTGATACACTGATTCCCTGATTCACTGACTCCGTCACGCAGTACGTAGGAATTTAAATAGGCATTCTATAATAATTCTATAAATAATAATAAAAAAAATAATATTTTTTTTTGTACAGAAATTGTATTTTCCCCAAATTTTTTTTTTACCAAAATTTTTTTTTTCCAAAATTTTTTTTTTACAATTTTTTTTTTCCAAATTTTTTTTTTTCAACAAAAATTTTTTTTTTCAACAACAATTTTTTTTTCAGCAAAAATTTTTTTCACCCAAATTTTTTTTTTTCCAATTTTATTTTTTTCCGAAATTTTTTTTTACAAAATAGTTTTCTCAAAATATTTTTTACAAAATTTTTAAAATTAAGTAACAAATAGTTTCTCAAGCAAATTAACGGGCGCCATAGGCGCATTACAACTTACTAGTAATATATATTTACCCTCGACACTGATTCACTGACTCTGTCACGCAGTACGTAGGAATTTAAATAGGCATTCTATAATTTTCTATAAATAATAATAATAAAAAAAATTATATTTTTTTTTTGTACAGAAATTGTGTTTTTCCCAAATTTTTTTTCCAAAATTTTTTTTTCCCCAAATTTTTTTTTTAAAAATTTTTGTTTTTTAAACATTTTTTTTTTTAACAAAATTTTTTTTTCCAAATTTTTTTTTTTTCAACAAAATTTTTTTTTTAACAAAAATTTTTTTTTCCATATTTCAACGGGCGCCATAGGCGTATTACAACTTACTAGTTATAAAATAAAAATCCGATCATTTATCTAAAAAAATTACCTTTTTTATTTGAATACCAAAATAACAACTCTTCTTGGAGAACCCTGTATTATATATTCAATAATAAACTGCATGTTAATGAGGTCTTTTTAGGACATAGCTACTCTAGGAAAAAAAGGTGACTCTCTACATTATAAGAGTGGGAAACGGATGGGATAAGGCATCATTCATGTCGGGATATAGCTCATACAGTTCATGGTTCGTTCTACGTCTTTACTCCTCGTTAACACAGATCGGGCCATAGATATTTTGGAAGGATTTTTCACTCAAAAACACCCAGCACAGCTTCGTCTGCTTTGGCACTCGTAGAATAAGCGTATTGTACTGTGTTATTTTGGTTCGACGAGAGAGGGCTCGGTTCTTGAATTGTTTGTTGAGCACGACATATTTGACTTCTATCCGATCTCTGAGCGAAAAATGTAATCAGCCTGAATACATTTGCTCAGCTGGCCACCTTAAACGTTATTGCTCCATTGAAGAATATAAGGAAAATAACTTTTTAGATAAATGCCGCATCATTTGAAATTTATTACGTCTTCATGTTTAACCGGAAAAATACCTGCCCTGCTGTTTGTTGACCCATCACCCCCACAACGCTTTGATGGTCCATATCAATATGTTTTTTGTTGTTGTTGTTCTACCACTTTCTCATACATATGTATGGCTATACAACGCTCCAAGTGTGGAGTATGTTTTCATGTGAGGCTCCGTCAATTCAGCCAACCCCCAATGTGGCCATTATGACGTCCTTGCTGCCCACCACAAATGTACATTTATTTATTTCGAATTGATTCGCCTTGCAAAATGTTACCCATCTTATTGACCAATAACAATTACCAGCTTGAATGTCGCTTTACGGGTAAATGTTTCTCATTGTAATGGGGGGATTGTGTGCGTGTAGTGTTTAATTCTTGTTGGATTTAACTTTTGATGAATTTGTTAATAAATTAGGTTATTGGATATGTCAATATGGCGGGAGGGCTGAGATGTCGGTCAACGATCTGTTAGCCTATCGTAATGCATTAGCTTAAAGCAGATGGATTGAGGATTGCAAATGACATCATAGAATTCTAGTTCATAACACTGGAAAAGAAACAAATTGTGTGTTTTTTTGTGATGAATGGAGTACAAAAAAGGTTGACATTGTTTTCTTTTGTTTTTTTGATAAAATGTATTTTGACACATTTTGTCATAATTGTTTTTTATTGTCAGATTTGGTTGAAATAAATTTTAAACTTTTTTTTTTGATATTTTGGGGGAGTCTGACCAAGAAATTTCTGTTTAAAATCAATATCAGCCGCTTGGATGCATAGTCGCAAAAATGGACAGAGTTGGCAGGGTACAAGCAGCCTCCTCATTCGTGGTTTATTTCCCAAGTTGTTAAAAAAAGGGTGCAGAACGTGTTGTCTTATCATACCGATGTGTATGAATCCGTAGCCAATCCGTAGCGCACACACAAATACAAAACAACGGATCGCCAATAGGTTTTGCAGCAAAATCTGTCTGACGGGTAGGGGCAGGATAAAGTTCAGAAGTCACATAGTCTGAACTTCTCTGTATGCCCATGCAACCAAAATAACCCCAGTAGTTCCCGAGAAACTCCCAAAAAGTTGCGGCTGCGTAGTTATAATCAAGTGGTGGAAGCCACTCACGATCCACTCTCCTGTTTCCATTTAGAATCACTATTTTTTTTTTTCGATAGAACAGACTTCGAGCAGTTTCCGCTGAGAGAATGGGCTATTTTACACTGAAGTCTTCTATAGGCAATTTTCCAATAAAAATGTCTATTCGGAATTTCATTTGACGTGAATACATGCGTTCAGTTTAAGCGATTACAATGTTGTGGTTTCCTAATTTAACTCACGTGCTGCTTCACCTGTTTGTTGGTGTTTTTCTTTTGGGCTGTTGTTGTCAAGAAATCTTATTACTTCCTTGAAAAGGAAACCCAACTTTCTACTTAAGTATTTCGATAAATGAGGGCAATGGATGTGTACATCATTCATTGGCTGCAGGTGTGTGTGTGTGTATGTGTTTCTGAACGATATGTGTAATCTTGTTTGTTAGTCTGTATATGTGCGTGTCTTTGTATTTGTATTTGTAGCGGTGGTGTAGCGGTGTGTGTTATCACACAAATATATTGATTGTTTGGCATTTTATTTCAATTTCCATTAAGGCAGCCTTTGTTATTCCACCAACGTATCTCTGTTCTCCACAAAATGAAAATTGTAGGGTTCGATTTGGATTTGTTGCGTTTCGTTTCGTTACGGTGTTTCTCTATGTTGTTGTTTTCCTTGGTCGCTTCTTCGTTCTTATGTTTTTGTGTTGTATTTTATTTGGGATTCTGGTCTACGGAATAAGTATTTAAGTTCGACCTTCAATGTGGCTTAAATTGCATAGTTACCATAGGACGTTTCCAGGAACGTTTATGTATTTATCTGCGTGCGTCTGTGTACGTGTGCGAAAATGTTTTCAATGCAAACAAATACTACACCAAGCGACCGACAGACAGACAGCCCGTGAGACGGACACATATTAGGTCCTGTTTTCATGTTTGTCTGTGTAGTGGTGGCATGGGTAATTAATTGTTGTGCATGGCGAGCGACACGTGTTTAAGCGTAATTCGAGTATAATTTTAAATATTTTATTAATTTCCTTTTATCTCCACTGATTAAGTACACACACACACACACACCCACATACACAGACTCTTAAGAGGCATGAAAATTGAAAAATCTAATTGAGTGGAATTGTGTTTTTTTTTTTGTTCATTATATTATTGGCATTATCAAATATGTATTAACAGAATGTGAACGATATATTCGTTTATTTATAAAGCTTGACTGCATGGGGAGGTAAAAGTCTGGTGTATGATAACATGTCCGACATTATTTCATCAAATATTCATGTGTTTACAGTTTCATCTAAAAGTTACCTGACTTACATTCTGAGGTTTCCATGAACAACATCATAAGTAAGAAGTCGCAAGGTGTTAAATCACAAGATCTAGGTGGCCAATTGAAATCACCTCTTCGAGAGGTTACACGGTCCGTAAACTTTTCCCATAAAAGAGCAATGGTTTCGTTGATTGTGTGGCACGTAACGCCGTCTTGTTGAAAGTAAACGTTGTCCAGATCAATATCATCCAACTCCGATCATAAAACCACATTAATCATCTCTCGATAGAGCAATCCATTCACCATTTTCGAAAAAGTAAGGTCCAATAACCCCGCCGGACCATAAACCGCACCAAACACTCACACGTTGAGGATGGAGAGGCTTCTGAACAATAACTGTTGGTTTTTCCGAGACCCAGATGCGACAACTTTGCTGGTTTGGAAATGGGTGGAAAATGATTGGAATTCCCAATATGTGCCAAAAAGTGGTCCAAAATGACCTCAAAAGAATCAAATGCTGGCAATACTTCGCGTGGTGTTCATTTAAATGATGTAGTGTTTCACACATAATGTCAACGTTCAAACTTTATAATAAAAAAGAAATATCATGAAAAAAAATGCAAAATGGATAACCCTTTATATTGACGATTTTTATATTCAGGGAACTACAGTACATAGATTTGTGTAGTGGAAATTTATTACAAAAAATTGTGTGTAATCATTTAATGTAAATCACCATCATTGATTTATCTACGACTTTTTTTTTATTTATTTAAATCCTAAATTATTTTTATATATATATTTAAACTAGTAAGTTGTAATGCGCCTATGGCGCCCGTTAATTTGCTTGAGAAAGTATTTGCTACTTAATTTAAAAAATTTTGTAAAAAATATTTTGTAAAAAAAAATTTCGAAAAAAAATAAAATTTGTGGAAAAAAAATTTTCCTTGAAAAAAAAAATTTTGTTGAAAAAAAAATTTTTGTTGAAAAAAAAATGTTTGCTGAAAAAAAAAATTTTGTTGAAAAAAAAAAAAATTCTGGAAAAAAAAATTTTTCTTGAAAAAAAAAATTTTGAGGAAAAAAAAATTTTGTGGAAAAAAAATTTTTTTTTGAAAAAAAAAATTTCTTGAAAAAAAAATTTGGAAAAAAAAAATTTGGAAAAAAAAATTTTTGTAAAAAAAAAAAATTTGGTAAAAAAAAAATTTGGGGAAAACACAATTTCTGTACAAAAAAAATATTATTTTTTTTTATTATTATTATTTATAGAATTATTATAGAATGCCTATTTAAATTCCTACGTACTGCGTGACAGAGTCAGTGAATCAGTGAATCAGGGAATCAGTGTATCAGTGAATCAGTGTCGAGGGTAAATATATATTAAGATAAAAACGCTTAACATGTCACCCGATATACACAATTCAAAAACTTTATACAGTGCCGCTCCATAAATATCTCATGTCTCCAAGTAATTTTCAATAATCCTTAGTATTCCCATATTGCAGCCAACGAAGATTTCCCTTAGTGTGAACTGAAAAGAAACGAAAACGAATTTCCCTTTACAACATGTTCTGTTAACTTTTAACATTTGTTCGCCTTACATTTGTCCGTTTGTTTTCTCTCAGCATGCGCTGTACCATCAAAACAATCCGGACAACCGGCAAAAGTGTTCCCAAACGGCATTGCCAGGCTGAAACGAAATGTCTAGAGTTTAGCACCGCTTTGCGCTCTCACAATACCGGTTTCGGGATTCGGCTCGTTGGCCAAAAGACACGAGAGACACGAGACACTACGCTTCAACTGTCTTTTGGCATTAATTTTTAAACAAAACCCATTATGAGCAAGCAGCAGCTTGCCTTCGTTCCAATGCAAAGAAAAACGAAACGAACACCACTTTTGCACTATTGCAGAAGAACATGTACACATGGTGGGGAGCGGAGCGGAGCGGTGTGGTGGGGTATGGTTTGGTTTTTATTATCTGAGGCGAAAAACCAGTTTGGCTGCCTCCCGACCAGCACGCAGCAACTATGGAGGCGACACGGAGGCAAATTGGGAACCTCCACAGTCAGCCCAAAAGTGTTTGCCGGCCAACAGACAAAAAAAAAACACACACACAGAAAGAAAGAAACATACTCACTCGTAGGGACCTGATGAAGACGCGATAAGTGAAATACCAAACAGTTTATGCGGATATTGCAAAACGAACGGTACGTTTGAGCGGATAACGTTTTCGAGCGAAATAACCAAATTTCAATCAGTATTTCAGGCGATTTTATTTTCAACTGTTTTCAATGTTTTTCGGTGATTCTTCCTCGACTGAGGGCAAAACATGAATTTCTGATGGAATGAAAACCAAAAAAAAAAAAAATATTTCAAAAAGAAATACACTCCATATGTCATTTTGTCAGAAAATGATCAAGTTATGTTATTGAAAAAATCATAGTGAACCATAGTGCAAATGTATTTGTTGTATTTCAAACTGTAAAGCAAACAAAGTTCAATTTGGCCAATAGAGCATAACCACTCATATGTTTCAATCAGCAGTGCAACTACAACAGCAATTTACCATCAGCCAAGATTTGTTTCAGACAAAGGTAAATTCATTACAGCAAAATTCCGTTGAGTTCAGTTTAAACGAAAACCACAGAATTTTCACAAAATGTTCAAAGGTCGTTTGCAAATAAGTTGTTTATGGTTAATGGGTGCCCTACACATTGTGATGGTGTGCATGTGATAGGGCAATGTTTTGATCTAGTCTACAAAAAAAAAAAAACGTAAAACCTAAATAACTTTACAAATATGACAAAGAACACAAATATGAGTGGTTTTTGAAAATGGTTTTGTTTTTTTTTCCCAAAATGTATATATTTTCTAAAAGCTTATTGCCATGTGTTTTATCTTCTTTTGCGGAAAAGGCTTGCGCAAGCAAAACTTTTTTTAGAAACCTGTGTTTTGCAAAAATAGAAAAGACTCATCTCGAACTTGAGTAAACAAAGTTCTATGGAAACAACAAGCTCGATTAAACAAAACAAAATATGGAATTTGTTATTTGTGAAATCTCAACCTTACTGGTTGCAAAAATATCACAGAGACAACCACAGACTTAAGTGGTCGTGTAATTTGAAAATACGAGAAAAAACGTTTCTGGAAAATATTATTTTTTTTTTTGGTGATATGTGTAGAATTATAGTTCTTGTATCAAAATAAGTTTATCGAAACCCGCAAAACATCGAGTGTTTGAAATTAAAAAAACAATTTATTTTGTCCTGATTTGACAAAAATTGACTCGACGCTCGTCAATATGAAACTGTAAACTTAAAAAATAGTTTCGACCAGAAGATATCACAAAAATACTACAGGCTAACAAATGTTCGCACCCTGTCATATAAAAACATTTTGAGTTCCTCAATCCAAACATGATTTCCAAATCTGTACGATAAATACTTCAATTTACCGCTGCACTCTAGATTGTCTTTGGTGCAGATTCTTCTGGAAGACCTTTCGATCAGAAGATATCTCAAAAATACTACAGGCTAACAAATGTTCATATAAAAACATTTCGAGTTCATAAATCCATTATTTTAAAATCTGTACGATAAATACTTCAATTTACGGCTGCACTGTAGATTGTCTTTGCTGCAGATTCTTCTGGAAGACCTTTCGATCAGAAGATATCACAAAAATTTTACTGGCTACGAAATGTTCGTTTCCTATCATATAAAAACATTTTCCGCTGAGTGACATATAGGTCTCCCATTTGAACTTGCCCCTTGTGTTCACACAAGAACGTTTGTTTTTTCGACAATTTTTGATTTCATTATTGGCTTTTCAAATACAAATGCCTTTCAAAGTACGAAAAACACAAAAAGAAATTGCCAGTACGAGCAATTTTTTTCCATTTCCATTCCCCTCACATCTCTTTCCAACAAACTGAGAATTGCGACAATTAAAATTGCCAAGTGTGAATCGGGACTTTCCAAAATTTGATAAAAACATAAATAGTCAACTTTGGAAATATGTCTAAAACATATCCAATTGACCGAATTTGAATGTTAAGACCTTTCAGTAGTGCCTTACTCCTTGCCCACATCACATTTTTTATTCTGTGTCACCCGGTTTACGCTGGGACCCAAAAATTAGAATATAAATTTACTTTGTATTGTAATTAAATAAAAAAAATATATATTAGTTAAGTGTTGCCTACTTTTAGGGGTTTATTGCTGTTTGTATCTTTTTGATTTAGTGTTGCATACTTTTAGGAGTGCAGCCTACTTTTAGGCCATTATTCTTCATTATTCGACGGCTAGAATTTTGCTGTGAATCAGAATTTTTCCTTTTTCAAATGTGTGTATCTTTGGTTTAGTTGGTTGTCCATTTTTAACACTAATATTCTTGGTTAACTTCTCAGCCTGCACAAACTTTCGGCAATTTGTAGTAACAAAAATCCAATAATTGTAAAGCATGTATGTGGCCAATATAAAATTCAATAAAATTCAGCTAAGACTCTCTTACAGTGGTTAATGATGGAATCGACTTTGAAACAGTCTTACAAGTTAGTAGGGTTTTAAATCGCAAATCGATGAATTGAAAGAGAACAGAAATCAATTGCCATGGTTATCTGTAAGTTGGAAGGTGGAAAAGGCCGCTGGAAAATCCGTTCAATATGATTTTTTATCATAATAATCCCACATATACAACAAGTTCATTGAAATCGTTTATTCCTTGCTATAGCAACCACTTCAATTGGAAAGAACAATTTATTAGAAATTTTCCTATTTCAAAATTGTTGTAATATAAACATTTTTTGTAAATTTTTTTCGCTGTATAATTTGGAAAATTCTTTTGCAAAATTTTCAAAATTTTCTCTTCGTTCGCATTCAAACAAATGATCCATTCCTTTATTTAGTCCCAGTTAAGAATTAGTGTAGTGTATTCCCCAGTCTACCCTAATCGTTTTAACTTTTTAATTTTAATGTGCAGCAAACCGAGGCACTCTGTGTCTTTACCTGGAGTACATCGAAAAACCTGTTCTTTTCCTTGGCAGCCTGTTGTTTTTTTCTGGTTTCATATCGATATCATAAGCCGGTCATCTGTTGTTGGCTGGTCGGTTTGGTCGGTTGGTTTGTGCGTTCCTTCGTTCGTTGGTTTATTGCATTGTTGCTAAGTGTTTTTTCGTTCCTTTGTTGGTTAATGTAAAATCGCCATAAACAGATGCAAATATTACAACAACAACAACAGCAAAGCAAACATAAATCAAGACTGAAAAAAAACCAATGACGAATACGACTACAGTGCGGTGCATAATTGAAGTGCAAACTAATGAAAGGGCGTAAGAGGTGGTCCCATAAATAATTTTAAAAAATTTGAATTTTTTTTAAGTATCAGGAATTTAGCAGAAGTTTTTAGGAAATTTACAAGGAGAACTTACTTACATATTTCCCTCAACATTCCATGAAGGAACAGACGGGGACTTCTCTCGAATCAGTGAGCTGTGTACGATATAATTGTGTATACTCACTGACCGGGACCTCCTGTTTAAAGCCGACTCCGAACGGCTAATGCTTTTCTAGAGAAATTTTACATGGCTTAGAGATTGCTCTCTTACTCGTAAAGTCGCCAGCATTTACGAGAAATATTTCAAATCGCCGCAGTAATTCTTTATTCAAATATTCTCGCAGGATTTCTTGTCCGATAGTCACGCAGCTGGCTATATTTTGTCATGGGTTCTGAATGAATAGCATTTACTCTTAATGGAAATAAAAATTATCAAAAATCCTGAAATAGGTTTGCCAAAAATTTGTTGATTAAAAAAAATTTTATTCAACCAGTATACAGTTGCCTACAACATTATATCGAGATCTTACCGCGAAAAAGACAAAATTCGATAGAAAATTGTCCAACACTCTTAATCCCAAAATATTAAAAATTAACCCCCGAATTCCTAAATTTTTTTTTTTAAAAAAAAACCTGTGTAAGAAATATGTATGAAAATACAAAAATTATTTTCACACATTTTTCTTAACAAAAGTTTTTTTTTAAATTGTTATGAAATAATAAGAAATATGTATGAAAATGCAAAAATAATTTTCACACATTTTTCCGTAACAAAAGTTTTTTTTTTAAATTGTTATGAATACGGAAATTTTCCGTAACAAAATTTTTTTTTTTAAATTTTTATGAATACGGAGGAATGAATATATTTACAAAGATATAGCAAAATCAATTGTATTGCAAGCACTTCACGCCTTTGTGCTTGAGCACACTAAAAACCCTCTGCTGTAAAATTTCCGTTTTGACGCTTGCGTCTTTTTTGCGATAACATAAACGACTTTTCAATAAAGCGGATATTCGTTTAAGCAAATCACCCCGAACAATCGTTACTAATATTTATTTTCAATTATGGATTTTTTTTCCATTGAAAATCGGGCGCTTATCCCTACTCGACTGTAAATCTGTTCTAGAAGCAACTACAGATTAACCATTCGGAGTAGGTTCTGGTAAGTGAGCAAAGATTCAAATTGTGGGATAAGAACTCTTGTTACGAAATTGACTGTTGTTGAAGCGTGTATCGTTCCATTTTTAGTAATGGCGTACTTTCAACTTGTCGAATGTCAAAGAATAAAAGCTTCAAAAGTGACAGCTACCCAAATACCGGGTGATTCAAAATAACACCTCTTGTTGGAGAACTCTGTAGAAGACCAGACCTGAATGACTTTTCAAAAGGGAACCGAAAGCCGCTAACGCAGTATCGTTTGGTTAGGTTTTTGTGTGGCAAATGTGAATTTCGCCCAACTTGAAAAAAGGCCCTTAAAAATCAGCATTGAAGCAACAACAAATCAACTGCAACTCTTATAAACCCAACTTATTAATGAATCGAGTAAATAACTTCGCAAATTCCGCTAACATGTGCATCTACGTGCAATTAAATATTTCGGCCGAATGTATCCGTTTTTTTACTTCTCCTTCTTCTTCTTCGTTACCCATAAAAAGCGCTATAAATTGATTGCATACATTTGCATATACTTTCATTTCAATTTACCGGATTATGTTGAACTCCCCTGAGCAAACCAATGCGAAGATTAAAAGCAAACCAATGCAATAACAACAACAACAGCAACAAAAAAATAAAACAGACATTCCAACATTCTTTTCACGAAAACAGAAAAACGAAATGTTCATTCATTTTTAAAATCCACTGTACGTACGAACTGGTAGGTTCGAAGACAGCCCGAGTGGCTGAAACATACGACGTATCGAACATTTCGCATACAACAGGTTTCAACCTTTTGCAGTTTTATCGCCATTTCATAGCGAATGTCGGCGCTGTGAACCTTCATCTGTGGCCGGTCGGTCGTTCGGTCTTATGCAGACACAAACAAACATATGGTTAAAAATGCATTTTCTGTGTAAGCCGTATAATAAAAAAAAAAAAAAACGCATATCTCAACAAAAGAATTCTCATTGCCCAAAAAGAGCCATTTATAATAAATTGTATAACGGATACATCGACCAGAACGCAACAACTTCTAAAGAAGTGCATACGTCGAGAAACGAAAAGAAAATAAACTCAGGCAAAATGTTAACACTGAAACCCGAACACACAACAAAGCAAAGGCTTTTTTTAAGGCACCGGTGGAGAGTGTACAGTACACGTCTGTGTGGCCTGTCAATTGTGTTTCCTAGTTTTATTGCGCCCGTCCCAGACGAAATTCTTTTGAAACTGATTTTTTCTGCCTTTGTCGGTGGAGTTTTCTTCAATGTCCGAACGAGCTGCAGGACTTTGCAACATTTTTAAGTGAACTATTTGTATTTGCAAAAAACAAGAAGAAAAACAACAACATGAATGGATTTCCCTTCACCTGGATTTATTAATAAGGCCGAAGGAGTTCTTTTCAAAACTTCGGAGAACAAACTTTAATAATAATTTTTTTTCTGGGAATGTCAGAATTGCTCTCGGTGGTATTTTGGCTTAAAACTCTTAAGAAATATAGATATTTTCACAGATAACCCTTCACCTGGATTTATTAATAAGTCTAAAAGAGTTATTTTTCTTGGACAAAAAACTTTTATAAAAAAGAGTAGTAACCATCATTTTTCTGACAATATCTGAATTATTCTCGAAGGTGGGTTGATTCGAAATATATTTATTTTCACAGCAAACATGACCGGATTACCCTGGATTTATTAATAAGCCTGAAAGCGTTATTTTTTTAAAACCATTCAATATGCAGACTTTGGGGAAAAAAATTCAAAGAGTAGTTTCTGAGAGTGCCAGGATTGTTTTCGCAGGTGTTTTGGCTCAAAACTCTTATGCAGTATATTTATTTTCACAGATGGCTGTAACCTTAAGGAAGGTAATCATCAGTAAAGTCCTTTCCGATATTTGAAAAACTAATCTTGGCCATATGCCAAATCTCAGCACGTACTCGTACAATTTTTCTTATAAATATTCGAGATTGAAATGTTAAAAAGTACCAGAACGTGATATAGTTGTGCCTTCACTGATCTTGGAGCAATCTAGTGATTGGACGCCATAGTTTCCAAAGTGCCATTGGTTTTTCTGACAGATTTTTAAAGAGAGAGAGAGAGAGAGAGAGTCGTCGCAAAAGTCATCCAATTTTCTCACATTTAGTTTAGAAGATGAGTATTTACACTCTTAATATAACGCAATAGCAAAAACACATGATCATAACAAAAACCAAACAACTTCAAAAGTAAATTATTCACTTTTCTAATTCTGACATGTTTTCGTTATGTGTTTTCTTGTTAATTCCCAGCTCCAGCATAAGATCGAATTTTTCCCTTCAATGAAGTTTTTATAAGGCACATCTGAGATAATTTGCATACGCTTTTCTCCATCCGCTTGGAAGTTCTAGTTATTTTTTTTCTCTGACAAAAGCAAGGACAAATTTTTCCTCCAATTTCCCTCATTTATTGTCGGGATTAGTATTCAACTGTAAAAAAAAACATCTGATTTATTCATACCATTCGGACTCCAGATTTTATGTAACAGAGATGGACTTTTAATTCGTCATAAACGGAAAAGTAAGCAATAATGAAAAAATTTCATTTCCATCGAGGTCTTAAACCCCGAGTAGTTTTCTATTTCAATTATTTCATTTTCATCGATTTAATCTTGAATTCATCAACATTTTGAACACATTTTTGGAAAACTTTATTGACGTATTTTCCCTTAATATTCAGAGAAGGACAGGGAACTTCATTCATAACCTGTGCGCTATAGAATTTGTAGGCTAGAGCCTAGTGTTTTCAAAGACTCCAGTTTTCCACCTTTCGATCTCCACCTTTCGTTTGCCTTCCGGAGATCTTCTATGCTAAGGTTGACATGGCTTATGCACAAAACTATTCCAGATCTAGAGGAACCAGTAGCGGTCAGCACATTCGCTCTATCGTTCTCTGATACACAAATTGGATGGTTATCCAATTATTTAGCCATGTCGTTAAGGGGCGCGTCACCTGTGGGCGGTTCTTGAATTCAGTGATACAGTTTGCAGGGTTTCAATCGCTGTCTTTCTAACAGAGTTCTTTGCTGATATCGTCAGCTACTTATAGATTTCGTCTCAGCGAACTTCATTGTCTAGAATTCTGCCTGAACTCCTGGTATCCAAAGTGATATCATGAGATTTATTTCATTTAAAATTAATTTAATAAATTTCATTATGAAATCCTTTGACTTCTGATGAACAAACGTCAAAATATTAAAAATCTCCTTTCTTTACAATTACACTTTCAATTTCCGGAGAGTTCTGCTTTCATAGCAAATTTACTTCATTGTTGTTACAGTTTACTCCTAAATAGTGGAGAATAGAAAACTAGACACCATCAGGAACTGGCTGCCGCCTGCGATGGAAGCAAACAACATCAGCGAATGACACTAATAATGGAAAGCGACATTTACAGTGATTCACAATCAATTTCCATCGGACACAAATCAAAAAACTTTAATAGAGCTCACATTTTTGACTTGTGTAAAAAAAAAATACCAATCCTCAGAAAGGACATTAAGATTATTTTAATTATCATATACATGAAGCATATTCGAAAAAGAAAATGTCAAAGTTTATTTGAATTTTAAGGAAGACTAAAATTTTCTTGTTGTTAACAACTGAGTGGGTGCAATAACCGGAAATATTTATGAGAACCAGTTACAAGTTCAAGCAGAAAATTACAAAATTAAAAATACATATGTTTTCAAATTAAAAAATATGAAAAACGTTACTCGAAATATTTAAAAAATTTCTAGATAGTTCAATTCTCAACAATAAGTTAATTTCAAAATATTTTCAAGTTTGTGTTTTTAGTTTTTTTTCTCGATCATTAATCTTTATACAGTTTACTAATTCTGTTTTTTTTTTTATTTTTGGTTTACGGATTTGAAAATTTCGTTCAACGAATTGTATACAGTCGAATTCGGATAAGCGCAAGCCTTTTAATTGAAAAAAATCGCTTAATTGAAAATTAAACATTAGTAACGATTGTTCTGAATGATTTTCCATGTACTGTACGTCGCTTAAACGAAAATTCGCTATATTGAAAAATGCCCCCAAAAAATAAGGAATTTCCCAAAAAAATCTAATACAAAATTGGGGAATTTTTTCATTATGAATTGGGGAATTTTGCATAATTTTTAGGCTTTATTGAAAAATCGTGTAGTGAAACACACACAAATTCATATGATATGAACACCGCATAAGAGAAATATGATGAATGTAATGGCGCTAAAAAATAATGTTGTGCCGTCTCATTTCCATACTACTACATGCAACTCATTATAATACAGAGACAATAATAGGGAAGAATTGACAGACCAAGAGATAAGAGAGGACGGTGACGTATATGGTCAATGGAAACTTAGGTTCAATAGAATTTATTATAAAATCATCATAATAAATTCTATTAAACCTACTACGAAGGAGTCATTAGAATTTATTTATGTGATGAAAACATTGCTTGGAGACAATTCTGATGACTTGGCCAAAATAAATGGCCAATGGAAACTTTGAAAATGCTGTAGTAGATTCAAAAGTAGCTTCAATTATCCGAAAATAAAAAACGAATAGAAACAAAAAACTGTCAAAGAAAAAGTTCAAAAAAAAAAACAAAGCGAACTATGGCTTATAAAACCATTGTACGCATTCGCATGTATTGGTTTGGGTCACTGTTTGCCTTTTTTGGGGGATATGCGTTACTAAACAGTAGTTCTCGTTTAATCGCTACAACTATAGCCCATTTTGCTTTTTAAAAGTAAACCTAAATAAAACACATATAAAATACTTTTTTTTCATGATATTTCTTTTTTATTATAAAGTATGATTGGTGGCCAGTTGATGTCGCCACGATGAGAAATAACGTGGCCAGTACCACTGTGCCGCCTGCAACTGCACTTGTGCCCAGTCATTTAAGAAAATTGTCTGGGAACATTTCACTATATTTTTTCTTCTCTTCTCTTCTTTTTCTCGAATCTTCTGTTGCCGTGCTTTCAAAATGAGGAATAAAATTGTTTGCATTTCTTCAGTTCAACAATGGATTAATTAAATGTTAATTGAGCACTGAAGGATGGAGACGCAAAAAAAAAGGGCAGACAATAAAAAACACACACCTACACAAAGCGGATTAGTTGAAGTGAGACAAATAAATTCTCGTCAAAAGGTCAATGGCATGGATGGCATTTACAGACGGGCATGACTATTGAAAACAAGTGTCGGGTCGTAACTTCTGTAGGCTCCATCAACTAGAAAAAGTTTAGTGCGAATAAGGTTTCATAATTAACAGATCCATTTCATTTGTGGTATAGTGGGCTCCTGGCATTATTTGTTATAGCCCTCCTGTGCATTCAGCCTTAGGCATTAGGGTGGAGTGAAAACATGCTTTTTTTTAATTTGAAAAAGTTAACCTCGGAAAGAGATGTAGTCTGGGGTCCTAATGAGGGGAAAAATAAAGAAAAAAAATTTAAAAAATGTTTAGGGGTCGCGCCTCTCCCTCGAAATTTGGAAATTATCGCTATTTTGGCGTTGATTTTAGAAAAATCCTAAAAATTAACGACTTAACTTATTCGAAATTTAAAAGTTTGAGCTTGTTCAGTGCCCAAACAAAAGTATTTGAGGCAAATATGAGGATAATCGACTAATATTTGTAGCTTTGGTGGCGATTTCATTGTTCAGTCAATTTTCTGAAGAAGGGACGATTTGACTTATTTTACTTTTTGAAATTTTTGAACAATGAGAAAGTATTTTTTAAATTTTTTCATGACCTTATTTCATTGTTTACGCTATTGCAAACATTTATTGACATAAAACTTTTTTAGGATTTTTCTAAAATCAACGTCAAAATAGCTATAATTTCCAAATTTCGAGGGAGTGGCGCGACCCCTTTTTCCCCTCATTAGGACCCCAGACTACATCTCTTTCCGAGGTTAACTTTTTTTTTTTGAATTTCACTCCACCCTATTAGGCATATTTTAATAATGTAAAAATTAGTTTACTTTTTTTTTAAATCAAATGAAATTAGGTTAATGCCTTTCCGTTACTGTGCAGTTAACCGTTTTGTTGAATTAGTCTACACGAATGTAACGAAATAATATCGAACAATTCTATTGACCAAACAAACCATATCTAATTTCAATATTCGTAATATGTACCAACATTGCCCAAAAGTCAGCCCACAAATGACCAAATGTTAAACTATACCACCATCACCGCTAATGCCCAAAGGCCATGGATGGCGATGTGGACATCGACGGTGGGGACGACAACTAGAACTTCCGCAAATAACATTTAATGCTAATGGTAATACACTCCTAATCTAAGGTCAAAACTATTAAAATCCCATCAAAAACAAAAATGTTGATGTACAAATAAATACAAATAATCATTTGAACAGCTGAAAACGGTTACAGAACACAGACCGGTGGGTGTGTGGGGACAGCCAAAACAACAACAACATCAGCTACAACCACATAAACACTCTGACACACACACACACACAGTCATACAAGTGTAGAAGTCAAAACAATACCACTAGACAGGGCACAAGCGAAACAACTCACACAAACACCAACAATATGTATGCGAACGTTTACACACACACTCACAAAAGGAGATTCTCGGTTAGACGACCATGGAGTCACAATTGAAATGATGGCAAATAATGACCAGAAATAGTAACAACTTAAACGTAACCATTCACACATACAGTCACACTTATGTCTACACATACATCTAGATGTGTAGTTGTAGTTGTATCCTTGCCCATGTCGTATCTGTGGGCCCCATTCATCCATCGAGTAAGGCCAGAACATTTCAACAAACAAACAAAATTGTCATAATGTTAAAACAAATCTGTGTATTAGACAACAATAATGTCTAGACAACAGTCGAATGCTCGGACCAAAATGGAACGGACCATTAAAAAAAAACAACGTCCAAAATGAATGAACAAACACTCATATGCACGCGTAGTCTGGCAATCAGTAGTGCTGGACAGTGGGACGAGAACGCTTAAACTTGCTCATTGTTCGATTGTTTTTGATGACATTTTTACAGCAGAGGGTGAACGTTTTTACTATTGAGGAAGAACTTCTGGAAAATCAGGGGGGCCAATGTGCATGGTAAACTCTTTGCTGGCGTTCTTTAGTTTAAAGAGCAATGGGTTTTGGGGAAATCACTCATGGGGTAAATGAAGCTACCATTGACTTCCAAGAGTACCAAGAAAATTGAGTAAACCATCCAGGTAAACCCGGTACGACTGATGATATAATTCCTACCTCTAGGTCAGAAGATGAGGCATACCGAATACCTCTGATGCTCTTTGGGTCATAGAACCCGTTTGGATTTACATTTCCAAGCCGATTCGATTCGAAGTCTGCCTCCGACATATGCGTTAAACGACAGCCACCGCGAAACTTGCCGAAGGTCCATTACCAGTTGGCCAGACAAGGACAAAGGTTCTTCTGACCAACCGCGGTACCCGAGCCTGGCTGCGAATTCATATCACTTGATGTACCTTGTCGACCTTAGAATTACAATAAAATCCGATTTCATTATATAGTGTTAAATATGAAAAATATGTCTTGAAAACGACAACGGTATTCCGAAAAATAGAAAAATCTGTAAAACTTGATTTCCCAAATTTTTTTTTTTCCAAATTTTTTTTAAAAAAATTTTTTTTACAAAATTTTTTTTTTCGAACTAATTTTTTTTTCAACAAAATTTTTTTTTTCAACAATAATTTTTTATTCAACAAAATTTTTTTTTTTCAACAAAATTTGGTTTTTTCAACAAATTTTTTTTTTCAACAAAAATTTTTTTTTGAACAAAATTTTTTTTTTCCAAAAAAAAATTTTTTTAAAAAAAATTTTTTTTTTCAACAAAATTTTTTTTCCCATATTTCAACGGGCGCCATAGGCGCATTACATCTTACTAGTTTGTACATAATCTCTTACTCTTTTGCTGAACTTATTATTTGAAAACGCTGCTGGCAAATTTAAAGATGCTGTGTCCTGGATGGCTGCCTCGGCTGTCTTAGCAGAAGCGCATCACAGATTTTGTTTTCTAAAATCGTTGTCCGTTTCGAGCTGCTCAAAGGCCCAAACTCAGGTAGGACGAGGACCAAGAGTGTTGTCCCCCAGCATACCGGTCTCTGGAATCATTTCCCAGCAGGCACGGTGTGTGCCTCATTTCGGCCAAATGTTCTTTTCAATCCGGCGTCTTTATACCCCACTGTTCCCCTGGTGAACCCTAAACTCGCAACAAATGAGCATAGGGTGAGGATTAAAAACGAACAAGACGATAAGCAAATAAAAATTAAAAGTGGCAATACCATCGACCACATAAAAAGGGGCACACAGACGCAGCCACATACACACACAAATAGGGGAAATGGTAAATATTGTTCATCAAAAATGAAAGCACTTAAACGGACATACGGCCCAGTCAGTCAGTCAGTCAGCCAGCAAATTTCACAATGGCCCTAGACAATAAATATGTTTTATTTGGGCAAATTCTAAAGGAATTATAACGATTTCTGATGCACCATGAAAGTGTATTTGTCAAGAAAGCAGGGGCCAACATAATTCCAAAAAGAAAAGAGCCTTGAAATACTCAACAAGAAACCCAAATGAAAATCAAATAAATACCAAAAGTATTTATACCTCCAACGATGTCGATGGTGATGATGATGATCATGATGATGGGGTTGGATGACGGAAAAGGCAAAACCCAAACAAACCGATAGCAATCATCATCATTATTGTGCTGCTCTTGTGAGGCACACAACGGAGCAAAAGTGCTACACAAGACAAATTACCTCTTTGTAGGAAGAGAACACTCCACAAGCCGAGAAAAAAAGGAACAATAAAATGAACCAACAACAATGGACAGCAACAGTCAGTCAACAACATGCAATGCAGGTTTTTATGCTGATACAGCAAAAAAAAAAATGTTGTTGCTTCTGCCTTCTCTCAAAGAAAAGAAAATGTTGCAAACGCAGACTTAATACCTTGTTTTACTTTGGTGAACGGACAGCAACTAAAACAGCTGGATATCTGGTTTAGGAAAAACTTGTCTGGCATTGTTTTTTTGCCAAATGGACAGGTCTTTAAGGCTCATTGCGCTTATACATTTTCCCATTTAGCGATTGCTTAAATTGTTTGTTAATTCAAGCCATAATTGTGCAGAAGTTGCGTTGCGTGGTAAAGTCATGGACATTTTAATGGCCCTTTTAGAATTAGTGATTTAATGAATTTCAGAATATCCGAATAGTAAGCGGTAATTATATCCAGGCCTATCCGACGCCAGAAAGAAAATGTTACAGGAGAGGGTTTTTGGTGAGGTCGGGCATAAAGACGTATGGAGCTTAAGATACAATTGAATTTTATACAGAGTTCTCCAACAAGAGGTGATATTTTGGTATTCAAACAAAAATTGAATTTTTCGAGTTAAATGATCGGATGTTTATCTTAATATATATTTACCCTCGACACTGATTCACTTACTCTGTCACGCAGTACGTAGGAATTTAAATAGGCATTCTATAATTCTATAAATAATAATAAAAAAATAATATTTTTTTTTTTCCAAAATTTTTTTTTACCAATTTTTTTTTTACAAAAATTTTTTTTTTACAAAATTTTTTTTTCAACAAAAATTTTTTTTTTTTACAAAAATTTTTTTTTTACAAAATTTTTTTTTCAACAAAATTTTTTTTTTTCAAGAACATTTTTTTTTTCAACAAATTTTTTTTTTAACACAAAAATTTTTTTTTTTCAACAAATTTTTTTTCCATATTCAACGGGCGCCATAGGCGCATTACAACTTACTAGTTTCATAATAAAGAGGAAGATATGCCGTTAAGAATGAAAAATAACATTAGCCAAATAGCCACCACGATCACACTTACAGGACCATAACCTTTTCATGAAATTTTCCATTACGAAATGGCAAAGTGGCTGCCCTATGTCCTCGATAGCCTCACGAATTCAAACTTTGGGGTCTTGAATTGACGATGGGCTGTGGACGTAGAACTGATCTTTCACGTGTCCCCAAAGAAAGAAGTCGCCAGGTGTTTAATCACTAGATCTCGGTGGTCAATTATGATCACCACTTCGAGAGATAACACGTTTCGGAAACTTTTTAGATTTGCGTACTGTAGATTTAGATTTTCACTAAATCGCAAAGTGGCTGCCCTATGTCCTCGATAGCCTCACGAATTCAAACTTTGAGGTCTTGATCCCAAAGAAAGAAGTCACAAGGTGTTAAACCTCTTCGAGAAATTACACGGTTCGGAAACTTTTTAGTTTTGCGAACTGTGACTGCAAGATTTTCACCATTTTTTTGTAGTGAATTTTAATAATTTCAAGTCGTTGTTGACGTCTGCGTCGTTCCATTTTTTGTAATGACTTACGTTCTACTTGTCAAATGTCAAAGAATAAAAGCTTCAAAAGTGACGGCTACCAAAATACCGGGTGATTCAAAATAACACCTCTTGTTAGAGAACCTTGTATTTCTTTGTAAATATACATTTTTAATATTTTGCGATTTGACAATTTTCTGTCGAATTTCATTAAAAAGTGATTTTCGAAAGTTACGTTTTTTTTTGCCGGTAAGGGCTCGAAATAGACATGGTGTTATAAAACCAATCCCCAGTGAAAAGAAAATGAAGGAGGGCTAAAGTCCATAAAAAAAGAATGGATGCTAAATCATTTGACAGACATTATTGAGTCTTAGAGCGGAGAGTAGTGAAACCACAAATCGGCGGGGATCTCTTACATACAGGCAACATAGAAACATGGATCGTTGTATTCTGGGCCATGAGAGTTGATGATCAGTACTTCCTCGACCGGGGACTTACTGTTTAAAGCCGATTCAGATCTACTAATGCAGTTTCTAGAGAACTTTCTACATGTCTAAGGGATTACTCTCTTACTCGTAAAGTCACTGCCATTTACGAGGTGGAAATGGCCGTGGAATGTTTGTTCTTTGATGGCCCTACCTAGGTTTGCTAAGCTAAAAGTATTGGCACAGTAAAGATAAAAAGTTATAAATGCACCCGGAAAATTACATTTTAACAAATAACAAATATCGTCCATCCGACACAATGTTCTATCGGCAGACATTTTCGACACATCCGGCAATTTAAAAAAATTACACTTTTTTTGGAAAACTAAAAATCTTGCTAGTTTGCCAAAATTGGGTTCGTTTCTGAAGAAACAATGGAATTGGAGTTGTCTGGCAGGCCCAATAATGTCATTCGGTTACACTTTGCATTAAGAAACTCTTCCTGGCTCTGCATAACTCACTACTGAGTTCATAATGATTTCCTGCACTGATGACAAAGTAATATTCAACATAATAAATGTGCTCGTCAACATCTGATTATGGGGCATTTTCAATTTGTAACAAATATTTACAAAACAGTAACGGAAACATTTCAAAGAACACCGTAATTAAAGTTAATAACAGCAATGTAAGGCTAATAAATCTTGGAAATAAAAGAAAAATGCAAATCATGAAGTGCAAAAAATTACGGCGTCATGGCGAAATAGAAGAAAAGAACAAATACAAATACATATGTATGCTAATTAATGTTGCTATAGTCGGCATGGATACAGACAAGTTTGGAATACAAAAATCACTGGACAGTAGCGAAAATGTGGCATAAAAAGATTTTTGGAACAAGATTAAATTTTTTTTTCAAATTTTTTCTGTGCTTTCCGCAGTACAAGGTGTAGAGTACCCAACCAAGCCTATTCCGCGCCGCTTGTCCTTATAGGGAATAAATAATAAGAAAAAAAAAACAAACGGTAGTCGCAGCAAAAACAATAACATTAGCAGCCAACAAATGCTTGTATAAGAGCGTAATTGTTGTTAATGCCTTTTTAATTGTACCATTAATTGCTGACGCCTTGTCATAGGGTCTGGCAGCAGCGCAAAAGTAGCAACAGCAGCAACCAAAATGCCAACCAAAGCTGGCTGCGGCAAAAGGATAATGGAATGTATAACTTGTGGATATAAAAGAAGAGCGAACAGAAGGAAATAATAAAACAACAGCAACAAAAGAGAAATACAACAAAAGGGGGGAATAAATAAACAAATATTTATATCATTAGAATAAATTACAAACCACCAACAAAAACAAAAAAATCAAAAAGAACAACACCAGTCCAATAACATGGTTAAACAATCTCGTCCATATAATTACAAAAAAAAAAACCATGCCAGCTTAAACATTAATGATTTTATGGACAGGGGGCGAATTAAGGATCAACAAATAATTCCCTGCGAATCTGGGACCAGTCTTAACACAAAGTCCGGTCGAATGCCGAAGGATAACAATTCGAGGTTTGTCAAGTGAAGAGGAACGAACTGCCTGAAATGTTGCTAAGATCCTTATTCAAACATCGGCTAAAATCCTGAACTTCCTATATTTAAAATTTTAAATTTTGATTTTTTGCAGGCAGACTCGTGGAAATGTCTGTATCACGTAAAATTTTTTAAAAATAGATTTTTATCAACTCTCATATTTTCCAATTTTTTTTTTTTTTAAATGGTTATCGTTTTTTTTTAAGTTTTCAGTTCAAAAAACATTTTTTTTTTCGTAACGCTTATGTAGTTTAAAAATTTGGAGTCTCTTCAAGTTATGCTAAGAAAAGTGAAAAAAATTATTTTTTTTTTCAAAAATAATAAAAATTTGGGAAAATCTGAGAATTGATAAAAATACTACGAGCTTCATACTTCAAACTTAAAAAAAAAATTCTGACGTGTACATGAAAATCGCCGATACACGTGTATTTTTATTTTGTATCCCCTTTCCGAAAATGTAAATTTGGATCATAGGACAGAATGTGTGTAACACGGTGTTAGAGAAGAATTTGTGTATTTCTGAGATCAATGACTTAACTTAAATATGTATTGGATACAAAACAAAACTATAATGCGTGCGTTATTAATTTAAAATTATAAAAATATTAAATTATTAATTTTATTATTAAATATTATAAATTTTAAACTAAATTTGGCTCAATAAATTGGTGAAAAAATATATCTTAATATATATTTACCCTCGACACTGATTCACTGACTCTGTCACGCAGTACGTAGGAATTTAAATAGGCATTCTATAATTCTATAAATAACATTAATAAAAAAAATAATATTTTTTTTTGTACAGAAATTGTGTTTTCCCCAATTTTTTTTTTACCAAAATTTTTTTTCAACAAATTTTTTTTTTACAAAAATTTTTTTTTTCCAAATTTTTTTTTTCAACAAATTTTTTTTCCACCTAATTTTTTTTTCAACAAAATTTTTTTTTCAAGAAAAAATTTTTTTTTCAACAAAATTTTTTTTTTTCAACAAAAGTTTTTTTTTTCAACAAAATTTTTTTTTCCACAAACATTTTTTTTTCAACAATTTTTTTTTCCTTATTTCAACGGGCGCCATAGGCGCATTACAACTTACTAGTAATATAATAATTTTAAATTAATAAGTTTAATTTAATTTAATATAAAAGTCTATGACAGCGCCATCTAGCGTGAGTTTTAGATAAAAATAAATATCAAAATCAAATTAGTCGACACCAACTTTCCAGTATAATAGAAATAAATATGCATTATTTTTATAAAATTATTAATGACACATAATTGTTATAATGCGTCGCAAAATCAAAAAAAAATCTAGCACTGATCGAAAAAAAACCCTTGAAGGTTTTGTTTTGTCAACTTTCATTTGCATTTGGTCTCATCCCATTCGCATTTTTGGTTGTTGGACAGGGATATCTAAGACAACAGTTTTTAAATCGAAATATCGTGTAGTTCAACAACAAATTAAACACACAATTTGAATGGAAATTTAACTAATATTTGTGGTAGAGTGCCTACAATTTACAAGTGGCAAGTTATATTTTGTAAATGTCCTCCACCGCATGACATCTGAAAAACTTCAAATTGGTTTATAACTCCAACCCACCACCCCCCCCCCCCCCCCCCCCCTTTCAACCCAAAGACATTTCAACCTTTCACTACGCATTAAATCAAAGCAAGCATGCTTTGACATGACAATACATTCATACAGACGTACTCACATACGATTTCGAAAAACGGTTTCAAGATTTCAAAATCCTTAGCTGACATTTCACATTGTGAAAGCTCACCACTGACAGATGGAAAACCACGCCAATGAATGGAAACAGTTGCATGCGTGTGTGTGAGACATTTGTCATAATCGTCATCATCATTGCGAAAGAAAAATATATTCTAAAAGGAAAAAAAACCGGATTAGATGCAGCTAAATACTTTATTATTTTAGCATAATTCATGCATAAAGGATCTGAAAGGATTGAAAGACAATCAAACACATACACACAACACAACAATGAATTGAAATGAAAACCCCGCAATAACACACACTAAAAAGAATATGACACAAAACATTTGATTGACAGCATTAACGCAGTTGATGAAATGTTTAGCCAAACATGTTCCAACCGCCATCCGTTGTTAGTCCTGTGGCACCCAGGGCCCGGCCAACTGCTGGGATTCGAGTGCGTGAGTTCGTCGATGTGGGTGTTCTCTGTCGGCCGGTTTGTCGGTCTGTCTATCAAAGATGAGTATGTGTCAGGTATTATAAACTCACAAAGACACATGCATGACGGCGTTCTCTTGTGTGTTGACAGGGGTAACTGATGCAGGACAAGGGAGCGAAGATGTTTGCCGAAGAGCGATAATGACAAACGCATATCATATTTTCTTGGTTTTTCTTTGTTTGTTTGGTTTTTTCTACCCAAGTTGTGAATGAGCTGTAATGGCCTTTCACATGCTATTAAATGTGAAACGAGGGAAAATATTTTGTTGTAAACATGAGAAATTCAATTTAAATGCCTGTCTATCACTGAAAAGAAAACTTCAAAAATCTAATTAGTGACATTAAGTGGTTAAGGAGCGGAGCTTTTAAAAACTTTCAACAGCAAATTTGATAATTGCACAAATTCAGCGCAGAGTTAAGCTCAGGAAGAGGATGAGGATGAGTGCACCAGGAAACAGTAACGGGAATTTCACATATCAAAATGGTTAGTACTAGAACTAGAAATTGGTATCACTTGGTATCATCCCCCATGGGACACTGAAAATGTGAAATGTGATAATCCCTGTTATTGTGAAGACTAAACAAAGATTATGTTAGACGACGGAAGACACTGCAAAGTAAACGATTTGGACAAAACGCAATTTTTGCATCATCGATTTTCATACAAAATAGTGTTTGTGGACTGCGAAAAAATTATTAGTCAGCTGAATATTCTGTCAGTTTCAAGATTGTAACTGAGTTTCAAAGTGAGGAATTTTTTTAAATATTTTAATACGCACCAGTGTTGTTGACACTTGTCTTCAAAACATCATAATCTAATTTTGAAAAGGAATTTCATCAAAAGAATTGCTTTAAAAAAACCAAAAAAAAAATTTAATATACAACTCAATGGATTTGCATGTATTTTTCGGAAACTAATTTAGAAATACTTAGTGTTATGTAGACTAAAAGCGGTGAAGAAATTAAATTAATTATTCTAAAAAATAAAAAAAAAAAAATAAATATATCAAATTTAAAAATAACAATCTTAATATATATTTACCCTCGACACTGATTCACTGATACACTGATTCCCTGATTCACTGATTCACTGACTCTGTCACGCAGTACGTAGGAATTTAAATAGGCATTCTATAATAATTCTATAAATAATAATAATAAAAAAAATAATATTTTTTTTTGTACAGAAATTGTGTTTTCCCCAAATTTTTTTTTACCAAATTTTTTTTTTCCAAAATTTTTTTTTTTACAAAATTTTTTTTTTCCACAAATTTTTTTTTTTACAAAATTTTTTTTTTCCACAAATTTTTTTTTTTCAACAAAATTTTTTTTTTTCCACAAAAATTTTTTTTTTCAGCAAAATTTTTTTTTTCAAAAAAATTTTTTTTTTTCCACAAAAATTTTTTTCCAACGAAATTTTTTTTTCCACAAATGCTTTTTTTCCCAATTTTATTTTTTTTCGAAATTTTTTTACAAAATAGTTTTCTCAAAATATTTTTTACAAAATTTTTAAAATTAAGTAACAAATACTTTCTCAAGCAAATTAACGGGCGCCATAGGCGCATTACAACTACTAGTTCTTTATATTTTTCTTCAACTACTGCTTATTTCGTTTTGGATATTTTCGTTATCCGGCCATGTTGAACGAATTTTTGTTTACAAAAATTGAAGAGAAGGATATTGGCAACAGGACGGCGCCGAAGCTACACTCGATGTTTTGCGCCCTGTTTTTGATGGTCGCATTACACCGTGTTACAAAAAATAGATTTTAGGAAAATCTGAGAATTGATAAAAATCTATTTTTTAAAAAATTTGACGTGATACAGACATTTCCAAAAAATCAGCTCGATTGGATCACTGAAAAAGGGTTGACCGATTTTTAAAGGCTTTCACACAGGCCACTACGAGCTTCATACTTCAAACCTAAAAAAAATTCTGACGTGTACATGAAAATCGCCGATACGCGTGTATTTTTATTTTTTATCCCCTTTCCGAAAAAGTAAATTTGTTTCATAGGACAGAATGTGTGTAAAACGGTGTTATCAGCCGCAGAGCTGAGAGCTGATGTCGTTAGGCGCTACTGCATGGCCAGCCGAGGCAGCCAATTATTTTCCATTATTAATCGGAAGGATTGTACTTTCAAATAAAAAAGAGATATTTAAGAAAATATCCAGTAGTTTTTTTTATAGAATTTTCAAAAAAAAGTTCTTTGGCGTACCCTGTACATGTATGTAAATGTTTGTCTCATGAAAGAACACCCCTACATTCTGCATTTCAGTTAAATTGGTCCCTTGTTTAAAATTTTCGATATAAATCCACCGGGCCCAAACGACATATAAACCACCATCGTCCATCAATCGAACCGCTGGAGTAACTTTTGCTTCTGTAGCTCTTAATGTTAAGATCTGATGCTCGGACAAACAAATGCATGAACGTTTTTTTTTATTTTGAGATTTCTTCACTTTTTTCTGTGTACATTTGTAATAATTTGTACGATTTAATTTAACAAACTGTTTTTGAAAAAATTTCATCTGCAATTTGGTTAATTTCGAGAACCCCCCATTTGTATAAGGAGACGGTCCTACTTTTTAAGGAAGGTCCCGAAGCCGACCTTCGGCCCTCCGACATTTTTTTTTCGTCACATTTTTCATCCTGATAAATTTTTGTATATTTTTCGCCGCCTCTTCCTCCTGGTGGGCTTTGGTTAGGGACACCATTTGGTCTGGTGTGTGGAGATTGTGAAATTGTGATTTCCAAGATTGTTTATTATACCACATTAATTGGATATATTTTATTTTATGCGATAATTTGGTGACTGGTGCTTGGAAATGAGTCATCGTCTTCTTTGGGCAAAAACTAAATTTGATTAAATTCAAATGTTTCTAGTATCAGTTAGGACATTTAAGGCGTTTTCCTCCGATTGCTACATCGCCTTCATAACAGACAGGTCTTTGTACCTTTATCTTGGAAGTATCCACATAATAGGATGGACTTTATTTATCCACTTCTATTGTGTGTTGTCCTGCCAACAGCCAGTCTTGGAGTAAAACATCGTACAATAGTCGACCATTTCTAGAAGAATTATGTGGAAACATAATAATCAAATTCTCGATAAGTAAATGATTAATAAATAATTTGTTTGTACCGCCAGGCCCAGGCCAAACAGTTTCAGTAGTTACAAAACATCATCACGAATTAATTACGCTAATATTGACAAGAAGCCCACGGGGTGGGGGGGGGGGGGGGGTGCACACATTGGGAGAGAGTGAGAGAGAGCTTATACTAATGCAGAACGGGCAAATTACGAGGGTGGATTTGGCTGCTTGCAGATGTCTTAAATTCTATACTTTAAAAGGTTTAAAATCCATTTAAACATGAAATTAATACAAAATGAAAAAAGACGAAGGCTCACAACATCCACACATCCTGCAGATGAATGTTACGTTGAAGTTTACGCTGAGAGTTTTTGTCGACGAAAGGGGGGGGGGGGGGGGGGGCTTTTAAAATAACACAATGTATTAGTGTCAAATCAGCGTAAATTATAACAAATATTACTTTGAACATTAAGCCATTTAACAGGAAAAAGGAAATGGCAAATGGTTGGCGGCTGGCTGGCAGGCTGGCTGGGGTAGCTGTCGCACATTTCATAGCCAAGGGAAACCTTTTGTGGCCCCCTTCTTGTACCTTTCACAAGAACCTTTTATGTTTGCTTTTTTTTGTTATTTTGCACTGACACGAGCCCTGTACAAAAGTGGTGGACTTTTCGGGGGAAATGTGTTGCCACCACAACAATTTTCCGAAATTTCACTTCTGTTCAGGTTTCCAATAATTGCTTAAGCATGTCTAAATTTTAAACTACATCATTACCGAAACGTCAATAGCTGCTATTGTAAAATACCTTTTGTTTTCGTGAGATCATTTTACATTTCATCCACCACCTCCCCCACCCAACAAAATGGGCACCCCGTGTACTATTGGCCTTTTTGTGAATAGTGAAAGTGCATGTGTTGCTTTTCACACAAAATGACTTAATCAAAATCATGTGTTACATCGACAGACCGTTCGTGCCCCCGCTCGAGTGAACGGCGACGCTGTTGCTACTATTTTTGTATTGTTCTTATATTCCGTTACAAGGGAAACATGTGTGTTTTATCACATTACAGATGAACACACGCACCGAAGTTGCTTAGGAAATATGTGATGGTGTCTGAAGAGCCTGAACCATGGTCGAATATGTGGAACGCTATGGAAACGTAAGACGTCATTAGATGCTCTGACAGGCTGTGTGGCATCCTTGCAGATATTGCAGATTAGAAAACGTTCAGCCTGGTGAGTCGACTTGTCGAGAGGGTTTATCTGTTAAGAAAATTGGACCGGGGAAGGTTTACGGAAATGCTCTCCTAATACATGTGTATTGTATGTAATGGGAGGCGATCATATCGATTGCTATGGACAACAATTCCAATACATCGATGGAGTTTGTTACTACAGCTCTGTGATTTTCAAGAAATCGTTCGAAAGAACAAAAATTTCTATAATTTACAGAGTAAAGGAATTCATTCATTAAACAGCCTTGGCTGACATCTGAGTGGTGCATCCTGTCAACCGCATAGTTTACCTATCCTTGGTACGGTTTCTGGTCTATCTCACGAAGGGCTAGCACGATAATGAGTTGTTCACATAACATCTGTCGTTCAAAGTACCCAACAAAAATCGCGTCTTCTAGATGACCAATTGAACTCGACAGCTGTGCAAAAGATAGATGATGGCATGGAATGTATTGGCAGGACGTGCCATCCTACTGAAACCCAAGATCGTCCAAGTCCATGTCTTTCATCTACGACGACAAAAAATGGTTTAGACCGACCCTGCTGCCATTTTTATTAAAATTTGCCACCATTTCAACTTCCCATACATGGCCTGAAAATCTTGCAGTCATCTAAATAAATTTCATAAACAAATCTGTATCTCCACTTGTGTCGAATGTAGAGTGCCCAAAAACAAAAAGACACCCATAAATATGTGTGGCTGTGGCGGGATATCTCTGTCTGAGTATGTGAATATTTCCGTAGTGGAGCAACACACACGCACATATATTTGTATGTCAGGGTATTGGACATAATGTCTTTATACATTTTTATATAATATTTGCCTTAAACATTTGTTAAATATTAAAATTTTCCACTACCCATGTACATGTACAACCTAACAAGGAATTTTCCCCAACATTTACATTTACAATTCTCCATAATAAAGGCACAACAGCATTGCAACTAATAGAACACCTTGCTTCGTGCTCAGGCAGTGATTTGGTTTAAAAAAAAAAAAATAGAAATCCCTGCCAAAGGTTTTTCACTTCATTTCATTTTACTTATAAACACATGTGAGCGTGTGTGTGTGTACCCTGTTATATGTGGGCGTATGTTTGTCTCTCTCTCTGTGTGTGTGTTCGTTGAACTATTTCGAAACAAAAACTACGTAAGCATTAGTAATTTATGAATTTTATGTTAACATTAATTTTCAATTTCTCATACCTTTGCGGACGAACGATTTCGGAATAAATAAATATTCCAAACACGTTTGTGGTGTGGATAAGTTTCGAGGATTTTTTCAATTTTCCAGTCGAGTCGGGAGAATTTCTCTAAAATTCCGGTAATTGAATTGAATGTGATAATGGCAAAGTTGTTTTTTGGCTTTTCTAGTATTTCCCCCCGCATTTAACGTTTTTTTTTGTTTGTAAAATATTCTTAGGGGTTGTAACAAATATGCGGGGGGGTTTGAGATAGGCAAGAGTGTATCTATATGAAGATTTTTGGTAATCATCGACAAACATTTTCTGTGGTGGCCGCCATAAACAAACTATGACTGTTTGTCTAGCAGAGAAAAACGTATAAAAAGTAATCATATTTACAGGGTGCTCCATCTTTTATGTTGGTCTGTGAAGAATTTAAAAAATACAACTGCGGTATTTATTTTTAAATTTGGTCCTTTACGATGTACGACTACGATTTCAAAATATAAAATCAATCAAGTGTCCGCCTTTAATGGTCCATCGCGAAATGTGTCATTCTTTGGAGTTTTGTACAAACTGTCGTAGTATTTCGGGCGTTATACGGATCATTTCTAGCAAAATGTTGGCTTTGTGCTCGTCAATTACCCGATGAGTGTTGCTGCACATTTTGGTTATCCAAAAATCCCATAAAAAGAAGGCAGGACGGATCAGATCTGAAGATCCGGAGGCCATTGTATGTTGTCTATTTTTGGACATATCGTTGCACATGAGCCTTTCATTGGAGAATGTGATCTGTTTTATTTTCATTTAATTTTGTTGAAGCCAGTAAGCGTTCCGGAGACATTTGCCACTCAACCGTCCTGATCTTTTACCCTCGCAGGCAAAAATTCGTATTTTTTTCTTTAAATTTTCATGTTTCCACGTCGATAACTTGCTATACAATTTCCACAAAATTTTCTTAATAAATTTTTATGAATATGGGGGATAATCTTTATGTCTTTAGCGGGGTTTTTAATAATTTTGTTTACTTTATTTGACTGAAATCTCTATTAGCTCTATGAAGAATGAAGAATTCTCCACATGAAGAATTCCCCAAAATAAATGAAAAATCCCAATATGAAACTGGTTCCAAAAATTCCCCAAACATTTCCCAAACAATTTATGAAAAATTATCCAATGCAAAATCTCCCAAATATTATGAAAAATATCCTACATAATAACAACTACATTATAAGGGCCCTATGAAAAATGCACAAAAAAAAAAAAAAACTCGTACAATATTGGGGAGTTTTTAATATTTTTTAGGTAACATTTAATTTTGTTTTGGTTTTTGGGGATTTTTTCATAAGATTTTTTTGAAAAAGTCCCACAAAAAAATGAAGAATTCCCAAAAAAATGAAAAAAACCCAATATGAAAATTTTCCCAATAATTCTGAAAAATCACCCAAACAAATTATGAAAAATTACCCAATGCAAAATCTCCCAAAAAATAATGAAAAAGCTCCCCCTCCCAAAAAAAAAAAGAATTAAGAATTCCCCAAAAAAAATCTCATACAAAATTAGGGAGTTTTTCATAATTTTTAGGTAACATTTCATTTTTGTTTTTGGGGCATTTTTCATATGTTCATGTTGAGAATGCCTCAAATGAAGAATTCCCCAAAATAAATGAAAAATCCAATGAAACTGGCTCCAAAAATTCCACAAACATTCCCCAAACAATTTATGAAAAAGTACCTAATGAAAATATCCCCAAAAATAAAAATTTCAGAATTTTTTATTGCCCATTTTGTGAGACATTTTTCATATGAAAATTGATAATAAAAAATTCCGCAATTTTTTATGAGATTTTTTTTTTTTGGAGAATTCTTAATTTTTTAAACAATTTATGAAAAATTACCCAATGAAAATATCCCCAAAAAATTGCCAAAAATAAAAAATTTGAGAATTTTTTATTGTTTTGGGACATGTATTATATGAAAATTCATAATAAAAAATTCCGTAATTTTTTATGAATTTTTTTTTTGGAGAATTCTTAATTTTTTTGGGGCATTTTTCATAGGGCCAAAATTTGTCAGAAGCTCAAATGAGGGATATTGGACTATGTATACAAATGTGGCGTAAGCTCAAATATTTTTCTGATAACCGAGGTTTCCAACATTAGACCAACATCATCCACTGAGTCCATCTTCCTGACTTATGCTCGAACCTATTTCAGCTAGTTCTGAGTGAAATTTTAATTAAATCGTACAGCACGATTCCAAATGACAGATTTATTTCCAAAAAAATTCACTGCGCGACAGAACCTAAAACTGAATTCGGTTCTGTTATGGTTCGTGATCAATTTGGTTTTAAATCGAGTTAGGCTGCTATGGTTTGTGATCACTGAATTGCACAAAGTTCAAATACAAGGTCCGCCAAATAACTTTTTTTTTTTGAAAATTCTATAAAAAAACTACTGGGTATTTTCTCAAATTTCAAGACATTTGCTCAACTAATTTTATGTATAAACATGAAATGGTAACTCTTGCCACCCACAGTTTGTTTACAATCAAAACTCACCTGTTTTCCTACCATTTGCTTCTGTGGGGGTGTGCCAAGTTCCATTTAATCTCGTTGCATTATACAACACAACTGTCGTTAACCTTTGCGCTACCGGGGTTTTTTTTGTTAGAGAAAAATGCAATTTATTCTAATTTACTGGCTAAATTAATATAAAACTCAACACAAGATTTGATCAGCCCTAATTGCAAACTAATTTCATTTGATTTGTGTAAAATCGAATTTATTGAAATATTTTCAAATGCAAATATTGTTAATGCAGAATGCGTAAATAAAACTTTCTCATCATTGTTAGATGTGTTTACAAAAGTGATTTATTTATCATGTCTCTAAAATAAAACAAAAATATAAATACTACCTTTGAGTACCAGTTTCGGGAAAAAAAATCTAAAATTTCTTAAGACCTCCAAAACCCATTATCAATTATCCAACCTGTATCCATATGGCTACCACGCCTGCCAACGAGTTAATACATTGCACTCTAACTCTTATCAGTGTTCAAAGCAATGCCTCCATATTACTTGGAAAATTGATAAAAGCAAATATTGTTAGTTGATAAACAATGCCCGCCAGCAAAATGATTCTTAATCTAATAATGTTGTGTGTTAGTACTAAACAAGCGGCGATAGCATTTGGTTCGACTATTTTCATATCGATCCGTATAATTTCAATGTTATACGGAAAACGGAAAGAACCAAATGAATTTCTACACCCTCCTAATAGTATTCATCTCTGGCCAATCGATAAATGCAGCACGAATTTTGGGCATATTTGGTTTTCCCGGACCAGCGCAATACGCGTTTGCCGAGCCACTGTTGAAAGAGCTCGCTCGCCGGGGCCATCATGTGACAGCCATAACGAATTTTCCACAAAAAGAGCCAATTGAAAATTTTCGTGATATTTTGATAAGTGAAAATGCAAATTTATTTGATGGTGAGTGTATGTACACCAGTGATTAAAATTATAGCACAGTTTTGGGGGAATGGATAAGAGTGGTGTGAGTAGATTATAGCTAGTGTGGTTCGTGGACCGGAAGATTTTTATAAATTAAGGTCGTGTTTGATTGGTAGCTCTCTAACTAAGCGAGTATGTACATGGTCGATAGATAAGGCGATAACTTCACAGATTGTTGAAAATATCTAAAAATGTTTATGTTTATAATAAACTGTTAGTTGGATGAGAGATAATACGTTCGTGGTGATAATTTCAAGTCATTTTATAGCAGGCCAATACCAACAACAGGTTGTAAAGCGAACTTAAGTAATTAAGTAAGCGATATTTTTACATTTTTTCAATTTTACATGTGTAGAAAAAAGAACATTACTTATTTCTCATACCATTCCATAAAGGAACAGACAGGAAACTTCTGTCGAAACAGTGAGCTGTGCACAATATAATTTGTATACTCCCTGACCGGGACCTGTGTTTTAAAGACGGCTACGAAAGGCTAATGCTTTTCTAGAGAGGTTTTGGAGATTACTCTCTTAGAGATTACTCTCTTAGAGATTACTCTCTTAGAGATTACTCTCTTAGAGATTACTCTCTTATTGATTACTCTCTTACTCGTAAAGTCTGTCAAATTACGAGGAGGAAGCAGCCGCTGAAAAATCAGCTGCTTTCGAACCTGGGTTCTGCTGTGTGGTAGTCGCACACACACACCAGAAAAAATATTACTAAGCAAATACTTCTCAATTTAATCCCCTAACCTGCAAGGTCTTCATTAATTGTGTGTTTTTTTCATAAAAAATATTTGTTTGTCAAAAAAACGGGTTTTTCCAAGACTTCTCTTAGGTCGGTTAGAGGGTTAAGCTCATTTCGACATTGTAAGCGAGCAGCTCTTAAAATTAGTTGAAAATGGTCCCAATGGTCCCATCCTACATTTCAAAGTTCTACGACACTTTAGCTTGACGACTTTGAAGTGCCAGTTGAATCGGATGTTCTCACCCGATTTGTTGTGTGTTAATCGCCAAGTCTTTAAACTTATTCAAATACACAAAAGCTACTTTATTAGTAATCAAAACAATCGAAACGAAATTGTGCTGCAATTTTAGTCACTTTTAAAATTCCTTACAAGTCATCAAAATGTATTTCTCTTATAGAATTTCGAAACTTCACCATGGACAACATCGACGTCAATCACTACGATATCGTCGATGGCATCTACAATAGAGGCTATGAAATGTGTGAGAATATTTTCAATAATCGCGCTGTTATCGAGCTCCGGACAAATGAAACATTTGACATAGTCCTGTTGGACTTAATATTTTCCGAATCATTGTTTGGATTTTCGCAGCATTTCAGGGCGCCAATAGTCGGTATCTCATCGCTGGGCACAATGACGTCTGTCGATGAACTGGTGGGCAATACCACACCATTGTCCTATATACCCAATATCATTATGACGCGTCCGTACAATCAGAATATGAACTTCTGGCGTAGATGTTTGAATGTCACCCTGTATCTATCGGAATGGGTGTACTACTATTACAAATACTTTCCCGTGCAACAGCGAATCTATGAGCATCACTTTCCCAATGCCACGCTGACATTTGGAGAAGCTCAAAAGAATTTCTCATTGGTTCTGATCAACGATCACTTTACGATAAGTGCGCCCAGGTCATATGTCTCGAATATGATTGAAGTGGCCGGCATGCATATTCCCAAGGATCCAGCACCAATTCCCGATCACATCAAGAACTTACTCAATGGCGCCCAAGGGGGGGTCATCTATGTAACCATGAACACTCGGTTGCCCGAGTATATGATGGAGATGATGTTGTTGCAATTTAAGAGCTTGCCACAATTGGTGTTGTGGAATACGCGGTTCTTGCCCTCGGCCCACCAACAAGTACCATCCCATGTCCACTTTACAACGAATTTATGCCATCACTCTGTGCTGCAACATCCCCACATTTATCTGGTAATATCTCATGGCGGCTATCTGGGCCTCATCGATAGCATTCACTATGGTGTTCCGATTTTGGGTATACCCAACTTTACGGGCGAACAGGATGACAATGTGGACTATATTCGAAAAATTGGCAATGGCCTGTCATTGAGTGCGAATCGCATCAATTCGGAGTCGCTTGCCATGGCACTGCACGATTTGTTGGCCACAGATCGTTACCGGCAGGAGGCCAAATTACGTGCCCGGCAATTTCGCGATCAACAGAATACCCCCATGGAAAGAGCCGTATATTGGATCGAATATGTGCTTAGGCATAAGGGTGCGTTACATCTGCGCAATCTCGGTCAGAATCTGACCATCTGGGAGTTTTACAATGTGGATGTTTTTCTGAGCATTGGTCTGGTAATAACAGCAATTATCTGTTTGTTTTATATAAGTTTGAAAATCCTTATAAAAGTTTTAATGAATTACCGCAAAGAAAAATATAAAAGTGACTAGAGAATTTGGGTTTCATTTTTTTCTATATTAATAATTTCCAGAATATGACCTTAATCAAAGGAATATTTCGCTCGAGAACTGAGAGGATCAAAAGTAAATTACTCTGGACAACTGAGAGGCACCACAAGGGGTCTTCTCTAAATTGTGAATAAATGCGAAAATCCTCCATCGGGTTTAATGATCTATAACTCATTTCATTTGTTATGTTGTATTTCATTGTTTTTTTTCCTAAAATTTTTTTTTTACAATTTTTTATTTTTAACAAAAATTTTTTTTTTACAAAATTTTTTTTTTACAAAATTTTTTTTTCGACAAAATTTTTTTTTTCAACAGAAATTTTTTTTTTCAACAGAAATTTTTTTTTTCAACAAAAATTTTTTTTTTCCACAAAAAATTTTTTTTTTCCACAAAATTTTTTTTTTTCACAAAATTTTTTTTTTTTTTAACAAATTTTTTTTTTTCAACAAAATTTATTTTTCCATATTTCAACGGGCGCCATAGGCGCAGTACAACTTACTAGTAAAATATAAGTGTCATTCTCATTGAAAGGAATTAAGGGAAAGATTTAAGATGGTTCCGTGGTAAATTTTTTTAAAAAAAAATTGTCAACAAAATCAATTTCTGACAAAAATTTAATTTCTAAAAAAAAAACTTGATAACAAATTGTAGCATTTCTGTAGTCAACGGCCATAGTTAGTTCATCAGAGCAAAATAAATGGTCTGTTGCTCTTACCAGGAGTTAGTCCTGTATTTACAGTCAAACACATACTAACAACCACGCCACGATCAGCTATAGATTCGATTACAAACCAGTTCAACAGATTTCTTTTTTAAATGTTTGTCAATATTTGGCAAAGCAGGCGGACGCTCCCCGAGTACGGCATTCATAGGAAGAGCATTTAATGCTTCCTGCCTCATAGGCCCATTGCCCTCGAAACTCCCCTTTGTAACTCGGAACCTCTCACTAGATCTGGAATATCTCTCTTCATATTCATCGGCGGGAGGAAGCAGCTCCCTGAGACGGCGGTTGGGTTGAATCTCACAGTAGCACCCAAGTAAAAACTGTTTCGATAACATGTAGTTGTGCTAGCGCCCAGATACGATCTAGGTCTCCTCTTGCAGGTGCCCGATCGAAGACATGAGGAGAAATCCAGTGGCTTTTCCGCTGTGACCCCATCACATTCAGTGTCATTCTCATCTGAGCTGACCATACGTGAATCCATGAGACGGATATCTCCATATTCCTTGCAGCGAATTCATTCAGCATTTCGCAGATGGTTTTGACCTCAGAGCCTGATGCCAAAATCGTTCAATTATCAAGGAGACGCATCATGGTGACACACCATCACCTTCAGCTTGATATTCATGTACAACTCACCAGACTCTGATCGTATTTGTCTGTCTGTGATGTCATTTATTTACGATGACCTAAAGAAAATTCAATTCAATATTTATCAATTCCGATTTCTTCTTTACTTTTCATGCCGTTCATCGTCTTCTTGTTTTATGGAATTGAAATACAGCCGAAGAAGTTGTTCTGGCCATGACACAATAATAAAATCAAGAACAAAATGTACAACAATTTTAATTTCACACAAAAAAAAACCCCCTAGATTACTTCAAGTTGTTGTACATAAAAAAAAAATAAGGAAAAAATGACCATTACAAGGATAATAAGAAAAGGCAAAAACAAAACATGATCGAATAAAAAATGCAGTCTAGGGAAGACCGACCGAAAGTCCGTCGTCGGCAACATATCAAAGCCAAATCAGCAAATGCAATGCCAGGGCGCAGATCGATGTAATTTTTAGTCCATTAAGTAAACGCGAAAGATAACAAAAGCACAACCAAACCCAGCACAAGAATAAAAAACGTAACACATTCATATGCACTGAAGTTTATGAACACCAGACAGCATCACCATCAACATCATAATCATTGGGACAAGGCACACACGGGCAACCCATGCAGACACACACATACAAATACAGACAGACATTCACATTGATGTGATGTTATGGTTCAATTTTACTTCACATTCAATTCTCGATTACTTTGCTCCGATGTCTGTAAATACGTTTATGCACGTATGTCTGTATGTGTAGTTATTCCCAGCACACACACATACACAGACATCTTACTGGGTTATCCTTACAGCCATACCAAGTCCATATATAGAGACCATTACAGTCTCATTTATAACCACATTCCCGGGTAGATAATAGAGTAATCAGTTGATATTAAAAACGGGGGACAGACAAGTCACTGTTTGCTCGTTATTTGATAGTAAATCGATAAATGGCTTATGATGCATTCGATAGCCACACAGTGGGGAATTGTGCAACTGATATATATATATATATATATTCTCTCTCTATTTGTCGTTATTTGTATGTATGTATGTATGTATCCGTACTTATATCCATACACAGGACACTGTGTGTGTGTGTGCTGTAGCTAAATTCATATCCTGCCAATGCACTTTGGTGGTTTTCAATGATATTTGCTTTGCTGTAAAGGAAAAGAATGTCGAAAAATATTGTAAAGTTATCACAGATTCGATTTATTTGATTTTGTTCTTATTGGTTACAAATCGCACCGAATCCAATATGCTGTACACTGGGAAAAGGTTGAATTCGTACATCAATGTTATGCATTTGCAAATTATTTTTTGCGGAAGTTTTCGTTCAATTTTTTTTCAATTTCGCAAATCAATTTGATAAACAATGTACATCAATTTGATGAACAATGTACATCAATTTCATGAATATTGTACATCAGTTTGATGGACATTGTACATCAATGTGATAAACAATGTACATCGATTTGATGAACATTGTACATCGATTTGATGAACATTGTACATCGGTTTGATGAACATTGTACATTCATTTAATAAAAATTTTACATCAATTTCATGAACATTGTACATCAATTTAATAAAAATTTTACATCAATTTGATCCAAATTTGATGAACGTTGTACATCAATTTCATGAATATTGTACATCAATTTGATGAACATTGTACATCAATTTAATAAAATTTTTACATCAATTTAATGAAAATTTTATATCAATTTGATGAACATTGTACATCAATTTAATAAAAATTGTACATCAATTTAATGAAAATGTTATATCAATTTAATTTGATCCAAATTTGATGAACATTGTACATCAATTTCATGAATATTGTACATCAATTTGATGAACATTGTACATTCATTTAATAAAAATTTTACATCAATTTCATGAACATTGTACATCAATTTAATAAAAATTTTACATCAATTTGATCCAAATTTGATGAACGTTGTACATCAATTTCATGAATATTGTACATCAATTTGATGAACATTGTACATCAATTTAATAAAAATTTTACATCAATTTAATGAAAATTTTATATCAATTTGATGAACATTGTACATCCATTTAATAAAAATTGTACATCAATTTAATGAAAATGTTATATCAATTTAATGAAAATTATATATCAATTTGATGAACATTGTACATCAATTTGATGAACATTTTACATCAATTTCATGAATATTGTACATCAATTTGATGAACATTGTACATCAATTTGATGAACATTGTACATCAATTTGATGAACATTGTACATCAATTTAATAAAAATTGTACATCAATTTAATGAAAATTTTATATCAATTTAATGAAAATTTTATATCAATTTGATGAACATTGTACATCAATTTGATGAACATTTTACATAAATTTCATGAATATTGTACATCAATTTGATGAACATTGTACATCAATTTAATGAAATTTACAATTTAATTTAATCAAAATTCTACATCAATTTGATGAAAATTGTATGAACATTGTACATCAATTATAATTTTTATAAAAAAAATAAACAAGAAAATTATCTTTTCTACGACACGTTCCGGCACAGAGGTGTATTGTCGCTATTAAAATAATCTATTATGTAATCTCCAGGGCTAGGTCATCCTGCACATTCTCCATACAAAGCTACCGGTGACTATTTTATATTTTCACACCTGAGAATATGGCTCGGCGTTAAGAATTCGGGTCAACACTGAACAAAATGGCCACTGTAAAGACCCTGATGAAACGTATTGTGTAGAAGTTTTCAAGAGAAAAAAATCTCCGAAAAATCTTTCAAATGTTAACACCGATGTAGTCGTGAGCATTTACAATGATTGCGCTGTTGCATGTTGTACAATAGATAAAAATACTCCGACATTACCAATCTTCGCTGTTCGAGGACGTTAGGACACCGCGGAATCCAGTGGAAAGTCCCAGTCCAAGAAGATCGAATGTATCTCAGTGTGCCCCACTTTGAATCACGAAAAATCATTCATTAAAAAAAATTGGCCTATTCAAAATTTTGGTTATTATCCATAAAAAAATAAACCCAAATTGGGGCCACTTTGCATAATGAAAAATGATTATTTCTGAAATTGTTAAAAATGGTTAAGTATATTTTGTTATTAAGGGATAATTTTTCTCAATGCAAATTCTTCAGTTGTGGCGCCTTATTTCTTTTTATAAAACACTTATCTTTGTGGCTTTTTCTCTTTGGAATGCGACTAAATTTCGTTCGCGTTTATTTTAAAACTAGTAAGTTGTACTGCGCCTATGGCGCCCGTTGAAATATGAAAAAAAAATTTTGTTGAAAAAAAAAATTTTTGTGGAAAAAAAAATTTTGTTGAAAAAAAAAAATTTTGTTAAAAAAAAAAATTTGTGGAAAAAAAAAATATTGTTGAAAAAATTTTGTAAAAAAAACAAAATTTTAAAAAAAAAATTTTGGTAAAAAAAAATATTTGGGGAAAAAACAATTTCTGTACAAAAAAAAATATTATTTTTTTTATTATTATTATTTATAGAAAATTATAGAATGCCTATTTAAATTCCTACGTACTGCGTGACAGAGTCAGTGAATCAGTGTCGAGGGTAAATATATATTAAGATGTTTTTAAAAAAATGTTCTTAACCTAGAGTTGTATTTTGTTGAAGAGTTGTTTGGTCATATTTTTTAGTTGCTTAACATTTCATTATCATTGGCATCGCAAAATTTAGGATATTTGCCATTTCTGGGCTTGGAACTGTTTTGCATTGGGATCATTTTACAAGGAGCCACGTAGAAATACAAGCATACGTTTGAAAATGACAACTGCCATCTCAGGTAAATCCTGTCCAGACGAAAAATCGGAACAACCTCTCAACTACAGTGGAACGTGTACTACCCAACGCCCTAAACCAATTGTCGTTGTTTTAGCAAGAAATACCACTTCACTGAACACTTTTTCCACAAAACACAAAAGCACTTTCAACGCATATCCTTATAACGTTAACAGGAACTCACACATATGTTGGCGTGTATATCCAAATTAATGATAAGCATTACCATGATGCTGATGGTGATGAGCCCTTTCAACTTTCCACTGATAAGTACCACAAATTAAGTACAAGACCGCACACTCTCCACTGTTCATGCAAAAACAAGGAGACCTTTAAAATTGAACAAAACTGCTGCCGGATGGTGGGGTGTGAGCTAAGGTTGTTAAGGGATAAAAGGTTTTTATATATTTTATTTTTTTGTTGTACCCCACTGGAGATAAATACAATCCGACACACACACACAAATACACAGTCACTGGCAATGAATGGGTGTAAGTACATCAAGTGTGTAAAAAGTATGAAAGTGTGTTTGTCGGTATATGAGAAACAAAGAAATTTAATGAATAGAATAAACAAACATATGTATATACATAGGTACTATCATACGCTTGTACATCTGTATGTATGTGTGTACTACCAGTTTGTCTTCCACCCACACTCATCACAGAGTCCACAGCCACAGTTTATGTACGTATGCATGCGAAAGGAAGGAAATGAGGAACGGCAGCATTTAACCACCACCAATGCCATCACCTTCATAACAGTGCATCCTCCAATACGGATGTTACTCTATGGCAGGGGACAATGGGGCCAATGGAAGCGGCAAACATATTCTAAATTTGTAGCGCATTGATGATTAAAGACAATGGAACAAACTCAACCAAATCCATTTATTTCGGACTAACACGTTCCCTTCAGTGTGGCCACACACACACTCTCACAATTGTCTCGCTGCGGGGTTTGGGTTAAGGACAAACCCGGCTGTGGTATGGGGCAAGGAATTAGGACAATAGGATATACTGAAAAAATGATTTTTCTGTCATTGAAAGAATGTACAATATGTTTTTTCCTTCATAAGAATTAAGAGATATATCGGTATCTAACTCTTTAAAATATATTCCCATATTTATAAGAATTTATAAAACCTTTGTTAAGAAACATGTTTGAAATTTTGTTTTGGTATTTTCATACATTTTCCTTTACAAAGGTTTTTTAAAAAATAAAAATCATAAACATTTAAAAAAAACCTTTGTGAAAATGCAGTTTAAATACGACAGAAGCAACACACTCGGAACACTCTGGCAAAAAGGAAAAAAAATGACATATTTTTGGCAGAATTTATTCTAAATCCTGTCCTCCGTATTCATACAAATTTAAAAAAACCTTTGTAAAGAAACATGTATGAAAATACCAAAACAATTTTCACACATTTTTCTTTACAAAGGTTTTTTAAATTTTTATGAATACGGCGGACAGTGTTTAAGATAAATTCTGTCAAAAATGCGTTTTCACAACACCCTAATGTAGACTGGTGATTGTAAGAGCTTTCAAATATACACTTACGATTTCATTTTAAAAGTAATCAATTCTGTGGCAGTATTAAAAAAAATGAGATGCACGAAAGAGTCTAAAGCCTCCGGTAAAATTCGATTGAATTAATCTGCAATAATACAATTTCTTAACAAGGCTTAGAAAAATATATGTTCAAAAGTAACTATTTTAAATGATGAATTTGAAATAACAAACTTTAAGGCCACTGTTAGGGATGCAGTTATCCAGTTTTCGGCTGAAAAGTATTTGTTGTTCGTAGCTGGATATAAACCTGGGTTTGCTGTACACCATGTCAATAGAAATGTGTTCCATGGACTATAAATCATCTCGAAAGCTCTTATGAATTCATTGGTTCTAAACAAAATTTAAAAATTAAAACCAAAAAAAGGAAAGGAAATAAGCGGCAAATTTAAATTCACATGAAATTTCCGCATATTCAGACTACTTAAAATGCAGGCACTCACGTTCAGCATGTCAAGTGCAGACATACACAACATATTCACAGACAAAACAAACCGCGACTCGGGCATGGAGTCGTAGCACCCTTTCTGGTGAACTTAACATTGTTGTTATCCTTGACACTGACACTAATCTGAATTAGAGGGGGAGAAAAGATAAAGTGAACAGGAATTACAATAATAATAACAACAACAACAACACGAAAACCACATAAAATTACAACAAACAGAACAGTGAAAATGCATTTTAAATACGACAGCAGCAACACACACACTCGGCACACTCTGGCAAAAAGGGAAAATAAAAAAACAACACAGTCCTGCGAATGGAAATAGACTCCCACACCAGAGGTACAATCGAAATTGTTGTTTGCCATTGCAAAACCCGGAAAAATCCACATTAAATTAAAACACACACTTTCGCATATGTCAGAGGGTGAAAACAAAAACGGCAGAATTACAAGAACATCAGTGAGAATAAGGGAGAAAATCTATGATGATTTAGGGGAATGCAGGAAAATACTACCGCCAAAAAGCCCAAGAGGGTGGGAAAAACAAACAACAGTTGTACCAAGTAATGGGTGCTTTTTGTTGTTGTTGTTGTTGTTGCCCTTAAAGGTCATGGACTGGAGGATGCAACGAGGCTGAAGAGTCACAATGAGACAACACTAGCCTGGATGACAACGGCAACCGGAGCACGGCCACAGACAAACCAAACAGACAGGGGGGTGCCGTGTATATCGAAAATGCATTATTCCGATAAACAGCAATAAAAACAAATGTAAATATGAATGAATGAATGAGTGCAACAGTGCAAAATACACTTACAGCGTCCACAACACACGCCGCCTGCCATCGATTGATGGCGCACATAAAAGTTACCCTTAATTTTGGCCCGGCCCATTTGTGTACTCGACCTTCGTTGTGTTTATTTGCTTTTATGGCAATTGAATTTTTGCGCCCGGACAACAAAGAGCCATCTGCCCCTTGTGAGGGGAGGCGGGCAACACAAATACATTAACGGGGCTCGTGTGTGCCCGTCTCCTGTTTGTTGTCAATATTCGGCAATATTAAATTTTTGCTTAAAATGCCCTTAAATGTCTTTGAATTATTGTCAAAGTAGCGACATATTATGCAAGAGAACCAAAAGAATTCCCAGGAGGAAGATTTCTCGCACAGGAGGACACAGGATGACATAAAGAAGGTAAGGGAAGGCAATGAATCACTAGCTGGATGCCACATCAAACATTTTTTGTCAAAATGTCATAATAATACCAATTTTTATGGTGAGCAAAATTAGTAGTCGTACTGTCAAAATTGACTTTAATTACACTGGTCGACAATTGAACCCTCTCCAAACTCAATTTAAAACTGTTGCCAACTATGTTTGCTGAAACTAATATTTCTCTGAAATTAGTAGGCGAAAAATCTAACAAAAACCAAAATATATTAATGAAGTAGTGAACATTTTTCAGTAAAATCGTGAACAAGTTCAGCGTGACATATGGGAGGATATGCCGTGAAATCTTAAAAAAAATATTATTTTCTTTGAATAATATCTACAAACCGCAGGGTTTTATTAAAGATAAAGGTGTATAGTGGAATGATGATAGTTTATGTCATTTAACCACCAATACTTAGAGGAGATCCTGATTTCTTCACACTTTTACGTCTCGCCAAAAAATTCAAAAAAAAAAAGGAAATTTGTATTTGGTAAAAATTCCATTAATTTAATTAGTCTTTATTTAATACTAGTAAGTTGTAATGCGCCTATAGCGCCCGTTAATTTGCTTGAGAAAGTATTTGTTACTTAATTTTAAAAATTTTGTAAAAAATATTTTGAGAAAACTATTTTGTAAAAAAAAATTTCGGAAAAAATAAAATTGGAAAAAAAATTTTTGCTGAAAAAAAAATTTTTGTTGAAAAAAAAAATTTTGTTGAAAAAAAAAAAATATTGTTGAAAAAAAAAAATTTTGTGGAAAAAAAAAATATTTTGTTGAAAAAAAAATGTTTGTAGAAAAAAAATTTTTTTTGCTGAATTATTATTATTTATAGAATTATTATAGAATGCCTATTTAAATTCCTACGTACTGCGTGACAGAGTCAGTGAATCAGGGAATCAGTGTATCAGTGTATCAGTGTATCAGTGTCGAGGGTAAATATATTTCTTTAATATTTTATTTGAATATTTTTCTTAATGTCTAATACTGTCATACAGTTTTTTATTTATTTATTAATTACAATACAAAGTAAATTTATATTATAATTTTGGGTCCAAGGGTAAACCGAGTGACAAAGACCATTTGGCTTGATTTTTGCAGCGACAGACCAAAGCCTCTGGTGGGAATCGAACCCACAACCCCCACGCTGATAGGCAAGCACGCTACCAACTCGCCTACCGGGGCGCTTGTGTATGACAGTTAATCAGACAGATTTCATTTAGATTTTAAAAATGTCACATGATGGCCCACAATTCAAAAAAAAGAAGATTAGCAAAACATAAACTTCACTAGACTACTTTGTCTTCCACATTAACATCCTTAACAAATTTTTTTTAATAAAGAAATTCCCAATTTTGAACTTTTCACAAATTGTTGTGAAAAAAATCGCTTTATGAACAAAAAAAAGCATTTTTCTCTACCATTGCGTCAGTTGCCCTTTTCTTGATTGATCTTCATGTACATCAGCAATTTCGTTTAACTGCCCCTATACATTCATCTAATTGGAGGCAATTAAAGGTGCACAGTGAAACGGACAAAGCGATGATAGTTTTTCGTACATTGTCAACAATAAAGTGATGTTGACGTCGTGGCTCCCTCTGCACTTTCCAGACATGCACCAAAGTCCACAACAACAACAAAAAAACCCAACCTTAAGTTTATGATACGGAAAACAAACAAGCCAACAGAACAGGCAGTTGATAAAATAAAAAAGAAAAAAAACAGAAAATGCCAAGAATGAAATGCGAAAGCGTAGAAAAAACGTCACAGGGCACTAATGAAATTCACACACCAGGCAGCAATACAGGGCAGAGAGAGAGAGAGAGAGAGAGAGAGCAAAAAAAAACAACAACGCCATCACGGAGCTATGTTTATTATGAAGCTAATGCTGGTACCACTGATACTACCCGTGGCTAAAATAACCACCGACACCAGCACCCAACTCTGCTGATACGACAACTATGTACACGAGTTGGAGTTCGAGTTGCAGTTAATAGAAAATGTAATTCAATGCATTCAAATGTTGGCAGAGACCCCACCAACACCGATAAAAAAAATCACTCACTCACTCACACACACACCCACCCACCGAGCAGAGTCTTGCTGATGTGGCGTTTGGGATGCCGGGTGGTGGCGAAAAGGTTAAAATGGAATGAAGTGTAACGAGAGACATGCAGCCAAAACGGCGGGAGGCGTATAATATGGTAGCAATAGCAACAACAACAACAAACTACAAATGTTCGAACACGCTGAGACATTTAGCAGAGGCCAACCGTAATGGCGATAACAGGTCCTTTTACACTGTGGTTTGTTGCTCCTGCTGCTGTTATGAGTTAGTATCGCGGGTACAATGTAAAGCATACGTTTGTGTTGTTCTTGTGTTCTGTTGATGCTTGTGGTTTATTTTTTTTTTAAATATATTGATAATGGGCGGTGGTATGATCGGAGGGAGAATATCAGGTCAACAGATATTTCGCCTAGGGATAAAGGGAATGCGAAGAATTCAAACTGTCGTCAGTTGTTTGAAATAAATGTTCAGTGGGAATGTTTCCAGTTGGTTGATGGCCGTGGAGTGATTATCACCAGAATCGTATACCGGCACGAACATCTAAATAATAACGTTAAGGTAGGAACCATTCGTATGATAAGGGGTGTAAAGCTGTGACTGAAACTATGAACGTGGCAAATGGGCGTTGCGAGCTTTTTTGAAGCGATGGATAGAAAATATTCTAATCTGAAGAAAGAAAATAGAAATTGAAAGACGCCATTGTGAATACATAGAAATATAAATTGCCAGAAAATTATACCAATGAGTAAGGCAACACCGATTTTTACTTATTTTTTTTAATTTTTATTTTTTATTTTTTATTTTTTATTTTTTATTTTTTATTTTTTATTTTTTATTTTTTATTTTTTATTTTTTATTTTTTATTTTTTATTTTTTATTTTTTATTTTTTATTTTTTATTTTTTATTTTTTATTTTTTATTTTTTATTTTTTATTTTTTATTTTTTATTTTTTATTTTTTATTTTTTATTTTTTATTTTTTATTTTTTATTTTTTATTTTTTATTTTTTATTTTTTATTTTTTATTTGTTATTTGTTATTTGTTATTTGTTATTTGTTATTTGTTATTTGTTATTTGTTATTTGTTATTTGTTATTTGTTATTTGTTATTTGTTATTTGTTATTTGTTATTTGTTATTTGTTATTTGTTATTTGTTATTTGTTATTTGTTATTTGTTATTTGTTATTTGTTATTTGTTATTTGTTATTTGTTATTTGTTATTTGTTATTTGTTATCTGTTATTTTTTATTTTTTATTTTTTATTTTTTATTTTTTATTTTTTATTTTTTATTTTTTATTTTTTATTTTTTATTTTTTATTTTTTATTTTTTATTTTTTATTTTTTATTTTTTATTTTTTATTTTTTATTTTTTATTTTTTATTTTTTATTTTTTATTTTTTATTTTTTATTTTTTATTTTTTATTTTTTATTTTTTATTTTTTATTTTTTATTTTTTATTTTTTATTTTTTATTTTTTATTTTTTATTTTTTATTTTTTATTTTTTATTTTTTATTTTTTATTTTTTATTTTTTATTTTTTATTTTTTATTTTTTATTTTTTATTTTTTATTTTTTATTTTTTATTTTTTATTTTTTATTTTTTATTTTTTTTTATTTTTATTTTTTTTTTTTTTTTAATTTTAATTTTTTATTTTTTATTTTTTTATTTTTTATTTTTTATTTTTTTTATTTTTTTTTTTTGTATGTTGTATTTTTTTTATTTTTTTATAACACACCACCTCCACCATAGGACGTATATTTGGTTCAGAGTTTAATCAACATTGAATAATGAACGTAATATTGATTTATTTTTAGATTAGGCTGTAGTCTTTTTACAAATATAACTTCTATAAGACTTTGAACAAACGAACAAGTGTACTTAGACGGTATGACGTTGTTCGATCGCAATTGCTAGCAGTACTCAGTTGACAGATGGCACTTGACATGTGTCACGTGTTGGTGTCCCAGAAAACAAAAATTTCACATTTCACTTATACCGACCTCGTAGTGTGTAGCGGAAAAAAAGTCTAGCTTCCTCTCAGACTCTCTGCCCGTATCTTTGCTTTAGTGCTTCCCTTACCCGTTAATGATTTCGTTTGTTTTTTTACATTTTCTATATCGTTATTTGGCATTGTTGTTAATCCTTGCAAACAACAAAAATACGTTTGTTAAACAAACAGGAAACATTCAAACATTGATGGTGGCAAATATTCACACAGAGTCACACACACACCAACCAACTCGCTCTCATAGAACCAACCGTGCCAGTGCCACCGCCAACGCCACCATTTACTCACGCCTCAAAGAGAAAGAAAAAACCGACCAGAACGCGCACAAAAAGGATCTATTTAAGCTATAAAAAATTACGGCTAAATGTTGTTAATGTTGTGTTCGGGTAAAAAACTTAGTCTGGCACGAGTTCATGTCACTCCATTCTGTTCTGAGTTTTCCTCCGTTTGTGTCTGTCAAACGGAAGGGCTAAGGCAGCTACAACCACAACGACGGAATACTTTGATGCACCCTGAGAAAAGTAAACAAAAGTCTATGACGTTCTGGCGGGCGTACGTTCATGCATATCTACGGCCGTATGTATGTCTGTCTGTCTGTCTGCCCGGACATTTAAGGTTAATGGTACACTGAGCAAAGGTTGCAATTGCTTATTTATATCGCAGAATTGTAAAAACAAAAGCAACGCGCTCGAAGGACACACGTCACTTGGCACAACAACAAGAAAAAGACGAAAAAAATCCCAACCAGTTGGTGCCGATGGAAACTGGTGGTTGGTTTATATGGCCTTTTTTTTTTTTTTTCTTTTTTTGGTGTGCTTTATTCGTTGTTTGACTATTTTTATCAGAACGTGTTCAGTTGCCAGTATGGAAGATGAAGCACAATGCACACTAACAGGTAGGCGACAGACCACTGTGCAGTGGTTTTGGTGGACAATACGGAAATCACTTATGGCCGGGAATCGTCAGGCAAGACAGATGGGAAATTTGGCACTGTTGAGATTTATGTTACATACGGCGAACACTTGGGCAAATGGATTTAAGGTTGCCGAGAAAGCGTCCTTTTGAATTGCTCAAGGAATACCTTTGAAAGTAGTGAGGGTTTAAACTCCTCTGAACTGTGTTTTTCAGCCTTCAGTTGTTAAGCGATTTCTAATTTCTGTACAGAATACATAACCATCAAGTGTCTTAGTTCCAAAAGATTTAAAGATTTGATACCGATTGGAAGGCTATGAAATATTAGTTCAAGACCCCCAATGGAGTATATAAATTATGGATCCATAGGATTTTTAAGTAAAGTTTTATTAATCATTTCAAGGTTTTAACATGCCTGAATTATTTCAGTTCAAGTTTGGTTAAAAAAAAAACAATAACATTTTGAAGTTTTTTTTTTTTTTTGGAAAAATAGTATTTTTTTTATTAAATTTTATAAAGAAAATCAATCCGTCGACAAAATTCTCGATTCGCGGGAGCTGAAAAAAGGAAATTTAAAATCATAAAAAAATTGGATGTGTTTATTTTGGAAAAATAATATTTTTTGTTAATTAATTTTATAAAAAAATTATTTCCTGAGAAAACGTCGACAAATTCCGATTCGCGGGAACTTCATTCCAAGTGAAAGTGTGTGGATGGCTTTCGTTTCATACGATTTCTTTCTAGATCGTGAGCCAGGCAGTTAGCATGAAAATATTCAAACAAATTTAATTTTTCACAGAGGTTGTGTTGGTCTTTAAAGGAATATTTTTTTCAATGCCCAGCGATATCAATATAGATCTGGTAATTTAAAAAAATATTAGGTTATTTTAATTTGGCTTCATAGAGCTTTTAACCGCCGGCTGGGCATGTCTGTAGAAAATATAAACTCAATAGATTGGAATTGGAATATTTATTCCTTATAATATTGGAGGAGAGTTTACAACTATTTGCTCCATAACTTACGGTTGCAAGTGAATAGGAGAGCCTCGATTGAAATGCCAAATATTTGAGGTACATCTTTGGCTCGTGGGCACAATAAGGTCCAACAAAAGTTAACCTTGTATGGCCAACTATATTTTCTATATCATATGAAAAACTCGAGTAATGGTATTCCAAATAACGAACATTGGCCATTAAGGCAAAAATTAATACGTGCATTTCCTTTTAATATTTACCAAAAACTTGGGACCGTGTCCAATGGGAGAATACACAGCCGGATCTATAAACTATATGAAGAAAGGGAAATACAAAAATTTACGGAAATTTGAATATAAAACCAAGTGCTCATTTCCATTGCATTGCAAGTGAAGGCAAATTTCCTGATCATAATGTTTTTTTTTTATTTGTCACTTGTTTCAAATTGATTAGGACGAAGGCAGGTAAGATAAACACACTCCTGCGTATCAAACCAAAGATCTGCTTAATGATATCAATATGTTAATAGAAAAAAAGGTTCAAATTAAAGGTTCAAATTTAATTGGAATTAATGATTGATGCTTTCGTGTAAGTGTCCTTATAAGGTATTTTGAAGAAACAGTATCTTCCGCCTTCTCTTTTTTTTTTTTTTTTTTTTAATATAATCTTAATTAATTTTGCAATTCGTAAATGTTTCTATGTATGTATGAGCATAATACAAATTTCCAATTTTCTAATAAAAAAACATTCAACGCTCTGTGGATCAATTGCGAAGAAGTCGCCTAAAAATCTCTATTCAACATTCAAACATTCAAATGACACCTGAATAGCATGACCATAGCTTCCTACAGTTCAGTTATAATCTGCAAAATTAAATGTATTAAAAAAAAAAAAAACCGTTAGTTTTATTTAGGCCACACTGTGTAGAAACAAAATTGTGAACCTTGAAACTGAACTAACGAAATTACACAAAGTGTCATTTACCAAACAAATTAATCACTTTCCATACAATCTCCATAAAGAATCCATATTTTTTTACATGTTTTTTTTTTTTTTGGCCGCCTTTCCCACTGTTCATAATCACGAAACCTTATTAACTGAGATTGTATCGGAATTGAAAAATTCCTTTTTAATTGACATTCGATACGGAAATCAATTTTTTTTCATTGACACCATCTTGATGTAGGCTGGAGCTTTACATGGCTTTTCGTGTTCATTCGGAGAGGGTTTGACAATTGTGTACTCTTCTTGGTTTCCCTGTGACTACACACATACTCTTCTGAAAGCCATAATGATAAATACATTTTTCGTTGATATGTATGCGTAGTTGTGTGTCTCCATAATTATATTCATGTTTCATGTAAAACACCTGTTTAATTGACAAGATTTTATTTATGTTAATGTGTTTTTAATTTCGGTTTCCGTAAACATGAAATATGCAGGAAAAATCCCCATCCTATAACCAGATAACCAGAACAAAAACAAACGAAAGTTCTGTGGAAAACAAATATTAGACGGCCCTGCTCACGTGTACTGTATTGAATGTGGTTGGTTAATTATTTATAAATATGCCATAGACGAAATGATCGAATGAACAAATGCTGATTCAGGCGTTGGCATGGGCTTGGTCGCCGCCACCGAGGAGGTGGAAATAAACGAAATATTAATGAATGAATATGAAGGGGATTATATTGGGACAGGCCGCAGGATGAACCTAAATATGATTTAGATTATAAAGTCTTCTGCACAGGAAAAAAAACATTTTTTTTTCGCTTAAAAAAATGCCAACAAAATTTCATTGGGAATTTTATAAAATTCAAATATTTCCAAAAAAAAAAATCGTAAGCCGTTTATCTAAAAAAAAATATTTTCTTTTTGAAGTGATACACATTTTTATATTTCCAAAAAAAAAGTGCTAAGTCGTTCTTCGAAAATATTTTCCTTTTCAAGTAATAAAAAAAAATACACATATTTACAAATAAATCGTAAGCCGTTTATCCAAAAAAAATATTTTCTTTTTGAAGTGAAAAAAAAACATATTTCAAAAAAAAAAAAAATATTGGTAAGATGTTCTACGAAAATATTTTCGTTTTCAAGTAGTAAAAAATTCACATATTTACCAAAAAATTCTTAAATCGTTTTTCGAAAATATTTTCGTTTTCAAGTAATAAAGAAAATTCACATATTTACCAAAAAATTCGTAAGTCGTTCTTCGAAAATATTTTCTTTTTCAAGTAGTAAAAATTTCATTTCAAAATTCTTAAATCGTTTTTCGAAAATATTTTCGTTTTCAAGTAGTAAAAATTTCACATATTTACAAACAAATTCTTAAATCGTTTTTCGAAAATATTTTCGTTTTCAAGTAATAAAAAAATACACATATTTACAAAAAAATTCTTAAATGGTTTTTCGAAATATTTTCGTTTTCAAGTGATAGAAAAAATACACATATTTACAAAAAAATTCTTAAATCGTTCTACGAAAATATTTTCGTTTGCAAGTGATAAAAACTACACATATTTACAAAAAAAAATCGAAAGTCGTTCTTCGAAAATATTTTTGTTTCCAAGTGATCGAAAAAATACACATATTTACAAAAAAAATCTTAAATCGTTCTTCAAAAATATTTTCGTTTTCAAGTGATAAAAAATACACATATTTAGAAAAAAAATTTGTAAGTCGTTCTTTGAAAATATTTTCGTTTTCAAGCGATAAAAAAGTACACATATTTACAAAAAAATTCTTAAATCGTTTTTCGAAAATATTTTCATTTTCAAGTGATAACAGGGTAAATTTTATACAGTGTACTCTCTCATTGCGAACACCTCTCATAAACGGACACCTCTCATAAACGGACACTTTTTTCAATACCAACCCGCTTCAGTCCTCTTGTGTACTTCTCTAATTGTCGGACACCTCTCATTAATGGACAAAATTCTCAGTCCCTTAGGCGTCCGCTTATGAGAGAGTACACTGTATTTTTATGAGTTCGAATTATACTCTTTTGGAACCCAAAAAGAAATGTCACATTCATTAAAATTCATTCCAATATTTGATGAATTTTATTTTATATTCACGAAATATTTAATTGATTGGTGTTTGGTAGTGGTGTGGTAGGTAGTGAGTGCGACTATCACACAGAGGAACCCGAGTTCGAAACCGGGTAAGACCATCAAACATTTTTCGGCGGCTGTTTCCACCTCGTAAATGCTGGTGACTTTACGAGTAAGGGAGTAATCTCTAAGCCATGGAAAAATTCTCCAGAAAAGCATTAGCCATTCGTAGCCGTCTATAACCACTAGATTCCAGTCAGTTAGTATACACAATTACATTAAGCACAGCTCACCGACTTCGAGAGAAGTTCCCCGTGTATTCCTTCATGAAATGCAAATGGAAAAAGGTAAGGTGATAAATTTCACAGCAATATTTTTGTTGAAATTTAACGGGTTGTCTTTTTTTCTCTACGTGTAATGAAAAAATCTAAAATGTATAGTATTTCAAGAATTTTCCCAAATAGTCAAGTGTAGAATCTAGATTTGAATATCCATTTTTCCAACTCCATCGTTACAACTGTAACTACAAACCTTTTTAGGTAGCTGAAAACTAAAATATTTGCTTGTTATGTCACCCGTAGCCCTACCAAACTAATGTAATTTATTTCGGTGTCTATGTCGCGCTTGTATTATTATCGGTAATACATATATTTAGAATTGTAATCATCACCATCACCATCATCATCACAAATGAAAATCATCATTATCGATTGATTATGGTGCAATAAAAACCGTCGTGTAATATCATTCAATTGTGTGTGAATAACCGCGTTTCGAGCTAATGTTCCGATCATAACATTAAAATAGTAATCATAAACATTAAATTGAATGTTTATCTCGCAGTTGAGTGCCATCGAAATAATTGTCAGCATTTCATTTAAAGTAATGCCGAGAAACTGATACCTGTAATTTCGTGGACTGTCTGATGTGTACTGGGAGTGAAAGTGAAACTGGTTCATTTGTAATTAAATGTTGTTATTTAGCAAAAATTACTTGTGTAATGGAAACCTTTGTGTGCCACCTAAGTATAAGTATGTACATATGTGTACTATAGTGCCAGTATGAAATTAAATGGCTGGTAATGTTTATATCCTCTTTCCGCCGTTGAGAAGATTCAAAGAATATGCATGTGCTGTCACTTAAGTTTGAAGATGTGGTCTGTAGAATTTATAATCTTACAGATTAATTAAATTATTTCTGTTAGTCACTATTCACATTAGAACTTGTGAACGAACAGAGATTGTAATTATCGTAGATTTATATAAAACTTAAGCTTAAATTCACGACCTACCGAGGTGTGGTGCGACTATCAAACAGAAGAACCCGAGTTCGAAACCGGGTACGACCAACAAACATTTTTTTAGCGGCTGTTTCGATATGGCGACTGAAAAACTTTTCTAGAAAAGCATTAGCCGTTCGGAGCCGGCTTTTAACAGTAGGTCCCGGAATGTTAAGGGAAATAAGTAAGTAAAGAAATCAGACTTACTTATGAATTACACTGGCTAACAAAAAAATATTTTTTTTTGTAATGAGTACAAAAATGGTCGAAATTGGTTTTTCAATGTTTAGGTTATTTCTTTTTGTTTTAAATTTGTTAAATTCCAATTTTTGAGACATAAGAACTCCGAGAACAACTCGTACGATTTTCTTGAAATAAATTTAAAAAAATCTACCACTAAATTATCTTTTATCGTCTTTTCATGTGAATGTAATTTTCGGAGTTATAAACAAATTTAGGACAAAAATCCGTATTTTTTAAAATATAAAATTTCAAAAACTACCAGATTTCTCAAGTTTACCTCGCCTAACTCGCCTACCGGGGCGATTAATTTTTTTTTTTTTTTAATTTACTTTTCGTTACAAATGTATCGTGGTACGAATAGGTTTAAATAGTTTATCAGAAAGATCCATATCTTATAATTAAAATAAGGTACTTTTTGTTTTTATTTCGAATTTTATAAAGGACCCTTCTGGTATCTTCCATATATTTGTACCATTCCTCCCTCTTTATAAACAACATTCTGTTTGCTGCCCAATGCATTTTTTATCTGGTTTATAATATAGTTTTCCATTTCCCTTGAGATTCCCTTTTTCCATCTTTCAATTCCTTGTTTTTTTCGTATCAATAAAACAGAGCAAAATGTTTATAGGGGACTTGCCCCACTCTAAATATTTGGGGACATTGCGAAAATTAGCAGTGTGGTCGAATCCTTCCTCTTTGTTAGGTGTTCAGCACCTCTCGTACTTTTTGTAGCACAACACACTCCACATTTATCGTAAAAATTCTCCAAAGTTCACTGCCAATTGGTCGGCCCAACACAAAAGTCCTAGTCACCCTTGATTCCACATAAGAGACTCCTAAAGGCGCAGAATTCCCACGTTCAATTCCAGTCCAACACCATGTGACTGGTAAAAAAATATAGACACATGTCATTTCTCTATGTCATCTCCCTGACCACAGACTAAAATATTTAGTGTTTGAAATTGAATTTCAGTTTTTAAACCACAACAACACACAGATAATATTTCGTTGACCTCCAAAGCGGATTTGCCTTTTGATTTCCATCATTATCGTTTAACGATAATAAAATAATTTGTTTAAATTACGCTTTATTGTTATACTATTTATAATTGTTTGTCGCCTGAGTATGGGTGCGTTTGTGTGCGTGCGCGCCTATTTAATGCGAATAAACGCCAGTAATCGTTTGTTAAACGTGTTCGCATCGCACACTTTGTGCTTTCAGTGATAGGCATCTCTGTAATCCTTAAAAATTTATCATCTGTATGCGACTTTGTGAGTATGTCCATGTACGGAGTGCGATATGATGTGTTATCGCCTACAAGCACATTTATCGTATAAATCGTCCATTCGGCTTCGGCGACAGCCATCGACATCGCCATCGCCACTGTCGCTGTCGCTGTTGGGTGTTATTGCGTATGTAGAGATGTTTCTATAATCATAGAGGCCTTTTTGCTGCGTGTATTAGTGTCGAGGGCCAACTGTCGATTGGACTGGTTCGTTGGTTAGCCATTTGTGTAGATCCGGTAGTTCGGTGGCCTGGTGGTTGGTTTGTTCGGTTGATGTGTCTGATGCGATAATCCACAGGAATTAATGAATAAACCATTAACAAATAAACTAAAAAGACCAAAAGCAACAATAGTCGTCATTGTCGTCGACGCAGCGGCCGCTCGAACACAGCATACGTTGATTTTTGGGATATGATACGGCAATATTACGCACTCACGCACACCATCACATACGCACAATACATTCGAGTGCCTGGCCAAGATATGGGCACAACCCTTATCAGTAGGATGTTTTACATGGTTTAGTCGTAACTTATAAACTCCCAAAAATTAAAGGACATTTATTTTCACCCGTTCTCCTGATTGGAGTGTATGTGAGAGTGTGTGTGTGTATGTGTGGTGGTTAGGTTGATATCGTTGTGCTGTTGTAGATTTCACTTTTAGCTTGAACCTGCAAATTGTCAAAAATGTTGTTCTAGTCGTCGTCGTTGTTGTTGTTGCTTGTTGACGATGTTATTTTGTTTATTATTTGCCGCTTGCATCAACATCAGTTGCACACGCGTATGTTACATTCGTGGTTATGGCAATAGCAGAGGCCTGTCGGGAAATGTTTTCTTTTACGGAAATGCATGACAAATTAGGTAGGGTTTATAGACTCTGAACTGTAGGGAAGCTCGGTTGAAAATTCTTTTTTCGAATAAACAATGGAAAAAAAAAATTGGTGACAGTGCTCAGGCTAAGAGTTGTGGTATCTTCCTGTGGTTTTAAAATTTGAGAGGCAGGTTTCAATAGACATTTTGTTGGCCACACAGATAAGTAAATAATTGAACAGAAAAATAGTTGCGTCTACCATTTTGTATGCGTGTTACGATATATCACATATATATGTAGTTGTGGTTAGACATGCTGATTAGGGTGGAGTGAAAACATGCTTTTTTTTTCAATTTGAAAAAGTTAACCTCGGAAAGAGATGTAGTCTGGGGTCCTAATGAGGGGAAAAATAAAGAAAAATTTTTTAAAAAATTTTTAGGGGTCGCGCCACTCCCTCGAAATTTGGAAATTATCGCTATTTTGGCGTTGATTTTAGAAAAATCCTAAAAATTAACGACTTAACTTATTCGAAATTTAAAAGTTTGAGCTTGTTCAGTGCCCAAACAAAAGTATTTGAGGCAAATATGAGGATAATCGACTAATATTTGTAGCTTTGGTGGCGATTTCATTGTTCAGTCAATTTTCTGAAGAAGAGACGTTTTGACCTATTTTACTTTTTGAAATTTTTGAACAATGAGAAAGTATTTTTTAAATTTTTTCATGACCTTATTTTATTGTTTACGCTATTGCAAACATTTATTGACATAAAACTTTTTAGGATTTTTCTAAAATCAACGCCAAAATAGCGATAATTTCCAAATTTCGTGGGAGTGGAAAACAATGAGAAATTTTTTTTTAAATTTTTTCATGCCCTTATTTTATTGTTTACGCTATTGCAAACATTTATTGACATACAACTTTTTAGGATTTTTTTAAAATCAACGCCAAAATAGCGATAATTTCCAAATTTCAAGGGAATGGCGCGACCCCTAAACATTTTTAAAATTTTTTTTCTTTATTTTTCCCCTCATTAGGACCCCAGACTACATCTCTTTCCGAGGTTAACTTTTTTTTTTTTGAATTTCACTCCACCCTAATGCTGATGTATAAAAAAAAACAATTATATCTACTCAGAAACGATATACCTCCTCTGTGTTAGATTATACAGGCCCCTCCATAAAAATCACCCTTATTTTTTTTGTTTTCACCAAAACACCAACTAGTCCGTATTTCACTAGATTCAGTTTTCTCCTAAATGGAAAACTATAACCTGCGTAGGTGTTAATACTGCTATTTTGGCCAACACTGCTGTATGCGATTGTATTGTGATTGTTAACGCCGACGAATGTTTACTGTGGGCGCACAGTTTTGTTGACTTCCCCGCAGTAACGTTACAATGAATGGCTCAGCTCAAAATTAGCAAATAACAATCAAATGTAAAGCAGGACATCAATTCAAAGTTTCAGTCATCGGACTGAGGAACACTTACACTACCAGCTACACCCGCACACACACACACCCCCACACACGTACGCACGCACTCACTCACTTACACTGTGATGCAATAATTCTTCCGGGCTTGACTTAATGCATCATCTACAAGTATGAGAGTGTAGAGTTGCCCGTGAGTGTGTGCGTTTGAGCGGGTGTGTTTGTCCAATGGATTTTCGTTATTATTGTCAACAATGGCAACATGGAATACTCACAGCGTACTGGTACATGTGTGTGTGTGTGTTGGGCATGATTATTGTGTTGCAAAGTCAACATTAAACTGTGGCATTTGATTTGCTTTTTGGCTTATCAATTGTTTTGCAATCAGCAATAAATTCTTTGAACATCAGCAACACCGTCAACGGCAGCAACGCCGGGGTTATGGACCATCCGCAACATTTTATTAAAAATTATTTGTTCAATTTGCAATATCGGGCCCGTGTCTGCAAAGTGTGGGAAATGAAAAACAAATAGCAGCAAGAAAAAAATGGAAAATGGGAAACAATTAGATAAACTATTGCTTGAAACCAACATGGGCGGCTGGGGCACCATATCAAATGCAGAGAATCAGTAACACTGACCTTTATTAGTTTTGTAATTTTGAACACTGAAATGCGAGACTGCTTGAGAGAGTACGATTAAATACCTTAGCTGGAAGCTTAATCGTCTCCAAAACAAATGCTGCTCGCATTCAACTGTTTAAATCTTAAATAAGCGTTGCCATGTAAAACGAATCGGATTTCTTTAACTAAATTTCCTCTGGAATTTAAATATTCTGTCCTTAAATGTTGTTTTGTGAAAAAAAAGTATAATAACTTCAGAAAATTCCTTCAGACTAATAGTTTTTCATTAAGCTTCTCTGTCCGGTCTATCATTTTCTTTACTTTATTTTTTTGTTGTTGTTGTTGTTGGTGGCTTCTCTTTTCTTTTTATTTTATCGACGAAGGAACAGAACATAAGAATTTGCAAAGAAAAGGACTAACAAATTCTTAAATTTCCAAGGTGACCACAATCTTGTTATTTTTCTTGTTGTTGTTGTTGTTCTATACATTGTGTATGTATGTGTATTGCAATATTGTTTGTCAGGAGTTTGGTTTTTCTGTGTGTGTGTTCTCTTTGGCTTGTTTTCTCCGCAATTTGTACGAGTATTATTCTGTGAAAGTAGCTTTAGCAGCTTTTACTGTCAAGAACATTTTCAATTTGAAATTTCTTTTTACTGGATTTCTTTGTACTGTATTTTGTTGTTCATATTTTAATTTCTTTAGTTTGTTTCCTTTGTTGTCGTTGTTGTTGATGCTTTTATTTGTTGTTTTGTGGTTTACCATAAAAATAATTATTTTCGTTAAAATAGTTTTTAAAGGAATTTCTTTCATGTGCATTTCATCAGCTTGATTTAAAATTATTTCTGTTTTTTGGGGTTTTTCAAAAATATTGTGTTGTTTTCAGTTTTTTCATTGTGCTGAATCTATAGGTAGATACGTTGTATATTTAGAGATTTAATTAAATAAAACGAAAAAAAAATATGGGATAAACAATTTGCCATTGGAATAGAAAGCCATAGCATTTAATTAATGTAAAGAGGGTGAAGGAGATTTAAAGAATTTTAGCTTCTTGAGACAAATTGCTGGCAGTGCTCGGGCTAAGAGTTGTGGTATATTTCTGTGTTTTTAAAATATCAGAGCCTGGTTTCAGTTGAATTTTCCAATTATATTTTTTCAAAAGCTCAGAAAGGAGAATATCTTAATATATATTTACCCTCGACACTGATTAACTGATACACTGATTCACTGATTCACTGACTCTGTCACGCAGTACGTAGGAATTTAAATAGGCATTCTAAAATTCTATAAATAATAATAATAAAAAAAATAATATTTTTTTTTTGTACAGAAATTGTGTTTTCCCGAAATTTTTTTTTACCAAAATTTTTTTTTACAAATTTTTTTTTTTACAAAATTTTTTTTTTCAACAAAAATTTTTTTTTTCAGCAAAATTTTTTTTTCAACAAAAATTTTTATTTTTACAAAATTTTTATTTTTACAAAAATTGTTTTTTTTCAGTAAATTTTTTTTTCAGCAAAATTTTTTTTTTCAACAAAATTTTTTTTTGAACAAAAATTTTTTTTTTCAAGAAAAAATTTTTTTTTAACAAAATTGTTTTTTTTTCAACAAAATTTTTTTTTCAACATTTTTTTTTTAAAAAAAAAATTTTTTTTTCAACAAAAATTTTTTTTTTCAACAAAAATTTTTTTTTCAACAAAGTTTTTTTTTTCCAATTTTATTTTTTTTCGAAATTTTTTTTTACAAAATAGTTTTCTCAAAATATTTTTTACAAAATTTTTAAAATTAAGTAATAAATACTTTCTCAAGCAAATTTATTACAAACAGTGTGTAATATTTCTTATTTCCATTCGTATAGTTCACACGTTCTTATGAAAAAACACTTAAAATTCAATTGTGGAACATTTAACCAAAAAAAATTTAAAAGTTAAGTAACAAATACATTGTCAAGCAAAATAAAATAAATTATATTTCATGTATATGAAAATGTTTGTTGCATCCATTTTAAATTAACACATATTTCAACGGGCGCCATAGGCGCATTACAACTTACTAGTTTTTAATATAAAAAAGTAAATTTTTTATGCGCAAAATGTGTAAAAAAAAATAAAAACTAAAAATATAAAAAATATTTCTTCCTTAAAATCGAAAAATACAAAAAGTATTCAACTTTGCAAATATTTCTAATTGTCCGAATTTTAATGTTTATAACTTAAAATAATCCATCACTCATTGCCAGGGAAATATTTTTTACAGAAATAATTAATTTAATAGCCTATGGTGTAAAGTATTTTTTCAGATTTTTTTGGAAAGGTTTAGAGGTGCCACAAACCGTTTTTTGGTGAGAACTTCAGGTTTTCTGAGATTTTCATATTTCAAGCACAAGTTGATCAATTAAAAGCCTTTTCTAAGTATAAATTATTTAAAATTCCCAAGAAATTAACGAAAATATATTTTGGGTGTTCTCGATAGAGCAAAGTTTTTCTAATACTTTTGGAACACGATTGCCCTCATATGGCTGCCTCGGTTGCGTTCGTCCACTCTGGTCAATTTTACAAGATCTTGGTGACATTTTTTGGATTCATCTCACACATGGCTTGTTGGGTCTGAATAACATCGATCCATCACTGTTTGTTCGCAGAAAATCGGTCACCACAAAACAGAGTCTGACGGCTCCTAGGTAATCCAATGACCTTCTATGTCCTAACTTTAATTTCTGGATACAAAAATTGGTTTGCGTTGGGCTGTATAAAGTGGCGCACCATCCTGCTGAAACCAATGACCTTCTAAGTCCTAACTTTAATTTCTGCCTACAAAAATTAGTTTAGCATTACCAGGAGCATTTTCAATAAACATTAGCCCATTATGCCACCACTCAAAGTCAGCACCAAACTGTCACTTTCTGAGGATGCCATGGATTCTCGACGATCACCTGCGGCTTTTTCGATCCTCACATGGGACAGTTTTGCGTGTTATAGCCATGGATATACCCTGCGTCAATAAAGAGCAACATCGTTCCCCATTTCCAACAGCTCTAAGGTCGTGTGCCTTCCAATACTGAGACAAGTGGACTTTGTAAGCGAATAAGGCCAAGGTTTTGTGGAAAAATCGAATCAGGGTGGTGAAACGATGAGGTCGATGATTAGTCGATGTTCAAGGGCTGATTTCCAAGGCGAGTGTTGTCCACTAGCAGTCTCATGAATCTTGCATACAACCTCATTTAGATAAATTCATAGGAAGCAATAAACGACACTATCTTTTTAAATATTGAGAAATTTAATTCCTAAACTAAAACATCTTTCAAGAAGAATTGAAACTCGTATTTAAATTATTTTTCGAAAACCTTCCTTTTTTAAGATAAACTCAACAACTGGAATGCTTTCAAATAAACAACACGTTGTTAGCTGTTAGACATTTAGCCCAATATCAAAAGTCTCTGACATCGTCTCAAATGCACAGCACAATATGAAATGAAACATGTCAGAAATGTCTGTTACAACTGTGCTTGTGTATGCATTAAATGGAAGCATTGTTAAAAACAAAAGGATATTATAGCTGCATATATATAAAACCAGTAAGGAAAGCAAAAAGTCGACTTAGAACGACTGCTAAGTATACTAAGAAAAAACTAAGCCAAATTCAAGTAAAATTCAACTCAAAAAGACTAAAATGCAACTCAAAGTTAGTAAAATTGATATTCATTTGGCGGACAGTATCTCTGCACTCAAGATGTAAATTGTCCTTAAAAAGTTTCTAATTAACACTTAACGTTTAAGCGCCCCGAGAGGCGAGTTGGTAACGGTTTGTGGCAACTCTAAACCTTTTCCAAAAAATCAAAAATACTTAACCCCATATGCTTCCAAAAAAAAGGTAGAACACCTATGGATTTCGATAAAAAAATAAATAAATTTTTTGGACTCACTAGTGCCCACGAATCATTTGGTGTGAATAATGTTTCTCAGCCAAAACTCGATACTTTTTGTGTCTGCAGAAATTTTTTGGATGAAAAGAGAAAAAATGTTTTACCAAAAAAAAAACACTTAAAAGTAATCGGATACTTTTTTCTATTAAGTTCAAAAAAGTTTTTGCTATACAATTGGTGATTGAAACATTGTTTCCTGTGTTAATGACTCACTTATTAATGAGGTTCGAGGAAGGATAACAAAATACTGAGATTTTTCAAAAATAACTTTCCAATTTTTTCTAATTTTGTCACCAATCCCTTTACATTGTAAGGGATTGGTTAAGAGGAGTAGATGTTGAAAAAGAGCGACGACAAAAACATTTTTTTAACTTTTTTGTGCATTGCCAGACAGGATTGGCGAGACCCGTAGCTGAGAAGAACCTTTTAAGATAATTTTAGAGATCCCAACCTTCTTTAAACCGAGGGAAATGCCTTACGACGACAGAAACATTTTTTTTATTTGGTGGTGCATCTCTAAACTAGATTCGCACCTGTGTGTGGATTAGTGAGTCCCTTAGCTGAGAAGAGCCTTTGAAGATAATTTTAGAGATCCGAACCTACTCTAAAAAGATAGAAAGGGCCTACATATGATCTAATTGCAGTCAGCTCTCGAAAACGTGAACTAACACAATTTTAGAGCTCTCAACCTCCTCTAAAACGAAAGAAAGAGTCTACATATGATCTAATTACAGTCAACTCTCGAAAACTTGAACTAATTAATTTTGAGGGTGTTCACGTTTACGATTTCGTTCACGTTTTCGAATCCTGAAATTTTCAAACATGGAAAGGAAGTTCTACTCATGAATTCAGTTAAGAAAATGTTTTATTGATTAAAAACCAATTCATTTTGTCGGAAAATAACTAAAATTCGTTTTTCAATGACAGAAACGATACAAAGTATAATTTATAATTAAAAAATTTCGGTTATTTCTGTTATCGGAAAATAATTGTATATTTTAAATTTGTGAGGGCATTTCCTTCAATTTGTCGAAATGCCACCCGTTTTTGAATGCCACTACCCCATGTTTAACAGCCCCGATTTACTTGTTCATTTTCTTTTCTTTTGGAACATTCGGGCAGGCGAGCATTCTTTTGCCACCTTAAACAATTCATGACCAAGACATTTTTTAAAAAAAAAATTATATTTTGTAAAAAGATGTCCTGAGTTCGAATCCATTGATATTTTGAACATTACTAAATCCTGTTCCCTGTGCCATATGTCATCGCTGGCTATGAATGGGTTAAAGTGAAATTTTGCCGAAATAATTCAAAAAAAATGTTAACATTTCAGAAAAGATAGATGAAAAATTATTAATAATCGGATTTAATTGGATATCTTTACCAGAAATCCAAGACATTTCCATTACTTTACAGAGAAAGCCCAACATTGATGTAAAAACTAAACAAAAAGGGTTAGGGTTATTTTAAAAATATTAGATAGAGTTATATGAAAATATTCCTGACAGTCAGGCAGCAATCTCAGGGGCGATAATGAAGCCTCAGATCTGGAATATAAAGGGGAAAGCAACAGATTTGTAGGGAAAGGTATCCAGGCAATTTTAAAGATTTTTTTTAAATGTGTTAATAAAATTTTTTAATAAAATGAAAATAGACCGGTTAATTTGAGGAGCACCATGGCCGCCTCATATCGTTGACATACACCTAGGCAAGCAATTCGGCCTGTTGTGCGCACCTGGTTTCTTCAACAAATTCCCTAACCCTTTCTTACGTTAGGAATGTACCATGACCGCCTCATATCGTTCACATACACCTAGGCCAGCAAGTCGGCCTGTTGTGCGCTCCCGGTTTCTGCCTACAAATTCCGTTCCCATTTTTTCTACGTTAGGAATTCGGTCCCCTCTATAAAGTTCCTTTAATTCCTTATGTCTATTGCTTTGACGACCGACATGTCATCTAAGGTGTCCTCTCCTAATTGGACTTTCCTGATCCAAAGCAGGGCACTGGCATTGGAAGTATTCCGCCGTCTCGGCGTCCTCTCCGCATGCCCTAAATTCATCGTTCTCGGAACATCCTATCCTAAATAGGTGTGCTCTTAGGCTAGTGTGTCCTGCGATGACCCCAACTAGCTTACGCAGCTCATTTTTGTTAAAACCCGAGTATTCTCCTTGTTTTCTTGTAAAAGAGTTAAGTCATTTAGGAATTCGGCTATAAAATTGTAATTTTTGAATTAAATTTTCTAAAAAAAAAAAACATGCAGACCTGTATTTTAGGTCATTTTACAAGAATCAAACAAAAACACGATTTTGGGTTTTTTTATGATTGGTCATTTTGGATTTCAAGTGATATAATTTTCTGATATTAGCGACTCTCAACTCCGTACGCTATGCTAAATATTGCATTTATTTCAGTTTCTTTGATGTCTTGTGGACTGGATCGCAAAAATCCTTATCACAGTTTGGTGTACAAAACACTGACAATAACATCAGCAAAAATACAAATGTTTTGAACAAAACGAGCAACGATAGCATTTTTCATTTTTTGCAATTACATGCATATGCATAAATAATATTTTCACATAACAAAAAACCCGCGACATATCGAGGAAAAGAAAAAGTTGCATTTGCCAACGTTTAAGGATAAACCTGCGAGGAAGCAAGTAACAGTTTTGGGTTCTGAGAAGAAAAAGTAGAAAAACTCCCCATCGCACAGTTAAGGTAGCGACGAAAAAGAAGTCAGTACCCACATAGACAGGATCACGAATATGCTTGTTCACGGATATTTATGCACTAGTACACAGTCATAAAAGAGTTGTACGGCAAATAGTCACACACACACACAGAATCAGAGAGACAGACATGGACAATATCAGACATCAGCATTTCACTACATTGGTTTTGTTGCTGTAGTTGTTGCATAAATGTGCTGCATCAGCACCGGTAGTATTACCCTTGAAATTTGTTCCACAAAAGCCTTGAGTCTCTGCATCCTTGTTGTTGTTGCTGCTGTCCGTCGTCCCTGATGCTGGGCGTGCTGTTGGTAGTAGTTCCTAGTTCCTCTTGTTGTTGCTATTGTTACACTTGAAATGTGTTCATTTGTGTTATTGTTCTTGCAGCCGCGTCGCTCACAAAAAGAGCCAAACAGCAAAAAAAAATAAAAAAAAATGTGGACAAGTTCACTTCCACCATTAAATAGAAATTAAAGTATTGCAACAAAACTACTAAAATATGAGAGGCAAAAAATAAAAAGTCGTGTATTTCTGTTTTCGTTTGTTTGTTTTCCATTTGATTTCCCTTATTCTCGCTGATAAACAAAACAATAACAGCACACGAAACTCTCCCGCTAATTCTGATGGACTCTCTGCTCTCTAGTCTGAGTTAAGGATATTTTTGGGAATTATAGGGAAATTTCTTCAAATAACCCACGAAGTTAGACATGCGCTTTATCATCTACTCTCTTATGCTCTATGATGATATTCTCAATTGTACTCACCCTATGTTTTTATTTTACTCTCGCTCTCTTTACAGTACTTTTCGTGGGGGTAGGAGCAAAGGATAAACGCACGTTCATACACCTGTAACAAAGAACAGAAGCACAAACAATGAAAAACACCGAAAACTGCTAGAATTCACTGTGGACGTTGACTCTCCAGTTCGTGTGCTCTCGCACGCTCTCTGTGGCGTCTAGAAATTTGCTCAATGTTGTCGGAGATATAACGGCGGACAAAACGACAAGCAACAACTTCGGCTCGGCAAAGTCGTTCAAAGTGACTGATGAAACATAATATGTTTTGACAAAGTTTATTTAACTGTGAACATCGGCAATAACGTCAGTCAGTTCGTAACGGTTAGTGATAGAGAACGCACCACAGACGCTTAACGTTTGTTTGTCGAGTGAAACAAAAAAAGGTTTAAATTCCAAAAGAGAATATCAAAAGTTGCTTAAAGGAAATTCACGGAAATTCAGCTTTAAGAATAGCAAACAAAAGAAATTCCAAAACAAAACGAAAATTTAAATGAAAGTAACATATGAATAAAACTATGTGAAATGTGCTATTCAAACTGATAACAAAAAAAAAAAAAAAAGCAAAGAAAAGAAGAGTCCTTACCAATGAATTATTACTCACAGCTCAAGGCGAAAATGCTGTAATCCAACAAAAAAAGTGCAAACCAAACAAAAAAAGAAAATTGCTCAAATATCATTAAAGGAAATACAGTTTCACACCCATGTCGGTGTGAAAGAAATCATTAAAAATTCCTTTAAATAAACAATAATTTCTTAAAATTCAAGAGAGTGTTACAACAACAACAAAATAAATATATAAATAAAAAGGAAAATGTGCTCAATAACAACAAAATATCTGAAGAAATCAACGCCGATGGCTGTGACACCAGCAGCCCTCTGGATGTTGTTAACACACATCCTGGTGGTGCTCATGCAATTTGTGGATTATGCCCATTCTGATTATGAAAATACCTGGAATTTGTATTACGAACAGCCATGTTGCATGGGTTCCAACAGCGGACATCATCTCAAACATCACCGAGGTAAGTCGCACTCAGCGTCATATTAAAAACAGAAATTTCCTCGAATTCGTATGAAATCCTCATCAAAAAAATGTCAAGTTTTCGTGGAAATCCATTCATGTTTCTTTGGTTACTTTCGTTATTTATTTGAGAAAAACAAAATGTTTTATTTTTTTTTTTGGGGTTTAATCCCTTCACGACTCACCTGTTTGTCGTTGGGTCTTCTCCTAGTGCGCCCCCTCTTACCCAGACTCATTAGGTCTAGACTTTTAGTTAAGCCTTAAAAGATATAAATCTTTAAAGTTTGTTTTTCCCTTTAATTTTGTTTGATTTTCGTTACGTTTTTTGTTTGTCGTTCGTTCTTCTCTTCCAGAAGTTGATGTAAAAGTTTTAATAGCCTTTCGTTATTTTATTCGTTGCTGGTTCTTTTTTCGCGCGCGCTTGTGTGTGTCTGGAGAATAAATAACATTTACGGGGGTTTCTGTACGTTATTTGGGTTGATTTGACAGCAATTTAAAGGTATTTTCCTACTCTCCCCCCGGAGAAGTCTATAAAATTCCCTGAATTGTAGAAAATTTGGTGGTGGCACTAAGAACAAATAATATAAAGTTTTTCGCTTGCTTGCGAAGAAAGGTAATTTTGGGAGTTACTTGCAGTTTGTAAGGCAATCTCATTTAGTGCGACTAAGGGATTAGAGTTGGGGAATTTTAATGAGGCATAAGTAGAGGAGACATATTGTTAACAAGTATTTGCAAAAAATGTCATGTCCATACATACAAATATACAAATAATGTATTGTTACTTAAATGTATTGTTAATTACAAATGTATGATAAATTGATACAAATTTGAAGAATAGTACTTTAAAAAAAAAAAAAATTATTGTTAATTACAAATGTATGATAAATTGATACAAATTTGGAAAAAAAAAAATTATCGTCTTCATTTTCACAATTTCGAGTTAATCGGCAGAAATACAACGAAATATATTTTAGTTAAAATTTAAAAATACCATCAAAGCAAACAAAATGCTTGAAAATATTTCAAAAAACATAGAAATACATCAATGATCTCGAACTCGAATAACAGAAACAATAAACTGTATAAAATTTAACCCCCGTCTTTATGAAAAATTTGAAACAGCTTTGTTAAGAAAAATTTACGAAAACAAAAACAACTTTCATAAATTTTTCTTAACAAATTTTTATGAATACGGACATAAATAATTAAAGACTAAATGGTTTTTCACAAAATCATCAAATTAGAGTTAACCAACAATTGTTAATTAACAACTCAATTCCAACTGACGTCTTTAGCGTTTGCCTTTTACTAACTGGCATAGCAGACAAAGTGCAATTTGGGGTTAAATTGAAATATATTCTAGTCTTTTATTTGGAATGTGGAATTTGAATTTATACAAAGAACGACCAGTTTTTTTCCATTTGTATCAATCGTATTATATGTGAGTCTCTGAAAAATGGATTGTATTCCACAAAAAAATGCGTTTAACTTTGCCTTTTAGTGTTTGCTCCACACTTTTGTAAAATTGTCTATAGGTCCACATATTTGAAAAGAGATTTTGAATAAAATTAAGAGATGTTCCGTTCGAATCACCTATACTGGAAAATTACTTTCGTTACTCTACCAAGTTGAAGAGAGAGAAATAAAATGAAATTTCTTCACCAGTACTTCATTATTTCTTTCCGAACTCAGAAAATACTCTTTGCGAGTCTGAAGCAACTCTATAAAAAATACCCAAATGCAAAAAAAAAATAAAAGGAATGAAGAATGCCCCAATTGAAGACTTAACCAAAAAAAATGAAGAATGCCCCAATTAAAGACTTCAGCAAAATTAATGCAAAATCCCCCCAACAGCCCATTATGGAAATTTCCCATAAATTCCGAAACATCCCCCAACAATTTATGAAAAATAACCCAATGCTAAATCCATCAAATAATATGAAAAATACTGGCAAAAAAATAATAAAAAAATCGATATGTGATTGATTTCTGTTATAAAAGTATCCCAAAAAAAAAACGAAAAATTCTCCAGAAATAAAAAAAAAATTGGGGTATTTTTCCACTAAATCGAACCGTATAGTGGCTTTAATACTGGCTTCCAAGTCTTCAAGAGTTGCTTGGCTGTCGACATAAATCAACGAGGGGGCCAGTGAGCACGACCATTTCTACAAACAAAATAGCCCCATATTCATTTTCGACTGACAAGGGCGCTGTATGGCAAGTTGGGCCTTCTTGGTGGAACCAAATGTCTTGATGTTTAGCTGATTAATTTTTTGAAACAAAGTGATTGCCGTTCGCCATAACGGCAGCTCCTTCCACATTTGGACAGAAATAAGAACCGATGATACCGCCAGCATGTAAACTGCACCAAAGAGTAAATTTTAATGAATATAATGGTGATTCGTTAACGGCATGAGTATTCTCTGCTCTCCAAATACGGCAATTGTACTGATTATTGATATCAAAACTTTTCATGCAGCTTAAAAAACACCCTATATATACAAAATTTTAATAATGAAATATAAAATATGAATATTGTATGGAAATCGATAATTGTTTCGAAATTTTTTAATATTTTCTGTCCATTGGAAAAAAAATCATTAGATAAAAAGTATTATAAAAGTTGTGTACAACGATTAACAAGACCAGTTCTTCAAATTTTAATTAAAAAAAATTAGCACGAAATAAAAAAAAGCACATGATTTATTAATCGAAGAGCCCTTTGTGCTCAACTAGTTAGGCATCCTTCGGAATGGAAGACAATTGGACAAAAGCACTGGAATGTCCAAATAATTTGAATTTGAAGCGGATACAATTTGAAAAAGAGTCACATAAAATGTAAAATTTTATCAAGTGCAGTTTTAGAAGGCACTTAAGTGCTTTATCAAGGCAACCTGCCTGCTTTTGGGGAGAATTTGTCATTTTCTTAGCTCTTGAATTAAAAAAAAACACTTTTTTCTAAAACTGCACTTAAGATAAGAATTGTATGAGTCAAAGGATGAATAAAACCTTAGTGTAAGAGAAAAAAATATTTAAAATCTAAATCGGATGTAAAAAATCTATACAGTGCCCAAAAGACAATTACGTGCCTTCAGCGTATAAACAAATAAATCAATTCAAAACTCCTACAGTCTCACCTAAAATTGATATCAATTCAAAAGCAAGTTAATATTAATGATTACTGAGACATATGTATATGAGAAATCTTGTGAGCTAAATATCATTCAGCAAAACCAGTAGCTGTTTCCGCTAACGTTAGAAATGTCGATGATTTATTTTTCGAGAAAAATTGTGGTGCTGAAAGCTTGAATAAGACAGTGACGATTTTGTTCTTGGTTCGTTCTAGTATCAATCTTTGGATGCCTACTTCCATATTTTGTGAAACTTAAACTGTGAATATATTCTTAAGCCCTGTATTCATAAAAAACTTAAAACAGCATCACTTGATTTTTCTTCACAACGGTTTGTAAAGCTGTTTTAAATTTGTTTGAGTACGGGGGTAAATCTTGTACATCTGGTAATCAGAATCCTCAAGGACTTGTCCCGGCCTGATTAGATGGTGAGGCCCATTACAATGGTAGAAACCGTTTCAAAATTCAAAATTTTCGAGCCTCCTTACAGACTAATCCTAAAGAAAAAAACAGCAATCAACCTTCCCCTCCCAAACACTCAACTCTCGCAACCTAAGGACTTCTAACATAATTACAACACACCATTTGTGGAGAGAATTTAAAATGAGAAATCATTTCCGGGAAATTATTTTATAAATGCTTTATTAATCATGAAAGCCCTACACAAAAACATTGCCAAATTATCCAACGAAAATTAAGCAAAAAACACATTAGAACAAGCATTAGCCAAAAGCCAACTTAATTTCGAACGCCTTTGCCAAGGCCCAAAAACAAAAAAAAATAAAGGAAAGCGATTTAAAGCTCAACTCATGTTAACGGTGTTGTTGAACAAATTTCCTTGATGTTATTATTATGGCCAAGTAAAGTTATTTGTTGTTGGCTAAGTACACAGCAGTTGTTGTAGACGTTGGCAGCGTTAGCCTTTCAATTTGTGGCATTTAAGCCGCGTTCAGGCTTCAACCAGAACAACAACAACACACAGTATAACAAGGATGATACAAAACGAAAGAAATGAAACAACAACAAAGCAAAAGGAAAAAGGCGACAATAAGTACAAAATTGTACAACTTTTGTTTAACGCTCACGCATTCACTCACTCACACACACACACACACACACATCATGTAAAGAAGAAGAAATAACGACTAAGGACATAATGAAGGCACAAAATACGAATGCTTGCCAAAAGCAAACGGGAAGAGTTTACCGAAACCCCAAAAGCAATGAAAATCCTTTACATAACGAAAATGTTTTACTTTCTTTTTGTCTCCAACGACATGCCAGGGCTTTTCTTTTCATTTAGCAGTGCTTATGTTTTCCCTTCCCCTCGAAAAAAAAAAACGGTGAAAAAAACGTACAGACAGTAAAGGTTTAGACAACAAACGTCTGTGTGAGAAAAGGCTTTTCAGAAACCGGAATGTCGGGGGTGTAGAGGTCATACAAGTGGAACAGTGGGGAGGAACGAACAATGGCATCGACAGTGGCAACCAGATGAAGAGACCAGAGCAGAGAAGACAATAAAAGTGAAAGAAAACACACATAAAGTAGAAAAGACAAATCTTTTAACAAAATAATTTCATTTTAAGCGGATTTAGAAATTCTCTTCACTTGGTATGACTTGGAAACACAAACACACTACGGCACAGAATAAACGCACAATCGCAGCACAGTGTTGGGAAACATCTCATGCCCGGGAAATGGATAGCAAACACCTGCTGGTCACAGTTTCCAGCTAAAAGTGCGTTAAGTCGGGAGGATATTTAAATAATTGCCAGAGAGACCTTGCAAACATCGTGTGTAGAGTTAATTTTTATAGAAAAGTTTTTTTTTAATGACTGTATATCCTGTTTTTTGAAATACTGGCGATTCATCTGCCAATGATGAAATATTCTGGAATTAAAAGTGAAATGATTTAATAAAGGCATACCTTTATTCGCGGTTTAAGGGTCTCCAACGGATGCCAGCCAAAAATTTGAAATGGAATCACCTGTAAAACATAAAACATCGTTATAGAAAACACAGCAAAAGTAAACATCGGAAGAAAAGTGTATTGCATTCTTAGGGAATAAGAGGAAAAATAAATATAATGAAAATAAGCGCCCCGGTAGGCGAGTTGGTACCGTGCTTGCCTATCAGCGTGGGGGTTGTGGGTTCGATTCCCACCAGAGGCTTTGGTCTGTCGCTGCAAAAATCAAGCCAAATGGTTTTTGTCACCCGGTTTACCCTTGGACCCAAAATTATAATATAAATTTACTTTGTATTGTAATTAATAAATAAATATAATGAAAAGGATATTTCTGGACATTCGAAAAAAAAAATCACATCTCCAAACTTTCAACGCACATGTTTAAATAAAAGATGAACATTGTTTCAATTACAGGGATTTATGTCATTCCAATTGCCCCAAAGAGGATAGACATATCTCCAGTAAAATTTAAAATCTACGTCGACAGTAGGCCGCTCTCAGAGACTCTCAGACTCAAGATCCCTCAACTCACTCTGTGCTCTGCTGGGTATCAGGACACAGCAACGAATTGCCAGACGAGTGTGAAAGGACAGCATCCCGAGCGCAAGATGAAACCGCGATCCTGAATGAGTAAATTACGTTTGTGGTAGATAGTGACCAATTCAATGAGCTGGGAGTAACATTAACCGGATTGAGGTGGGAAACAGTAGAGAACTGCAGGGTAGTTCGAACTATTCGGCCAGTCTGGGATGTGACTCGAGACCCAAGACTTGCTATCCCTCAAATTAAACACACGCAGTATTCGTGTGAGACTTGGTTTCTCTAGCAGAATAATTGTAATAAAATCGCTATTAATTGATATTTTACAGGGTTCTCCAACAAGAGGTGTTATTTTGGTATTCAAAGAAAAATGTAAATTTTTGGAGATAAGTGATCGGATGTTTATTTCATCATAAAGAGGAAGGTATGCCGTTAATAAAGGAAAACAACATCAGCCAAATGGCTACCACGACCACTCTAACAGGACCATATCCTTTACATAATATTTTCCATAACCAAATCGCAAAGTGGCTGCCCTATACCCTCGATAGCCTCACGAATTCTATCTTTGATTTCTTGAATCGGCGTAGACCTTATCTTTCACGTGGCCCCAAAGAAAGAAGTCGCAGGGTGTTAAATCACAAGATCTGGGTGGCCAATTGTGACCACCTCTTCGAGAGATAACACGGTCCGGAAACTTTTTAGTTTTGCGAACTGTGACTGCAAGATTTTCACAATTTTTGTAATTTCAATGAGTTGTTGAAGCGAGTATCGCTTAATTCTTAAAGAATAAAAGCTTCAAAATAACACCTCTTGTTCGAAAACCCTTCATTTGTTAGATTACAAAATTAGTTGAGGTCAACAATATCATAATCAAAGACCATACAGAGGGCAGACGTCCCAAGTCGATTGCTTCACATTTAAAAAAGTAGGCATTTGTTTTCATTTGCCTTGGAAACCCTTTCCAATATTGCCAGTGTGCAAACGACTTGGGACGTCTGTCCTCTGTCTTTGGTCTTTGGCATAATTTTAAAATGGTCCTTCAGCACAATAAATAAGCTCCATATCTATATCATATAAGAACACATGATCGAAATAAATAAAATACGAATTGAATTCTCCAAAAATTTAGCGCTTCTTCAGCTATCTGTTTGTTACGTAAATGTTTGATGCCTAATTCCGAACACTGTGCCTTCAAGGTTTTTTTTGCCAGAACATCTGACTCCTTCCACCATCAACACTGTGACAATCATTATCCCCTTCGCCCAGACCATTCCCCCCGTCCAGCACTACCTTGTCTATTGTCTCGCTCAGCATCGTCATCACCATTTCCATTGCGTGTGTATTCCTCATCCACAAATACCTTTATAACTTCAATTATTTTGCCACTTTACCTAAACTATTGATATTTTAAGAACGACAATGACAAGGGTTTCTTTCTATTTCCTTTTTCAACATCATCTTCTATTTTGCCACCACCCCCACCAACACCTTCCAGACCCCGCCCCACCATCACAATAATGCCTTGCGGCATTAAAGAGAGTTTCAGTGTTATTATTATTCATTGATTTGTTATTTTTTCATTATTTTGCAAAAAGAAGGCAAGGACCAAAGCTGAAAGAAAGAAAGAAAAAAAGTCAGCAAAAGAAAAGTGAGGCAACTTCTTCTTCAGACTTTACTTCCTGGTCTGGCTTTAAGTTTTTTTTCCAGCATATCGTTTTTTTGCTGTTTGTATCTGAGGTTTATTTTGACGGAACTCCAAAGAAAATCTCTCAAAAAAAAAATTAAAAAGTTTTTTTTTTTTTTTTTGGTGTTCAAAGTTTGGCATTTTATGCTGTTTTTTCTCGCCTCGTTCTGTGCGGACTTTCTTTCCCCGTTCTTATTAAGCTTTAATTAGTTTTCAAGTGTTGTTTTTATGAAGTTTCCTTTTGGGAGAGTTTTCATTTCCGTACATTTTCAATGGTTTGTGTTGTTGTTATTTGCTGGATGCGTTTGGAGTCGACGAGTTAGTTTATAAAAATTCACTGTCCATTATGGCATACAGAGTGGACATGATAAGGCCACTAATACGTATGGCTCTAAGAGATTTATTTTGGCCCTTTCCCTTGTTGTTGATAATGTTGGTAACAATCAGTTTTATTTTTTTTCTTCTCGCTTTCTTAATGAATTGACTTTAAGTCGGCGAACACGAAGATGATGGGACAAATTCCTTGGAAATTCTTGTCAAAGACAAAAAATTCAATGAGCACAAATTCTTGGAATTGCTGTTTTTTTGTGTGTTAAAGCTTAACACAGTGTCGGAGTGTCTAATTTTCTGGTGAGGTTTTTTTTAATGATTATCTTTGAATATTAATGATTTTTCAAAGTTTCCAATTTGTTGTTTGCAATGATTTGTTGGGTTCAGATGATGCCTGGCTGTGAGTCATGTTTCAGTTTGTACAGATTCGTATTGAGTAAGTTGGATGAAACATAAATGAAATGGAAAATATCATAAAACATGGGCTATAACAAATGGAAATGTGATGCTTTTCGGGAAGATCTTGTAAGCCTTTGCAAGTAATTTTTATTTGCTTATAGATAACTGGTTTTTTTTAAATCTAAACTATGAAATTGCCAGGCAGTGTAGTTACACACTGGGTTGTCTCTCAGTTGTAGTTAAAATAAAACACTTTCTAGCTTTAAGATTCATTCAGACCCTGTTTTTATATCGTCTACATTACCTGTCATTGGTATTAGCAAGGTATTTTAAAAATATATACAGATTTTTCAAAAATTTATTGATTCTTGAGAAATGGCATAAAATTTTACGATTTTCTATGCTAATTACCAAAAACGACATAACATTTTTTGCTTTTCCTGTTAGTTTATGAAAATGCTTGTTAGGTGATTGGATTTGTGTTGACGATACAGAGGCAATAGGACATACAATTTTTTTTATTATTTTATTTTATTTTTTACCCCCGAACTCGTAAAAATGTATATCAGCTTTATAAACCTTTGTTAAGAAAACTGTGTAAAAATACAAAAACAATTTTCACATTGTTTTTCTAACAAAAGTTTATAAAGCTGTTATAAATTTGTATTTAAAAAAAGGTGTTAATGTCAGTTTTAGAACACCCCACCTTTGGAGTGCACTCCTCCTCATTGCCAAGGGCTGGACAATCTGACACCGCATTCCATTCAATATTTATGTCATAAACAATCTAATCATTATTCTAATTAAACTGGAAAATTAAATTTGTTAATGAACCCTAAATGTATGATCATTATTTATTTATTTATGAAACCTAAACGTATGAACGTTATTTATTAAAAAATCACTCATACGCCACAAGGGTCTCTCAACACACTTGATTTCCAACAAAATGTAAATGTCTCTAGGCCTTAGTTTCTTTTTATTTATTAAAATCACTCATATGTCACAAGGGTCTCACACACACACTTGACTTTCAACCAAAATTTAAATATGTCTCTACGCCTTAGTTTTTTTATTGATTAAAAAATTAAATATCACTCATACGCCACAAGGGTCTCACACACACACACACACACACACACACACACACACTTGACTTTCAACCAACATTTAAATATGTCTCTACGACATAGTATTTCTACGCCGCTTTAATTCTCACATTTCTTTTCTATAATTTTCTTTAATTAATTTACCTACACACCATCAGGAACTATTCAATTTCGTTGAGCTTTCAACACAAAAATCCACCACAGAACACAAAAAAAAAACTATAAAAAAACACAACACAAAAAACTGAAAGCAAACTAAATCAACGTGCGTCTGGTTTTGTGTACATTTTTTTTTTGCTGCTGTGGGTTTTAGACTTAATTTTCTTTTTTCGTGTTTAAGAATGTTTTTTTGTGTGTTGGCCACAACTAACTAATGAAACTTTATGTTTCTGCTGTTTGTTTTGTGGTGAAAACACCGCCAGCCCTTTGAAGTTAATGGCAAATACACCGCGGCAGTGCTTTGATGGCCAAGTATGCGCCACACACACACACACATTCTCATAAAAAAAAAGAGCAGCACAAACAAAGCTTAATTTCCGTTTACAGTTAAATTGTATTAACTGCTAATAATTTGCTTGGTTCAGACATTTTTACTCTGAGCCCAGACTTCTGAACAGAAAGAAAGCTATAGAAATTACCCACCAAAAAAAATAAAAAAAATACCTGAGGTAATAAAAGCAATTTATGAATAATGGCCAAAAAGTAGCCAAGATGGGTCTTTGCCAACGTTTTTTTTCTTTTCTTTCTAAGGTTGTTTTTAATTAAACTGTGAAAAAAAATGCAAAAACTGTTTTATAAAAATATTGATTTGTTTTTTTGTTGTTGTTGTTCACCAATTTCCGTTTTCATTTTTGTTTTATATTCCAAAGGAGAGTTCCTAAATATCTCTGGTTTGCCATACCTCCTTTCTTATGTTTGAATTTGTTTTGTTTTTTTTGTGTGAAAGACCGTTCCTTGGTAGCTTCTTGCGTTCGTTACAATCTCGCCGCAACGTTACCACTTCTACTCCCCCTTCTCCACTTGCCGGCAAACCAAAAGTGTTGTGTAAATTACTTGTACGTGTTAACAGTTCGTGGCACGTTGTATGCGTAATAGACCACAATATAGAAGTCATAATTTTTGTTGCTCCCTCCAGCTCTGACACGCATACATCGCCACCGACGACGATAGCCGACCATAAGTTGTGCCAGCTCTCCGAAAGACGTCTGGCATTTGCCATTTCGTCGTTATATTTCACACAAAATGTTAAGGAAACGCAAACGCAAGAACAAGACTTTTACCGCAACAATAAATTTAGTTACTAAAGCCAACAGATTACATATTTTCTTTTTTCCTTTTTTTTTTCGTTTAAGAATTATATATTTCTGTTGCTTTGTTGGAGTCTGTTCGTTGCTTGCGTTGTATGCGTTTGGATGTGTGTTGGTGTGTTTTTCGTTTCCGGGCGATATTATAACAATTATTTTATTGTTCACCAACAAAAAAAAAAACAATGAAATTATTACTTGCATCCTTACAAAACAGCTGTGTTCAATGGTGTTTTTTTTTTTTGGTAAACGTTTGAGATGAAGACATGATGCAGCTGAATATAAAATAAGAGTAATACATTCATTCTCTGTCTGATGTGAGTTCTTTAAGATTTTAAGAATCATTCTGAATAAAAAAAAAAATATTTGTATACAAAAATATATGTATGAAATGAATTTTTAAAAAAATTCAAAAAGGATATTGATTTATTTAGATAAGGGTGTATCCAACAAGTGGTGTTATTTTGGTATTCAAAGAAAAATGACATTGTTTGAGATAAATGATCGGATGATCGTTAATAATGAACAACAACATCAGCCAAATGGCCACCACGATCACGCTTACAGGACCATATCCGTATGAAATTTTCCATAACCAAATCGCAAAGTGGCTGCCCTATATCCTCGAAAGTCTCACGAATTCTATCTTTGAGGTCTTGAATCGACGCTGGTCTGTTGGCGTAGACCTTATCTTTCACGTGACCCATTGGGTTTTCCGAGCCCCAATGCGACAATTTTTCTTGTTGACGTAGCCACCGAGGTGGCCCGAATGGTCCTCATCGATGGAATTCCGGATCTTCTTCATGCATTTCAAGGACCCAACCAGCAAAGGCACGACGTTGTTGATAATCGGCCGGCTTGAGTTCTTGTGATAACTGAACTTTATAAGCAATAAGACCCAAGTCTTTATGCAAAATACGGTGTAATGACGTTTGTGGAATGCGCAATTCCAATGAACGACGAGGAATGGACAAACGTGCGGTTTCTTCAACACTTTGGGCTACAGCAGCAATTATCTCAGTTGTTTTTGAGCGACGTGCACGGGTTTTATTCTTCAACTTTTCCCAACAGCTCGAATTTGTCAACCAATTTCTGTATTGCGGTCCGACAAAGTGCTTTAGTTTTGCGAACTGTGACTGCAAGATTTTCACAATTTTTTTTTAGTGAATTTTAATAATTTCAATGCGTTGTTGAAGTGTGTATCGTTCCATTTTTAGTAATGGCGTTGTTTCTACTTGCCAAATGTCGGAGAATAAAAGTTTCAAATGTGACAGCTACCGAAATACCGAGAGATTCAAAATAACACCTCTTGTTGGAAAACCAGTAGAAGTACTATTTTCAATAGTGTCCCGAAGACACTGCCTGGTACGAAATGGTTGAAAATGATGTATTTCAACCTGGCAGTTAAAACACTCTTTGTCCGGCTTTAAATGTTTCCACAGAAGCTTAACAAGACTCCAAATATTAAAGTCTTTCATGTAAAACTGTGGAAAAAAATTTGTTTCAGTTAAATTTATTTGGAACACTTTTCTGATTGACAACTCCTCTATCAATTCTATGATTGTATTTGTAATGAACCAAAACCGAGAGTGGAAAAGTACAGGTGTGGATCAATAAGTTCGCGGTGGTCTGCTGAAAATGTTGTCAAACTCCAACTAAATAACGAAGCTTATTAAATGTTTGACAGGAGTCAGCAGACGGCAGTGTCCTGACAGAATCAGGAGTCGGGAAATTACAAAAGCAAGGGACTTATTGACCAATCCTCGTATTCCAGTATAAAATTTTCTTTTTTTCTTTCTTATTAGCATTTGAAGCCGCCTTTTTGATGTAACCGTCCCGCTGACCACCATTACCTTATTTTCGAAAATTCTTTGTCATTCACTTTCGCCATCTTAATATATATTTACCCTCGACACTGATTCACTGATACACTGATTCCCTGATTCACTGATTCACTGACTCTGTCACGCAGTACGTAGGAATTTAAATAGGCATTCTATAATTCTATAAATAATAATAATAAAAAAAATAATATTTTTTTTGTACAGAAATTGTGTTTTCCCCAAATTTTTTTTTTACCAAAATTTTTTTTTTCCAAAGTTTTTTTTTTTACAATTTTTTTTTTTTTACAAAAATTTTTTTTTTCCACAAATTGTTTTTTTCAACAAAAATTTTTTTTTTCAGCAAACATTTTTTTTTTCAACAAAATTTTTTTTTAAACAAAAATTTTTTTTTCAGCAAAAATTTTTTTTCCACAAATTCTTTTTTTCCCAATTTTATTTTTTTTCGAAATTTTTTTTTACAAAATAGTTTTCTCAAAATATTTTTTACAAAATTTTTAAAATTAAGTAACAAATACTTTCTAAAGCAAATTAACGGGCGCCATAGGCGCATTACAACTTACTAGTTAGTCAATACTTTACACCTTCAGCTTCATTGCCATCTCACTAATTAGTGCCATCTTCATTTACCGATAGACACTTAATATAATTAACTGTTAATATTTTACACTTTTTTTCCCCCCTTCGAAAAAGGAAAACCATATTTCCTGCTCCTAATAGTACATCCAAAAAGCAGGCGTAGAAAACACCCACCATTTTTTTGCTTTAGCCAACTCCGCATGCCATGACAAGGAAAGAGAACAAAAAAAAAAAAATTATTACCAAAAAATATTAATAAACCTACCTTGAAAATGGGGGTAACGTTTTTACCAGCCAGTCAACTCCACCCACAACTCCATACGAAATATACGATCATTAAAATTGACTGTTTAATGTTGGTTGGGGTGGGGAGGGGGTTCTACAACGCTATTCGGGTTGGACACAAAAAGGAAAAATTATTAATAATCTAAAAACAAAATGGGCCATCAGAACTATTAGGCATTTAGCAGGCATGAGTGTGTGTGTGTGGGTGGCCAGACAATACACACACACACACACCCTGTTATCAAATGGCCTATAGACAGGAATGCCAATGAGTGTATGGATGTGTACAGAAGTGTGGTCAACCCCTTATGATAGGCAACACAATTTAATAAATAAAAATAAGCAATAAAGGAACCCAACAAAGAGAGAGCAGAAAAATAATAATCAAAAAACTAACTGCTCCATTTCCTATGGAAGAATAACAGAAAAAAAAACAAAAAAACAAAAAGGACAAAATAATAACTAAATTTTACTGTTTGCCGGTCACTCAGTGGCTCATATGTTTTTCGAGCAGAGTTTTGAAGGGAAAAAAATGTTTGCTGTTCGTTTAAACAATAAGGAAATCTTTGGATAAATACTGCAAAAACCTTGAGAAAAATTATGATCGAATGGGGTTGTTGACCAGATGGGGGAGGATTCTGCGGACAGTGGTATGCAACATGAAAAACTTGACAACTGTGCTATTGGATAATATGTTCAGATGACTCCTACTTTTGAAGAGCTGTGCATGATAAAATTTCTGTATTCACTGACCGAGGCCGTATTCTAATTTTATTCTAAACCCGGTGACACAGACCATATGTCTAGATTTTTGTAGCGACAAACCAAAACTCTGGTTAGAATCGAATCCACAACCCCCCACGCTGCTAGACAAGCACGCTACCAACTCTCCTACTGGGGCGCTTTAATGAAGTGTTATACAGGGTCCACCAAATAACTTTTTTTTTTTGGAAAATTCTATAAAAAAAAATCAACTGGATATTTCCTCAAATTTCTTTTTTTATTTGAAAGTACAATCCTTCCGGTTAATAATGGCAAATAATTTCATTCGAATGGCTGCCTCGGCTGGCCATGCAGTAGCCTAACGACATCAGCTCTGCGTCTGATAAAGCGCTTCAAAAACGGGGCGCCAAACATGGAGTGTAGCTTTGGCTGTTGAAACCAAATGTTGCCATTATACATGAAATCATCGCCTCACATTTTCCAAATCCCTCTACACACTTGGTCCTCGAAGTTGTCCAATTTCGGCGTTCCGTTTCGTTCCACTGTGCCAATCGCAACAACAGCACATAATTTAAATGCACCGAATGACTGACCCTTTAAGCATTCCTTAAATATTTCCTTAGTTATCCTTAGACACACATACCCGTAATACTTCACATGCCATGGACGACGCTCGTGTTGCTGCCGTTGGTGTTTTCGCATTGCATACGGCCGTATGTGAAACGTCTTTGATGATGAAGCGTGGGTAAGATGGTGAACGGACAAAGGGGGGTGTCTGTTTCAACTACCATTTCCTTGCTTTTATTGCTGACCGAATTCCGTTTGAAGAAGCACACACAAGAAAAGAAAAATCATTTTTATTATTTCGAATGCACAAAGGGCCCTTTCGTACCCTCACCGCCACCGCCACCCACAACCTCAACCCCCCAAACGAAAATGACCAACCGGTCTTATGGACGGGGAGGAGTGGATTTGTTGCGCTTGGTTTGAGTAATTTGCAGCAGATTGCAAAAGTTAAATTGGTTTGTTTATATGAAAATCGGTTGCCATATCCGCACCATGCCTACCCTATTCCAACATAACAAAAACAACAACAACAACAACTGACAATTATATCAATTTTTCCCTTTACGGTCTTGGGCCAGAAATCTTATTTGGGGGGGGGGCCCTATAAAATGGGTCGTGGTGGCATTTTATGCAATTTGATTTTCCTTTTTTTCCTTTCTTTGTACTGCCATCTATAAACACTTTTGTAATAGCTGGCCTTTGTCCACCACCCTCCCCGTCATTCAACCCCACTGGAGTGCATTTCGTTTTGAATATTTTCATATCGTCTATGGTGGGTGCCGGGGTGGAGTTATCTGTGAATGTCAGTGCGGTCTTTTTGTTCTGACCGAACATATTTTATTTTTTTCTCCCGTTTACGAGCATGTGTGGTCTTGCATAGAAATGAACTGTTTAATAACAAATTAAGTAGTTTAGGTTAACGTCCATACAATAGTTTAATAATTTATTCATGACATTAAATTGTTTTTCTCACTGCTAGTTGCTGTCTTTGTCGGAAAATAGTTTTTCTCGGTTATTTGTCTTTCTGCTGCTACCAACGTCAAGATTGTGGAAATTTATAGTTTTTTTTTTCTCGTTGGAGGGCAGGGTAGAAAATGGAATGTCAGTTGACTTCATTGGGCAACTTGTATAAATCAAAAGCCATGACGTCTTTCCAAGTGGGAAAATTGTCAGAGCCAGAAGGACCTCGTTCTACATAACGTTTGTCCGGAATGTTGTGATATGTATGTATTTTTCTTTTTCATTTTCTATTTTGTTTTGTGAAAATATATGAAATGTTGGCAGAAGTATGTGTCCACTAAGAATTTGTCCTTGAACAAAATGTAAACGGGTTTGAGCGAGGACAACATCAACCCAAAGATGAACAATGAATTTTGAAAAGTAATGGCGTTTAGTTGGAAGTCATTAAAATACAGTCTTATTAAAACCACACATATTTTGGAGGTGAAAGTAATGTTTTATGTTTAAGTTCAGTCAGAACTTACACATACAGGGTTCTCCAACAAGGGGTGTTAATTTGGTATTCAAAGAAAAATGGAATTTGTTGAGATAAATGATCGCATGTTTATTTCATAATAAAGAGGAAGGTATGCCGTTAAAAATTAAAAACAACATCAGCCAAATGGCCACCACGACCAGGCTTACAGGACCATAACCTTTTCATGAAATGTTCAATAACAAAATGGAAAGTGGTTGGTCAGCCAAGATGATTTTTCGATGGAATTCCGGATCTTTTTTTATGCATTTCAAGGACCCAATCAGCTAAGACACGACGTTGTTACACGCGATTAGCCATCTTTCCAATCGCACAGTGCCCTGTGATGACACCTGTAAAAAACAGAGTGTTTTTGCCAAAACCCAGCAATCTGGTTCTTCTAGGGTATTGATACTTTTTTTTTATCAGACCATACAAGTGACTTATCTTAAAACATTGAATGTAGGCAAAAGTAATTATTTTTAATAGACCTTTGTAAGTCTTAAAAGCCAATACAGTTTGCATATCATAATTAAACAATCCCTACATTATTTAGTGAATCAAAAGATTTTGGGTGCTTTTTTTGTTGTTGTCGTGGTGGACCACGACCCGTTTGAACGTTTATGGACACATCTGTTTATTGGTTTATGACAATTCGTGTATAACAATTGTTATCATAGCATGAAATATATGAATGTCTGTATGTTTTTTTCGATGCTTTTTGTTATCTTTTCTGTTTCTGTTTTGTATAGTTTTCGTTGATTTGTTTTGTATCCATTTGCCATTGTTTTCCCAATGCAATACAATTCATTTTTCTGTGAATCCACATATGTGTATGTGTGTGTGCCATCTACGGAGCTTTGTGTATATTAAAAATGATAAGACTTTTGTTGTTATTTCCTATTTTCCTATGCCCGAGTGTGTGTGTGTGTGGGAGTGTATTTGTTTTAACAAAACGCACAACTATTTCATACCAACATATTCCATCTGTATGTATGTGTATTTTATTTATATCTCTCTCTCTCTCTCTCTCTCTGTGTTTCTGAGTGACTGTGTGTATTTCTGCCCGCTGAAGTCAGTGTATTGATGTTTATGGCAGAAGTAATGTTCAATTGTTTCATTTCAATGCGATATTGATCATTTGTTTTGGTGGCAATGTTGGTATTACTTGGATCAAAAAAAAAAAAACTATGGGTGTTTATATGGGATGGTCAATATGTTATTTGTTGGCTTTTGTAGTTATTGTTGTTTATGTACACACACACACACATACATGCATCCACATGTATGTGTATATAAATTGGCTATTTATTTAATAAAATTATTGTCCATGATATTAGTTTTCCTTTGTGCGATTCTGCATAAACAACATCTCAGCCTAAACCAATAGAAAAGCTACGTACATGAACCACTTCCTTGGTATGGGATAGAAAAAATATGCCTCGGAGGCATAGTCTCCGGGCAATTGTTCTAAGAAACAAACACATCCGATGTACTACTTGTCAATAGATTGTCTTGTCTCATAACTCAAAGTTAAAATTGCTTTGACGATGCGTTGAATCTGAGGCGATTTATGACAAAGTGGTTTAGTAATTTAGGGAAAGGCCCATTGGAAGGCCACACTGAAATTTAGGGTAACTCGACTCGCAGATAAACAAGAACTAAAAAAAAATCTTGCTAATTTCAAAAGCAAATCTTTACAAATGGAAATTAAACACTCCATTATCAAAAACCGTTTTCCAAAGACAATCTATTACATTTATTTGTATAGAGACTTTGTGAGACATATAGCGCCCTTGCCTCAAAAAAGATGTAAGATTACTCTGTTCTGTATAAATCGGAGTTTTATGTAATAAGACTGTTCTGTAAAAAAATAGGTTTTGTGCCCTACTTTGAACAAAGCCAACAGATCTCAATGGAAAATGAATCCGAATTGAGTGTCCGTTATGCCACATCATGTATAGTTTTTGAATATCTAATTTTTATCCGATGCAAAGAAAAGCATCTTTCATACAAATCAAAATTTATAAAAATCGAATAAAATTTTTAAAAGCATTCAAAATGTTTTTTCTTGTTGAAAAAAAATTTAAAAAGTTTTTTTTTGTTGAAAAAAAATTTCAAAATTTTTTCTATTTTGTAGGAAAAATAAATTTAAATTTTTTTTTGTGAAAAAAAAAAATTCGATATGTTTTTTTTGTTTTCTTAATAAAAAATTCAAAATGTTTTTTTTGGTTGAAAACGAAATTAAAATTTTTTTTTTGTCGAAAAAAAAAAATCTAAATTTTATTGTTATTGAAAAAAAAAATTCAAAATGCTTTTTTTGTTGAAAAAAAACTCAAATTTTAAAAAAAAAAAAATCAAAATGTTGTTTTTTTGGTTGAAAACGAAGTTAAAAATGTTCTTTTTTCGAAATATTTTTTTCTGTTGAAGAAAAATCAAATTCTTTTTTTTTTAAAAAATTCAAAATGTTATTTTTTTGTTGAAAACGAAATCAAAAATGTTTTTTTTTTTTGTTGAAAACGAAATCAAAAATGTTTTTTTTTGTTGAAAAAAATATTCAAAATGTTTTTTTTTGAAAAAAAAAAATGGAAAAATTTTTTTTTTGTTTTTTTTTGGAAAATTTTTTTTTTTGTTGAAAACGAAATTAATAAAAAAAATTTTTGTTGGAAAAAAAATTCAAAATTTTTTTTTTTTTAAAAAAATTCAAAATGTAGTTTTTTTTTAAAAAACGAAGTTAAAAATGTTTTTTTTTTTTGAAAAAAACTCAAATGTAATTTTTTTGATGAAGAAAAAAAATTAAAAATGTTTTTTTTTGTTGAAAAAAAACTCAAGTTGTTTTTTTTTAAAGAAAACTAAAATTGTTGTTTTGTTAAAAAAAAAAAATTCAAAATGTTTTTTTTTGTTGAAAAAAAAATTCAAAATGGTTTTTTTTTGTGGAAAAAAACTCAATGTTGTTTTTTTGAAAAAAAAAATTTTGTTGAAAACGAAATTAAAAAAAAAAAATTTGTTTAAGAAAATTCAAAAAAAAAATTTTTGTTGAAGAAAAAAATCAAACTTTTTTTTTTGTTGAAAAAAAAATTAAAAAAACATTTTTTTGTTTGAAAATTTTTCGTTGTAGCGTGTGTTGAAAAGTTGTAGCGTGTGAGGAGAACGTCGAACTGGAGTGTTCAACTCAGTTGTATCGTGTGAGAGCGTCATAACATTTTCAACGTGGCATATTTTTTGATAATCCGACAAAAATTGCCTGCAGTTTTTTGTAAAAATACATTTTGATGATATCGAAACAGACTCCCGGATTCAGGAGAAAATTGTACGTGAGGGTCAGTTGTAATCGGTCCTACCACCACTACACACACTATATACCGACTAAGTCCATTCAATCAAATGTTCAATAGCCTCCCAAACCAATTAATGTTTTTACTCTGTCATACAGGCGGTGTTTCACGTTGGAACCTGTGATATTGAAGAACCCTAAAGCAAAAGGTCATATTTGAAAGTTCGCCACAAACTAAATATATTTCATTTCTAGTTGCAAGTCTGTGCCATTTTGCTAAGCATTCTAAATTAGAGTTCAATCTTAATTCAAATGATATACAATTTCTGCCAAAACTTGAATAGCCTCAGTTTCGTACCACGGCCATGACTGGTTACTACCACCGAGACAGGGCGAAGCAGAAGGCGTTTCCACTTTCATTATCAACATCAGCAAAAACAAAAACATCTTTATGGGTTTATAGCTAATATTTTACTATCTTCACACCATATGGCTGTGATGCATAGCTACCATAAGCTTCTGTCTGGATATCTTATACGAGTTTATGTAGATATGTACATTTATATTCTACTCTAAGAGAATCCATACATTTAGACACCCTATAACTTTTGTTTCTTTAATATTATCCATTGATGCCCGGTCCATCCATGTATCTCATCGTTGTCGTCCTTTATCTATAAACTTTATTTAATGTACATCTTATTCATGTCTTTAATTTCCTATTTGTTGCTTTCACTGGTTTTCAGGCTGTTGTTGTCGTTCTTTGATTGTTAACGAAATTAGTTTTCCATTCACTACTTTTTCGTGTGTGTGTGTTGGTGTGTGTGTGAATACCAACAACAATTAAGACAGATAGAATGTTCTTGGTCGAGTCCAGGGCAGAGTTTCTGTTTTTATTTGATTATGAAAATTTCTGCTTAATTACAAATTGTGAAAAATTCCATTTGTTTGCCATGAGCTTTAATGATGCATTTGTTTTGTGGCTTCTAAAGTGAGAATTGAATTGATAGCTAGACATTGTACACAAAAGGGGATTTTCTTTAAATGAATCTGAATTTGTTAGGACTAGTTATTAACTTCAGGGATCAAATGTACAATCCCGTTTAATAATCTTTAAAGAAATACGTCCCACTTCTCTTTGTGTATATGTGGACTAGGGTGTCCAAAAAACAATATTTTTTTTGGATCAACCTGATTCTGATAGCTTATGGTGTAAAGTATTTTTGAGAATTTTTGCAGTTTTTTTGGAAAAGTATTAGAGTTGCCACAAACTGTTTAATTTTTTTTGGCGAAAAATATGGTTTTTCTGAGCTTTTCGTATTTCAAGCACAAGTTGGCCAATAAAACGCATTTGCTGAGTCATCATTTCAAAAGAAACATGTTCGAGCTTTAATTTTAAGACTGCATTCAAAAATTTCTATATCTGTGACAAAAAAGTCAATCTAAATCAAGTTTTTGAATAAACACAGCGAGTGGTCCTTTTGCCATTCGCTTGAAACAGCATTTAGAATTTACTTTACAATACTGATTATTGTCTATATATTTTTGTTAAATTCCCCCCCCTAACTTGAGGCTCTCTCTGTCTCTGTTTGAAACCATCAACAGCTCTTTAAATTATTTTTCCAAATTTATATAAAATAACACAAATATTTTGCCTGCAACTCCCTCTCCCTGTGGTTAGTTTATTTAATTTAACATATTTATATATTCAGATAACAAATTGAATTGGCCGTACGCAAAACAAAAAAAAAAAACGCCAGGTTCTCAGAAACCAATAATAATTGCATATTTAATTTAAATCAAAAACGGAAAAAAAACGCCAATTTCCAATTAAAACTAAATAATTTGTATGGCACAGTTATGCCCTACAACATACTGCTAAGCAAAAGGCAACAGGATCCTGTTAAATGTCGACAGCTTTAAAGATTTATGCATTTCCAAAATAGAGAAATTGTATTAGAGTTAACATCTCACTAAAGATATGACCTGAAACAACTTTTTGTGAACATCCACAGCAGAAGTTCGCAGTCAACGGTCTGGAATGGGCTGCTGTAGCAGATCGATAAGTCGTTGGCACTCGCATGAAAAACTCTCGGCATTTGTGTGATTGATGAAGGGGAAAACATTTGGAAAATCTAATAACAAATAATATTTAAATGCATATCAAAAATATGCTAAATTGTTATGGTTGAAAGCATTTCATAATTTAATCTATATAACAATTGGAATGAAAGAAAATAACTCTAAACACAAATACACTCGAAAAAGTAGTCCGCTGAAATACGTAAAATGTTGTTAACAAAAATTATTAAATCGTGCGATAATTGTATTCCGTATTTGTTTAGTGTATCCGTGTCAGATGTGTAATAGAAATGTCCTCAACGCACACATGTTTTTGTAAACATATGCATGACTGTGCTTGAGTGTATTGGGGTCTGTATAAATTTGAGCATAAATTTATTGATTTAACTACTTACTGGTTTATAGCCACAGCAACAACAGCCGCAGTTAATAAAAACCCATAGAAAACATGCGTGTGGATGTGTGCATGTAATATTTGTTAACGTTTTTGTTATTGTTGATATACGTTTTTGTTTATGTACTCCCAATCATAAATTGGTGTTATTAAATTCATATATTTGTTTATGGTACACAATTTGATACTATTTATGAAGCCGTGCATGGCCGACAGTGTGTGTGCACAATACTATTCCAGGGTCGGCATTGGCAATGACTTCGGGAAATAAAACTATGGAAATTTAGCGAAACCCAAAAAAAGGCCAACATGAAAATTTCCTCAAAAATCCGCCAACCCCCCATTTTTTATGAAAAATTTGCCAATGAAAAAGCGGCTCTATTGCATTGGAACATAATTTTTGTTGTAATTGATGAAATTCTAATTTAATTGTTCAATATTTTTCTATTTATTTAAAACTAGTAAGTTGTAATGCGCCTATGGCGCCCGTTAATTTGCTTGAGAAAGTATTTGTTACTTAATTTTAAAAATTTTGTAAAAAATATTTTGAGAAAACTATTTTGTAAAAAAAAATTTCGAAAAAAAATAAAATTTGTGGAAAAACAAATTTTTGCTGAAAAAAAATTTTTGTTGAAAAAAAAAATTTGTTGAAAAAAAATGTTTGTTGAAAAAAAAAAAAATTTTTGTTGAAAAAAAAAAATTTTTGTGGAAAAAAAAAATTTTTGTGGAAAAAAAATTTTTTTGAAAAAAAAAATTTCTTGAAAAAAAAAAAATTGTAAAAAAAAAATTTTGTAAAAAAAAAAAAATTTAAAAAAAAAAAAATTTTGGTAAAAAAGTTTGGTAAAAAAAAAACTTGGGGGAAACACAATTTCTGTAAAAAAAAAATATTATTTTTTTTATTATTATTATTTATAGAAAATTATAGAATGCCTATTTAAATTCCTACGTACTGCGTGACAGAGTCAGTGAATCAGGGAATCAGTGTATCAGTGAATCAGTGTCGAGGGTAAATATATATTAAGAAGATAAAATATTTATTTGTGCTACCAATTAAGTTTATTCATTCTTGTTAAACATGTTTTCTTTACCATCAGTTTTTACTGGGAATTTGTTGCAATTAAATTTGTATTTACAAATTCTTTTAAAGCGTTCCACATAAAAGGCGACAGTTTTCCCGGAACGATATTGTATTTAACCACACAATTTCATTGCCTGCACCTTCCTGCGTCAGTCTATAATTTTTGTGGCTGTAAAATAAAAAATTCTGCGAAGGATTCCACTGCAATTGTTAGAAGATTTCATTGAAAACCCGTGTGGGGTTTTAATTAATCGAGTGAAGAATACCTTTTATTGGGGGCCCTCCAGCAGGCCTTCTTATGCTAGATTTCGCCTGCCGGTTCATGTTATTTCCCATATAGTATAAATGTATATACTGCATACATATCCATAAAGTGTGCGTGCGTATGTGTGTTGGCCGGACTTTTATTTTATTCACAAACCAAGCCAACCAGTTTATTTATAATAAATTTGAATGTAATAAATATTTGGTTTTATTTAGCGTTAAAAATTACTTTAGATAAACAACATTTGACGGGGATTGTTGTTGTTTGTGCTGTTGTTCTCATATTGTCGTACACAGTAACGGTGACAACAGTCATGTTGTCTACTAAACAACAGACACTTTGGACTGTTTGTGTGTGTTACAACAACAACAACAACAATAAACGGCCAATATTTTAATGGCAGGACGGTGGCAATAAGTGGAAATGTTCATAAATTATATGTTCATTTTTGGTGTTCCAAAAAAGTAGTTGGCATATTTTTGTATTCAATTTTTTTCTTTCGTGTATTTTACTGTACGATGGAGATTTACAATCACTGTTGTTTGTTGATCATGTTATGTTATGTTATGTTTTTTGTAATGTTTTACCAAATGTCATATATATTTGTTGATTTTCCCGGAATAGGAAATCCAAGAAAATAGGAATTTTGTGTCATACTTTTTGGAATAGAAAAAAATTGTTAAGAAAAGTGTTATTTTTACCATGAGGTCTTTGGACGACAGTCTCACTATGGACGGCTGTAGAGAATACTTGCTCGTTCAAGGTTAAAAGTCATTGAAAATTTGGTAAAATATTTTGCCAAACACTCCTTGGATGTGGTCACACGGTTGTACTACCCCAGAACAGGAAATGACCACACTTTTCGTGTGATTTTCATAATAAAAAAATTGTAGTCCATCGTGATAATCTTTGGCTGTCATTAGAAAGCAATTGTTGGGAAATGACTTATCACTCTTTTGTTGGTTAGAAGCAGAAGAGTAAAACTGAACATGAACATTTGTGGTTCAACCATTTCCTTATCCCACAGAGAGTCCGCTGGCTGACACTATATTTTTATCCCACCAACTTTGCTGCAATTTATATGCCGACCCCTGTTCTTAATGGCAGAATTGTTAATAAAGCAATAATCGCCTTATCCGTCGTATGCATACATTTGAATAACTTTAAGGCGAAAGCCCTTGAAAAGCTCGTTAAACTCCATAAAGCCGTTTACCCTTCCATCTGCCAACCTCGCAGATGATTCGATTATGGCTAATCTTTTAAGACAATTTTTGAAAGAAATTCTTTGTAGTGGCAACGCATGTTAATTTCCTAGACTTGAAACTTGTCAATTTGTGCACGGATAAATCCAATTCTTTTTTTTTTTTTGCTCTTGGGCTGTGGCACGTTTAAGGAAAACTTTGGGGAAAAAGGCTAATTTTGTGTCGTTTTAAAAAATACCGACTCGTCATATAACTTGCTGCCAGGTATGCTGCCACAAGTGCCATAAGGGAAGGCGAGAACACAGGAGAGAAAGAGATGAAGGCAAAACACTTATTTTTGCGAAGGATTTTTATTTTTATTTTCCGTTTTCATTGTGCTTTTCTGTTATTTGGGTATCGTAAACAAAGAACATTTGCCAACGTTAAGTTGAAACAATTGCAGACATCAGCTTACGACAGACTACATTCATTGTTTTAACACCCAAAGCAGTTGGGGGTTTTTCCGGGCAGAGAAGTCCTAGACAGTTTTATTCATATTTTTCTTCTTGCCCGGGGTTTGTGTTTGCCCTGCAAATATATTTGACTAATCCAAAATGAAAACACACATTTTATTTTCGTTACACCGAAACGAAACGAAACGGCAGGAAAAAAGGGTGCATAAATTACAAAACAACAACGCCAATAAAAGCAACGACAGCGTCAGCGACAAACGAGAAACGATAAGCAACAGCATGAAAACAATGAACGTACGAGGAAGATGAAAAAAAAGAGAACTGCATGTCCTTGTTTATGTTATTGCAAGCCGGTATAAAACAAACACATGGCTGTTGTGTTGTGTCCCCTCAGATTAAAATACCATTTCGAGCATAGAGGTTAAGCAATGACATTCGTACAACCACTCAAACTAAACCCGGGGGGGGGGGGGCAGGCATGCAACAAGGCATGCCAAGCGGCCAGCAGGAGTAACAGTAACAGTTTCAAGTGTTGATTTTCAATAACTTAAAAATAACACCTTTTCAAATCAGACAGAAAAGAAAAAAAACGAAAAATGCAAATTCTTCGTTAGAAAAATTTCCATTGCAGGGGAAAAACAGACCACGCTTCAATGCCGTCAATAATATTTTTCATCCCTCTGTCTTTTTGCCGTATTATTTCGTTGGAGTTTTCTCTTTCCTTTTGGGCTTGGAAATTGGCCATCATCAAGAGAATTGCGCCGAGCTGTTATGCTTTATTTTCGGTTTTCTCCAAGAGCCTGAAATTATGCTGTACTGTCTGTCTGATTCTCAGCCATATTTGTGGCTAAAGGACTCTTATGTGATATGGAGATATAATTGCAATTTTTTGGTTTCTTCTTGGGCCCTTATTTCCCAAAGACTTAAACCTATAAAATTTATAATTCACCTTATGTGGTATTTTCGTTTACACATACAAACACACACATTGCCACCTAAATTCCCTTTATTATAGGAATTTTCATTTCATTCTTCTACCGCATTCGTTTTGCTTTCAAATTATACACACTCTGCGCTAGGAATTTGTATGCCATTCAGCTCGTATTTTATGCGAATTTCTGTAAAGAAACATTTTACATATGTTGCGGTCGCGGATAATTGAGGTATTATAACACCGGCAGTGACGTCGATGGAGTGGAAATAATTTATTATTTTTTTTCTCCAGTGTCTCAATCTTTGGTCGACGTCTCTGTTTGGCTAACTGGTGCTTTAAGAAATTTCTAAGAACATTTCATTTTTATTGCATACTTTAGGGGGTGAAAGATTATTGCATTTTAATACCCATCAAACATGTGGTTTTTATGTGAATATTTTATTCCCACTGCACGCCCAGCCCTTGTTCGATGGCCACTCAAATTAAGTCATCGGCATTCGGGGTGCAGAACAAAAAGCCAGCACTCCATTTTTGTTTTTTGTTTATGATGCAAGACCGTTTCGTCATGCTAAGCGAAACCAATTGGGTTTTTGTCAAAACGAATTTTGAAGGTTTAAAAGAAAGTTTCAGACATTAAGGTCAACGTCATCTGTTGTAAGGGGTAGAAAAAGTAAAGCCATCGAAAAAAAAAACAAAGTGAATTCCAAAAAAAAAATATCTTCAGTTTCTTTAGAAAGGGGAGTGTATACGAGGCGAAGCCAACTCCTTAAGGCTGGGTGAAAATATTAAAACTTCAAATCAAATATTAAACATCAGAAAATCAAATCCTCTGGCAACATGATTTTTGACTCCAAGTGTCATTATTGATGTTAACAACACATCAAACGGTTAGCCAGCCGCTATACCGACACAAAAGAACACTACAAAAAAACATGAAAACACCAAAAAGATTTTCCGTATATGATTAAACCTTTTTGTGTGATTCGACCTAATTTTAACCCCTTTTATGTTTTTGAGCCCAAGTGAAAAAAGCCTAAAAACAAAATCTGCGTGTTAAGTAGGTTTTTCATTCATTTTGTTTTTCCTTTTCGTTTTGAAAAAGCAATAAAACATTACCGCACCTTATTTTGATTTCGTTTGGTGCTTTGTTTTCCCAAATCATATTGTTTTGGGCTTGAAGCCTTCAAGGAAGCATTACAGTTGTTGTTGTTTTTGTTTTATACAAGCATGCATACAGACACGATACGGCAAAGAAAAAGTGTTGCATGTTTGCCGCTAATCGTGTTGAAATTTAATTTGCTGCTACCACAGGAAACATCAAAAGTCAAGAAAATTAAGCAAAAATTAATTTCGTAGTTGAATTCAAAAATAAATAGGGTATCAAGGGTTCCATTTTTTGTACGAAATCTTTCACGTACAAAAAATGTTAAAGTGTCCATAAATTCTAATAAAAGAAAAGTATTTTCCAGTAGTATTTGCTGGGCGAAACAAAAAAACACAACTTACAGGGTGCAATTGCTGGGCGATAATGTGTGGCCTTCAGTAGTATTTTTGGAATTTCTAGGCCTTCAATTTGTGAAATGTTGGAAATCCCCTGTTAGAATAAATTCTTGCTAAAATTTTCCATCACACCAAAGCATTTTTTTTTCGGATTAAGTCGTTTCTAGTAGAAGCAGTTTCCAGTGTCGTCTCAAATGTTCATTTTGGAATTTATGAAGGCTGTTCTAAGTTTGAGTTTCTTTTAAAAAATTCCAATTAAATACACTTTTTGGAATGGAAATTTATCAGCAGTTTATTTATATACTGGGTTCTCCAATCAGAGGTGTTATTTTGAAGAACTCGGTATTTCGGTAGCTGTCACTTTTGAAGCTTTTCATTTTTTGACATTTGACAAGTAGAAACTACGCCATTACTAAAAATGGAACGATACACGTTTCAACAACACATGGAACTTATTAAAGTTCACTACGAAAATGGTGAAAATCTTGCAGTCACAGTTCACAAAACTAAAAAGTTAACGGACTGTGTTGTCTCTCAAAGAGGTCATCACAATTGGCCAACGAGATCTTGTGATTTAACACCATGCGACTTCTTCCTAGTGGGGAAGCCCAGCAGCCCAGCAACGATTCAAGACCTCAAATATAGAATTCGTGGGGCTATCGAGGACATAGGGCAGCCACTTTGTGATTTGGTTATGGAAAATTGCATGGAAAGGTTATGGTCCTGTTAGCGTGGTCGTGGTGGCCATTTGGCTGATGTGGTTTTTCATTATTAACGGCATGCCTTTCTCTTTATTACGAAATAAACATCCGATCATTTATCTCAAAAAATGTTAATTTTTCTTTGAAAACCGTAATAACACCTTTTGTTGGAGAACCCTGTATGTAGTAGAGGATCAACATTTTAGGAATCACAATTGATATTTTGTAAATTTCGCCCGATTCTTTTGGAGAAATGTTCGATGACATGGCTTAAGTGGCATGGCGCATGTTATCTTTCCCAGCTTCAATTGTTTCTGGCTACTTGAAACCCTACAGAAAATTGTCGGAATGTGGAATGTGTTGGAATTGGCCGATGTCAAATTGTTTCAGAATCAATGAAATTTCTTTTTTCCATGACCAAATGCTCTTTGTGGTTCAAAGAGAATCTAGTGGGCAAAAGTCCTGAGTCGGTGGCAAACTTTTCCTAAGAGATAGTTGCTACTGTTTTTTCTACGACGGAATCATTGAATTTCTCTTAAGGAATTCGGGCCAAATGGAGTTTGCACTCGAGCTAAGAAGACTGCAAACAGACTTTTATCATCAGCCCTTCATGTAGTAACTATTTATTTCGTTGGAAAAACCACAACTGCCTTCTATTGGAAAAGTTTTTATCTCGAATTAGAAGGTTTGCCCACTAGCTGATATTTGGATGTACATGAACATGAAAACACCTCAAAAGCACCCACACGTACTTGTGCCTCTTCGATTGGTTGAACTCCGCAAAATATTGAAGGCGAGAGAAATGCCAAAAAAAGAAAACCTCATAACATTTGGAAAGAATTATAATCTTTTGTTGTCGTGAAGTACGACAACATCAATAAAGAAACAATACACATGTTGGATATTATTTTCGTTCATTGTGCACTAAAGCTTATAATACCAATACAAACAAGACCTGGTAGTAATACAACCACATTTAATACACCTACACACAGATGCGGTGTTAAAGTAACTCTAAAGCAGGGGGGGGGAGAGGGAGACAGGCACAGAGACCTCGAGAGAGAGAGAGACGCACACCTTAACATTTCTACATATTTCAGCATAAATTTACAGATAAAACGTTAGACGTGCGTGTCATATCTTTAGGCGGAAATCGTTAAACTGCCTCTGTAAGCAACTTAAATAACTATAACAGTGTGATAAGTTGGCTGTTGTTATATTATATAGACACACTTACACACGCACGCACACACTTACCCATATATCCTGGCTTACAAATCTTCTTACGCACACATTCATACACACATGGACGACAAATAACATACTCAACCTTATGTTAATATATATTATCGATATACTGCCATGCAGCATGTGTGTATGTGTCGATGTATTGGTGCATAATAAACACCTGGCTTCATGTGGCTGTGTGCGTGTGTGTGTGTCAGTGTGTTAAGGTATGTGTTTAAGTTCGAATGCGTGTTTAACAAACTCTTTCTTTTATTATAATCGCATCTTGCTATACATTGGCCTATACATGGAGATGTATGAGGGTGTCCCCACAAAAAGAACATGTTAGTCGATATGTGTTTTTGTAATCGAACAAATTTGTTTGGTAAAAAAAAACCACAATTATTTGATTAAAAAACACCGATTGGAAAAAAAACCTTCAGTTTTCCTCCAATCTGTCGAAAGAGACACAAGCGCCAAAAAGAAAATGGCGTGTGGTGCTTACAATACAATTGAATTTGCCATATTTTTGTAAATATAAATTTTTTCGCTGACAAAAAAAAAACACAGATCATTTAGCTTGCATTCGAGTACTCTTAATCTCTTAATATAACGCAATAAATTTTTAGTTTTCACTATTTTGGCATTGCCTTATGGCGCTGAGGCACAAATTATTAGGTACCTAGAAAAGATGTCTAAATAAAACTACCAAAAAAAAAAGCGTTGGACAATTTTTTTTTTTTATCGAATTTCATTAAAAAGCTAGTTACGTCTTTTTCGTTGTTAGGGCTCGATATGTATGTAAAATGGTTTGTTCGACTTTCCGTTCATTTGTTTTCTTTCACAATTTCCAGTTCTACTTACTTCCTTATTTACACCGTGTTACAAAATATAGATTTTTTTCTGTCCTATGAACCAAATGCACATATTCGGAAAGAGGGGAAAAAATAAAAATACACGTGTATCGGCGATTTTCATGTACATGTCAGAAGCTTGTAGTGGCCTGTGTGAATGCCTTTGGACCGATTTTTAACCCTTTTTCAGTGTCTGGCTGGCTGACTCGTGGAAATGTCTGTATCACGTCAAATTTTTTAAAAAATAGATTTTTATCAATTCTCAGATTTTCCAAATTTTTTTTTTTTTAAAATGGTTATCGTTTTTTTTAAGGTTTCAGTTCAAAAAACATTTTTTTTTGTAAATTTGGAGTCTCTTCAAGTTATGCTAAGAAAAGTGAAAAAAATATTTTTTTTTCAAAAATAATAAAAATTGGGGAAAATCTGAGAATTGATAAAAATTGTTTTTAAACAATTTGACGTGATACAGACATTTCCACGAGTCAGCCTGCCAAAAATCAGCTCGATTGGATCACTGAAAAAGGGTTAAAAATCGGTCAAAAGGCTTTCACACAGGTCACTACGAGATTCATACTTCAAACTAAAAAAAAAAAAAACTGACGTGTACATGAAAATCGCCGATACACGTGTATTTTTATTTTGTATCCTCTTTCCGAAAAAATAAATTTGGTTCATAGGACAGAATGTGTGTAACACGGAGTTATATATCGTATATTCCTCTTCGTTTTTAAATTGTTTTCTTGTCACCCTAATTTCCCGCTTTCTCAATTTGATTTCACAACACCCTAGTATATTCCTATATATACGTTTACATGTCTGTAAGCATATACATATATTTTGCTTTCATTTCATTTCTCTTCTACTTTTTTTTTGTTGTTGTTTATTATATTATTTATTTTCTTGCGTTCCTTGACTGTCTCTACGCTTCGCTGTTGTGTCTTCGCAGTGCCTTCGTTTCGTCTTGGCATTCATCGTAACTGTCGGTGCTGTTGTCACTGTCAACACAACACTTTTCTGTCATGCCAACATGTCAAGTATTTTGTTATGTTTCTATAAGGTCCACACACACACACATACACACTCTATGCCACATATGTGAATCTATATACGATTATATATAGATGTTGGGGAAATGGGTATAGAGTCGTATACCCACTCACACTTACATCGAATGTGTCTGGCTGTGTAGAATATGTGAATGTATTATGTGCGAAAAATATGTTTATTATCTTCTCGATTGTGTCGTTGTCGTCGTTGTGCCTTCTTCCGGTTTAAGGTGAATTTATGGGCAAAACAATTTAATGTTATTAAATTGAATTTTCTTCTCAATTTGTTATTGACTTTAAGGCGATGATAATAAAATCGGCGTGTGCGTATTGTTTACGGTTATCGCAGGGGAATCCATGCGTAATTCGGAATATTCTTTGGAAGCAAACATTCGATTTTATTTGAGAGGACAATTTTGAATCTCTTGTTATGTAGGGTTCTCCAATGAGAGGTGTTATTTTGAATCACCCGTTATTTCGGTAGCTGTTACTTTTGAAGCTTTTATTCTTTGACAAGTAGAAACTATGCCAATACTAAAAATGGAACGATACACGCTTCAACAACGCATTGAAATGAAATTAACTACAAAAATTTTGAAAATCTTGCAGTCACAGTTTGCAAAACCAAAAACCTTCCAGACCGTGTTATCTGTCGAAGTGGTGATCTCAGTTGGCCACCGAGATCGTGTTATTTAAGACCTTGGGGCCATGTGAAAGATAAGGTCTAGGCCAACAGCCCAGCGTCGATTCAAGACCTCATCGAGGACATAGGGCAGCCACTTTGCGATTTGGTTATGGAAAATTTCATGAAAAGGATATGGTCCTGTAAGCGTGGTCGTGGTGGCCATTTGGCTGATGTTGTTTTTCCTTATTAACGGCCTACCTTCCTCTTTATTATGAAATAAACATCCGATCATTTATCTCAAAAAATGTCATTTTTCTATGAATACCAAAATAACACCTCTTGTTGGAAACCCTGCATTAGTGCAACAGAAAGTTAATCGAACAGTTTGGGATGACTGGCTCGGTAAAAGACATTAGAACGGTTGCCCGAAAACTGACCTCAATGCAAAATGGCCCCAAAGCGAAGTGGAAACAGTGACAAATTTTACTATGGAACATTTGGGGCGTTTTTTCTATTCTAATTTAGGATAATTTTTTTTTATATTTGTAAATTTTCTTAATTAAAAAATTATACAAAAAATACAGACTCACTTGGACATTTTTGTGGCGAGCTGGCACAGTTAACAAAATCATTTTAATTGAAAAAAAACAATAAAATAAATAAACAAATAATTAATACAGATTTCATTTTAATAGGTAATAAGTAATTTACAAAACATCTGCAGATATAACAAAATAGATTTACAAATAAACACTTGTTGAAAAACTTGTTGAATTACTAGAAAAGAGTTTCCCTATTACTAAATAAATGTTCTTTTAATCTGTTCTTGAAAATTGAGACTCTGCTAATCTAATTTTATGTCATTCGGGAGAGAGTTATAGTAAAAGTTAGCGGCGTATTCTATACGTTGTTGTAATTTAGGATAATTTTTTCATAAACTGCTCTTCATGACAAAACTTATTTTTAAAAATATCATATTTGCCAGAAAACTGTCTCTGTCTCAAATACGTATTTCAGTATAAAAGTCGCACGAATGTGCCTTCCCAATACAAAAAAAAAAAATGCCGCATATGACACAGCCTTAGCACTACACTAGCCGCCATCATAGCGTAGTTTCCATCTGTGGTGAGATGTGTTTGTGTCCTCATCCATAAATTTCGCTTACGTCGCAAAATACACGTTAATATCTACTTTTCGCCAAACCAAAAAAAAAACTCACACACACACACTTACCTGTAGAGAACATGTCCTCGTTCTTCTTGGTTGCCATAAATTTCGATGCACACTAACACAGTTCACATCTCACATTCTATCCATCACAGGCTCTTATGAACAAACACTCACACACACAGCCGCCCATCGAGAAGTCAACCAACCTAAAATGTGCGTGCATTATAACGTTAACGTTAACGTGAACATTGACGTTAACATACTTTTCCCGCTGTTCTGGCTAGAGCTGTTTGGGCGTGTGTAGTGTCTGCGTTGGATGTTGCCGCTGTTGGCTTCTTAATATGCAGTCATGTCAATATTTGTTATACGGCAACATACATAACCAAAAAAAAAAAACAAAAACTGGCCTTATTATGTACATAAAAATGACGACAACACATATATACGTATCATACACATACACATACTCATACATGTCCACATACTCCCAAACACTTCTGTCTTAGAAGATATTTAATATGTATATGGGTTCAGGTGTGTGTGTGTGTGTGTATGGCTCTCTGTGCATACGAAAGGAAGAAATATTTCTTGATTTAAGCCTTCGTAAGCAAAGAAAAAAGCATTTTGTCACGAAATTCTGTTTTCATTGCTTAAGCTAGTCCTCGTTCTTCCTGTGCTCTAGAAAACTGAATTTAATTTCCTTTTTTTTTCTACCACATTCTGTTTTTTTTTGCTTGGTTTAAATATTTCGTCTATGGCGTTTCTATTTAGGTCAGAACTTTAATGGTATTTCAACAAAATTGTAATAAATTTTCCATTTCCCTTTTGTTTCATTGCAGGTAAGCATTTGCGAGCGTCAACTCTTAACTGTATGAATATGGGTAAGATGGATTTGGGAAAAGATGGCTCAAAAGTCTGGGATCGGGGAAGATTAATCGAAGGGTATTGCAATTAGACAATGAGGGAAACTTCATTATAAAGATGTGTTCGAGTCCCAAATGTCAGGGGATGGACATCCTGTAACAATTCTGGGTAATACAAAAAGGGCGACCTTTGTTAAAAAATATGATCTATATTCGTTCTTCAGCCGGACTGTTCGTTTGTGGAATAATCTTCCTGCAAGTGTTTTTCCTGCCTGCTATGACATTATCAAATTCAAGACCAACGTCAACAAACACTACTCCCTCTTTCCCCCCTCCAATAACCTTCCTTCCTATCGCTAACACAGTGCATTGCATTTATAGGGGGCATCCCCTGAGTGTTAAAAACGCATTTGATATTTCACAAATCCAGCCACCCACCCTGACACTTAAAATCCGAATCGTAGAATTTTATTTTCATAAATGACAGCAAGCACCAGCCGTTGCAGTACTCTGATAATTGTGTTATCCGTATCATCGGCTCGCAAAACATCCTCCCCCTTGTGGCATAATTCAGCTTGACAATTTTCCCTCGGCCATAAAAGGTCAACGAAATTACCTATTGCTCCTTAACATGTCCTTTATATGCTAATTTCAATTGCCCATCTACAAAGTCATAATTATTTTCCATTGTTTAACGTTTTCATGCAGTCGCTGGCATAGCGAACCAACAATTTTTGATTTATATTCAAATAACAAAAAGGGAAACATTTTTTCCACCTAATTAACATAGAACCCTCATGGCAACCCTCCCGCCCCTTGTGATCTTTGCTCTGGTCTAATATCTTTTGTTCCGCTACATGATAATCTTATCTGATGCAATAGAACAACAAATGTAAGAGGCTTTAATAACGCATCATCTTTCCGGTTTTCTCCGTAACACGGGGAACATACTCTTCCATTCATTCCTTTCGAGCTCTATGAAATATCAAAGAAAACCACCACCACCACCACCGCCACACAGCGACATGAACGTCATCATCATGGCCACCAGCAGGCACTCTTTAATATCCTTCCATATGGCAGTGAGTCATGTTGCAGCAGTGCAACTATTGCTGTCGACGTTCTCTGGCCCTCTCAAAAGTGCCAGAAACAATGGGTGGGAGGGGTGTGGTGGCAAAAAACCAAACCAAACCAACTTTTAACTTTATTATATGGAGAGGAAAATAGCTGCAACAAAAACAACTAAATGGACTGAATATAAGCAATCATAAAATTATTTATGCATGTTGAGAGTACATTGACTTTTAACAAAGTGTGCAAACACCGAATGGAAACAAAACACAATACGTGGAAGAGCGAAGAAGAAAAAAAAACCCCCCAACTAAACTATAGCATACAAGTAACATGATGATGATAGTATGCAATGAAACATCGAAAGGTTGTTATGAATTTGAAAAATAAGGCAATTCTCCACAAAGAAAAAAAACCCAAACGGAAGTAAACGATTATTTTTAATTCTAGGTCGACCGAAGAGAGCCCTGCTCTAAAAAATTATTACTCCAAATACATGTGATTTGAAAATGGAACTTAATTCTAGTTTGCGGCAAAACAATTTGAGTAAATTGTAATTTTACTTTAAGTTTTAGTAAACCTCAAAATTTACTTAAAATAAGGGGACTACTTTTGGTCCATATACAGGGTTCTCCAACAAGAGGTGTTATTGTGGTGTTCTAAGAAAAATCGAATTTTTTTAAATAAATGATCGGATGTTTATTTCTTAATAAAGAGGAAGGTATGTCGTTAATAATGAGAAACAACATCAGCCAAATGGCCAACACGACCAAGCTAACAGGACCATAACCTTTTCATGAAATTTTCCATAAGCAAATCGCAAAGTGGCGGCCCTAGGTCCTCGATAGCCTCACGAATTCTATGTGTGAGGTCTTGAATCGTTGCTGGGCTGTTGGCCCCACTAGGAAGAAGTCGCATGGTGTTAAATCACAAGATCTGGGTGGCCAATTGTGATCACCTCTTCGAGAGGTTAAATGGTCCGGAAACTTTTCCCGTAAAAGAGCAATTGTTTCGTTGCTTGTGCGGCACTTAGCGCCGTCTTGTTGAAGGTAAACGTTGTCCAGATCAATAGCATCCAACTCCGACCATAAAAAAATCATTAATCATATCTCGATAGTGCAATCCATTCACCGTCACTGTTGATCCAACTTCATTTTCGAAAAACAAAAGTCCAATGACCCCGCCGGACCATAAACCGCATCAAACAGTCTCACGTTGAGGATGGAGAGGCTTCTCAACAATAACTCTTGGGTTTTCCGAGGCCCAGATGCGACAACTTTGCTTGTGGAGGTGGAAATGGACCTCATCAGTCAAGATGATTTTTCGATGGAATTCCGAATCATTGTCATGCATTTCAAGGACCCAATCAGCAAAGACAATGATCGGCCGGCTTCAGTTCTTGTGTTAACTTAACTTTATCAGCCGTAAGATCCAAGTCTTTATGCAAAATACGGTGCAATGACGTTTGAGGAATGCGCAATTCCAAAGAACGACGAGGAATGGACAAACCTGGGTTTTCTTCAACACTTTGGGCTACAGCAGCAGCAATAATCTCAGTTGTTCTTGAGCAACGTGCACGGGTTTTATTCTTCACATCACTAACTTGTCCCAACAGCTCGAAGTTGTCCACCAATTTCTGTATTGCGGTCCGACAAGGTGCTTCAAAAAATGCTTTAGTTTTGCGAACTGTGATTGCAAGAGTTTCACCATTTTTTGTAGTGAATTTTAATAATTTAATTGAAGCGTGTATCGTTCCATTTTTAGTAATGGCGTAGTCAAAAGTCAGAGCTACCAAAATACCGGGTGATTCAAAATAACACCTCTTGTTGGAGAACCCTGTACAATTGTTGCAAACATATTTGATAGAAAGGTAGTCTAGAATCTGGATCAAAATATTTAATGCCAACCTACTATTTTACAGTGTATACCGATTAATGACAGTGTTTTGCCCACACCTTTCGTAATTCTTGAGATTCCAAAAAAATCAACTATTGTTTTGGATTTGAATGGACAATTGAATTTTTTACATTTTAAAAAATGTATTCAATTAAAAAAATAATTAACCAAAATGGAAATTAATAAAACTACTTTGTTTGTTATATTCTCTTTAATATGGGATAAGTTTCGTCAGAGCTGTGAACTTTTTCCTAAACATTCAAAAGTTATTTTTTGCTCATTTTTCTTTTTCTTTTTCAAGGTCTTAAAAAAAACAAAAATAAATACGAAAAAAATATTCGTTTATTAAATACAAAAAAAAAATATTCCTTCAAACGATCAATTAGAAAGGCTTTATAAACTTTTGAAATCGCTATTAAATATTTCCACCCAGCTATTACCACTGGTAATTTACCAGTAAACCGGCAGATGGCTTTAAAACATACATTGTTTTTCTTAAAAAAAATATTAGGAGATATAATTTGTCATGCCATCCAAACATCTTGAAAGACTTATGCCCGTAAATTGGCTCTGCAACCTGTTCTTGATCCTGGTCGGTTCAATAAAGGTTTACCAATGGCTTTGTTCTTGTGCATGCCTTCTTCTTCAGTTCATGATGCCATGCATTTTCATATTTTCTTCCATTTCTTATTTATTTATTTTGGGGAAAATTATATTATAAGAAATTACAATACAATCTATTGAGAGAGCACTGGCAATCGTCGTCTTCAGTTTCTTGCTGGCACCGTAGTCTTGGCCCTTAGTCGTTGAAATTGCTCCAGGACAGAGGATAGTGTGGACAATGGTCCATTTGAAGAAGAGCATCGGTCTTCTTTCTTTTCTTTTTCAATAATTAAGGATTTTATAGCTTGTATCACACTAAGCTCTGAGAATTTTCTTTCATTTTAGGCATTATGTCTCCCTTACACTAATCATCTGTCAGATTTTGACTTAGCCGAACAACAAAACCATCCTATGCCAAAAGCCAACAAACTCACCCCTGAGCGTGTAGGGTGTACGAAACGTGTGCAAACTATAAAATACTATTTTAAACACGGTAAAGGTATGATAATGATGAGGGTTGTAAGTTGCTGTAGTTGATTCTGGTACGGCTGTTTATTGTTGTAACAAAAGAATCAACAGCCATAACAAGAACAACAATAAACAACCAACAAGGGGAAATAAAAGGAAAACCAGGTCGCCTTGTAAAAAAAATACAAAAAAATAACAACAAAGAGACGCATAAAATAAAAACAAAAGTATAGAAAAAAAATTTAACATTAACATTTAAATGAGTTTATCTGCCTATTTAAGCAAATCTTCTTTAACTCTTACCATCGTCAACCCCTCCCCCCCACAACAGCCCAAGCACTTTATCTCGAGCGCCTCTTCGGCTTGGCTGGTTACAATTGCAACTAGAACTCGAACAGTAGACACAGGTTTCCAGGGTATCTGTGAAAGGTAAAGTGGATAGAGACTCGTTCGTGCCGAGCGAAGGAGGGCAACGCAAAGTTATCACATCACATGCATGGAATGTAACTATGACAGCGTCACTGGGTAAGCACTACGAAGTGATGGCGGAGGTGGGCATAGGGGTGGGTACTCGTTACAGTCAAAGGCATATGGGCAAGTGTGTGCGTGCGGTGCAGCAAAGGACATGCAATCAGCATTAACTGCCACAAGGGGTTGATTTTTGCGTGTGAGTGTCTCTGTCACTGTCTATGTGTCTGTATCATCATTAATTTCTAGCAAAAAAAAAACGCAGGCTAGAATGAGAACTGGCACAGTTTTGCTATTGCATGCGTAAGTTAAATCTTTGACTGTTTTCCCTCTCATTTTCATGAGGTTTGTTAAAAATGTTGTCCTGTTTTCCTTGAGATACCAACTCGTACGCAGTTGATTTTTTGTTTGTGTCCTTTCTCTCGGTGTGTGTGTGTTGTTCTACGCTGTTCCGTGCATACATTGATTTATGAGTTTCTGAACTTTTCACATTAGTTGTGTAGTTGTTATTGCTGTTGTGAATGTTGCCGATGTTGTTGTAATTTAATTAATAACGGAAACATGTTTATTTGTTTAGGAAAAGCAAAGGGGCTTGACATTTGCTCGTTTGCCTGATATGTGTCTGCCGGCAGACAAGTCTACTGAGACAACTACATATGGACTTCTAAACACTAGCAGACACCAGCCCACGCACAGTGAATCGAAAACATAAATTGTATGAAAAAAAAATGGTAACTATTTGAGAAGAGCTTAGAAATGGATGACAAAAGTCTAGTGAATTAAGTACTTACTAGGTGTACTAGATCTAGATCAGGGTTGACAACAGCTATGAGATTTTTAACTAAATTAGCCACCTGTAGATTAAATAAACTCTCACGGACGAATAGCAAAAAAAACTCTTTAATTGTCTCGACAAGCGACCTTTACTACCAAATGAGTATGTTAATTTAGTGTCCAAAGATAAACCATGTGAAGAGATTTCACAGGAATCTACCAGTGACACTGGGAAGTATAGAATCCGCCACCTTCTAGGCCAGAACATCATAAACATGTCTGCGCCATTTACTTGCCGTAAATAACAAGAAAATAACTTGTGCCGAATTCCATTGAGTTCCTTTGACAATTGCAAATACTTGCAACCACTGTGCCGACGTACCTCAAGCTGTCTGCCGACATAAGAAGTGCGTGCTCGGAGCGTATTTTCGAAAAGTGATTTTTGTTTTCCTTCCTGCCAGCCTGCCGGTTTGTTGCACATTTTTAAACACTTTTAATGTGATTTACAAGACAGTTGAGATTAATTAATGTTTGAAACGCACACAAAATGTTTTGTGTCAACACACGCCTAAAGTCAAGGGATTAACTCGATGGGGAGGTTACAAAATCAGTTGTAAGATTTACGATTTTGCACGTGTACAAATGAAAATTTAAGAAAATGAACAAATTGAAATTGAATTGAAATGTAGACATCAGTAATCAACAATGTTAATATAGTCAGAGGGCCAAGTATAATTTTCTTAAAAAAGATTTCAGCCACTGCAATGGAGTGCGAAATGTGGGGACTCTGCCTTACTGAACTCAACTTCAGTCCTAGATTGTAGAAGATTTCACAACGAGATGGCTTATATGTTATTCAGCGGGCCACAGCGATATATCAGGAAATCCAAGACCAAACGAGCAAGCAAGAGTTTCGTACATATTCCCGGCAAACTGCAACCCTGTTCGCGATAATGTGAACGTTAGTATCTTCTTAATATATATTTACCCTCGACACTGATTCACTGACTCTGTCACGCAGTACGTAGTAGGGTGGAGTGAAATTCAAAAAAAAAAGTTAACCTCGGAAAGAGATGTAGCCTGGGGTCCTAATGAGGGGAAAAATAAAGAAAAAAATTTTAAAAAATTTTTAGGGGTCGCGCCACTCCCTCGAAATTTGGAAATTATCGCTATTTTGGCTTTGATTTTAGAAAAATCCTAAAAAGTTTTATGTCAATAAATGTTTGCAATAGCGTAAACAATGAAATAAGGGCATGAAAAAATTTAAAAAAAATTTTTCTCATTGTTAAAAAATTTCAAAAAGTAAAAAAGTCAAATCGTCCCTTCTTCAGAAAATTGACTGAACAATGAAATCGCCACCAAAGCTACAAATATTGGTCGATTATCCTCATATTTGCCTCAAATACTTTTGTTTGGGCACTGAACAAGCTCAAACTTTTAAATTTCTAATAAGTTAAGTCGTTAATTTTTAGGATTTTTCTAAAATCAACGCCAAAATAGCGATAATTTCCAAATTTCGAGGGAGTGGCGCGACCCCTAAAATTTTTTTTAAATTTTTTTCTTTATTTTTCCCCTCATTAGGACCCCAGACTACATCTCTTTCCGAGGTTCTATAATTTTCTATAAATAATAATAATAAAAATAAAAAAAATAATATTTTTTTTTTGTACAGAAATTGAGTTTTCCCCAAATTTTTTTTACCAAAATTTTGTTTTTTTTTAACCAAAATTTTGTTTTTTTTTACCAAAATTTTTTTTTACAATTTTTTTTTTTATAAAAATTTTTTTTTTACAATTTTTTTTTTCCAAAATTTTTTTTTTACCATTTTTTTTTTTCAACAAAATTTTTTTTTTCCACAAAATTTTTTTTTCAAGGAAAATTTTTTTTTTCAGCAATTTTTTTTTTTTCCCCAAAAATTTTTTTTTTCAACAAAATTTTTTTTTTCAAGAAAAATTTTTTTTTTCAACAAAATTTTTTTTTTTCGTATTCCATATTCCAACGGGCGCCATAGGCGCATTACAACTTACTAGTTAACAATAGTTCTATTAAATGGCAAGTTTATCTTGAATTTATTCATTCGTGGTGGTCAAATGTATCCGTGGAAGCTGATTTTGGTCGAACTCATTCATTGTCCCTCTGGACAATTCGATGAAACATTTCATTTGTGGGTCAATTCTGATATTCAAAATATTTCGTAATAGCGACTTGATTGCATTAAATTCGATGTTGTATACAGTGTACTCTCTCATAAGCGGACACCTAAGGCACTGCGAATTTATTTATATATTTATTATATATTTTATATATATTTATTATAAGGTGAGGTGTCCGCTTACACAAGAGAACTGAAGCGGTGAGAGGTGAGGAGTTCGCAAAGAGAGTACACTGTACATGCATACGCTTATATATGTTCTTTAGCTGGCTGACCTCTGTTAGCTTCCTACAGTCAAACTTCCACAACTCAAACCATCATTAACCAGTAGAAAAGTTCGACATACCGAGACCTTGAGTTATGGAACTACTTAATGAATTGTTAAAGGGAATATGTCTCCTTAACTGTCACTAGAAGTGCATCGACTTAAAGAAAATTCGACTTATGTAAGTTCGTGTTACGGAAGTTTTACTGAATTTCTATTTTTTGCAGTGGTTTCCAGAAAATGTTTCTGTTTACTGTCATTGACCACCAAACTCTTAATATGACAAACTTTTTTACGTTTTACTTCGATAAAGACTGTAAAGGAAAGAAAAATGGGTGCAATTTTTTTTTTATTTTTGTTTAAAATCCCCAAAAAAATTTAAGAATATTTTATCTCATGCTAAAGGAAAGCCTTTCATTTCCCCTAACATTCCATGAAGGAACAACGGGGGGAACTTCTATCGAATCAGTGAGCTGTGCGCGATATAATTGTGTATACTCACTGACCGGGACCTACTGCTTAAAGCCGGCTCCGAACGGCTAATTATTTTCTAGAGAAGTTTTACATGGCTTAGAGATTGCCGACTTACTCGTAAAGTCGCCCACATTTACGAGGTGGAAACAGTCGGTGAAACATGTTTGATGGTCTTACCCGGTTTCGAACTCGGGTTCTTCTGGGTGACAGTTGCACGCACTACCTACGGATAGATATATGTGGAATACTTTAAGAAAATAGCCATCCTCTGGATTTATGGCGCCCACATTTCCAACAGCTTAAAGTCATTCCACTGCCTGACGCTAATCTAATGCCATCCTCGCCGAATCAATATAATTGTTCTAGTTTTATTATGAACTTGTAAGACCTTTTTCCTTTGAATTCCTTCTCTAATTCGCACAGCAATCATCTCAATTCCCCTTAAACCTTTCATAGCTCCATACTCATGGTTTTACTCTAATCCACCGCAGTGCTGGTTTATGATTTACTCGTTGGCATACTAACATATGCTCACACATGCACTCCCCCCCTCCCCAACCCATCGCACCGCACATGTGGTTCAAGGATAATTAAATGTTTTATTATTTAATTAAACCAAAGAAGAGGAGAACAAAAATAACATGGAACACATAATTATAAATTTTAATGGAAATTATGCAGACAAACACATGCACTAATGATATGTTCATACTCACACATACAGACACATACAAAAACATGTATTATTGTCATATGTATGTGTAATTACAACATTTTTTTTCTTGTTTCTGTTCTTCCGAATTGATGTAATATAATACTGTGTACAAGTCAGATTTTGTATTTGCTTTTTTTTTATATTCGTTGTCACTTTCTCTTTTCCTTTCGTTTCGTTTCTTTAATTATTATTACGCTTAATAATGTTTATAAACAAATACTTAATTACCTCTGGTGTGAATAAGGCTTGCAGGTATAGTTGAGTGAGTGTTGATATGCCCTGGACAGCCTTTTGTTTTAGAAAAACTAAAAGTGTGATGTAATTAAAAGTTTCGTCACCAAAAAAAAAAAAATAGGCGGAATTTAATTAAAGATTTAAAGCTACTGCAGGTGACACCTTATGAGTTATAAACAAGTTATTGACACAAATTACAAGTTGCTTCATAATGTTGAGAAAATATTTGTGTAATTCAATACGTTTAATTACAATTGGCCAGAGATAATTACTGGTTGTGAGAAAGTGGAAATATTAAATGGTTATTTTATATTAAAAAAAGTCACATTATTGATGAGTAGTATTCAGTGGAGGACAGAAGTTGTTCAAAGCGGTGGCCATGAGATGATGACCGGTAGAACAATTGTTATACACGCTGAAAAATACGGATTTTCTAAATGTTTGCACACAAGTAAAACGCGTGTTTGGACTTTGCAGCAAGTAACGGTTATTTGGATGTAAACATAACTCATGTGCTATTCATATTACGCATTTTTGTGTATAAGCAAGAGCGTGTTTGGGGAAAACAGACATCAAAATTATTAAATTCAACAAAGTACAATATTTGAGAGCAAATTAAGTGTGTTTGCAGCAGTTTTTGTGTGCTGAAATTTATTAAAATGGTCATTTTTTTTGAGAGTGTAGCAACCTACGTGGGATAAATAATCACCTCCAAAATTACACAAAGTACTGTTCAACTTGAAATAACCTTTATTACTGTTATGTATTGATGGTTATCAATATTTGGTGTTCAATTATGTTCTCTTTATTTAATCTTTCTGTTTCGTCTTCTCGAATCCTCTCAATTCTATTCTATTTCATTAACTTTTCTGTCCAATCTTCTCTAATCTTTTAGTCCTTAAAAGACCAGACAACTGTTATTTTAGTCATTCCCACGTCTCTCTTCCACCAATGATGCTAGCTCTCTCTCTCTCTCCCTTTTTCTCTCTCTCTAATACGTTAAAGGTTACTTAAATATTTTATTAACTTGTGTGTGTGTGTTTTTTTTATGTTTTAAGCGAATTCCACAAAACCAACAAATACCACGATGTATGTTGATTTTAACTAGAAATGAAAGAAACCCCAGGCAAACAACAACAACAGACCGACGGACAGACAGACAAACAGACAAACAACAACTCAACCGAATTCTGTGCTATAGTGAAAGCTTATTTACCTTCCAGTCTGAACAGTTACCTGTCATTGGCAATATAAACAGCCCAAGCGTATATCGGCAAATACAGGAGCGACACCGGCGTGTGGGTGTGTGTGTGTGTATTTGTGCGTTTGTATGAAAATAGACCAGACAAGTGTGTAGAAACATCTCGAACACAGACAAGCGCATTTGTAAGGACTTTAATACTCCCAGCAAAAAACCTGGTCATTCTCCTGTGCTATGCCATATGGCAAAATAAAAGGATTGAGAGATGCTTAGGAACGAATTTATTTATAACAAACTAGAGGAAATAACAAACACAAAACAAAGTGGAAAAACTTTCATCGGTGCAATGTCCCTCATGCGAGCGCCTTTGCTTTATAGAGGCGAGAGTAAGTGGTGGGTGTGTTGTTGGATGTACTAGTCGGTCTCTGTGTGTTGGCATTAAGTACTTAACGGTATACAACAATAACAAACACAATGCTTCCTTGTGTCCCATATATTACGAATTCTCTCTCTCTCTCACTCGTCCTTCTTTCATGCTCTACGTTTTGTGTCACATGGCATCACAAAGAAGATAAAAAAAGGAACGTGAAGCTTAGGGCCAAATGCTACACATGGCTGTTGCAGTAATGGTATGCATGTTATGTTGCACATGACAAACATACTGCATATATTTTAGTTTGCTTTTCTCTCACTTTCACTGTATCCCCCACTCGCTCTTCTGAGCTCTTGAGTCCATTGTTTCTTTGCTGTCATTTTTTTTTCTTCTTCCTGTGTTGTTCGATTTCCAGTAAATCTGTTAACTATTGGCCATGTTTGGTTGTAGGGAAGGGAGCTAACAAAAAAAAAAAAAACTCAACAACATAAACAGAGCTTAACATGGGAGATAACAAACTTCTTTGGACATAAGGACGATGTAGTCTTAATGAAGTGACCAGTGCCGGAAGCTTAGAACAACGAGAGTAGACAAATTTAAGCAACGTTTTTCGTATACTCCTGAGATAAGTTTAGTGCGTTAGTTTTAGGTAGTCAACAAATTTAAACAAGGTCTGTGTTGGAATGAATTTCATTTATGGAAATGATTTTTACTCTTTCACTAATATAACATTATAAAACAATAAAAGGGATGTTTGTATTTTGTTATAAATCCACATTTTTTTTTCATTATGCCTAGAAAAATGTGAAATTCACAGTGAGCCGCGGCGATGCCATAGACTAGGGATCTAGCGAAATCGAAATGAATTTCATTTATGGAAATGATTTTTACTGTTTTCCTAATATAACATTATAAAACAATAAAAGGGATGTTTGTATTTTGTTATAAATCCACATTTTTTTTCATCATGCCTAGAAATGTGAAATTCACAGTTAGCCGCGGCGATGCCATAGACTAGGGATCTAGCGAAATCGACCTAATTCCATTTGCAGGCGCAAACTCATTGGTGTGTGACACCAATTATGAAAAATCAATTCTTTCCCACACATTCCAGAAAGGAGCAGACGGGGAACGTCTCTGGAATCACTGAGCTGTACACGATGTAATTTCTATACCCACTGACCGGGACCTCGGATCCGATAGGCTAATGCTTTTTCTAGCGAAGGATGAAAGGTTATTGGAGGGGGAAAGAGAGAGTAGTGTTTGTTGGCCTTGAATTGGATAATGTCATAGCAGACAGGAAAAACACTTGCAGGAAGATTAATCCACATACCAACGAATTTTCTCTATATAATATTACTCATACGTTTATACTAAAAACAATTACTCATACGCCTAATGGGCTTGAACCCATCTTAATATATATTTACCCTCGACACTGATTCACTGACTCTGTCACGCAGTACGTAGGAATTTAAATAGGCATTCTATAATTTTCTATAAATAATAATAATAAAAAAAAATAATATTTTTTTTTTTGTACAGAAATTGTGTTTTCCCCAATTTTTTTTTACAAATTTTTTTTTTACAAATTTTTTTTTTCAGGAAACATTTTTTTTTTTACTAAAATTTTTTATTTTACATAATTTTTTTTTCCAAATTTTTTTTTTTTCAAGAAAAAATTTTTTTTCAACAAAATTTTTTTTTACAAATTTTGTTGTCTTACAAAATTTTTTTTTTACAAAATTTTTTTTCCAAATTTTTTTTTTTCAACAAAATTTTTTTTCTCAACAAAATAATATTTTTTTTTTTGTACAGAAATTGTGTTTTCCCCAATTTTTTTTACAAATTTTTTTTTCAACAAAAATTTTTTTTCCAAATTTTTTTTTTCAAGAAAAAATTTTTTTGTCAACAAAATTTTTTTTTTACAAATTTTTTTTTCTTACAAAATTTTTTTTTTTACAAAATTTTTCTTCCAAATTTTTTTTTTCAAGAAAACATTTTTTTTTAAGAAAATTTTTTTTTAAGAAAATTTTTTTTCCATATTTCAACGGGCGCCGTAGGCGCATTACAACTTACTAGTATACAAATATGAATCTGCCTTGATGCTATTGTTTATTTACCTCTATCGTAGAACCACTTTCTTGCTTAATACTTCACACTGGAACACATATCAACAACGTTCCTAAGAATATCAATAAAATCACATTTTAAGAATACCTGTTTATACGCTCTGAATAATTCACCAGCTGTAATAACAATCAGCTGACAATTTTTAAAAAAAACATATACGCCTACACACTTTTTGGCGACATCAGGCAAAAAGTCTTCATCAAATAGCCTAAAATTTGACAATTTAATTTGCAAAACTTTAAAGATCCATCTACTTATGCCACTTGATGCCTCTCATTGATATGCAAATCAGGTTTTATTTAAATTGTATCATTAAAATGTCGTGATGATGGCTGGCGTTGACGGCGACAGCGACACAATGGCCATGACGTTAAGCGTGTACAACGCACACATACACACACACACACTCATTGTCTTTCGTCTGTCTGTCTGTCCTGATGAGGATACAGCAAATATTAAGTCCTTGTTAAATTATTCATAAATTAGTTAAGTTACCCGTACCCGTACCCGGATCCTGGCCAAGACATGACTGATTGTTCGTGCTACCTCCTCTAAGCTCCCTCCATCCTTCGGTCCATCCACTTATATATCTTTTATATGTTTTGCTTTTAATACAGTTTTCATTCCTACGCTTCACTTGTCTTGTCTGCTCGTCTCCTCTACAAGTCTCTCATACATTTTCGACTACTTAATTGCAGCAAATTATCAAACAATGTTTTGTATTATTTCACAGAGCAGTATTTGCGTATAATGCTGGAGCAAAAAAAAAAGGAGAAACTACAACGGAAATTGAGGCTATTCAGTAAGTTAAGAGCTGCTGACACCAGAAGCGTGGAATTTCACTGATGACAAGTTTAAGTCACACACAAAACAAAGCGCCAGACGAGGAACAACAAATGACGATGACAGTAAAACAAAAGCCAAGTAAATCACAGTGACGTGATAGAAGTTTGTCAGCCCCGTTGCCATTCAAGGGAATACTAATTTACTTGGCTGGAGATTTACATAGAAATGTCACTGTATGAGTGTACGTGCCTTAAAGACGATTCTTTCAGAGCAGATTATTTGTGTCGGCGAAGATAAAGTAAATGTGAGATACCAGTGATAAACATGATGTCATTCATTGATATTCAAGAAGAACATTTTAGGAAAAAAAAAAGAAACACAACAAAAAATTACTTGGGCCCATGTCCTCTCACATACGGGATGTAGGAAATTCGTGAAGGAAGACTTGTAAATTTTCCGAGTTCCTCAATAGTTTTTTATTGGTAGTGGAACTCAAGCTCGTTTTTTAGGAACGCTCGTGTCCATAAAAATGTGAACTGAAAGAAAAATGTGTGAAAATTGTTTTTGTATTTTTGTTTAAAATCCCCAAAAAAATATAAAGAAGGAATTGATTTAAGAATATTTTATCTCATGCTAAAGGAAAGCCTTTCATTTCCCCTAACATTCCATGAAGGAACAGACGGGGAACTTCTATCGAATCAGTGAGCTGTGCGCGATATAATTGTGTATACTCACTGACCGGGACCTACTGTTTGAAGCCGGCTCCGAACGGCTAGAGAGATTGCCGACTTACTCGTAAAGTCGCCAACATTTACGAGATGGAAACAGTCGCTGAAACATGTTTGATGTTCCTATCCGGTTTCGAGCTTGTCTTCTTCTGTGTGATAGACGCACACACCACGGCCGTCCACACAAATTGGACTTACTTTTCCTAATAATTTTTTACATACACTTCGGCACCTATTTTCAATGATTGTTTTCTCCAATCATTGGTTTATTATTATAGCCTCCCGCAATTAAACAAGAACTACTGTTTACTAGCGCAAAGTCCGAAAATTGACAAGCAACATCAAACAAATAATTCTTATTATAAGAATACTTGATTTTAAAACCATCTCATTATAGTTGTTTTAACAATAACTAACTACGAATCGTACTTATTTTAGTAAGTACGATTTTAGTTCAAATTAAGAATATTCGGCTTGAATTTAGCTTGAAGATTATTTTCTTCACCAGCAGTTGAATTATTCTCAATCCTTTTTCCAGTTGCTCTTATATTTTTGGGGATTTTATCACACTTTTGTTGCTCAAGCCCAACCAGTGTTCGGGGTAATCTATTTTGCCAGCTTCTTCCCCCCGTGTTGGCACAACTCAGGCAACCGAACATGGCCCATGTGTATAACATTTGTTTTGTTAGTTGAAGTCGAGCCATATTATTGTGGTTATGAAATTATAGCAAAACAAAACAACAACAACACCTCAATGCTGCGGATACTTCCCAGGTCGTTTCTCACAATGGTTAACCCCCCCCCCCCCCCCCACTAACAAGGTAGCGGAGCCTTCTCTGCTGATGAAAGTTTCATCTCCGGCAACGGGGGAGAGCTTTACAGGTACAAATACTCAAACATTTATTTTGGTTTTTAAGTTATGGTGGTTAGTTCATGAGAAATGTGCTTGTGTCTGGGATATGCCCAACTTCGCCGACATACATTTCCCCACCAATGTGTGTAGGTGAGTGTGCATAACATTATTTGTGGGCCTGCTTATGTATATACACATGTATGTCTGTCTGTCTGTCTGTTCCTCCCGTGCGACTGAGTGCTACTTAAATCCATTATTTTGCTTATTTTAGAAATTTATTTTTGTAGATTTCATTTCAAGTGTTTGTGCGGATTTTCTCGGCATTTGTTTTTGTTTCTAGCAGACCGTTTATTCAATTGCCTCATTTTGCTGGGCTGCGTGCCTGTGATGGCTCCCGCACAGGTATTCCCTTTTCATGGTCTCCATAACACAGCAAGGTGAGGCACTGTGTTGGGAGGGGGGGAGCTAAGGCGATACCTATTTGTGTGTTTGTGCGGTTGGCTTTTGTGGCCTTTTGTGATGTTATTTTTTATTACAAACAATTTTTTACATGTGCCCGGCGCACAACTGCGTAAGTGTGTGTGTGTGTGTGTTGGTGTTTTACTGCTGTTGTTTTTAATTTATACTCTAAGGTTAGCTTTGTGTGTTCAATGCCTGTTGAAATGTGTATGGCTTTGTGAGGGTGTGTGTGTGAGCTTGAATTAGTTAACATCTGTGTGTGTGGGTAGTCTTTGCATATGCTTGTTTATGTCTATCAGAGTTTATTAGCATTGGCGGAATTTAAAATTCTTTGTTTATGTTAAACGAAGATCCGAATATTCCACGTCTTCATTTTTGTCCACAGACATATGAAGTAGTTCGCCAGTGCCCTCACAAAGACACAACCCAAACCGAGTGTTCTTTAGGAAACTTCATTCAGTAAATATTAATTTACCAATTAATAAAATAGAAATTGAGAATGTTTACCACCGGTCATCCTGCAAATTTCTAATTCGAGTCCCTTTTGAAATTGAAAATTTTTTCGAAATTGCAGAGTTTTCTTTCGAAAATTTCTGAAAAAATTTACTAATTAATACAATTGAAATTGATAATGTTTACCACTGATCATCTTGTTAGTTTCTAATTCTAGTCGCTCTTGAAATTGCCTTTTTTTGGCAATTCCATTCAGCAAATATGCTCACAAAATTTACTAATTAATACAATTTAAATTGATAATGTTTACCACCGGTCATCTTGCTAGTTTCTTATTCTAGTCCCTCTTGAAATTGCCATTTTTTTTCGAAATTGCAGAGTTTTCTTTAGAAAAATTCTGAAAAATTTACTAATTAATACAATTTAAATTGATAATGTTTACCACCGATCATCTTGCTTGTTTCTTATTCTAGTCCCTCTTGAAATTGACAATTTTTTTTTCGAAAAGGCTGAATTTTCTTTAGAAAAATTCTGAAAAAATTTACTAATTAATACAATTGAAATTGATAATGTTTACCACTGATCATCTTGATAGTTTCTAAATCTAGTCCCTCTTGAAATTGCCTTTTTTTGGCAATTCCATTCAGCAAATATGCTCACCAAATTTACTAATTAATACAATTTAAATTGATAATGTTTACCACCGGTCATCTTGCTAGTTTCTTATTCTAGTCCCTCTTGAAATTGCCATTTTTTTTCGAAATTGCAGAGTTTTCTTTAGAAAAATTCTGAAAAATTTACTAATTAATACAATTTAAATTGATAATGTTTACCACCGATCATCTTGCTTGTTTCTTATTCTAGTCCCTCTTGAAATTGACAATTTTTTTTTCGAAAAGGCTGAATTTTCTTTAGAAAAATTCTGAAAAAATTTACTAATTAATACAATTTAAATTGATAATGTTTACCACTGAACATCTTGATAGTTTCTAAATCTAGTCCCCCTTTAAACTATTCCCAAATTGGCCAATATGTTGTCTCAAAATCCTGCAGGCCAGACCTATATCAATAAATAATTGTTCACTTCAATGTTAGTTAACATTTAAGTCCTGCCTCATACATATTTTTAAATTTTTATCAACAAATTATTTTGTTTAGGCTCACATTTAATTTTCCTCTCTCATCGCATAGCGAGCACTTGTTTGCTGAACTCCTGCAGCGAAAATTCATCTACTCGACCTAGTTTTCATTGTTTCAAAATGTTTAGCTTTTTTGGGGGTTTTTTTTTTTAGTTTTGTGTTTCATTTTATCTAATATTTTGCTGTAGTATTCTATTCTGTCAAGGTACATACGTATACATAAAAAGAAAGCAAAGTTTATGATTTTTCATTTCGTGTTGGTATTTTATTTTTTTGTTTTCATTGTTGTGTTTCCTTCTATCGTTCGTTATTTTTCTTGTTTGTTTTTTGTCTGATATGCCGCATCATTTTTATGCCTTTTAAAGCTGACGCATCATAAAAAATAAAAGTAACTGTTGCGGTACCGACACAGACACTCACACTGCCACCGTGTCACAAAAGCAAACACTACTGTGTACTCGTACAATATTAGTGATATTTCCTACTACTACATAAACAATTTGCTATGGCTCACACTCCCACGCACACTGACACGTTCAGATACGCATACTCACGTATCGGAGCAACAGTAAGAAAAAGAAAGCAAATAAATTCTATTTTATTTTTTTAACCTTTGGCTTAAGTTTTATGACCTGCTTGTGGCATTTACATATTTTTGCTACTCTTCTTTGGTACTCACAAAAATACACACGCACACAGAGTACAGACACACACACACACACACCCACACTCACATAAATCCTTAGCCCTGCAAGTTTAGCTGATATCAGCAGTAATTGCATGAATTTAAGGGCCTTGTTAAAAAACAAACCAGCAGCAACAACAATAACCACCCAGCTAGCGAGTATAAAACTGCTCACCGAGTTTGGATGAGAAGAACTGAAAAACACATCGTTGGCTTTTAGATTTATACTCTTTGCCATTAGAGTGTTGATTTTTTATCTGTTTCCAACTCAATTTTTATGGTCAATTAAATTCTATAAAATAAAACAACAACATCAACGCGTTACCATCTAAATAGGCTGAAAATGTTCACATAAAACAAAGCATCCAACAAACTAACGAAGCCAAGCAAAAAAAAAAACCGGAAAACCTAAAGTAATGGAAAAAGGTTCATAACAAGCAGAATTTATTGCAATTGAAGGGCTCAACGATGAACATTGAGAGGCTCTGTTGGAAACAAAAAATCAAGCAGGACATTGATTCGACGAATGAAAGAGATTCCGTCATGGAGATATTCATCATGGTCATGTTTCAAGGCGGAAAAATTTTAGTGTTTTCAGGCTATCAGCGAAGGAAAGGCAACATTTTTGTTGTGATTGTAATAAATGTTGGTTTCGCCAGATTGCATCTGTTCAATGAAGATTAATTGCAAAAGTTCAAATTCATACAAACTGACATCATACCGGTCGCAAAGCTTCCAAAGCTGCCTTACTATGAATGCTCTTGAGAAAAACAGTTTTTTTTTTTGTTTAGAATTGACAGGTTTCTGAAAAACGCTGGTTCTGATTCAAGGTCAGAGTAGTCCAAGGGCCGCTCTATAGAAAGAGTTTTGCAACTTGAATTTTTCAAATTATCTTTTAGATCCTTGTATGAATATTGAGTTGTTGTTGATCAATATTGAGTTCAAGGATCTAAAAGATAATTTGAAAATCGATTTTTTTTTTTATACAATTTGAGCATTTGATGTCTCTAACTCCAAAAATGCTGTTCACAAACATCAGGTTCATTTCTCAACCATTCCAGCGACTGTTTGGCCGTATTCCAAGCAACTTATTCGGTGTATCGGAAATATTCTTTGAACTCAGAGCACTTTATAGGAAAATCGTCTAAATGCCAGGCACTTTTGTTCCACTGAATTGAAAATGTTAAGCCCACTGATGATAGGACTCATTTAAGTTCATCGTAAGACACTCTGTTGCCGCTTGTTAAAAGGAATTGCAAAATAATTGGTTGTTTGATCATATGAATTTTCAAATATTTTTTTTTATCTCTAAAGGCTGAGGTAACAAAGCTTTGTTAGCCTCCTCCATAGAATGGATCGTATACTAAATATGTCATTTCCCTATAGATGTAATGTATTGTTCATCAGTTTAAGATTGGAACACGATATGGTAATGCGCGTCTATGTGTCTATGAACAACACGATAGCGGCCAGAGCCGGCAACCAGAATGTTTGGCATTTGTAAGGTTCCCTTTAAGCGACAACAATGATCGGAATCTTCTGATTGAAGACTTAGAGCGGTTACTGCTTCTAGTGGACCTTTTTTACACGACTTACAATGCTTCTTCCACGTTAAGTTTGACAACTGTATAAGGTCATGTTTGTACAAAATGAAGCGACTCTGACAAGAGCTGTGGAGTCGGAGTCTGACAAATTTTCCCAGAGTCCGAGCCGGGAGTCGAAAAATTTGCTCGACTCCGAGTTTTATTTACTTACATTTCCCATAATATAAAAAAAATATTGAAAATAAGTTAATCTGTAAATATTTCTTAAAATCTTAATATATATTTACCCTCGACACTGATTCACTGACTCTGTCACGCAGTACGTCGGAATTTAAATAGGCATTCTATAATAATAATTTTCTATAAATAATAATAATAAAAAAATAATATTTTTTTTTTGTACAGAAATTGTGTTTTTACGAAATTTTTTTTTTACAAAAATTTTTTTTTACAAAATTTTTTTTTTCCAAATTTTTTTTTCAACAAAATTTTTTTTTCCACAAACATTTTTTTTTCAAGAAAAAATTTTTTTTTCAACAATTTTTTTTTCCCTCATAAATTTTTTTTTGTCAACAAAATTTTTTTTCCATATTTCAACGGGCGGTATAGGCGCATTACAACGTACTAGTTTGATATATTTTCGCTTGTAGCAACTTTTTTATCTTTACGATACAAACGCACCGCAGTGTAATATAAAGTATAGAAATGGTGGACGGAAATACAATTTTCGAAATGTTGCTATTGAACAGTTAAAGTTGACTCTGGAATCAGAGTCGGAGTCGGAGTCGGAGTCGAGCTATTTAAAAATGCCAAAGTCGCAGTCGAGAAATTTCGGCTCGACTCCACATACCGGTCTCTGACCACACAACTCCCAACTGTGAACGGCTACATTTTACCGAATTTTCTTCTTCCATTAACTTTATAATTTTAGAATATGCCCGAATTGTTTTTATTTTCTCCCAACATATGACCTGATTCGAGTCGATAGTTTAACAGTACATAAATACTGGCTCTATTGTCATTTGTTTCCTTTGCCTGAAAAACCGTTCATGTTATTCAATTTTCCCGGACACAAAATTTAAACATACATTTCCGGGCAAATATGTTCACGACACATATTTTACCTGTCACTGCCACTGCCACAAGTTGGCCTTTTCACTGTTAGCCGGCGCGCTGCTATCGTTTGCAACTAATATTTGTATAAGCTACAAGCAATAAAACAGCTCATTTCAAATTCCACTGACACATATTTAAGCACAGCAAAAAAACACCACAACAACAGCAACAACGGGGGGAAAAAAACAGGCCAATCCAGCCAGCGAACCAACGAACGAACGAGATCCAAGCTGTAGAGAACAAAATCCTGTGAAAGATTGACACAACCTTGCAGTGCCGGTGATGTGACATCAACTATTTTCACTCACACACACACACACACATACTTACATTGGCTGTCACACGAAGAAGAAGAGTAGAGAAAAAAAATCAGTGTACGTGTGTGTTCTCTACTCACTCATGCAAACCATGCATTATCGATACCAACACTACAGAGCATACAACACCATACACGCGAATGTATGCATATGTGTTGGTGTACGTTTACGTGATTGTTCATCTGTGTGTGAATGCAGTGAGTCAATGTCAGCAGCCACGTAACAATAGAACAGAACGACTAAAAAAACAACAACAACACAAACTATGTACTACCACCATTGCCATAATAGATGTGCATCTATGTAAATGACTTGAAAGGGATCAGATTGTGATTGAGCGGGGGCTGTGTGTGTGCGTGAGTGAGTAAAAGGAATGAAGACATGTCATTTTTGAAACAATTTTTGCTTCTTCTCTTTTTTACTGTTTTTTTTTTTCACTTCTTCGAATGCCATCACTACCCACATATATGCAGGCGACAGTTCTTTTTTTTTTGTTTTCCTTTATGGATGGTTGTCCTCCTAGAGATATTAACAATATCACAGAAACGCATCAGAAGAATGTTTGGAGTGGCAGTTGAAGTACTTCATACATCACTTTTATGAATGTTTATGTTCGCCATAAATGTAGAGTATACAGACATATGTACATATGTGTGTAGATGCAAGGGCATGTGTGTGTTGTCAAGGATATTCTAAGCTTATAGAATCAAAAGAGTTTTAAAATAACTCAACTAATCGGAATGTAATTTGGAAGAAATGAAAAAAACCACATTCGATAAAGCGTTTTTACGCAGATTCATACCTTTAAAGGCCTGGGGATTTTTAAGAGAAGGTCAACGGTTTGAGGTGAATAAAATGTATATATTGTTTTTTTAATTATTCCATGATCAACGGTATATGATATTTCTGAACGATATTCTTTAAATATTACAATCATTTTTACGGAAACATTTTTTTTGTCTCTCCTGAAATTTTCACAATTTGCAGTTGTGATCCCTTTGTATTTAGGGTGCGATATGTACATCAAACCCATATTCATAAAAATTGAAAAAAACCATTTGTTAAGAAAAATGTGTAAATATTGTTTTTGTATTTTCATACATTTTTCTTAGCACAAGTTTTTTACATTTTCCTGAATACGTTAGTAAAGTCAAACTTTGCAAAAAAGAAGTTTTATAAATCAATTTGAAAAATTATATTTAGAAGAATAACAGGTCCTAACTAACTTCTCCATAACATCCCGTTGCTATAATTTTGAAAATATAAATTAAAGAATTCCAATCGATCTACTGGGTGTGTTATTTTGGTATTCAAAGAACAATGCCATTTTTGAGATAAATGATCGGATGTTTATTTCATAATAAAGAGTAAGGTATGCCGTTAATAATGAAAAACAACATCAGCCAAATGGCCACCACAATCACGCTTACAGGACCATATCATTTTCATTAAATTTTTCATAACCAAATCGCAAAGTTGCTGTCCTATGTCCTCGATAGCCTCACGAATTCTATCTTTGAGGTCTTGGCCCCAAAGGAAGAAGATGTTAAATCACAAGATCTTGGTGGCCAATTGTGATGACCTCTTTGAGAGACAACACCGTCCGGAAACTTTTTAGTTTTTCGAACTGTGACTGCAAGATTTTCACCATTTTCGTAGTGAATAAAGTATATCGTTCCATTTTTAGTAATGGCATAGTTTTTACTTGTCAAATGTCAAAGAATAGAAGCTTCAAAAGTGACAGCTACCGATGCACCGGGTGATTCAAAATAACACCTGTTTGTTGGAGAAGGTTGTATTATTTATTTATAGAAATAAAACAAATATTTTCTTGTGTTTTATTTCAATTCGAAGTTCTATACCTCAATAAAAAACACCCTTTATTTACCCTCGACACTGATTCACTGACTCTGTCACGCAGTACGTAGGAATTTAAATAGGCATTCTATAATTTTCTATAAATAACTAGTAAGTTGTAATGCGCCTATGGCGCCCGTTAATTTGCTTGAGAAAGTATTTGTTACTTAATTTTAAAAATTTTGTAAAAAATATTTTGAGAAAACTATTTTGTAAAAAAAAATTTCGAAAAAAAAAAAATTGGGAAAAAAAAAATTTTAGCTGAAAAAAAAAATTTTGGTTGAAAAAAAAATTTTTGTTGAAAAAAAAAATTTTTGTGGAAAAAAAAATGATGTTAAAAAAAAAATGTTTGTTGAAAAAAAAAAAAAATTGTAAAATAAAAATTTTGGAAAAAAAAAAATTTTGGTAAAAAAAAAAAATTGGGGAAAACACAATTTCTGTACAAAAAAAAATATTTTTTTTTTTATTATTATTACTTATAGAGTTATTATAGAATGCCTATTTAAATTCCTACGTACTGCGTGACAGAGTCAGTGAATCAGTGAATCAGTGAATCAGGGAATCAGTGTATCAGTGAATCAGTGTCGAGGGTAAATATATATTAAGATAGAATTATTATAGAATGCCTATTTAAATTCCTACGTACTGCGTGACAGAGTCAGTGAATCAGGGAATCAGTGTATCAGTGAATCAGTGTCGAGGGTAAATATATATTAAGATAATAATAAAAAAAATAATATTTTTTTTTGTACAGATATTGTGTTTTCCCAGTGTACGTGTGTGTTCTCTACTCACTCATGCAAACCATGCATTATCGATACCAACACTACAGAGCATACAACACCATACACGCGAATGTATGCATATGTGTTGGTGTACGTTTACGTGATTGTTCATCTGTGTGTGAATGCAGTGAGTCAATGTCAGCAGCCACGTAACAATAGAACAGAACGACTAAAAAAACAACAACAACACAAACTATGTACTACCACCATTGCCATAATAGATGTGCATCTATGTAAATGACTTGAAAGGGATCAGATTGTGATTGAGCGGGGGCTGTGTGTGTGCGTGAGTGAGTAAAAGGAATGAAGACATGTCATTTTTGAAACAATTTTTGCTTCTTCTCTTTTTTACTGTTTTTTTTTTCACTTCTTCGAATGCCATCACTACCCACATATATGCATATATGAATAGAAGCTTCAAAAGTGACAGCTACCGATGCACCGGGTGATTCAAAATAACACCTGTTTGTTGGAGAAGGTTGTATTATTTATTTATAGAAATAAAACAAATATTTTCTTGTGTTTTATTTCAATTCGAAGTTCTATACCTCAATAAAAAACACCCTTTATTTACCCTCGACACTGATTCACTGACTCTGTCACGCAGTACGTAGGAATTTAAATAGGCATTCTATAATTTTCTATAAATAACTAGTAAGTTGTAATGCGCCTATGGCGCCCGTTAATTTGCTTGAGAAAGTATTTGTTACTTAATTTTAAAAATTTTGTAAAAAATATTTTGAGAAAACTATTTTGTAAAAAAAAATTTCGAAAAAAAAAAATTGGGAAAAAAAAAATTTTAGCTGAAAAAAAAAATTTTGGTTGAAAAAAAAATTTTTGTTGAAAAAAAAAATTTTTGTGGAAAAAAAAATGATGTTAAAAAAAAAATGTTTGTTGAAAAAAAAAAAAAATTGTAAAATAAAAATTTTGGAAAAAAAAAAATTTTGGTAAAAAAAAAAAATTGGGGAAAACACAATTTCTGTACAAAAAAAAATATTTTTTTTTTTATTATTATTACTTATAGAGTTATTATAGAATGCCTATTTAAATTCCTACGTACTGCGTGACAGAGTCAGTGAATCAGTGAATCAGTGAATCAGGGAATCAGTGTATCAGTGAATCAGTGTCGAGGGTAAATATATATTAAGATAGAATTATTATAGAATGCCTATTTAAATTCCTACGTACTGCGTGACAGAGTCAGTGAATCAGGGAATCAGTGTATCAGTGAATCAGTGTCGAGGGTAAATATATATTAAGATAATAATAAAAAAAATAATATTTTTTTTTGTACAGATATTGTGTTTTCCCCAAATTTTTTCTTTCCAAAATTTTTTTTTGCAAATTTTTTTTTTTACAACAATTTTTTTTTTTACAAAATTTTTTTTTCAACAAAAATTTTTTTTTACAAAATTTTTTTTTTCAACGAAAATTTTTTTTTTCCACTAAATTTTTTTTTTCCATCAAAAATTTTTTTTTCGACAAAATTTTTTTTTTCAACATTTTTTTTTTCAACAAAAATTTTTTTTTGAACAAAATTTTTTTTTTTTAAGAAAAATTTTTTTTTCAACAGAATTTTTTTTTTTCAACAAAAACTTTTTTTTTCAACAGATTTTTTTTTCCATATTTCAACGGCCGCCATAGGCGCATTACAACTTACTAGTTATATATAATTAATAATTATTATATAATTATATATAATTATGTCCTAGAATCTATATTTACTATAAAGATAAGGGTTTGCCATTATGTTTTAAAAATGATTCCGGCCAAGTGGCCGCCGCGGTTTTCTCGAAAAAATGCCAGCCAACTTTAGAACACTTCTTGCAGCATTTACCGCCGTATGTTTACAATAACGCCCGGAATATTCTCTACCAAGGCGCCAATCGTATGGGACGTATCTGCGTAGACAAGCGACTTCACACAACCCCACAAAAAATAGGCCAGCTGAGTTAAATCGCACGATCTTGGAGGTCACGCAAGATAATGCGCTCACCAAAAGTTTCCTTTAACAAAGTAATTGTCTCATTGGCTGTAGCGCAGTCTTGATTGAACCAAAGCTCGTCCATATCAGCATCCTCCAATTCGGGCACGAAAATGACATTAACCAAAGCTCCATGGCCTTCTCCATTGACTGTAAAATTATGGCCAGCTTTATGTTTGAAGAAATATTGACCCTTTGCCTATAGAGCACATCGAACAGTGACTTTTTAAGTATGTAATGGCATCACAGCCATGGCTTGTGGATTTTCATTACTCCAAATGCGACAATTTGGTTTATTAACGTACCCACATTCAACCAAAAGTGAGCTTCATCGCCGAACAACATTTTCTTTTGAAATGAAGATTGGTGACCATCTCGTGTTGCTAATAAATTAAGTCGATTATGAAATGGCAAACTGAGCATAAATCAGGTGACAGCTGTAAAAAAGACCAACTTCGAAAAAAGTAAGAGCAGAATGAAAACCACACGTCTAAAAAAACACCCGGTAATTTACAAGTTTCCTCGATAAACTATTTCCCTGTGCTCCAATATCTGCTGTTTACAAATGACCAAGTAAAATAAATTAATTATTCATTTGAATATGTTACACCGACAAACAGAAAAAATAGTTTATAGAGTTTATTATCTTGTCTAGACAAGTAATTGTTATTTTTCTGCTTTACACCAGCACATTTTTGATGAATATGTAAAATAGTTTTTTTTCGTCTTCTTCTTCCAACACCACAGAACAAACAAAAAAAAAGAAAATAACAGGGCGGGCAATCACAAAAACACAACGTAAGTGATGTAGTCCGAGGTTTTTCTAAACCACTGAGAATAGTTAAATTAAATTAAATATACATCACTGCAACAGGACAGTGATAAAAATCTGCCAATTACAAAAAAAAAGCACAAACTTAAAACCCCAACAGCACGGCGGATATGTTGACAAAAAAAAAACAAGGGCAACACACATACTCGAACAAGTGTAGTGAATTGAAACCGCACACAGACACTTGCACACATGCCAAATACTGTGCTGTGTGCATGCAAATAGAAATGACTAAAATTTATGAACTGACACTGCTCCAAATACACATATGTAAGTCACTTGATCATCATGCCGAAATCCTTTGACAAATTCATGAATATTTTGTGAGACCGAAAATGGTGCTACGGTTTTTCTAGTTACAGATATTCGTATAAATGTGCAAAATCTGTTATCTTCAGCAATAGGAAGTGTGGTAAAAATTTTTGGATATTCGTTGGAAAACGGAGTAAAACTGCTAGACTTTTTTTATTATATTATTTATACGGTACTAGTTGTGTCCACCTGGAGAGAAGGAATCAAAGGAACTTCGAATATGGAAACTTACTTACTTGCCTTAACATTCCATGAAAGGACCGAGGGGAGTCTCTCAAATCAGTGAGCGTTGCGCCATATAATTGAGTATACTCACTGATGCTTTTCTGAAGAGGTTTTACTTGGCTTATCCGTTTTACTTGGCTTATGTTTGGCTTCTGCTATGAAAATATCCCCAAAAAACGTGGATAGTTGTTTATAGAGAGATAGTTACTAAAGGCTCTATGAGAAATGCCCCATGAAAATGAAGAATTTCCAAAAAAAAAATCTCATACAAAATGGGCAATTATGGAAAATTCTCCAAAAAAAATGAAGAATTCTCAAAAAAAATATCATACAAAATAGGGGAAATCATAATGAGATAGAGAAACTACCTCTCTAGAAACCACCATCCTTGAAGGATGTTAATAATCGCCATCTTCTTGTCTACCATCAGTGCTTTCTTTAATTTATGTAGCTTTTCCCTTAAGCAGCAAAACAAATAATTCAAATTGCAATTTGTAAACCCTAACCTCAAATTTTAACATATCCAAGATGTCTTTGCCACACACACACAACCAAATTCCACAGAAACGCACAAACACTCACAGACACGCGAACAAAAATATCCTTTCGTTTTTTTTTTTGTAACTAAAGTAAAACATGATGCATTTCAATGACTATTTTATGAGATCATCACAACAAACTAAATCCAAAAAAAAAAATAAAACGTCAAGCAAGAAGAAAAAAGAAAAAAAATACTTTCTTATGCATAAGAAACGAACGAAAACCTCCAGCCGAGTATGGATGTAAAGTGAAATATATGTAAAGCACAGAGAAGGAAAAAAAAACAAAGTAGTAGCAGAAGTTCGTTCGGCAAAGGAAGCATTAGAAAGTCTAGACACCTACGTCATGCAATTTCCAGCACATTTGTAGCAAACACGAACTGCAGAAGAAGCAGGAGAAAAAAAACAACTTCAACCAAAAGGGAGAAAAAAAAGTCAAGGCAACCTTTGAACCTTGCTTTAAGAGAACCACGTATCTTGTGTTGGCTTCTTTAACAAATTTGAATTTGGCCAGGATTCACCAAAGTAATATCTTCTTTTTGACATAGAATTGTGTGTTTTTTTTTAAAGAATTTTTGCTTTTTCTGAAGTGAATTTAATATGCAGAAAAAAGAAAAAAATATTACTACTTTCAACATTTGTGCCAAGGATTCCAGAGAGAGAGAGAGAGAGAGAGAGCATGTCTCATACATATGCCCACTTACATCCCTTTGATGATAAAGCCAAAAAAAGAAAATCTTTTTTTTTTACTACTTTCACTGCAGCTTTTTAATGTGTTCCTTTTTTCTCTGGTTACTTTTTCAAATTTTTTTTCTCTGATAGATTCCCTCAAAATATCATTTTTATGTTAGTGATATTTTTTTTTTTGTGAAGAGTTTTTCATTGGGATTTATTTCTTTTTTTCCACTTTTTTGGTGGTAACTGAGAAATACACATCATCCACATTCGCATATTTCCTGGTAAAGGAAATTTAAAACGTATTCATCGTTTTTTTGGGGGGCTGAAATTTTATGAATCTGATTTTCATATATTGTGAGTTATAAAAATTAAATATTTGTTCTATTATAATTGATAATTTTACCAAAGAGTGTGAATTTAAGGAAAGTTATTCTTTTAGAAAAAAATTTCATTTAATTTAAATAGAGAAGAGACATTTGTAGAAAGTGAATTGTGAGCGAGACAGCAGCGTCAAAACAAATTTATTTAAAATTAATCACTCGCCGAAGATGGTTGACGACGGTTGAGAAAAAACGCCACAACATCGTTTTTTCACCATATGACCTCAATCCAAACTAAATCCCACATAATTAGGAGTTTCAAATAAAAAATTGAATGCTCTCATTGGTCCACAAAAAAAAAGTGTGCGGTTTTCCTTATTTTACAACAAATGAACTTGTCATTATCCTGAAGAGTGTTGACGTTCATTTTTCTAAACCGAAGGGCTGAAATTTGGAGAAATTGGACAATGACGTCATTTTGCCAACACGTCATTTTGAACACGTTTGATTTTTAGTGTCGATACCAATTATGCAATGAGGAATTGTTTTTCATATCTGCTGAACAACATAATCATCCAACATCAAACTAATAGCAATCCCCATCGACTTCTCTGTATGATGGGAGCTAAAAAGGATTTGCCTCGCGAAAAGTGTATTCTCGCTCATAGATGACTTCTTTGTAAAATGTGTCCAGTACAAAACTAGCGAACAAACAAAAAGGCTTACAGTTAAATAATAACAGTCGTTCCCTCGTCGTTTTCGAAGAAGTAATCACACCTTCGGACCAAAGAAACAGAACAGTGGATGTAATGGCCTCTCTTCAATTACTTGAGGATTGTCAGAACCCCAAATACAACAATTTTGTTTATTAACACACCGACCGAGTGAGAAATGTGCTTCATAACCATAAACCGATAATCTCCTCTTAAAGCACGATATGTGGCTGTGCCGGAATCACCATTTTTGTAGTAGGTTTTTATAACTTTTAAGCGATAAGCGATACATTTTCGACAATGTCAGACTTCCAACTGAAAAGAACAAAAATTGCTTTAACAACTTAGTTTTACAGATGTCGAATTCCAGCCCTATGCGTTTGAAACCACCATATGGATAACCCTTTATTTGCAATATTTTCAATATCTTGTTAACCGATGTGGGTTTCCCTTGGCAATCCACTATTCTATTTCCAATATTTTCTCAACCTACTCGACTGCCGGCAATTTATATATTTTCCCCTTGAGAAACTCGTCAGAATATTTTTGTTTTGTTTTATTGTTTGGCGTCTACAAAACTCCATACCTACTTCTGGGCCTCCTTCCACCACCACTTCATAGCATTTGTAGGCCCAATCAACGCGGCGTATGATTAACATTTAATTCCCTGCAATAAACATACGCCCCATGGGGCCGCACTCAAACCTGCACTAATTCGTCAACACTAAAACACGGAAGAATATAATTAAATTCTTTATTAAGTCGATAATACTTATTGTCGTTGTTGTTGTTGTTGTTGCTGTTGTCATTGTTTGCTTGTAATTCGTTATTTATTTACCTTAGCACAGATTTAATAACAAAAGAAGAAAGAATAGACAACAGATTTCTATGACTTCAGGTGAATGCAAACACACACACACACACACCCCTACACCTGAAGTATCCACAACTGACACGAACGGCGAACTGTGAAGAAAAAGTGTTATTGTCACACAGTTATATGAAAAAGAAGCAGAGGCTACAAGGTAAGGTGACGAAAAAGAAGAAAAGCAAACTAAGAAAATCTCATAAAATTGACATACATCCACAGCAGCTTTGCACAACGCAAATTGTCAGATATTCTAGTCGCACTTGGACACACACACGTGTGTTCCACTGACTGTGAAGAACCAGAGCAAAGCAAACGTAACGTGGATAGACACTTCCCAATCCCGGACAATAACATAACTTTATTAAGACAAATGTAAAAGCTAAAAATGCTTGTATTATTTCGTCGGCGTCTCCCCGCACTGCTGGAAATGATAACAGAATTATAGCACTGGCAAAACTGACAAACTTTCTGCAGCAGCAGTGATTTTTCCTTCTTTTCATGAACTCCATTTCTAGAAGAAAAATTAAGTAAATCTTTGAAGGGTGCAAGGAGGGAGGATGAATGGCAAGCCAGCCGTGCTGGAATACGGGTGACAAAGAAGGAGCACTGGAAGTAAATTTTATGTCAACTCCAGGTGTTGACACAGCAAAATGTAATGGCTGTGTAAGTTCAACGGGAGAGCTGTCTCGGAATACAATAAAGTTATGACCGTGGCAGGGCAGGAAGGAATGGTTAAGCAAAAAAAAATGGGTGACATTTGTGAGATGCTTGAGAATGTTTTCAAAATTACAAAAGTAAACTGATTTGGAAAACAAATAAACCTTTAAACGAAGAATGCCAAAGGTGTCCTCTGATAATCTTTAAGGTTGAGTAAAAACAAATAAGAGAATTTCATGAAATTTACACTTAAACGGAAGACCTTTATTTATATTTAATGTATGTAGAAGCTGGCCTTTTTTCCTTTGCTTTTCCTGTTGAATATTGCAGCGTCATTGTCTTTGGTCTGGGGGGACTGTGACCATTTACATTTTCTCAATTCTTCTTTATAAACTTTGGTCTGTTCATAAGAACTTTAATTATTAAATTCCCCGTAACTCAGTTTCAAAGTCATTTACTACTTTCCATTCTTGGCCCATGTTGTCAGTTTTTTTTGTTTTTTTGTTTTTGTTGTGTGTCTTTATTTGTCCCAAATTTTCTTCTTTGTCCTTGTGTTAGATTCTTTTTTTTCGTCTTTATGCTCATACGTATGTGTAGGTGTGCATTTATTCTTACTAAAGTCTCTGTTGTGTTTCTTTATAATATTTATCTTATTTTTGCCTTTGGTTATTTCATTACAGATCATGTCAAGGATTTTAGCTGTGGCCCTTTGTTCTACAAGACCTTTTACTTTGATGAAAAGCATAATGCCCTTTACGTGGGAGCTATGTAAGTATTTTGTATTTTTTGACGAATTTCTTTCACTTGGAAAATTAAGAAGTTAAAAAATTTTAAACTCAAACAAAATGGAACTTTTGTACCTTTGTAGAATCTTTAGATTTTATAAGAGGTCTGGTAAAAAAAAAAACGTGTCACACAATGTGGCTCTTTGATTTTCGAAAAGTTACCCATGTACACATTAGTGGACTATACATACGAACAATTTGCAGGGTCACCAAAATGTTAACCATTGTGTTGATAATTTTCTACAATATATTTAAATTATCTAAACCGTTGTCAATATTCTAGTTTTTACTCTGACTGTCATTACTCAGACTGTACTAAATCACAGGCTACAAAAAAAAAAAAAAAAAAAAAAAAAAAAGAGTTGAAAGTCTAGCATTTCCAAATGATTTTCTACTACTTACTTGCAAGAGCAATCATTTATATATGTTCTTTTGTTTTCTTCTGTTTTGTGGAAAATATCTGAAAATGCTCACTCAGTTATGCTACAATTAATTACTGACATTGTTCTAAAGTTTTTGCTAAGTATTTCCGTTTCCTAAACCCTGCCAAAGAAAAAAAACAAAGACAACGACACACACATAAAGAGACTTTGGCAATTTCACAACGAGACTTAAAATATATTAGATGTGGTGCAGAGCAAAAAAAAAAAAACAACGAGGTTACCATTAAAACATGGCAAAAAGCAAAACTAAACATTTCAAACCTTCAGAGTTGAGGGCAGTTCTACAAAAGAATGAATTCATCAATTGTGTAGCAAAGAGAGAGAAATGAAATTGGTTTACGTTTACCACGTGTTGTAAAAAACCGAGATCAGAAGTGATCGGTGCAAGAGCGAGAGTTCGGATAGGAACAACGAAATAATAGGCAGTGAAGCCAAGGATGAAGCCAGGTTGTCGCTACAAAGCTCTGCTTGTGTTTTTTTATGCGAACTTACGAAACATGTCAGAGTGAGAGCGAAGCAAGTTTGTAGCATAGACACGCTGTGTTTTTCTAAAATCGAAATTTATTGAATATAGAAATGAGTTCAAGCTCGAAGTCAGGTATTTTTAATAAAATTTGTATTTTATTTAATTTGCTTTTCCAATATTTCGTTCTTCTTTGAAGAACATCATCAGGCAGTACAACAACAATAAGGAAAAATAATTAAAATAAAATAAAATTTTTATTAAAAATGAACTCATTACTCATTTTGAACTCATTTTGCAGAGACAGATTAAAACCTCTGGTGGGAATCGAACCCACAAACACCACGCTGATAGGCAAGCACTCAACCAAACTGTCCACTGAGGCAAGTCAAGCTTTCAAGGTTGGGTTAACAAAAAAATACGCAAAAATAAAAAATTAAAAATAAAAAATCACAAATCACAAATAAAAAAATAACAAATAAAAAATTGAAAATAAAAAATAAAAAATAAACAAAATAAAAAGTACAAAATAAAATAAATAAAAAATAAAAAATTAAAAATTAAAAAAATAAAAATAAAAAATAAAAAATAAAAAATAAAAAATAAAAAATAAAAAATACAAAATACAAAATACAAAATACAAAATACAAAATACAAAATAAAAAATAAAATAAAATAATAAAAAATAAATAAAAAATTAAATATAAAGAAAATAAAAAAACAAAAATAAAAAATGAAAAATGAAACATAAAAAATAAAAAAATCTAGCCAAATGGTCTGTGTAACGCCGTTTATCCTTGGTCACAAAAATAGAATATAATATAGAAAGAAAAAAAAAATAATAACTAAAAATAACTATAAAAATAAAAACACTCGCTCCGTTCTCACTGCGCCTTCGTGTAGCATAGATATAGCACGAACTGTTATTGCTCGGCTTTGCTGGCAGTGTGGACTCTGACATCAGCTAAGAGGTGTATGTCTCAAAAATCCTCTATGTAGTGTGATTTTTCAAATTCGATTTGACTTCAGAAGTGTGAAATGTAAATGGATTCCATATTCATACTCGGGGAAATACTTTGGAAAATACTAACAAAATCATGTCGTTAATATAAACGTCTTTAAACCTTCTTGATAAATATTTCCCTGAATCTCTATTCGTATCCCGGGAAATATTTGTCAAGCAAATATTTTGAAATTTGTCAAATTGAAAGCATTCCATTCCGTACTGCATGTGATACTAAACATGCGTCATATGTGTGCCTTCGACGGTTGATGTGCTAATGATTGTATATTTTTGCAACTTTCCAAAAACTTATTTCCTCTTCCCGTTTTCAGCTACTGTTCCCCTCTCTTCGCCATTCTCCCACCGTTACCCGTCACTTAGATGATGGCAACACTGTTAGCATGCGTAATTATAAATTAATGCTTTTTGTCTGCTGAAATGTCTGCTCGTATGTCAATGCAAATACACACATACACACACAAGCCCAAACTCAGTGTTCTTTCACGCATAATGCCTGCCAACCACTACGACTTCACTTCACTGTGTGTAATAGTAGTTGTAGACGCTCGTAGTAATAAAGCGTAGGTAACTTTTTCATTAGCACTCGTATACATTTTCATAATAAGCACTTATGGTGTGTGTGAGTATGTTTCCGTTTTGAGGGGCGCAAAACTTTGATGCTTCTTCTTTTGCTGGTTCTTTGCTCAACGTGCCGAATACGTGTTCCTAAATTTTATTTATTGGACGGTAAAAAAGCGCGCGCGTACACCGAGGCATACGATGGTGATGGGTGGTGAGATAATGTTGGTTGTGTTCACTTGCCAGTACATGTGCTGGACGTTGGGGCGGGGAGAGGAGTGGAGTGGAGTTTAATTGTGAGGTTTTGAAATCGGCATGAGTAAAGCCAGGTATGGGGCAAAGAAAGATACTTCAAGCGGTAGGGGGGCCATTCTAAAAATCAGGACATATTAGTTCGCTTATGGAAAAACGGTTCATTTTAAAAGTCCCCGGTGAAGAGCTAAACGGAAGTTATAGAGTGGAACTCCCACACATGGACGGCAACGGCATTAGAAATTACTACAGGTTAGCTCCCATTCGGAGATGGTAGTAATTTTAATTTGTATTTAGAATTTAAAAAAAATGTTCATTTATACTTTCAAGGCTTTCAGATGAGTTCTCAGCTTTTTGAAATTATTCGAGCAGATATTAATATTGAAGCTTTAAACAACAAAAAAATACCCACAATACCTGGAAATATCCAATTGTGATCCCAGCCTGTCAACAAGTCCAGACTCAAAGCCTTTGGGAAGATCACTCATTTTTGATAGCTAATGCCTGCCATTTTGCGAATTTCTGATTGAAAATTTATCAAAGCTGGTATACAGAAAGTCCCGATCAAAAATTATAACAATTGTTCCTTAATCTTAACCTCAGGGCACTTCATTAAAGGCACATTCGTTTATAGATTTAAAAAAAAAAATTGGGATTAGAAGGTAAAAGCTGTTTGGTATTTTAAATTATGAGAAAAGCTTTACTACATCCAACAACAAAGTCATAAATTGCTAAATTCAAAAGAAACCTCATAAAATCTCTTCCACTCCCAAAAGGAGAAATGTCAGATTTTTTTAACTTTAAATATGGATCATTAAGATTTCACAGCACACAAACCAAGAACACAATATCCTTAGCGGGGGCTCAAGACCATTTGCCTAGGTCATCTCTGGTTTAAGGCGAATGCCAATGTCTGTGTTCTGATGTTTCCTGAAATGTCGGTTGCCATTTGTTGTATGCCGTCGTATGGTTCGTTGGTTGGTTGACTGGTTTTATGGTTGCTCGGTTGTGGCCAGGGGGGGTGGTGGTAGATGTTTTCTGGGTACTTAAAAAGCATCCGGCGGAGCTGTGGGCACTCGGTCGAAGTGTGCTCGGTGTAGGAGGTGGCACTGGTTGAAGCCGAGCAGAAGTAGAGAAGTAGTTATAAAATGAAGATTAATGATTGTTGTTAGAGAACAATTTAACCGCAATATAGAGAATACTTAACTGCACAGGCAAAAGAGCACACTGACACACACACGCCCAAACTACAAACCAGGCCAACGCCGTAAAAACTGTGTACGAAATTACTCATGGAAGTGGGGGGGGGGGGGGGGGTAAAAAAGGAGGCACAACGACAGATATACTACACATGAAGACTACACCAGTTTAACCCATTTTCCACTATCAACGAATATATAAAAAAAAAAACCAATTTAAGACTTTATAATTTAACATTTCTTAGGCATTATTGGGCTTTGGCTTTAAAGTTTGTCTAACACTCACATTTCCTCCGAATATCTATAATGACCTTTTAAGTACTTTTCAAAACAAATTTTTCTGCTCCACTTAGCAAAAATTCTTGAAGTAGAAAAAAAATGTATTGAACAATTTCCCCCCCGATGCTTCACATGGTAAATGACGTGCCCTGGCCTCATGGTCAAATGTCGCCTTGGTCACCAGTAAGCATAACCAACCATTACAATCATCATAATCACCAGCAGCCTCGTCGCAAAGCATTACCATCACCGCCATCACAATCTTCTCCACAGTCAGGCTCATCGTCATCGTCGTAGCCATCATCATTACCATTCCCTGGGCCATTATGGTTATTACTTGTGCTCCAATTCGTCGTATCTTCTTTGGCTGGCATTTTTAAGCCAAAGCCATATAGAAATGTTGTTGTCAGTCAGAGACGACTGGTTTGGGGTTTCAGTGTTTGTTTTTTTTTTGTTGGTCTGTTGGAAGTCATTCATAATTTTATTTCATTGTGAAAAATTATGATTTGTTGCCTGATGATGCTTTTACTTACTTTTTGAGAGATTTTCTCTATGTTGAATACACTCTCGCACGCAAACACACACATAGACAACTACAATTTCGTCTTAATTTCGGTGCAGAAATGCTAGAAAGGTCTGACCTTTTTGCTTCCTCTTCAACAGTTTTTTTTTTTTTTTTTTTCTCTTTTCCTTTTTTCTCAACTGTCAACTGGGCTTTTGTTTGCTGAATTTGAGTTGAGAATTTCTAGGGAAAAATTAGGGCTAATTTGAAAAAGAGGGTCGCACAAATAAGGGGTTGCGTTAAAAGTTAAGCACATAATTTGCTAAATTACCGGAGAAACGCCGACAAAAAAAAAAAAACGAAACGAAACTGAAAGTCAGAAAGAAATTAATCTCTTAAAGTGGTTTGTATTCGGGCTGATGTTGAAATGGAAATATGTCTATTCGCTGATACTGGGGCCAGCAATGTACGCATATTTTAGAAGATTAAATGCATATTAAACGAAGGTTTAACAAAGATAAAAATTTCGTTTACAGGGTGGCCTACTATTAGGGGGTTGAACAATTGGAGTTCTGTATGAACACATCAGAAGTTCCAACTTAGGAATGATCTGCATGGTTATTCTTATTTATTTATTTACGTCTTTGGAATACAAGTTTCTTACAGACTACACCCGAAACAGCGACGAGATGAGACAGATGGATCAGTTGCCAAAAATCTGTCACTCAGCTTTCACCTTTTGTTGAGCAACGCTTTCAGTACGTTCGGCAACTGAACCCAGTCCCTTAAAAACGGCAGACTAAGCGTTTAATCGTGAAACATCTTAATATATATTTACCCTCGACACTGATTCACTGATTCACTGACTCTGTCACGCAGTACAAATTTTTTTTTCCAAATTTTTTTTTTCAAGAAATTTTTTTTCCACAAAATTTTTTTTTTCAACAAAATTTTTTTTTCAACAAAATTTTTTTTTTTTCCACAAACATTTTTTTTTCAACAAAAATTTTTTTTCCACAAAATTTTTTTTTTTCAACAATTTTTTTTTTCCACAAAAATTTTTTTTTTCAACCAAATTTTTTTTTTTCAACAAAAATTTTTTTTTTCAACAAAAATTTTTTTTCCACAAATTTTATTTTTTTTCGAAATTTTTTTTTACAAAATAGTTTTCTCAAAATATTTTTTACAAAATTTTTAAAATTAAGTAACAAATACTTTCTCAAGCAAATTAACGGGCGCCATAGGCGCATTACAACTTACTAGTTTTAAAATAACAGCCATAATTTCTTTCCTCGAGGAGAATAAAAAACAAATTCCATAATTTCCATAAAGGATTGTTGTCTACTGTACGAATTCATTATAAATCGTCAAGAGTCCGGTAGTAAAAATAAACTTTGTTAGAAAACAAAAACGTTATTTGTGTTTCACATCAGTTGATCTTATGTGGGCTACCCTGTATATGAGAATGTCCAAACTTAAATTCGGCGAAATTGGAATCACCAAAGAAAAATACGGATAATAAATCTTGTTATAACATGACAATGTGTAAGTTACACCCGGGCAAGGAAAAAGGAAATTTGGGATCAACACACTTAAGAGAAAATGGCCCAGCTCACTAATTGGTCACAGTCGTTCTGCCAACGGACGAATGTCAACATCTACACAGTCCCGTTTCAACCCGAAGAATATTTGAGGCCAGTCGTCAATGGATAAAGACTTATCACACATGTTTTCGGAACGAGTTAATCATCTTGTTTTTTTTTTTATAAATGGAGTGGCTTTTGAACACTTGTACCGGCCCACTGGATGAGCCAGTCACTGAGATATATATCGTACAATGAGATTTTAAATGGCGAAAAATAAAGAATTTCTGAATGAAGGGCCAACAGGGCCGAGCAGCAAGTCAGGGGAATGAAATGTCTGGCGCTAAGGAAACATACAGGCATCGATCTCACTCATCTCACCTGACCACTGATACCACCTACAAAAAGTTTAGTTTCTTCACGACTAGGAGGGTAATATCCAAGACTGCTGAGACCTTAAAACCCCAAAATCATGGAGCATTCCTACGATCTACCAAGGACACTGCAATCATCAAGTGTAAAACAATTGTTCCCCAGAAACGACAAGAAAACATTTGCCACTGAAAAAATTATTTCTTGCCCAGAAATGAAAAAAAAAAAAAATTCACCTCAAGCTAATCTGAAACTCGTGCCAGCCACCTCACACCTGTCAAGGTGTCCTTAGCCTTCAAGTCTGTGTGGTCGAGGGATAGGGGAGTGGTATGTGTGAGTTACATTGTTTTCTGCTTTCTACCACAAAATCTCTTAATGACAAGTCACCAGACACACACACACCCACACATACCAGTTAACATCCATCAATCAGCTATAAAGTTCAAGAAGACATCAGGTGGTGTTTAGGTTAAAGCCTTAAAATGTCAATGTATCAAAATAAAACGACATTATGCTTAACCTTTTTCTACGTTCCTTCGTTCTTTCTTTGCCGCTGAGACCATTGCTGGGGTGGGTGAGGGGTGGTGTGTAAGTGACGGGTAACATGTCATGTCCTTCGGATAGGTACAAACTACAAAATGAAATGAAAAATGATTCAAGTGAGTTTGTGGCTGGTCTTGTGGTTCCATTCGACTACTCTGCTGGAAATAATCATATGTTTTCAGTCGAATAATAAAAAAAAAAAATCAGGAGAATCAAAAGAAGCCAGAAATGCCTTTTATTAATGGTTGCTGTTCGTCACTGTTCAGGTTTTTTTTTTCTTCTTCTCTGGATTGTTAAGTTATTAAAACGACATTAACGTCTGTCTGTCTGTCTGTCTGTTTGTTTGTCGATGTGGGTATTTCCTTTGCTGTTGTTGTCTCGCTGGGAATTATTTCACCAGCAGCATACAAAATTTACCCCCCCCAGAAGGTAGCGTGTCACACGATATTGTCCTGAAGAGGATTTTTTTTTTCGAGCTCACCTCCAACCATTGGAAAAGAAATGGAGAAACGTGAACACAAATGCCTGAAATTGAGGACGACGTGTAATGACGTCGGTGTGGTGTGCTGACGAAAACAACCAGAAAAAAAAAGAAATACACAGAAACTTATAAATAATGCAAAAACTATATGAAATATATAATGATTTCAGGTTTTCAATTCATTCACTTACCCGCCGTCTACTGTATGCAGACTCGTATATTTCATATTGTTCATGTTGTGTTTCTCTTCTTTTTCTTTGCAGGGATCGGATATTTCGTTTAAATTTACATAATATAAGCCAATCAATATGTGAGGTAAGTTTCATTTTCAATTTTATTTATATATTTTCCTTTATCCAGTTATTCTCTTTCACAACTTCCTGGTTTTCATATCATCACTTGAATTGCATGCATCGTCAACACGAGACATATATGAGACAATCAATGTGATGTAAGAGTCTGCGGGCTGGAATTGCTCCAGCAAAAAAGTAAACACTTACTTACTTACTTAAGCCAAGGACGGCGGACATTTCTACAACAACAAATGGAGGAATAATAATCCTACTTCTTCATGACTAGTGAGAATGGAAGAGAAGTAACATTAGGTGGAATTTTTAGAATTTCATTTTGAATTTCATAGTGAAAATGGAATAGAGCAAACATTAGCTGGATTTTTTTTTAAATTTCATGTTGAATTAAAGTAGAAGGAATCTTAAATTCGCTTACATACTCAAAAGATGAGATTATAAAAAAATATATTAACTCTGTAACCATAAAATTTTTTAAATCTTCAAAGGAATGTACCTCGATTTACTCTTGCGGGTAAGAGGGTTAATAAGGTGATCAGGCATATTTGGGTTTTCAATATCATATCATATACGGACAAACGGTTTAAAGAATTTTTTGTAAAATGAATTGTCTTCCCACCTCATCAGACGAAAGCATGGACGATGAAATGGTTAACGATAGAATTGAATGATACAGAATGTCCTGAAAATTGTCTTTCTCCCAACATGAACAGACGAAAAGTTAGGTGGGTGGAAGTATGGAGCTTGAATGGTTTGCAAAAGGATGGCCGAAAGAATGACTGATTATGGTGTGACGAAAAATATAAAAAATTCTCGCAATTGATAGAATTATTTATTATATTGTTTTGGGGTTGTAAATCTTCAATTTGTATAAGGATTGTCTAAGTAGAGCCACTTGATCTCCTATTCTAAACCTAGTTGTAAAGAGCCTTCAGTAAAAACAGAAATAAAAAAAACGTTTTTTTAAAAATAACCGATCGTTTTTTTTTTTGAAAAATTAAAAGGATTTATTTTGTTTCAATTAAATGCGTTTGAGAAAGAAGTTTTCATTTGTTAGACCCAATTCACACTAGGCAAAGGGAGTAACCCTTTGAACTTGCAAGGACATTTTTTTTTTTCGTTATTGCCTTTTTAAATTCGGTCCATGTCTATTTATTGAAAACACTATAGTGTCTATGAGGAATCACTAAATCGAATGCAATTCCGCATAATAATATAAACTTTAATTTAAATAAAAAAAAAAAATAAAATATAAAATCACTTTTTATTTAGTTAGACAAATTTCATATTGTCAGTACAGAAAACCGACTCTTGAATATTTTTGAGATATCTTTAGATGTTTCCCAGAAAATCCACCAACTTTTCTGCAATCTACAGGTACATTATCTAGAATCAAGTCCTATATGGCATAGACTTTCATCATATTTGCCCATGTTAACTCAGGTCTTCTTTCAGAGGAAATATTTTATTAATTAAGACAAATTTCATAGTAGTCCATCCTCAGGTCTTTTTTCAGAGGAAATATTTTATTAATTAAGACAAATTTCATAGTAGTCCATCCTCAGGTCTTCTTTCAGAGGAAATAATTTATTAATTAATACAAATTGCATAGTAGTCCATCCTTCTGATTATTTTGGTCGTAATTTTCAAAAAAATCTTCTTAAATCTACACATACGCATTTTTCACAATCAAATCCTGTATTGGGTGACTGGCGTCAGAATAAAATGCATAGACTTTCAAAATACAGTCCCCCCGTTAACGGAGTTTGCCACCCAGTCGTCTTTAATATGCTTGGACGTAATCTCGGAGTTAGTATTTGTTGCTAGAAATTTAGTTTCCTTTAAAAGTCTTCTAAATCCACTAACATAGCATGACAGACTTGTATTCGTATGATCATCCATTGGCTCTATGAAAAATGACTCAAAAAAAAGAGAATTTGGTATGAAAATTCTGAAAAATTCCTCAAATAATTCATGAAAAATTCTCCAATGATAGTTCGGCGCTACGACGACAATGTCCTCATCGCTTTCATCTTATCATCGATTATTTGGAGTTATTTTCATTAGAAAAATGCCACACAACATATTAAGTATGAACAATTCCCAAAAATAGATGAAAAATTCTCCAAAAATTCTGAAAAATTCCTCAAATAATTTATGAAAAATTCTTTAAGTTCGCCTTTACGACGAAAATGTCCTCATCGCTTTCATCTTAGCATCGATTATTTGGATTTATTTTCATTCGAAAAATGCCACACAAATTATTAAGTTGTAATGCGCCTATGGCGCCCGTTGAAATAAAGAAAAAAAAATTTTGTTGAAAAAAAAAAATGTTGTTCAAAAAAAATTTTTTTCTTGAAAAAAAAAATTTTGTTGAAAAAAAAATTTTGTGGAAAAAAAAAATTTTGGGAAAAAAAATTTTGTGAAGAAAAAATTTTGTTGAAAAAAAAATTTTGTAAAAAAAAAATTGTAAAAAAAAATTTGGGGAAAACACAATTTCTGAACAAAAAAAAATATTATTTTTTTATTATTATTATTTATAGAAAATTATGAATGCCTATTTAAATTCCTACGTACTGCGTGACAGAGTCAGTGAATCAGTGTCCCATCAGTGTTCCCATAAATAGATGAAAAATTCCCCAAAAATTCGGGAAAATCCCTCAAATAATTTATGAAAAATTCTTCAATGATAATTCATTTTAGCATCAACTATTTGGGTTTTTTTGCATTAGAACAATTGTACAAAAAAGAGAAAATAAAATATTCTCTAATAATTATAAAAAAACGAATTTTGCATATTGGAAAATGTCCCAATTTTGTATGGGTTAATTTTGGGCCACCATTCAGTTTGGTTTCGAATGCAGGCATTGCTGATCGTCTCACACTTATACCTTTTATAAAAACAGGCTGATAGTCTTTCTGAGGCGCAGATATTGTTCCGAGATTTCAGTAAACGTTTAGAATCCTGCAGCTGACTTTCTCTTGAAATGTCTTCAAGAAGTCCCTCGTAACTGAACAAAAAGTCGATTGTCTAATGCGTTTAGAATCCTGGAGCTGACCTTCGATTGTCTAATGCTGTCTAAAATTCTGCACTCCCGACGAACATTTTTTCAAATGTCAACTATCAGCAAAGACTATACAGAGGCCAGACGTTCCATTTTTTTTGACATATTAGTTCGGCTGCACACTCTAGATGCCAGTAATTCCCATGACAATATTTGAAAGGTCTGCCCTCAGTATGGTCTTTCCTATCAGCCCTAGATTCCAAATATTTTCCCAATCAATTTTAGTTCCCACACGAACTTCATTCTTTCTGTGGCTCACCCTAATACTGCAAATTTTACATGCGTGCACTATTCATATGAATGTGTATAAACATATCATACACATGCACTTATCCTTAAATATATTCTTTATTTTTTTTTGTTTCAGTGTGTGTGTGTGTGCAGTTATGAACCTTTCAGTTCAAAAATATGTTTATTTTTTTCTCCTATATACACACACGACGACGACGACGACGTCGACGATTACATAAATATTCTACATTTCAACATAGCATTCCAGACATTCAGGTAGACAGTTTTTACATGCTCAGGTTGCTTTTTTTAGACATCCTTTAGAGGCACAACAACAAACACTGTACTTGTACTTACACAGAGGAGCAGTACACAGACAGATATGCCAGATATACTCAGACGTGTATATGGCAAATGTATAACTTCATAGCATCAATCTCTCTTAGACCATCTGTCTGTATGTAGGTGTGTGTGAATATGAATGTCCGTCCGTCGGTCTATCTGTTTCTATCTGGGGTTTGGATATGAGATTATGTGTTCGTTTTTGTTGCTATATTATTCACCTGCATACATGACTGCATTGCACTCGACGACAAGACCAACAACAACAGCAACTCAGCAATGGCAACATTCTGCAATGGCAACAGCAACAACATCCACAACAACACTTCAGGAGCATCATTGTTTATGTCTGCCCGTCTGTTTGTCTGGCTGCCTGATTGCCGGCCTGGGTCTATGACTCTTTTGCAACATCCCGAGAAAATGGCAAACGAGGTCTGCCAAGGGTTTTGCTGCTACTCACACACACACACACACATGAAATAATACCAAATTCGTCTATTTTGTGTTACTGCTTGTTTGGATGTCTTTTGTTGTTGCTGTTGTTGTTGTGACGAAGTTGTTGATGTCGGAGCATATTTTTTCGTTCTTCCTTGACTGCATATAAAGTATGTTTTCACACGTGAAAGAATAAGAAATGTGTGTATTTGCTGTTCAGGCTGAAAGGACAAAAAAGAAACACTAAACAAGTATGGAAAGGTTTTAATTTCATTCGGGGCGAATCATATATACCCTACATCACATCACATGATGTAACAACGATGAGGTACCCTGAGCCAAGTAAAGCCCCAATTTCCAAAGACGACGAGAAGTCTCATGCTTAGGGATTAATGACCATCGTATATCTATGGTACCCGTTGGGTCTTAGCAGCCGATTTTGATCCACGAACCCTCTCTGCGATAGGTAATCCATAACCACTGCAAAACTCTCCAAAGGATCTATGCCAATTGCTCAGACAAGGACAAAATTACTTGGGTCTTAGCACCCGATTTGTATCTTAACTCCACAAACCCTCTCTGTTAGTTGTTTGGTAATCCATAAACACTGTCAATCTTTCAAAAGGAGCTTTGCCCAAATTCCTAGAGACGTCGGTCCATTCGAGAAACCACACTAGACATTCAGGTTTAGATGTCTTAGAATTATTTCTTCTAGTTTGAGAAAAGTTCCGCGTTTGTTTCAAAAATTAATTGGAAAACGAGCCCCCCGTATATCCTCTAACAAGTTACTAACTAACAGCTTCCAAGGGCTAATCCCATTACACACTTCTCTGATTGTTCGGGCCTTAAAACCGTTTGAAGATCGCAACTCATCGACGAGACAAAAAGCCCTCTGCACGGCAAATCTCCACGAAGAACTGTCCGCCTATGAAAAAAAGTTCTTTGAACTCCTGTCCAACCGAGACTTGAGATTTGAGAGACTGTGTGGGAAACGTATTTATGCGTTTGGGACCAGTAGGGGATTGCGGATGCTTATCCATTTCGGCACATTTCTTATGTCCTCCTTATGTGAGTATTTGGTGCTGGAAATTCCGTTTCCTGTGAAAGTCCTCCAGCCTCTGAAATCTGAAACTTGGATGTAATCTTCAAGTGAGTATTTGGTGCTGGCTCTCAAATCTCAAGTCAGAAAATACCTCGAATGCTTTCGTTGCTCCCCAAGATGTCCTTAATTGGATTGAGTCCTGGACTGGATAGAATTGGCGTGCAGGCTATTGACTTTGATTCAATAATTATTGACATGAATGTACTGAAAGTTATTGAACAGAAGTAACGCAGTGATCTCATGTTGTACAATTTGATCAAGTTGTACGACCAGTTGCAACGTGTGAGAGTTTGTTGGTCGTCGATTGAATGAAAATCGAAAGTTGGCCAACTTGGTTGGTACATGTGAGGGCTTGTTCATTCAAGAAGAACTTCAAGAACTTCATTCGCATTTTGTCATTGTTAAAGTCAACATATTTTTGTAGCAATTTTTTTTTTTAAAAAAAAAAACATAAAATGAAAGAATGTTTGGGAAAAGTATTTGATTTTATTGAGGAATATTAAAAAACTAGTAAGTTGTAATGCGCCTATGGCGCCCGTTGAAATATTGAAAAAAAAATTTGGTTAAAAAAAGAAAAATTTTGTTGAAAAAAAAATTTTTGTGGAAAAATAAAATTTTGTTGAAAAAAAATTTTTGTAAAAAAAAAATTTTTGTTGAAAAAAATTTTGTAAAAAAAAAAAAATTGTAAAAAAAAAATTTGGGAAAAAAAAATTTTAGAAAAAAAAATTTTGGTAAAAAAAAAATTTGGGGAAAACACAATTTCTGTACAAAAAAAAATATTATTTTTTTATTATTATCTTAATATATATTTACCCTCGACACTGATTCACTGATACTGATACACTGATACACTGATACACTGATTCACTGACTCTGTCACGCAGTACGTAGGAATTTAAATAGGCATTCTATAATAATTCTATAAATAATAATAAGAAAAAAAATAATATTTTTTTTTTGTACAGAAATTGTGTTTTCCCCAAATTTTTTTTTCCAAAATTTTTTTTTACAAATTTTTTTTTTTTCCACAAAATTTTTTTTTTTCAACAAAATATTTTTTTTTTCCACAAAAATTTTTTTTTTCAACAAATTTTTTTTTTTTCAACAAAATTTTTTTTTTTCAACAAAAATTTTTTTTTCAGCAAACATTTTTTTTCCACAAATTTTTTTTTCCAATTTTATTTTTTTCCGAAATTTTTTTTTACAAAATAGTTTTCTCAAAATATTTTTTACAAAATTTTTAAAATTAAGTAACAAATACTTTCTCAAGCAAATTAACGGGCGCCATAGGCGCATTACAACTTACTAGTTATTTATAGAATTATAGAATGCCTATTTAAATTCCTACGTACTGCGTGACAGAGTCAGTGAATCAGTGTATCAGTGTATCAGTGTATCAGTATCAGTGAATCAGTGAATCAGTGTCGAGGGTAAATATATATTAAGATATGCCTATGTTTATGGAATTCAAAGTATAAAAACCAAATAATTGAAACAAAAATATATAAATTCATGTTGAGGCTACTTATAATATTTCCAACATGAGATTGGATACGAAATTGGTTGAGAAGTTATGGCGTGTGAGGAGAATGACCAACTCGAGTGTTCAACCAGTTGCATCGTTTGAGGCCATCATTACTGAACAGAAGGAAAGACAACAATTAATAATTTCTGAGGCGCCCCGGTAGGCGAGTTGGTAGCGTGCTTGCCTATCAGCGTGGGGGTTGTGGGTTCGATTCCCACCACAGACATTGGTCTGTCGCTCCAAGAATCTAGCCATATGGTCTGTGTCACCCGGTTTACCCTTGGACCCAAAATTAGAATTTAAATTTACTTTGTATTGTAATTAAATTAAAAAAAAAAAAATAATTTCAGACATTTTTCGTTTTTTTTCCTTTCAAAAAATCACAGAGTTTAGTTTCTTATTGGATTGGAGTCATTTTAAGTTGAAATCTGCATAGTTTTTCAATGTTTTATCACTGCATTTAGTAATTGATCTTCAATTGACCGTACGACTTTAAGTTACAAGTAAAGATGAGTAAAATGACATGAAAATTAAATGAATAGAGAAATTAAAGGCAAATGCCAAGGCATTGAATGACATTGATATTAGGGATGTAACGAATGTGTGTTTAGCGAAAGCGAATGTGAAAGCGAATAGTAAAAATTTTTTTTAGCGAATGCGGATGCGGATGCGAAAGGTAAAAATTTTTTTTACCGAATGCGGATGCGAAACCGAATTCGAAAGCCAATAGTAAAAATTACTTTTAGCTAATGTAAATATTACAAGGAATCGTTTAACGAATGTGAAAATCTTTGGGAATGTCAGAGTCAATTATGCAGTACTTATTTCCAGTAATATTTATTTCAAAGTAACAAAAATTTATTTCAAAGTAACAAAAATTTAACAACAAATTTTAATTCAATTCACAGAAAATTCAGTCTCATGGTAAAATATATTAAAGTTAACTTCAAAGTTGAACATTCCATATTTGGGTACATAAGGAATAAATTCTTGGCAAACCTTATAATTCCAGATTGAGTTCAGTTTCTAGAGGAGTCTAATATCCAATCAATAAATTTTCAGTTTTTTGCGAATGCGAGAGCGAATAATAAAATAATGTTTTTTGCGAGTGCGAATGCGGTTGCGAATGTCCAAAATGAAGCGAATAATTCGCATTCGCATATGCGAATGCGAATTTCGTTACAAACCTAATTGATATCCTTTACTTAAGGACTCTTGCATTGAAATTGTCATTAATACTACAGTTCGATCAAATAAAGCTAGGGAAAATTATCTTCAGTAGGTCTCCTAATTGCCTATTTAGTTAATTGCCTTTAAAATTTTACAACATTTTTTATTTTCAATATCCATAAAATTTTTTTTAAAAAAAAACAACAACAACTGCCATAATTTTTTATATTTATGGCACCAACATGATTTCAACAACACAGAGGAAACAAATAAAAGAAAAATGAAAAATAATACATTTTCTCAGCAGCAGCAGTGGCAACGACAAGAAAATCAATTTTCTTTTCATAAATATTTCAAACGGAAAAACGTGCAAAAATTTAAATGCTATTATTATTTTCTATGTCGTATTTCCAAACAACACTCACATCCCACCACCAACTCAAACCGTCACACCATTTCCAAAAAAAAAAAAACACACACACTTTCTGCCTGGCCTCGTCACTCACCCTACATGCCCTACCTCTCCGAATGACAGGACTATTTTTCGGTATATTCAACAAACTTTAGGCTTCATATACACCCGAGTAGGCAACAACAAACCACACTTCCTTCCTGTCACCCGAAAACGGAGGCAAAAAAAAAAAAAGGTTACAGCCAATCGTCCATGGCAGCCAAGAACCAGCACCACCATCTATTGTGAATTTTTGCCTTCCATTTCTTGTGTTCATTTTTTTCCTTTTGCTGTGCCTTTTTGCTTATTTAAATGGCTCTCAATATGAAATGCTTTGACATGTTGCCGCCGTTTGTTGTTATCCCAAAAAAAAAAAAAAGCTACTCCATGGCTTTGCCGGAGCTGTTGCTGTTGCAGGAATTCTTTGCCGCGCGTACAACAAATCGAATTAAATAAACAAATGCGTAACGTGACTAAACTGTAAAAATGTCATTTTAAACGTTCAGCCATACAAACGCACCAGTTCCAATTCCCAATGCCAAGCATTTGCCACATACTAAAGTCTCGTTTGATATTCCACACCCATTGGCAGCCGTTGTGGGTTTGGAAATTTCCATCTCCAGCTTATTTTTCTTGCTGGCTGTGTAGTGGGCGGTCCAACGGACAAGTGGATATTCAAAAGTATTTATCACCCGAAAAAAAACGTTACTTTCTTTTCTCCCTCCCCACGTTCATATGATTTTTAATCCTGCTCAATTGGCCTCGAAAAGCTTTTTGGAAGACCAGCAAAATGCAGGTGATATTTCTGTTTCTCTGGTTGAGGGGGTGGGGGTGGCGGTGAGAGTGGGAGAGCCTGGAGTAGTGAGAGTATTTAAATAAATTGGAAATTCTTGTGAAATGTTTATTTGGTGCCTTTTTCCCCCCGTTTGGTTTTAACAATAAAGGTAGCGACGAATTTGAAATGTTAAATTGATACAGTTCCAGATGAAGTGAGAAACAGATGCACAACAACAACAATAGCAGAAACAACATGCCATCACGTAGTCGAATTTAAACATTTGAAATTAGAGAAGTTTTTGGAAATTTTCGTTTCCCTGGCAAATGGTCCACTCTCCTACGGGAGGGGGGGTGGTTAAGCTAAGAAAACGATATTGATTCTCTAATAAATTTTAATGGTGTAGATGGACCTTTGAACCGTTGTATAGATGGCAATTGTTTCAGTCTGTTACGCAGAGAGTTTAATAACAAAATGGGGGAGTTATTTTGAAAGGTCATAGGTCACTTTGACATTTACACATTTTATGGATAATGTTTTAGTCATGCCTTTGTAAGTCTTTGCAGTTTCTGTAACGTGTACAGAGGCGAGCGGTGATGATGATAGGGGATATTATGATAACCAAATCGATTGTCTTCCTTCAGCATCGCCGGAACGTGGGTTGTGTATCGTTGTTCTATAGATATGTCATTGATATCTGCTTCTCATATATCCGTCGTCTGGTCCCTGATGTTAGGACTTTCAGCCGGCACTGAACCTTCTCCAAGCCAAAACAAATCTTCCTTCCTTTCAATACCCCTTATTCCTATCGCTGGTATAGTTCACCGCATTTATGTGGGGTATCCCCTAACGAAATGGATTCCTCGTAAAATCATATTTTCTGACGAAGCGAATTCTCATCTAGTCCAGCAAGGTTAGGGAAAACCGCACAAGGTCGCCGAGACGCTAATGCATCCTCAGCGAGTAACTGTGGGGATTTTAGATCATAAGCATTATTAATTCATTTTCTATGAAAATTCAGCTGTAAACGCCATTTCGAGTTCGAAATTTGAGGGCATGGACTTGGTTGATCTGTGGCTTCAGCAGTCAGATCAGCTTCGGCATGTCGCAATCGATATTTTAAGCAACAAGTGCGATAATCGTTTTAATCAGACCTTTCGGCAATTTCCATTAGCCAACTCGGGGCGGTGATTTGACTCTGTTTTACTTTTTGAAATCGGAACTCAAGGAATATGTTTTTTTTTTTTTTTTTTTACTTAAATCCTTTAAATATACATAATACGAAATTTAAACTGGTCATCTTAGATTTTTCCAATGCTACGCCAATAAAGGGAAATTTACAGTCCATAGCAATGGAGTGTCACTTGCAGACAAAAAACGATACGAGTGGTTGGTTGGCTTCAAAATACATCAACCTTTTGAAATGTTCATTGAAAAATCAATAAAAGTTTTACCAATTTTCCCACACGCACATACACACACACACACATACGTATAGATAAAGAGGGAGAGAGAGAGATAGAGGGAAAGAGAAAATCCCAGAGTTGCTGCAATTTTTCATGTTAAGCAAATAAACACACGTCTTCCGTAAACGTATGTGGTAGAAAGTGTATGTGTATGAGTATGAGTGTGTGTCTGTGTAAGTGTTTGTCTATGGATGTGTAAATAATGGCGTATGTGTGAATAAACTTGAACCGGAAACTGTTTGACATGTTCACCATTTAACGTTGCCTTCTTTTACGGTCATTCGTTTGATCGTCCGTTCGTTGGTTGAACAATTCTTCTATATTTTTTTTTTTTTTGCTTCACTCTTCTGCCCTTGTGTTTGCTTAAAGTTGGGTTTCCGGTGAAATCAACACACACATAGACAATATAGAATATAGAGATGGAATTTAACTCAGCCATATTTTTTATGTGTCACACCCACTTTATAACCGTTTCATTTTTGTTGTTTTTTCCCCTACTTGCAGCGTGATGTGCTTATATTGGAACCATCGGGATCGGATATATTGAGCTGTGTGTCCAAGGGAAAACATGAGGTAAGTTACGAAGCTTTTTATCAAACATTAACCCCATTTTTTTGGCCCAACGTAGAGGGAGAAAACTTAGGAAAATGAATGAAAAAAAAAAAAAACGAAATTAAATTTTGGTTGAATTTTTATGAAAACAAAACAAAAAATGATCGTTTTCCAAATTTACCTTAAAAATTTTTCGAAATTAGCCAATTTGGACCAGAACTAATGGATGCGTTTTCTTTTTCTCTCTCTCGCCCCTCAACCGCACATTTTCCTCCAAATTTTCCTATTTTTTTTTTTTTTTGGTATTATTTCATTTCCCCCATTCTGTCACATCTCTTGCTATGGATTTCTCTTTTGTGTTTTCTATATTTTAATTTTTTTTCGTTTTTGCAACTTCCTCTTTGTGCCTTTCGTTGTGTTTTTTTTTTCACTCTCTTTTGGTTTCTTTGCGTACGTGCCGTTGAAATTGCCTTGAAGAAGGTGGAATGCCGTAATCACATACGTGTTATACAACCCATGGACTCTGGGACACGTCTATATGTTTGCGGTACAAACGCCCACAATCCCAAGGACTACGTGATAAATGTAAGTATATACTAGAGGTAATTGCTGTGGCATAAGTATGTATGTATGTAAAAGTATACCTCACTGTATGTGGCATTAACTGTAATAGTAGTGGTGTACACACACACACACATACACACAGCCACACATAGTTGAGCGGACCACCATCAACAATCCGGGCATTTAGGTAAAGTGTGTATTTAGAGAAAAATAATATCGTAGCATAAACTTCTGCGTACGTTTTTTTTTTATATTATTTTGTTTTTACTTTTTTGTCATTTTCACTGCTGGTGCGTCCGTCGCATTCGTAGATCTTTAGGTTGAGTACTTTTTGAGTATGCCGGCATAAAATAGGATTATGTCTGAGGTAAACAAACATTTTTCAAACGATTACGGCCCAACACTGGGGCAGTCAAGGGAAATCGCAGTTTTAAGGTCAGGTTGTGATGTCTTTAAGTCAAGAGAAAGGAGAAAAGAATCTCCGGAAAAGAAAACTAGACAATTTAACAGTACCATCCAGATATTCATTACTCAGTCTTGGAATTTTTATTTTCTGAATGAAAAAGACAAAATTCATAATTTAAAAAAAAATTCCTACAAATTATTATACCCGTATTCATAAACATTTAAAAATCCTGTGTTAAGAAAGGTGTATAGAAATTCAAAAGCAATTTTCACAATTTTTTCCCAACAAATGTGTTATTCGTTGTCGTATGAGGGCGTATGATTATTATTAATTCATTGTTTGCCTAAGCTGTCTGACTCATGTTGAGAGATATTTAACTCTCCATTAGAATTAGGCAAAAATCGAACTTATGTGTCCAACCAACAGACACATTTTTAAACTCTGGCTCTTACAGATAATATTTTCTGGTCAGTTGTCTTCTTTGTCATGGGCATAGTAATCAGGGAGGCGACTTCAGGATACTTTAGACTTAAATTGCTACAAACAGGAATTCTCATCAATTCCAAACCAAGACTCTCTTCGTGAGTATAGATAGTCCTTTTTTTGCCAGTATGTGATAAAATTCCACAATCCAGTGGTTTTTCAATGCAGACAGGGTGTCGTATAAGTAATAACAATATGAGTTTATATTAAACAACTAGTAAGTTGTAATGCGCCTACGGCGCCCGTTGAAATATGGAAAAAAAATTTTGTTGAAAAAAAAAATATTTGGGGAAAAAAAAAATTTTGTTGATAAAAAAAAATTTTGTTGAAAAAAAAAAATTTTCTTGAAAAAAAAAAATTTGTTAAAAAAAAAAATTTTTGTTGAAAAAAAAATTTTGTTGAAAAAAAAAAAAATTTGGAAAAAAAAAATTTTGTAAAAAAAAAAAATTTTGTAAAAAAAAAAATTTTGTAGAAAAAAAATTGTGGAAAAAAAAATTTGGGGAAAACACAATTTCTGTACAAAAAAAAATATTATTTTTTTTATTATTATTATTTTTAGAAAATTAGAGAATGCCTATTTAAATTTCTACGTACTGCGTGACAGAGTCAGTGAATCAGTGAATCAGTGTCGAGGGTAAATATATATTAAGATAGATCACGGTCTGTGAGTATACAAAATACTCAATGATTTGGAAGAAGTTTCCCTTCTGTTTCAAGTTTCCAAGAAACTCACCTACTCGCCTTGGGATTCTCACAATTCTTATCAACAAAATCCTTGTTAATCTATAAGTCGCACCGTCCCGGAAACTGGCGCCAATCAACTAGTTACTTACTTTAATCGCAGGTGCCCCAGGTCATACAGCTCTGGCCTCTAAAATATTAATAAACTTTAAAATAAAATGTAAAACATGTTTAAGGATCTTCTCTGTTTTTTCTTTTTGGTTTGTTTACCTTCCTCTTGTGCTTCGTTTTAACAGGCTTTAGGCCGGTCTTGGCCAAAATCTATAAAACAAATGTTATGGATGCTAAAGTTGAAATACATGACTATGACAAAGCCAGCAGTATTAAATGGAACCAATGACACACAGGCAGATTGTCATAAAATTGCACACAAACAAAAAGTAGATATTCTTTTTAAATTCACATCTCTTAAATAGATTTTAATCTTAAAGTGGCAGGGGGCGACTGTGGATGTGAGACTTAAATTGCAAATACTAAAATATTTATAACATTTTCTTATGAAACCTTAAAGAAGAGGACATGAACAGCAGCAGCAACAAATATCTCACAAAAGCATGTCATTGTTTTGTTAAGACTGAAGGAGAGAAAAACAACAACAACTACAAATGTCCTTAGTTTAATATGGTTTAGACTTAGGTAACTAACTAAATGTCCTAGAGTAGGAGGACAAATGTATCTAGGTATGAGTAAGCGTATCTATATGTGCCTGTGTGTGTGTGTGTAAGTCTTACAGTTTACCAGTGTATCGGTGTGTTTCGATACGAGACCGTAACAGAAAAATGCCAAGGTTAGGTTATCCTTAAGACATAATTTCCAGTGTTCTTAACAACTAATGTGATTATTGTCTTCCTTTCTCCATCTCTCTGTTCTTTCCATCTATTTCTTCATTTTTTTTTCGTTGTTATTCCTCTTTTCTGTGTTGCTGCCACTGTAATTGTCTTGACTGCGTGACCTAACAACGTTAAAGGCAAACTTAACACATTTACCCAGATCCAAGTACGTGCCCGGCATTGGTTTAGGCATTGGCAAATGTCCTTACGATCCGGCTGATAATTCAACGGCAGTTTATGTGGAGAAGGGTAATCCATTCAGTTTACCAGCATTGGTAAGTAAATTCAGTATTTCTATCGACATTTTTTTCTTTCTTCTTTTCCCACATAATATTATCGTACCAAAGAAAAGAAACCCCAAAGATAAATAACAAGGAAACAATTTAAAGAAAACAACAAGCCGGCTCTTTAGTACTTTCCAAGATGCAATTAAGAAAAATGTGTATGCCTAACCCCTTTCACAAACAAAGGATTCAAGACGAACGAAAACTAAAAAACCGCAAAAAAAAGGAAATTATTTTATGGAAATTTGAAAGAAACGAAAAAAAATAGGACCCCAAAAAGGTTCCGGTTGCTATCTATTTCATATTATTAAACATAGGGTGTATTCCATACAATAGCCTTAGATAAGGGGGGGATAAGGAGTATTTTCTTAATGTCATAATTGGCTTGACAGTATTCGTAGGCAAATTAATTGTATGCAAAGTTAGCAACAAAAAAAATTTAATTTTGTGATTTTAAAATTTTAGAAATTCAAAAGTCTGCTATTGTTAGCAAATTTCAAGAAAATATCGCTAGTTCGAAAAGTCCTTACTATAGACATATTAAATAAAAAACCGACATTCAAACTCCCGCTATTTAAAAATTGTAAATATCCCACGTATTCCTAAACATTTTTTTTATTTTAAAATTATGATAGATAATTTCATTAAAGAGATACAAAATATTGGATGTTTTAGAAAAAAGAAAACTTCGTATTTCTAGAAATTAGAATTTTTTTAACTACACGAAATTCAATTTTTTTCTTTAAAATCAGCGTTGTCGTTCGACATCGTGGCTTAGGCTGATAAAATTCTAGGAATACGAGGAATATAAAAAAAAATTCTAAAAAGCCCAGATTTTATTTCTCTGTAATAAAATGATCTATCATATATTCGAAATAAAAAAATCGCAATTTCTAAAAATTGCATTATTCAAAATTTAAAAATGTATAACTTATAATTTTTAAGGTTTTACAACATTTTATGAAATTTTAGTTTTTTAAATTTTTTTTTAAAAAAAAATTGGTCCACCAATTTTAGTACAGACTTAAAATCTTTGACTTAAAAAAAAATAAACCAAATTTAAAAATTCGAATTTTAAAAGGCTATTTCAGAATATAATTTTTAAATTATTCAAAATAGTTGAAAAAAAATTAATTTTGTGCAATTCGAAAATAGAATTTTGCAAAATAAACACAATTTCGAAAATTGGATTATTTAAAATTTAAAAAATGTATAACTTTTAATTTTGAAATCCTTAAATGTTTTTTATAAAAAATTGTACAAATTATATTCTGAAATGTTCTTTTAAAATTTAATTTTTGAAATTAAAAAAAAGTAATTATAGTTAATTGCAGAGAAGAAGTCGTTTTTCGTAAAAAAGGAATTTTTCAAATTTGATTGTTTTTTTTTTTTTTTTGTTAAAAAAAATTGGTCGTACAATTTTTAGTACAGATTTAAAATCTTTGACAACTAAAAAAAGAAAATAAACCAAATTTAAAAATTTGAATTTTAAAAGACTATTTCAGAATATAATTTTTCAATTATTCAAAATATTTGAAAAAATTTATATTTTGTGCAATTCGAAAATAGAATTTTGCAAAATAAACACAATTTCGAAAATTGGATTATTTAAAATTTAAAAAATTTATAACTTTTAATTTTGAAATCCTTAAATTTTTTTATAAAAATTTTAAATCTCGAAGTGATACAAACAGTGTAAAAACAAGTTTTAAACAAGACGTTTTTTAAAACTTTTGACAAAATCAAATTTTTGGAAAATTCAAATTATATTCCGAAATATTCTTTTAAAATTAAATTTCTAAAATTTTGGTTAATTTTTTTTTAAAAAAAAAAGTAATTAAATATAATTTTTGTTCTTGTAAAAAAAATAATTTTTCGAATTTGTTTGTTTTTTTCTGTTATAAAAAAATTGATCGTAAAATGTTTAGTACAGTTTTTGACTTTTCCGAAATTGTGATTTTTTCAAAAGTTTAAAAAATATTGTACATTATTTCATTACAAAAAAACAAAGAATTATTTGTTTAAAAAAAATAAATAAGCCAAACTTAAAAATTTTAATTTTAGAATATTTTGGAATATAATCTAATCTGTCTAAGAACTGTAGTTTAATCGAAAGAAAATTGTTTGTTTAATTGACCGAGATAAGAAATCAAAATATAATTTTGCCTCTCATGTAGCAAACATTTCACAAACTACAAAACCTGGATAATCTGCAGGGATTTTCCGCATTTTACATACAAGTTGAGAGATGGCAACACAAACTATCTTAAGCGGTTTTGATAATTAAAATTAAATTTCCATTCCTTAGGGAATATTTATTTTACGGGCCGTATTGAAAAGGGTTTCTTGCATCTTGGGATTCTTCGGCGAACAACTTGTTTTGGTTTCTATAATTTTCTTTACTTAACAACTTACTTTCATTTAATTATTCTAGTATTCCGGTACCAATGCCGAATTTACCAAAGCGGATTCAGTTATTTTCCGCTCCGATTTGTACAACATGTCAACCGGCCGAAGGGAGCACACTTTTAAACGCACCGTCAAATACGATTCAAAGTGGTTGGACAGTAAGTATCACTAGACAAGAATGAAACAAATTAATTGGGAGACAATTTAAAACGCAAATTTTTTAATTCTCATTGCAGAACCGAATTTCGTTGGCTCATTCGATATTGGCGAGTATGTGTATTTCTTTTTCCGCGAACATGCCGTCGAATACATCAATTGTGGCAAAGCGATTTATTCGCGCATAGCGCGCGTTTGCAAGAACGATCGCGGTGGCAAATATATGACCGGGCAGAATTGGGCCACATACCTGAAGGCGCGCATCAATTGCAGTATATCAAGCGAATTCCCCTTCTATTTCAATGAAATCCAATCGGTGTATAAAATGCCACATGATGATACGAAATTTTATGCAACATTTACAACCAACACCCATGGCATCGTGGGTTCGGCGGTGTGCAGCTACGATATACGCGACATAAATGCCGCATTTGAAGGTAAGTTAAGCGAAACAAATGTTACGAGCATACACTTTCACAACTCCACCACCCAAAAACCGCCCCTCAAAGATATTTGCAAGAAGAAGTTGCAGGTGCTGGGATGTTGCCGCCGCTGCATACAGTGTTTCGAAACGGTTCGAAAAACACAATTATAAATTGGGGAGAAACTAAGGAATTGGTTGAATTTTAAAGAAATTTGATTTAATGCGAAAACACACTTGTATGTTGGGGAGAACCTAATGAATTGGTTCAATTTTGAAGAAATCAATTCAACAGGTGTCTCAAAACCTTTTTTTTAACGAATTTAGGGGCTTTTCTCATTGAAATAATTCACTTTGGGTTCCTTACTGTGACACTGTGCACCAAAGCATTAAAAAACAACTTAGGAAATGTTCACTAAATGTTTGTTACACACACACACACACACACACATACATGTATACATGTATATATCAGGCGGTCTATGTATTGGAGTTTCACTTTGCCAAGGAGTGCTCCTTGCTAGGATGTTAGCCCGTGTTTTTGTGTCTGTATTCGTGGCGATTTATTGCACCTGCTATAAATTCTTAAAAAGTGAAGTTTTTATTTTCATGGTGTGTGCACAAAAAAATACGTTTTCTTTGTGTGAGTGTAGTACACACACACTTAAAGGTGGCCTCCCGTGTACGGGCGAGTGTGTTTGTGTACAAGTGGTGGTATTAAGAAAAGTGGTGGTATATTTTTTCACTGCCATACTTTTTTTGTTTTTTTTGTTTTCTCTCTGAAAAAGCAGAAAAGCTGTCACAAAAATTTAAATTGTAAAGAATTTAAACATAAAAAAAAACACACACAAATGGAATCAGTTCGTTTGTTGTAGTCAAGTTTTAAATACCCTGAAGAGCAGGCATTTTTTCCAAAGTCTGGCATACGATTTATACGAAAAGTATGTTGAACTTTGAACATTCTGACTGAACCTTATCATGGCTGAGATGATTTTCAATTTGAGATTTGGCGCCGTATAATCTGTGGAGGTAATTTTTGTTCAATGAAGAGTTCAAGGGAGATATGAGTTCAAAATCTTGCGAAGCAATTATCTGAGATCATTTTTGAGCACGGGAAAATCTGAAAAGGCTCTTTACGAGGATTTTAGCAAATACTACATCCGTTGGGAGTTTATAAAAATTCATACACCACAGCACTACATTATTCTAAACAAAGCTGTTTTAAATTTTTATGAATACGAAGACACATTTGTTTAATTACAAAGATCCCAGTCGAACTTCGTTCCGCCATCTGTGGTATTCGAATAGTATTTTTTCCATTTAACTTTTCACTAAATCGTATAAAAACATATCTGCTGGAAAAAAAGAAAACCATCCACCACCTCACGAAAATCGCCAAATGCAAGTGAACTTCCTTTCAGGCAAACACGCTTTCCGCTAACAATGTAAGGAAAATTGCAGATTTCTGCTGTTGTTTGTTCGAGTGCAGCATGTTAAAAGTCAAATAGCAAACAACACGTTTTATGTTAAAAACACGTGACATTTACACATGTTCGCAAGGAGAATGAGTACTCAAGCAAATAACACACACACATACACAGAAAACTATAAATACAAGAAACGAAAACGAATAGTGTTTACATATGTACATGTATGCGATTTGAAAAAGATTTACAAATGTACATGTACAGATATACGCAACTATGGCAAAAAAACGAAGCTTTTTTGCTTTGTATGCAAGTTTGGGCATGCCTCCCATGTCACATTTGCATGCAATCATGAAAAGGATGCAAACAAACAACAAAAAAGTGCATTCAAAACAACAACAACAACAGAAATAACATTCCACAACGACATGAGATTGTAAAACAACACTGCCGATTTGTGCAAAGGAATGATAGAGAGATGACATGAGATCGCTGCCAAAAATATCAGATAATGAGGGCAGCAGAACACACGTCTCGAAAAGAGTTTAGCATAATGCGAAATCCAAGTGATTTTAAAACACATATAACCCAATGTCAATTTTGTCCAACACGGAACCAGGTCTCCCCAAAAAATGTCACCCTTTCGTTTCTTTTCATACCTACGTAATATTTTTTCCCATATAAATGCAAGAGAAATAAATGATACAAATAATAACAATGGAAGAAGCACAAAAGAGAAACGTTAAAAGGCAACAAAAATTAAACTTTCACAAGTAGTTTTTGTGTGTGTGTGTGTGTATGAGAGTACATGAAACAAGCGGAAACGGAAAGCATATAACTCTACACTCATTCGTTGCATGTGCCATGCATGCTGTAGCCACGCCATAGCGGGGGGGGTAGGGGGGAATTAAAGTGTTATTCATACTCAGCAGTGAAAGAAGAACAAGCAAGCAAGCACAGCAAAACCCGAAGAGGAACATGCATAAAGCTTGGGAAATTTGTTTGCATAAAATGCACTTAAATTGTAGTTTATCGTCGTTTGTTTGGGCACAAATGAAGGTGTTGACACATTACGTGTGTATTTTATGGCAGAAAAAAACAACGCACCAAATTCCAAATGAAACAAGTCCGATTTATACAAATTATATGAAGGGGCATTTTCTATTCCCCAACAAAGTTAGAAGAAACGTTTATTATTTTAATGATAGCTGAAATTATTTTGAATCAAACCAGAATTAAAACCTAAAGAGGTATAAAGTTGCTTAAATTTTGCGATTCAACAACGTATATATGAGACGCATTAAGTAGAAATGGTCCAAACCACAAAATGGTGATTTCAAAAATAACTTCTCTAAAAAAAATTCTGCCCATTTAACGTTTTTATGAGCTCTTATATTTTTTGCCTTATTAAAAACATCCAAAATCAAAATTTAAAAACATTCAAATTCTAAATATAAAAATGGTTCAAATTTAATTTAAACTAGAAAACACCATTTATAAAAATAGAGTGATATATTTAAAAAAAAAAAGCTCTAGGAAAATACTAGTGTCGAAAAAGGTAATATAAAACGCAGAAGGCCTATTCTGTTTTAAAGATACTCATTTACTTGAATACTCTGATTTTAAGGGGCGATGGTTACTAGGGTGGAGTGAAAACATGCTTTTTTTTTAATATGAAAACGATAACCTCGGAAAGAGATGTAGTCTGGGGTCCTAATGAGGGGAAAAATAAAGAAAAAAATTTTAAAAAATTGTTAAGGGTCGCGCCACTCCCTCGAAATTTGGAAATTATCGCTAGAAAAATCCTAAAATTTAACGACTTAACTTATTCGAAATTTAAAAGTTTGAGCTTGTTCAGTGCCCAAACAAAAGTATTTGAGGCAAATATGAGGATAATCGACTAATATTTGTAGCTTTGGTGGCGATTTCATTGTTCAGTCAATTTTCTGAAGAAGGGACGATTTGACTTATTTTACTTTTTGAAATTTTTGAACAATGAGAAAAAATTTTTTAAATTTGTTCATGCCCTTATTTCATTGTTTACGCTATTGCAAACATTTATTGACATACAACTTTTTAAGATTTTTCTAAAATCAACGCCAAAATAGCGATAATTTCCAAATTTCGAGGGAGTGGCGCAACCCCTAAAAATTTTTTAAAATTTTTTTCTTTATTTTTCCCCTCATTAGGACCCCAGACTACATCTCTTTCCGTGGTTAACTTTTTTTTTTTGAATTTCACTCCACCCTAATGGTTACCCCATGTGTGATAATTTGGGAATGTTTGTCAACAACAGACTTATGAAAAAAGTCATACCATTTCAATACGTTGGGTTCTTATGTCAGACTGTTTATTAACCGTGGGAGGTTAACGCAGCATTTGTTAGCCTGTCGTTGATGTTGGCCTGCCTAATAACTGATTTGCCAGCCACTTCGGTCTTGTGTGTGCTTTCTCCCGTTTGTCATACCAAGGATTTGCATGTCTTCCATTGGACCTTCCACCGGAGTTTCGACCTTCCCTGTCTGCGTTTACCGTCGTAATTGTCAACCAACGCTTTTCTGGCTGGAGCATTTGTAGTCATTCGATCGACATGGCCCAATCAGCGCCATCGCTTATTTACGTTCCTTACAGCTCATAGAGATCAGGGTTCGTTCGACGCCTGTACTCCTCAATAACACAGATCGGGCCATAGATTTTTCTCCCACAAACACCTCTACTTTCGCAAATAATTTTGAGTAAAATTACAATGCAATGAAAATATGTATGAGTTTGTAGGGTTAATGTTGTACACATTATCGGAGTTCCCTAGTAACGCCATCTATATGTGAAGTTTTTGTAATATTTTCAATAGCATATGGTCGAGGACTATACAATTTGTCTTTTTATGTACAGTAAAAACTGTTGTTTAGGCAATGAAATTATATATTTTCGCCAAAATTGTTTTGGACCACTGTGCATAGTTTCTCTGGTGTCTCTTGAAAAATGTCACATCCTACAAACAGTACTGTTGGCCATCTATATGTCAGTATGTCTCATGATAGTTGTCTTTGTCTCAGTTTTCTCGAGCCGCCATCTATATGTGAATTATTTGTAATATTTTCAATATCATGTGGTCTAGGACTACACAATTTTTCTAGTGCGTCTTTTTACGTTCTTTGAAAGTACATTTAAAACTGTTGATTAGACAATGGAATTATATATTTTCGCCCACTGTGCAAAGATACTATGGTGTTTACAAAAAATGTTTCTTAAAAAAATGTTACATCATACAAATAGTTGGTGTTGGCCATCAATGTCTCGTGATGTTCCTCTTTGTCTCAGTTCTCTCGAGCCGCCATCTATATGTGAAATAGTTGTACCAGTTCTAATCCCAGGCGACCTAGCCAATTCAATTGAGTTTTTTTTTTACATTTCCTTTAGAGAATTGTGAATATTATTTTATGCCCACTGTGCATACATATGTCCTCCGTTGGAATGGTAGCTTTTACATATTCACATTGCATGAATTTTACGATGTAATAACGACCTTTAAAACCAAAGGTGCCTGCAAGTGTGCTATAAAATATCTGCTATATATTTTGTGAAATCTGTCCACTCTTTTTTTTTTTTTTTTTTGTCGAATATCACAATTTCCCTGGCTGGTGCAGGTGTTTTCTTCGTTTTTGTAGCCGTAATAAAAACGTACTTATGGTGCCCCAATTCGAAAGGTTTATGCTCTGGCACCTACATACATTCTACAGATATGAATGGCTGCATAATAAGATGCATTTTATACGGATGTTTTTTTTTTTTTTGTTACAATCCGAAACAATATGGTTAAATGTAATATTTCGTTTTGGGATATGATGTAAAGGTTTAGATAAAAAAAAAGAATGTCGCTAGTTTTAAATGTAACATATACAATGAAGGTGGGAGGGTGGTTGAAATGTTCAAATAACTTTACAAGTGTGTGTGATGAAAAAGGAAAAATCATATAATCGAAAAAAAAAAATTGAGGGTTTCTGGGATATGAATATAATATGGATGGTCCTCAAAATGCAATTAAGTAGGGATATGCCATGGCCTGCAAATTTTATAGATTTCATCCACTTTCGGAGATTCCTAAGACACTCCATGATTGTGGGCTTTAGCATGTGTAATCCTGAACCCTGTCTACATTATATTATTTACTTCATTATTCTTCATTTATAAACTAGTAATAAATCCCTTCTCTTTTTACAAATTAGCTTACTCATTTACCATTTATGGCTTTCATTTCGTTTCAGGCAAATTCAAAGAACAGGCCACCTCCAATTCCGCCTGGCTGCCGGTCTTGAACTCCAAGGTGCCGGAGCCACGGCCGGGCACATGTGTGAATGACACCACCGCTCTGCCCGATTCGGTGCTCAATTTCATACGCAAACACCCATTAATGGACAAGGCCATCGATCATGAATTTGGCAATCCAGTGTTTTATAAACGTGATATTATCTTGACCAAATTGGTTGTGGACAAGTAAGTAGAATTTTTTGGCCGTGTGGCAAAATCATTTTTCCTTGTTCTGCCTCCTATGGCAAAGAGTTTAAGGATATGAATGTGTGCTTTTATTTCTATATATATATGTGTGTTTTTCATTCTTGCGTGTGTGTGTGTGTGTTTTAAGGATATTTATGGTATAATATTTTAAGCAATGACATTGTAAGAGCAACAATACTTCGAGTGTTGTCAGAGAAAAATGTAATGTTTTTGTAAGGTTGCCAAAACAGAAGAAATTTTAAAACAAAAGTTATTTACCACAAGTGGAAAAACATTAGGAAATGAACATACACTGGTACAACGATAAAGGTCAGTAAGTGGACATTTGGAATAACGATGGTCGTGGCCAAAGGACATTAAACAAAGCCACCATTTTATCTGGAGGGGGGGCAATAAATATGGGCTTTCTTGTGGCTTTTTTTTTGTAAATTTGGATAATATTGAGAAATTTTTAGGATTACCCAGCGAAAATCTACACAGTGTATTTTAGTATGACCTATGGTCTCAATGGTCTTCACTTGGTCCTCAATTCTCGCCCAAATTTCTTAAACATTTATTTATTTATCTTAATCGCTGTCAGTGCACTGGGACTCTAGGACATTTAAATGCTTGACCCTTTTCTTCTGCTTCCAATTGTGGTGTTTTGCTGGTATTTTGTCCTGTCCGGTTAGTTGTCCTGCCGCAGTTTTTGTTATTCTTATAAAATGTCCAAGTTCATTTTCAACTAAGGGGTGGTGAGACAAAAAGAAAACCCCCAAAGATTTGTAGTTGTTGTTTGTATTTTGTGGCAACTTATTGTGGCTGTTATTGTTGTTGGTGTTGCTCGTTGTTGTGACTTATGATAATGGTTGTAATGCTTTTTGAAAACAAAAATTACAGTAATTTGAAGAGGTCGTTTCTTTTCCGGTATTTTCTCTTGTTTTCTCTTTTTTTTTTTGCTAACCAACACCAACCGTTGTACATTCTTTGGCCGGTTTTGTTGCATTCTTCCATTTTCGGCAACAATTCGAAACTCGTTTGGTAGTGGGAAATGTAGAGCACAGCACATCGCAGCGTATACTTAATAACGGAAGTTGTTTTCTCTTAAACATTATTACAGTTTTCTTGTTGTTGGTGATTTAACCTTAACTTTAAAGAAACTTGGACACATTTGGTAGGAGAACGAAACAACAACTACAAAAAACAGAAGGAGAAAAAAAAATCGCCTTCAAACGCATCCGCTTTCGTTTGGGTGGAGGGTTGGTTGAGTGGAAACTTTTAGCAATAGTTTGTCAAAAACTGGAGTAAACTTTTGGCATTTATAAAGAGTTTAAGGGTTAAATGGCAAAATTTCCTAAGACATATTTAATAAAGTTTCTCTTATGGAAATCTAAAGATTCTACAGTAATTTAGCGATGATGTGACCGAACTTAGACGATTAGAAACTTGACAAATGCAAGAGGTTGTTTGTCGACAGGATCTGATGAAAACTTCGGGTTTTTTTGAAATTGCTCAGCATTTAAGTTTTGAACAGTCAATGAGACTCGAAAGGGAAAATGTTGACTAGAACTTGTCAACTGTCAAAAAAATTGTTTTATGCAAAAATGTTACTCATATCGAATCAACTAAGAAAATAATAGACACATCAGACAGCAGCAGAATTTTTTAATAATTTTTTTTTTCTTAAAAAAATTGCATAGAAATGTCGCTGAGCTTAAGTCTGAAAGATGGTTCTGCTACGGCAAACACTAGGGCCTAAAGAGAGATATGTGATCCACAACTTAGTAATTTGGGGTCCACCAGTATGATGGACATTCAAAGTGTGATCAGACAAGTCAAATTAAATGTATTCGATCCTGATGTAGTAAGTGAAACAATTCAAAATATAATTTTTTCAGCGGCTGTTTCTCACCACAAACATGCCGGCCTCACCACAAACATGCCGGAGTGAGAGCTAAATCTTTAAGCCTTGTAAAACTTTGGGCCGTTCGGAGCCAGGTCTACACAGTAATGTGATGGGTGTGGGATGTGAAGGACTTTAAAAGGTTTCGGCGATCGATGATTTCTCAATTTAGGCCCTTATAACTCTGTCCCCGTTAGATCCAACTGGGTCTGCTGCAGGACTCGCCTAAAACACAGCAAGACGTCTGTGTTTTAGGCGAGGAAATCGGGCAAGTCCGTAGGAACTGCCAAATTTCCTTCCAAAGATTTTCCAAATTTCCTCAGACATATAAAAAATCTTCGGACTTTTTTTTAAAAAAAAAAGTTGAAATAGGCAAAAAAAACAGTTTCCAATTTTAATTTCCATAAATTCCCAAAAAGGAAATATTTTTGCAACCAAACATTCTCTACCGTAGCTTTCATTCTTCTCATTGTGAAACAATTTAACTTTAGTGTTATTGCAGCTTTGTTTATATCACCGATAATGACATTTTCCCTTCTTATCCTTTTAGAATTCGCATCGATAAACTGAACCAGGAATATTTGGTTTACTTCATTGGCACCGCTACCGGCAGCATCTATAAAATTGTCCAATTCATACGTTATGGACGAAGGCATTCGAATCTTTTGGATATCTTGGAGGTGGCCTACAATGAGCCAATACGTGAAATGGGTATAAGTCAGAAAACTGGCTCCCTTTATTTGTCCACCGATTATGCGGTAAAACAAATCGACTTGGCCATGTGTGCCAGACGTTATGACTCATGTTTCCGCTGTGTCTCCGATCCGTACTGTGGCTGGGACAAAGATGCCGGCACATGTAAGCCCTATCAGTTGGGCTTGTTACAGGTAAGACAGACAAACAGACAGACAGACAGACCGAGACACTCAGTGTGAGAGCGGCAACGTTTGGCTCTGCAATGCAACACAATCCATAATTTTAATTTAAGTCCTTATTTCTCATGTTTCATTCGTTGTTCTCTATCCATCCATCCATCTAACGTATCTCCCATGTATTTATTTGTTTTTGTCGCCTAGGACGTTGCCAACGAAACATCCGGTATATGCGATACGAGCGTTTTGAAGAAACGTATCACCGCCTCATATGGCCAAACATTGCATCTATCATGTTTTGTTAAAGTACCCGAAGTTCTAAAACAAAAAACAGTTCGATGGTATCATCATTCAACGGAAAAGGGACGGTAAGTTCTGCAGCAAAAAAAAATATATATATTTTCATTCACTATGGTCTTTTAGTTTGATGATGTTGTTGTTGGTTGTTGTTAGCTTCCTTTGTGAAGATAATATCGTTTTGTGATGTCTCGTATATCATTGAGAAGATATTGGAAGTGTCAAATGCGTTTGAAATCTATGTAGGATGTGAATGAGTTTTTTTTTTTGGGGGGGGGGAGTCTACACGGAGGCATGGAGAGAAGTCATTGAACTTCAATGGATAGGGGATGAATTTAAGGCTGTTTTCCTGTTTGGAAATTTTAAAGTTTGCCTTTATTTGATGTCATGGAAATCCTGGTAGATTCTAACTAACAGTACAGTAACATTGGAAAATGTTATAAAAGATGAATTTTGCCAATTTAATTCAACCAAAATAACAAAAACTTTAAAAAAATTAAATACAATTTATGGAATAACGGGATTTTTTTTGTTTTCGACATAAGTCGCAAAAGTGCATTTGTTCCAAAATAAAAAAAAATATTTAAATATTTCTATTTTTTTTAATTTGTTCTTATTTTTTATTTAAAATTTTTTTTTTATAAAAAAAATATATTTTTTAAAAAAATTTATTTCCTTTAATATTGTGTGGCTTTCCTTTTGGCATTTTATTCATCCTAATGCAATTTCATGAAGATTAAGTAAAATTTATACCAATTAAAAAAAAAATATCCTAATGCAATTTCATGAAGTTTGAGTCCCACATAATATTTTTTTTTTAATTTATTTTCTTAATTTTTAAAAAAAAAATGTTAAAAAAAATTATATTTCTAAAATTTTTCTTTCTTTTTAATAATTTTTTTTTGTAAATGTTTTATTTTTTTGAAAAAATAATATTTTTTTTTAGAATTTTATGGCAATGATGATATATCCTAATGCAATTTCATGAAGTTTGAGTCCCACATAATATTTTTTTTTTTAATTTATTTTCTTAATTTTTTAAAAAAAAAATGTTAAAAAAAATTATATTTCTACAATTTTTCCTTCTTTTTAATAATTTTTTTTTTGTAAATGTTTTATTTTTTTGAAAAAATTATTTTTTTAAAATTTTTTTTTAAAAACTTTTTTTTAACAAATATTTTTATGGCAATGATATTGCACTTCATGCATCCTAATGCAATTTCATGAAGTTTGAGTACCCACACTTGTACAATGGGTGACAGATGGAATTTAAATAGTGGCCTAAGGCCACCTATTGTCAAGCCCACAAGTTTTATTTTTTTATCCTCATGTGATTTCCTATAGTTTGAGTATCCACTTGATTTTTTTTAGATCGTGCGTATGTTTTTTTATTTTAAGAAATAGCAATTTCCGAAGTTTTCTGGGTATACAGCAATGGGAATGTGACAGTAGTCTTCCTTAAACACTAAATACAAGTATACATTTCATGATTTCCTCAAATCCATGTTTTCTGCTTTTTGTTCAAATTTCGTAGGTGATTTTCTCAATATTTTTATTATGTGACTTATCGTGTTTTTACATACTGTCCTTCAATTGAAGTATTATCTGCTTTTGAATCCACTTAGCAAAGACCGTCTGTCTACTTAATGAATCAAATTAAATAAATTGAACATTTTTACACCGAAAATCATTAAAAATCCCAAAACGATTCCTTATATCCCACACAAGTAAAAAGTCTTTGCTAATGATTTTCGCAATGTTTGCATCCAAACAATGTATGTTTGGAGCACTTGCATTTCAGACAATAAAATCATATACATACACATAGATTTGTATGAAAGAATTACTGTAGTAAGAACTTAAAAATAACCATTTTCAATTTCCCCTCCTACGAATACGCACAAATAAATGAAATATGAGTTATAAATTGGTGTTTTTTTTTTAAATATTTTTTTTTAAATACTTCACAATATACAGCTATAAGTCTATTAGAAAAGACTAAAACGAATTTATCTATAAATCGCAAAATATACAATCGAATATAAAATTTCAAAGTAATTGACACTCACCCCGTCACAGCTATGCTGAAATCAAATCCAATGCAATCACCACCCCCTAAATGCAAAGAAGAAAGAAGAAAAAAAACGGTAACACTTGTTAGAATCCTTCCAAAATTAAAGCACATACAAAAAATATAACAAAATAAGGATAAATGAAAAATGAAAAATGAGTTTTATCTTTGCTTTTTGTCTGATCAGAATGTTTTGCAATGATACGACCGACGTTTGTCAACCGTAGAGGAAACAAATAATTGAAATATTGAAGATTTCTTTGGTGGGGTGAGGGTTGTGTTTGCCATGAAGTAATAAAATAATAAATTTTGATACGATTCAGAGGAAAAAAAGACAACAAACAGAAATATGAAATGCGTTATGAAAAAAAAACATTTTGTTATAGATACTTATTAGTGATGAGCATGGAAGGAGAAGAAATCCTCCTCCGACAACAGATGTAACTTTAAATACAAATTCTCTGCTGCGAAAACGTAATGACAATATAACCAAGTTAACGTTTTGATGTCAGAGTTCGATGTGAACCGAATTTCGCCTGACAAAGAATACTTTCATAATGAAAACGGAAATCTAACTGATGAGCCTTTTGCTGCAGATGATGTCTGTGCCATAAATGCTGGAGTCATAGCCGCCTCCATCCCGCACCGTAACATTTAAAACCCAAAAATGTCTAAATGAAAATGTTGAAAGAAGAAAATTGAATAAAGCCAAAGCACAGGCAGGCATTAGCACAGCCAACGAGCATTTGCAATAAGGCGCGTTGTTCTACAGCATAAAAACGAGGGGAGGTGGCATGTAGCGGTGGTGGGCAAAGGCAAACGGAAACGGAAATAAAGTACAAAAGTTTTGTTTTGGCATTAAAGCGGTAAATTGACACTTTAAAATGTGTTGTTAGTCAATATTTCGTTCTATTTTTCCACCGCTCACTCTGCCCCGGTTGCTTTGATGTCTGCCCATCTCCCCTACATCGTTTGTGGGGAATCACAAAAGCACAGCGACAACTCACACCCAGCCCTGCCATGGCCTCTTTACGTTTTCGTTTTCGGTTTGTTTTTTTCTGGATAAAGTCAAACGCGAAAAAAAATTCCCATTTGTAATTCAAGCAAAAAAGAAAAGAAAACAAATATATTTTATATATATATATTTGTATAGCACCAGTAGGATGTTTGACTGTCTTTTCATGTATAAATATGTAAAGCGCAACATATCGGCGCACATGTTGGTGTGGTGGCAACTTTCGACGAGAGTCGATGGTTGGTCCCATGAATCCTATTACTTTTGTGTACTCGTTAGAACCCGGTTCCGATTTGAACGTGGGTACTCGTTCCTAGGTGGAACTGTATGGAGATTTTCAATGTTTCTTGTAGAGAAACGAAGCCAGCAGCTGGGAGCCAATACACAGAAGATGTTGTTCCGACGTTTCACACAACGATCTTTGCATTCGACTTGAAAAAATATTTGGCGAAATGCACTTTAGCGGCCGTTAGCCCCCTCAAAAAATTCCAACTTCTTCAGAATTGCCCATTGATTATCAAAATCGATATGAGAAGGGGGGAAAATGCACCTAGGCCAATTGGGACCGTAAAAAAGACCACAAAATTAAAAAAATTACCTCAAACTGTGGGTAGTAGCCTGAAAATTATACCACATTAAAACAATTTCCACTATTTCTGTTTAATTTTTTCATAAATTTTTTTTTAATTTTTTTCTTAAAAAAAATTACCTCAAACTGTGGTAGCCTGAAAATTATACCACATTAAAAAAATTTCCACTATTTCTTTTTAGTTTTTTCTTAAATTTTTTTTTATTTTTTTTTCTTTAATTTTTTTTTAAATATTTTTTTTAATGGTGATGCTTTTTGCATTTTATTCATCCTAATAAAATTTTATTTCATTTTTTCTTATATATTTTTTAAATTTTTTTCTTTAATCTTAATCTTATTTTTATTTTTTTTTTTAAATTTTTTTATTATTTTTTTTTTAAATTTTTTTATTATTTTTTTTTTTAAATATTTTTTTTTTAAATATTTTTTTAATGACAATGCTTTTTCTTTTTTTTCATCCTAATGGAATTTCAGCGCCTATACGGCATTATTGAGACATATTTCTATAATTTTTGTACCGAGTTTCCCACTGACATTTCTACGTCACTAGTCCGTCCATGCCAGTATATCAGCATATAAATGTGATTCTGTGGTACGGTACGACATTCAGCAAACATAAGTATGTCGATGTGTCTGTGTGTGTTTGTGTGTATTTGCATGATTTGGTTGTTGGTGTTAAGACAGCATATCGAACTTTTCAATTTAAATTTTCCCATACACAGTCGTTTTCTCTTTTTATTATCATTGTTATTGGCAAAAAGTTTTGTGACTTTTTTTTTTGTGTCTGTCAAGCTTTAAACATTTGCCCGTTTGTTGTGTAAACATTCACTTACATTCGTACACTTATACTACAGACTTGTGTTGTACATTCAGATATGTGAATAAATATAAAGAGACACAGATACTTGTGTTATTTGGTGTTCGAATTAATGTAATACATTTCAAAAGGAAACGGAGAAGAAATGTTAGACAGATAGTAAGGCCAAAACGAATCGCATATACCGCCACTTCAATGTGACAAGTGATGGAAAACAACTTTACTTCAAACATAAGAAGAGTACCTTGGTTGGTAAAGGGTAAGCGAAAGAGCGCGAAATATCCACAGTCGGAATTACTTTTGAAAATAAGACAGAGTGACAGCTGACAGCTTGTTGGTTTTCAGAAATTATCAGCTACTCTGGAGCTGTTATCACCGTACAAATGGTAATGAGAGTTGACGGTGTGAATCTTTAGTACAAAAGTAGATTCTAGCTAAACCTCCCTTTCAGTTAAAAGATCACTTGTCTTATTTCCATATAGAAACTACTTTTCGTATTCAAGATAATTTGTAATAAAATAACGCTTAACAAAAATGTGTACTGGGACCACCAAGAGCACTCACAATGGAATTATTGTCTCAGATCCGTCGTAGACCTGAATAGCATAACTGGGAAGATCTTCTCCATAGACCCACCATAGTTGTCTCCAATAACCAAGTAGATGGACAGAAGAATTAAACACTGTACTGTTGTCTAGTGTACATCAGGAAAGCACATTATTCTTTCTATCACAGAAATAGTAGGACACAATTAATGTGGTGCTGCTTCATATGAAGAAGACACCAATTAAACTCATAGAGAGAATAGGAAATATCGACAAAGGTAATGCCAGTATTAAGAGTCAAGTTTTATTTTTCTGTGTCACTACAACCCGAGATGCTCCTCAATTCTACATTTAAAGGGTCCAGGGAAATCGGAGATCTGCAAAAGTACATGTAAAAAATGAAGATTCGGGGAATTTTTCTGTTAATGTAAATTACAAAAAAAACCGATTTCCCAAAAAAGGATTAAGTGAGTGTAGAATGGCTGGAAGATATCATTTGACAATGCTGTAATACGAGTTGATACACATCAAATATTCTGATGACAGGAAAACAAAAACAAAAAAAAGGATGGGTGAAGAAAATATATCGATTACATTAATTTCATATTATTTCAAATATGGAATTGTTTCCCCTTTTAGGATCGAGGGTATATCAATTTCATTTGTAGAATGTGGAAATGTGGAGCTGGTGTTTCTCATAAGAAACGAATTTAATATAAACAGAAAAGTGGATATTAATTTAAATATTTTCCTGAATATTCTATGACGAAACAGACGGGAAACTTCTTTCAAATCATTGAGCTGTGCATGATTTAATTTATATTACTTATCGGGCGCTAATGTTGTTATCCCGTTGGTTAGTGTGTCTCCCGTTGGCCTTAAAGTTTGAACATCAAACTGATCTACAGGAACCTTTTCACAAACAGCACCTGGTGTCTACAGGTTTTCCGAGAGAAGTTGTACTCGTAAAGTCGCCAACTCTTGCTAGTTGGGATGTGGCTGCTAAAAAATATTTTAGTTGTTCTTATCTGGATATGAACTTGGCTTTGTTGCAAGATAGTCGCACAAACTAGTTATTATATTACGTTTATTTAGTTTAAAGTAAACTTAAAACCACCTATAACAACTGTATAGAATGTTACTGCCTTTCAGTACAAAATTGTGATTTTTTCAAATTTTGAAAAACAGTCCACAATCAGTTAAACGTTTTCCATTAACGGAGATGGCACTTATCCGAACATTGTGGAAATTTGTCTATAGTTTAGGATAAAAGAGGTCGACTGTAGAAAATGTCCTTGTAAATAATTTATAATTTCGTTAGAATTCGTTTAATTGAAATACATCTCCCTTATCCGAATATCTTTGAAAAATGTATTTCAGTTTAAATTTAAGAGAAGACGAGAGAATAATTTGGAAACACTTTAATACTGATTTCAGTAATATCGTTTAATTGAACGGGATTGCACTTATCCGAATACCACGGAGTGTTCTTCATTCTGAGTTGGACCTTATACAATTTCAATAAAAAATAATTCAAAAATACATAGTACATATAACAGCGCTTATCCGATATAAGTTTTATCTAAATATACGTATAATTGAAATGAAAATGTTGCATTTATCCGGATTTAATTAACGGCATTCGACGACTCTGATATCTGATCTGGGGAATTCGAAAAATGTAGCTTCAACATTTCATTTATACATTTGGTCTTTTGCGTATTACATACAGGGTTCTCCAACAAGAGTTGTAATTTTGAATCACCCGGTAATTGTAATTTTAAAGATATTTTAAAAATTCCCAATTAAAATTGTACAAGATACAATTTATGTGATATCTTTTACTGATTTTAAAGATTTTAACTTAAATATTTTTTTATCCTCTTTCCCTTTGTTTTTGTCTTTACAACAGCTATGAAATTGCCTTTACCCCCTCCAAGTATATTGAAACATCTGAGGGTGGTCTGGTGATTATATCAATTAACGAAGGAGACGGTGGCCGGTATGACAGTTATTTAGGCGGTACACTGCTGTGCAGCTACAGCGTCAACGTGGATGCCCACAGGTAAGTGAGGAAGGGGGGGGGAAGAAATAGTGTATAAACTTTCTTGAAAGGAATAAAATATGGCAGTGAGACGGCACGAAAATGAACAGAATCAGCTTAACGAACATTTCGTGAAATGATTTAACCATGGACACAAATTAATGATTTATATTTTCTTTTCATTTCGTTGTTGTTGGCGGACGAAAAGTACATTAAGGCCGAAGCACGTTTTGCTTTAAAAAATTTTGTAAAATATTTTTTCAGTTGGTTTTTTTTCGAGTTTTCTCACACCCGGTTTTTTTTTGCTTTATTAAGGAAAAGAATTTTTGTTATTTTTCTCGGTTACTTTTGATGTGAATTTACGTTGGCCAGAGTTCGCTTCATCGATTTCCTCTTGTTTGATGACAGCAATTATGAACGCCTTTCCTTTCGTGTATTTCATTTCCGTTTTCCCTTTTCCCTGTCCGTGTAAGATATTTACTTTTACTTGGCTGCCGTTCGTGGTTTGTTAATTTATTTTCAGTGTATATATATTTTCCTGTATATGACTATGTGTAGGTGTGTGTGTGTGTAAACACCAACACTGTGATACACGTAAATTAACACTCGCTGCCATACAATTTATTCTTTCATTTCACTTGGCCAAAACGTTATTTATGGTTAAAACCGAAATGTTCATTCGGTTATATGGCTGTGTATGTGTATGTGTTGTTTCATTTTCTTTATTTGCTCTGATTTTTAATTACAGATGTACACCGCCATCGAAGAAAAACGATTATCAGAAAATTTACTCACATTGGTGTAATGAATTCGAAAAATATAAATCAGCCATGAAACAGTGGCAGGCCAAGCAAGAGGTAAGTGCATCCTTATGAACATATAACTAACTACAAATATAATATACATATGTATGTATGTATCTGTACGTTTGAACGTACACAACTAACCCTGAGATGTGATACAACAGTGCCAGAATATTTTCCCCCGAAGGGGCGAAGAATAGCAAAGAAAATTAAAGGAAATTGTATTAACTGTACAATTTATAGACAGACTATTAATAGGGTGGTGCTTTTGCCCATAAACATTAGTAAAGGAACGATTTTTAAATACAACAAAATACATACATTACGACAAACAATTAAGGCTCCGTTTTTGAATGAGAGACCGATCGATAGATCAGATCTGCAAAGATATGAGATTGAAGTTTAGACTCTGTCTTTGCAAAACTAATTCATTCACTTTCCCATCAAATGTTCTTCTTTTTAAGTTGAAAATAATATTGAAAATCACAATCTTCTTATCTTCTTCTTAATATATATTTACCCTCGACACTGATTCACTGACTCTGTCACGCAGTACGTAGGAATTTAAATAGGCATTCTATAATTTTCTATTTTCTATAAATAATAATAATAAAAAAAATAATATTTTTTTTTGTACAGAAATTGTGTTTTCCCCAAATTTTTTTTTACCAAAATTTTTTTTTTTCCAAAATTTTTTTTTTACAAGTTTTTTTCAAAAAAATTTTTTTTTTACAAAATTTTTATTTCCAAATTTTTTTTTTTCAACAAAATTTTTTTTTTCAACAAAATTTTTTTTTGAGAAAATTTTTTTTTTCCACAAAAATTTTTTTTCAACAAAAACTTTTTTTTTCGATAAAAATTTTTTTTTGAACAAAAACTTTTTTTTTGAACAAAATTTTTTTTTTCCCCAAAATTTTTTTTTTTTCAACAAAATTTTTTTTCCATATTTCAACGGGCGCCATAGGCGCATTACAACTTACTAGTATGGATATAATAATCAAAATATTCGTCTAATTGCCACAGAGTGCAATTATCCGATTGACATCGTCGGATAATTGAAACGAATGTTTGATTTTTTGTAAAAATTAGTTCAATTAGATCGCTTAATTGAAGTTGGTAGCTCTTATCCGAAAATAGCTACTTTCGATTAATAATCAAGTTTTCTTCTAGATAATCAAGTTTTCTTTCAACACATGTGATTACTTAGGGGTTGTTTTGGGCCCCTCAGAGGGTAGATAAACAAACGATGAAAACAAACAATCTGTCATGGACATATAAAAAGACTTGCAGAAAATCTTCTCCCCTCCTTTTAGGGATTTCAAAAACAATGCTGGCTTCACAGGCTTGACATTGAATTTGTTTTGTTTTTTTTTAATTATCTCGGATGGTAGAAAACCGAATTATCTCTTTCGTTTCGACATTCAAGTAATAGAACTTTAAACACGCTTCCAAATTCATTAATCGACCATTTAAACATTAACATACCCGTTATTAATGTGTTGTTGGGTAACGCCCTTAGCCCGCCCACTCACCCCCCGCCCTGCCAGAGCCCATCCATCCATCGTTGGTGAGTGTAAGCAAGTAAGATACCTCCATGGTGGGTTTGTTGGTTGGTTGTGTTGTTAGTGGCGCCGTGTCCTTGGCAGTTAATTCGCTTTCGCGTATCTGTTAATTGTTGGCATCTTTGTCGGTGTGAAGCACGTGAAAAATGTTTATATCATGAAAATAAACGTTTCACGAAATTAAACGTTGCTAATTGTTTTTAATTAATTTCAAGTTTTCGTTGCTGCTGCTGTTGTTGTTGTTTTATACATTTCTTCATCTGTTTGTGTAATAAACATTTTACGGAATTCCTAACATTCGGTTTTTGTTGCTGCTTCCATTTTGAGTAAGAAGGTCCGTCGTGTTTCCTTACAATTAATAAAACCTGTACAGAAGTAGAAGGACACACAGGACGACGTGCGACGATGACGACGATCTATGTATCCTCTCGTCGTGTGTAGCCAGAAGTCCTGGCGAGCGGTTGAAATGTTGATTTTTTTCCCTTTAATGACCAACTTTATGTTCAATACAATATAATTCACACAGTCTTGAGATTTGGTGGCCAGGATTTGCTGTGCTCCTCCTTTGCGTGGGGTTGTAAAAAATATGATTTACGATTTGTGGAGCAATGAAAAAATTCATTTTAAGGTTTCCTGTTGTTTCCCCTCGGGCACGGCCACTCTGGGCTCTTATAGCAAACATGAAACCAAAGTCTGTGAGAGTGAGGAGCAAAGGAGTTTGTAGCTTGTTGTATGGTTTATTAGGTGAATGATTTATGTTTCAAAAGTTATTAATGAAATTATTGGTAACATAAATTACTAAGTATTTCATTAATGCCTCACCGAGCACGATTATTAATAGTTAAGCGGAAATCTCTCAACGTCCGCCAATTCCATTGAATGGCATTGCCATGAAGGGTATAATGATTTTAGCAATGTAAAGAATTGTTGGAGGAGCGCTTGTGGGTTTAAAATGCTAATGCTATTTTGCCTTTAACCGAAGTCTATCCTCATAACCTTATTAAAGATTTTAAGTATATTCGATTTTCTGTAAATTACATATTTTCCTTTTCTTATTTCCAGCAATGTAACATGAAGGAAAAATCGACTGGAAAGCATATAAATGAAGTCTATAGTAATGATAACGTAGTCTGACCAAATGGTGAGTACAATTTAAAATCCATCACATAATTTAAAATTCTTGCGTGACAGGCTGAGCGACTTAAAGCTGAAGAATTACATTCAAAGAGCACGTAGCCCTGGCAGTGTAAATATCTGCCAATGAGGAGGATCTTTAAAAGGGAATAGAAATGGGATAATGGGGGCAAAGTGTTTCAAAAAGTAACACACACAATTAACAATAAAAAAAAATGACCAAAACTGTGATTTTTATTTTAAAAAAAATATTCCACGACTACACTTGGCCACGGCCGACGGAAATGTGTTAGAGAGATCACAAGGCAGTGGAAAAATAATAATTGAAAGTCAACAAATTTGGGGAAAAGGAGGACATAAACCGGGGAAGAAGAAACAAAACTGCGAGGTAACACAATCAGACACAAAACTGGAAAATTAACATAAAAAAGTTTTAAATTAATCGGAAAGAAGAAAATTTTTCCACAAATGACATTATCGGCTGTCAAACCATTGTTATCGATATCGATAGTTCTCATGCAGCTAACAAAAAAAAACCGATAAAACACACAAAACGAATTTCGGTGAAACATTTTAAATTAATCGGAAAGAATAAAATTATTCCACAAATGCCATTATCGGCTGTCAAACCATTGTTATCGATATCGATAGTTCCCATGCAGCTAACAAAAAACACCCTATAAAACACACAAAACGAATGTGGGTGAAATAATTTAAAGAAAGAAGAAAATTTTTCCACAAATGACATTATCGGCTGTCAACCCATTGTTATCGAAATCGATAGTTCTCATGTAGCTAAAAAGAACTTATCGGGTGTTTTTTAGCTGCACACAAAACAAATTTCGGTGAAATTCAAAAACATTTCACAGTGAATTCTACTTGAGGCCAGTGCTTAAATGTTTCAATAGGGTATTGCAAAAGGGCTACAACTCAAAATACTAAAATTTTCAGGGGAGACATAAAAATGATTGTAATGTTAATTCATAAAAAAAAAAAATATTTTTTTCAGTTAAAGCAGTTGGTGATGTGAAAGAAATGCAGTTTTGGGAAATTTCGAGTTGTGACCCTTTTGTATTTGGGGGGCAATATGAACATTTTCTATACTATTTTGTAACTTTAATAATTCATTCCACATAGAATTAAAAATGTATATTATATTTGTTAATTTTGCATTAAGTTTACTATGAAACTTTCTAATCATTTTCTTTTTCGCATTTCTTCTCTAATCTCTTTGCAGACGAGCAAACTACTTACTAAAGACTGACATTTTTAAGCTTTTAAACGACAATATTTCCCAACATATAATTTGGAGTTTTATTTTAATTTCTATTAGAAAACCAAAACTAAATTTCATTTAGCATTTCAAAAAAAAAAAAACTACAAAAAAAAATCGAAAAAATCAGAAATCCCAGAGTTCTTAACACGGCGCAGCGAGAAACGGAAGCATCAGCAGACGTAGCAGAAAAAACTCCATTACAAGGATTTCCAAATACAACAACAAAAAGAAATAACAACAAAAAAACGGAAAAACTAAAGATACAGGATTTAAATTTAAGTTGATTTTATTTCAAACAAAATGGAAACGGAAACAAAATGACAACACACAGACACACACCGACAAAGAAACAACTACAAGTTACAGCTACAACAACAAACAAACAAAAAGTTACTATAGAACGAGAAAAAATCCTGCCACAAACAAACCAACCAACCAATACACACACACACACACACAGTCCGCCCTAAGGGTGGGGTGGAAACAAAAATATATGACACAAAAAATCCAAACTCACAGAGAGCGTCACATACAAACAAACAAAATACAGCAAATATGAAATATTGAAATGGATTTTAAAATAGTTTTTAAATACAAACAAAAGTAAACAATAATGAAAAGCAAACGGTTTTAAACGGAAACAAAACAAGACGAAATAGTAGGACAGCCACAAAAAAAAAGGTGTACAATTTTACATTCTCCAAGACACAGTTGATAGAGACAAAAGGAAACTGAATATCCTTTTTTTTTTTAGACGAATAGAAAATGAAACACAACATAACGATCCACTTAAACCACCTAACATAATTAGATACGATAATGTTTGAAATAATTTTACACTAATTTTAAGTTGAATTTGTTAAAAGCAAACGTTATGGTTTTAAGAAAACATTTTTTTTTT